>CAXKWD010000002.1:162012558-164412558 GCA_964059195.1 Ectobius pallidus | reverse complement strand
CAGGGGCTCAAGTTGTCGATATCTGTAAAAACCTGGGTGACCTTGAAAAACCACCCCTATGTAAAATTAAATCATTTGGGGGTGAAATCAATTCAGATAGTTAATATTACACTGTAAGATGTTTATATGTCGAAAAAATATTTTTAAATGGGATATATTGCAAGTGGGGGTGAAAACTACCCTCTAGACGATTTACAGTGGCTCAAGTTGTCCATTTCTGTAAAAACCTGGGTGACCTTTAAAAACCACCCCTATGTAAAATTAAATCATTTGGGGGTGTAAATGATGTCAAATAGTTAAAATCACTCAGTAAGATTTTTTATTGTTGTAAAATAAATTTTTAATGGGTTAACTTAGATTGGTTGTGGGGTGAAAACTACCCTCTAGACGATTTACAGTGGCTCAAGTTGTCCATTTCTGTAAAAACCTGGGTGACCTTGAAAAACCACCCCTATGTAAAATTAAATCATTTGGGGGTGTAAATCATGTCAAATAGTTAAAATCACTCAGTACGATTTTTTATTGTTGTAAAATAAATTTTTAATGGGTTAGATTGGTTGTGGGGGTGAAAACTACCCTCTAGACGATTTACAGTGGCTCAAGTTGTCGATATCTGTAAAAACCTGGGTGACCTTGAAACACCACCCCTATGTAAAATTATATCATTTGGGGGTGTAAATCAATTCAGATAGTTAATATTACTCAGTAAGATGTTTATATGTCAAAAAAACAATTTTTAATGGCTAAGATTGCAAGTGGGGGTGAACACTACCCTCTGGACGATATACAGTGGATCAAGTTGTCCATATTTTCAAAAACCTGGGTGACCTTGAAAAACCACCCCTATGTAAAATTAAATCATTTGGGGGTGAAAATCAATTCTGATAGTTAATATTACTCTGTAAGATGTTTATATGTCGAAAAAATAATTTTAAATGGCATATATTGCAAGTGGGGGTGAAAACTACCCTCTAGACGATTTACAGGGGCTCAAGTTGTCGATATCTGAAAAAACCTGGGTGACCTTGAAAAACCACCCCTATGTAAAATTAAATCATTTGGGGGTGAAATCAATTCAGATAGTTAATATTACACTGTAAGATGTTTATATGTCGAAAAAATATTTTTAAATGGGATATATTGCAAGTGGGGGAAAAAACTACCCTCTAGACGATTTACAGTGGCTCAAGTTGACCATTTCTGTAAAAACCTGGGTGACCTTGAAAAACCACCCCTATGTAAAATTAAATCATTTGGGGGTGTAAATCATGTCAAATAGTTAAAATCACTCAGTACGATTTTTTATTGTAAAATAAATTTTTAATGGGTTAGATTGGTTGTGGGGGTGAAAACTACCCTCTAGACGATTTACAGTGGCTCAAGTTGTCCATTTCTGTAATAACCTGGGTGACCTTGAAAAACCACCCCTATGTAAAATTAAATCATTTGGGGGTGTAAATCATGTCAAATAGTTAAAATCACTCAGTACGATTTTTTATTGTTGTAAAATAAATTTTTGATGGGTTAGTTTGGTTGTGGGGGTGAAAACTACCCTCTAGATGATTTATATAGACTTAATTTGTTCATTTCTGCAAAAATGTGGATGACCTTGAAAAACCACCACTTCATAAATTTAACCCCCTTGGGGGTGTAAATCATGCCAAATATCTGATATCACTCCACATGATGTTTATATGTCAAAAAATAATTTTTAATTGTGTTAGATTGGAAGTGGAGTGAAAACCACCCTTTGGTCATGGATGGTCGTAAGATTACCTATAAATTATTATAAAACTAGATTTAAAAAAAAATTATCTTAATTTTTAAAAATTATCTTAATTATCTTAATTTGGTTTGTTATAAGGTTGGTATTGCAGGTCTCTGCTTTACCGACCTATTCATCGTTTTAGGGTTTCATATTTTTTATTTAACAAATCTACGCTATTACTACTCTTGGGTCAATAACACCCCCCCCCCAGCGGCACCTTGTTCTATGATATTTTCAAGGATTCCTTTGGGGATATTTTTTTTTTTCCCGGGGTAATAATACCCGCCTGTGTGAAGTCAATTCCTCCTGGGAAGATTGTACCCACCTGCGGCGATTAATTCTTTGAAGTTCGTGTTGTTTGTTGTGCGTCAATTTTTCCCGGGGAGATTTTACCCTACTTCCTAATATCCCGGGAAAAATAGATCCCCGGTAATATTTTCCCGGGAATTTTTGACGTCGGGGGTCTTATTCTCCCGAAGTCAAGTTTTCCCGTTACAATTTTCACGGGGTAATTATACCCCCCTGTGTGAAGTCAATTCCTCCTGGGAAAATAGTACCCACCTGCGGCGACTAGTTCTTTGATTTTTGCGTGGGGAGTCTTATTTTCCCGGGAATTTTTTACCCCCCTGTTTGAAGTCAATTCTTCCTTAAGTTAAAAGCTCCCCCAGCGGCAGCTTGTTCATTGATATTATCAAGGATTCCTTAGGGGATCTTATTTTCCCGGGTTAATTATAACCCCCCCCCCCTGTGTGAAGTCAATTCCTCCTGGGAAAATAGTACCCACCTGCGGCGACTAGTTCTTTGATTTTTGTGTGGGGAGTCTTATTTTCCCGGGAATTTTTAACCCCCCCCCCGTGTGAAGTCAATTCTTCTTGGGTTAAAAGCACCCCCCAGCGGCACCTTGTTCTTTGATATCTTCAAGGATTCCTTGGGGGGTCTTATTTTCCCGGTATAATTATGCCCCCTGTGTGAAGTCAATTCCTCCCGGGAAAATAGTACCCACCTTCGGCTACTAGTTCTTTGATGTTTGTGTGGAGAGTCTTATTTTCCCGGGGTATTTATACCCCCCAGCGGCAACTTGTTCTTTGATATATTCAAGGATTCCTTCGGGGTCTTATTTTCCCGGGGTAATAATACCCCCCTGTGTGAAGTCAATTCCTCCTGGGAAGATTGTACCCACCTGCGGCGATTAGTTCTTTGAAGTTCGTGTTGTTTGTTGTGCGTCAATTTTTCCCGGGAAGATTTTACCCTGCTTCCTAATATCCCGGGAAAAATAGACCCCCGGTAATATTTTCCCGGGATAATAATACCCCCCTGTGTGAAGTCAATTCCTCCTGGGAGGATTGTACCCACCTGCGGCGATTAGTTCTTTGAAGTTCGTTTTGTTTGTTGTGCGTCAATTTTTCCCGGGAAGATTTTACCCTGCTTCCTAATATCCCGGGAAAAATAGACCCCCGGTAATATTTTCCCGGGATAATAAACCCCCCTGTGTGAAGTCAATTCCTCCTGGGAAGATTGTACCCACCTGCGGCGATTAGTTCTTTGAAGTTCGTTTTGTTTGTTGTGCGTCAATTTTTCCCGGGAAGAGTTTACCCTGCTTCCTAATATCCCGGGAAAAATAGACCCCCGGTAATATTTTCCCGGGATTTTTTGACGTCGGGGGTCTTATTCTCCCGAAGTCAAGTTTTCCCGTTACACCGGCTCAATAACATGAGCAAACAACACCTTTATACCACCTACTATAATCAGATCAGCTGGTATTCCCTCTCCCTGCAACGTATGAATGCAGCCTTCAGAAGTGCATGTCTGCTTTCTTGTAGCCACATTTATTGCTAACTGTATAAATGAGAGAAACACATCATTATTTGTTTTAAAGTGAAGAAGGAGGCATTATACTTTTATTTGAGTTTTCTTGGGAATGTAATATTTTTTAAATCTTAAAAACCCGAGAATAATCGGGGTAAAAACTTAAGCAGTTTAATAGGCCAAATATGTATAAGCTTATTGTTCCACCTCATTTCTTATTTATAATGTACAGTAGTTCATTGAAGTATATTTCCATTTATTGTCTAAACCAGGCTTGGCAAGCAATGCACTGAGAGTGAGAAGTTCTCTACCCCTACGCTCGCCCCATCCCCATTCCTTCTACCTGAGAGGTAGGCAGACTCGTGACGCATGCTACAGTGGCGGTACCACGGATATTGGATGAGAGATCTTTTAAGTAATGAATATCTCTTGAATTGCTGAAGAGTTGGCTAGGAAGGCACAAAGAAAGGTAATGGGACAACCACGAGGAAAGACGCAATGGCAACGTTGTAGCACAGTTCTAATATTCTTACCAAACCTTGAGCTTAGAAAAGCAGGTCTATATAATTAACATTATTTATTTCACGCTGAGGCAAGTTCTAGAGAAATGCAATAGAAAGGGAGAGAATATTGGTCTGGTGTTCATAGACCTTGAAAAAGCATATGATTCTGTACCAAGGAAACTGCTTTGGAAGGCATTAAATATGGCTAACATAGATACTTCAGTAATAAAAATAATACAACAAATATACAGACACAATGTCTGCCAGGTTAAAATAGGGGGGAAACTTTCTGGGAAATTTGGAACAAGCAAAGGATTACTTCAGGGATGTCCCATGTCACCAACACTCTTCAAAATATATATAGACATCAGCCTTCGTATCTGGTCTAGGAAATGCAAAAGGATGGGATTGGAGGTATCTGAAGAAATATATTTAAACCACCTGTTGTTTGCAGATGACCAGGTAATAGTAACACAGGATGGAGAAGATGCCAATTATGTATGTCGTCAGTTGTCAATGGAATATCAAAGGTGGGGACTGAAGATAAACTATGATAAGACAGAATATTTGACGAATGATCTAGATGAGCTATACATTGATGGGAGACGGATTAAAAAAATGCAAAATTTTCGATACCTGGGTTCAATTCTGGAAATAGAGGGGACATCAAATATGGATATTAATCAAAAGATTACTAGTGGAAAGAAAATAATAGGAATGTTAAATTCAATTTTATGGAGTAGAAATATAATCAATAGTACAAAAAGGAAAATATTCAAAACCATACTACTGAGTATAGTCTTCTACGGAGCAGAAACATGGACATTAAATAAAAAACAGGTTAACAGATTGAACGCACTGGAAATGGACTTCTGGAGACGGTCTGCCAGGATATCTAGGAAAGATAGGATTAGGAATACGGAAATACGACGTATTATGGAAGTAGAAGAAGAGAGTGCAGTCACAATTGAAAGGAAACGACTTCGATGGTATGGACATATACGTAGAATGGGAGAAGAAAGAATACCTAGAATCGTACAGGAATGGGAAAGTAAGAGAAGAAGAGGAAGAGGACGACCTGCTATTACCTGGATACAGAATGTACACATGTCAATGGAAAGATTTGGTTTAGTGGAGGAAGATGTACAAGACAGGGATAAGTGGCGAAATGTAGTGAGCAGTGTAGAGTTCTGAATGGTGGTATCATATTTTGTGTGACAGGATGAGTTATGCGATAGTGCTTGACTGTTGTATTTGTTTGGTTGGAGACAAACCTCTGTTTTGAGGAAATTTCTCATTTAATAATAAAAATTTATTAATTAGTTCTACTTATTTCCCTTATGTTACTAGTGGCATTTAAGTGATTTCTACACCGTAATTCTCAAAATAAACGTCACAACTTAGCTGAATAGTGTATTGACATTATTTAAACGTACATTATTATATATTGGCGTATTCTTAATGGCACTGTGTTAATTTAGACAGTTGGCATCTTTTTAGTCTCTTTGAAGATATTATCTTTTTTAATAACAGACTACAAACTCGATGAACTTAAACCTAGAACACATCGTAGATATTCATCAGAAATGTGACTTCCCAGCAAGCTCTTATTCAAGGTCAATAGACTGAAAAGTTGTTCAAATTGATAAGTAGTACCAAACATGGCCAGTAATTTACTTGCAAAAAGGCGCAGCTTGGGAAATGTTTTCGGCAGTGAAGTGTATAAATCCAAACCAAGTTTTCCTGAACTGCGCAATGGTGTGCTACTTTGAAGGTTAATTGATTCCAATTACAGTTCGTCATGGCCCACCAAAGGATCATAATGTAAATGGATTTTCGAAAAGCCTGCAGTCATTGTCTAACGCTTGCACGGCTACAAATTTATCTGAGAATGCTCCTGATAACTCCTGTAATAGTGCCATATATTTTTCTTTCATATCAAGCAATTCATCTTTCATGAACGATTTTAAGGATGGGAAATGGTGCAATTTATTCTCTTCTATTTGGCTCTGCCACATATTTAATTTCTGATTGAATGTTTTCACACAGTCTGTTAAAACTTAAATGTACAATCTTGTTGTGTTTAACTTGTAAACATAGGTTAAGTTCATTTACGTGAACCGTTGAATCGCTTAAGAACGCAAAATCACAAACAAAAGTATCATCTTTAAGTTCTGGAACTGCAATCCCTTTGGTTGCTAGGATAGTATTATTTCCGTAGATCAAACATTCTTTGCAACATTTTGCCTCTGGTTAGCCATCTTACCTGGCAGAAGTATGGTAAATCTAAGTATTCGGAATCTGTGAGTATCAAAATTTCCTGAAATTGTCTATGCCGCAGAGCATGCGCTCTGATTACATTCACAATCTTAACACAGGTATCCATTACGTTATTCAAAGTTTTGCACACAGTGCTTCCCTGTGAATAATGCAGTGAATGGCTACAAAGCTACAAAGGAATTTTTGCAGTCTCACTATTAGACCCATTTTTTTTTCCCACCATTGCTGGAGCTGTAGCTACGCAGACCAACTTGTCCCATTCAAGCTTAAACTTTCACGCTATCATCATCATCACTGCCACAAAAATATCTTCACCGCGTGCGTGATCTTTCATTGAATAAATGTCCAGCAGCTCCTCGATCACAGCTAATTCTGTATCTACACGTCTTATAAACACAGCAAGTTGAGCAGTATCTTTATTTTCAGTAGTTTCGTCCATGGCAAGGGAAAATGAACGATGTCTATCAATCGTTTCTCCAAACTTTTGCCAGATCAACAATTCTGTTGGTAATAGAACCTCGCCTTAGGTTCCAACATGAGCCGAATTGAAATTCCTCCTGATGGTAAAGCTTGTAATGTAGTCAATAATAGTAGGACATATCAAACCCTGTGCTTTATCATCTTGAAGAAAAAAAATACTTGTTCTCCCAGTCCCGATTAAATACTCTTCGTTCACTCATGTTGCACACAAGCCAGCACTGAACAGGTTTATTGCCACGCGACTAGTCTCTGAATCAACCGGTTTAGTTGTCATTACCTCGCTCCTGAAATAGAGTAGTGGGGACGAGAGGGAGGGTAACTTCGCGCCTTCAGTGCCTTCGTTCCCGACCCTGGTCTAAACTATTTGAAAATACAGGTCTCTTATTCACCCGCATGTCATGGCACTTCTTTTTGGAATAATGCTTCTGATTTTAATTGAATTAATTTATCCACCAGATCATATTACAGTAATATGGGAACTATTGATGCTCTTCATTGCTAAAAACCGAATTAATTAATATAACTTACAAATATAGCCTATTAACCTGTAGGCTATATTTGTAAGTTAGATTAATTAATTCGGTTTTTAGTAATGAAGAGCATCGATAGTTCCCATATTACTGTAATATGGGCTGTCCGGATGGTGCCGTGTCAAGTGTTGATTTGCCAACATTTTCACCAAGGTTCCTACCAATGAAGCTGTCAACATCATCAGACAGAAACTGCAAGACTGGAATCTTCCAACAGAATGGGCTGATCTTACAGAATTCTGTGTCAGTTCCACCTTCTTCCAATGCAGAGACAAGTACTACGCCCAGGTAGAGGGAGCTGCCATGGGGTCCCTCTCTCCCTGTTGTAGCAGATCTGTTTATGGAGACCAAAGACTTGTCCAACAGTCAACATTAACCAAAGCTGTAGCTATTCTACTCATACCAACATCAAGTTCACGATGGAGATAGAGAGGAATGGCTGCCTACTTTTACTGCATATCTTGGTGAAGAAACGTGCGGATGGCATGGGTCACTCCATCTACTGTAAACCAACACATACAGACCAATATCTACATGCCAATTCCCACTATCATGCAGCTATTAAGAGATGTGTACTAAGGACTTTAGTGACGAGAGCAGCCAAGGTATCCGACACAGAGAGCCTGTCAGAGGAAATGAAAGGCCTCCAGCACACCTCCCGAGGTAATGGATACCACACAGCAACCATAGAACAAACACTGAAAACAACACACACAGCTTCGACATTGGGCAGCTCCACTACCAACCAAAGACCACCAGAACATAATAGCAGGATAGCATTACTCCCTTACATGAAGGGTTTCACTGACTGAATCGGAAAAATTCTACGACGACAGAATATCAAGGTTGCTTACAGTGCCCCCAACACACTTGGGTGCAAATTAGTTCAAGTCAAGAACAAGTTAGAACTTCTACAGATGGCAGGTGTATATAAGGTACCCTGCAGCTGTGGCCATATCTACATTGGAGGGACAGGCTGTAGAGTGGCAGAACGCATGAAAACATATACGCCACTATCAAAGCAACATTGTAGATAAGTCGGCTATAGTACTCCATTCAGCAAGCACAGGAAACGCTATCAATTTTGACTGCACCCTCTCCTGAATAGAGAAGAGAGATGGTGGCTGAGAAGGGTAAAAAAAGCAGGGGATATAGTGTGGCGACTCCAGAATATTAATGGGTATAAAGGCCTGGACTTGCCGAAAATCGGGCAACCCGTTCTAGAGCACCATAATGATACAGAAAGAGACATTAGAGCTCCTACCAACTGTTTACACCAGCCAACCAATCACAGCGCTCCAGCAGGTGTCTCCATTGTGATTGGTGGGCACCCGCTAACGTTCAACAGAACACATAGCTTTATATAAGGAGTACATCCTCGGCTATATCACTGATGCACGTGCACTGAAGAAGACAGCTACATGGCTGTAGAAACGTTGGCACATCAACACCTGATCTGGCACCCGCCGGACAGCCCATGCAGATATACAAATATATAGAAAACTATCATCCGAGTTTTTCAACCAGTCTCCTATAAAATTATGCTAACCAGCTATGTTATTCTCATTGCTTCATTGATTCTCTGTTGATATTGTAATATAATAAGGTAATGAGGTTCGTTGGTTATGGTTATTATTTATCAATGGCTGTATTCTGCTCCTTAGACCTTTAAATATCAGTGTTTGCTGGAATTATGCTTTGCAGGAGTTCTTTGACATGACTGTAAATCCACAGACATGGGACTATCAAATTCATGCACACATAAATATCATCGCCTATGGCTGGGAACAAACCTGCAACTTTGCCAACAGAAAACCAGATCCTAACTGACTGTTCCACACAGACCATGAGTTAATCTGGATCTCATAGCTAATATGGGCTACCTCATATAAACGAAAACCGAATAATTCAGAGATTGATGTTTAATTCGTTGCTTCATGTAATGGACATTAATAAGCCTAATGAAAAAGTAAGTACTTTACATATTGCTGGACTAAGGGCCAGTTGTATAAAACTCACAAACTGATGGTTGTTTTAACTGAAAGTCTGAAAAAGTTATTTCATTTTCTTTACTGTTCTAAAGAAATGAATCAGCTTGAAAATCATATACTGTAGTTCAAATTGAAACTTTGACAATTCATCCTCTATGTTCACTTTTAAGGAATCGTTAACAAGAGACAATTTGTCCTGTATATTTTAAAAATCAATAGATCTCGAAGAATATTCTTGAATAGCCAATTCAATATCCTCACAAAACAAAAACATCACATCTTCTAATTCATTTTACAACTCATGTAAAGTAGAGTTATGGAGAAGGTGGAAGACGTGAAAATTATTTTTTTGTAAATTAGACTTGAACAGCTGTAACATAAGTTATGCCTAAGTTTTAGTCTTTGTTGATGTGATTCTTCTTTATTTTGCTACTCACAGTTTCTGTTTCTTTAATATGTTATGCCCTAGTAGCACAGATCGTTGGGCCAATGTTGGGAAATGATCGCCATGTTTCGTTGGTCAACGGTTATGAATGTCCGTCGGGGTTCCGTTGCCAAGGAGTATTTTTTCCAACCAATTGCCAACTGTAGCCAACCAATATACAACAAAATCCCAACAGTTGGGAGACATCTATTAGGTAATGGTGGAACTACTAGCAGCGCAGAGACATCTGGCGGAAATACTAGAAGCACAGAAAATTTAATTTTTTATTTTCCCTTTCATCCCTTTTCTCCTCTCTTCCTCCTCTTTTCCCTATTACCTCCCTTCTCTCCTTCACCCTACCTACCTATTCCTATCGTATAAAATTCGCACCTATGGGGATTCAATCTCGAGACCGCTAGTGTTATAGTCTATCGATTTAACCACTACGCCATTAGTGATCGTTGCAACAAAAATCGAGAATTCTTCTAGCCTATTTACTACAGAGATGTGCAATACATGATAAATAGTAAGAAGGATATACATCTCGTATTTTGAATATTTGATGTGAATATATGATAACGTTATTTTCAGAGAACAAATAAAGGGCCCTAATATTAATAGAAGTAAAAACACCATTCGGATTCTTCAACATATCAAGATGGCGAATAACCGTTGTATCTTCATTGTCTACGTGATGACCTAAGAAGTACGCTGGGAATTGCCGAAGACTGGCAGGAAGAGGTGGAGAAGTAAATTTTTAGCATGTAACGCGCACAAAGAGTTTGAATAATTAATGAATTAACACTGTTTTATTTTATAGGAAATGAAAATTTAACGCTTATAATGTTATTTCAACACTTTTTAATTTTAACATAAATGCGATTATATTTCAACGAAATGTATTGCTGGGCCAACAATCCTGTTAGTTCGTAACGCCAACGGAGGCTTTGTCACGACGCAAATAGCGTCGTGCATAATCAACGATAGGAGACCAAATAGATCATATACTAATTGAGACCAGGTGCGCATCAAGCATCATGGATGTAAGATCCTTCCGAGGAGCATGTTGTGGGACAGACCATTTTTTGGTCAAGACAACATTTAGAGCTCGGATAAAGAAAACATCAAATGGATCAAACAGATCGAATGGGAAAATAATACCTCTTGATATTCACAAACTCCAGGATGCGGAGATAAGGAAAGTATACCAAGGAGAGATAGCAAAGAAATTAAATAACATAGAACCACAAACAGGCGATACAGATGCAGGCAGAATTGAAGAGCATTGGCAGAAAATCAAAACAGGATTGCTAGAAACGGCCAAGGAAGTGATTGGAGATAAACAAAAGAAAGAAAGGAATGTATGGTTTGATAATGAATGCCTGGTAGACATCCAAAAACGGAATGAAGCGTACAAACAGTACCTAGCTAGACCAACTCGACAGAGAAGAGAGGAATATGAAGATCTAAGACGAAATGCTAACAGAACTTGTCAGAGGAAGAAAAGGATGGCTTTAAAGGAAGAAATCAATGGGATCCAACAGGACTTCAAAGATGGTAACACCAAATTTGCCTATCAAAAAATAAAGAGTACTAAAGAAGGATTCAAAGCGAACACAAACCTTTGTTATGATAAAGAGGGAAACATAATAGGAGATGAGTATAAAATAACACAGAGATGGAAAGAAGTCTTCGAGGAATTGTTAAACCCAGAGGAAACAAGGCTAACGGATGTAAATGAAGGGAATGTTGAAGAGATACAGATAAATACCAACCAGGTAGAAGCGCCCAGCCTAAAAGAAGTGGAAGAAATCATAAAACACATGAAAAATTCCAAAGCCCCTGGTGTCGATTCCATCCCAAATGAATTGATAAAATATGGCAATATTGAGGCACAAATACATAAACTGATTCAAGAAGTGTGGGAGAAAGAATACATGCCCGAAGAATGGAAAACCAGTTTAATAGTGCCTATCTACAAAAAAGGGCATAAGCTGGATTGTAGGAACTACAGAGGCATCTCTTTGCTATGTACAAGCTACAAAATATTCACGCAGATACTGCAAAAGAGACTCCAACCATATGTAGAAGAAATATTAGGAGAATACCAAGGTGGTTTTAGACCTGGACGATCCACCACAGACCAAATATTCACAGTCAAACTGTGGATGGAAAAGATGTGGGAAAATAATTTGGATCTGACACAAATTCTTGTCGACTTCAAAGAAGCTTACGACAGTATAGATAGAAGGAAATTGTTTGATATTTTGATATACTTCAATATACCTATTAAGTTGGTAACACTAATCCGACTAACAATGATCCAGACCACAGCCAAAGTTAAAATACAGACAGGGGTGACAGAGCCCTTCCATGTCACAAGAGGACTGAAGCAAGGTGATGGGCTGGCACCAACCTTGTTCAGTATAGCACTTGAATATGTAATCAGGAAACTCTCTGTCCAGACAAATACCACATTGGAGAATAAGATGGTTCAGCTTGTAGGGTATGCGGACGATATTAACATAATGGCAAGGTCCCATGCAAGAGCAAAGGAAACCTTTCAAGAATTGAGAGATGCAGCTGAGGGAATTGGGTTACAAGTAAATACACAAAAAACAAAAGTTATGATCAACACAAGAAGGAAAGTTAGAAAACCCAGCCAGTTCAAAATTGGGCCAGATGAGTTAGAAATAGTCAGCCAATTTAAATATTTGGGATGTTGGATCACAGAAGACAATAACGAAAGCTATGAAATAAAGAGAAGGATACACGCCGCCAATGGAGCTTATGCATCACTATCTGCAATTATGAAGTCAAGACATATCCACCGTCAGACCAAAACAACACTGTACAAAGTCATGATTAGGCCAATACTAACATATGGCAGCGAGACCTGGACAATGAACAAACAAGCCGCTAACACAATCGATACCTTCGAAAGAAAGGTCTTAAGGAGAATATATGGCCCAGTCCAGGAAAATGGCAGGTGGAGAATACGTTACAATAATGAACTATATAATCTATACAAAGACAACAACTTATCCACCGTCATCAGATACCAAAGACTACAATGGGCTGGACATGTTATGAGGATGGGAGACAATCGAATCCCCAAGAAAACGCTAAACAGCCAGATCGAAGGTAAAAGGCCAATAGGAAGACCCAGGGATCGCTGGACAGATGCGGTGGCGAAGGACGCTAACACCTTACTCCAAATGAGGCGGTGGTCATCAGTCGCCAAGGACAGAACCAGATGGAGGCGGTTGATTATGGAGGCTATGGCTCGATCCCGAGCTGCTACGCCATAAAGGAAGGAAAGTTACCGACCACAGGTACAAGGGATGAGTTAAGACAACGCTTGTTAGATTATGCCCGCAAGAACCCTCAGTCATTTCAAGTGTTAATTACGGCTTTTGCTCTGAGTCAGGAAGTTTTGGAAGAAGATTTAGTTGAACATAATATAACGGTTCCACAAGATTCATATGGAGATGTAGTGTATACATGGGTTAAGTTAATGCGTAGGAAGGCCATGGCGGTAGCTGATTCAGAAGAAGTTGTACCAGTAGTACCATCGTTTACAATTCAGTTAGAGCCGCATAAACCAAATACTTTGGATCTGGTTCGTAAATGGAACATTAAATTCAAACCTGGGGATAGCATTTACTTATTTTTGGAGAGATTGGAAGATTTAAAACAAAGTTCTAAGTTACAGGGTGCAGAGTTATTGTCAGTATTACCCGAAATTTTACAAGATTCAGCTTTACTTTGGTACAGGAACAGATTAACAGATTGGCCTACATGGGAAGCTTTTTTGAAAGAATTTAGAGAATATTACTTGCCTATTGATGAGGAAGACGCGCTTTTGGATGAGATTAGACAGAGAACGCAAGGTCCTAAAGAATCGATTTTTGATTATGTTAATGCTATTCAAACGTTAATGAGGAGGCTAAGTACTCCAATGAGTCCTCAACAAATGATGACGACTGTTATCAAAAATTTGCGTCCTGATGTAAAATTGTACTTTAGACCTGCAGAGATTCAAACTATAACAGATTTAATACGTGTAGGTAGGCAGTATGAACAAATATTGTTAGATTCTGAGAGATATATTCCTCCTCCAACGCAGGTTAGAGCTACAATTAAAGAAACGGCTTATAAACCCCAGAGACAAGTTGTTATACCTTCGGTTCATACAGCGTTAGGAATTCAGGGAAAACAGGAACTTCCATCGTCTGAATTACAAAAGAAACCTAGTGTTAGTTTTTCTGCAAAGACGTGGGATAAGGAACGAAATTCAAGTCCTGTAAATGATTCTAGAATGGTTAAAGTAATAGAAAATAAAGAGAGACAGGATGAGTTTGGGGAAAATGGTAAAAACACCACTTTGCGTTTTTCAAATAACCAGCGATGTTGGAACTGTGATAAAATAGGACATAGGCAGTTCGAGTGTAAGGCACCTCGTAGAGTTACTCCACGCACTACGATTAAATGTTATAATTGTAATAAGCTTGGACATAGGTCTATTGATTGTAGAATGCCCCAGGAAAGAAAAGTTAGGCCTAGAAATTCTTTAAGACAATTAACTAAAAATCAGGCTTGTGTGATGTTGAATATAAACCCTACAGATTTAGTTAATGGAGATAGATGTTTTGTTGAAATTTTGCTGGAGGATATTACATTTATTGCTTTAATAGATTCAGGTTCAGATAAAACTTATGTGGGAGAGAAAGGTGATTTTTTGTGTAAAATGTTAGATTTAGCAGTAGAAGAATCTGAAGTTAGGGTGGTGCAACTAGCAGATAAAACTTATAGTTCTATAACAGGAGAGAGAACTTTTGAGATGAAATTGCAGGACAGGATCTTTCAGATAAAATGTAAAATTATGCCAAATTTAGCAGTAGATATGATTCTGGGCATGGACGTTTTGAAACAAATTGGGTTAGTAGTAGATTTGCGAGATGGGACTTGGTATTTCAAAGATGAACCAGCAACAATTTTTCAATTTGTTAAGGCTATAGATTTAAAAGAAGAAGATCAACTACATAATATTCTTACTTTACCTACACCTCAGGAAAGGGACAGATTGAATATGTTTTTGGAAAATCAGTTACAGAAATTTGATCAGTGTACTGGACTTACCGATCTGATTTCTCATGTTATTGATACAGGCGATGCAAAACCTATAAAACAAAGATATTATCCAGTATCACCCATTTTGGAAAAAGTTATACACGCGGAAATAGATAAAATGTTATTGGAAAAAGTTATAGAGCCTTCAAATTCACCTTGGTCGTCTCCGGTAGTTATGGTAAAGAAACCAGATAGAACATGGAGGTTTTGCGTAGATTTCAGAAAAGTAAATAATTGTACAAAGAGAGATAGTTATCCTTTGCCATACATTGAACATGTGTTGAGTAAATTACGACATGCTAGGTATATCAGTACAATAGATTTGAAAAATGGGTATTGGCAAGTTCCATTAGATGAAGCAAGTAAAGAAAAAACAGCATTTACCGTACCTGGTAGAGGATTGTATCAGTTTCGAGTTATGCCTTTTGGAATCCATAACGCACCAGCCTCGTTTCAAAGATTAGTTGATACTATATTAAGAGAAGAGATAGGAGAGAAATGCTTTTGTTATTTGGATGATATAGTACTTATTAGTGAGACGTTTGAAGAACATTTGTCCTTGTTAGAAAAAGTTTTAGAGAAATTAAGAAAAGCTAACCTGAAAATTAATAGGGAAAAATCAAAATTTTGCAGAAGTGAATTAAAATATTTGGGTCATATCATTACTCCATTAGGAATTGCTGTAGATTCAGATAAAATCTCGTGTATCCTTGAGTATCCAGCCCCTACAAAAGTCAAGGAAGTACGAGCATTTTTAGGACTGGCTTCTTGGTACCGACGATTCATTCCATTTTTTTCTGAAGTTGTAAAGCCCCTCACTGCACTTCTGAAAAAGAATCAGAAATGGCGTTGGACTAAGGAATGTCAGGAATCTTTTGATGAATTAAAATCGAAATTATCTAGTAGTCCTATATTAACTTGTCCAGATTATACTAAACCCCTAGTGCTACAGACCGACGCTAGTTTTTCAGGACTAGGAGCAGCATTAATTCAGACAGGAGAGGAAGGAGAGGAAAAAGTAATAGCTATGCTAGTAGAACTTTAACGGTAGGCGAGCAAAAGTGGGCAATAGTCGAGAAAGAATTGTTAGCTATATTATGGGCAGTTCAAAAGTTTCGTCCTTATTTGGAAGGTTATCATTTTAAAGTATATACTGATCACTTTGCTCTGAAATGGTTAAATACATTACAGAATCCGACCGGACGATTAGCTAGGTGGAGTTTATTGCTCCAGGATTATGATTTTGAAGTAATACATAGGCCTGGTAGATTACAAAAAGTTCCGGATGCTTTATCTAGAATACACGAAGGGAAAGTTCAAGAGAAAACGGTAGAGGAAGAATTTTGCCTTTTGTTAACTAATAACTCTGAAGTAGTGGAATGGGAAAATATACAAGATGCTTGGTATATTAAGCGGAAAGCACAAGTACAGAGTAAACCTAAATTTTGGCCAGATTGGAAGGTCGTAGATGGGAAGTTGTACCATCTAAGATTAGATCAGTTAGAACAAACTTTAGAGGGAACAGTGAATAGGTGGAAATTAGTTATTCCGCAAGATTTTAGGATTAAAGTATTGCAGGAATGTCATGATGCACCTACTGCAGGGCATATGGGGATAGCTAAAACTTTCTTTAGAATAGCAAACAAGTATTATTGGCCGGGAATGTTTAGAGATGTTGCTAAATATGTTACTGCTTGTGAAATATGTCAGAGACAGAAAGTGTTACAGACGGCTCAAGCAGGACCAATGCATTTCTACCAGAAAGAGAAACCTTGGATGACTGTAGCTACTGATTTGTTGGGACCTTACCCACGTTCAAAAAAGGGAAACAGATATGTGATTGTATTTCAGGACACCTTTACCAAATATGTAGAGTGTAAAGCGTTAAGGAAAGCAACCAGTAGAGCAGTTACGGAAGCATTTTATGAATTGATTATCCTTAAATGGGGAATTCCGGGATATTTGCTGATGGATAATGGACCGCAATACACTAGTAAATTAATGCGAGAGATAGCTAAAGCTTTTAATATAACTCCTTGTTATTTACCTGTATATTCACCACAAGGAAATCCAGTAGAAAGAGTCAATAGAGTATTGAAAACAATGATTTCTAGTTACATTCAAAAGGATCAAACAGTTTGGGACGTGTATTTGAGATAATTTAATTTTGCTATAAATACGGCTAAGCATAGTTCCACTGGATGCACTCCTTATATGCTAAATTATGGGAAGGAGCCTGAAATTATCAGTAGGATTGAAAAGGTGGAAAACCAACCGATTTATAAAGAAATTCCAAAACTTTGGGTGGAGAGACTCAATAAATTGAAAACGGTACGTTTAATGGTTAGACATAACTTAGAAACCGCCTATAAGAATTCAAGTCATTATTATAATCTTCGGAGGAGAGAGGTGAGATTTTGTCCAGGAGATCTTGTGTTAAGAAGAAACTTTAAATTAAGTGATGCCTCACAAGCTTATGCAGCAGGCTTAAGTGCAAAGTTCGTCGGCCCCTTTATAATAAAGAAAAAGCTTAGCGAGAATAGTTATGAACTGACGAACCGTTTTGGTAAACAGTTGGGGAAGTGGCACGTTAAAGACTTGAAACCTTTTGTACCTGGGTAAAAGTTCTTTAAGGCTGGTAAAAGAGACACGCACAAAAAAAAAAAAAAAAAAAAAAAAGAATGTGACCTGTGTCAACATTATTTTTTTTATGGTGAGTGCGGGAAGAATGTCACGACGCAAATAGCGTCGTGCATAATCAACGATAGGAGACCATTCCTAAACAAAGGAAGGGTTGGGGGACCGCAACTAATCGATATTGAACATTTTCATGATTATCGATACTGCCCTGAATTTATTTGAATTACAGAAAAGGAGAGGTGCGCATGCGTCGACGGTGAATCGACGAGAGAGACGTGTGGAACCTGAAAGACGGTTAGTAGTACGTGCCTGACCACGAGAGAGAGAAGTTGAAAAGGCAGAAGGGAGAAGACGAGATTGGGATGTGTGACAGCGGTAGAGGCGTTCTGGCATAATGGTGTGTCAGACTTTCATCTAAGGAAATTCTGGTTGTGCACTTCCTTGACACGGCTATATGGAGATAGTCATTAATCAGAAGAATACACCAAGTCGGCCAGTACGAGACACCGCTACAGCGAACATCAGCTGTGAGAGTGAGTCGTGACTGCTCGCTCTGAATAAGAGCAGATATGGACATCAGGAAGTAATGGAAGACAACTCAGGATCGGAGGATAAGTTGGACATCACTGGTTGAGTATAATCGTCTAGACTTTTTCTTATTGTTTGGGGAGTGAGAAAATTGAGATATTCCTTTTTTTGTAAGGATGGTTTCTAAGTAATGTGTGGCGATTAGACGCCGTATCGTATGATAAAAGAATAGAATAGGAACATAGAAGTGAGAATTCTAGAAGTAAAGTGATGAAATCCAGTAATCCAACTATTTTCTATTTCTGGTCTAAGTTAATTATGAAAGAGCAGTCAAGAGCCTAACCGCTAAATGCCAAAGATAGATCTCTTCACTTTGGGGTTTTATGGGTGATTGTCCCACGAATGAATACATAGCTAGGGGCAATTGGTGATGCTCATATAAACTTTGTTATTTTTGAGACAGGACGCGAGGGGAGTAAGGAAGAAAGGTAATTAAGGGGCATGCTTAGTACTTCTTACGAGGGCCCCTCCCACTTGGGTTTTTTTCAGGTGACGGGTGACTATCTATAAATAGATTTCATGCTGGCCTGTAGTGTTAAGTTATGTTTTTTTATAGAGATTTATCTACAAGCGAAGGTGTATGGAATATGGTAGAGGGGGATAAGAAGTGGAAAGATTGAAGGGCAAAAGAAGGCCTACGAGTGGTAGTGCAGTAGGTGTGTACCATTGGAAAATTTACATGTTAGGGTAGAAGTAGAAGTCACTACAGGGGTTATAGAGAAGCTTACTAATCTGGGCGTGAATTAGTTTCAGTTAGAATTCTAGGGAATTTAGAGACAAAAGAAGATTGGGTGCCCATGCTGAAGAGTAGTAACTTAAGAAGTAGGAAAACTAGAATAACCACCAAGTGAATTAAATCAATGGTATAAGCTGAAGGGAACTCTACTTAAAGAAAGAAAGGGGTTAAAAGATAATAGCTGATGATTGGTCAGGTTAGAAAGAGGAGAATAGGTAATTACGAGTAGTGTACTGATGATAAGTAGTTTATGAACAAGTACTAGAGATTGTAAGGGTGAGGTGAGGGAACGCCGGAAGTATCCCGAATCAAACAAATAAAATCTGGTAGTAGGCAAGGCCTATACTAGTAACATATAAAGAAAAGAAATTTATGAGAGATTGTGAAAGCCATCGATGTTGGAGGCGAACAACGGCCCCACGTGCCTCTAGGAGAGAGTGTCAGGGACCTCTGACATCGATTTACAAAATTTTATTTTTGTTTGCGGCCCATTCATATTTTCCCGGTTGCAGGAGAGGAGTCAGATTGTTTGTAACTCAAGATCTAGACGCCGCTCCTGTATCGGTGGTCTATCGCCACAGTCACTCTGTGGGTATAGGCCTAAACTTCTATTTCTTTCTTCATGAGACTGTCTTTCCTATCTATCTTTAAATACAATTCTTCATGGACTAAGATGACTAGTAGACTCGTATAGGAGACATAGGTGGGATTATTGAGTGTAATCTGTAGAGTTAAGGACTGGATTATGAATTGAAAACCTTTATTTATTCAGAAAAAAAAGAAGGTATAATATATATATTGAACTATCCTGAAGTTGCAAATGTAAATGACTACACAAGTCAGTAGTAAATTAGAAGAATAATACAAGACGTTCTAGTAGATACCTGGAAACAAAAAAAAGAAAGAAGGTTAAAGTAATTAATTAGGGATTTGTTATTGTTGAACAGAGAACGTACCTATATAGTTAAACTGGGTATACTAACCTTGAATAATTAAATACTATCCTACTAATAAAAATGTTGAATGGTTAATGTTGGGTAAATGTAATTTATTGTATGTAAGATTGTTATTGTTGAAAAAAGAAAAAAAAATAATATATTAAATAAATTATGGTTATTGTTATGCAAAGTAAATTAACGTGAAGTTCAGATTTTTGACCCTTATCCTTGTAATGGTTTGAGAGTCGCTGATTTTTGGGCTAAGTTATATACTTTGGTAGTGAGCACTGAAAAAGGAGAAAAAGAAGAAATAGAGAGAAGCAGAGTAATAAACGAAAGGTAAATCCGAACCCAATTCCCGTCTCCACTGTTAATTTAAAAGCTAGTCGAGAGGCATGTAGATACATAGCCTGTGTATCTATAATTTAATTTGTGACTGGGCTGATACATAACAAAAAGAAAAGAGGAAGCGTATTGATGATGGCGCCCGTTAATATAAATTTTCATCAATATTATCAAGACTGGGTAAATTGTTAAAAGAAAGAGAAAGTAGACTGAGAGTAGGAAATTTGCAATCACCCGGTGACAGAGGTAGTTGTACTGAACGTTGGAATGTGGACTATGCAGGCAGTGTTATGATGACACGACAGGTGCATGAGTGACCTTGTTTTGTAGGAGTTCAGTAAACTTATATACTACGATTGAGAATAATCACATATTAGTCGTCACAGATTTTGGCGAAGAATTTTGGCGAAGATTTAATCCAAGAAGTTAGGGAACTTTATAGCATAAAGTAAGAAAAGCCCGTCACAGCTTAGCCAACGAAATGTATTGTTGGGGCAACAGCCCTATTGGTTGGAAACGCCAACAGTAGGACAAGTGCGCGAGCCAGCCAAAAAATCCGTTGGCAAAACCGAGGGAATTACAACCAACCTTTTCCCAACATATCCCTTCCATGGCAACCAAATCCCTCCGTTGGGCCAACGAAGTGTGCTACTAGGGTGGCTGCTTGGAACTATATCACTTTTTGTATTCACTATATTTCAGACATTATCACATGACCACAAACAGGCATGCACACTGCCTTCTTTATTTCTTACAAGCCATGCTGTTAAATCTGACAACATCGCATCGGTAGTCCTATCTCGCCTATGAACATGTCGTAAATAAAGCGATGAACTCCATCAGAATCATCGAAAAATTAAGCATATTTCAGCTTAAAGTAATCCCAGTCATCGCCTATTGTTTAGAGAACATCTGGATACACCTGAAGAGCAACTGGAGAGCATAGGGAAGGTAAAAACCGTGTTCATAATGAGAGATTTATATAAACCGTCACCTCTAATTGAGTACACCAGAGAACTGTTTTTAACAGAAGAATTTTGTGTTCATCAGCTACAAACGAATATCAGAGTGAGGTACAGTATGATATTAGTGTCCTTAAGGAAGAATTCACTGGTATTAAAGAAGAATTGAAGAGAAATAGAGTCACTTTTACTGGTATGAACTTATATCAAGATGCCCACAGTAGGCCTAATTCATCTCAATGTGGCAGACGCCATATCGTAGTATATGCAATCTCCTATCCTCCCAATATTACTACCAGCGTTTTCCTACAGATTGGTGAAGGTAATGAACGGGATTCAAACCTTAACCTCAAAAGTGCTGGCGAATCAACACAGTTCACCACCGGAGGATGAACGAATGAATGACTTGACAACAAATAACGGAAAGCTGAGTGTTCCCAAGGAATTAGGAAAAGTTATTCTTTTCAGTGACAGTCATGGGCGTAGTCTTCCACAAAGTGCATGTGGCAAGAAAAGAGATATCAGTGTTCTAGGTTATATTAAACCTGGGACAACTAGCTCAGTGGTGGTACAAAATGACCCAGAGAAGTGTAGCAGATTAATAAAATATGACTCTGTTGTGGGTCAAACAACAGAGCTCATAGGCCTAACAGGATAAGCGAGGTTATTACCAATAAAATAAGAAAAACGCGATATCATAACGTATAATGAGGATCACTGAAAACTACGAATTCCTTCAGATATGTGGAGTCACCGCGTGTTACGTTATTATGCACATCACAAGTATAGGCTATGTAATATAGGCCTAGTGATTTGGCCTAAATAAAGTCAGTATTTGTGATGAAGAAAATTATCTGCAATAAAAACATATTCAAATGCTTCCCACAGACCACCACAGACAGGACTACCTCCTGTGTTGACAGATTTCAAGCAGCATGGCTTGTAAGATATAGAAGGCAGTGGGCATGCAGCATTGGCATGTGGGATATTACTTTCTTTTATGTATAAATATCCAAAGAAAATAGTCTAAAACATTGATAGTGACAATTAATATTAGAAATTACAGCGTACAGAGTATAAGGGATATAACTGCATTAATTTTAAGAGCATTTATTTAGGTTATTGGTAACTTAATCAAAATGCCAGATATTATTTTGATATTTAAATAACAGTTTATAAAAATAATTGTTTCTGTCTGATCTTTGAACCCTATTTATTATATGTATATGAATAATTTTTATTCTAGTTTTATAAATCATGTTATCACAGTAAAGAATAGGATAAAACAATTATTCCTCTAGCATTTCCTTGCTAAATGCTTCTTTTCGGTATTTTTGTTAAAAACAGTAACTGATCCATTTCCAATAACATAACCTGTAGGGTAATCCAAAAACTATGGTCTGACTGCTTACTTACAGTTGTTCAGTGGCACTAACTTTTAAAAATCATTGGGTGGGCTGAAAGACATTTAGAATATTACTGCCCCCTACATCCCCCTACTATATTCCTGAAACTAGTTGATAAAGCCCTAATATTTTAATGATAACGGATAAATATTGAATGATACAGGTAAAAGAAATGAATTCAGTATTTATAATTACATTCACTTACGCTTACGTCATGAAAGTATTGTATTATGATGATGATGGTGATGAGTGTTCTAGCTGAATGATGGTCCCAAAATGAAGCCATGGGATGATGACGAGGCTCTTTTAGGAAAGGTGGAGAATTGTCATTGCCTCTCGTGGGATTGGGATAAAGGGACAACACAATACCCTGCCCTCAATCAAGGAAGAAAATTTTCCATTGCTGAAAAATTCCCGACCCGGCTGGGATTTGAACCTAGGGTAGAAATCACTCATGCTACCACCTCCCCCAAGGGAAGGACTCTAATTTAATACTCTCATTTTCATTTTGCACTGAAACATGATTTCTAGTAATAGTAATAAATATTTACGATAATACAAGGAAAATTATTGGGTGGGCTTGAACCCCACGGGCCTATACAAATTGGTGCCACTGCTGTTGTTTACATTGCTTGTGTACTTGCCTTCCTTATCAGATGGTGTCTATGTGAGTGAACAGAGAGTTCCGTTTCCTGAGCCTTAAAAATGTCTTTTCATTAAACTGTAAATGAGGGATGATGCAAAAGCACTCATATATGGCCCTAATTCATTGCAGTCCCATGAATCAGGAAGGCTTTATAGGGAGAACACTGCCAAGTATGAGAACGTCTGGTAATGTAACACATTGAGTGGCAGTGTGATACCAGACTTACAGGGCATTCAGTTGATATGTTGACGTATTAATAAATTAATTTTATTATGGACAAAATCTTCATAGTATCCTAATATTAGCTCTACTTTATTGTTTATGAAATTTGTCCGTAAATGCCAAGTTTAAAAAAAGACAAGTTATTCTTGTAGGGCTACTTCGTAGTGTATTCTTCATTCATAAATAAAATCTACAGTGTATGTAGCAATTTCCAGCTTCATAAGAAATGTTAGAAAAAAAAGCAATGACCTACCATTCAGTTATTATTGTATTACCTGACTGAAATGTCTGAAACACACAGCATTACTCTTCCTCATTGTTAATAAAACATTGTGAAATTGTAACGTATCCAATTCCAATTTTTTTTTTCAAAATCTATGTAGGCCTAGAGAAACGTATATCCAAAACATTCTGTTGGGTACAAGAGCGGCTTATGACCCTGCCGTAAAGGGAAAAGATGGGAAAGGATGTTAGAAAGAATCTCTGGAGCTGGAGGACCAATTATTGCATTAAACAATAATAAAATGAGTAGAGCGAAGTGGACTTATAAATCTCAGGTGCTGGAACAGGGATCTTCGGATGTAATATTGGATCACAAACCTTTTCATGTAATAAACTATGTGACATTTATTCTCATAACATATAGGTAAAGAATGCACTTGAAATAGTAATAGAAACACTGAAACAAGATATATAATGAATTTGAGATAGGTGCATTTGCACTGAACAAAGGAATGTGCTTTGGCGCGAACTTGGTACACACGTGGCGAATAATTTCTCTAATTATGCCAGCAATATAATTTATATCTTAAAATGAGCGTAATGATAGCTGTATTAATTCTAATATGATTTCACTCTGAAATCTTTACTCTACTGAACTTTATAAACGAGCTATTGCGAACGCTTGGTTGCGCAACGTTGCCGCACTGAAACACGAACTTTTAGACTGATCTAAGAAGCCGATAACACTGAATCTACTGTAATTAGTGTAGATTAATTAATAACACAAGATAATACTTGTAAATGGAAGTATTATGTATTTATCCGCTAATTAATAGAAAACCTCTGTTCTATTGTCTGAATTAGGCGGGATACTAGACTGAGCTCCAGCACGTCTATCACGCGTGGAGGCTCGACGCTAACTGTTCTAACATGACGCCGTGAGGTCATGAAGCTGCATAAGCCTGCACCTGTCTATGAACGGGGATTCACAGAAATAAGCGGACTTATACTCATATCAATGCGCTGAGAGAGAGAAATGCACTGAGCGGAACATTTGAATATACACTCATACTAGACACGTAGAAAAATGCTAGTAGAAACCCATAGCTTTCCCCAACACATTCTACTCATTTTATTTCCAGCTGTAATTAAATTAATGCCCTTGTACCCCTTTCTGTCCATATAAAGCACAATCCAACTGAATACTATCATTATTCAATTATGTCAAAATTGTGGCTTAGGCCACTATTGCTTTCTATATCTCAATTTTATAAACTATTGGTATTGATCATAACTAGGGTTTGGACGTTTATGACCTAAAACGTGGAAAATATGACTGCAAATATGACCTTAAAATGACTAAATATGACCCAAAATTCCAAAATGTTTTATCATAAAGGAACGTATTTTCTAATAATAAATGTTCCAATTTAAACTGTTTGAAGAGACTAAATTAACATCACATAATCACTTTTTAACAATTTTACAGGTGATCTACAGTTTTCCTTCTAATCCGTTAATGTTTCCAGATAGGCTACCACTACAAATGTGTACTGAAAATATTTTAAAAACATGTTTATTGGAAGTTGTTAACAAGGAAAAAGAGGTAATCATGCTATTACTTGTCATTGTCTCCCACATTTCAGTTACAGTAAAACCAAAATATTCGTAACTCTTTTTCGGAAAAAATTTAAGTTGACAGTTTAGTGCACATACTGCATAATTGTGATCTTTTACTGAATCTATAACTGAAGTATGACTTAAACTACAAATATGACCGAAATATGACCAAGACCATGAAAATGACCAAAATATGACATTATAAAAGTTATTGCTCAGGTTTGCGAGCGACCTCTGGTGATCCTGTAAGGGGATATTCACAGCGGATTTGTTACCGGGGTGCGCCAGTCCCCTACCTACTTAAACCTAAGGACACACACACACACACCCAGTCCTGAACCCGGGAAAGACATTTTTCACTACTGAAAAATCCCCGACCCGGCCGGGAATCGAACCTGGGCTGCCCAGGTGGCTGGCAGTCATGCTACCAACTCACCCACGGCTTTATAGGCAAAATAAAAACACTCTGATTAGGATGACAAATGTGCAATTCATGTTTAATTTGTGTTTGCAATGAGAATGGATGTCAGGATAAAAATATGACATGCCGTAAACATCGAACCCTAATTATAACTAATGAATGCTTTAGGATTTATCTCAAAATTGTATCACTACACTACTCAAGAGAAAATAATGACACCCAACTAGTAACTTCCTTGCAATACATACCAGCAGTATTGTTTATTCCTGATGACCAATTGACTGAATGTGCCACTGAGTTCAGGTTGTAGCTAGTGTCTTGCAGATGTCTTGCATGTTAGAAGAATCCTGTGTTGGACACTTGCCTTCAGCATGAGAAATATTTCATTAATATCCATTAATATTCATGTAGAATCTTCTTAAAACTTCTGTACAGATTACTGCATTTGATTTGTTTCTCTTGTGAAGGAATGCTTGATACCAATAGTTTTATGAAAAAATTGGCATATGGTGGTTTCCATGCTAACATCTCACAACTGTAAAATTAAAAGACAATACCAGTATGTTGTATTATTTTGATATTGTTTTTGAATTCAGCTGTAATATATTTCCCTCATTTTTTACAGTTCACAGAATTTTATTTTGGATTTCATTTATGGTTCATATAAATTACTGACAGTGAAATTCTCACCGACATAAATTATAGCAATTCGTCGTTGCCGGCAAAAAACCTCCTATGTGTCGCAATTGACGAAAATGAGGTTTTGATTCTGTTGGAAAGCTTAGATCGCTCTGCATGTTGTGACAAAAGCTCTTATGTGTATCTCTACCACAGAAAATGTTATTTATGAAAATATCAAACCTCCTATGTGTCAGTGCAGTTCTCCTGCCGTGAAAAATATCCTATGTGCTCACATTATACACATGAGAGGTTTGGTACCAATGCATTTTCGCCAGACTGCCGTGAAATAGCCACCTCTGATGTGTTTAACTATGCACATAAGAGGTTTGGTAAGATTACGCTTACATGCACACAATAGATTTATTACAATATTCATTAATTTATAATTCACAAATATTAATAAATATTTACATGCATAGCCTTTATGATTCGCTGTCTATGTGTTTTACTGTATATAATGTAAATTTCAATTTGTAAATTTATTTCATGAAGTAAATGTACGAGTATATATGTCTGGCTGACAAGATACATTTGACGTATTATGGGCTTCAGAGGGGTTTATGAATAGCCAAGGAATGTGGTTTGTCAGCCCCCCTCTTTATTACTTTGTTTCGATATTTTTTGCTGGTTCTTGGCCTTCAATGTGTTGAAAAATTCCTCTGACCGCAGAGCCATAAGTTTTTTAAAGTGAAGACTAGAGACAAACTCAAAGTAGTGACTGGGTTGACTTTATAGGATGTAGGTGTGCTTTTCCGTGATGGTACCGTGGTAAAAAGTAAAAAATTAGCACAATTGGCACTATCGCAAGATTCTTCAGCTGATTAACAGGACAATGGTAAGAAAAATAATTATAACATAATTTAAATAATTCAATCAAATTTATCAAAGTTTTTTTTTATTGTGAATAGTTTTCCGGATTCTAAATAAGATATTTATAGCTATTATTATTATTAATATTATTATTACTGTTACTATTATTATTACATTCATCATTAACTAACGTCATTCGATTTATTTTATTTTACACAAGAGAACTTCATTATTAATGAAGTTGATAGCACCGAAGAAGTTCCTTCGTATAGTTCTGAACCAATAACAATTAATAATGAAGAGCTAATTTATCATATAGCAGGCATGCTGAGTTATCATTTTGACAAAATTAATGCTCCTTTTCTAGTAAATTTTACTACTGCTAATACTAATACCACTATCATTATTATTGTTAGTATTATTACTACTACTTATTTACTTCCTTGCTCAATGGCAATAGACAATTCCTCAGTAAGCTAAAGGAATATTATCTATTTTATGGAACCCGAAGGTTCATTGCCGCGCTTACCTGAGCCCGCCATTCAACCCTATTTTGTGCTAACTCCATCCAATCATCCCTCGCAAATCCTACTTCCCCCAAATCCATCCTAATATTGTCCTCTTACCTATGTCTAGGTCTTCCATGTGGTCTTTTCCCTTCGGGTCTACTACTACTACTACTCTTAATGCTAGTGCTACAAATTTCTGGTTACTATTATTTTATTACGTATTATCAAATTAATATTTATCCATTTAATTATTTTACAAAGAAGACTTTAATATAGGAAAAAGCTGATAGCATTAAGGAAGTTTCTTCGTATAATAATAATTCAAATTTAATAATTTTCAAGTGTTCAAACTAGTTATAGGTCGTGATTATCATGCTTTTTAAGACAATTTGAGGGTGAAACCAGACAAAGAGAAAAGTTGAAAAGTATTAATCTGGAACATGTGATTATAGATTTTGTGATCTTGTTATTGACAATGCTTTCAGACACTTTGAGGACTGAATAAAATAACGATTAAATAAATAAAGTTTATTTTAATGTATAAGTTAATTCTCCTTAAATTGTTCTGCGGAATGAACATGTTTTAATATCAGACTTGTTAACATTTCATGGAACAAAATCTCCTATGTGTCACTTTCGTGGAAGGGAAAAATCTCCTATGTGCATGAAAAATAATAAAAAGTCAACAATATTCAAGTAATACACAATTACATCACAGAAGTTTTATAAATGTATATCTAATTATACATTAGAGAAAACTATTGCAAAATATATCTAAGAAATCCAATTACCTCTGTTGAATACAGTTTTTTATCCCTCCTGTAAAATTTCATTTTTTGCACATAAGAGGTTTTTCACCAGCAACGACGAATTATTGTATTTCGAAACTTGCAAAACAAAACAATATTGACTTTTTCATATCACCTGACAGGGTCGAGCTATTTATGTTTCTTTTCTGTTTAGCAAAAAGTGTTCTTTTCTCAAGATATTAGACTTAGAACCACAGCCTCCAACCCGGAAAAGTTGTCATTTATTGTTGAAACATAAGCATATAGCCAAGAATTTAAGGTTAAGGTTTCTAGGTAATGCAGATATTTTCTACTTAATATAATTCACATTTGCCATTACCTGTGCTAACTTAATTAATACATTTTCATGTAATTTTGTTTGCCTTAGTGAGTATAAGGAATTATTTCGTGTAACATTGAATACTTTCATGCTTAAGACAGCGGCCATCTATGTTTACAAGCATCGTTCATCAAATGCTCACTAGAGGCGCTGTGATCGATTCAGCATCACAAACTTAACACAAATTAAGCTGAAACTAGCTCAGCGCTTGAAATCCAGCGAATTATGAATTTCGATACATTGTGTGATTGGAATTTAGAAACTTCTTATGGATTCATATAGAAGGTGGTCAAAAATAGCGCAGTAAATGAATGCAACGTTTTCCATACGTTAAATCAATAGTTTTCCGTAATGACGCCTTAGCATAAAGCATGTCAAATATCTCTGAAGCCACTCATTGGAAAACGGAATCTCGTGTGTTATTACAACACCTGTTCTTAAACTCAATTATTCATACATAATTTCAGTACATAGACTGTTTGACTAAACAATTAAGGGACAAGTCTTTGTCTTTAATTAGGGACTTCAACTAATGAATTTTATGGTAATTCTGATAATGACGTAATGAATTAACCTTATTGGTGAAACCTAACTCAGGGCGGCAAATCTCATCGAATCAGAATTAAGATGACATAATTTGTTTATGTTATAACAATTGCGCAACCAACGTGTATAAAAATCGCCCGGGGGCAAGCCGCCCCACTAGTCGTCAAAAATTCATCTCTAGAAGTGCACGTAACTTCTTGCCGTTTTTGAGCGGCAAGAGAACAAAGAACCTCAAGTAACGGGTGAAACATAACTTTCGTACATTCTTCGCAGTAACCTCAAATCATGTAAGTTTGTTCATCACAACACAGCCACACCACTGCGAGCTGTGAGTTCACTATTACATCGCTCATGCGGTACGCAATCTTCAACATTCATATTCAATAAGCGCATTTTTAACACACTTCTCCAGTGCAGTTGTTCAAGTGCATCAAGTCAGTACCACTCAACAAGTGCAAACAACTATGTACAAACATAACCTCATTCTCAACCTAACATTCCACGCTGTAATGTAACAGCAAGTACTCACTGCAATTAATATTCACTATTCTAAACATCTTAAATGCTGAAATCATTCACTGCAAGGTAAAGACCATTTATTGCAACGCATTTTTCACTTGTCAACCTTCAACTTCAGAAGAACGTCAACCTTCAACCTCAGAAGAACATCAACTCAACAGTGCAAGAAATAATCTCAAGATATAGTAGGCCTATGGACGGTGTTCAAGTGACTGTGTTTCATAATTTTTTTTCTATGTAATTCTCAGCAAGTAACAGTGAATTTTCTTTTTCTTTTTCTTTTTCATAAGCTTATATATACATATATAATTCAAGGATTTTAATTAATGATTCAATAGTGCATATAGTCTACTAACAAATAATCAGCTCCAGTGTTTGTTAATAAATAAAATTAACCTCAAAATTTTATTGAAATTTTATTTTTTGGTATTCTAATGTAGGGGCAAAATTTAGTTTTCTACCTTCCCTTATACAGTCCATCCTACCAGAACCTTAACCCTACATAATGGTCCTCCGGCCGCACGTGTTCTCAGTGCACTAGTTAAATAAACCTGGAGCTCGTTAATTGTTTCATCTGTGTTCAGTGCAGTGGTTAGTGCAGTGAATGATTCATATTTCTCCTGGCATATTGCTTAGCCAGTTTGAGTGCAGGTAAGCAGTGGCATGCGCATGCCCAGTGAGTTGCATGCAAAGTGTTAGTTTTTAAGGTTAGGTTGTGCAGCCAACGCCTAACACAATACTCAAACACAAGCTACACTTACACTTGCAACATTACTCTCAAGTAATACATTATCATTACTCATGCCTTTATAGCTACAAAGTGCTAGGCAACTCAACACATAAACATTTTCACATCACATAGTGAAATCTTTGCTAGGCCCCAGTAAGCCAAGACGCAGGCGAGCGGTTTTTTTTTTTTTTTTAACTTATAGATATTTGCTCTCATTGTATTCATTTCAAAATGGCGACTGTAGAGTCAAACATTAATACTTTGAAGTCGAAGCGTGCTCCACTAAAGGCTCAAATTACTCGCCAAGTGAATCACATCTCAGGCTATGTGATCACTAATGAAGCGTCCTTTCAAGAGCTTCTCTCTCGAAAGGAAAAACTACAAGAAACACACAAGAGGTTTGAGGAAATACAAACTCAAATCACTCAATTAGATTTCTCAGATGCCGAACTGGAATATGCAGATTCGGTAGAAGATGCAGTTCTTAAAGCTGTCTCATATGCCAAGGGCCTAATTAAGGCTCATGAAGACAGTTTACTCCAAGCCGCTGCCCATGAGGAAGCGCAAATTAATCTTGCTAAACTTAACCGTGTCAAATCTCAATTAGATGATTACAGTCAAATCATTTATGAGTTTGTCATAGAGAATGAACTCGCTTATCATGAGTGTGTCATTCTTCGCACCAAATTTGAGAAGCTTATTGAACAATACGAGGTTGAATATTCTCAATTTCAAGAGATTGAAGGGTATCACGACGTCGATGCGAATTGCCGTAAGGCTCTGGCCTATCTCAATTCTCTAATTACTAAACACAAGGAGATCTATCAACCTGAGCGTTCCTCTAGTAGTCAACGTTGGTCGTTAGATACTCCACCATCAACGTTACCAAAATTGCCAGAGATTAGACTTCCACGGTTCTCAGGCGATCCGGCAGCTTGGATCGAATTTCGTGACACCTTTACCTCTCTAATTCTTAATAATCAGCATATTTCAGAAATGGACAAGTTTCAGTATCTGAAATCTTGCCTAACGGCTGAGGTTATGTCAGTCATAAGAAACATCCCAGTTTCATCAGCCACTTTCGACATTGCATGGCGTACGTTGTCAGAAAGGTTTGACAATGATCGTCTTATCGCGAACACACACCTGGAACATTTGTTCGCGCCTCCGCATCTTGAAAGGAATAATGCAGAATCCCTGCAGCAATATCTAGACCACTTCGTTAGTACTGTGCATGCGTTACAGTCACTCAACACGGATGTTAGCTTGACAGACTTAATCATCTCTAAAGTTGTTCTTGATAAGCTTCAACCTAACATCATTAAAGATTGGGAATTTTCTATCAAACAGGACAGATTACCCTCTCTTCAGGATCTTTTCAACTTTCTTGAAACCAAGGTGCGGGTTCTCCAAATGACTGATTCAGCCATAAAGTCACAATCAAATAATAATTCTCAGAATAATGTGAAGACTACTCCTACTACCACCCCAAATAATACTAGGAATAAATCCAATGATCATTCTCGTTGCATTTGTTGCAAGAAGCTCATGGTACATAACCTATTCTATTGTGATGCTTTCAGAGCAATGGATCTCAGGCAACGAGACCAATTTGTTCGATCCCACAAGATATGTAATGTTTGCCTTTCGCCAAAGGGTCATTCTTCTTATTGCAACACTTACAAATGCAAAACCTGTTCCCTCAGGCATAGCATTCTTCTTCACGATCCAAATGCCCAACCGGCTAATACTGCTGGTGTTGTAGCTTCTCGTACATCACAGCAGAGCTGTTTATTGCCCACAGCTACAGTTCTCATTAACGATTCCAATGGTTATCCAGTCGAAGTAACGGCGTTGCTCGATACTGGTTCCACTTGTAACTTAATTAGCAGTCGATTGTCTAATCGTCTTCATCTGCCACCCTATTCTCAGCGTACTACCCTCACGGGAATAATCTCATCCCAAGTGAGTACTCATATAGTGGTACCAATTTCAATCCATTCCAATGCGACTTCTTGGTATTATGATGCAGATGCCATCGTCGTACCAGAAATCATTACCACAAAACTACCTAGTAAACCAATTGATACTCGCACATGGGACATTCCGCCCAATCTTACCCTCGCCGACCCACATTTCCACACTCCCAAATATGTTGATCTCTTACTTGGAGTGGAAATCTGTTCCCAAATTGTCTGTCCAGGGCAAATTACTGCCTCGCAGCTACCTGTCATGCAAAATTCTCACTTAGGTTGGTATGTTTCTGGAAAATTGCCTCCAGCTGATCCTAGTGAAGAATCTCGATCTTCAAGACGATTCCATTCAGGTCGTAAGTCATCGACCACTCCCAACAACATTCCTTCCACGCATGTGACTTCGTCACATTACTCTGCTTTTCTAACTTCGGACCAGGCTGTTAGCGATCAGTTAACTAAGTTCTGGGAGTTAGAAAAAATTTCCAATGAAGCCCCCTTTCCCAATGAATCATTCTGCGAACAACATTTCGTAGAAAACACTACGAGGGATTCTGACGGTAGATACATTGTCAAACTACCGTTTGTTGCTGAACCAGAAACTCTTGGTAGTACTAGACTACAAGCTCATAAGAGACTCTTATCCTTAGAAAGGCGTCTAGCTGGCAATCAATCTCTCTCTACTGAATATGTTAATTTCATGGCGGAGTACGAACGCCTAGACCACATGGAGCCAGCGGACCCTACTATTCACTCTTCCTTCGACTACTTTATTCCACATCATCCAGTCTTGAAACCTTCAAGCACTACCACGAAACTTCGCGTGGTGTTTGACGCTTCAGCGAAGTCGTCAAACGGCAAATCCCTTAATGACATACTTGCCGTAGGTCCTACAGTTCAACCCGACTTGTTCTCTATCTTGTTGCGTTTCCGCCTAAACCCCATTGCATTTACGGCGGACATCGCTAAAATGTATCGTCAAGTTATGATACATTCTGACCATCAGCCATTCCAGCAAATCTTGTGGAGAAGCTCGCCTACTGACCCAATCAAAGTTTTCAACCTGAAAACTGTCACGTACGGTACCGCTTCTGCTTCTTTCTTAGCCACAAGAGCTGTAAAGCAACTTACAATTGATGAGGGAACACATTTTCCATTAGCCTCCTTTGTTCTTAACAATGCAACCTATGTGGACGACATAGTAGCCTCAGCCCCTACTGTGTCACAAGCAAGGTCAATGATATCGCAACTAAATACTCTACTTCCACTAGGTGGTTTTCAACCTAGAAAGTGGAGTTCTAACATTCCAGAACTTCTCGAAGACATTCCTCTCGAGTTGCAAGAAAATCAAGATTTTCGCACATTTGGCGATTCCGATGTCACTTCAATTAAGGCACTAGGTCTCATTTGGCAGCCTTCTAGTGACTTATTGAGAATCGAAACTTCCATTGACTCTTCTAAACCATTCGTCACTTGCTCTAGAAGAGCGTTATTGTCCTGCATTGCTTCTATTTTTGATCCTCTGGGTCTAATCTCTCCAATTGTTGCTTACTGCAAGATTATCTTCCAGTCCTTATGGAAGGAGACCTCGTCATGGGATGAATGTATTCCTGAACCAGTAGCCAAGAAATGGATCAAGGTTCATGGACAACTCCACTTAATTTCTCAAATTACCATTCCACGACTAGCATTGTCACAAAACTCCAATTCCATTCAACTGCATGGGTTTTGCGACTCAAGCGAGGTAGCTTATGGAGCCTGTCTCTACTTACGCTCCATTGACCAACACGGCGATGTAAAAATCTCACTACTTTGTGCTAAATCTAGAATAGCGCCCATCAAAGCCACTACCATACCGAGGTTAGAACTCTTAGCAGCACATCTGCTAGCTAACCTAATCCACAAAGTCCTTCCCACTCTACAATTGCACATTACATCAGTGTACTTATGGAGCGATTCTAATGTAGTATTGGGATGGTTGCATCGCTCACCCATCACACTCAAAACCTTCGTAGCCAACAGAGTTGCAGATATTCAAGAATACACTGCAAATCACACTTGGCGTCATGTCGCATCCAGAGATAACCCTGCAGATCTTATTTCCCGAGGTGCCACTCCTCAAGACCTAGTACAAAACAACCTATGGTGGTCAGGTCCCCCTTGGCTATCAGAAGATATTTCTCAATGGCCAGGTAACAATCCACTAGTTGTCCCTGATTCTTTACCTGAAACCAAGGTTGTAGCTCACATTCAAGCCAAGACTTGTACATTCTATGAATGGCTATCGAAGTTCCCATATCTAAAGACACTTCGCATCATGGCCTATGTTCTCAGATTTCTAAATAATTGTAAGAAGCCTCAAAGCAAGTTGAAGGGCCCCTTAACAGCTGATGAAATCTCACTCTCCCTCCAGCATTGTGTTAAGGGCGTACAACAACAAGCATTCTCAGAGGAGGTTCAAATCCTCACCTCTGGAAATGACATTTCAAAATCTAGTAAATTACTCAGTCTCTCTCCCTTCTTAGATCAAGATGGCATTCTGCGTGTTGGCGGACGCCTTGAACGGTCTGAGCTGCCATTTGATGCTAAACATCAAATGTTACTACCCTCTAATCATTCCTTTACCAAACATCTTATCCGTCACACCCATTTTCAAATGTGTCATGCCGGCCCTCAGCTGATTATTGCCCACTTACGAGAGAGATTCTGGGTGCCTTCCTTTAGGAAAGTAATACGTTCTGTCTTGAGGCAGTGCAATACTTGCTTTCGTTTCAAGGCTCAGCCGTTCCAACAGAAAATGGCCGATCTTCCTTCAGCAAGAGTCACACCTATCTCCCCGTTCACAAATGTTAGTATTGATTATGCAGGTCCATATTCAATTAAATATGGCAGTCCCCGTTCTAAGATAACTACTAAAGCATATATTGCCATCTTTGTTTGTATGTCAACTAAAGCAGTACATTTAGAACTTGTAACTACTCTTACATCACGTGCTTTCTTAGCCGCATTGTCTCGTTTCACAGGCCGTCGAGGCATTCCAAGTTCTATCACGTCGGACAATGGTACCAACTTCGTTGGTGCCCAAGCTGACTTACAACAACTGAGCGAACTACTTTCCTCCCATGAACATCAAGCTTCGGTTCAAGATGCCACTGCGCACTTGAACATCAATTGGCTTTTCATGCCACCCCACGCTCCTCATATGGGCGGTCTTCACGAAGCTGCTGTTCGATCTACTAAATACCATTTGAAAAGAATGTCCACTTCTTTCACCTTTACCTATGAAGAAATGTCCACATTGCTGATTCAGATAGAAGCCATTCTGAATTCTCGTCCACTTATTTCACTACACGAAGACATTGAGGACTTCAATTACCTTTCTCCAGGACATTTTCTCATCGGTAAGCCCCTAGTCTCACTGCCTACACCTGATTTAACCGGCGGTTACTCTCTACGTTCTCGCTGGGACACACTTCACCAGTTTGTAGTTAATCTTTGGAAAAGATGGTCAACTGATTATCTTTGTACCTTGCAGAAACGTTCGAAATGGACGAAAGCTTTACCAAATGTTAAAATTGGATCTCCAGTATTGTTGATTGAAGATAACATTCCTCCTCTAAAATGGATTTTGGGCATTATTGATCAGATTCACCCAGGTCCAGATGGCTTGGTGCGAGTCGTAACAGTTCGGACTCCCACCGGTCTGTACAAACGCCCCATTGTCAAACTAGCTCCATTGCCTATTGAAGACGAATAAACTCATTCAAGCTTTAGTATCAATGTACTTACAATTTTCAATCACTAACTTTCAATTAATTCATACATTCAACAGTTTTATACATTGCTTCACTCCCATATTATGGGTGATTTCTGGAGCCCCAGGGTTGCGATTCCAGCATCTCCTCGGCAGTTGTTTTGACCTCTCGCTCTTTACTGACAAAGTTTATTGAATACTTAATCAAAGGAGCGTCTAAATTTGATCTAAATCCGTTCTCGGACGAACCTTTGTGAAAATTTATCACCCCTTTCATTATAATCGACGGAACTTGGCAGGCAACCCCTCAGGTTGACCTGACCTTATCGCGACGCCACGAGCGTTATTGAACATGTCCCCCAGGGCACTGAGCCTGTTGGTGTCTTGGGTTAAGTCACTCGTGCATGCTTGGTATGTTCACCAGTGTCTATTTCTACTACGATTTTCCATTTTTCATTATTTCTCATATTGTCATGTGCATTAAATGGATTGAACGCACCGCGTTTCAATCCAGCAGGCGAGTATGTTGAAACATAAGCATATAGCCAAGAATTTAAGGTTAAGGTTTCTAGGTAATGCAGATATTTTCTACTTAATATAATTCACATTTGCCATTACCTGTGCTAACTTAATTAATACATTTTCATGTAATTTTGTTTGCCTTAGTGAGTATAAGGAATTATTTCGTGTAACATTGAATACTTTCATGCTTAAGACAGCGGCCATCTATGTTTACAAGCATCGTTCATCAAATGCTCACTAGAGGCGCTGTGATCGATTCAGCATCACAAACTTAACACAAATTAAGCTGAAACTAGCTCAGCGCTTGAAATCCAGCGAATTATGAATTTCGATACATTGTGTGATTGGAATTTAGAAACTTCTTATGGATTCATATAGAAGGTGGTCAAAAATAGCGCAGTAAATGAATGCAACGTTTTCCATACGTTAAATCAATAGTTTTCCGTAATGACGCCTTAGCATAAAGCATGTCAAATATCTCTGAAGCCACTCATTGGAAAACGGAATCTCGTGTGTTATTACAACACCTGTTCTTAAACTCAATTATTCATACATAATTTCAGTACATAGACTGTTTGACTAAACAATTAAGGGACAAGTCTTTGTCTTTAATTAGGGACTTCAACTAATGAATTTTATGGTAATTCTGATAATGACGTAATGAATTAACCTTATTGGTGAAACCTAACTCAGGGCGGCAAATCTCATCGAATCAGAATTAAGATGACATAATTTGTTTATGTTATAACAATTGCGCAACCAACGTGTATAAAAATCGCCCGGGGGCAAGCCGCCCCACTAGTCGTCAAAAATTCATCTCTAGAAGTGCACGTAACTTCTTGCCGTTTTTGAGCGGCAAGAGAACAAAGAACCTCAAGTAACGGGTGAAACATAACTTTCGTACATTCTTCGCAGTAACCTCAAATCATGTAAGTTTGTTCATCACAACACAGCCACACCACTGCGAGCTGTGAGTTCACTATTACATCGCTCATGCGGTACGCAATCTTCAACATTCATATTCAATAAGCGCATTTTTAACACACTTCTCCAGTGCAGTTGTTCAAGTGCATCAAGTCAGTACCACTCAACAAGTGCAAACAACTATGTACAAACATAACCTCATTCTCAACCTAACATTCCACGCTGTAATGTAACAGCAAGTACTCACTGCAATTAATATTCACTATTCTAAACATCTTAAATGCTGAAATCATTCACTGCAAGGTAAAGACCATTTATTGCAACGCATTTTTCACTTGTCAACCTTCAACTTCAGAAGAACGTCAACCTTCAACCTCAGAAGAACATCAACTCAACAGTGCAAGAAATAATCTCAAGATATAGTAGGCCTATGGACGGTGTTCAAGTGACTGTGTTTCATAATTTTTTTTCTATGTAATTCTCAGCAAGTAACAGTGAATTTTCTTTTTCTTTTTCTTTTTCATAAGCTTATATATACATATATAATTCAAGGATTTTAATTAATGATTCAATAGTGCATATAGTCTACTAACAAATAATCAGCTCCAGTGTTTGTTAATAAATAAAATTAACCTCAAAATTTTATTGAAATTTTATTTTTTGGTATTCTAATGTAGGGGCAAAATTTAGTTTTCTACCTTCCCTTATACAGTCCATCCTACCAGAACCTTAACCCTACATTTATTCTCTCATTCATTTTATTATGTTTAGGGTTACTGAATATAAAGAAATGTTCAAGATATTAATTTCAAAATGATTCCAGCCCACTCTAATTGGTCAACTCAAGTATTGCATTAATTAAAATACCAATCAATCAATATTTAATTTGCCATGAGCATCAAGAAGATGGGGGTATGCCATAGCACAATGGTTGAGGCGCTGCGCTACAAAGTGGAAGGTTGTGAGTTTGATCCCCGATGAGGCCGTTCGGGCTTTTCAATTGGCCTAATCCTTTAGCCTCTAGCAGAAATGAGTACCAGGAGCATTCCTTGGGGTAAAGGTGGCCAGTGCATAAGGCTGACAACCTTACCACCACGTGCTTCAATCTCTTGGAACCCTCGGGCCCTCCATGGCCTAAATAGGGAATACTTTACTTTTTCTTATGAAGAATATGCTATATAGCAATCTACAGATGCTATATACTAACCAAAGTATTGTGGACTTGCTTAATAGTTAAATATACTGACTGATCCTCTCTCCATCTTAAAACTCATGTAAATAAATAAATAAATAAATAAAATTAGCCTAGACATCCCAAAGGGCAATGGCCTCCTGCGGATTGCAGGGCAAGCTCATATACTTCTCGTTAGGTGAGCTAATCCTAGCGAGAGTTTTTGTGCATGGTTGGATTGCTTCTGTATTTCCACTAGTCACTTGGGGTGGAGGTTTCTCCCATTTTCTTCCACTCTTTTCTATTCCTCGCTACTCGAGACCATAGTCTTCCTGATGATTTGATGAAGTCGTCCTCCCATCTGGTCTTTTGCCTCCCCACACTTCTCCAGCCTGTTCTGGGGTCCCAAATTGTAGCTTTTTGTGCCCATTTTCGTTGGTTCATTCGCATCACATGGCCTCCCCACCTCCATTTCAACTGTTCCGCTGTATTTGCCACATCCTTCATACCTGTTCTTTTCCTGATTTCTGTGTTGCGGATTTTGTCCTTTAATGAGATGTGGAGGATAAATCGCTCCATTTTGCGCTGGCATACCTGTAATGCTTGCCGCTGTTTTGCAGTAAGCGCCCATGTTTGGCACCCATAGAGCAGTACTGGAACCACACATTTCTCTAGGACCGCAGACTTCATTGCTGTCTTCAGTCTTTTGTCAGCCAGTAAGAACTTCAATGACCAAAACTTCTTCCACGCCAAGCCGATCCGTCTTTTGATTTCTTTTTCCATACAGTTACCAAACGAGATCATTTGTCCTAGATATATGTACTCTTGGGTGTACTTTAGATTGTAGTGCCGATGTGGATGGGGGTTTCTTCTTTGTTGGTCATCACTTGAGTTTTTGTGGGGTTCATGTGCAATCCTGCCTCTTTGCTGGTAGCCTCCAGGTCTTTTAGCATTTCTTCTAGATATTTTGCTGATTCTGCTAGCAGGATAATATCATCTGCGAACCTGAGGTTTGTCAACCTGACACCATTGATGTTGATACCGTACTTGTCGTCCCAGTTGAGCTTTGCAAATTGGTTCTCTAATAGGCTAGTGAAAAGTTTTGGGGATAGAGGGTCGCCTTGTTTGACTCCTCTTGCTAGCCGGAACCACTCCCCGTCTCTTTCTGTCCTCACTCTCGCTTGGCTTGTTCTGTACATTTGGGCTAGGATGTTGATGTAAGTGGTTGGAACTCCCTGGTTCGTCAGCGCTCGAAGTACGCATTTGTGCTCCACTGAATCAAAGGCTTTATGGAAGTCAACAAAGGCGATATAGATTCCTTGATTAAATTCCTGTACTTTTTCGATTACTTGGTTGAGTGTCTGTAGATGGTCTGCTGTGCTATAGCCTGTTACACCTGTCATAAAATGTTTTAAAATTTCTCTTTTATTTTGTTAAAGCTAGTAACATTTCTTCATTTACTGATAATGAAATGGAAACATTTAGAATTAACTTCCTTAAAAATTCTAGCACGTCACATAAAAATTTAAGTTCATCCTAAACAAATACAGTGCATTTTTTGTAGCACAATTGGTGTGGTGGAGTCACACCATGAAGGATGAGCATGATAAATCGTAATGAAAAAGCATAAAGGACTGGACATATTTAGGGCTAGATGGGAAGGTTCTTTGGAATTAATAAATAGCTGCCTTAAACTGCAATCAGTCAAAAACATGTACATTAACAACACCAGATATCTGATCCATGAAACTAAGAATTGCTTAGAGAAATCTAAAATAATGATATATGGGAGCATCATTTCAAATCATATTATGTCCAAAAAACAAAGTTTTACAGGAAGAAGAAAAAATAGATTACTCCTAAATTGGACGTGTTTTGATAATAATAATAATAATAATAATAATAATAATAATTTATTCATCCATTGATCAAAATACATTGATATAGGACACGTCTTTACAAATACAGAAATTACAAATTTTTCTCACACACACATGTACACTCATGAGCAAAAGATGCAAATTTATTTTGTTTGAGGCATACTTCTGCGAAAATAAAATCACTACTCAATTGTGTTCTCCAAATTGAAAGGAAATGTGTTGGACATATATGTTTTGATCTGACAGTTGTAAAAAAGTACCTATTAGAGAACTTTTAATGAGATAAATTATTGTTATTATTAAAGAAAAACTTTTATGTTTGTACAAGATTAGCATTTAAGTTATACATTAAACATCATTCCTGCTGCCATAATGCTTGGTTCAAGCTATTTGAATGTCCTTCATATTTTCCCTCTATCTTCCAAGCAGCCATTGAAAATTCCGAGGGTTCTTTACACAATAAGTTATAAGTTTATGAGTCATTTGTAGGGTTTTATCGAGTAAAAAAAGCTAATGGTGAAACTCTGGCAAATGAACTAAAGAACTTTTTGATTTCACTGGATTTGAACATTAAAAATCTGCGTGCTCAGTGCTACGATGGGGCATCAAAGATGAGGGGCCCATATAAAGGAGTGGCAGCTAGAATTATGTATATTCACTGCAATGCACAAATATTAAACTTGTGCATTGTAAGCAGTTGTACAAGCGTGGCATCAATAAAAAACACGTTTTTGTGCTTCAAAGTCTTTACAACTTATCGTTGAGATGCCTTAAGACGACAGCTACTTGCTCGTGCTTTGCTATGTCTTGAGTCTCATCAGCTATAATGGCAAAAAATGTTGACTCTTTAACTTCTTTGGGAATGTGCAGCTTGATTTGTTCTCCAATAATGGACAGTAGCTCATTCTGGAAAGTCGCTGAAGTGTACTGAAAATTCTTTCTGTTCTTCGATTCTGCAGATTCATCATGTCCTCTGAGAGCAATGGATTGCCTGCCACAAAATGTAAACGATTCGCACAAAGCTCCTAAATACAATCTGTTTTCTTCAACTTCTTTGGAGTACCTTCCATTAACTTTTTCAATAACAGTGCCACTTCTATGTGCTTCTTGTAGAGAGGTGAACTTAGTCATACTAGTCTTATGCGAATTACAACCCTCATGTTTTTCAAACACTTTTACAGCTTTCTTCCACTTCGAAAACCCACTGAGTGTGAAAGCGTCTTTTGCATTTTTTCCGTCTTCTAAAACGCATGGCAGATATCTTTACTGCCGATTTTTGGGGGTGGCAAAAAGAGGGGTTTGGGAATTCTGGGGTGGCAACTGCCCCCCCCCCTTCCGAATGGTCATGTTGACAGAACAATCAGAAGGACACTGACTTTCTCTTCCACGTTGGCAGATCATTATCATGACCAATGACTTATAAATGTGCAGCTTGGGTACTAATAAGTAACCATAACAAACAAATAAGAATTGTTACTAACATCAGTAAAGTCTTAATTAACTTCAAACCCTACGATAAAATTAGCATCAGAATTAGACTCATTAGTATGCTGTAGATCCGTGAATCAGAATATTTTTGTGTGAATGCAGTAAGTGATAATACATCAATTGGTCTGCCCTGAAGACTGAGTATTCCATTTAAAGCGAAGTTACTTACCTCTGATTTCAACTCCATATTGTTGCAGAAGTATGTGATCATAGGCGCCAACTTAGGAGGGGCAAGGTACTTTCTGCCCCCCCCAAGACTTAAGATTTCATCATGTAAGGCCTATGTATAGCTGCTGAAAATCCAGTTCTTGCCCCCCCCCAGAAATATTTCCAAGTCGGCGCCTCTGTATGTGATCACAGCCAAAATCCTAAATATGATATATGCAACCAGTTATTCTTTGTTGTGAGCAAGCGTTGTAGAGCCCAGTCATTTAAGGTCTTGAAAAAAAAAAATCCTTGTAGTTCTGGAAATTATCTTACATTCCTTTGGGGCTTTCCTTTGAACATACTTGGGGGTCCCCAACTTGTTCCCAAACTTGCTCCCATTTTTTATTTTAGGTCCCATTTTCGGTTTTTCCTAATTATTTAAAAACTGTAAACTTTTTGCTTACCACATACGAAACGAAAAGAATTAAATTTGTTACAAAATTGATTTAGCACACTTTTTAAGCTTCAACTGTTTACGAGATAATTGATGTTCAATATTTCAGAATATACAATTTCAACTTCTGGAAAGGAAAAATCGCATCCGTAAGATATAACTTATTCACCACAAAGAACATATGCCTCGTGACGTGAGGAAACACATGCTGAAGACATACGTATAGACCATTGCATCATATGACACTGAAGCTTGGACAATATTAATTATTTATTTATTACTTATTTATACTGGCGAAGTTAAGGCCGTAAGACCTTTTCTTCCACTGAACCAGTAAAGCTATACATGTTGCAAATAATACACACTACAAAGAGTACAAGATTTGATAAATTAGAAATTAAAACTAAACATGTTACAGATAATAACATTACAAGGATTTTATTACAAGTCCGATAAACTAAACTAAAATAAAATGTATATTCAATTTATTTCTAAATTGTGGTACATTTCAATAGTCTCTGATATGACAAGGCAACGAATTCCAAAAGCGAGGGATTGTTACACTAAAAGATGAAGAATAGTGATGATCAGGGCCCAGATTCTAATGACATGTCATCTTTTTATTGATGCTGCATAGACATTGCCTACTTGTAGATAAATCCTAAACATGGCCTCTAGATTATAGAAATATATTTTTATTAGGTCTTTTTTGTCATTTTATGCAATTTTACATTTTAGGGCATTTATTTAAATTTTAGGTCATTATTTTGTCATTTTCATGTCATTTGCTTCCTTTTTTAGTCATTTTCATGTATTTACATTGAGTGTACTAACTTTTTTTCATCGCTAGCGGTTCTCTCTTTGAAGTGTTGTTTGCTTAATGCAAGAAGGAAAAATTCGGCGTTAAGTGTTGTCATGTCTCGGTCGGAAATGAGAATCAAAGAAACCCAAAAATTTTGTATTATTGGAGGGCTCAGAATACAAGTAGACCAAGTCCACTTTTTGTCATTTTTCAGTTAGCAATGCTATAACATGCACCAGCTATGTAAAATTTCAGTGTAATAATGAACCAAGTTCTAGTTCTGATAATATCCGCTAGGCAGCAGCAAGTTCTGTTGCTTAGTGACAAATTGTCATTTTCTTTCAGAATACTACTGAACCAAGTCCAGGTGATCTTTGTTCACTGTTTACTGATGAGAAAATAGGGTGGCCAGACGTCCGGCTTTTGGCCGGACTGTAAGGCTTTTTGCTAAGCAGTCCTCCATCCAGCGCGGCTTTATGCCGGACGTTGATTTGTCCCCCTTTTCGAGACTCTGATGGATCGGTTATTATTAAAATTTGTATTTTCCCGTATGTTCCTGCCAATCCTAAGGTTGGCACGCTTGTCGATACTATTAATTGTTTAGTTGGTGCTGCGGAAAAATCTGAATCTATTCCTAAGGTTGGCACGCTTGTCCATACGAAGGTAGTGTACTATCATTTATTTTATATAAATGCAGTTATTAAGTAAAATTTGTCAGGGTTATACCATGTAATATCTGCTGTCCAGCCATCCATGTTCGAAGTTTCATACTATGCTAGATTACCGAAGAAGTGTGTCCTCCTTTCTGACATTTTAGAAATGGCCACCCTATGAGAAAAAGACAGCCGACTTAAAGGCAGAAAGAGAATTGCACTTAAGGCAAACAGAACAAGTGAGCGCAGAACTGAAAAAAGATGCCGCGGAAGCCTCGCAGGATAAATATGTTTGCACATTTGATCTTCAAAAGGCATTGCCTTTCCCCAAACTCACAACTTCAATAGCCTACTATAAGAGAAATCTTTATGTCTACAACTTTGGTATTCATTGTTTTAATAACAACACTGCCTATATGCACGTCTGGGATGAGACTACTGGTGGAAGGGGTTCTGAAGATCTAGTTTCATGCCTTAGGAAACATTTGTATGAACATGCCAGGACATTCAAACACGTTGTTCTGTTTTCTGACTCATGCACTGGGCAAAACAGGAATATAAAAACTAGCCTTACTCTACTGAAACTTGTTCAAGACCCTCTATTGGATGTGGAAACAATTGATATGAAATTTATGATACCAGGCCACTCATTCCTTCCCAACGATACAAATTTCAGTATAACAGAGAGAGCAAGCAAGAAACATGGGACCATCAATGTGCCTGATGACTGGTACAACATAATTAAAACTGCAAAAGTGAAAAAGCCTCTGTTTGAAGTTGTAAAAATACAACGAGAAGAGTTTTTGAGCACAAAACCCCTCGAAGATTCAATCACAAACAGGAAAAAGGACACTGAAGGTAGGCAAATCAATTGGCTTAAGATACGGTGGTTGAGGGTTGAAAAAGAAGCACCCTTCCAAATAAAAATAAATGAATATTTCAGTGAAATTGTTGGGTTCCGAACCTTGGACATCTCGAAAAAGACCAGTAAATGTAGGCCAGGAAGACCCGTGGAAGTGCAAACCTTGTTGACTGTACAGCAGGGTCAGCTTTACCCAACCAGAAGACAAATGACTTTCAAAAAGAAGGAGGACATGTTGTCCCTACTCCCTTACATACCCCCTATTTATCATGGATACTTCAGAAACCTTCCAGGGAATCAGACAACTCATCAAACCCAGGACGACGAAGCAACTGAAGGAAATGACACCAATGATGAGTTTTTTTTTATGTCAATTAACTTTTCCTTTCAACTAAGAAGTGATATTTTCTTTTAATATTTCTAATTTGATCTCTAAGCAGATGTAAAAATAAAGTGTATTAACAACACTTGGAGTTGGTTCATTATCTTCCTTAAATTCTTCAGAATACATTTGAACCAAGTCCACTATTTTGGATTTTTTGGGGTTATAACATGAAATTTGGCCAATAAAACCTATGTAAATGTCTAAGTTACTCCTTGAACTTCTTAAATTGAATATATACTTTTAAAAAATGTTAACAGGTAATTTTGTTATGAAGCTTTAACTTTAAACTTCTGTAGCTCAAAAGTAGCTAAAGTGGACTTGGTTCACTTGTATTCTGAACCTTACATATTACTATTGTTATTAGAGTGAATTGGCACCAGAGTCTGCCACCTGCTTGGATTTGAGAGTGCAAACTATTGTTTACCCTCAATTAAACAACAATATAATCCGGCAGACCACAAAAGGAAATGCCGAATTTTTACTCGCCAGTGCCTCAGTTCCAGTATAAATTTCCGGGAGAAAAGAACATTCACAACATTACAATTATTTGCAATTTTTACAATTATGTGTAAACTAGTCTATAATTTTTTATAATAAAATATCAGTTTTTAGGTCTTTTTTTATAATTATTAAGTCATTTTCTTTAAAATTTAGGGTCATTTTATAGGTCATTTTTCAAACAATTTTAGGTCATCAGAATCCGGGCCCTGGTGAATGGTGATGATGTATGTAATAGTAATAGTAATAGTAATAGTTTATTCATCCTCTGAACATTTACATGTTATGGGATATGCTAACTATACAAGATCAGACAGAGTTGTGTTACAATTTGCATATAGAACAGAGAGAGAAAACATTAAATCTTATTTACATTTATTTACAGTGAAAATAATTCAGCATTGTGGCATTTTTCTTCAAATTCCTCTATACTGTATATGGCATTCTTTGTTAAGAATTTTTTCATGTAGGTCATGAAGTGTTTTGTTTTGAGGTTTCTAATTTTGTGTGGGAGGTTATTATATAGTTTGGGACCTATGTGCTTATAGCTATTGTGTGTTTTTGTTAGTCTTAAATATGGGGTGTCTAGGTCTGTTTTTTGCCTTGTGTTGTGGGTATGGATCTGACTGCGTTCACTAAAAAGATGTTGGTTCTCCTTTGTGTAGGACAGAGCATGAAATATATAGACAGATGGTTGTGTCATGATGTTGCTGTTCCTAAAAGCAGTTCTACACGTTTTTTGGTTATCTATGTTATATATACATCTAATGGCCTTTTTCTGCCATTTGAATACGGTTTTTGCTCCAGCAGAATTGCCCCAAAGAAGGATCCCATATTGTAGATGTGAGTGAAAAAGAGCATGGTAGACGGTCAGTAAATGTTTCTCGCTGAGCACAGATTTAAGTTTACGAAGGAGATAAAGAACTCTAGAGAGTTTTTTACAGAGTTGTTCTGTATGTGCATTCCAGGTCAGCTTTTCATCTATGTATATGCCTAATAGTTTCACAGATGTCTTCGGATTTATGTCAGTCAATGAGTTGTTGAGATGAAAGGTGATTATTTCAGTTTTGTCTTGGTTCAACAATAGTCTGTTATGTGCAAGCCACTGGGATGCCTCATTAAAGACTTCCTCGTTTTTGTTTATTAGTTTAATTATGTCTGAGTCAGTTGTAATTAGGGTTGTGTCATCTGCATATATTACCGATCTACAGGATAGATTAGGGGTTAAGTCATTTATAAAAATAATGAACAGAAGGGGTCCTAAGACTGAGCCCTGGGGGACGCCTATGTTGATTTCTAGCATGTTGGAACGTTTATTGTTTATCTGTACTATCTGGTGTCTGTTGGAAAGGTATGATTCAAGAAGGTTTAGTTCAGTACTTCTAATTCCGTAATGTTTTAGTTTTGTTATCAATAAGTTATGTGGAACAGTATCGAAGGCTTTGCTCAGATCTAAGAGTGTAGCACTTACATAATTATGTGACTCGAAACCATTTAAAATCTCTGTGATGGCTGATTCGACAGCTTTTGTGGTGGAGAGTCCTGGTCTGAAGCCAAATTGAGAGTCATTAATTAGATTATATTTTGCAAGGTATTGTGTTAGTTGATCTTTTATGCACTGTTCAATAATTTTCGATAAGATGGGGACAAGTGCAATTGGTCTGTAGCTACCAGGGTTTGTTTTTTCCCCTTTTTTGTATATTGGTACAATGATAGAGATTTTTAGACAGTCCGGATACACTCCTTCAGCTATTACTCTATTTGTAATGTGGGTTATGGGTAAGAGAATTATATCAATAAGTTGTTTTGTTAATGTGTTAGATAGGCCATAGTAGTCTTCGCTTTTAGAATTTTTCATCTTGCGCACTATTTTAAGTATGGTGAGAGGTTCAACGTATTTCCAGCTAAGACAGGTTAAGGCATTTTTCCTAGCTGTAGAGTGGTTCTCTAGTGATTCATTAGGAGGATGATTTCCTTTAGGATTGTCGCCCAACTGGTTGACCATGGTCTGGATTCCATTTACGAGAAAATTATTTAGATCATCAGGTGCTATAGGGATGTTAATGGTTTGTTGTGTCCTACCGGTTTCAGATTTAACTATTTTCCATGGGAATAAGCAGTAGATTTTGGTTATGCGTTCGTGAGGTCGAAAGGAGATTAAGACCAGATTGTAAATAAGAAGGCGAGGAAGATAATAGTATTTTATGAAGGAAGATAAGTGAATGGATCATTCTTCGTTGTTTGAGGCGCATCCATGACAAGGTGTGAAAAAACGGCGTTTCGTGGTCAAATCGTCTGATATTACAGATAAATCTAACCCAAGCATTATGAGCATGCTGAAGTCTGTCAATAAGGCTTGTATTTAAGTTGGTCAACACAATATCGCAGTAATCGAAATGAGGCATCACTAGCGCTTGGACTAGATTTTTCTTTAGTTCACTAGGGAGGAAGTCGTTCTCAGTTTTTAGAGAATGGAGTATAGTCCAGTCAACGAAGGGGTTGTAGAGGACATGGAGAGGGGGAGAATTTTTTTCTTCAGGAATGTGTTGGGGGTAGTTAGGAGGTAAACATACTAAAAGTCCCCGCCCCTACCCCTTACGCTTCATAGGGGGAGGGGGTGGAAAGGGCCCATATTTTGGCTTTTCACTTATAACTCAAAAATGTTCCATCGTAGGGAAAAACGTTTTATGTACCAAATTAAAGCTGACATAATTCCCCCTACAAGTTGGTTTATATACACTTTTGTCGTATCTATAACTGTTTTCGAGATATAGGCTGCTGGATGTCACTAATTTTCCAAAAACTAATTTTTACCTCACGTTTTTCGCTACATTTGTCTTTCTAACTTCTCAGCCTTTCGTTTTACAGCAAAGTCGTCAATAAAATAGTTGTAGAAAATTAAATTTCCTTTAAATATAAGTATAGATATTTAATTTATCTTCAACAAAACAAAAGTTACAATAATTTGAAATTGTCGGGAAAATTTAGTGAATTCTCAAGAAAATTGTACATATTTGTTATTTCCTAATTCAAGAGCTATAACGATATATGTAGGCCTATGTACACTTATATATACTATATGTACAATATATGCACATTTATACATACATTTACTCACACACACACACACACATATATATATATATATTATATTAGGAATCCACATTTAAGAACTCCCGTCATCTTCCATCACCTTTTTATATCGGATTCAGCGTCTACAGGGGATGTTTTGAGGGGCTCCATTTCTTCCTCATCGTCGTCTTCGTTCAATACAAGTATCTTGTTCAAACAGTTCCCCTGACAGTTCTGGCATAAAGGGGAACAGTTCAACGAAACTTTCTTGCAGTCACATATAAGACTGCTGCAATCCTTTTTTGTTCACTTGCTTAAAATTCCTTTTGGTGCTGCTGGGTCTTTGGTCAGCACTGGAGCAAGATGATTTTACTTAGGTTCCCAACCCCATAACTCTGGGGATAATTTATTGGTTTCCTAACCAGAGATGCACCTGGTGGTATTTCCGAAAAGCATGTTCTTTTGTTGCCCCCTCGCTTGATGGAAGTGACGGGAGATCAGGTTTTACATTGGTCATAGATTTTAGAAATTGATGGATACGTTACAATACGTGAAATTTGTCAAGACCCATTACCCAGGGAGGAGGTGATGAAAATAAACTCACCACACAGCACCAAGGTGTCCGAACAGGGATGACGCTACCGAAGGAGAAAGTCCGTAGATATGTCTCAATCTGGACACCGAAATAACAGTGAATGAAAAACTATTCCTCTCCAATCCGGACAGTCAAGACAGATTGATCTACCTACTGAGGACTAAACTCGAGGAAAATGGCATCAAGCATCAGACGATGCTGACGTGCCGATTGTCAGTACATCTAGTGAACAATCAGCGAAACATCTAATGTGGCTGTCATTGGGGAAGACGTCGATCTAGCATTGATATTTACTGGGAATACTCCACCTGACTACATTATTTTACTCATCAAACCAGTTCTAACCAATGTTTAGTCCACCCACCAAATGAAGCAGTGAGAGTGAAACAAATTCTGTTCCTGCATGCTTTTTCTGGCTGCGACATTCCGAAAGAGTAAATTATTTTTGTAAAACTTTACCAAAAATACTTAGATATTCACAGAACAGCCGAAGTATTTTACAACCCCTCCTCTTCACAAGTTGATGTTGAGGAAGCTGGATGAACATGCATGTTAAGATGGTACGGCGCCCCTACCGTTACCATTCATTTAACAAATCTATGACTAATGTAAAACCTGATCTCTTGTCACTTCCACCGAGCAATAAAAGAACATGCCTTTCGGACATACCACCAGGTGCAGCTCTGGTTAGGAAACCAATTACCCCAAGAGTTGTGGGGTTGGGAACGCAAGGGAAATCATCTTGCTCGAGAGCTGACCAGATTCCCAGCAGCACCACAAGAAATTTTAAGCAAGATTTTTTTGTAAGTGCACAAAGGATTGCAGCAGTCTTAAATGTGGCTGCAAGAAAGTTTAGTTGAACTGTTCCCCTTTATATGCCAGAACTGCCAGGGGAACTGTTTGAAGAAAATACCTGTAATGAACGAAGAAGACGATGAGGAAGACAAGGAGCTCCTCCTCACATGCCCTGCAGACGTTGAATCCGGTATCATAAATGTTATGGAAGAAGATGGGGATTCTCAGCTCCTGATACCTTAAGTTGTGGGGTTGCAACCAGAAGCTGGAGCTTCTCGTCCCAAGAGAGCCAGGACTACACCAATTTTTAAAATATACTTCTTTCATAATTTTTCTAAATGCACATTGATTTATTTCTTTAATAAATACAATTTTTACAAATGTTTGTTACTACACAATCACCTTCATAGATTTTCAGATTCTATATTTTTTAAACCTGGAACTTCTTCTCAGGTTTTCTTTTTTCGAAATTAAACAACTATTTTAAAATTGTTATAACTCTACAATATGCTCATTACTAATCATCAGTACGAACTTTTTGTAGAATTTAGACACTATCTTTACAGGGATGAGGAATGTGGATTCTTGGATCCAGCGTGTTAATATATATATATAGAATGTATGCATGTAAATGTATATGTATATGTACCTATATATATATATATATATATATATATATATATATATATATATATATATATATATATGTATATTACACATATTATAGCCAGGAGCAATCCTGGGGGTAAAGGCGGTCGGTGAGTAAGGCTGACAACCTTACCACCTTCACGTGCCGAATGTCCAAAATCTGGGAGCCTCAACCTCCTGGAACCCTCTGGGCCTCCATGGCCTGTATAGGGATCGCTTTACGTTAATTTTATATATCATTATAGCCCTTGAATTAGGAAATGACTAATGTACAATTTTCTTGAGAAATCACTAAATTTACTCGACAATTTCAAATTATTGTAACTTTTGTTTTGTTGAAGTAAAATTAAATATCTATACCTATATTTAAAGGAAATTTAATTTTCTACAACTATTTTCCTGAGACCTTTGCTGTAAAACGAAAGGTTGAGAAATTAGAAAGACAAATGTAGCGGAAAACGTGAGGTAAAAATTAGTTTTTGTCTCGAAAACAATTATAGATACGACAAAAGTGTATATGAACCAACTCGTAGATAATTATGTCAGCTTTAATTTGGTACATAAAACGTTTTTCCCTACGACGGATCGTTTTCAAGTTATAAGCTAAAAACAAAAAAAATGGGCCCTTTCCACCCCTTCCCCCCATGAAGCGTAAGGGGTAGGGGCGGGGACTTTTAGTATGTTTACCTCCAAACTACCCCAACACATTCCTGAAGAAAAAAATTCTCTCCCCCTCCATGTCCTCTTGAACCCCTTTTACGGCATTCATTGACTGGACTAGTAATGAATATACTTTTTTACAGACATGTGATACTTGAGTGTTCCAATTTAGATTTGAATCCATAAAGTCGCCAAGATTTTTTTACCAATAAGCTGTAGTTTATAGGAGTGCCATTAATTTGCACGCGCGATATGGTATTAATATTTACTCTACTTATCACATGCTGATCTCCCATTACAATTGCTTATGATTTTCCTGTGTTTAAGGTAAGTCCAAAGTTGTCTGCCCATTTTCAAACTGAAGCCAAGTCTTCAATGAGTTTCGTCATTGCGTCATTGATAGAGTCAGTAGTGGAATGAATGTATAGCTGTAAATCATCAGCATACAGGTGATATCTACAATGCTTTAGTGTTTTGGTTACATCATTAATGTATGTATGGGTCCTAGGATTGAGCCCTGGGGGACACCAGCCCTCCCGAAACACCAAGAAGAAAAGTGATCACCTACTAAGACTCATTGTTTTCGTTTGCGACATTTCCAGAACAGTCCAATCTTTTAAGCTTACATATTAGAATATCAATGTCTACAGTGTCAATACCTTACTGACACAAAGTGTTCGTTGAGAGTTTCAATGGGGAAGGGTAGATTTTCTACCTAAGCATTTGTAGGCCTATGTACTAAACCTATTGTTCTAAGTGTTCTCCACAGGTCAGAGGGATTTGAATTCTGTCCAATAAGGCAGTGCTTTAGTTGGAAAAAAATATTTGGGGAAGCTCACCTTCATTTCAGCAGCAATCATATTGGTTGATACTGCATATTTCCTTCATTCGATTCTGGCTTGTTGCGCCCGCCCCTAAGGGTACGCGCAAGACGGAACCGGGATGGTCGCGTGCCGCAGGCAGCAGGAAGAATGAAGTCATGTCATCTTACGAGGGTGAACAAGACGCAGCTTGGATGGTCCCTTGCCAGCCATCTGGACAGGTCGCAGTTTGTTGGTAGATTGCTAGGTCTCTTTTTTCATGCGACCAGCCGCTAGCGTGTAGTTTAGATTCACGCGTTCCACGTGTTCATTTTGCAATCGCTCCACAAACAAAGGACTGTTTATAAGATACAACCTTTGTAATAAGCTCAGACCACCAAAATAAATACTGTTACTACTCAATGAAGGGGTTGTAGAGATCAGTCATGGCTACAGTTACTCACTTGTTTATATTCAGTATTGTTGTATAATTTATAGTAACCTAAGAATTTTATATTATGTTAATTTTCGTGTTGCGGGGTTAAGTGTGTTCGTTTTATTGTCTTCTTGTGCTCTGAAGATTGAATACAACGGTCGCACCAACTCAAGAAAACAATAATAATAATAATAATAATAAAAATAATAATGTTTCTAACCATACATTGGTTCTCCATCTCAAACCGATTAAAAAAATATTCCCGGCCACAAAAACTATTTTTTTGCCGATAAAAGTTTTTACTCCATTTTTTTGGCGAACTTTGTCCTAGCACCTAAAGTATTGGGTTTACAACAAAAACTTTTAGAACAAAAGCTGTGGAGCATTAAATTTACTATAAAATACATATTCAATTTAGAAACTCTGTGAGACAGTGAAATACTCTTGTGACATATGCTATTTAGCTTCCTGTAATGATTTTGAATTCATAAACTCATTCCCATTGTCTTCAAAACCTTATGAATGAGAAGATAATAACAAAGAAATAAAAACATAAATCGAGATAATTCAAAAATTTAATCCTTAACATGTCACTGGCTACACACTGAATATACAGATGGGTGACCTGCCGGTGAGCGACCAGGCTGCGTCTTGCGCGCACACACGTCATGCTCGGCGCCTGGGTCAACAGCGTAGCGACCAGGAAGGGGACCAACCAAGCTGCGTCTTGTTCGTACCCTTAGGGATGAAAGGTGTGGAAGGATGCTTGGTTAGACCAACCCCAGGGAAAACTAACCTATTCCCTGAAAACGGCCCACCCAAAGGTATAGATGGATCCCAGGGCGGCACAAACATTAAGTAAAAGTTCCAGTTTCAACTACTATAAAAAAGTATATAATTTAGGCCAAAATAGTTACAATACAATAAAATTTACAGAACCTAGAATTTGCCTGGAAAGAAACAATACATACAGGAGCATATTAATTTATATTTTTGGTAGCTAAAATAAATATTCACATCGAAATCACAAGATAGCGTTACAACTAAACATTTTAAATATACAGCATTATTGTTGACACACAAAAGAAGGGGAGTTTACAATATAAAAAGGGGGATTACTCTCCAAAATAATACATGGGACGATGACTTCAATTTGACAAAAGAATAACAGAAACTTGCCGAAGAAAATATAAACGTAGGCCTAAAAACAATAATTTCCAAAGGGCATGTAATTTAGAAAAAGGCGGGAACAATAGGCCTACTGCCGATCGGGAAGCCTTTAAAATCCCAACCGACAGGAGAACGGGTATGGCACAAAGACAAAATAAATAACCGACCAAAATGAATTAAGAGACACGAATTTAAAAATCACTTACCGGACTGCGGCACATCAGGTTTGCAAAGCAGGCACAAAGGAGAAGAGTAAGAAACAGGCGCCATCATTATAGCGTGATGACGCCGACTACTTAGACTATAGCAAGGAAAGCATCCGCAACTTAAATAAACAGAAAACCGTTAAAAATACTACCCAAGCAAAAGAAGACAGACAAAATGCTTTCTACGAAGAATATACAAAAAATGCACTACCAAATAAAGACTAATTACGAGCTACCAAGCACAGAAAAGGAGGGGGCGGGAAATTATACAATTACGTAAATATCAAGTTAAAAGACAAGAAAGGAACTAAAATCCTGTTTGCAAACCTGAAGGATACTTTGGGACTACATTATCCACACAACGGAAGCACTAAGGCCGAAAAAATTACCTTTAAACTGACACCAGAAAGGATAAACAATCGCGACCAGCTTGCCGCATAAAAGTAGGGGGCACATTTTTTTTGGGGGGGGGGGGGCCACCACCACCCACGGAGATCTACGACCATAGGCCATACTCCGCTCCCAACAACTGTTCGGCGTATTCGTTCTATTGCTATTTTCCTTCTAATAATTACTGAACTTGGGGAAATGGCATGTTAGAGCTGGCTGTTTGTTTCAGCGCTATAGAACTGTGTATCCTTGTTTGTGTTGTCCTATCTGTCTGTCGGGGGTAGTGTCTCCGATCCGGCATTCACCTTAAGAGTGATGAAAACCCCGCAAAACCTCACTCGGATCGGCCGCCATGAGTGAAGCTCATAGCAACCCGTGCACTTTAGACAATTGTCTTTACTTTGGGACTCGGTTGACCCCAGGAGCCTGAGCAATCTCCTAGGGTGTATGTCTCTCTAATTGTGTTGTCTCAATATTGGTACGTCTACACATCGTCGAGTTCTTGTTGTTTGCGTATACCTATTACGTGTGCAGTGAATTCTTTAAATGTTTCATCTGCCTGTTTTGTTGTCCAGAACGATAGTTCTGGTGTCCATCTTTCTCCTGGTTGTGAAGCTATGTGAATGAGTTCTCGGCGTACTTCTCTGTATTGCGGGCATGTGTACAACGCGTGATACATCGTATCTTGTTCGCTATCCTCACAGTAGCAGAGGAAATCTTCTGCTACATTGAACCTATAGAGGTTTGCTGTGAAGTATCCATGGCCGGAATAGAATTGTGTTGTTGCATAGTCTATCTTTAAACATTTCTGTTTGAGTCTAACTCTGACGCTTGGAAAGTAGTCTTTCGTTATTAGTCCTCGTGGCGTATCTTCCATCGTCTTTCCCACACTGCAAGCGTGTGTTGTCTTAGTTGGGAGTTAAGCTCCGCCTTGTTTCTGGTTTCATAAATTTCCTCTGTACTTGCAACTTCTCCGATCCTCGTAGGATATTGTTTTATTAACTTGTAGGAAGTGACCTTTTCCTCTAATAGGATATCTATTGGGATTTCTCCCGCGATCACGGCAAGCGCGTCACTTGAAACTGTTGAATATGCTCTCGCTACTTTTAGTAAGGCTTTCCGTTGTGCAGAGAGCAGCTTATTTTTGTGTCGGACTAGCAGATATGGTGCCCAGCTATGGGCCGCATATGTTATTAATGCTACGAATACTGCGCTGTACAATCTTTTGTAATTCGTCTACTTGTAGCCCCATGTTTGGCCAGATAATTGTCCTAATGCGTAAAAGAGTCTATAGACCGTCCCAACGTTAAAAAACAGTATTGGTCTTATGCAGCGCACTGATGCCAGATCTACTCACATTACAAGGCCCGGCACATGATGTGAAAAAGCTCTTAAACCTCGTGAAAACCTCGAAATTTGTTTCTTGTACATAATAATTGTGACGTCCTACTAACCGACTTAAACAGCAATTTGACTCAAAGACTACAACGTGTTCATAATGCGTGCGTCAGATATATATGTAACATTCGTAAATATGACCACATAACACCGTCACTGCAATCACTTCGATGGGTACGCCTGCGTGAGCGAAGATATTTTCACTGTCTCATACTGCTCTATAGAATCCTTCATACCTCAACACCTAGCTATCTTTCCAGTCGCTTTCATTACCTTTCTTCCTACCATAACTTGGGCACGCGCTCTCAGCTTGACCCCTTACTATCCATGCCTCTTTACAGAACTACACATTATTCGAATTCGTTTACAACAACAGTTATTCGTCACTGGAATTCACTGCCTAGCCATCTCAGGAGGTGCCAAACGACTTCACAGTTCAAGCGCCATTTAATAAATTTAGTATACAATAACATGTAGGAATTGATGCTAATTAGTAATATATTTTAAGTTTTCATTATATTTTGTAATAACTAAGAATGTATTTGTTTAGACTTTCATCGTTTTTTTTATTTCTTTACTTTTAGTCATTTGTATTACATATTCATATTATTCAAGTACTTATGTTCTAATTTTTTCTTTGTATTTAATGTTCGTTTCTTGTATTCATGTATATCAGTTCTTTTTTTTATTTATTATTAATCATTATTATTATTATCATTATGTATTACATGTTTTTGCCCTGGCTGAGTGGTAGAGAAGGCCTTATGGCCTTAACTCCGCCAGGTTAAATAAATAAATAAATAATTAATGTAAATCATGCCCTGCAGATAGAACGACGGCACACCCTCCTTCCCTTATTTTCAACCCCCGTGAGTAATATTTTCTCTATAGGCCCACAAATCTATATTTTCTGACCAATGTCTACAAAATGTTACACATGTACCCTGTGGAATCAAGTAAAAATTCTACGAGACAATCATTCTCGAAAAAAAACACCCCTTGCGAAATTTTCAATCCCTACTTTGTGATCTTTTTACTAGTCTACATTCTTTGAACGATTTTTACCAAACTTTACACATAGACCCTATAAAAACAAGAGAAAAATTAGGCGAAGTTAATTTTGGAAGAAGCCACCCCTTAAATGTTTCTACCCCTATTACACCACCAAAATTTAGATCTACATTCTTGACGTGTTTTTAACAGACTTTGTACACAGAACGTATAGAATCAGGAGAAAATGGTAGGAAAACTAATTTTGGAACAAACCACATTTTAGATCTTTCACCCCTATTTTGTGATATATATTTATCTACATCCTTTGACCAGTTTTATCAGACTTTATACCAAGAGCCTATTGAATCAAGAGAAAATTTTAACCAAAGTTTATTTGGATGAAACCACTCCTTAAATGTTGCAACCCCTATTATACAGTGAGTCCCACGCAAGAGTTGGCCAATGACGCGGGTTTCTGCGTCGCGGCTGGCACAGCTCCAACTCCCGAGCGATCGGGTGAAATATCTACGCAAATAATGTCGGGGTCGTTGTAATTATTCAGGTTCTCACATTTACAGTTAAAATTACAATGAAAATAACCACGTACCTCATCACAAGAGATGTTGGAAATGTTCTCCTCTTGCATCCAGACAATACTGGCACCTTTTTAGGAAATTTTCTTTCTCGCGCATAAGTTCAGCTTCCGAGACAGAGTTACTTTCTCTTTTGATAGGCCTATGTGATATTGTCATTAAGTTCTTCTAACAGTATGTAAATATTATTTATGGGGAAACTTGAAAAATAAAGTGTATAGGTCAATTTCCAATACATAAGAAGAACTTAAAGACAATATCACAAGAGAAATTAATTCTACCTTGGAAGCTGAACTTACGCGCGTGAAAGAAAATTTCCTTAAAAAGGTGCCAATGGTGCGCGTATGCAAGAGGGGAACGTTTCCAACATCTCTTGTGATTAGGTACGTGGTTATTTTCATTGTAATTTTAACTGTAAATGTGAGAACCTGAATCATTACAACGACCGCGGCTTTATTTGCGTAGATATTTCACCCGATCGATCGGGAGTTGGAGCTGTGCCAGCCGCGACGCAGAAACCCGCGTCATTGGCCAACTCTTGCGCGGGACTCACTGTATAAATGTTATTTAAATCTAAATTATCTGATCAATTTTTACCAGATTTTACACAGAGCTAACAGAACCAGGAGAAAAACTTAGGTAAAACTAAATTTGGGAAAAAAAAGTCCCTTAAATGTTTTAATCCCTATTATATGACGTTTAAATCTACATTCTTTTGGCTCATTTTACGACTTGGCACACAGAAAAGAAAGACTAATAGGAATTTCTGTCTCTTCTTACCTCAACCCCACCATCCATGGTCTTTAGAAGTAATAGGATCCTTGAGTGTGACTATATTAGTTGTGCTTTCTCTAGGGCCTAAATTTTGAAAATTAAAAGGGCTTCCTCCAAAATTGACTTCGAAGTACAAGTAAAATACAAAACCAGGTGACGCCGGGTCCTTTAAGCTAATAATTTATAAATGTTAAATTTAATATTAAATTTCATTTCGATAATATTATTTTTCATCATTATTATTATTATTGCTATTATTATTACTATTATTGTGTTATAATTTTTAAGAATATAATTATAAAGGGAAGTAATAGTTAAAATACATTACATACCTTTAGGCCTGTTCACTATCCTCAGGGAGTGGTATTATTCCTTCTCAGAGGGCCTTTCGTTTTTTCTTTTCTTATTCTATACAGTAAACTTTCTGAACACCCGGTAGCTTCTGCTTTCTCTTTAATTGCGTGGGTAACGTTCATTTTCTTCAAGAAATAATTAAGTATATTTAATACTATAATTCGCTCTTGACTGCGCAATTTCTCAACTCTAAGATTTCTAGTTCCTCTATTCATAATTAATATACTCAGGTAAAATATTAATAAATGTAAAATTTAATTTAAAAAAACACAAGAACCACTTCACAACAAAGTTAAACTTCACTACACAGCTACTATATAACAATGAGCTCTGAAGAAGACACGATAGTCTTAGAAACATCTGAGTACACAAAATCTCAAAACAACCAAGTCATGAGCGCGAGAATGCTGAGCTCGGGAAAACTGTGATAATTTATTAATGCTACATGATAGAGAGCTCTGGTTTGTTTTAGAAACTTTTTCAGACATCTATAAACATTTCTTTTCGCTTAGTCACCAATGTAAAGTCAATACCAAAGTATGTTACTCACTGCCTAACTTTTCTGTGTTGCCGTCCGAGAATTTTCAGGTAGCACTTAATAAAAAAATTTATAGCTTTCTTCTTATGTAAAATTTATTGCCGACGGAAAGGGAGTACTTTCTTTCACCATCAGGCAGTCCAAGAAAAAAATCTTTACTTGTTTTGATTATTAGTTTTCTGTCTATCGCGTGATAAGTTATTAATGTGCAAAAATATTGACTTCCGCCAAAATAACGTAATTATGAAAAATAGGCCTCATATTAATTATTTATGGCTTTACAATTGACATCATTAGAAAGGGCGGAAAATTCCCTATAAGACCTCGCAATCACATTATTACATTTATCACTTTGGAAAATGGCAACATTGTCGGGATAGAAAAGGACGAAGCTAATTGCAGAACGTACGAGTGCAAGTGAGATGCAAATACTACATTTAACTCAATACTGTCTTTTAAGGCTGGGACGATCTATAGTTGAGGAAGCACAGATCTTATTGACTTGTGCTTCCATTCTATTCCCTTCCTGAAGTTCGACTCCTAGATATCTAATTTGTCGTACAGCTTGTATGATTGTACCTTGCGTACGAATTGTCGGCGGTCTTCTGGGATGAAGCTTCCCTTTTAATACCAAAATTTTAGTTTTCTCCGCCGAAAGTTTTAGCTTAGCCTTTTTGCACCAATTGGTGAATGGCAACATGGTTGTAGTCCCTTTTCGTTCTAACGTCGGTCGGCCCTCGGCCTCTATTAGAAATACTAGGTCATCTGCAAACGCTATGGGTTTGGGTTCGTTGTTCGCTGTAATGGTCTCTATTGCTTCATCGAAAATTAAATTCCAAAGTTTTGGTCCTAGGACGGAGCCCTGTGGGCATCCTTTGGTTACGAATTTTGATTTACTGTGTAGGCTGTTTTTTATTATTATTTCCCTGTTTTGAAAGTAGTTTCTGATTACTTCATAGATGTCTGAAGGACATTCTATTTCTCTTAATCGTTAGAGGACTAAGGGCCACCATACGTTGTCAAAAGCGCCTTCTATATCTACGAATATTCCAAGAACGTATTTTGAATCTGAGTTTCGTACGATGTCTTGTAGTTTAGATGTGGCGTCCTCCGTGGACCTATCAGGTCGGAATCCAAATTGGACTTCGGAGTTCGACGCCTCTAGTTTATCTAATAGCCTGGAGAGGAGAAGTCTCTCCAGCACTTTTCCTAAGACTGGGAGCAGGCAGATTGGTCGATATGATTTCGGATTTAGCGTCTTTGTCTTTTGATTTAAGCATACGTTCAGGAACATTTTTAGTCTGAGGCATGCATTATATATGTCTAGGAGGTGCGCATGAAGTGCTGCTCCTCCCTTAGTTACTAGTTCCGGGTTTATTCCGTCTATTCCAGGTGCTTTTTTACCTTGTCTTTTGTCGAGGGCTATTTGCAGGTCCATGGCGTCAAATGGTTGAGTGTTTTCTGGGGTAATGTATTCGCGTGCTATCTCTTGTCGAATTTGTGTTTGCTCGTCTGTTTCTTCGTCTTGGTCGTCATCTGGCACTAGCGTTTTAAGTAAAGTTTCCGCGATGTCGTCCCATGTTTCGGCCTGGCTCCCGTCCCTTTTTGTGAGGCTACTTGTTACAGTCGGTTGTTTTCATTTGTCTGCTTGAATGCGATAGGCTACTCCCCAATTGTTGGTCACGCTTTGTTCTGAGACAAAGTCGTGCCAACTTTCTCTTTTTGCTGCACGGACAGCTTGTGTGTATGTTCTGAGATATTGTCGGTAAGTTGTGTAGAGTCTTTGTCTTTCGGGCTCGTGGGCTCTGGAAGGCGCGCCGCCTGGCGTACACGTCTCTTTTGAGCCGGGTGAGTTCTGGTGTCCACCACCGTACTGTCTGTCTTTGGGGAAGCGTTTTGCCGATGGCCTTATTGGCCGCCTTGATTATCGCAGTATTCACGTCTCGTATTTTAAGTGCTACGTCGCGTCGTGTAACAAGTGGCTCGATTTGTGCAAGCGTCTCACCGAGCCGTGCACGGTAGTCGGTCCAGTCAGCGTTTTTGAAGCAGTATCGTCTAGTTACGTTCTCGTTTACTGGTATGTTTGTTCCCATTAGTATTTGCACGACTCGGTGAGCGCTCGAGGTCAAGTCCAGGAGTTGCCATGACATTACCCGCGGTACCAGCCCCGGTGTGGTCGCTGTGATATCGATGTATGACGTGCGGATTTGTTCTCGTGAGTCTAAACGATATGTAGGGCCTTGGTTTGGATCATTGTGTATGTGCCAGCCCATGTCTGTGATTAAATTTTCTACTTCTTCGTCGTCTGCGTTATTAGCTGGATTTGGCCCCCAAAGTAGGGATTTGGCGTTTACATTAGCTGCGACTAGAATTTATGCCCTTGTAGGCTTGCTGCTATGTTTCTAAGGGGACGTGTATACTCTTCAGCGGGACGGCTCCACTGGAAATAAGCTGAAACTAAATTTATTTTTTCTGTTCTAGTTGTGACTGTTATGCAGACTACATGGGTGGAACTGAGATGTGTTCGTTTGATTACTTCGATATCTGGATTTATTACTATTATTGCTGCTAACGGATCTTCACCAATTGGTGCTCCCGTAATTACTTTATCTCTAACTCCGAACCTTCTTATTGTGCCGTCACGAGTGCATGGTTCTTGGAGGAGTATAATGTCTACGTTTTTCGAATAAGCCTGTTCTCTAATTTCGTCAGCGACCAACCGAGACCGGTCCGCGTTGAGTTGCCATAGCTTGATTTTTGGGGCATTATGTCCCATAGTCAATCCTATCCCTTAGTCTTTGTTCTGCGATTGCCTTTAGGGGGCAATCGAAGCTAGATGCCTCGTGGGCGGAATCTTGTTTATAGCGAGCGCAGTTTGCGCACTTGGGATGATAGTTTCTATTCCTACAATTTGCTGTCCGGTGTCCTGCCTCACCGCAGTGGGAGCAGGTATCCTCCGTTTGTCGGCAGGTTTTCGATGTGTGGCCGTAGCCCTGGCATCTATAGCATCTTGGGACGTGTAGATAGTCGCTAACGCGGCACGAATGATAACCGACGTACAGCCTATCTCTTTCAAGCAGTTTTTTTCCTGAATGTCGGGCTGACTTCGCAGACCCAATGCTCGAAATTACTTGATTGCCTACCTAGTTTGAATTTTGTCTGAATTTCCTGCCATTCGGCTACATCTTCACCAGCGTTCTGGCGGACTATTTTTTCTAGAGTTTCTTGGTCTCTACCGCGCGGGACGTTTCTGATGATTACCCTGGGTTTGTATTTTGAGGTGGGCTGGGCTCGAAAGCCCTTCTTCCTCAGCGCATCCGAGGATATTATTTTCCTGGCCTGCTCGGCAGAGGTCGTTTCTAGTATGACCTGGTTACTTCTTGTTGTCCTAAATCCTACTACTTGCCAACCTTCATCGACGGGGCGTACATCTTTATCTAAGGCTTGCATCACTGTAAGTTTCGCATCTGGTGGGTCTTCAGGTCTGTCTATTATGACTGTGTGTTTTGTGTTTCTTCCTCCTGGGGTTTGCCTAGGGAACGGCGCTGGTGCCTGAAGGGCTGCGGCTTTAGCATAGCTTGGTTTTAGCTGTGCATTAGCTTTCCGTTGCGATTCCTTTAGGAGGAGGTTTTCAACTTGCAGTCTATTCCTGTCAGCCAGAAGAGCTTGGTAGTGCTGCATTATCTTTCCTAATGACCTGTATAGCAGACTTCCACGTTTTGGATTGCTAACGTCGATGGCGATTTCTCCTGACATATCTAGCACTATTTGATTCATGTCGCGGTTATCGCTTTCTTCCGGCGTAAACTCCCGTGCTTTCGGGAGGCTTCTAACGCCTATCGGGGTTCTTATTAATTCCTCCGGTTCCGATTCTGTTTCACTACATTTGTCTTTCGTTTGCTCGGCTCACTTTCAGCTAACCGGGTTAGCTCTACTACTGGGGTTACTGTTGTTGCAGAATTTGATCCTTCTGCTAGGCTTTTTGAGAGCGGGTTCCGACGCCGCTAGTTTTTTCTTTCGCGTTGACTACCATACCTGAAAAGTGAAAGATTGTTAGTTGAGCGGCGCTCCGACACGCTACAACCTGGGGATCACTCCGCGCGAGTGCGTGAATACTAAGGGGGTCCTGGCCTAATTGTCGCTAATCAACAAGCGGTAGCCCTCTGGCCCCGGCTTACGTGATGACACTAGCTTTAGCCCTAGCAACCGGAAGGGGCTATCTGCCATAAAGGGCAACGTTCCCCTCTAGCCGGCGGGCCTACACACTAGCCACGGGTTACGTGCAAGTCCCAGGAAAGCTACCGTGAAATTTGGTGACCCATGTTTACGCGAACTCCTTGCACCACGGCTGGCGCGGAACTACTTCCCCCGGCGCCCTAAACTATGGACCTAGGTTCACAAACCCGTCGGTGCATTGGAAACCCACTACAGCGGACAGGGAACACGCCATGCTGGCCCTATGACGAGTGTCAACAAACTACGCCAGGTGCAGCATTCACTTACCCGCATGGCGCTATTTTACCCGCCTTGTAGGAGGGGAAGTCTCAAATTCCCTTCATCGTTGATTCCCATTATCGGTTTAAAGGGGGAAGATATATGGAATGAGAAAAATAGACGATAGAAAAGGGGGAGGACCCAACCTAGAAATTTAATTTCGAGGGTGTTAGGGGGCATTGATTAATAGTTCGCCCATCGACTTTAAGTTAATGAGGGAGTCCCTTACGTAGCCTAGTGAGAACTCTTAAAACGCCGCGTCATCACCGTTCATAGAGGCCCCGATACCACGTCTCGCCTTTGGGTATAATTAAAGACGACAGTAGAAGAGAAAAAATAAAAATAAAGTGGGAAGAACTAAAATAAGTATGTGGCGCTATGTCGACAAACTGGCCCGTGCTCAGTGACCGACCAGTCTGCCGTCCACATTCCTGTCAAAAACTCAACCCCGATGCAACGAGTTGCCTCTGAAGCAGGCTGTGGTCAAGCAGCTCTCCGAAATTCCACAGCCCCCGAAGCAAGAGTAAGAAAGGCGAGACGCGGCACGGTGCGACTACTACATGGTGCAGACTTAGCGAGAATCGAGCTTTGGTTAACTATGTGAGTGGGGCCTTCGCCTTCCCCCGTGTCCGAGCAAGCTGGGACAAAGGATCCAACGTCGGCTAATTAGTTTGAAAGGCAAAACGGCGGTTTGGTTTCTGATGTTTACGGTGAAGCTACTGTGAAGTTAAAGTTTGGGTGCGATATGTTGTAGGGAAAGCTACGCTGGTACTTTTATCCCCGTTTGGGGTGACAAGAATCTATTTGCCTAATATCTCTATCACCTCGCAAGCGAGGATCGAAATAGGGTGGGGGACGGGGCTAGGACTATGGGGACAGACGGGAAATAAGGATGGTGAGGCAGTAGGGTCTTGCAACTCCACCAGGAGGCATGGTTGAGAAGATCGCTCAGGAGGTGGTCTCGTTACGAGAAGGGGCGGGCATGTATATCGCGGGAACTACACTCACGATGTGCACCGCCCCAAACTCGCCTTCATGGTGTGCACCTTCACACGGGCTCGACGCATCCACACGTCCCGTGCCCGAGCTGCAGTGCACACAGTGCCTCCAGGGATGGGTTAAAGACCGACGACGATGATCTCACCCAGAGAGGGGCGTAAACGAAGTGCGTACGGAGAGGGAGGCACGGTCCACTGGCGGATACTGCTCTTAGCATGCCTCTAGGCTCACTAACTACCCCCGCCAAGCGCCAGAGCTCGACCCAAGACTTGTGGACCTTGGTGTGCAACACCCTCCGCCCACACCCCGGTGACGGGATTCCCCTGACCAGATTCAACCAGTCCTCGTCGACCTAGGGACTCCGTGCTCGGAAAGGCAGTCGGGTCGAAGCGGTCAGAGGGAGGGCCGTGGCCCCCGTCCAACACATCCCGACCCGGCTACTCGCTCAATGGGGGACTTTCCTCCGACTGCCGTGGCAGCCAAGAGTACCCCCGAACACCGTTCTGGATTGGAGACGGGCCACCTGGACCTAGCCGGAGCGGTTTTACCCAGCCCGACCTATGGACGCTTCCACACGTTCCATCGCCACACTCCCCAGTCGGAGTGGTCGCTGTTTTCAGTAAGCGGTTGCCCAGTTACTGTTGTGCCCGCCAACATGGCAAAGAAATGGGAAGGATAAAGGATGGGGATGATACGGGACGGGTTGAAGCCTTTCAGGCAAGATCTTACAGGGGATGGCCTTTGGACGCTAAAGCGGGATTCGGATAGCCAAGTCAGGACCTCACGGTGGTTCTATTCCGTACAGAGGATTCAGGATCGCTACCGCAATGTGGCCTGTCTCAACATCCTCTGCGGGAATTCGCCCCATGCACTTTGAGGTTACTACCTGCTCTCGGCCGTCCGGTCAATTCGCCCCCGCCCTCCAGCCATGGTCCCCATCTTCACCGCCCTTCCGTCTTCCGCCCGGCTCCTGCATAAGATCGCAAGCTATCACAGGAAAGCTGTAGGTACTGGAAATTATTTTGGAGACGGGCCACCTTGGCCTAGCCGGAGCGGTTTTACCCAGCCCGACCTATGGACGCTTCCACACGTTCCATCGCCACGCTCCCCAGTTAAGAACGCTCCAATTGTCCGCGAAGAGGTATTCGGTCTTCCACTGACCTTATTTCCCCTAACTCCATCCAGGCCACTGCGATGGAGCTCGCTATCCGCAACCTGCGACGCGCCCGATAGCTCTGGAGCAAGCTTCCTTGGGACTACTACCAACTGAGTCCCCGGGCGGGAGGTAGGGGGCACAGACAGCGGGTCTACGTCAGCCAAGTACATACACAAGTAAGCAGGTCGCGCCATCCAGCAACCTCCTCCGCCTCCGTAAGGTGGCGCAACCAGTGACTTGAATACAATCTAATTGAGCCGGCTTCTATCGGCTCATTGCGGCATGCTGTCTCGTTTGCTGATCTCCTTCCTTCCCTCAACCTGGATTTCACATAAGGAATTGGGTTGAATTCCTTAACTGGAGGTCCAACGCTGCTGATGAACATAAGTCCACTGGCTCGTTCCAATCTCTTGCCATGTCATTTTTGGCAATACTGAAGTGTGTTGCTAGTGCACCATAGTTGTCCCATATGGATTTCACAGTATTGAGACTTGATGAGACCCATCTTATTGTAAAAATTTTTCATATTTTCTTTATTCGCTGCTCTAATGTTGCAGCACACTCCGTTAGCTCCCTCTGGTGTTTTAAAGACATATTGTACACCGAGTAAAGTTCATAAAAATGACTGGAAATGATTGACACAATGAACATTGTTTCTGGTGTCATGTACTGCTAATTCCAATCGATGGTTCGAACAATGCCAAACAATTAGGTTTGGAAATATCTTGAGTAATTCAGCTGCAACACCATTTCTCCTGCCCAACATAACTGAAGCCCCATCAGAAACAAAAGCAACAAGAATTTTGTCTTAAAAATTCTTCATTCATTCCATGCTATGTTACATTATTTATAATGGCATCTTTTATGGCTACTGCTGTTGATTGATGGAGTTCTACAAGATCCCAGAAAAAAGATACTGCTTCAGAATTTTCTGAAATTAAACATCTTAGACATTTCACAAGTAGGCCTACAGATTTTTTGCTAACTGTGGTCGATTCATCTACGAGTATGCTTATTTTCAAGTTATTTTGAAGTATTGTTTCAGTTAGTTTTTTTCTCATTTGTTTTGATATCTAAAATTATAGTGCGAAATCCTACCCATATCTAAGCCATTTATTTCCTGAAGGTTAATATCACTAGACATATCGCTGAATGGCCTGTTTTGTTTAGCGATTTTATATGCCGTACGGAAAACTCTTACCTTAGTATCCAGTTGTTTAACATTCATATTGTTTATAACAGCTTCTAGTTTCTTTTCATGTGATTAAAGTAGAATGGATTTAGCATTTTTATGAGATATGGATACTTTATGTTCACAAATCTTCTAAAATGCTCTTTTCTTGCTTGTTTTTAGTATCACCATTGAAATTAACTTTACATTCTTCTGAAACGTGCTACAAGGGCATTTCCAGAGCCGCACTTTACACCATATGAATAATGACAGTTAGGATAGAACAGGGACCGTAATTTAAATACAAATACAGTAGTTCTGAGTACCAGTTCCAAATATTTATTACAAAAGCTACTGGCGTAGCAAAACCAGAGCACAGAAAAACTTTAATGATAATACAATGAGAGGTACAAGCATAAATCAGAGCAGAAAAATTCTTAAAATAAGAAAAATACATGACCAGGCTCAAAGGCGAAAATAGGCAAATGGCTTAAGGCCTCAAACAAAATCACGGTGTAATAAGGCGAGCCATCCTTCTTCCGAAAACTAAATAAAATCCAAAAGCCAACATGAAAGTGACGTGAACAGTAAAACGAACCGAAAAACGAAACAAACAAAAACTGGTGGGCATAACCGAAACAAACTAGAAATAACCAAAAACCAACCAGCGAAATAAACTTTAATTTAGAGAAAAGAACATTATAATACCTGCTGGTAATAAGGAGATGAGACTTACGGAAGCTTCATGCCGGTTTCTAGATGCATGGCGAGATCGAGCACTGAGCACGACCGCTCTGGATGATAGCCAAACTTCAACTCCACAAGCGAGATCCGCCCACTCAAGATAATGCACGCACGCCCGCGAGGGGGCGCTCGGCAAAACAAATAAGGCTTCAAAATACGAAAAAGAGGTCCATGCACGCCTGAATGGCAATAGCAGAACACACTCGAACAAAACAGTAACGAAAGAAAGATGGCTGGTCTTGAGTGAGTTAGTAAACAAAACAGACGTGAAATAATTAAGTAAGTAAACACAAAATATATATTATAAAATAATGAAATATGAAATATACAAAACGTGCCAAATACACACGGCACACTACCCACTCCTTTGAAAATTAGGGACCTACTCCTTTCTATGTCCCCAATCCCTGTTTGCATATTTTGCGGCAAGTGTTACAGCCTAATAACTTATTTTCTACTAATAACCATTTATTATCTGAAGTGAAGTACCTATATTGTTCTTCAGACCACCATTGAGGAAGCAGCTATTTCCCGTTTGTGTTCGAGTTGTTGGCCATCATGTGAGAATCGTCTTCACCACCACCTTCACCATATTTAGACACTTCTAACTCCTTCTAGTTGCTTACGTAAGCGATTTTTTTTTTCATCTAGAGCAGGTCTTTTAATTAAGTTAACCACTTTGATAAACTTATGATGCAAGAATATTACTCTCCTTCAACAACAATAGCCTATTATCAATTTGAAAATATTTCCTGAACAAGAGCCGGCCACATAAACTTTGCTCAAATTCGCAAACTCAAACATGCAAGTACAACCACAGAACACAGTACAACACTGCGAGAAGCGACAGGTCACAAATTCCTCCCTTCATGCCCTGAGTAACTGTAAATTAGGGTGTACTAACTCACTATTTGAAAGTCGTTAAGCAGAAATTGAAGCTTTGTCAAGAGCAGTCCTTGTTCAAATAAATCCGATAACATATTATATACCCTCATATACCGAAACTGCATGCGGCCAAAATACGTAACATCGAATATAGAGTATATTTGCATGATACAATACACGGATATACCTAGAAACTGACCACCGCCACTGCCGATATTCAAAATATCTCACCAAAGACGGTGCCTAAAATAGGGGTTAACCCGTAAACAACTTTCACCCTCTTTTTGCATTCCAAGAATCCTCTAACGGAAATGAAAGACAGAGACAAAGTTGCCGCATTATTTATACAGTGGAACATTAATTCTTCAATGTTCAATTCATGTCTGTGGAAAATATCAGATCTCTAATTTAAAAAAAAAAAAATAGAAATAAGGAACATTGAGCCAAATATTTCCCGAACTCTGGCCCAACTAAAGCACTGCAAAAAGTTCTTAAAATGTCTAAGTTTTGCATTTCTAATTGCTTGAGTCGTTTTGTTGCGTAAGTGCTTATAATAGTTATAAGTTTCTTCAGTTTTGTCACGTCTGTACTTTTTCAGAGCTGCATTTCTGTTTGCCATGATGTCACGTATAATATTATTCAACCAGGGGGAAGGAGCTTTCTTAACTCATTTTGAGCGGATCGGTGCATGCTTGTCATATAACTTGGCTATGTATTCATTCAGTCGGTGAATTTTATCGTCAACAGATTTTAACGTCCATAAAGTGAACCTCCCTATGAGAAGTGTGGAAGGAAAGTGCAGGTTCCCACCCAAGGAAAAGCTAACCTAAATCAAAAATGAGCCCGCCCAGAGGATAATTGGTTTCCCAGGGAGTCTAACATCAGCATTGTTCTTCTCAGATTTAATTTGAATAATTTCGTAGCTTTTTTATATCTCGTTTCCAATTTTAAAATAAATGTACAATAATATTACACTTTAGACAGAGGGAACGGTGTAACAATTTACTAATCAATATAATTCATTTAAGTTTGTATAGACAAAATACACTTGTTTAATTTTAAAGTAAATAAGCTTTGGATAAATATATATACTTTACATAATATTTTCTTCAAAACAAAGATTTAGAATTAATATTACATAATCTAAAAATTTGTACACGGATGGAAAGAAAACAAAAATTAAATGGTTCGCCTGAAGGGCATGAAATAAATTCATAAAACACCTGAAAGGAAAAGTTGATTATGATAGAGGTAAGAGCTAAAATATGCTATGTTTGGAGTACCTCACCGCTCCAAGACATAGGACCTTCTCAATAGGCATGGAAGAGGTTGTCAAAGTTATTAATTGGAAATCGCATGAAGCAAACAAAAGGAAATCTCAAATGAAACTTTAATAGTTACAAAATGGCAAAACCCGGCAGGGATGTGTGACACCCGGCCGCGGAAAACGCGCGAAAAGGAATCAAGTAACAGACGATATGTCGGTACGGCATGGCGGGAAAAAGACAAGAGGAAAAGCTTAATAACAAGAAAATCTACTTTAAGCCTAGAAGATCAATGTCAATACTACAACTACGAAAAACACCAAAAGAGGAGAAGAAAAAAGTCAAGAAGTTAAACTAATAGCCGCAATAAGCGATTTACAATAGCAGCGGGGAAGCGTCGCCACGCAACATTGATTTTGAGACGCACAAGGGTCGGGGATACTTATATTGTGAAAGGATTTCTTCGGTGGAAGTACTTACTTCAAATCCCCGTCGGAGTCCATGATGAATAACGCACCTCAATGCGTGGCTGTTTTCACTCAGGTTAGTTGCACGAATCATCTCAGGGTTTTGATTATAGCTAATTACGATCTTATAAATGACAACACTATAATCACTTTAGTAACGATATTTATTTTAAACTGGCGACTTGGTGTGAGATTGTGTCTCTGTATCTTACTAATGTCGGTCACCACTTTTGTTCCGTTTCAAAGAATGGGTTTAGCATGGTGGCGGGTTGGGGTATGGAAACTTAGGGGCATAGGAAGGAATTTTGAGAAAGGACGATGTCCTTTATGTCTAAATAGAGAAGACGCTGAGCACATAATTTTAAAATGTCCAGAAACTGAAACGATCAGAAAAATATTTTTGAATTGAAAATTCCTAGGAATTAATGTAGAAATAGCATATAAGAAATTAACAACTACGAAGAATATGAAAACTTTGAGGGAAATGGGGAACTTTTTATATATTGTTAAAATAAAATGGGAAAAACGAATCTTGGAATTAAGTGAGCCAGTGTATTAATTCCTCTTTTGCTCTGTTCACAAGTAAGGCAAGTACAGGAATACCATAATTTATAGGTACTCAAGGCTTTTATGTTAATATTAGTGTGTAATGGTAGGAGGTACATCCTATGGCGAAAAACCTCTGTATCGCCAAGGGTGTTAACATTATGACACAAGAATAAACTATATCTATATCACTTTTGTTCCGTTTCACTTGGGTACTTACGTGATATTGTTTCCTTTTTAATCACAATTTATAAAGTAAACTCACACGATTTACTATTACTTGTCTATTATACATGTGTGATATGTGGAATACGCAATAGCTGAGGTATTTTACCGCGAACTATTACAGAGCACTCCCACGACGGTGTATACCGGGAGGCGAGTCGTAATGGAATGAATCTCCTCAATAGCTATTCTTCGCGTTATTGCGATGCTTTTCTCTTTTTGGCTACTAGTTTCCTTACGTATTACCTTTCTATTGGTCTAAATAATTCGCGCTTCGGTATACGAATTAAGTACATTATACTTTGAATATATTCGTTTCTTTTACAGTTAATCTTTTGAATTTAGGCTTACATAATCATAATAATAATTTGTACTGGAATTTTGTTACGGAACATAATAATAATAATTTAAATACTTTGATTAAATATTAATTACTCATTCTTTTCTAAAAAAAATGAAAGGGGTGGAATAATTGATTTAATTTGAATTTGATTGATTGAATTTCTTAAACATAATATTAAGAAAAAATATTTGAACAATGAATTTACTATAACATTAAACATTTTGAAATTTGAAGTAATTTCCTGAAAACAAACACATTTTATATTTTAACCCTTTTTGTTATCAGTGAAAGAGAATTAAGTTATTTTTGAAAATATATACGTCGAGATTTCACTCATCGTTCGTTTTATCACTTATTCATTTTGCATATATTCTCTTTCTTTGATCACTGACTGTTTTTTTGTTTTTATACAACATTACGAACATAATAAATCACATAAGAAACAAATAAATATACAGTTTTATAATATGTTGTGTTACATTACAACATTATCCTTTAAACAACAATTAATACATAGAAAATATTACCCTTTTAAACAAAATCTTATGTATATATATCCACATTAATGTTCAATCCATCAGACCTGGTGCTCTTCATGATATGGTCTCAATAAAGATTTGTGATAACGTCCTACTATTTTATTATTTACAGTACTTAACTCATAAGTATGGTTGCTGAAATTCTTAGTGATTATGAATGGTCCACGATAAACCATATCCATACGTCTGTACCTTCTGTGTAATGCACTGGATAAACTTTTATTTCGTAACAACACTTTGGTACCTACTTCTTGATTCCATTTTGCTTTGTGCTCTTTACTTTCAGTTTCCTCTTTTCGGCCCTACTCCTAATTCTGTCTAGAGCTCTTTTACATAATTCTTCATTCAACATTTTCTTGCCCTTATGGAATTTAGCTTGGGGAAGATTTGCAATAATTGGATCAGGATCTTTGCCTGTCATCAAAGTATACGGAGCTGCTAATGTAGTTGCATTTACTGAATGGTTTATGACTTTTTCTATCACATTACATTGGCAAACCCAATTTGTATGTGACTTATGGCATAAAACTCTCAAATACAAAGTAATGTCTTTCATAATTCTTTCTGCGAAATTTGCTTGAGGAAAGTTACTCGAACTATGGTAAATTTTGATGTTCTTTGCTCTTAGTGAATTTTGAAAATGACTACTGGTAAACGATGTGGCATTATCACAAAGTACGGCCTCAATATTTCCAAACTTTCGGATATAATCGTTGATAATTTTGCTCACGCATGCTTTTGAAGTTGCTCTTCGCCCTGGGTAAATTCTTACAAATTTAGTGAAACAATCGTACATTAAAAAAATATATTTACATCCGAATCTGCCTTGTGGTAATTCGCCATGGAAATCTAATGCTACTAAACTATTTTTAGTTTATCTAATAATATTCTTAGGTTCAGTATCATACTTCACATTCAAAGGTTTTGCTGCTTGACAAGTGCTACATACTTTAAGGATCTGCCATATGCTTGAAATAAAATCTTTACCCAAATTTATCAACACCTTTTCCGTACCGGAATGACATAAAGCTTGATGATATCCTTTGATTAGATCACACTCTAAACATCTTGGAACATAAACTTTCCACTTTAACTCATCTGAACCACATAACTTATACAAAACTCCATCGAACAATCCTACTGTACTACCTTGCTTATAACTACTCTCCTGTATTCCTTCTACATTACTATCAGTATTATTTACAATATCGTTATCAGCATCCATATGAGAACCATTTACATCTGATGAATTGATCACTAACTGATCATCTGATACATTATTCTCAGAAAGTTCCTGGATTGTCTTGGCACACGTCAGTAATTTAGCAATTTCTTTGTCTTCAGACTGCAATTTCGTTATATCTTTGAATCCTTTTACTAATCCTTTGGATCCTACGCATGGCAAAGTTAGAATGCATACTTCTTGTTTTGGTGACTGCATCCTAATGTTATTCCTTTTAGTTAAGCTCCAATATCTACTTATAAAGTTACGTTTGAATTCATCAAATGTAGTATTTTCGTTTGTTGTCAAGTTGAACCAATTTAATGCTCTACCCTGCAATGCTTTTCTTACAATAATCATATACATGATTGGGGGAATAGATCTAAGCCTGAAATAATCACGAAGTTCTATGAGGAAGTTCTGCGGGTTAGTATTCAAATTTTCATCAAACACTGGCAGTTTGATTTCGTTCATGAAGTAACTGGGAAAATTTGTACTTGAGTGACTATTTCCTGTCAACAAAGATACATTAATATCCTGCAGCTGGGAACCATTATGGCTTTAATTCTTTCGTTACATCTAGGAGATCTACATGGACCTTGTGAACAATTTTCTTCCATAATATTTCTGTTCATATTGCTTCCCAGTTGCGGAACACTTACATCATTATTTACATGTATATCAACAGGTACATTCATTCTACTTTCTAACAAACAAATCCTGTTCGACAATATTTCCTCGTCTTTATGAACCTTTCTAGTTAATACTGTTAATTCCTCTTGGGCTTCTCTAATCTGAATCTATGTCCTGTTTAACTTTAAGTAACTGATTCTTATTTTCAAGATCATTCCTGACATCATCATTAATCTTAGGAATGTAAGGGGCAAGTGATAGTAGGAAGTTGGTAAAGTGGACTGTATTTGGTTGGAACCTGCCTTGCACCTCTTACACTGAAATTGGACAAGAAATCTGCTGGCGATGAAATACTGAGATTTATTTATAATTCACTAAGAGACAAACACTAACTAGCTGAAGGCTAAATTAATAATAAAAAATACAGTTTGTATATTAAGTTGAAATCTTGAAATTTTGATGTAATCTTGCAGTTAATTTACTTAATAATGTTCTTGAAGATGAAGAAGTAATAGTAGTTATATAATAATTCCAACAGGAGTAGTAGTCTTTATATAATGATTTAACTTAAATGTTTGAAGAAACTGAGTTACGATTTTGAAGCTAGATACTGAAGTTATGGGTTTACTTCACTATAGAGTCTTGCGTTATCACACTCAGATGCATAAAGTGACTATCTGATGTGATCCAATAATAATACTTTATGAGTTATAAATTCAGCAATTTTGCTTCACGACAATTCTAATATACAGTACTTAGCTGAAGTATATAGATTGAAGCATAGCACCCTCGCTATGCACAAAGCAATTGTTCAGAATGTGGCCTTCGTTGTGAAATACCTTGGAAGACAGTTGTAACCATCAGAGATTCTCCCGAAAGATGAGAATGGTGAATTTAGATTTTTCCTCAGCAAGCTGTAAGTCGGTTGTGAATTTCTGGATACTTCTCCAGCAAGTTGCAAGTCGGTTGTGAGTTCCTGGATACTTCTCCAGCAAGTTGTAAGTCGGTTGTGAGTTCGGAGAATTTCTCCCAAAGTTGTGAGTTATACATTTCTAGGGATTTCCCAAGAAATTTGGAGAGCTGTGGACGAACACGTCCAACTGTATAAAACGACTGTTGCAGAGTGTATATCGGTTAGTTTTAAGACCACCAAGAACAGTTATGCTGACAACATAACGGCCCATAAAATCATATGTTTGAAATTTCATAAATTTAAATTAGTTAAGCCTGATATGCTATACTAAAGCATAATAAATAATTATAGGATAAATCTGAAGCACAAATCTACTATAATTAAGGTAGTAGATTATAAGAATTAGTATTACAATAAATATTTAGTAAAGTGAAATATAATAATTTATTTTTATACAATGGCATCCTTGGAGATCGTGTCGATAAATATCGAGATATCTCGCAAAGAAAAAGAAATCTTGGAAGTTCCAGGAAAATGCAAAGAAGACTTGCATAATAATATGTCTGAATAATTAAATTAATATTTTTCAATATTATTCAATTTATGACGCAAACTGAAGCATTAGCGCCTAAAAACATAAATATACTAATATACTTGAAAGGTTAAATAATAAACTGTATTTAAAAGAAATAACTAAAGTGGGCGTGGCCTAAATTTCACACGCTTTCGCGTATAAAAAAGGCTTAAAACAGGCTTTTAGGCTATATAAGTGATGAAATAAGAATGGAAACATAATCTACGCATAACATTCGACCTGTGGTAATATTTGTGAGTCAAAATCGTACGAAATAACGTTGCAATTCAATAATAACATTAGGTCTACTGAAGATGAAATATTTTGCAATAGAACTGCGAGCTTGGGAAATGGAACAGCAAAACCTATTAATGTCTCATCAAACGTGTTAATTTGCATATTCATTAACGAAACATTATTCTCTAGTTCTGTGACGTTAGATACTACGACTTTCATTTCGTCATTCACAGTTGAAATGTTATTTTGCATAGACTGAAGGTTTGTGCTTACATTAGCAATCACTTCCTTAACTTCCGTTACATCATTATTTACAGTTGTCTGAATATTTTCTAATGCTACTGTGACATCATTATTTATCTGGGTTTTGAAATCACCTAATCTCTCTTGGATTTAATTAACTACTTCTAGCTTCAAGTCATCCCTAAGTTTTGCTAAATTCTCGTCCACTTTCGTCAATTTTGAACTGATATTTTCATTGATTTCTGCAATCTGTGAATTAACATATGTTTTAGCACTATTTACATCATTACTAACTTTATCTACCTCATTCTTAACATCATTAACATCACTCTTGACATCATTAACATCAGTGCTAACTTTATTGACATCACTCTTAACATCGTTAATATCAGTGCTAACTTTATTGACATCACTCTTGACATCTTCAATTTTACTACTTCATTTAATAAACATTTGCTGCATGAAAGATTTTATGGAATTTTCCAACAACTCATCTTAAGATTCACTACTTTCGCGCCTATTTATATTGTCATTTACAATAGAAGCATCTGATTCTACCTGAATTTCCATCTCAGTTTCTGTTACATCTGCTAGTTGCGAACTATTTCCTACACTAATGTTAGGTACCTAGTATGATTTGGAGGACCAGGTTTGCAATAAACCAACTTAAATTAATAAGGAGAGCTTAGACTGTAGGACGCTGAAATCAGGGATTTAGACTTTGATTTTTTGCAACACAATATATTCAGGAATCCTGAACTCTGAGTAGTTGAAACTACAGAAACACTTAGCATAGGATGATTATAAATGCAGTCAGACACAGTTACTGATGCCAGGAGCATACACATGTAGCTTCTTGATGCGCTAACAATAAAATACACCGACTTTCTTTGTTAAGAATATACGTGGCGGCTAGGTCAATTAACACAATGGGAACATATGCACTTCGCACAGAAAATACAATATGAAGCCCGGAATCGCACACACGCTGCCCAATGTCTAGGAGCGAAAGGGTGTGGATAGATGATGAGTAATAAGCCTACAAGCTGGACACTGCCCGCGCAAAGGAGCGAGCGTACCACACAGCTGCATGCTACTGCATCTCAAACAATACTGAACTTGGCTTGGGGAAGCCGTTGGCGCGCGCACACACAGCCAGGAAGTGACGTATCGCGGGAATGCACCAACAACACAGAGGAAAATTTGAAACTTAAAACTTACAGGCCCTTAAGCTAACAACTAACATCATTTATAATACACTCCATTTCGGTATTACTTAACAAATTCTGTAAATTTTCCTGCATGGCTAGGCTTTCTTCTTGTGACATCTTGACTTCACGGTTCCTAAGTTTCATCGGAATTTTAAAATATAACACCTTACTTGTTTTGTAGGCTTCGACAATCATTTATTAGTTGCATGTCAATTGTTGTCGTTTGTTGGCTTCTGCCGCTCAACGTTGACCATCTGGCTTCCTGCTGGTGTGATGATAATTGCAGCGCGCACGCGGTATCTCGCTATTATAACTTTGCGATTCCACAATGTTAACTATATATCACACAAAAATGTTCGGCTTGCCAATGTCTCTATTTTTTTTACTAGCAGAATATCGCCACACAGTTTATTGTTCTTTCAGCACCAGGTTGGAGCGCCAAATGTTGAGACGCACAAGGGTTGGGGATACTTATATTGTGGAAGGATTTCTTCGGTGGAAGTACTTACTTCAAATCCCCGTCGGAGTCCATGCTGAATAACGCACCTCAATGCCTTGGCTGTTTTCACTCAGGGTAGGTGCACGAATCATCTCAGGGTTTTGATTATAGCTAATTACGATCTTATAAATGACAACACTAAAATCACTTTAGTAACGATAATTATTTTAAACTGGCGACTTGGTGTGAGATTGTGTCTCTGTATCTTACTAATGTCGGTCACCACTTTTGTTCCGTTCCACTTTGGTACTTACGTGATATTGTTTCCTTTTTAATCACAATTTATAAAGTAAACTCACACGATTTACTATTACTTGTCTATTATACATGTGTGATATGTGGAATACGCAATAGCTGAGGTATTTTACCGCGAACTATTACAGAGCACTCCCACGACGGTGTATACCGGGAGGCGAGTCGTAATGGAATGAATCTCCTCAATATCTATTCTTCGAGCTATTGCGATGCTTTTCTCTTACTGGCTACTAGTTTCCTTACGTATTACCTTTCTATTGGTCTAAATAATTCGCGCTTCGGTATACGAATTAAGTACGTTATACTTTGAATATATTCGTTTCTTTTACAGTTAATCTTTTGAACTTAGGCTTACATAATCATAATAATAATTTGTACTGGAATTTTGTTACGGAAAATAATAATAATAATTTAAATACTTTGAATAAATATTAATTACTCATTCTTTTCTAAAAAAATTAAAGGGGTGGAATAATTCCAGCTTCAATTTTTTTCATCCTGAAATGAAATTACGCTAGGCCCGGGGTCACAAACATTTCTGCCTGCGTCTTAACAAGCAATAAAAATATCACGGCATGAAATAATGCTCCCACCAGCAAGAGACCCGAACTACAAGCTTTGTTATGAGCTAGGCCAAAGCAACCAACTAACCTCTGTAAGTAGCCATATTGGAAGACGAAGATGCCGGAAGTGACACGTTCATGTAGCCGCGAAAGAATAGTCGGCGGAAACGCCCGGCTCAGTAGTTTCCCATTGTATTGATATTTCGTCTTCGATTAGTGCATTGTCGATTCATTTTAAATCACGATACGTTATTTTCCTGGGTATGGACTTTGAACAGTTGAGATTGTAAGCAAGATAAACAGTGTCATGGTTTGAAATACCAGAAACCATACATTGTCCATGAGTCACTATTCTGTCAGGTTTATTGGTAATTATTATGTCATGTAAAGTATCAGTATTGTGAGTGTGATGAGTTGGATTGAGAGGAAGGATAGTCATATCGCAAGCACGGAGCGTTGTTAATAACTGTTTCGTATAGTTACAGTCAGTATCAAGTAAATTTATTTTTAAGTCACCCATCATAATCACATACTCGTAATTTGCACGTGCACGTGCACTAGTACGTTTTGAATTTCAATTAATTCGCTAATTTTTGGAGGCGGATAGCAAACGCAGAGTAAGCATTTTTAAAACGAGTTCTAATTTCTAGACACAAAATGTCAGCCTTCGCGTTATATTCGCTGGGCGAAGCGTAGATAACTTTCGGGTTAAGATCAGACCTGACATAGGCTGCAACGCCGCCGCATCTTTTATTGATACGGCCATTCCGTACTAAAGAAAATCCATCTAGCTGGAATAAGGAGGAAGGTAAGGTAGGTTTTAGCCACGATTCCGAAATCAAGATGACTTGTACATTTAAAACAGAAAAGATTGCGTGAATTTCATCATAATGAGCAAGTAGGCTCTGAGCGTTCAAATGCACTGCTAAGAGTGAGTAGGGGTGATTATTGCAAAGACTTGTCAAAGCAGGTGTGAGCTGGGGAGGAATTCCATCTTTTCCGGCAGACATAGAAAGAAGAAGGGAAGAGAGGTCACTGCCCTTCATTTTCAGAGACTGTCAAAGGACCACCTGTGTCGACCACTGATGCCAGCTTGCAACTTATGACTAAGAGTATTTACGTAGATATTCTCTAGCCAACTTATTGTATGTTTTAAATTGAGTCTATAATAAGACAAAACATGCCCAAAACACGCTCTAGGCTTATAGCTAATCTAAATCTCTAGAAATATTAATCAGCCGCTTCTCTCCCCCAACTTTCTCTATGACAGTACCATCTACTATCCACACATTTTTCGTACCGTACTTGTTTATAGAGTCTTGTAACAGCTTGTGGCGCGCTCTGGTGAGATCTTCGTGAACAACAATGCGTGAGCCTCTGAGATCTTTCTTGTTTCGAAACACCTCATTCCTTTTTCGATAGCTCACAAACTTGACAATAATAGGTTGTGGCCTATCATGCTTCACTCTCACATGGTGGCTACGATCAATGTCTGACAGTGAAAGCTCGACTCAAATTTTGTTAGCCACTTAGATTGCCTTCCTGTCAGAGTCCTCTCCTGCCTCTACCCCTTTACAATTTGATAATACAGTAGAGTCTCGCAAACTCGGCACTCGATAATCTGGCAGTTCGGATTACTCGGCAACCATGACCCGAGTATCAAACAATATTCTTTGGCAATAAATAGGTAAACTATTTTGTTGTCATATATTGACACATATACTTTTTGTTTCATACAAGATAAACCATATTCGGATTTACATGTTTTATAAAGATTTTTAACGGGTTATATTTGAGGATTGACACATTTTTTTATTTTTTGCAGTAACAGATTTACTTTTAAGCCCTTTTTCTCGATAACTCGGAATTTCGGAAACTCGGCATCCTTTCGGTCCATATTAGGCTGAGTTTGTGGGACTCTACTGTAGCAGCAATCTGAATCTTGAAATTGTCAAAACTAACAAATATCTACAAATATCTATCTCGTACACTAGAAAGTAAATTTGTTTCATGGAGGAAATATGGAAAACTTAACTATAAAATGTTATGCTGAAAGATTAAAACATCAGTGCTATACTGCCCATGGATTACATTTAAATAAATCAGGGAAACGTAAACTATGTGAAACGCTAGTTAAACACATCAAGAAATGAAATAATCTTGACATGGTGGTAACAAAATATCAGCAAACAAGTCTGACTGACAATGGTAAGGGAGAGTCAATAAAAGTTAAGCAGAAACCAACTGTGTTTGAGTGGCTTGTAAAATTCAACAAGAAAGGATTCAACTAAAACATTACTGATGATCATGGTACCAGAGTAGATGCATGCACCGGTATTCATAGTTTCGAACTTCCAGAATCTGTGAAGTTACCTGATAGGACTGTTTTGATGAAAGATAATGGTGTTTATCTATGTTGTTACGGTAAATATTAAACACACCAGAAGAACTGAGATAATGGCTGCTTCATTATATTTGCACTCCAAACTGCTAACTCCCGAATAAGGACTGGTGGTGGCAGCACCATACAGACACAGATACAGATTGGGAAACACGACAAACAATATCAAATGTTCATTTGTACGCTTACGCAACTCAAGCATGGGTACCAACACCTCTCCTCGGAAATGAACATATTCAACAAATCACAACTGATATTACATAAAAACAAATACAAGGACTGAAAAATATGAACATGGCACAGTAAAAAAAATACACGAGAGTTTACAGATAGAATAAGCCAATGTTTCTGGCACACATTTCAGTCTCCGGACCAGGCAATGGTTTTGTAAAAATGTCAGCAAGGTTATCTGACGATCCCACTTATTTTACTTGTGCTTCACAATGGTACCGCATCCTGCAGTGCTTACTTTTCTCAGACAATTTATTTGTCTCTGCCAGACTGTTCGGTCCTTCATTGTCAGCATAAATGGTAGTAGGTGAATTAGCGGGATGACCTAGCTCTGATAATAAATCTCTGATCCATATGATTTCTTTACATGCTACAAATAAAGAATAGTATTCTGCAAGCATAGTGCTGGTTGTCACAATACTCTGCTTTTTGATTCTCCAAGCAATCGATGCACCTGCCATAAGTACAACAAAACCACAGACAGACTTTGAGTCTTGCTTATCATTCGACCAATCTGCATCACAAAACACTGTGAGATTCATTTTCGGATCCTTAGTATAAACTAAATTATAATCAATAGTTTTCATCAAATATCTGAAAATGCGGATGACTGCGGCCCAATGTTCTTGAGTAGGGGCATTACAAAATTTGCTCAAATAGCCGACTGAATAATATATTGTATTGTATTGTATATATATTTCATTTCTGCAATTGGGCAAATGCCCGGTGGCAGAAAAAATTACAGTTAGCAATTATAAAGTATGACTTACAGTTAGGATTACAAATATCTTACAGTTAGGATTACAATTTACAGTTAGGATTACAATTTACAGTTAGGATTACACTTACAGTTAGGATTACAAATAGCTTAAGAACGAGAGAAAGAAAGATCATAGAGAGGGAGAAGAAAACAAACAACAACAAAAGAAAAAGATCACTATCCCTATGCTTAACCCTATCGTAGCTCATTACTGAGTAGTTCCTACATTCTTCTAAATTATAATCTACTTGCTAATTAAATATTTAATAACTTGTTTTTAAAGGTTTTCACTCGTAGAGGACTGTCTTGAAAAACTTCTGCAGGTAGGTTATTCCAATCTGTAATTGTGCGATTAACAAAAGAAAATTTTCCAACATCCGTTCTTTGTTTTCGGGGTCTGATTTTCATTTTGTGATCTAGCCTGCCTAAATATGTAGGACCTTCTAAACGATTTTTAATGTCGGCCCAAGCTGTGTTTCCTGTGTATGCTTTTGCTAGTGCAGTTAATCTTGCTTTTCTACGTCTTTTTTCCAGCAGTTCCCACCCTAATGTTTTAATTATATCTTCGTCTTCCCCCCTCCCGTTTTTAACAAATCTAGCTGCCTTGCGTTGGATATTTTCTATTGCATCAATTTGGTATGACCTATACGGATCCCAGGCTATAGCTGCATATTCCATTGTTGGGCGTATTAGTGATCTATATATCTGGTCTTGTACAATTATTTATGTATAACAACCTCCCAATGGCTTTTCGAAAAACATCATTATCAAAAGGTTCAATCCTTTCACTTGCTTCAAGCGGTGATACTCCCAAGACAGCTGGAGTAGGTACACCTGATGTCATCACCGCCATTGCTATGACTTATAAAATGATATTACAATCATAAAGCAATAATCCCTAATAACAGCTAAATTAATTATAGTTTATTATAATTATATGATAATGAACAGAATAAAATAGCAAATCAATCAATAGAATTAAGAATATTAGGATATCAATCTAGTAAGAGAGATTAAGCATTTTGCAGTAAATAAAATGAAATATTAAAGCTGAAATACAAGGTAAAAGATGAAATTGTGGAACACAGCAAAACTAACCACACGAATTGCTGAGAAATGTTCTATGGCACACGCGTGCAGTCCATTATATTACAGCAGGAGGCAGGCGACGATCTTTGTATTCACTGTGCACATCTATTCAGTGCAAAAACGAAAGAATAACAAATATCGCTACTGAATAGGAGGTTAAGCAGAATTGGAACTGGGAAATGGAAGCTGAATAGAAGTTACAGGAAATCAGTAAGGGTAGCAAGAATTGACAGAGAGAAGGACGCTTGGAAAAATCAGTTGAGAGCGTGGACAAGCCACGAGTAGCTGGACCAATAGAATTAAAGTTTAGGTTAAGAAATATTAAAAATGATTGTAAGACGTATAATGATTAGTTATAGAGATTTTGGTGGGGGCAGTGATATTTGGAGGAAAGATAGTTTCACAGGCTTGGTACAGAAATCACTTGTGTGGTCGCCACGGAGTGAGCAAGTCGTAATTGGCATTGTGGCCAATTACGAACGTATCTGTTAATATAAATTCAACTTGTGTATTCGCCACGGTGCGAATAAGTCGTGTTGGCAAGTTGTGCCAATACGATTGTACACTTTAAAATAAACTCACTTGTGTAATCGTTGTGACTTAATTGTACTGGTATAAGACACCGGTACGGAAGTATTTTTATATTACGGGTGAAGAATTCAGTAACGTACGCGTTTGTAGGTAAGGCTGTGTTATAGCTACTTACCATTAGAGCCAGTGAGTAATTATTACGTAAGTTACAACGGTATTTGAATCGGTTATTTATGAAAGGGCTCTTGTCACGAAAAGTAAAATGTTGGGGAATTAAAAAAAACTGTTTATTTTCCAACTAGTAATAAATACGAAAGATTTTTTTATTCTAGTTATTTTGATTCTACTAACCACTAATAATAACGATGACTAAAAACAATTATGTTGTTTATGTTGCATGATAGGGCTTATCAAAGTTGTCTGACAAGAGTCCTTTCATAAACAAAGGGCTGACAAGCGCCCATTCATAGAGACAAAAGTAAAAACAAACAATGCAATGAATGAGACTTTACGAAGGCTACTTATTTTACATTAAACATTGTATACACAAATGAGATTGGCTATAACAGATACATAATAATGGGTTTTTAACAAACACACCATTTACAGTAAAGTCTCATATCATTACATTTCACAGTTCTTTTTCAACTGAAGGCCACTGAATCACCTCGTCATAAAAGAAACCATGTTCCTCAGGGACGAACTGAACAAGCTTCTTTATATCATCCATTTTCGTTTTAGGAATAGGTATTTTTTCTGAGAAATGGGTAGGGTAGAGAAATGCTTGATTGTTTCGGGATAGCTACTGTAGTTTGAAACATGTAGTTTGAATGTGTCCACTAATAAAAGATAATACTGTTACTTTTCCTTTACTTGATTGCTGGAACGAGAATTCATGGTAGTTAGAAATAGTAAAATATTATCTTTTTCCCTTCTTTTCATATTTGGTTTCTTCGGAAACAGTACATTTTTTATAGAACTGAGGCCACCATTTTTTGAAAATCCAAAATATTTCCTGTTTCTATTAAATCAACAGTAAACTTTCCCTGTACTGAAGACATTAATATCATTTCACATACGTCTTTTATTGTGTAATATCGGTCACATTTCCTTAATTTTCTTTTGACAAGGCCAAAGACTCTGTCACAGGCCAGATAAGAGTGGCCCCTTATGGGCAGTCTGTACACAATCTTTTTGAATCGTCCACTGTATGTAAGAGAAAGTAGGAACCTAATCAACAATACCAATAACAATGAGAAGTGAACAGAGACAGCTGGTTACCAGACCATTGCTGCTAACCATGCTTTATTTAAGAAAGGGCTCTTGTCATTGACATGAGCCGTTTCATAACTAAACACAGACTTGCAATGGCTGTATCTTGCAAAGTATTGGTGTGACAAGAGATCTTTCATAAGTAAACGATGCGTGGATGTTGGGACAATCCATTTTCATGATAAACTCGTTTTTCAAAAAATCATGACATGAGCCCTTTCATAAATAACCGATTCATTTATAGATAGAGCCGTATTATCAAGATAACGCAAGTGCACAAATTAATATACTTAACTGTTGCAGCGAATAAGTAATTAGCCTGAACTATTTTAATTGAAATAACACTGACCCAAATATTTGGCATAAGGTGTGATTTCAACTATTACTAACTTTAACTGAATAAAGTGTGTTTAATTACCAACAATTAACAGTGATATCATTTACGTAAGTAATAAGAACCAAAATCCCACAATACTCTGAGAACTGAAAGAGATCCTGGTAGCTCGAGGCTGTAGCGAAACCGTGGTATCCACTAGGCTGAAGAAAAAGACTTCACGCAATAAGTACAATAGTGTGGAGGTGGACCGCATCACACCAAGACAATCTTCCATGACAAACTCTCTCAGATTATCTCTGATATAATCTTTTTAATCTAACTTCAGTACAAGAATAGATGGTCTTTCAAAATTAATTCCAACAAAGATTGAAACCTCACCGAGCTATTTGATTTGGATACTACCATTCAAGTGATTTTTACCAAGAGTTATAAAATCCTTTTCACCACAGAGTAACAGTTCGTCAACATAAACTCCTACATACCCTTTTCATGAGGAAAAACACATGGGTCTAAGAAGTATTGCTTAAGATCCATACTCTTTAGGATTTTCAGAAGTAAATCATTCCAAGATTTCCCAGATGGATGAAGATAATACACACTTTTCTTTAACAGGCAAACGTAGTTTTTACCATCTATCTCCCACAGCTTAGGTTTTTGCATATAAACAGTTTCCTCCAAAATACCATTTAAGTTTGCAGCTAGGCCTACCACATCAACGTATTCAATTTCACAACCTTTGCATACAGATATAGCTAGTATCAGTTTCAGACTATCTTTATATTTCACTTCACCATCAGTTCCATCTTTTATAGAAAAAAATCCATCTGCATCCTACAATATTTCCAAACTTTGGCTTCTTCACTAAGGTCCAAGTCTGGTTCCTTTCATGGTTTTTCAACTCCACCTCCATTGCTTTCAACCAGATGTCTCTATCCTCTCTACACATGATCTCCTGGGGTCCTGGGCGGCTCCAAAACATCAATCACACCGTTCCTTATCTTGCAGCAATAATTGCAGCATGGCAGATTTCACATCCTTCTATGATGCTTTAAATGTTTTGAACTCCTAGGCCCCTCCTCTGAAGTGGTATCATTGTAGGGCACTTCTCTCATGGCACATCTCCTTTGGCGCTGGGGTCCTGTAGCTCTCCTGCGGCACTTGGGACCTGCACCTCTCCTGCAGCACCAGGGTCCAAAATTCTCCTGTGGCACCAGGGTCCAGCACCTCTCCAGGAGAACCAGGGTCCAGCACCTCTCCTGTAGGGAACTGGGCTTCTCACTCTCCAGAGCACTGGAGGACCGGAAGGGGAAAACATGTTCACGAAAGACTACATCTCTACTATATAGTATCTTCTTCTCGTGAATGGTCCATAGGCGGTATCCTTTTATCCTGTCATGTCCCAAAAGTACACATTCCTTAGCCCGAGGTTGGAACTTCCCATCACGCAGCTCCTTGGGTATCCATGACCATGCTCGACAGCCAATCACCCTCAGGTGTTCCAAATCACTCTTCATTAAACTTCTTCCCTTCCATTTTTCTACAGGGCTGCAGAAATCTAATGATCTGGACGGGCACAGGTTATGAAGAGTACAAGCAGTTTGAAGCATCTCTGCCCAAAAATGAAGAGGTAGTCCTGCCTCAAATAGTAAATACCGGATTATATTACAAAGGATTAAATTAATCTTTTCGGCAAGGCCGTTTTCTTGCGGAGTGTAGGTAATGGACCTTCTGTGAAGTATCCCATTTTCAACTAGGTACTTCTGAAAGTCCCTAGCCAGATACTTCAGGCCTTGGTCTGTCTGGAATTCTTTTATTTTTCTCCCATGCAAAACTTCACTTCTCTCATTTTATTTCTTGAATTCTTGTAGGGCATCGCTTTTCTTCGTCATAGCTGACGTTTTGACATATCGGCTGGCCTCATCAATGGACGACATTATATACTGCTTTCGACCAAGTTATATCGGTTTTACGGGACCCATAATGTCATAATGGATTCTATCTAACACTGTACTGGCTTTATCACCTTCATCGACCGGGAACTTTTGTCTTCTCATCTTGCCTTTCAGGCATGGTTCACAAAAATTATTCTGATCGTCCCTTTTACCAGTTATCATCTCTGAGAGGACGTCAACTCTTCCCATACTTTGCAGGTTAGGGTTGCCTGGTCTCTTATGCCACGTCATCAGAGAAAACCTTACGGCTTTTCTCAAGTTAACGTTCTTTAGGTATTCCTCAGTTAACTCTTTTATTGATACACCTCCAACAGTAGTGACAAAATATAACCTTCCAATTCGATGTGCTTGAAAGATTAATTTTTCTCCCTTTAATAACTTATTCAACCCATTCTTTGATCTGAACTCAAGACCTTTCTCCTCTATCTGACCCTGAGAAATCAAATTATCATGTAATTCAGGCTAATTCAAGCTCTACATTCTTTCCTCCACATTCATCTGACATAGGAATTACAACAGATCCCAAGCCACTTATTTTCAGGGGTCTACCATCACCAACAGTACCAGAGCATTCTCTAAAATTCTTGAAAATATCTCTTCTATTTGTCATGTGGTCAGAAGCACCACCATCTAATATCCATACATCGTGTTTGGGTTGGGAATACTTCTTCGCATGCAATACCACATGCTCCCTCGTAGTAATTGAAGCAGAAACTCTCTTGGGTTCACTACTCCCTTTTTCTTTCTGTTCTAGTTCCTGAGCCTTAGGGCAGTTTTTCTCGATGTGCCCTTCACTTCCACATGCAAAGCAAAAGTTTACTATTAAGTGACTATTTTGGCAAAGAATTGCAATGGATTTAGAATTATTAATGTTGTGCTGCTTCCATTGAGGTGCACTGTTACTCTGGTTGGTAGAACTTCCCTCAGTATTGTTTTTACCTTTAGTTCTCGACTGTTTCCAAGTTGTCATTAATGCTTGATTTGATGATGTGATGTTCAAGTAACACTTGTTTGATGTCGGACATATCCAACTTATCCAGCTGAGCCACCAAAGTCTTTCCTGTTATTTCATATAGTGGGGGAAGGCCTGACAAACACAAATGAGCCAACTGTTTAACAGATATCTCCAAATCATTCTTTCTCAACAGTCGATTCATATTCATCATTGTATACTATACTCTTGAATGGACATATCATCCTTTACCATGGACACTAATTCTCGTAACTTCATCATAGCACCATACTGAGTATTCTGGTGGAAAATATTTTCAAGTTTGGTCCATGCTTCACTCGCCTTGTTGAAATCAACTATGTCGTTAATAAGGTCATCACTAACTGATCTCATAATAAGAGACAGCGCCATGAGGTTGGCTTTCTCGCGCCGACGGGTTTCTGCTTGACTTAAATGAGCTCCATCAACATCGTCATAACCCGTGATTTCTACCCAACACTCTTTAATTAACATTTCAGCTTTCACTCGCGCCATCCACGCCACATAGTTATCTCTCGTTAGCTTTGGAATGCTGAAGGTTTTCTCTCCCAACTCGGCCATTTTTACCGTTGCAGATTCGTCTCTGCGCACACTATTACACAATGTGGTGGTAAGTTTACTAAATACTCCACACGTTCCACAATATTGTATTACGTTTCCTCAATTCACACGAACACTGCGACATCTGAGCCCATAACCTGTTGTTACGGTAAATATTAAACACACCAGAAGAATTGAGATAATGGCTGCTTCATTATATTTGCACTCCAAACTGCTAACTCCCCAACAAGGACTGGTGGTGGCAGCACCATACAGACACAGATACAGATTGAGAAACATGACAAACGATATCAAGCATGGGTACCAACAATATATGTAGATGTAGATGTAGATATCTCGTTCTGTAGATCCTGTGTTGAGCGGGGCTCAAGGATATAGAACAAGTCAGACTAAAAATGAATCTCAATGGATGCCAAAGTGACGAAGTGAAAGGAAGTCATGCAGAGTTGTTGGTAGATACTGTCACACCAGTGATTGTGAGAAGTGTGGGAGGGTTTGAGAATAATCATGAAGATGTGTGTGTGAGATATGAAGTTACCAGTGGGGACATTTGTAGTATGATTCAGGTTCAAAAGGAATCAGGCGAGAAAATTCTGGATCTGGGTGTTAAGCGAAATAATGATTAAAGTTCTAGGAGCTCAAATGAACTCATCTCAAATCATTCATCAAGATCTACAGAGTCAATTCGGAAATCTTGTAGAATTGAAAAGCCTCCTGCTAAACTTGAATATTTTTTATTTTGAAGAATGTAAATAAAAACCTCAGCATTTTCTCTATTCTGCAAAGCCTCCTGCTAAACTTGAAGATTTTTTATTTTGAAGAATGTAAATCAAAATCTCGGCACTTTCTCTATTCTTTCTTTAAATGTTCAATCTCTTATTAATAAAATTGGTAAACTTGAAATAATATGAAATAACAGTTTTCAAGTTTTTTTGTATTTCTGAACATTGGTGTAATTCTATGTCTATTAAACTGGCAAATATAACAGGTTTTAATTGTAGATCAAGTTTCAGTTGGAGTGTTGAATCATGGTGGTGTTGCGATCTACCTTCTGGGCAAGGTGGATTTTGAGGTTGTTAATATAGAAAAATTCTGTTCAGAGCAACATTTTGAGGTTGCAGCTGTACTTGTAAGTGGTCTTAACATTTTACTGGCTTATATATCGTGCATTTTGCGGCGACAAGCAAGCTTTCTTAAATTCTTTAGAAAAGTTCTTAATATATCTAAATAAATTCAATACATTAATTATTTTGTGCGGGAGTTTCAATATTTATATTAATTTTAACACAGACTTTACGTCACCATTTTTTAATATTTTAAGAGCATCAAACCTATAGGCCTACTGTACCAATAATCATCCCTACCAGGGGGAAATCATGTATTGACAATGCTGTTACCAATATGCTAAGAAATCAGATAATCACCACTGTTTTTAACTGCACAGTTTCTGATCACAGTTGCTTAGCAATATGAATGTGTTTTCCTAATCCTTCAATAGATAATATTTGCACTTCAGTCAGAATCCAAAGTTATCAGGATTCCAGTAAATATCAATTTTTGTCCTACCTTTGTGCTATTGATTGGAATTGCTTAAAATTGAACATTAATGATAACTGTAACAATAGCTGTTCTTTTGATAAATTTTGAAATATATTTTTAGATGGCTTTAATGAGTGCTATCCTTTTAAGTTTATTAAACAAGACACTTATCATATAAATTTAATACTACTTAACTAAGTTATACAGGTACAGAAAGTGGACTTCTTTACGAAATCCTAAATTAAACAATAAATTAAATGATAATATCAAATTTCTTTATAATAATGCTAAGAGGCCTATTATGGCGCCATTAAATTGGCTAAACAGGAAGCAAATGAAACCTGCATAAACAAATCGGCCAATCAATGTAAAGCTGCTTGGGAAGTAATAAATAGAGTGTGTAATAAATCAGGTACCAAACTCAGCTGGAATCTAAAGCCTGATGATCTAAATAACTACTTTGTAAACTCTGTTAAATTTATCTCTGATAATGTTAAACAATGTAAAGTTGAGGCAATTACTTTTCTTCATAATTCTAACATAAGTTTAATTCTATCTTTACATGGCAACCTGACTCTCAGAATGATGTTAAACAATGTAAAATTAAGGATTTTAAAGATGTGTTGCCATTATTAAACTTCCAACCCTCATACATTTTGCCCTCGAAAGAATTCCAGCTTGCGTTTTTTCGGTCAACATTCTGCATCAGGCGTTTCGGTCGCTTAAGTTCGGCGACCGAATTCGGCTCGTTTAACATGTTCAAAATCAGCCGGTCTCGGACCGAATATTCGGCCGCGATTTTTCGGTCCGTGTAACATGGGCCTTACTGCGATCCCAACCTTGCCACCACCATCTGTAATTATTATTTTCTCATGTCAGATTATACAATTTTATTTGAAGTGTATTTTTAGTTCCATTCTGTATCAGGAATATTCCTTATAACATTTATGCCTTTCAATGTATTGTAAAATGCAATAGAGTTTAGGGCCTAATTAGAGTTTATGTGTGGGACATTTACACAATTAACGTGAAGTTATATTATATTACAATAAAAACTATATCCTCAGAAAACATAGAACAATTATTACAGTAACCAGTCCTATCATTTATACTAATTATGCAGGCATTATTCACTTTCAAACTACATTTATTAGTATAATACCACAAAATATCAATTTGATACTTCACTGCGCCTATGATTGGGATGAACAGATGAGTAAAAACGGTTTATGAAAAATGACAGGCAACAATGTTTCACACAATAACTCACATTCTTGGCAATGTTCAAATGCTGGGCCTGTTTATGTAAATGTTCATGTAAACACTTCAATGTATATTATTGTTATTGAAATGTATTCACATGGATCAGTCAGAGTTTCTCCAAAGTCATTTACAGGTGTTAACGACACATAATTTGTTTGTTTTCCAGGTCAATACACTGCTCTTCCTCAATTCAGGTACATTATGATCTCTAGAGATGATTACATGTTCATGTTCCATTTTGTCTATTTCTGTTCCTCCATTACATCTTTTGTTAACTTGGTGATTCGTATTCCAATTTTTGTGCATCTGAAATATTTTGGTTCACTTCATGAATTTGCAGCATATAAGTAACATTCAATGGAACTAGGGTTGCCAGATTCTGTCAGAGAGAAACCAGGATACTTATAAAATTTTAATAAAAGAGGAACAAACGATCTAATAAAAATAATATTGTAATTATAAGAGTAATAATGATGACGATGATAAAAATAATATTTCAAGAATGTTATCCTATAGTCGGTCAAAGTTAAGAGTGAAGTACATGCCTTATGGGTCCATGGTTGCAGTATCTACCCTTCGCAAGACGAAGACAAGGAGAGAATGTGTTTAAACGGAACAATGAATGAAAGTATTTTTTCACCGCAGGGTTTGCGGAAGTATAGGGTGTCCCAAAAGGAGGGCAACCCTGTCATTGTCACTGTAGGAGCAGAGGAAGCAATAATTGCTGTTTAACGCTTCCCATTTCTGTAGTAACAAGTTAAGATTAAAAGTATACAGAAACAATAATTAAATTAAATTAAAAGTATGTAAGATAAGAAATAACTTTATTTAAGTGATAGCTTGCGAATATTTTATCCAACATAATTATTTCGTTTATACTTTATATTTAGGCCTAAAACAAAAAATAAAATAGACTAAAATTACGTTATTAAAGCAAAACATAAAATTAATTTATCATTATTATTCCTACTACCGGTGCTGTAGTCGCCTCACTACAATACACTCCAATAAATTAAATGCCAACGAACAATAATACTAATAATGTAGTTTCTCACCTGTAGGCCTATTATTCTTGAAGAGGTTCAACGCCGTCCATATCATAATTTTCCTCGCTATATTCCTCACTCCCGGAAGACTCATCGTCACTGGTGTCATTTAAATTAATGACGAAGGGACCAATGTCATCCTGTATATCATCAGCTTTCCACATATCCATTTCCCCTTTTTCACGTGGTCTACACAACGAGATTAATGCCTTCGCTTATGAGGTCCTTCATTTCATTTACTTTGAAAGAAATATTATTGGCCTTAACATGTCCCTTAACTTGAGACCACACAAGCTCAATTGGATTCAGCTCACAATGGTAAGGTGGTAAACGAAACACACTGTGACCCATTTCTTCTGCCATAGCATCAATTTTGTATTTATCATATAAAGGGCGAATCCTGTTCACAATATCCAACAAATGTTTCTTCAGCATGTATGGTTCGAAATGTTGATTGTGAAGCTGTAACCAGTTCCATGCCATTGTAGGTACTGCCTCAAGTTTCCGACTGTGGTAAGAGGCGTTGTCCATCACTATTACGGAGTTCGGAGGTAGATTAGGTCTCGAAAATAACTTTCGTACACATCTCCATCCACTTCATCATGGTAGTCTTGGGTGTTCTTTTTGCACAAGAAAACTAGATTGGCATTGGGCAGGAAACCATTTTCATTTCCAGTATGTACTATTGCAAACCGTGGTCCGCGAGCTGTAGGTCTTTACAAACCTGTAGAAAGACCTGCCAAGAATGCATGTTTTGGTGTATTCACTGTTGTGTCCTTCCATGCTTTGTTGACTGTAGTGCCTGTATTTACCCATGTCTCGTCGGTGTAGAAAATACTTCTTCCCTCATTCCTGTATCTCCTCAAGGCAACAAGATAATCACGACGCCACACTACTATGTCATTTCTCTCAATCATAATGGATCTGTTTTCCTGTCGCGTATATTCGAATCCCATTTCCTTAATGAGAGTAAGGAAGGTCGTTCTCTTAAAATTAGGAAGATCCAGATCACTGTTTACATTTGCCAAGACAGAACTTAAAGTAGGTGGCTGATTTTTTAAGTAAAATTCATGGATCTTTCTCCTTATACAGCTCCTAGTGAACTCAGTGTAAGTAATTTTTCTACTGTTCTTCCGAATTCCCTTGAGTTTCCTTTTCTTGTTTGGAGTCACCACAGGACCACGTGAAGCCTCCTTTCTGATTTTGTATACTGTAGTCGCTGAAATGTCAAGAGCTGCAGCTGGTTCGGTAACAATCCAGTTCACAGAGCTTTGGGGATTCTTATTTTTTATATAATTAAATGCATTGAGTACCATTTGTCTCTCTTTACTTGTCAGCACTTGCCCACACTTACGTTCTTTAGTGCCTTGATCACCATCCATTGTAACAATCTCAACACAGAAGAAAAAACAATAAAAAAGGTAACAAGAAAAACAAACTCAGCACAAAAAAACAAGAAAAAGGAAACGTAACACGAATGATAATATTAATAATAATAACAATAATAATAATAAAACAACTACGCTAAATAAAGAATAAAATTATTATACACGCTGTAAAGATAGCTGCACTTGTTACAGTTGAGGAAACTTTGAATCGCACTATACAGCAAGGGATCATATACCTGACTGACCTGGGGGCGGGGTAGGGTGGAGAAGCTGACCATCTCCCGTTTTTGGCAATGCAGGACCTGCCGTTCCTCTTACTGAATGACACCCCTCAAGTACATGAAAATAAAATAATTAGTTATGTCATTGAATATAATATTTATTCCCATATATAAGCACTCGTAAAATGTTATCTGTTACCGGTAGTTACTTATTTCGTTGTTTTATCATAATAAATTTTGGAAACAACTAATTTACAGAGAGGTTTATATTTGTAAATATAACAGGGGGTGTGTTCATGTAATAGCCCATAAGACCCTGTACTTCACTCTTAACTTTGACCGACTAATAGAATGAAATGAGTTATTTGCAGTATTTTGCACTTTTTGATTTTTTCTTTGCCATTAAGTAGGCCTACCGGTAAAGTATGATTTCTTTTTTCAATTTTCGTAATGCACGTTTTATATGAATTTTTCGCGTCTTATCTGTTAAATTATTTTTAAGATAGTAAAATAATATTTTAAACTAATAATAATTAAAATCCGTGGGTGTCGGCATGCTGACCACATGCCCCCCAATCCTGCCATCTGCCTACGGGAGATGACGCAGCGGTCGGGTGGTAGGCCAAGTCCTCCAGGGATGTAGCGCCACGGAGTTAGTTAATAATAATTAAAATAACGAAGGCCCTATATGAAACATTACATGGTGAACAGATTTTAAATGGCAATTTGGTTCAACTTTCAAATGGAACTTTTGAAAAACCAGAAGTTAATGAGGTACAGGTACAGACAGGGCCGTGGAAAGAAAGCAAGGGCCCCAGGGACAAATTTTCCCGGGTCCCCGTCAAATATTATATTCACTACCCAACTCGCCCGTTATAATGCATTCAACAAGAAGATTATGTAATGATATTACATAAATGTTAAGTGCCAGAATGGTACCGGTACTTTATGAGATTGTCTACCAGACAATTATAAAGTACCGTCTGATGTCTGTCTGTCCGTATATCTGTAAGCGCGATAACTCAAATACGCTTTATCGGATTTTCATAAAACTTGGTATACCATTTATAACGCCCGTATATCTGTAAGCGCGATAACTCAAATACGCTTTATCGGATTTTCATAAAACTTGGTATACCATTTATAACGCCCATGGGAGGAAGCCTATTGATTTTGGACCAAATCGGTTAACTGATGCCGGGCACGAAACGATAAAATACATTAAAATGTTCTATTTAGGAACAATTTTGTTCGTATGTACCAGTTTAATCTTTTCAAAATCATGATTTTAAATGCCGAACGTTAGTGAGGCTACTGTTGAGTCCAAAGAATTTCTACTTCTACTTTTCAAAAATAGCCATTTTTCTACAAGAACAACTGATTAATTCCTTGTCACCGTTATACGACAGGACAATGCAGATAAAATAAACGCATAAAACATAACTTAAGCTATTTAATGACTTAGAACCAATTTTATTTTAGAGTAAATTTAGAAAGTAAAAAATAAAACCTGGTTCGGGCCCCGGGGCTGCAGCCCCGGCTGCCCCTCCCTCTCGTCGGGCATGTACAGGTACAATACCAGTAATATATATATTTTATTGTGGAGGCTTCAGAGTATTGTTAAATTGCCTAATTTCTCCAGTAGAAATAGCATGATTTTGTTTATTTAATTGACGTTTAATTAAAAGTGCCAGGTCTCAAATTGGACCCCTGCCTTATACATGATTTCGTTTTGATAATCTTGGAACAACTTCTATACATACAATTATTTACAACTTTAATCACCAGAAGTGACAATTTGTAACATAAACACTCATTGAGTAAGTTCTTTCATTAGGGGGTTGATATGTTGTTTTAAAGATGTCAAAAATGTTTCTTGCATACAATGAACATAATCGCTCAATTTCGTAATCTCCAAACACTCGTGCAATTCGATATTCCGTGTGAGGTAGTCAGCACTAGTGATCACTCTACAGACTGCTCTCTGAATTCCATCTAATGTTGTCAAGTGTCTTGGGTGTGCTTCTGATCAAATCTCACATCCGTATAGCATATAAGATCTAATTAATGAAATGTACAAAAGCTTTTTCGTTTTCAGTGATACATGAATTTTAAAAAGAGGGTATAGCAGCATAAATATTTGAAATCTTTGTCTCTAATGTTTGATATGTGTGACTTGTACGTCAATCTTTTATCAAGGAGAATTCCGAGATACTTAACAGAAGAACTGAATGGAATAGTTTGTTGTTGAGTGCTGAGTGATGCTGTTATATGAGGAAATCTTCTGGTGAAAACTACTGCATGCGAATTGGTTCCGTTAATTTTAATTCTCCATCTCGAGGCCCACTGTGTAATGAGGTCAAGGGCATCTTGCATCCGTTGGCAGCCGTAAGTAATGTTGAAGTTCCTTGTATAGATAACAGTGTCATCTGCTTAGAGAGCATGAGAGCAATGTGGATGCCGAGGTATATCTTGTACATATATAGAATATAGTGTAGGAGCTAAGACCGAACCTTGTGGAACTCCAGCTATAATAGACTGAGAACTGGACATTGAAAATCCGGAACGGACGCAGAATGTTCTTTTCTAGGGGTACTAGGCAATTATTAATACATAGTCATTTGGAATATTCAATTTTATGAGTTTGTATAAAAGACCCTCTTGCCATATTCTATGAAACGCCTGTTCAACATCCAGGAATGTAGCAACTGTATGGAGTTTGCGTTGAAAACCTTCTTGGATATAGGCTGTAAATCTGTGCAGTGGTTCTTTAGTACTATGGTGGCATTTGAAACCAAATTGCTCATGATGTGTTCTTGCAGGATCGGTTAGGTATTGGTTTAGGCGTGCAAGAAGGAGCCGCTCAAAAATGTTGCCCTGATAGACCAAAAGGCTAATTGGTCTGTAATTTTGTGGATTTACAGGATCCTTTCCTGGCTTGGAAATTGGCGTGATAATGGGATGTTTCCACACTTCATGAAAATATGTTAGCTTAAAACATGAGTTATAAATTTTTGTTAAGTGGACAATAGCACGTCTAGGTAATTTCTTTAGAGCTATGGGTTTAATTACGTCTGGACCTGGTGCCTTCTGCAATGGTAGTTTGTCTATGATGTTTTTAACTTCGTTTGGGGAGACAAATGGTATTGCTTTTGCAGAAGTTTGTTTACACAGATCATTTACAGTTCGTAAGACTTCTTCGCTGAAAATAGGATCTGATGGATACATATGGGGTTTGAAACAATTTTGGAATGAGGCTGAAATAATGCCAGCTTTCCCTTTGGAATCGTATACCATATGAGCTTGTGGGTGTTGTAAAGGTATTATACGTGTTGAAGTATTCTTACCTAATAGGTGTTTTGTTATGGATCAAAATTCTTTTCCACTAGCCTGTAAACTCTCGACTTTGTTAGCAAAGCTTTTTTTATGTTTCTCATATGTGCGTCGAATGGCTCGTTGATAACGATAAAAAACTCTCTTTGCTTGTGGATCTCTGAAGTTCTGCCATTTCTTTCTTGCTGATCTTTCAGCTTGGATGAGCTGAGTAAATACATGATTTGAGTCACTGGGTTGTGGTGAAGGGAGAACAGATGTAGTTGAAGCAACATTATAACCAATTGTGTTAGTTAACACCTTCACTGCCATCTCTATATCATCAGGTTCATGAATAAGTGGATTTGCAGATATGGATACATGAATCCGTCTTGTGAACTCGTCCCAATTTATTGTTTTCAACAATGGAGGGTTTCGAATTTGTCGAGTAATGGGAGAGTTGAAAGTTATCATCGCTGGTATATGATCTGAATCAAGGGCTGTAAGAAATGCTTGTTTCACTGGAATCTGCCTTGTTCTGTAGAGACAGATATTAGTACATCTAGTACATACACTAAATTCACTACTGTATATGTATGCATCTAGTGTATTCTTATTACTTATAGAACTATGTTAGTGTATTTGTTTGTTTCTTCTTTTCTGTCTCTGGTTGAGTGTAAGAGAAGGCCCTAAGGCCTTAACTCTGCCAGATTAAATAAAGATTTATTATTATTATTATTATTATTATTATTATTATTATTATTATTATTATTATTAGGATTATCTACTTTGTGAATTTTGATTACAGATCTTAACGTAAGTGGTTTTGGATTCATGTTAATGGATGATTTCCTATCGTTTTCATTTATAAGTCAGTTTCTTTCGGACGTTTCTTTATTGTATTCTGATATTTGTCAGTGGGATTTTGTTTTCAATTCAACAATTTTGTTATCATTAAAGAAATAATGCGTTTTTTTGTGTAATTGTTAGTATTAATTAATACAATAGAATTCCCTTTGTCGGCTTTTACATTAGTTATGTTGTTGTCTTTTAATGTACTATTTAACTGTTTGAGAATTTGTAAATTATCTTTAATGTAATTTTATGTTTTTCCATTAATGTTTTTATAGGTTTTATTTATGTTTTCAGCTAGTTGTTCTCTGACCAAATTTTGTGAGCTTTGGTCAATTTTCCAAATGGCTGTTTCACAGTTGACAATTAAGGACTTTATTTGTTGCGTTCTTGCATTTCTTCTCGAGTTTTTTAGTTGACTCGCTTACTCTATTAGTTACAATGTTCTTTACTTTTTACCCTGTTTCCTAGTTGCAATGTCTGATAAAATATCATAACCAGTTTCGCGCCCTAATGCTTTTGCACCCGAAAATAGAACAGGTTTTATCATTCTAAACAATCCTCCTAAGAATCTACCTATTCCTCCACCTTGTTGAACACACGGGTCACCAGTATAGATGGGACCTAGATTGTCCAAACGTCCTTCCGACTGATTGACGTAGCAAGCGGTGAGATGATCCATAGCAACTGACTCACAAAACGAATTGACGCCTCTTTTTAAATTGTAAAACAAACGTTGTAGGTTTCGTGCTGGCAATTATTTTTGTAAGAATACCCAATTTTGTTATCATCTCGATACTAATCACTTGAATTTTTTAATTTTTTGAAGTGAAACTTCTTTAGCCGCGGTAGGGGTAAATCTAGTACGCTCAAAAATCGTAACGAAATCAGTGTCACACTAAAAATCGTCACGAAATTAGTAAAGTGTGACGGAACGGACTGCACAAAAAACAATCAACTCAATGATTAGGAGTAATCAACTGCTATACGATTTAATTACGTGCACCACATTCAAGTGCATGTAAGCTTCTCTTTGTGAATGTCATTATGGCTTCAACAATAATATGGCCAGTTCGAAAGTCAAATTGCTTAGGTAAAAACAATAGCTTATTTTCTAAGTATTGAATTATCTGTTTGTACAGCAAGACCTCAAAAGCCTTCGACACAATTGGAATATTATAGGTGCCGTCAAACTATTTGGCCTCTGAAAAATTTGTGTAAGCTAGCAGACGAACCCTTGTCGGTAGAGGTTGTAAATCATGCTGCTGAAAGTGTATAGGACCTCACTCCCCCTACCCTAACTCCACAACCACCAGAAACAAAACATAAGCGATCCCAGTCAGTCACTGAGGATACTCCGATACGTATTTCAAACTACGAAAGTAGCACTTGTGTTTACGGGAGTTTGTTTTGAAGTGAAACTTCTTTAGCCGCGGTAGGGGTAAATCCAGAGCTTGTGTAACGCCCAAAAATCGTCACGAAATTAGTGTCACACTCAAAACCGTCACGAAATTAGTGAGGTGTGACGGAACGGACTGCACAAAAAACAATCAACTCAATGATTAGGACTCAACTGCTATACGATTTAAAGGACAAAATAAAATACTCAAAAGGAAAACTGACGATAGAAGGTGATGGAAAGGAAATTTTTCAGGCCTGCAAATGGGAATAGAAGTAGTAGTAGTAGTAAAAAAAGGTAAAGTCATCCCTATACAGGCCATGGAGGCCCAGAGGGTTCCAGGAGGTTGAGGCTCCCAGATTTTGGACATTCGGCACATGAAGGTGGTAAGGTTGTCAGCCTTACGCACCGGCCGCCTTCACCCCCAGGATTGCTCCTGGTACTCATTTCTGTTAGAGGCTGAGTCGACCCCAGGGCCATAATGCCACCAGAAGGATTAGGCCAATTGAAAAATCTCAACGACCTCATCGGGAATCGAACCCGCGACCTTCCGGTTTGTAGCGCAGCGCCTCAACCCTACGCTACGGCGTGCCCCCAGTAGTAGTAGTAGGCTAGTAAAAAAAAGTAAAGTGTTCCCTATTACAGGCCATGGAGGCCCAGAGGGTTCCAGGAGGTTGAGGCTCCCAGATTTTTAGACATCGGCACATGAAGGTGGTAAGGTTGTCAGCCTTACGCACCGGCCGCCTTTACCCCCAGGATTGCTCCTGGTACTCATTTCTGTTAGAGGCTGAGTCGACCCCAGGGCCATAGTGCCACCAGAAGGATTAGGCCAATTGAGAAATTCCAACGACCTCATCGGGGATCGAACCCGCGACCTTCCGGTTTGTAGCGCAGCGCCTCAACCACTACGCTACGGCGTACCCCAGTAGGCTAGTAATAATAATAATAATAATAATAATAATAATAATAATATCAATAACAATAATAATACTTACTTGCTCAATGGCAAAAGACTAAGCAAGCTAAAGGAATATTATCTATTTTATGGAACCCGGAGGTTCCTTACCACGCTTAAAAATGAAACAAAAAATCCAATCAATAAAAATAAATCAAACATCCAAAATTTCAAAGTTAAAAAATCAAAGATCCAAAATTTAATAGTCCAAAAATAAAAAAATTAAGAAATAAAAAATCCAAAACTAAAAAATCGAAATATTCAAAATATAAATTTTAAAAATTAAAAAATCTAAAATTTAAATATAAAAAATGCAAAATTAAAAAATCCAAAATTAAAAATTTAAAAATCAAAAAATTAAAAATTAAAAAGTTCAAAATCCAAAATTGAAAAATCTAAAAATAAAAAAATAAAAAAACGAAAATACAATTTAATTAAAAAATTCAAAAAATTAAAAATTCAAAGAATCAAAATTTAAAATATAAAGATCCAAAATTAAAAAATTAAAAAATTGCAAATCCAAATTTGAAAAAATCTAAAAATTAAAAATTAGATAATCAAAAATTAAAATATCCAAAAAATAAAAATTTTAAATATCCAAAATTTAAAAATTTAAAGATACAGAATTTTAAAAATCCAAAAATAAGGTTATTTCATAGAGGCGTGACAACCTTATGTTATAGGATAAAGTTGTGGCGTTACGAAATGAAAACATAACCCAAACCTTTTCCTATTCCATACATAGCCTATTCATTTTCATTAGTTCATAGTAATAGTAACAGTGTTTATCCGGAAGGAGCCAAATTTATCTTTAACTAACTAAGTATAGGTGGAAGACATTACAAATCGTTTCTGGATACCTGGATAGCATCCTTGAAGGATACAAAACCCATATGAAACTGATTAATACGGTAGCCAAATGATTTGTCATTACGATGTAGGTACAGGAGCAGGAAAACAAAGGTACGTGTTTCTTTGACAGTATTTGCATATATCCTTCCGACTTTAGATATCTAACTAAGGCTTCTAAAACAGTCTCTTATTACAATGATATGATGGCAAATTTCCGTAATATCTCAAATGCATGCAGAATATTATTTATTGAAGTCAGCATTAATCCTTACTCATGGTAAAACACAGATATAAAACTGTGGTTCACATATTAGGTAGATTTTCGAAGAAAAATCTACCTATTGCAATGGATACCACTTTATGATTTTCGAAAAATTCTTTCATATCTTTACGTTTCATGCTCCCCTAAGTACGAAACCACCGCCCGTTCAAAAAAAAATTTTGTGATATTTATATATATATATTTATATATATATATATTTATATATATATATATCTTTACACGATAGCGGCCGTAATTTTGAAGATATTTGAACCAAATTTTAATATGTTATTTCTAGGCCCAATAGTTCGGACAAGTTCGTTAATGAGCAAAATTGGCCCAAGGGGGTGGTCGGGGGAAGGGGTTGAAATTGTTAAAAATGTATATCTCGGCCCCTATGAAGTATAGAGGGAAACTTTGTTGGAATAAATTAGAGTACTCCCTATGGAGTTCACAGTGACACCAACGATTCGGGGGTTCGAGTGAGGGTGGGGGTGGGGGTGGGGGTGGGGGATGAAAATTCGAAACTTTTGAAACCACGTCTTGTGGGGTATCGTTGAAAAGCTCTTGATGAGTACTCTACAAATCAATAAATAGTTTCTTGATAGCTCTCATATGACGCGAGATTTTAATGTTTAAAAATAATAACACTTGAAAGAATTATTATAATATCATAATTTTGTCTTGTTTAGCGGCTTTGCTAATTTTATTCATTGCTGATCTTGCGCACGGCCTAGCAGAATATTATATCCTATTATTGTTGTCAAAACAAATGATTGTAGGCTCTTCCTCTTTACTGCAGGTTTGCCATGCCAAGGCTAAAGAAGAAGAGTGCTATGCAGCGACAATAAATTAAACCAAAAGCACTTCGAAATCTACCTCCGCCTGTAGGCCTGCCTAAAGGGATTTTATATACCTATTGGTAATGCCTCATTACTAGGGTATGTCTGGAATTCGTTAAATAACATCGTGTTGTATTACATCCTTTCCTTATGTTAATAAACGACGTATTTCAGATTGCAACGATCTACTTTGATTAATACAACATAACCTAACCTAGCCTTTCCTAACCTAACCCTACAGCGACTATCTCTGTGAGAACGGAGAAGAAAATGAGGAGCCGAGAGCAGATATTTAATGCATCATAAAATATCCGAAAGTGTGAAACGTAGCGATATTGTAAAAAAAAAGTGTCTTAGATGTTGTAAACACTACCCTGATTCTCATCACGATTGCTGGGATGGACCCAAACCTATGATTAAACATTGTTATGGTTGTAATAAAATTTGATCAGCCATTCTCTATGATAGTGTTGGGTCCCTCTTTCTATGTAAGACTCATTAATAACTTAAATCGATTGTGTAACGTGAGTAAGTACGAAAGTATTCTGTGGTATTTAGTGAAAGTAACGCTGTCCCTCCCTGACAAAATTCAATACCCTCGTAACGTAGCACGAAGGTCTTCCTGACTTTAAACAAGAACAATGTACTAAACCTAAACTCGTTGTTTTAGATGATTTGCTAGACAAAGCTTATTCGACAGAGGGACTTCTATATTTACAAAAGGCTGTCATCATAGAAACATTTCGGTTATTATCATAACGCAAAACCTGTTCCATCAGTCTTCTCAACATTTCGGTTATTCTCATAACGCAAAACCTGTTCCATTCATCTTCTCACAGCAGAGACATCTCTTTGAACACAAAGTGCATGGTATTGTTTAGAAAGATGATAGATAAAAAATCAAATTATGTTTCTAGCAAGACAGGTGTATCCCGAAGATTGGAGGTCATTTTTAAACATAAACATTCCTTAAGACATCTTGTAGACATGAACGTATCCTTGTCTAGGAAAAAGAAAACGTTAGTACAGAAAGGAGGATTTTAATTCCTCTCTTATCATCCCTTATTATCCATCTTGGGATCTTTAACATAATGTTACAGAAAATGTTTCTGGTTAGTGCTAAAGAGTACAAGCGTTTAGAACGTTGTGTCGAAGGTTCAAACCCGGCAGATGTTGTTACGGATCCGTACAAAGAGTGGTCTAAAATACGCGAGAGTGAAGATCCTATATTCAAGAGAAAACAGAACAGAATACTTGAACACGAAGTAGCTGAATCTAGGAAAAGAGTTAAAGATTTATCACCCGAGAAACCTATCTCCGAGGACGAAGCGAAACGTAACGTTATAGGTGATGTAACATCGCCAACTGTAGACACACAGTTTGGAATCTAAGAAAATAAAGAGACGGGATAGTATATGATAGGCAATTCTAAAATACAATTGTTAAACAATAGTTTGATCATTAACGGTATAACATACGATGCGAGTGCAGGTTTATGGGAGTTGCTTGCTGACTAGGAAGAATGTGGATATGAATCTTGTTACGCAGGAAGACCTCGACACCCACAAAGCCATTTTAACTAGGACCATCATTTCAAAATTATTTCCCAAGAGAGAGAGCTTAGGTGGAGTACCTATAAAAAACGGAGAAGATGAAGGAAACATTACAAAAGTTGTATTACGACCCCTAGGCATCTACGGGTTTTTCCACTATTGCTAAACTTTCACAAGCGTGTACCATTACATATAACAATATCGAGCAATGGTTAGTTGAGCAAGATGTTTACTCCTTACATAAACCCGACAGGAGAAAGTTTCCTAGGAATCTGTATTCTGCAGACATTTTGCTTTGAGTTCTTTTGCCGAGGACGAAGCGAAACGTAACGTTATAGGTGATGTAACATCGCCAACTGAAGACACACAGTTTGGAATCTAAAAAATAAAGAGACGGGAGAGTATATGATAGGCAATTCTAAAATACAATTCTTAAACAGTAGTTCGATCATTAACGGTATAACATACGATGCGAGTGTAGGTTTATGGGAGTTGCTTCCTAGGAAGAATGTGGATATGAATCTTGTTACGTAGGAAGACCTCGACACGTACAAAGTCATTTAAAGTAGGACCATCATGTCAAAATTATTTCCCAAGAGAGAGAGAGAGCTTAGGTGGAGAACCTATAAACAACGGAGAAGATGAAGGAAACATTACAAAACTTGTATTACGACCCCGAGGCATCTACGGGTTTTTCCACTATTGCTACATTTTCACAAGCGTGTACCATTACAGATAAAAATATCAAGCAATGGTTAGTTTACTCCTTACATAAACCCATCAGGAGAAAGTTTCCTAGGAATCTGTATTCTGCAGATATGTTGCTTTGAGTTCTTTTGTTTTGTATGTCAATAGACAACAGGTTCCATCGGAAGGATTACACATTTCCACAGATCATGAAAAGACTAACACTCTAGCTTACGAAACAATTTTTAAAGGTTCGGGGATCCATCATAGCAATAGTGGGATGCTAATCAGTCACGACATGTATATAAAAGGGTATCTTACGCCTAATGTTTCGGTTTCACATGATTATAGACGTTTGCGGGAACATTAGAATAGTTAAGCAAAGTTCGATAAGGTTTTAGAACAAGCCATCACCTGTATCCTCTACTCTGATATAGTTTTTTAATCACAAGTTGTGTTTTATACAGTATGAAAAGGCATGCTTTGTCCGTTTTCAACCATGACTTGTATAAATCATTTAGTATTCATAGCGACTTAAGTATACATGTCGACATTTTCAAATTAATAAAACAATGTCGTAAGGGGTGGACGCATGCCACACATGAAGTAAATCATACAGTTAAACTCCAACTCTTCTCTCTCCCTCAGGCGATTCTTGTTTAGGCCTTGAATACTTTTCACCAGATTGCAAGAGTTTGATAACAATGTCCCGCAGGATTCTGTTGTTTAAAGAAGCTGTTGGCTGAATGTTAGTGTAACGTCATTCTTCAAAACTATGTGAATAACAACGGTAATTCAGAATCGTTTGCCTCAGTTTTCAACCATGAGTTGCATAAATAATTTAGTTTTCATAGTGACTTAAGTGTACAAGGACGACATTTTCAAAAATCATTTGGTACATGTTAGTGATAATTTCTACATTTAAATACTTTATACCGTTTTTTAACACAAGATGTGTTTTATACAGTATGAAAAGACACGCTTTGTCAGTTTTCAACCATGACTTGTATAAATAATTCAGTTTTCATAACGACTTACGTGTACAATGTCGTAACGTATTTGCTGTGTTTGTCATACTTGTCTACTTACTTACTTAACGATATCTCAAGGTCTTTGTTACAACATCCTAAAGGGAAAACCGTTTTTGTTTTAATCACAAGTTGTGTTTTATACAGTATGAAATGGCACGCATTGTCAGTTTTCAACCAAGAGCTGTATAAATATTTTAGTTTTCATAGCAGTTGTACTGTACATGTAAGACATTTGTATAAATAATTTAGTTTTCATAGCGACTTAAGTATACATGTCGACATTTTCAATTAATTTGGTACATGTTAGTAATAATATTATAGTTTTTAATCACAAGTTGTGTTTTATACAGTATGAAAAGGCATGCTTTGTCAGTTTTCAACCATGACTTGTATAAATCATTTCTTAGTTTTCATAGCGACTTCAGTACGCATGTCGACAGTTTCAAATTCATTTGGTACATGTTGAACTACATGGGTTTCGAAGATCATTTGAAGTTAGCAAGTACTTTCACTATTATATTTATAGATAGCTGTAGGCTATGAGACGAGAATATAACATAGTTTCACCATTTGTCGACCTTCCTCGTGTCTTATAATATAATAAATAGTTTTTTGGGGGGATTATTTACAAACCTTCCGTGAACACTGTCAACACATTGTGATATACATTAAGCACCATGTAAGTATGAGTTATATTGTTATTATGAAGAGAAAGCGGGTTAAATCTATTTATAGTATATGATGAAATGGTTAGAGAAAATATGTTATGACGCTATCCTAGGAAATCGCATTCCTGCATCTAATTCTATCTATTTCCAGACAAGAAACGAATGTAAGTTAAAAGAGGGGGAACCAGTTACTTAATATCGCTATAAATAGGTTGACTTTACTGTCCCTATCATTAAACACTGTTTCATCGTTCGTTCTGTGAATACTGTAGACTACATACTTGTCGATAGCATCAGTATCTGTTCTTCTAACATAGTCTTTGTCTTTTCTGCTACAACTAACGAAGTAAGTGACGTCATGTTTGTTTGTTTCCCTATTTCTATCAGTTTCTATGTTTACTATTTTGTTAACTAGTTGTTAGTCATCTGATTTGTTCCCTTTTACAAAGCAAAACATCAGCTAGAGTTTATTGTTGACATAGTGTATAAAAATGTTATATTAAATACTTTTTTTCTTTTCAGATGGCATCTATAATTGAGAAATTCAATAACTCTACTTATGGGGCAAGGTGTGTTTCAATCTCACAACTAGTAGTGTTTTATGAATATTACTTTACCTGTTAAAGAAAAAGAACAAAAGGTTATGATTTATTTACTTTATACTGACCAAGCCGTATGAATTATGTTAGTGATATATTGTTTTCTTTTGATCGTAGGGGTGGCCGAGTTGCAGACGTACAGGGTTTTGCCGAACAATCAACAGGTCAATTTTTTGTAAAAGAATTGTTTTCTTGTGATTTGAAAGGTGAAAACAGTGTACATCTATTATTCAACAGCCCTGAAGACCGTGTTGTAAACGAGATGACAAAACATTACTTAGAACATTTTCATCATGGATTAAAATACGATCATGGATTTGTAGATTATGGTCACATGGAAAATATTGTAAGAAACATTTTCAACAATTGTGATCATGTATTTGTGAAAGGTTTTCAGAAGAAACAATTTCTACAAAACATTATTTCAATTGTCCAAATTTAAATATTCTACCTAAATATATTACTGTCTGTAAATTTCATACTTTTCCTGAAGCAAAATGTGCACAACAAATTGTTTTAAGTTTAAAGTCATGGATCATAGACAATATTCATTACGTGTTTTTAAACAAACCTGAAGTTAAATAAGTTAAATAAAACATACCTCTGATGCTCATGGTAAGGAGAAGCAGTTGAATCACTATCACTTTCAATCACACGTAGAGCTATAGACACTTAGGAAATATAGAGAGTCTGTGAGATCACATGTTTTAAAACAAAACTATTCTCTTTTATACATGTCGAATTGATTACACATTACAAATACTGACGCGGATGTGTGTGTGTGTGTTAAAATCACTTCCTTGTGATGAAATTCCATTCTGCCATTGTGTTTGTAAACCCAGTATGTTGAAATAAACCATGCAGCACTACTACTGTGAAGCCCTTTGTTTATACACATTATTTCACAGGAGCGTGACAATCTTATGATACACAATAAAAGGTTGTGACGGTCTGAAATGACATTTAACCTTAACCGATTTCCTAATCCTTACACACAGTCATTTAGTTAATAATAACACTGTTCATCTGGAAGGAGAATAGATGCTGTATAGAATATGAAAAATAAGAGGTTATGTAAGTATAAACTTATTTACCTTTTAATAACAAAACATTGTTAGGGAATGCGCTCTACAGGCATGTTGTACGTAATTGTTATCATAGGTCCCTCTTGCAGTATCTGTAAGTATAGTAGGAACACTTGTTATTTACCTCCTACCTCCTAATTGCATAACAGCGCCTCTATGCGTACACATTTTCTATCAAAGGGCTTAATTGGTAAAAGGTGTCTGAATGAATGAATCGGGGAATACCATAGTGTGAAAGAGCGTAACCTTTTTGTTAGAAACGATTCCCGTGACTTGACAACATTCCCTTTGGTCATGAGGGCTTAATTACAACCGTAGGGATGAATATGGATAGCATAGTGCGAAAGGGCATAACTACATTGTTCGAAACGACTCCCATGACGTCAAAAACGTTTCCTTGGTCATAGGGACTAATTACAGCCTTTGGGATGAATATGGATAACATAGTGCGAAATGGCGTAACTACATTGTTCGAAACGACTACCATGACGTCCATAACGTCTCCTTGATCCAAAGGGCCTAGTTACAGCTGTCAGGATGAATGGGGGGAAGCATAGTGGTAAAAGGCGTAACTCAATTGTTCGAATCGACTACCATGACGTCCATAACCTCTCCTTGGTCCAAAGGGCCTAATTACAGCTGTGGAATGAATCAGGATAACATAGTGTTAAAAGGCGTCACTCAATTGTTCGAAACGAGTACCATGACGTCCAAAACCTCTCCTTCGTCCAAAGGACCTAATTACAGCCGTCGGGATGAATCGGGGATAACATAGTGTTAAATGGCGTAACTCAATTGTTCGAATCGACTACCATGACGTCTATAACCTTTCCTTGGTCCAAAGGGCCTAATTACACCCTTTGGGATGAATAAGGACAACATAGTGCGAAAGGACGTAACTACATTGTTCGAAACGACTACCATGACGTCCATAACGTCTCCTTGATCCAAAGGGCCTAGTTACAGCCGTCAGGATGAATGGGGGATAGCATAGTGGTAAAAGGCGTAACTCAATTGTTCGAATCGACTACCATGACGTCTATAACTTCTCGTTGGTCCAAAGGGCCTAATTACACCCTTTGGGATGCGTATGGATAACATAGTGTTAAAAGGCGTAACTCAATTGTTCGAAACGACTACCATGACGTCTATAGCCTTTCCTTAGTCCAAAGGGCCTAATTACAGCCGTCGAGATGAATCGGGGATAGCATAATGGTAAAAGGCGTAACTCAATTGTTCGAATCGACTACCATGACGTCTATAACCCCTCGTTGGTCCAAAGGGCCTAATTACACCCTTTGGGATGAATATGGATAACATAGTTTTAAAAGGCGTAACTCAATTGTTCGAAACGACTACCATGACGTCTATAACCTTTCCTTAGTCCAAAGGGCCTAATTACAGCCGTCGAGATTAATCGGGGATAGCATAATGGTAAAAGGCGTAACTCAATTGTTCGAATCGACTACCATGACGTTCATAACCTCTCGTTGGTCCAAAGGGCCTAATTACACCCTTTGGGATGAATATGGATAACATAGTGATAAAAGGCGTTACTCAATTGTTCGAAACGACTACCATGACGTCCAAAACCTCTCCTTAGTCCAAAGGGCCTAATTACAGCCGTCGGGATGAATCGGGGATAGCATAGTGTTAAATGGCGTAACTCAATTGTTCGAATCGACTACCATGACGTCTATAACCTTTCCTTGGTCCAAAGGGCCTAATTACACCCTTTGGGATGAATAAGGACAACATAGTGCGAAAGGACGTAACTACATTGTTCGAAACGACTACCATGACGTCCATAACGTCTCCTTGATCCAAAGGGCCTAGTTACAGCCGTCAGGATGAATGGGGGATAGCATAGTGGTAAAAGGCGTAACTCAATTGTTCGAATCGACTACCATGACGTCTATAACCTCTCGTTGGTCCAAAGGGCCTAATTACACCCTTTGGGATGCGTATGGATAACATAGTGTTAAAAGGCGTAACTTAATTGTTCGAAACGACTACCATGACGTCTATAGCCTTTCCTTAGTCCAAAGGGCCTAATTACAGCCGTCGAGATGAATCGGGGATAGCATAATGGTAAAAGGAGTAACTCAATTGTTCGAATCGACTACCATGACGTCTATAACCCCTCGTTGGTCCAAAGGGCCTAATTACACCCTTTGGGATGAATATGGATAACATAGTTTTAAAAGGCGTAACTCAATTGTTCGAAACGAATACCATGACGTCTATAACCTTTCCTTAGTCCAAAGGGCCTAATTACAGCCGTCGAGATTAATCGGGGATAGCATAATGGTAAAAGGCGTAACTCAATTGTTCGAATCGACTACCATGACGTTCATAACCTCTCGTTGGTCCAAAGGGCCTAATTACACCCTTTGGGATGAATATGGATAACATAGTGATAAAAGGCGTTACTCAATTGTTCGAAACGACTACCATGACGTCTATAACCTTTCCTTAGTCCAAAGGGCCTAATTACAGCTGTCGAGATGAATCGGGGATAGCATAATGGTAAAAGGCGTAACTCAATTGTTCGAATCGACTACCATGACGTCCATAACCTCTCCTTGGTCCAAAGGGCCTAATTACACCCTTAGGGATGAATATGGATAACGTTGTGTTAAAAGGCTTAACTCAATTGTTCGAAACGACTACCATGACGTCTATAACCTTTCCGTAGTCCAAAGGGCCCAATTACAGCCGTCGGGATGAATCGGGGATAGCATAGTGGTAAAAGACGTAACTCAATTGTTCGAAACGACTACGATGACGTCTATAACCTCTCCTTGGTCCAAAGGGCCTAATTACACCCTTGGATAACATAGTGCTAAAGGTCGTAACTACATTGTTCGAAACGACTCCCATGAAGTCACACACGTACCCTGGTATAAAAGGCAAAACGATAGAACCTGTTCCTGTTGCGTAACGGGAACAATGGTTCTAGGGCCTAACTCGCAAACGAAGCGTCTGGATGGGTAGGGCATAGCACGGTGCAAATTGGCGGATCTCCCTTGTTTGAATCGACTCCCGTGATGTCACAGAACACCCTTGGATCAAAGGACCTAAGTAGGCGTCGGGGGCGGCGTCGGTTGGCAAAAGGTCCTAACTTTTAAACGTCTGGAGGAGACGGGGTTAGCACAGGGTGAAAAGGCGTCTCTCACTGTTTCGAATCGTGTATAATAGCGTCACGTTAGTGCAGACGTGACATGGTTCAAGGGCGGCGTCGCGACGCTGGGGGCAGCGTCGATGGCGGCCATTTTAGTTTAAAGCTTGCCTATTACTACTGATAGTTTTTTGTTATATTGGCATGTGGTTTTGTGAATTATAATAAAAAAGGTTGTTATTGTTAACATGATATAATTTTTAATTTGTCAAATTTGTGTAAAGCAAATTTTCCCCTCCTTCTTTCTATGGACCTCACTTTGTTTCATTCCATATATTCTAATATTTAGTAACTGGGTAACTAATACGGCCCAGTACATTCCAATATAATATATTTAAAACATGCTGTTTTGTTATTTTCATGTTATTCATGTTATTGAAGTTAGGTATCGAAAGAACTTAGGTTTGTTATCGTGAGACATGTCGCCATTTAAGTATGGTCTATTTGTTTCGATCGCTCTGAGTTTAAAGGTTATAACTTTTTGCGAACTTATCCAACACATCCAACACGTATCTTTTGTACATTTTAGGTTTTAGAGTGCAATTGAATCTTTCCACTACAGAACATTTAACATCTGGATTCCTACACACCTGAAACTCAAATTCCTCTTTCTTCAACAAATCTTGAAATGTTTTATTTAGAAATTCTTTACCTCTGTCGGTTCTCACAGCGATAGGATTTATTCATATAGTTTATAACATTACCAATCCACTGACCCAATGGATACGCTTTTTGGTCTCTGACATTCGGTGGCATTTATTCGGTCCTTGTAACATGGGCCTGGGACGCGAAAGAGCTACGTATAGGAAGTGAAATTACCTAGTGAGAGAAGGCATGTCAATTTTTCTATCCCAGTAGGTCATGGTCGAAACAAAGGTGCATAGAGGAACATACACATACGTAATCTAGGCGTTAAAGGGGGCGGGAAAACGGAGGTGATTGAATTAAGGAGTAATAAGAAATTACAAACTTTTAATTCAATGTAGATATCAGTGCCCATTCGTTGCTAAATATCAACACAAAGGAATATGCGTCTGACTTTTTAATGTGCAACAGATAGTGCTATTAAAGCACACATCAGCGAAAATGAAGTTAAAAGAATGTCGAATCTAAATTAAATAACAAGTGAAAAGTAATGCGTTATGATAAAAAGTTTGAGAACTTACAAATAGGAATAATCTTCTAATAAATGTTATGATAAGTTTTATTTAGAAGACCAGTTCACTACTGCAGTTTATTTATTTATGGCATTTCTTAACTGCAAGAGTAATAACTAATAAAATATAATGGTGTCACGATGTAAACAGAAAGAAGGCATATATGAACATAGCTTAAACGGAAGCAGAGAAGAAACCTATATTTATATGTTTACACACACTCCACGAAAATGTACAGAGTGCTTCAAAAAAATGGATACACACTTTGAAGTGTCATAGAAAATCTACTCGTATTTTCCGTTCTACAAGGTTAAATTTCTGGATATGGAAAGCTTAAAGTCCAATTTGAAAATTAATTTACTTTCTGATGAAAATGTTGTTCAATGTTCAAATGTTAAATGGTTAATGTTCAAATGTTCAAAATGGTGGTCATCAAGATCAATACATTTCTGACTACGATTCCGTACTGAGTACTGATTCCGTATATTATACCAAAGTGTCCAGTGATATTTCTGGACACACCGTTTGAATCTCATTCCAAAGTATGTCTAGGTTACGTGGTTTACGTTTGTAACCTCATCTTTTACTGTGCCCTAACTGTTAAGCGATTGTTGACATTATTGTTGGATGATTGTTGAAACGATTATTGGCACGATTGTTGACACTATTCTGCTGCCACCTGTTGAAGAAATATAACATTACTTTCTCCCAGAAATTTAACCTTGTAGAACGCGAAGTAAATTTTCTATGACAGTTCAAAGTGAGTATACATTTTTTTTAAGCACTCTATTATTGTGTTAAGAAATCTACTGGTAAAATGACAAACGTCTAATCAGGTAGACTCTTTTGTAATTTTACTTAGTACAATAAATATCCATCCATCCGTCCGTCCGTCTGTCCGTCCGTCCGTCTGTCCGTCCGTCCGTCCCTCCGTCCGTCCCTCCGTCCGTCCCTTCGTCCGTCGCTCAGTCCCTCCGTCCGTCCGTCCGTCCATCCATCCATCTATCTAACATGGGCATGAGTGATAAAATTAACAACAACAATAATAATAATAATAATAATAATAATAATAATATTATAATGTAGGAATGATTTTATTGAATTATTTTATTTAAAATGTAAATAATGACTATAAATTACTGGTAATGTTATGTACAAATAATTGTGTACATAAAATAGTGTGCACAAGTAGAAGGATGGGAATCTTTATCGCTCTAATTCGGCTTCAAGTCTCGTTATTCGTTAGACTATTGATGGTCATATCCCTTCCCATCTTATTTTATAAAATATGTATCTAACAAGACTGTATAACAACAGCGAAAACTGTTATAGGATCTCATCAAAGCTACATATATGGCTAGCGTTATATCTGTCCAATAGTACGCCATGAATATAATTGAACTGGCAGCATGTGATGAATTTTCTATTATAAAATATCCCCTTTTATAAGTAAATTAAATATTTTATTATGCAACGAAAGTGCTTCGAATGAGTTGCTTATGTTTAAAAGTGAAATACCTTCCAATTTGAGAATAGAAGCGAATAGCTCATTATTGAATTGCATTGACTAACTTGAGAAGAGAGAGTGGGGGAAATTAAAAGAGGGATGCTGTGGCACTGGATGTCTCTGTACACTTTTTACAAACTGTGCTGAAAATCAATACCTTGGCGTCCCTGACTCACAAATACGAACTTGGAAATAATTAGTATTGCCACCGGGAAAGAAGCCTGTTGCAAACGTGTTTGCCATATCATGATAATTGTCTCAGTGGTTGCAGTCATTAATTTAGACTTACACCCAAATCCATATTTTGTGATAAGTCACAATATCTTCTTGAAATCTTTGTTCCAGGTTTTCTCAATAACCCACTTGTTCACAGCTAAAGTAGAGGCAGAAAGAATAGGCGGCTTTTGGTTGTGTAGACGGATTTCCCATTCCACTGTTTTCCTAGTTGTTTATGTTCCATGTACCTGAACCTCGCTCCCGTTCTACCTCGCTCTGTACGAATGTTAGTTATTGCCAAGTCAAGCGATGTTCTGGTTATTGGACAGTGCTACAATCGAAAATGCGTGGCACAGAATGAGAGAGGCTGCAGGAAGAGGAGTCCACAAAGGAGATAGGCAGAGATGACATTATTCAGAGAGGTGTGATAAATTTAGTTATTTGTAGTAACAGTTCTGACGCAGACCGTGACAATGAGCAGTTATGAAATAGTGTTTGTTGTGATGTACATTGGTTTTACAATCTGACATAATGAACCAATTATTGTTAGTTTTATAATTTACAATACAGTAATTTTATAGTAAATAAGATCTGTACCACAACACTGGCAACTTATTATCAAATGTAAGTTACCAGTATATAGAGAGTAATTTTAAAAAATTCAAATATAAGAGATGTGAAAATTAATTGATGAATAATCGTGATATTTATTAAGTGCCAGAATGGCACCTTATGAGACTGTGTGGTTGACGGGAAAATATCTGTCCGAGTGTCCGTCTGTCCGTGTGTCTGTACGCGCGATAACTCAAATATGCTTTTTTCGGATTTTCATGAAACTTGGTATACGCATTTCAAAGTCCATGGGAAGAAGCCTATTGATATTGGACCAGATCGGTTGACCGGTACCGGAATAAGGAACAATTTAGTGCCTATTTTTTGGTAATATATTAGAAAGAATTTATCAAATGCAAATCAGTTCTCATGACAACATATTGTTTTACAGTATCCATATACGGGTTTGGAAGTTGCAGTACTTTTAGCTATGACAAATAACACTACCCACGTAATCCTTCTTATCAAACTAGAACGTTGTCCTTCCGTAAGCCCTGCTTAATTAATGGTTCTGGAGCTTAATTCGGAAATCGATAACAAAAATAACATATTTCCCGCATATAATTGCAATTATCACTGATTAACTTCGTTACATGTATCTTTCTTTCTTTGTCTTAGTTTTACCTCTCCCTTTTAGGATTTAAGCGACCCAGGCCGCCCGGGCCTCGGTACATGTTTACCTGAATTTATTGAATGTTGCGCTTGTCCAACAATTAGCGTATGATAATAAAATCAGGTAAGTGTCACAATGCTTTTTTTAATCAGTGATACTTGCAATTATGATAGGCCCATGCAGAAAAGAACTTATTTTTGTAATAGACATCCGAGTTAAACTCCAGAGCGATTCATTAAGTAGGGCTTACGGAAGAACAAAGGTCAAAAGTTTGATTCTTAACCTTAAATCATATTCGTATACCACCCTTCTTAAAATACGCCAACATCTTACAAAATGCACTGGCAATAATATTAATGATGTAGTAGGCATACGATTCGCTGATATGTTTGTTTCAAGTTTAAAAGAGCTATATAGGTTATGAATGAATAAAAAGTCAATCTGAAATCTGTCAGGAAGTACATTATGTATATTGCTGCACAGGTAATAAGTATTTTCGCCTATTATTTCTACTTACAGAAACTGATACATCTGAACGTGTCTTGTTTAGGCTACATTAGTTACGGGAGTTCGGCAGCTGATTGGCTGTCCGCAAGCCAGTCAAAATGCTTCGGATTGTTGGAGAACAAAGATTATATTATAATAGATGTGACGTTATTTCGGTACCGGTCAATCGATTTGGTCCAAATTCAATAGGCTTCTTCCCATGAACGTCATAAATGCGTATACCAAGTTTCATGAAAATCCGATAAAGCGTATTTGAATTATCGAGTCTTTCTAATATATCACCATAAAAATAGGCACTAAACTGGGTATTACTCGGGTACCGATCAACCGATTTGGTCCAATACCAATAAGCTTCTTCCCAGTTTCATGAAAATCCAATAAAGCCTGTTTGAGTTATCGCGCGTACAGACACACGGACAGACGGACACACGGACAGACGGACGGACGGACGGACGGACAGACATTTCCCCCATACACAATCTCATAAAATACCATGCTGGCACTTAATAACGCAACTAGAGAATATCATATATGGAAAACCACCACCATAGTACTAGGCTCACGCGTATAGATAGTTGTTAAACCTGCGGTCCGCAACCCATGGATGGCTCGCGATCGAAGTTACACCCTTTGGCCAGGGACGTCTGGAAGAGACGTCATGGTTATGCCCTCTTGGTAAGGGTGTTAACCTAATGACATTGAACTTACGCCCTTTGACTAGTGACGTCTAGAATTAACGTTATGATTAGGGACCGGATTTTTAGGTTTTTAAAAACACTGTTTTAGGTTTTTTAAAAACACTGTTTTAGGTTTTTCCATTAGGTAAAATATATTTTTTTAGGTTTTTTGTCCAAAATATAGTTTTCGGGTAGAATAATTGGTTTAATGAATTTGAATGTGCTACATAGGATTCAATACATAATACTTGTAAAGTTTAACTTAACAAAATTAACTTAAATTTGTGTAAAGTAGCTTTAGAACAATATTATACAATTGAAGAAAGAAATCATAAACAATCAAAAGAAGCAGTGAAAATACAGTAATATTTCCTCACATTTCCTGGTTACAGTAGCCTATATCACTAAATATCTTTCAAGATTTTCAACTGTGAAGTTCTTCCTGTTATCTCTTAGCTAATAATTAATACTGTATGTAGACACTACCCTTCTCAGGATTCAAATCCGATGCTTCTAATTTATTGAGTAAAATACTTTATGGTTGGATGTGGTTAATGTGAAACTGATTATTTTCCTTTCTTCGGTTGTTACGCATGCTAACCGCACAACAGATCAACTAGGGACAAAAACTTCCCCCTTTTTTAGAAAGGTAAATAATACTTACGTGTTTCTGGCAGGCTTGACAAAATATTACTTCCATTTGTAGTGCAATTAAGGTCGTCGCCAATCCACTTCCATATTAAACTCGATTTCATTTGTTTCGGCATAATTAATACGTATTCTTAAAACTCAGAGTGAGACCACTCAGTATGAATAACAGGGCAGTAATAAAGGCAAAGAAGGGCTTTAAAACACAGGAATCTATATCCTTGTTCATACACGGCAACAATGGTTGTTCGTACGAATATTTTAAAAGGAATACGCCGGTACTCTTACACTTCCTCTCTAGATACTGTCCATCCTAGACGACAATGGGTTGAACGAACGGCTGGTGGTATTAATTTCAACCCGACAAAAATTGTCTCTCAGCAAAATATCGACTTCTCAACTGACAAACAAAAAAGACAACAACAAAAAAGTAGCCTAAATTAGATATTTTAGGTTTTATATCCCGTTTAGGTGCTGTGGATGTATTCCTTAAAGTCCGCTTCAAGGATTCAAGTATTTATTTTTCTTGAACTCTGGTAGTAATCCACTAAAACAACTGAACTGTATCCATAATTCGTCGACTACTTTTACACACTCTGAGAGGAGGACCACCATTGAAATCAATGGAAAATGTTTATTATAATTTATTTTAATTGCAATTCTGCTGAAGACACTTATGTTATATTATATGAACACAATGATCTGACACACATGGCTTGCATCACCTTGACACCTTATTTGTAATATAATCCATATTACTAACTTGTTTTCTCTGGTACATAACTAATTGTGTCTGACCAGCATGAGCGCCGAACCGCAACTGACTATTAAGCGCGGGAATAATACCCGCCTTGCCTAGATGATGCAAACAATGTTGCCAAAAATCTATACAGAAATAAACAATTTACACCAAAGATAATAGTTCATCAACATGCTCCCCCCCTTGAGCTCCCTGGCTCAACACATAATTGAAATAATATCTCTTGAAGTGATTCTATATAAACAGAGCAAGAGTCCTTTATTCAATATTCTTGGGGAGAGGACACAATTTCACTATGGCTCTTTTGAAGACACCATTATTAGTTTGCACTGATACTACACGAGTCACATTATCAGCACCAGTATGCAGTTGCTTAATTATGCCGATTTTCCATACTAACGGAGGGAGGTTATCGTCCTTTATCAATACCAAGTCTCCAATAGTTGGTTTCCACACACCTTCAGAATGCCATTTTTTGCGTTGTTGAAGTGAGTGGAGATAATCCTTAGACCAAGTGTCCCAAAATTCTTGATAGAGTTTTTGAATGACATTCCATCTTGAATGACAGGACATAGGAACGTTGGAATTATCAGAGCAGGGTACATTAGTCAATAGTCTACCTGCCAGAAAGTGACCTGGAGTCAGATAGCATAAGTCATCAGGAACGTCAGTCATGCTACACAATGGTCTAGAATTTAAGACAGCTTCAATTCTGCATAATAGAGTATTCAACTCTTCAAAATTAAGTAGCTGTTTACCCATAGTACGTCGCATTAACTGCTTACATGACTTTATTCCGGCTTCCCAAACACCTCCAAAGTATGGGTTGGAAGGTGGAATAAAGTTTCATTTCACAAACATGTCAGCTGAAAATTGCTTAAGAGAAGCTTCATTTTCCTTAAAAAATCTTACGATATCGTTCCTTGCTCCCACAAAATTAGTACCATTATCGCTCCAAATTGTATTTGGGCATCCACGACGTGCTACAAATCTGTTGAAAGCAGCAAAGAACTCATGGGTAGTTAAACCCTTGACTAATTCCAAATGAATGGCCTTAGTAGTTAGGCATATGAACAATGCAATGTATGCCTTAAATTTAGTTTTACTACGAGGGTTGTCTCCCTTAATTATGACTGGACCACCGTAGTCTACTCCTACTACAGTAAATGGTAATTGAGCTTCAACTCTATCAGCGGGTAGTTGACCCATCAGCTGAGTGGCTGGGATAGGCTTACATCTAAAACATTTGTAACAGGAGCGAACAACACCACGAACAACTGTTCTACCTCGAGGTATCCAATATCTTGTCCTTAAAGAAAATAGTACAGCTTGAACACCTGCATGTAACAGTCTTTCATGTTCAGAAGTAACCATTAGTTTAGTAACAAAATGTTTTCCTGGGAGTATAACCGGATGTTTCTCATCATAGTTAAACTGAGAATGGCCAAGTCGACCACCGACTCTTAATAACTCTTCACTATCAAGGAACGGATTTAACGTCCTTAGTTTACTTGACTTAGCTACACCCCTTTGTGATTTCAGGTCACCAATTTCCTTGTAATATTCTGAAAATTGTATCATTCTTACAATTTTCCTTTCACTATATTTCAACTCATCAGCAGTAAGAGGTCCTGACTGCCGTTTGTTTGCTTCAGAATGTGCATTATTCAGGAATCTGTATACGTAAGCATACACTCGCCTTAACTTAGCAAAGGACGAATATCTTTCCAAATCAGTATTTTGCACACACACGTGCAATACATTCACAGGAGTCTTAGATTCCATGTTTACGTCAGGTGAAACATTGGAAGACATAAATTCAGGGTATTTGGGTGACACTTCACGCAACCAATTGGGACCTTCCCACCAAATACAAAGATTAACTAGATCAGAGGGATGAACACCACGAGACAAATGATCTGCTGGGTTACAACGAGTAGATACATGTCTCCAATCCCTTATGGCAGTTAATGACTGGATTTCAGAAACTCGGTTAGCAACAAAGGTTTTCCAACTGGTTGATGGTTTTTGTAACCAACACAAGACAATAGTACTGTCAGTCCAGTAATACATTCTATACGGAACAGACAGCTTTAACGACTCTATGACCTTGGTCATAAGACGGGATAATAGGAGAGCTGCACAGAGCTCTAGCCTAGCAATGGATTGTTGTTTTAAAGGAGCCACTCTTGATTTAGACGTTAGCAAAACAACTGACACTTGTCCATCATTGGACACTGACCTAACATAAACACAAGCACCAAAGGCATTTTCTGACGCATCAGAAAACCCATGGATTTCAACAAGTTTAATATGTTCGAAGGGCAGAACTTTCCTAGGAACTCTTATCTCATTTAAGAGATGTAGACTGTCATACAACCTCGTCCAGGACTCATACACTGACATGGACTGATCAATGGACTCGTCCCAGTCCAACTTTAGTTGCCATAGCTGTTGCAGCAAAAGTTTACACTTGACTACAACACACCCTAGTAGTCCTAACGGGTCGAAAATAGATGCTACAATAGAAAGAATACTTCTTTTCGTAACAGAGGCAGAACAATCTCTCAGATTAATCTGGATTTGAAATTCGTCGCATGAGGGATGTCATGTGATCCCTAAGGTTTTCACTGCATCATCCTTGGTTAAGTCACGAGGAGAAGTACACTCCAAGTCTTCACTGGGAACATTAGACAAAGCGTCTGGATGATTAGAGCACCATTTCCTCAAATGGAATTGTGCACTACTAAGAATAGAAGATACTTGTTGTTGAAGCTCCTTAGCCTTCTGAACACAGGATTCTCCAAACAAGGCATCGTCAACGTAGAAACAAGAACGTATGATTTCTGAAGCTTGGGGATATGAATGTTTATTTTCATCGGCTAGCTTAACAAGACATCTAGTGGCAAGAAACGGAGCAGCACTCGTTCCATAAGTCACTGTTGTAAGTCTATAATCCTTTATTTCCTCATCTGGGGAATAACGCCATGTAATACGTTGAAGATCCCTATCTGCTGGATGGACTTCAATGCATCTATACATTTTTTCTACGTCAGCTGACATAGCAACATAATAAGTTCTAAACTTCAACACTATTGCCAGCAAGTCTGACTGAACTGTAGGTCCTACCATTAACATTGAATTTAAGGATATGCCATTGGACGATTCACAGCTTCCATCGAAGACAACTCTCAACTTTGTTGTTGAGCTAGACTCCTTCAGCACACAATGATGAGGCAAATAATAACTCAACGAATTAACATCTGGAGGATGAGCAAGCTCCATATGTCGTACGTCTCATATTCCTTCATAAAATTAATGTAGCCTTCCTTTATTGTAGGACATTTAGAAAATCTGGCCTCCATATTCCTTAGACGTTTGACAGCATTGTTACGGGATTGCGATACCACAGGGGCGTCAGGAAGTATAGGCAACCTAACAACAAATTTTCCCATTTCATTTCTTTGAACATTATCAATAAAATGTTTTTCACAGGCCTTTTCTTCAGCTGTGAGCACAGGTTGATTCATTTCTTCTAGTTGCCAGAAGCGTTGCAGTTGTAAATCAAGAGCATTCAATTTTACAAAGTTAACATTGCGAGGTTTCTCTGAACCCTTATCCAGACACCAATTCGGAAAATTGCCAGATAGTATCCAGCCAAACTTAGTCTCAATGAGTGTTGGATAACCCTTCCTCGTAAATGTATGAGGAGAAACAATATCATAGAATACATCAGCCCCTAACAAGACATCAATGTTAGATGGTTGATTGAACGTACTGTCACTTAGTTGAACATTTTGAGGAATGTTCCAATTTGTGACATTTATTCTTTGTGCTGGTAGCTGCGTTGTGATAGTCCTTGCCACAGCACAAGTTACATTAAGAACAAAATCAGAAACACAAGACTGTAACCTCAAGTTACATGTCGAACTAACTGTAGAAGCCTGAGCATTGCCTATACCCACGATAGGAATTCTACATGACCTTGTCTCCAATCCAATCCTTTCAACTAGTTTGGACGTGACGAAGGACAATTGACTTGCACTGTCAAGGAGTGCTTTCACAATAATGTTGCTGCCATCTGCAGCTCTAACTGCAACACAGGCCGTACTCAATAAAACATTTGACCCTAAGCCAGAAACAATTTTCATGGCCGCAGGTAAAACTACAGGTGAAGACTGACCATTCACCTCATTAGATGAATCCCTTTCAAAATGCAACAGTACATTGTGGTTACCTTGACACTTTGAACAATTACTTCGCTTACAAGCTGCACTAAAATGAGATGTTGCAAAGCACACATAACACAGTTTGTTCCTTCTAACAAATTCACGTCGCTGTTTTATGTTTACATTTCTAAATTTTCTACAATCAGACATGTCATGATTAAGAGCGTTACAATAATTACAATGGACAGAGCTGGAATTACTAGCAGCATGAAACGATTTCACCTTGTGCTTGGATTCGCTCACCTTTTCTATAGATTTCCTGGAATCTACTAGTTCCAAAGCTTGGCATTTCCTTTCAAGAAATTGCAGCAAATTATTCATGTCAGGAACATCAGTGGGCATAAGATTTTCCTCCCATTCGTATCTGTGACCTGGCTTAATTTTACTCAAAGCTAATTCTTGTAACAATAAATCATGAATAGCAACTTCACTTTCCAGATTTTGAATGGCACTGATATTCGATTTAACTTGATTAACTAACCTCCTATAATCTTGAAAGGACCCAGTCATACAATTTTGCAAGTTAAGTAGCTGCTTAACATGCTGGCCTATAATTAACCTTTTGTTATGATATCTGTCCTCAATCAATTTCCAAGACACTTCAAAATTGTCTCCACATATTGAAATATTATTTAACAATTCACGAGGTTCCCCCTGTAATGAAGATAGTAAATAATGAAGCCGTTGCACATTGTCTAAGCTAGCATTATTCACAACTAGACTCTGAAATGTATTTCTGAATGACAGATACTTGGTTAAGTCACCTTTGAACAATGGGATTTCTATGGGAAGTAACTTCAAGGTACAACTAGAATTGCTAAACGATTCAGAAACATGAGCGGGAGTGGGTGATCCAGGCACATTGAATAAATTCAACAGATCTTGAATTTTCCCTGAAATCACACGAAACCTATCTTCAAATTGAAAATGTTCTTCCTCATGGGCTTCTGTTCTATCAGATTCAATTTCAAGTTCTAAATAATCCTTGACTTTCATAAACTGATCCCATATCTCAGCTAATCTAGTTTGCGTGAATTCCAATTCACTAGCAGAAAACCCTTCCCTAGCTAAATATTTCTCTATGTGAGTTAAAGATTTCTTTAACATTCCACGCTTCTTTACTGCCTTCGATTCAGATTCAAAAGCCATTATAATTATTTAAAATTCAATATATATCAGAAACATCAACTACCTTTAATCTTCATGGAATAGAACATTAAACCTTGATATTACTTTTAGCATTTAACATAAAGCTGTCCTAAATACTAATTGACTTCTAATAATCTAGCAGTCCAAGTCGTAGGAATTGTCACTATAATGGAAAAATGTGATAACGATGGAATGTTCTTACTTGATTGATGACTTATTTCTTCATCAGACCTTGGACACCCTTGTTCCAATAGTGCATTAATCAATAATGAGCCGTTGGTACTCCTGTCCACGATACTCAGATGAGGAACGATGCTCAGCCTTTGAAATCCTTGCATTGATGCGGGCGATGGCCACTAATTCACTGGACACCCCTGATGCTGCATCCCTGGCACTGCTTTGTTGAGTCAAAACCTGACGCAATGGAGAATCGAAGCGCCGACTTCTGCATTCAAATTTCTTCCAACTGTAGAAAGTTCCTTTTACTTCGCACCACTAAAAGTCTCACCTTGCACACACGTTTGTAAGTGCATTGCTTAAAACGATGATAACAATAATTTCTTGGATTCAGTTTAAATAACAGTTTTAGTTTTCGATGTAATGTTTCTTTTGGTGCAATCACAGCTGTTCACTTTGTAGCGACATGCCTTCTCGACACGAGGCTCGAATGCTCACGAATAGTCCCGAGCGCAGCCGACTTTGTATTAAGAACCATGCTTCTCTGAATATTGCAACAATGAACAGTTTCACAATATTCTATTTCTGTCCAATACTTTCAATGTTCACATTCACGCTTGGCAAACAAAAAACTAATCTGTAGATCACTGCTACAAGTCCAACTTCGTGTACTAACACGCAATATTCAATCATGAAGTCCAAAACTGTGGTCTTTTGCCAGATCCATCATCGAGCCCGGAGAACCAAATTTATGTGGATGTATTCCTTAAAGTCCGCTTCAAGGATTCAAGTATTTATTTTTCTTTAACTCTGGTAGTTATCCACTAAAACAACTGAACTGTATCCATAATTCGTCGACTACTTTTACACACTCTGAGAGGAGGACCACCATTGAAATCAATGGAAAATGTTTATTATAATTTATTTTATTTGCAATTCTGCTGAAGACACTTATGTTATATTATATGAACACAATGATCTGACACACATGGCTTGCATCACCTTGACACCTTATTTGTAATATAATCCATATTACTAACTTGTTTTCTCTGGTACACAACTAATTGTGTCTGACCAGCATGAGCGCCGAACCGCAACTGACTATTAAGCGCGGGAATAATACCCGCCTTGCCTAGATGATGCAAACAATGTTGCCAAATATCTATACACAAATTCAAAGAAATAAACAATTCACACCAACTGGTGCATTTAGGTTTTTATACCCCATTTAGGTATTTTTAGGTGCCATAGAATTGTCGTATCCCGGGGCCCTAATTTATTTTGACACCTTTTACCCCGGGACACGATTTATCAGGATGGCTCAAAATATATAATTGCATCGTAACCTCGAGGACAAGGGCAAGGAACGGTACATCTCCATGCACCAATTACAAAAAGCTAGTTTTTACCCAAAATAACAAAATGACTAGTTTATTAATATTGAAATAAATTGAAATTACATAGTGTACTTACATACTGACTTCATGATGAAATGTTACACAAATTTAAATAAACTTGCACCGAGGTGCTCCTGAGTGCCGTCGATCCAGTCATGAAGAGTGTAGAGTAGCAAGAGGGCCAAACTGGTCAGTTAGCCCGTTTTATAACATCGTGCGTCAATTCGTCTCCCTACTGGCACCCGTGACGTTTCAAACCAAAACTCCTTACTTGCAACTTCCTATTCCGCGTATTTCTTAACTTTACTTCTTTAAAATACTTATTCCTATTTCGCAATTAACTAGACTGTCAACCACCTTTGAAATGCAATTCCGCAAATCATTACCAAGTTATGAATACCTTGTGCAACGCTACGTTGGCACTTATACTTCCTCATTTACCCAGCCCAATGTCTGGTCTGTTTGCGAACCATTTAGAGGGTCTGGTTTCCAAATTTGTAAAATATCACATCACTCCCCCCCTAGCTCGAATCCGCCTTAGCTGGATTCGAACGGGGTACGGGTGTGTCAGTTTGTCGATTCGTTGATACCTCTTCATTTATTTATTTCTGAGTTTTAGTATTGTGCTCGTTTTTGCATTTCTTCGATGCCGTCTCCTGCCGCGTTGATTGCGCCTGAGATGGTTGAGAGCGTCTAACACATTAAAATTTACTACGATTACTTTTCACATCATTATTTTAACGTCGTCATGGCTACCATGGGAACGAGTTGACGCATAAACATTTTATTTTATTTAAACGTTCTGTTTCCTTTTTTTTCATAATTTTTAATTAATTTTGTTACTAACTCATTCTAATTCTATTACCCTGTCTAATGCAAGATTCTGTTTAATTTTAAAAATCCCCTTAAGAAAATCCCGTTCCCGTGAAGATTGACTTCACTCTAATATTACTTGGTCCTTGGCCTGTTTCTTGTATGACATCGTCTGGAAGTGTCGACTTTGCACTTTCCACTCTTGGCTGTGCAGATTGTGTAGTTGGTACGGAGTTTGCAACGTCAGCGACCTTGCTCTGGTGATTCGTAGTGTTATGTGTCTTCTGCCTGCTGTTCTGAAGAAACTGTATAACATACAGAACAATTGCTATTAGTACAATTACAAATACAATATTGGGGGGTAATAAGTATGAGCTTAATATTCCGGCTGCTGTTGAATCAACTGCCATTCTAATTTGAATCAAATCATGGTAAACGTGTTTTAACGTATCCGCTATAATCTGCAAATTTGTTAGCAAATCCGTATTTTTCATGACTAAATTTATTTCGGAAAATACGTCTTCCGTAACGTTATCTAACACATGCAGTGTTGTATTAAGTATTTTGGAAAACTTATTTAAATTAATGCAATTTTGTTCTACTCTATCTGCAGTCTTGTTTACATATGTAATTTGCTGTTTAATTAAGTCGATTATTTTTTCATTTGTTTGGGTTAATGACTCTATCTGGTGACTTATTCTTTGCCTGTCTGTTGAATCTAACACACCGAACAATATTTTTAAAGTTAATCCACCCAAATTTATAAGTCCTCTTCTTGTTCTACCCTCCGAATAAAATAACTCTTTATCAATATCTTCTACTTTTATTTGCATTCTTTGTAATTCGTGTTCCGACCTTCGCAATGAAATTTGAACTGTTTTTAGGACATTTCTGTTAAAGCTTCATAAGTTTGAAAATTCATAAAATCTGGTTTATTTACTGTATGCTTTACATTAATTATTTGTTCTGTCATTCTCTAAGATTTCGTAATATGGTTCCAATGAAAAATCTAAAACAATCGACCATTTATTAGCTGACAACAATATTTCTTGTTGTTTTAAAAAAACAAGTCCCTTTGTTAATTCCTGCTGTTGTTGGACGTTCACTCCCATCCCTGGTAGTGCTGATAAGGCGACGATCCATATACAGATGTAACCTGTAACACAAATTATTTCTTTTTATCTTGGTCTTAAATTATACTTTGTATTATTTCCCTCCTCCCTTGATTTTTCTACTATTTCTTTCGAAGTTGAAGCCTGACTTATGTTCCTAGGCCTAAAATTATATCTAGTTTAAGACTTCCGGGTATACTGTAAGTGGTACGTTACTATCCCGTGTTAATGTCAGTTTATCAAGATTGGCAGCTGGAGGAATGTCGTTTCCTCCTATTTTCAATTTCTCTTTTAGCAAACTTAATGGCAATTCGTCTTCGTCCTCGTCATCATCTTCCGTCTTTGTCTCTATATGTTCCTCGTCCGTGTTTGTTAAGTCTATATGGTTATCAGTCATAGTCTCGGATTCCCATGCTCCCGGGACTATATGCAAGTCATATGTACAGTTATTATCTTCCTTCTCTGCTTGTCCTTGCTTCTCCGTATTCCTGTACTGTCCCGCGCCTGCGCACTGTATGTTAACTGTCTCTTCTTCTTTCTCCTCTTTATTGCTATGTCCGTCGCGACCTTGTAACACGTTGCTTCCCGATGTGTCATGCATTTCTTTGCTTTCTTGATTATTAAAGTGTTGTGTCTTACACAATTTCAATCTATTGAAATGCACTGTGCCGTCTTGCGCTCTGATTTTATAATTCACTGGATTGATTCTTTCTACCACATAAAATGGCCCAACGCCCTTTTTCAAAGTCGTGGAGTGTAGCAACACTTCATCTCCGACTTTTATTTCACTGTTTTTTTGTTTTATTCTTTGCATTATACTGCGTCACCTGTTTGTGGTTTGCTTCTTTTAGATTTTCCGTACTTTTCCATAAACTTCTTCCAACTTCTTTGCCAATTTTTTTACATCGTCATGTTCCAGTTCCTCTATATGAAATTTCGGTATTACATTTTCTGCAAATGGTAACTCCATTTCCCTCCCATGCAGCAAAAAATAAGAGGAATATCCCGTTGTTGTGTGTGGTGTACTTCGCAAAGCTAACTGTATGATTGGAACATACGAATCCCAGTCTCTTTGGTCCTTTCTTACAAAGTGTGACAGCATGTCTTCCATTGTATGATGCGTTCTTTCGACTGCGCCATTACACATGGGATGATACGCACTAGTTTGAAGTTTATTTATATGTAACAACTTACAAACTTACTTTAACAATTTTGACGTGAAGTTATGCCCTTTGTCTGTAATCAAATTTTGAGGCGTTCCGTGACGTGCTATAATGATATAAACAAATGCTTTAGCTACCGTTTCCGCTGTCTGGTCCGGAATTGGTATAGCTTCTGTATACTTGGAAAATGCGTCAACAAAAGTTAGCAAATACACATTTCCTCGTATTAAGGTGGGTAAAGGTCCAACGATATCCATATGTACTCTTTGGAATGGTTTTAATGCTGGTTCAAATGATTGTAATTGAGCTACGTTGTTTTTGCCTGGTTTTCTAGAATTACACGACATGCATTCGGCAACATATGTTTGAATTTCTTGTTTCATGCCTGGCCAGTAAATTCTTGACTTTATTAAGTCATATGTTTTAACTTGACCTTGGTGAGCAGCAAACGGTGTGTCATGAAAATTTTCCAAAATGGACCTTCTTATAGGCTTTGGTACGACTAGACGAGGTTCTGATTTCCCTTCTTTGTAAAATAAAATTCCATTTTCATCTAATCTAAATTTCTTTGTGTCTTGTACCCATTCTGTATATTTTGGTTCCGCTAATTGTAAATTTCTTACTGATTTTGCTTCTTTAGCAGTTTGTACTGTGTTTACCATTATTCTGCTAAGAGAATCTACATTAGTAATTGATTTTCCTGGTTTGTATTGTACTGTGAACTTAAATTCTGACAACCTTAAAGCCCATCTTACTAGCCTTGAATTTGGATCTTGTAATGAAAATAACCTTTTCAGTGCGGCGTGATCTGTGACAGCAATAAATTCATTTCCGTACAGGTAACATCTAAAATGTTTAGTAGCCCAAACCAATGCTAATAATTCACGTTCTGTCGTGGAAAAATGTTGTTCACTTTTAGACAAAACTCATGATGCATAAGCTACCGGGTGTTCTATATCTCCTTCTTTTTGTTAACAATACAGCTCCTAGTGCAAAACTCGAACTATCAGTACTCAAAATAAAATATTTCGTGAAATCTTGATATCTTAATATCGGATCTTTGCATAGTGCCTTTCTAAGCTTGTCAAATGCGTCTTGTTGTGGTTTTCTCCACTTAAATTTTTCCTCCTTTCTTGTTAAGTCTGAGAGGGGTTTTGCAATGTGTGCGAAACTTGGTATATGTCTTCTATAATAACCGGCTAGGCCCAAAAATTATCTAACCTGTTTCTGTGTCTTTGGAATAGGATACTTTTCGATAGCTTGGATTTTTACCGGGTCTGGAAGTATGCCTTGCTGGTTTACAATGTGCCCAAGATATTCAACTTGTTCTACCGCAAATTTACATTTACGTGGATGCGCTTTTAGATTGGCTTCTCTTAACCTCTCTAAAATTTCGGACAGTCTTTCTGCATGTTCTTCTATTGAAGATCCATGTATGATAATGTCGTCTAAGTAACAGTAGCACGATAGGCCTTTTAGTCCTGTCAACACGGTGTCCATTAGCCTACTAAATGTCAGAGGTGCCCCTGATAATCCAAATGGCATTCGTTCAAACTCGAACGATCCGAATTGAGTTTGGAAACTTGTTTCTTCTTTATCTTTTTCCTCAATTTCCACTTGCCAATATCCTGATTGTAAATCTAGTTTACTAAAATATCTGGTACCTGCTAAGCCTTCCAAAGTTTCTGTAATGTTAGGTAAAGGGTATGTGTCTCCATGAGTGACCATGTTTAACCCTCTATAGACAACACAGAACCTTAATTTATCTTTCTCGTCTGGGCTCTTTTTTGGCACTAAGGCAATTGGTGCATTCCACGGAGAAGTTGAGGGTCGTATAACTTTTTTTGTAACATGTCGTCCAGCATATCTTTAACTTTTTCCTTGTATTTATACGGTATTGGGTAAGGTTTTTTCTTAACAGGAGGTGCATTGCCTGTTTCAATACGATGTTTAATTACACTAGTGCAACCTATTTCATTGTCTCTAGGGTCTTGAAATACGTCAGCATATCTCCTTATTATTTCTCTTATTTTATGTTGGTCCTCAGCTGTTAAGTGTTCTAAATTCACTGTGTCTGCAATATCTGTTTCTACTTCTTTTCCTGTCATTGGCGTTAATATATTCACTCCCTCTATTTTATTAATTTTACTCTCACTATTTGTCAATACAGGGTAAACATGCTCTAAACGTCTGTTTCTCACTATTTCAATTTCCTCTCCCATACAATTTACAACTTTTATAGGAATCCTCCCTTGCTTTAACTGTTCGTTATTATTCAGCGACCTAGCTGTGTATATTCCATATATACCCAAGCTTTCTGGTTCAAAAAGTTTTTCACTGTCTTCCATATTAACTTCTCTGGATGCGCATCCCTTTTTACTTAATTTCCCTAATATTATTATCTCGCTCTTTGGGGGAACCTTCACAATTCTAGTATTATACACTGGACATCCTGTTTGTATTTGTAACTGACTCGTGGGGTGGAATCCCTTAGGTCCTCTCTCTGTCACAACATCTGTACTTGAAACTTCTTTGGAGGTGTCTGGTTTTTTCTGAGAAAAATGCAGAACATTTCGGTTGATCAGACCGAATTCTTCCTTCCTGGTTTCGTTGTCATTGGTTGGTACTCCGATATTTATTGCCCCACCTTCTGTCAGTAACATGCGATGTACAATGTTAATATTTATCCTGTTCTTACTCAAAAAATCTAGGCCAAGAATTCCTTCCTGGTTTATTCCTAACGGACATATTATAAATGAGTGAATATATTTTTCTCTGTTTTCAAATTGAACTTCTACCGTCTGTGACCCTTTAATGTCCAGTCCAATTCCCCTGACCCCTTTTGCTATCACCTCAGTATTTTCCCAACTTGCCCCTGAGATTCCTGGCTTAATTACAGAAATCGTTGCTCCTGTATCTATAATAAACTGTATCCTCCGGCCCTCGATCATGACATTGACCATTAACATTTCTGGGGAAGTTTCTACTATTGTAGTTATTACTGCTGGTTTTGCTGACTTGGCCTCCACGTAGGGGTGCTTGCGGAGGCTCCTTGAAAATCCGTCCTATAATTCGAATTTGCCCCGCTATTCCTTTCATTTCTATTGTAGTTTCCCGTACTAGGTGCTAGCTGTGGATTTTTAATCCAACATTTACTCTGAATGAGTCCTCTCTTTTTACAGAAAAAACATTCTATCGGTGGTTTCCCTACATATGTAGACTGTTCCCTATTTTGATTTTGAAAATCCCCACGGTACACTTTTTGATTCTTTTCCGGGGACCCTTGTTGATTCAACTGACGTTTTGAACGACAGTCTCGTGCCTTGTGTCCAGTTTTCCCGCAACTAAAACATTTTAACTGCGTTAACATATTGAACACAGACCTAGGCTGTGCCTCCGATTCCCTTTTATTTGTCTGGTCTGCTTGCACGATGTTATAAGCAGTTGCAGCAATTTGTACTGCCTCCTTTAGACTTTTAGGCATTCTTAATTGAACCTGTCTACCTATCTCTCCCTTTAATCCCGCAGTGAAAGCAGCAAGAAGTCTTCTTTCTGCCTCCTCCTCAAGAACTTTCTTTTCGTTTGCATCCCCCGTAACCTTCAGCGTTTTTAAACTAAGGGCCTTTAATCTGTCAGCAAACGCTTCTGGCGTTTCGTTTTTTCCTGTACTGCTGTTTGTAACTGCGTGTAATAATAACTGTCTGGCAATTTTTCCCTGAAGCGATCCTCAAACGCAGCCCTAAGCTGGTCGTACGTCGCTTCCTTGTTAGTCAGGTCGGGTCTACCGTACAAAAATTCTGCGGCTGGCCCTATAACCTTTAACTTGACTATTTGTTTTTTATCCTCTGCTTCTAGGTTTCCCATGGAAGCAGCAGCTTCAATATTGTTAAAAAATTCCTTAACAGGCAAGGATCCCGACATGCCATTCCATTCTTTAACTGTAGTACATACAGTTAAGTCTTTATGTCTAACTACTTGGTTTGCCTGCTGTAACGCTTGGTTTGCTAGAGTTAGAGCCGCTAACCTGTTGTTGAGGTCTTCAATAGCCCTCCTGGTTTCTTCGTTGATCGACATATTGAATGTTTATTTTGAAAAAAGACACAACTATGGTATACAAAGAAAAAGAAAACAAATATTGGAGAGTTTATTATCTTACACTAGAATCTCTGTTTCAACACTTGTAGTTATTCTTGCAGGATTTAAGTTATTTGCTACATTCGCTATCTGTCTATGCTAACTCATTACTTTCTGTCAGCTGTTTCATTCTTCCTACGTTTCAGTGGTAATAACCTTTGCAATATGAACATGAGATGCGCCGTAATAACTAAACTAGCTTCCTTCCCTTGCTTTAAATCCCTGTGGTTATTTACTTTCATTTAATTTCACTTAATTCCATGTGGTTTACCCATTTTAATAATTATTTTTGCGTATGGCGACCCATTTGAGCTTTATTAAAGTCACTCGCTTCTGATATTATTTATCGTAGAGCTTTGCGTTTGGTTCGCCCGCTTCAGGTCACCAGTTGTGTTCTGGGTTAGATTCGCCCACTTCTGATCACCAGTTGTCGTATCCCGGGGGCCCTAATTTATTCTGACACCTTTTACCCCGGGACACGATTTATCAGGATGGCTCAAAATATATAATTGCATCGTAACCTCGAGGACAAGGGCAAGGAACTGTACATCTCCATGCACCAATTACAAAAGCTAGTTCTTACCCAAAATAACAAAATGACTAGTTTATTAATATTGAAATAAATTGAAATTACATAGTGTACTTACATACTGACTTCATGATGAAATGTTACACAAATTTAAATAAACTTGCACCGGGGTGCTCCTGAGTGCCGTCGATCCAGTCGTGAAGAGTGTAGAGTAGCAAGAGGGCCAAACTGGTCAGTTTGCCCGTTTTATAACATCGTGCGTCAATTCGTCTCCCTACTGGCACCCGTGACGTTTCAAACCAAAACTCCTTACTTGCAACTTCCTATTCCGCGTATTTCTTAACTTTACTTCTTTAAAATACTTATTCCGTATTTCGCAATTAACTAGACTGTCAACCACCTTTGAAATGCAATTCCGCAAATCATCACCAAGTTATGAATACCTTGTGCAACGCTACGTTAGCACTTATACTTCCTCATTTACCCTGCCCAATGTCTGGTCTGTTTGCGAACCATTTAGAGGGTCTGGTTTCCAAATTTTTAAAATATCACAGAATTAATGTGGGAGAATCCTATGGACATGATTCTAAAAAGTGTATGAGCGCTTTTTGTTTTGGAAGTAAGGGAAAAAATAGGTAAAAACCTAAGAATCCGGTCCCTAGTTATGATTATGCAGTCTTGTCCACGAGTTTGAACTTAACTCCTCTGGCTTATAATCTTATGACTGCACTCTAACCCTTGGTTGCGTACGTACGCTCGTGCAGTTAAGCCCATTGGCGTCATCAGATTTTCGTCCATGTGACGTTATAATATCCCAGGCGTCTCTTCCTCTTGTGTGTCGACAGGGTCGTTGGATGGAATATGCATATGATAATTTTATATTATTTATTATTTTATTAAAATCGTGTCATCGGGTGGGATTTGAATAACTGAAGTTGCCTTCTCCTACTCTTAATCGCAGGACTACCGTGAGACTTGCTACTTTCTATTCAAGGATTTCGAAATAAAATGTTTTCAACATCATCTTCTTGTGTTAAGAATTTATACCACAACAATGATCATGCGGTAAAGTACTAAAGCAGTCGTTCCGTTGTTATGGTCCAGACATTTACACACTTTAGGAGTCCTCACCCTCATTGTTGAGATAAATTTTCAAAAGTATTAATATGTATGAATGTCTTTAAACAGTACTTTGCCCCTGATATATTTTTAATCCCATGTAAACATTAATCATTCAAGGAATTGATAAAAAAAAAGTACCCTGTTACGGTTCAGACTCACACAGAAGGTTACCCATGTCATTTTTATAAAGACATCCAATCTCTGTGGGTTGTCATAACTTTACAGTGAATATTTCTTTTTTTCATTCTATATAAATTTTCAAAATATGTTACGTCCAGACACATGCTGTTATGCCTGTTGCTCACGGTCAAATTGTTTCGTTAAATTTGTTGTACAACTAATTTAACCAAACGTGTAGTCAAAAGCACCTTTTCTATCGGTCTAATGAGTCAACAAATGCATACTAGCAAAACATTATCCCTCTGTGTACTAAATTTCGCAACATCGTAGTATTACCCTGCCACCCCTAGTGGTAGACTCCTGTACTCTAAATATTGAGCCACTCATACTCTGCTGCTAATGGTATTTTGTTTTATCATTTACATTAAAAGATAACAATTATCCAGATTAATTGAGATGGACAAGATCCAATTATTAAGACAATTTACAAAACTTTTAAATAATTCATTTCAGTGTTATGATATTATTAAAGGTGACCTTTAAAGCTGCCAAACATTAATACTTTAGCTAATTGTAATTATTATTGTAATTTTATAGATTTCACATCCTGTTGTAAGATTTCCTTTGCCCTGTGTATTTGAATTTTTCATAAAAAAGAAAGCAAACAGTGCGTGAAGCCTTGAAATATTAAAATCATACATTGTTTACGATCATTTAAAATAATTATGAAAGAAAAAACTTACTATACCGGGACGCGAACCCGAAACCTCTTGCACCACAGTCTAGCTTGGTACCACGAAATTGTCAAGGAATAATGGAAGTACGCGTGAATCGTGCATATACAAGTACGTCTCCTTTGTCTTCCCGCTTCGCATTTTCATTTCGTTGCTGTATGTCAAAGAGTCGTCTTCTCGTCATGTTTTTTATACTAATCCGTTCGGAATAACGATATCTACACAGACATATACCCATGCTATTTTAATGGAGTTTCAATGGTAGGAAAAGAAGAATATGTGAGAAAGGAAAATGGCTGCACTTGCAATCTTTTAGCTTGCAGATAACAAGTTCTCCACAATACCGCCGGGGGCGCGGGCAGTTCACGTTCGTTGCGATTGGCTGGTTCGACAAATTATTTGCTGGAATTAGAACATGTCCTATATGCCGAAACGAATAACCAAACGTTTGCCCAAAGGCGAATTTGACCGTTAGCAATACCAATTTGTTGAAAAGTGATAGTTGTGCAATAAATTTAACGAAAAATTTCACCGTGAGCAACAGGCATTACGGTTCAGACACTGTGTAAAATCACACAAGTGAGAATTACTTAACAAATTAAGATACTAGAACATTTACACATGTTTTGCAAAATCTAGGAACTTAACTAGTCAAAATAAGTAATTTAACAAAAACTTAGGCTTGTTCATAGAGTTTATAAAACTGTTGTTACAAAGAAATGGTGAATACTTATGAGTAGGCTATGTATCATTATTTCTAATTAGAAACAAACTGTCTACTATTATTAGTGACAGTAGGTAGTTTGACAACACAAATAATGACTGAAGCCTGTTCTTTAGAGATGCCTTTTTCTTGAGATCATATCCATGTGGACAGGGCCGTGGAAAGAAAGCAAGGGCCCCAGTGAACAATTTTCCCGGATCCCCGTCAAATATTAAATTCACTACCAAACTCGCCATTTATAATGTATGCATCAAAAAAATTATGTAATGATATTACATAATCATTAAGTGCCAGAATGGTACCGGTACTTTATGAGATTGTCTGGTAGACAGGATTGTCTGACTCTCTGTCTGTCCGTGTGTCTGTAAGCGCGATAACTCAAATACGCTTTATCCGATTTTCACAAAAAATGGTGTACCATTTATAACGCCCATGGGACGAAGCCTATTGATTTTGGACCAAAACGGTTAACTGATGCCGGGCAGGAAACGGAAAAATACTTTAAAATGTTTTAATGAGGAACAGTTTTATCTGTATGTACCAGTTTAATCTTTTGAAAATTATTATTTTAAATGCCGAATGTTAGTGAGGCCTACTGTTGAGTCCAAAAGGATTTGTTCTTCTACTTTTTAAAAAATAGCAATTTTTCTTCAAGATTAATCCGTTTCAGATTAACCGATAATTCCATGTCATCATTATACGACAGGATAATGCAGATAAAATAAACACATAAAACATAACTTAAGCTGTTTATTGACTTATAATCAATTTTATTTTAGAGTAAATTTAGAAAGTAAAAAATAAAACCTGATCGGTCCCTTTTGGGCCCGGGCCCCGGGGCTGCAGCACCGGCTGCCCCTCCCTCTCGTCGGGCCTGCATGTGGAATTACCACTGGAATGCATATAGTTGAGTCTGCAATCATCACTGATAATTACAGGCCTACTTCAGCTTACTTGTTAGTATTTCTTTTCAGGGGATAACTTCTTTCCACCTCTCAGCTTTACAAGAACAAAATCACAGAATTTAATTCAAGGAAAACTTTTAATTCACTCTGATGATTAAGGAAGTGTAATAATAAATAGTCTTGGTGAAGCACCTAAACTTGGTCTCATCGACTACAGTGGCGGCTCGTGGCCGGAAAATTAGGTGAAGAGGAAAAAAAATGCCACATGCTTACGTTAATAACCGAACTCACCTAGGCCTATGTCTTGTATAGCAAATCAATCCTTCGATAGTCCTTTATGGCTGCAAATTTGTCGGTGATATCATCATAGGACGGCTGCATTTCTTCTAGCTGCAGTAAAGGTTCTTTCTGAATTGAAATATTCGCTAAACAAGATACTTGTCTGGCAACATTTTTGATCCTTCATTAAGTAGGCCTACGTCGTGATCTGACAGCTGGCACAATGATGATTTGATTTTAAACAATGCGGGTAAGAATATAGTTATTATTAATAAAATCTGATACATTTTATTCATGGAATACTCTTAATAAATCCCAATCGGGATTATGAGTTTCATTAGATAAATTCGATCCTGCTTTTCCGCCGCGAATCTATTGATGTTTATCGTAATTATTATTCTCCTAATCAGATTATTTAGAATATTCCATTCATGCGATGCGGACTTGAAATTGACTAATAATCTTTAGCAATGCCTCGGATATCGACCAATGACTGTTGTTTATCTTATAAGTTAATATGCTTGCAAGGGTCGGAAAGATGCAATTTTATCTGATAAACTTCAGCTCGTTACTGGTTACAAGGCATTAATATGCAGTGATTAATATGTCACATGTCGTATGATTGCCTATGAAAAAATATGCATTGTAGGAATGAAACGTCGTGATTCAACGTTGTCGTCCTATGGCGTCCTATCGGTGACGATCTCCGAAGATGGTTCAGTGTTGTGACACGTAACAGTGGGCTTTCATCACAGTACACAGTAGTCTTGGTATATGGTGACACACATTAAATAAATTAACTTCTAGTCTCATCCTTATGCCTCACTTTTGTGCTATAGAATCGAACGCCTATGATTTTTTTTCCGTTAATGATATTTAATTTTATGAGAAAGAATCCAAGCTCCTCTACCGTTCATACTTCAATGAAGTATATGGTTGTTTATAAACACCTTTTAAATAATTAATTGAAAATTGTTAAAAATAAAAATTCTAGCTCTTTAGCGTCTATGCAAATCGTGTGGAAAATTTAAAAAAATTGTTAGTTTTTTTTTTTATAAAATCGTGAAGAATGAAAGTCTGTTCTAGCCTCGCCCAAAGATGTAAGACTTAAAAGCCTGAGTTTGTACAAACGATAGCTGGCTTATAACTACCCTTCAAAGTATAAGGATACCGTATAAAAGTAAGAAAAAGTCGTCAATCTCCCCAGAAGATATCTAATCCAAATACGTTTTATTTATACACGATGTTTAGTTCTCAAGCCACACAGACACGTTCCTGAAAATATTATTGGACAGAGGAGAATTCAAAACAGGTATTTATGTTAAAAACATTGATTTCGAACATTTATTACCTTTGGTACGGGTAGAGGAAGTGAAATTGGTGCTTTGTTATTAATGGAGCTAGCAGAAGAGGAGTAGGTATGAAACCCGCCACACACTGTCATAGTAGCAGCTTTCTGTGGTAACCGCGCGGCGCGCGCATCTTGCAGCCGAAGAACGACACCTTCGTGGGTAGTCTGATCCCTTCAGCATGGACGTGGGATAAGCGAGAAAAATGCTGCTTGCAGCAACAGCTAGCATCATTTTTAGTGGACCAGACTACCCATGGAACAGGGGAAGTGAATCAAGGCTGCTTCGTGCTTCTTTGCAAGACTCGAGAGCTCTCTGGCGCCTCCTCCTTTAACATCACTCGTGGCGGGCAATACAAAATTACATAAATGCATTTATAGTAAAAACCAACATTCGAGATATGGGAAATAAACTTTAAAAATACGTATTGTAAAGGAAAAATACTGGTGAAGTGCTACTTCACCTACTTCACCTGAATAGCCGCCACTGATCGACTAGTAATTTATTTTTGGTTTGTGTAACCTGAAAGTAAAGAGGGCTACAAAGAATACCAGGCTACTTTTTCTCAGGTTTTGACTTCACATGTTGGCACCCACAATATTCTCACTGCTGAAATTATAAAACTGCTCAGGTGTATTCACAGAATATTTTTGACTCTTCGCTGGAATCCGAACATTGTGCTTCGTCTTCCAAATCCATCCACTGCCATTTTCCCATAGAGTGGTGCCTAAATATACCATTCAATATCTAGAGAAAACTAGTTTCTGAAGAATAGGAGATTGAATAAGCTATAACTTTTTTTAATTGTGCTGCTGAACCATTAGAAAATACTTTCTTAACTACGTTAGTAGACCTACATTAGTAAATTCTGCTTTCAGTTCTCAGGAATGTCCAGACAGCAAATTACAGCTGAAAAAATATTTTTATTACATAACTATTACACAGTGAAGGAGTTCCTCTCTGAGCTTTGAGTTTTTAAGCATTTAAATAAATTTCATTATTTTTTGTTTACATTTTGATTGTATTATTTGTATTCCCCGCTTTATTAACTTTGACTGGTTCCATATCCTGTGACTTACTGTCTTTTTGGATCTCTTGGAATGCATTATCACATTACATTACAATTTTCCATTATCCATATCTTCATTCACTATCACAAAATCTGTGATCTTGTCTAAATAGACGAGCCAGGCAACAGCTGTGAAGTTGCTTATTGATGGACCCAGTAAGCTGACTGAATTAATTCATCTTGTGCAATGAGTGAGTAATTCTCAGTGAAATCTAGGCTATCTGTAATACATTATACAAGTTCATTCATTTCCACTTCAGTTTCGTTCCATTTCAAAATAGGATGACTGCCTACATGTCTTTTAACGTTCAGTAATGGAGTTGATAATTCATTTTCAACCAGTTCTTTCACCGTAACATCTTTCCAAAATCCAGTCTCACAGTCTGTCTTTTAAGCTCATCTTTGACCTAGAAATTATTCAAATTAATGGTTAATTTAAAATTTGGGTCACCACTGGTTATTTGTCCTCAATTTTGGTGTCTGGACCGTAGCGCTCATTGTCATATGAGTTACATAACCCTTCTTGTTAGAAAATATTAAATACAGTCGAATTTGGTTAATTGAATAATTCAAAATATTGTATAATTCGAATAAATATTCATTCCCCTTGAAATTCTTATATAAATGTTAGTTTAAAAAATTGCAATTAATTCGAATTTTTTAGGCTTAATTTGGATAAATCGAAGCCAAAAATTGGCTCATGTTAATGTTGTAAGGATTTCAAGAGTTCATTGCTTCCACGAATTCCACAAGAATTCTCTATTTCGCGGAGTACCCTAGTCGCTAGCAGTCAGCAGGTACCGTACTAAAGAGTATTTTTAACCACCGTTATCTTCCTACTGCTGAATAAATGTTCAATGGAATGCGAAGTTCACCCCCTCCGCTACAGTCTACACTTCTGTGAAAATTTTAGTGTTCATTATATCCTCAAAGTGTGACTGTGTATGAAAATGTCAAAGCGTGGAGCATACACCAGTTTAACGCTTGCTAAAAAAGTGGGAATATGGAATTTTACCGAACACTTTGTCCACCTACATAAAAAATAAGGAAAAAATCCTGGAAAGTTGGATTACACAAAACGGGGGAAATAGGAAACGTATGAGAGGCGATGAAATTCCCAGTGTTCACGAGTGCACTCTAAAATGGTTTAAGCAGTCGCGTGATCGTAACATCCCGTTAAGAGGGCCATTGATACATGCTAAAGCAGAGGAATTTGCCGGAAAGTTGGGCATTGTTAATTTTAAAACAAGCTCTGGTTAGTTTACCGGCTTCAAAGAGCTTCACTGAGCTAAGCCGGAGTTCAATTCACAGCGCCAGATGGAACCTCTCTCCTGTCACAGGAGTTGAGCTCCGGTTTAGCTCAGTTGGTAGAGCATTGGCGCGAATAGCCAAAGATCCTGGGTTCAAGTCCCAGTGTCGGAGGAATTTTTCTCCTATAATATTCTCACAATCATTAAGATTAAGTCCTTAGGTAAGATTCACTATACAATAATTCCGGGGTGCGCGGGCAAAGAGAGTTAAGTCCACTTTCTTGTTACTGAGAATTAGAGTGACTTAACACACTATACCAGCCCAACATAGCTTTAGAGATGGATAAACCCATGAGGCACACATCCATAACTACCGTACAATTTTTAAAATGACTTACTGGACTTAACACAAATGTAGAGAACATTTTTATCTATAACTCTATGGACATATCTCAATTTTTTAGGATGGTTCACTTAACTCTCTTTGCCTGCGCAATGAGTTTATTTTTTACATTTTTACGGTATTTTCTTTTAAAAAGTCACAGTTTTGGTTAATTCTAAATTTGGATATTTCGAGTTTTTTCTAATTCCCCTTGGGGTTCGAATTACGAAGAGTCCACTGTATTAGTATTATACAAATTATTGTTAACATATAAAATAAACTTTTTCGCTATTTTCGTTACGGTTCTGACAAATGCACAGTATGTCGGAAATACGAGTAATAAAATTTATATTTACCTCTTTGTAGTAAGTAATAATACTTTATAAGACTAGTAATATACTGAACAACAACTTTTGTAGAGAAATAATCAGCTGTTTCTCCAGGGTGTCAATAATAAAGCTTAAATACAAACTGTTACTTTTTCAAGAAATTGGTTGCTTTAGTTATGTTCAAATGTAACAATCAAAAACAAAATGTTACTTGAAGATTGTAAGAAATGAGTACTCTCATCTAAAAGTATAAGCTTTTAGCTTTCATTTGATATAAAATTATAATAATTGTAGAGTGCCATCCAACACTCCCGGGTTGATATACGCAGCATTGAGTTTCCCTCAGGCTTCATTCGCGTGACGTCGTGATGCTCTATTCTGCTCACCTCTGACGTACTTATGACCATCCTGTGTGCCCCCCTGTTTAATCTCTCAGCACCTTCATGATTATTAGCAGTGGCGTATTCTCCATGAATGCAATGAATGCACTGCGTGCGTTGTAAAATAAAGAAATTACTAACAGTCATCAATAATATAAAAATAGCACCATTTAAATGGCAGAGGAATAAATAATAACGCATGAAAACCATTAATTCTGTTCCAAACAAGTGTTTTCTAGGCCGAATAATAGATGGCGACGGCGCGTGTGTTTCTGCGCAAGCTTGTTCGTGATGGCTTATTAGTTCTCCCAAATGCCTAGGCGAGGTGCTGAAGTATTCTCACCACTAGTCTGCTACCATGACGTCATAACTCCGATCCGTGAAATACAGACACTTTGCATGCAACACGTGTCAGTGCTTCGAAGGTGCGAAGATTCTTTGTTGAGTGTACTTCAGTGAATTTTGCCGCTGAATATTCAAAGCATGGGTGATTCTGAAAGTGATATTATGTTAAGTGTATTTAATAAACCTTTTCACTCACGTTCATCCAGTGATAAGTTAGAGTTAGTTAAGAGAGGGAGACCTACTCCCGATTTGAAAAACTTACCGGGAAGAATGTGAAGAACTTCGTGCGTACTTAAAACTCGGAACTTTATACAAAGGTAGTTTGGTTATCCAGCTCTGTAACTTTGTGTAAGCCGTTCTGCTGGTCGTGTCTGTTGCTCGGGAAGGATAAATCTCCTTGTATCAGTAAAGATCGGAGTTATTCGGATCTTAACAATTTGCACACTGCAATTTCAAGCCACGAAAAATCAGAGTCTGACATCCATGCATGGATAGCCTTCGGATTGTTTGGCAAATGCAGGATTTCTTTAAAATTTATTTATTTAAGGTCGCTGTTTAACTGCCAGGGTCACCAGTGACCACAATAATTAATACGTTTATATTGAACAAGTGCTACAAGAAGTGAAGTATGAAGAAAAACATATATGAAACTTTAAATTTAGTAAGAAGAACAACATATTAAACGTAAACATAACTGGAAGTAATTTAGCAACTATTGACAAACTATGAACTGATTTGACAGTATATGAATGATAAAAGCAGAATTGATTTACTCTTAAATGAACAAACCCAGGCAAGTGTTTTAAAACACAATGAAACTCTGAAACAGAACCGAAAAGTGTTAAAGAGACTGACAGCAGCCACATGCTTTTTAGGGCAACAAGAATTACCATTTCAAGGGCATAATGAAAGTTCAGATTCCAACAATCGAGGGAATTATGTAGAGTTAATTCATTTGTTGGCGGAGTTCGATGACAAACTGCAAGCACACTTGACTACTGCCACTGTATTTACTGGATTATCTCCTCTGATACAAAATGATTTAATACAGAGCGTTCATGGTGTTATCTTAACAGAGATAAAAAGTCAGATTAAAGCAGCAACATTTGTTGTTATTTTGCTGTCCACAGCTGTCAACTGCATTTAGATATGTATATCAAGTCTTTGAAAGATTTGTAGGATTTAGCGACGTTAGTGCCGATAGATCAGCTGACTCCCTTGCTAAACTTACAATTGAGCAACTTACACAGTTTGATTGCAAAGGAAAAGTGGTAGCACAGACCTATGATGGAGCAGCCGTCATGGCGGGACATTTAAATGGAGTACAGGCAAAGGTGAGGGAAGTAATTCCACAGGCCATATTTGTACATTGTTACGCCCACAAACTGAATCTGTTGCTTTCACAGGCAGTGTCGTGTATAAAACCTTGTACAGTGGTTTTTGCTAACCTAACTGGTTTTGTAACATTTTTTGGACATTCCTAGAAAAGAACGAACCTATTAGACAGGATAATAAAGAAGAGATTTCCGAAACTTGCACCAACACGATGGAGTTTTTCAAGTCGCTTAGTACAGAAAGTTTCAGATCATAGAACCGAACTTGAAGAGCTTTATGACCACATTTTGGAAAATCCATACGATTGGGATACATCCGCCATAAATAAAGCACGTGGCTTTCTAATGATGTTAAAGAGATTTCAAATTCAACTTTCTCTTGTGCCTATTTCAAGAAGTATTTTCTATGACAGATATTAACATACAACATATATATATGTATATGTATGTATGTATGTATATATATATATATATATATATATTTCATGTTGCATGCCTTTCCAAAATTTTCACGATAAGCCACTGATTATTAGGGTGCTAATTCATGGTGCTAGGGTGCTATAAATAAATACATCACTCTTTGCCTATTCTACACCCGTTTATTTACTACAGATGAACATATACATATATTTGCACTTCTTAACCTACATGATAAAATATACACTCCCTCAGCTACATTGCTGCTAATATACGCTGCCCATCTACATGGCTGTCACTACCTTCTTACTTTCGCCACTTCCAACATAACTCTCTTCATTCTCTCCACTCCCGTGGCATCTGCTGATTTAGTAATATTCAGCATATTCCATGCTTAAAGGAAGTAGTCTAGACTGCTAAATAACCTTTGGAACAATGGCTGCCAACTGCAACCTTGCATAATGGTAAAATAGGGTCACTTTTCATGAAATGGCTGTTAGGAGGTAGCTAAAGCCATTATTTGTTTTTAGTTCTCTCCACAACTGTTTTAAGGCTGAAATGTTTTCAATACAGTGAAGCTTTCTATGCATCTGATTCATTACAGTTACATTATTTAAATATATGTAATCATATCATCTAAATATGGTGTTTTCTCTCATTATTTAAACCACAGCAATATTCCTTTGGGGAGTAACTAAGGGATGAGTGTGTCTATTTTTGCAATGAAGCTGGCAGTAGAAAATGCATCATTTGACATAGAATTAAAATTGATATGTGTCACAATACCCAACTAACTGAGTGATTGACCATATGGGCTGGTAGGCATTGGAATGAATGGTGGCAACTCAATACATTGTTTATTTAGTTCAGGGGGTAGTCGGGGTTTCATTGTTTTATCTTTATTATAAAACTTGAGCAGGAACACCAACACCAACAGCAGGAGTAAGCATGGCGCATCATAAAAAAGAACACTTTATTGTCACTGATTACAACAAAAGACCTTTCCTCAGTAATATTTAATAACGCTCTCACTTTAACATTGTTACAGAGATTGCCTGGAATCTGAAAGCTTCGTGACAGTTAAAATTCGAACATGCCGTTGGCAGTGCACATGCGTGGAGTGCTCAAGTCCACAGTGAAAATATAGTCCACAGCCCCACGCGCTTTAGTTAACCAAGGGGATACTATAAGTGGTTTTCACGTCGTGAAGGCACAATGGGAACTTTTTCGTGCAGTTAAAAATTTGTCCACAAGAGCGCAGCAGGGTGAGACGAGGTCCTGCCATCTCGTTCTACCTCATGCTTTTGTGTATAAATAAATGTGAATAATATTGGCTTTCTTATAAAAACTGGCGATTAATAACGTTTAAGTTGTATTCCAGAAATCAGATACCTATATTCTGCCTAGGACAGTGTGAGATCGCCAGAAAAATCTATTGATTTAACGAATTAATTGGTTATATTATGTTGAAAATAACCCTTGGGGTTGTTATCAAAAACAGGAACAATAATTACTTTGCAGTGGCAGAGATATGTGTAGCTTAGTGACAAATAATTCAAAATATTTAAGTTATTCCTGTATATCGCGATGAAATTTTTATACGTCAAATGGTGAAGAAATATTTCAAATTTTATTAAACGTATTTAAAACTTATTTTACAGTACTTCACAATGAAAACATCCTATCTTCTTTATATTTATAACCATAGGGGTAAATATGTAAAACAATTATTTATACTGTAAATAATTTTTAAAAAGTAATTTAGGTTCATGGTTGTTTGCTTTCAAAATGTTCTTTATATATTTTAGCTTTCCGTTATGAATTTACTGTGTGGTAAACAGATGTTAGTATTTGATTAATACAACACAGTAGTTATAGAAAGTAAAGGACTTGGATATAAATGTGTAAATATTTGGTTTCTATTATCATTGATATTTTAGAAATAATTTTAGGTTACGTTTGCTTGCTTCTAAATATCCTATAGAGGCTTACGAATAATAGATGCTCCAGAATTATAGCTGTCATTAATTTTTTGTGTGGAAAACAAATACAAATAATAGTATTTGAATAGTGTATCATATTAGTAATAGAATGTTCTTTTCATGAAGTCAACGTAATTTGAAAGAAGCTGGAATGTCAAAATAAGGTAATAAAGTATGAATGATTTTCTTGTGATTATTACTATAGGCCTATATGCGTAATATTTTTAACGTCAACTTCTTTAAGAAGTAGGCCCATCCATAACATAGGTTCATACTTCTTGTTTTAGGATTATATTACATATGTTTCAGAATTATGGCTCGCAGGGAATTGTTATTCATCGTACTGGGTACACATATGCTAATAATTCGAAATACCTTGTCCTCTTCGAATCGAATTAAAATATCTACGTGCATCGGTAATTTCAGTTCTAATATAGTGTTTTAATATCATCAGTGTGCATTATAAAAGTGAGTTATATTTAATAACAGTGTAGTTTATTTTATTTATTATTTTATTTAGAGGGGGAAAATAGCCATTGACAATTGCCAGTATAGAAAGGAAAAATATGCTTTGACGTCTTCTTTATAATAAACATTTTTTAAAATCTTCAATTTACAAGAATCACTAATGCCTGTAAGAATAATTTAGTTCTGCAAGTGTTTCAATTTTACGATTTGTTTTAATGTTTGTGATGAAAAAATTTACAAATTCCGTTTAAACAAAATATTCATAATTTAATTAAACAAATTATGATAAATGTCAAACAGAAATATGTGAATTTTTGTTATAAAGTTAATACATTAAGTAAGTTGTATTTGTCACATACTGTCCATACCTTTTTTAGAAGTAATTCTGTATCATAGTTTGAAAGAGAATAAATGGTTGAGTTTCCTGCTGGGCGAACTTAAGCAACAGTACATAAGTGAATCTTGTTCATTTCATGAAGATATTGGAAACATGACCTTCTGTTGTAGATAATGAGAATACTACTTCTTGTTAAGTTTTATTTTTTGTAAAAATAATTAAGATAATGAGTGAATTCTGAGGATGTGAAAGTGTTGAGCTAGGAGATTTGAAGGAACTCATAGATTATTAACTATTAGCATCCATTTAATCTTCTTTATATTTTATAACCATATATTTCGTAAAGTATATGTGTACACAAAGGATCGCCACAACATGTTTTCTGGCATTCTGACTGATGTTTAAATAGTCTGTTCCATTATGTTCATTGCACAGCAGACGACATGCTTGGACCTCGTGTGACCCTGCTGCTACCTATCGGGAGTCGCTGACAAAAAGGTTCCCATGGGCTCTTATGGCTAGAGGTGTACATATTCTGATTTTAGCTTGCTTGCCCCTTTGAAATTCTGCAACCAATCACAGCTTTTAACTTGCTTGACAGTAAAGCAAGTCAGATTACAGCGATGATAAGAAATACTGTCGCTATGAGTTACAAGCTCTTCATAACCTGGTGGGTTTCACAGGGCCTAAGGAAACTGCAAGGCAAGGTGGAGAGTATATGAAACTGGATATATCAGTGCACGCGTAAGTCGTGCAGTTACGTAGTTGAGAAACTTCAGATGTGTTTAGAGAATTTTACACTGAAGGAAGCCGAGGAGAAACTAAATTGTGGAGAGTTTGAATTATCAATGAACAAAGGTACTAGTCCGGCATGGGAAAAATTTTCAAACATTTTCGAGAAAACTTCATAAAATCATTAATAACAATAGCAAAAATCCCTTTAGGCAAGCCTACAGGCTGAGGTAGACTTCTAAGTGCTTTTGGTTTAATTTACTGTCGCTGCGTAGCACTCTTCTTCTTAGCCTTGGCATCACTAACCCACAATAATAACTGCAAAAAAGAGGAAAGAGAACTTTTTCAAACATTCAAATCTCGCCTTATATGAGAACTATCAAGAAACTAACTAGTTATTGATTTGTAGAGTACTCATCAAGAGCTTTTCAACGATATTCCATAAGACGTAGTTTCGAAAATTTCGAATTTCCATCCCCATACACACACCCCCACTCGTACCCCCAAAACCCCCGAATCGTTGGTGTCACTGTGAACTCCATAAGGAGTACTCTAATTTATTCAATCAAAGTTTCCCTCTATACTCCATAGGGGCCGAGATATAAATGTTTTAAAATTTCAACCCCCTCCCCCGACCACCCTCTTGCGCCAATTTTGCTCATTAACGAACTTGTCTGAACTATTGGACCTAGAAATAACATAATAAAATTTGATTCAAAAATCTTCAAAATTACGGCCGCTAGCGTGTAAAGATATATATATATATATATATATATATATATATATATATATATATATATATATATATGTATAAATATATACATATATAAAAATATAAATATATATATAAATATCACAATTTTTTAACAGGCGGTGGTTATGTACTTAGGGAGGCATGAAACGTAAAGACATGAACGAATTTTTTGAAAGTCATTAGGTAGATTTTTCTTCGAAATCTACCTAATAATAAAAACAATAATTGTATTAAGACGCTAAAACGATTTTTAATACTTTATCCACCTTTTATTTATCTGCAGAATGAATTTCTTCTACCAACATGAGGAAAAGCAAGAAAGTATTACCTACACTTAGCAACTACAGTTGTTTAGCTGATAGGGATGTCGCAAGCTTATTCTGGCTTGCGTAAGTCAGGTTTTACCTGACCCATGCAAGCTTAAAGAAACCTTCCTGCTTGCTAGCTATGGGTACGAACAAGACGCAGCTTGGTTGGTCCCCTTCCTGGTCGCTACGCTGTTGAGCCAGGCGCCGAGCATGAAGTGTGTATGCGCAAGACGCAGCCTGGTCGCTAACTGGTAGGTCGCATGTTATGGATTAAGTTTCTGAATTATCTCCTTTTTTATTTTCATTTCTTAGTTATTATATTCTCATTCATAAGGTTTTGAAGACACAGAAAACAATGGGAATGTGTTTATGAATTTAAACTCATCAAAATTAGTTACATGTAAAATTATGTCACAAGAGTATTTCACTGTTTCACAGAGTTACTGAATTGAATATATATTTTATAGTAAATTTAATGTTCTACAGCTTTTCTTCTAAAAGTTTTTGTTGTAAACCCAATACTTTAAGTGCTAAGATACAAAGTTCGCCGAAAAAGTGGCGTAAAAACTTTTTTCGGAAAAAAAGTAGATTTTTGGCAGGGAATATACATTTTTAAACGGTTTGAGATGGAGAACCAATGTATGGATAGAAACATTATTATTATTATTATTATTATTATTATTATTATTATTATTATTATTATTATTATTATTGTTTTATTGAGTTGGTGTGACCATTGTATTCAGTCTTCAGAGCACAAGAAGACAATAAAACGAGCACAATTAAGACCGCAACACGAAAATTAACATAATATAAAAATATTAGGTTACTATAAATTATACAAAAATACTGAATGTAAACCATACAAGTCAGAGACTGTAGCCATGACTGATCTCTACAATCCCTTCATTGAGTAGTAACAATATTTATTTTGGTGGTCTGAGCTGATTACAAAGGATATCTCTTATAAACAGTCCTTTGTTAGTGTAGCAATTGCGTAAGTATGTGCAACGCCTGAATCTAGACTACACGCTAGCGGCTGGTCGCATGAAAAAAGAGGGCTACCAACAAACTGCTGCCTGACCAGATGGCTGGAAGAGACAATCCAAGCTGCGTCTTGTTCACCCTCGTAAGAAGACATGACTTCATTCTTCCTACTGCCTGCGGCATGCGACCATCCCGGTTCCGTCTTGCGCGTACCCTATGACGCTGGCAACTTGCTTGCCTGGCGTTCAAGCGGGTATGGGCAAGCTAAAATCGAGATTTGTACACCTCTACTTATGGCCCATGTTATTCATATGGGAGAATCAAGCGCGCGCGAGCGAGATGTTGCCAGATATGTCTATTTTCACAATATAACCAAAATGAAATAAAAACATGCATTTCTGTATGAAAGTTTATGAAGAACATAATGGTAGACTCCATAAGCTTATATTTTCGTTTCCTTTTGTTTAAATAATAAAAATTGAGATTTTTTGTTTAATCGAAAATTTTAACATATGTTTCGTTCCGAACAGTAAAACATACAGTCTGGGATGTTTTCATCTGTTTATATACTGACCAGCATTATTCGCTGACCTGATTAAAATCTAATGTCTTGTATCAAATCGTCAGAGAGTCATTCACCTTTCACCGTTATCGAATGTTCGGAATTATCTCCTTCTCTCTCTCTCCATGAATCATAGACATGATTCGACACGTCTATAACAGACATCCTGATTGATATCAAGTAGGTCATACATCCTTTTCCGTTACTCGATACCTGGAATTAAGTCTAGACATGATTCAACAGGTCTCTTACTGAGAGTCATTCACCTCCTTCGATATTCGGAATTAACTTCTAACGCTATGATGTATAGACAGGCTTCAACATGTCTTGTAGAACATAACATCTGCTTTGTAAAATTAAATAGAAGTTTTCCCTCATAAACAATAATAATAATAATAATAATAATAACCTATTACTGTACAGTTATATGCAAATAATATGTTATTTTTTAAAAACATTACATTCACTCATTTATGTTTTTTTCTCTCCTTGTTATAGGTTTATCAGCAAACTCTCTTTCTGTCATAGTGTTGTGTGACAATGTCTGTTCCCTTTATTGATATTTGTTCATCATCAGAGTCTGAGACCGAAATGGATACCATTACATTGTCAGATTCCGAACCTGAAGTGTACACAATCCCTGACAGTGAACCTAGGACCTACACGGTTCAAGATACACAGCCAGGGACTGTTACACTTTCGGATTCCGAATCTGGAAACGATGCAGATGTGTACACGGTCTCTGATAGCGAACCTGAGGTATACACTATTCCAGATACGCAACCAGAGACTGTTGCACTTCCTGAATCGTTATCTGGAAACGGTGTAGGTAACATCACGTTACCAGATTCTGATGATGTCGACGATGATGTTAATGATGTGAATCTATCTGCACCTAGCACATCAAGTAATACAAGGGGAAGTGTAAGAGATCCACCACCTCCTACATTTCACCTTGTAGAGAGTGCTCGTAAAGAGTACCCTAGGTTTGATGCTGTTGGGTTGCAGATGATTATCAACCTAAGTGAACCATCTGGCGATGTGGGGTCAGATCATTTCAAACAGTGTTTGAAAGATGCCATTGACTTTGCTCTAGTAGAGGCCGAGGACTGGGATCTCTTTGGTGTGTCCATCTATAATGAAATCAATCAGATGGACAAACTAATGGGTCTAAATTTTAGGAGAAAAGATCAGTTTAATATAGAGGTACTGAAAAACGTAATCAGTAGAGTGTGTCAGTCTAACGCCAATTTCCGTGTTACTGACCGTTTGCGTTTAGTGGTTGATATTATTCATCTACCTAACGGAAACGGTGGTCATTGTATCAAGACGAAGGGTCGTAAGATTGATGTACTGGCCCATTTGAAGCGAAGTGTTATTCAAATAAAAACACTAATGAACTGTCTTGCATTCGCTGTAGTGATTGCAATCGGTAAGGCGAGTGAGGACCTTGATTTTCGTTCTTACCTTATGGATAATATGACTGGCAAGAAAATGAAAGCAAAAGTTGCCAAATTTATTAGTGATTCAGGCGTTGATCTCAGTAGAGGAGGGGGACTCCATGAGCTTAGTGTGATTCAAAATTACCTAAAGGATAAGTATAGGCTAGTGGTTTGTAGTGGTTTTAAGCTCGCTAAGATGTTATTCGACGGAAACAACGGACAGAACAAACAAAAACTGTATCTATTGTACGATCCCGAGACTAGACATTACCACACTATAACCAACCTAAGGGCTGCTATGGCTGTTAGATACATCTGTGAAAGGTGTAATAAAGGGTTTAATGGAGCAGCGAAACATTCCTGTGATTATGTTTGTTCTCTGTGAAGATCGATACCTCCCTGTACTGCTAATGAATTATCGTTACTATGCAATGTATGTGATAGAACTTTTAGAAGTCAGGATTGTTTCGATAAACACAGACGCAATCTGATCGAAAGACGTACTGTCTGCATGGCTCTTAAAAAGTGTAAAGAGTGTAAAATGCTCAAAACACTTTGGAAAAATCATGAATGTTACAAGTCCTTCTGTCAGTATTGTAAAAAACAGCAATCATCAGGACCTCAGTGTTACATGGCCAAGTTGAAGAAGTCTTCTTCCTCAACTAAGGACAACACGTTGTATATTTATTATGACATCGAGTCGAGTCAGGACACCAGACTCGAAGGTAATACGTTTCTTCACGTACCGAATCTATTATGTGTTGAACAATCTTGTTTTACGTGTGCATCATCAAAGGATGATGTGTGTGCTAGATGTGGACCTCGTAAACATTCTTTCTGGGAAGATCCAATCCGAGGATTCATGGAGTATCTAAGAATGAACAGACCTCAGTTCAAGAAGATCATTGTTGGAGCGCATAACGCCCGGTCTTACGACCTACAGTTCATTCTTGACTATGCTATTAAGGAAGAATGGGTCCCTGACTTGGTTATGTCAGGATGCAAGATTCTTTGCATGAAGTTTGAACACTTTGTCTTTCTAGACAGTTTAAACTTTATTCCATTACCTTTGCGAAGTTTCCCAAAAACTTTCGGTCTGGCTGAAGTGGCCAAAGCATTTTACCCGCATTTTTTCAATACGACCACTAACCTCAATTACGTTGGTCCACATCCTGGTATCGAATTTTACGGATCGGAGACCATGTCTAAGGAAACTCGTGAGGTCTTTCTAGAATGGTTCGAGACCGTAAAAGACGATGAAGCTTACGATAATCGTGCTGAGCTAAAATATTGCCAGATGGATGTCACAGTCTTGAGAGAAGCCTGCACTCTCTATAAAAGACTTTTCAAGGAAATAGCTGATTTCGATATCTTTGAAGAATCTATTACTATTGCGAGTGCTTGCAATCGCATCTTCAGAAAACTTTTTCTCAAAGAGAACACTATGGGTCTGGTTCCTCCCTGCGGCTACCGTAAAGCAGACAGGCACTCTAGGAAATCCCTCATGTGGCTTGTCCACGAAGCCAGGGAGAGGAACATAATCATCCGTCATGCGGGTAACGGAAGAGAAGTTCGCCTGCCCGAGCTTCCGAACTGGAAGGTGGACGGTTTCTGTGATGAAACACGAGAAGTTTTCGAATTCCTCGGCTGTTATTATCACGGTTGTCTCTGCAGACCCAACAGAGTTGTATCCGTGATGGATTCGTCTTCTGAATCCCTGTCCGTGAGATACGAAAACACCATGGCCAGATTGAAAGCTATCCGAGATTGTGGTTATACTGTTCATGTTATGTGGGAATGCGAGTTTGAAGAGGTGCTCGCGAAATTCCCACAACTGAGCAATGACCCAGTTGTCGGAGACTCTCCTCTGGTCTTGAGAGACTCGGTTTATGTCTCTATACCCATACGTCTGCAAATATTTCAAATTTCCCATAGGGCATCCCACTGTTCATGTAGGGGATCAGTGTGTGGATGTCGATGCCATGATGAAGAAAGAAGGAGTGGTAAATGTACCGTCCTGCCTCCGCAACAGCTTTACCATCCCGTTTTGACTTTTAGGTGGGATGGTAAACTCTTGTTTCCCCTTTGCCGTTCCTGCGCTACTACTTTGGAGCAAGGGACCTGCACTCATGTTAAGGAGGAAGAGAGAGTACTCACCGGTACTTGGGTTGTGGATGAGGTGAGACGGGCAGTAGAGAAAGGGTATACTCTTAAGAAAGTCCACGAATTCTTAGAGTATGAGGTTACCAAATACTCTAAAAGTTCTCGTCAAGGAGGACTGTTCGCAGACTATATCGACCTGTTCCTTAAAATAAAGACTGAATCCAGCGGATACCCTAGCAAGGTTAAAACAGATGAGGAGAAAAAAGAATATATCGATCTGGTCTATGAGAGAGAAGGTATTAGGTTAGACCCTACCCAGATCGTTAAGAACGCTGGAAAGAGGGCCATTAGCAAGCTTTGCCTCAATTCTTTTTGGGGGAAATTTTGTGAAGATCCTAACAGGACGAGGACGAAGCTTGTTAAGGACTCTCTAGAGTTGATTACCCTCCTCACGACTCCAGGTATAGAAGTCAAACGGCTCCTTTTTGCCAGTGATGATGTCGTGTGGGTTAACTATATCCCCATAGAAGAGGAACAGGTCCCTCTTCCTCACACTAGTGTTGTTCATGGGGCATATGTAACAACTGGTGGACGCATGACCCTTTATAAATACCTTGATCAGTTGGATCGAAGAGCCCTATATTGCGACACTGACAGTGTGATTTACACTCAGACCGACAAAGACAAGTACACCGTTCCCAATTTAGACTTCTAGGTGACATGACGGACGAACTGACAGACTACGGACCTGCAGCTTACATCTCCGAGTTTGCTAGCGGAGGACCTAAGAACTATGGTTATAAAGTTGTTATCGATGAAAACACCACGAAAACTGTATGTAAGGTCAGAAGTAACACTTTAAACTACGATACTTTGAAAGTGGTTAACTTTGACGCCATCAAGAGTATGGTTTTAGCCGGTGATCACAGTGCAACAGTGACTGTGAGAACCGAGAAGAAAATTAAAAGAAAGGCCGGTCCGAGCATAGTTTCGGAGCCTGAGGATAAAATGTACCGTCTCTGCTTCCGGAAAAGACGTAGAGTTAGCGGATGGTTCGACTCCCACCCTTACGGGTATAAATAAAGGCGAGAGAAAGTACCGTGTCAGTATGGATTCGTCCTCGTCTCTAGAGTGTTTGGCAGTGAAGAAGTTGTTGATCAATAGAACCCTTATTCATCATACTATAGAAGAATTGGCTGAGTTATCCCCGGAATTTTTAGCTTCTTGTGCAGCTCAAAGCGTTTATCTGGTGTACGATAAACTCCCTCAAAATGTGCAACATAGTGGAATAGTTAAAGAGTGTCTTAGATGTGATAAACATTATTCCGTTCACGACTGTTGGGATGGACCCCTGCCTATGATAAGAGACTGTTATGGTTGTGAAGTTTGAGCTCCCATTCACTTTAATTGTCTCAGGTCCGAGTTTTTGTATTAAGACCACCTTCACTATAAAACTGATCAACAACTTGAAACATCTATCGAACGCAAGTAAATACAGCAGAATTTTGTAGTGTTTCGGTGAAACTAATGCCATTCCTCCGTCTAGTAAATTCAATGCCCCTGTGACGTATCATAAAGGTCTTCCAAACTTTAAAGAGAAACAAGACTGTAGTGAACCTGTTTTAATCATTTTACTCGACAAAGCATACTCAAACGAGGTGTCTTCAATATTTACAAAAGGTTGTCATCGTCGTAATATATCTGTAATTTTAATCACTCAGAACCTTTTTCATCAATGTTCCTACAGTAGAGATATTTCTCTCAATACAAAGTACATGGCCTTGTTTAGAAACTTGAGAGATAAAAATCAGATTACTTTTCTAGCTAGACAAGTGAACCCTGAAAATTGGAGAGCGTTTTACAAAGCTTTTCAAAACGCTACGAAGAAGGCTCACGGCAATATGTTAATAGACTTTTGTCAGAGAACTAACGATTTGATTAGATTCCGAACTAAAATCTTTCCGTCCGAAGTTACAAAGGTTTACGTGCCTGTAAAGCATCAAACGGATAAAATCCCATTACCATACCTTACAAGTTCTTAAAAAGGCTTCACCCAAGTTGAGAAGCTTTATTCTAAAGAGTGGTAGCCAAGAGTTGATACTTGCTATAATAGAGTGTGCTCTGAACGTTTTGAACGGTCACTGTAAAATTCATTCGTGTTCTAAACGTAAATTGAAGAAACATAAAGAATCTTTCAGACATCTTGTCGATAGAAAAGTTTCTCTGTCTAAGAAAAAGAAAACTTTAGTTCAGAAAGGAGGATTTTTAATTCCCCTCTTGTCTGCTGTATTGTCGGGAATCAGTTCTTTAACGTAATGTTACAGAAAATGATGTTACTCAGCATAAAAGAGTACAAACGTTTAAAACGTGGTGCTGATGATTCAAACTCGTCAGTTTCTAGAGATCCTTACAAAGAGTGGATTAAAATACGTGAAAAACAAGATCCTATCTTCGAGAAGAGACAGAAAAGAATATTGGAAGAATCTAGTAAAAGAGATTTTTCAACCGAGAAAACTTCAACACTCGAGAAACCTCCAACACCTGACCCCGTAGATGAAAAACCTAGTGTCATAGGAGATCTTGCAGGTAAATACTTGGCAGCTTATGTAAATTTCCCAAAGATTGTAGATACTCAGTTTGGAATCTATAAATATAAAGAATCAGGAGAGTATATGATAGGTAATTCTAAAATACAAATAGAACCCAACACTTTAATTATTAACAATAAGAAGTACAACACAACCGTAGGTCTGTGGGAACTTCTTACTAGGAAGAAAGTAGATTTAAAACAAGTAAGTGAGGAAGACCTTGACATGTACAAAGAGATTTTAATAACGACCGGTGGACATTTACATAATAACGAACTTGAAACCTCTAGAACCAATAAATATAAACTAGTCGTTTCTAAATTATTTCCAACGAATAGGTGGGGTACTTATAGTCAGAGAAGATGAACAGATTACATTACCTCTATTACAATCCGGGAGAACCTACGGGGTTTTCCACTCTTAGCAAACTTTCCAAAGCAAGTACCGTTACAGATAAGAATATAGAGGAATGGTTGATTGCACAAGATGTTTACAGTTTACATAAACCTATTAGGAGAAGGTTTCCAAGAAATCCTTATTCGGTAAACAACATTTACGACATGTTTGAACTCGATCTAGCTGATGTGCAAAACATTTCGAAACATAATGACAACATACGATATTTTCTTGTAGCTATTGACGTGTTTTCCAAATACGCCTGGGTTGTACCTCTAAAATCTAAGAGAGGTATCGAAGTGAAAAAAGCATTCGAGTCTGTGTTGGAGAAAACTGTTAGAAATCCAATCGTACTGAGAACAGATAAGGGTAAAGAGTTTCTAAACAAAACGTTTCAATACTTTTTAAAGAAAGAGAACATAGAGTATCGCGTTTCCAACAACCCTGATGTTAAATGTTCGATAGTTGAACGCTTCAATCGCACTTTAAAAACTAAAATGTACAAGCATTTTACTTTCAAGAACAGTTACAAGTATTTAGACGTGTTGGATAGATTTGTGGCAGGATACAACGATTCTGTAAATACCAGTACAGGAATGGCTCCTAGTAAGGTTACAGATAGGGATGTCTTGAAAATATGGAAACGTATGATAAACAAACAGCTTCGTGTGAAACCTAGACCTGTACGATTCAAAGTAGGGCAGACCGTTAGAATAGGTAAAGAGAAGATGAAATTCGATAAAGGTTTGGAACAAAACTATTCCACGGACATATTCAGAATCGTTAAAGTAATCTAACATTCACCTCAACCTGTATACGAACTCGATGATCTTAGGAACACTCCTATTTTGGGGCAGTTTTATAGTTATGAACTCACGCCTGTAATTATAAACAAGGACACTGCTTACAAAATAGATAAAATTCTACGCACACGTACGGTAAGGGGCAGTAAAGAACATCTCGTACGGTGGAGAGGTTATGGTCAGGACTTTGATTCTTGGGTTAAAGATAAAGATTTAGTATGATGAAGGACGATTTTTATATCACTCAACTCAGCGATGCTTCATACAAAACTTTTCCTACCAATACTCTAGCTAGTTTTCAAGTGCAACTAGCACAAGTCATAAAATTAGAGAGGGATCAATGGGAGGTGGGATTATGTGAAATTGGTTATTCTCAAGGAATTTTATCAGAAACGGGAGGTGCAAAAACCAATCTAACAACATGTACTACAAAGAAAGAACTTGTATTTATATATTGTAATATAATGAAACCCCAACTTGTAGGAGATTCGTATGTGAAGCTCCTTAGAATTATTCATTTTCCTCAGATATACCATTCGTGTCCGATAGTTTACAACCATCCCGTTGAAAGTACAGAATTTCAGGTGATAGGTATAGAGTTGACAACAAAGTTAGGTGCTCTAGCTAAATTAGTAGATCGCACTAAACATACTACGCTTGTTTTACATTTTAAAAAGAGAAAACAATCTAGTTTCTGACTCAGTTGCGATGGATCCGCTCACCGCTTACTACGTCAATCAGTCAGGAGGGCGTCTTAACAATCTAGGCCCTTTCTACACCGGTAGCCCATATGTTCAACAGGGTGGAGGTCTAGGTAGTTTCCTGGGTGGACTGTTTATAATGATAAAACCTTTTCTCTTTTCGGGCGCTAAAGCATTAGGTCGTGAAAGTCTCTCGGCTGGTGCAAATATCTTATCCGATATAGTATCTAGGAAGAAAGGTGAAAAAGTAAAAGACATTGTCGCTAACAGAGTAAACGAGTCAACTAAGAAACTTGTGAACAAAATGCAGGGTAATGGTAGAAAGAGGAAACGTTCATTAAAAATGAAGACGAAAACTGAAATAAGAGATATATTTAGTAGTGTAAAGAGAAGAAAGTAGTCAGTGGTGTCGAGATGCTTGCCCTAACAAAGTCAGAGTTCGACGTCTTCGATAAAGCTCCTATTCAGGCAGCCGAGTTAGGGAATGTTACTACATTATGTAAATCCATTACTCCAGTCGATCAAAATGTTCTTGAAATCATAGTTCCTGCAGATAATGAACACTATATTGATTTAAACGTACAGGTCATGGTGAAAGGACAATTCGTTAAAAACGATGGGAAAGAGTTAACCGATACCGATAAGGTTACAGGAGTAAACAATCTACTTCATTCGCTCTTCGAGCAGTGCAGCGTTTCTTTAAATGGAACATCAATCACCTCCTCTGAAGACTTGTATAATTACAGATCGTATTTTGAAACACTCATTGCATAGGGAGAGGATGCCTCGAAAACCCATCTGACTAACTCGTTTTGGTATCTAGATAAAGCTATCGAAGGTTTGACTGATCCTAAAGAAGTTGGACTAAACGGAACTTTATGAGCAAACGTTAAAAACACCGGTTGGTTAGAAAGATATAAAAATCTAAGAAATCTAAGCCAATAGTCATGATTGGTAAACTACATGGTGATATTTTCAATCTATCGAAACTTTTGTTGCCAGGCGTAAACATGCAGATACGTCTTACGAAATCAAAGAATGAGTTTTATCTTTTAGGTACGGACAAAGACTCTAAAGTTTTCTTTAAGTTCCTCGACGTAGGTCTGTATGTGAGGAAAATCAAACCTTCACCTAGTATTCTGTTAGCACATGTTAAAACATTGGAAAAAAGACATAATGCCCACTATCCCATCACTAGAGTGGATTTGAAAACATTCACTTTTAGTTCGGGATCTAGATCGATTTCTATAGATAATGCGTACTCTACCCAAAAGACTCCTCTTTTCAATGGTGAAAAATTCGGCTTTCTCAGGCTCAGTGGAATCCAATCCCTACGAGTTTCATCATTTTGCTTTGAATTCTTTTGCAAATGGTCAACAGATTCCTTCAGAAGGGTTAAGCATTTCTACAGATCATGAAAAGACTACAACACTAGCTTATGATACTCTTCTAAAGGTTCAGGGATCCATCACAGCAATAGCGGTATGCAAATCCCTCACGACAAGTATATAAATGGGTTCTTCATGTTAATGTATGATCTAACTCCTGACGCCTCTGCTTCGCATGGTCATAAAAGTTTACCGAATAACGGAAACATTAGAATAGAAGCAAAATTCGACACAGAATTAAAACAAGCCGTTACCTGTATTCTCTATTCGGAATACGATAACAGTATTGAAATTACTAAAGATAGATAAGTAATTACAGATTATTAAAAGATGAACACCACTCAAATATACCATGCACTTCGTAATGTTCAGACTTTTGATGGAGTTTATCCTAGCGATTTACTGCCATATAGAGTAACAAACAGACCTAAATCTTACATCATTAATCTAGACCCACATTGTTCACCTGGTTCACATTGGGTTGCCGTGTTTTTCAAAAATCAAAATTTTACCTATAACTTTGATTCTTTCGGACTACCACCTCTCATTCCTAGGATAACTAAATTTATTAGTCTAAATTCAATAAACTGGTCATACAACACTCAAAGACTGCAAGGACTGACAACCTCTGCCTGCGGACACTATACATGCCTGTTTATCTACTACATGGATAAAGGATGGAACATGCAAGAGTTTGTGAATCTCTTCAACACAGCAACAACTCCTGACAGAGAAGTTGTACGCCTCTTCCATAAATCCTGGGGATCGTTGTGTGGAACGAAAGGAGGTCAGAGATGTCTTCCCGGACATTCACACCGTGAGTCATTATTGTTAACGGTATCTTGTTTTGATACTATTTTCTACTACCGTTAGATCACGCGGTACTAATACAGTTACTTTTGTCTAATTTCAGAATAACACGAGACGAGACGAGGTGTAACGTCAGTATAGAGCGTACCGTCCTGGAATCATGATGTCTACAGCTACTGGAGAAGGGAGCAAAACTCTTGCAAGAAAAGTAGGTACAGATCCGATTGATAAAACAAGTTGTCATAACATGTATACATGTATCGTGAATAGATTTTTCTAATGTGTTTGTGTTTTTGTATGATTTCAGAATAAACCTTCGAGACGAGACCCTCGTACAAAGAGGTATCGAAAAACCATCCCATATACGGACGAGGTGATAGACTTGGAGAAACTTCTAGAGGAAGCGCTAAACCCAACCGTCGACACGTTTGTAGAGCAGTCAGGAGTCGTTCCTTCTATACTGGCACGTAGGATTTATTTCCTCAACCGAAACAAGGACAGATATCTAAGTTTCGGTTTCTACACGTCATTGAACTACACTGCTTATGCTGAAATAGGAAACTCTTTTGGAGCGTATGTTGTGTTTTCACCCTACCTATTGAGTTCTTTCTTATTACACATACCAAAACTAATTAACATATGTGCAACGCTAAGCCTTACCATTTTATTGAAGAAAGGTTTAAACTACGACTGGCTAAGAATTTTAAACAGTGTTATATTCAGTACGAGAAAACACGTATTGTTTTAAAGTGCGACGAAATTAATTTTCTTTCTATACACACTAACATCATCACGAACATTATGTCAAAGTACTCTATAATGCAGAACGACATATCGAAACTTGTAAACAAACAATCTGTTCCATCATCTTGGGAAAATTTAGGTTTATACGATTGTGTATCAGACGAAATAAACAACCAAGGTCTGGTCATGTTGTAAGTACATTACAGTGTTTGTTTTTTATATAAACTTGAGAGGAGGACAGGACAAACATGAACTTTTTTTCAGTGTTAATATTAATATGTTTGATGTAAAAATAAGTAAATAAAATATCCAAGATGTATTCCTAATGTAATACGTTCGTAATTATTTACAAAAACGAGACATTCTTATTAATATAGTAATAATGTGCCGTTTTTCAATAAGCCTAAACCCATCCTCAAAGATCCTTACAATTTAATTTTTACTAGAAGGAAAGAAAGAAAGAAGGAAAGAAAGAATAGAGATGATAATAATAACTACGGGTATACATTAGTAGTAGTAGTAGTAGTGGTAGTAGTAGTGTTGATGGTGATGGTAGCGGTAATGGTGGTGGTGGTAGTAGTATTAGTAGTAGTAGTGTTAGTAGTGGTGGTAGTGGTGGTAGTGGTGATGATGATGATGGTGGTGATGATGATGATGGTGGTAGTGGTGATGATGGTGGTGGTGGTGATTATGATGGTGATGATGATGGTGATAGTAGTAGTAGTAGTAGTAGTAGTAGTAGTAGTAGTAGTAGTAGTAGTAGTAGTAGTAGTAGTAGTAGTAGTAGTAGTAGTAGTAGTATTTCAAAATTCAAATATTCCCACAAATATTTTACCCAGCACTGTTTTGCATTAAATATAAAATTAGACTTAGCCCACTCTTACATTTTCAAAAATCATTAACGCGGCAAAATTTAAATATTGACGTTCCGGATCAAAGGGCCTAGCTAGGTCGGATCAAAGGGCATAACTAGGCGGCTGGATGAATCGGGAATAGCATAGTGTATAAGGGCTTAATTACATTATTTGAAACGCTCTCCCATGACATCACAGGACATCCCGGATCAAAGGGCGTAACTAGGCGTCTGGGGGCAGCGTCGGTGGGCCATATCCACAAGGGGCTTAACTAAGCGTCTGGATGAATCGGGAATAGCACAGAGCAAAAGGGGGCGTAATTACATTATTCGAATCGACTCCCATGACATCACAGGACGTCCCCGGATCAAAGGGCTTAACTAGGCGTCAGGATGAATCGGGAATACCATAGTGTATAAGGGGACGTGTCGGATCAAAGGGCATAAGTATAGAGACTGTTCCTGTTGCGTGACGGGAATAATGACCATAGGGCCTAAATCCTAAACAAGGCGTCTGGATGAATCGGGAATAGCACAGAGCAAAAGGGCGTAATTACATTATTAGAATCGACTCCCGTGACGTCACAGGACAAAAGGGCCTAACTAGGCGTCTGGTAGAGACGTCTGGAGGTGGCATCGGTAAAACATATCCACTCCCATACTACTTACTCTGAAAGCATTTCTTTATGAGTGTATCTTCTAGCTACACTTTGAGCTGTTAAGCTGATGTCATAGTTTTTCAGTCGACTAATAGCTTTCAATGATCACTAAAGACATGCATTCATGCTCTTTCAAATGACAAACATGCATAATGCAAGAGAAAAAACACTACAAATATGCAGCATCAGAATTCAAACTTACGTGTTTCTTTTTCTAGTGCCACAATGTAGGGCATTTTCCAAACTGTGGGCATTGCGATTTACTTACACTTCATAGTTCACCACAGAACATGGCAATCGACAAAGAAACCGTGTACTGTAATGATAATTAATTGGGATAATTTAGACCTAGACCCAAAATGAACTGAAGTTAGCTATACTGCATTCTTATATAATAATTTTAGTCTCAAGACAGAATCTTTAAGGGAGGGATTTGAAGAGATCATATAACATTGTACTGAAATCTGCTGGTGTTTATTGTGATCTAAGATTTAGCTTTAGATCTGTACATAAGAGTTGGGGGTCTGTAATTCCAGAGTGACTATGTAAGGATATGGAAAGATAAGGAAAACTAAACTCTTAAGAAATAAATTACAAAATGGAGTATTATGCGATTTAATATAAAAAATACACTGCAACTAGGCAAATGAGCGCAATATGCAAGATAAACTTCAAAATATGCTTTATTAAGTCTAAAATACCAAAAAATGCATTATGCACAAAATTGTTCCTAAAAAAGGCCTAAACATGCACGGATGAAGTCTACTTATTTGGAATCAGTAAGCCATGACATGGATATTTAGCAAATTTGAGAACTGTAACAAGATTATAATACACATTACAAAAAACATGCATTTGAATGGAAATCCTGTCTCTAATGATCTCACCGTCCTGTGTATATCAGTACTGTCAGCAGTCAAGTAAATGATTGCTACAGGGTGGTGTTATTTCACAGAACTAAATTCTGCTGCATGAACTGCACAATCTTATTTTATTCACAGAATAAAATAAAATATTACAACTCACAAAGGTAAATGAACAGAAATTTACAGCTCACTGGTCAAACCTTACAGTGAGATTACGTCTTTCTACTTCGCGTGACTTTCGCCAGAGAAAGCAACTAAGGATACAAGGCTAATATTGTTCGGGGGACTTTAGAATGATGATTAAAAATAACTTCACACTTTTCCCTACAACTTTGTCGATGGAAGTTTTTAAGTGGACCTATAGAACAAAATTTAGCCAGCGACAACATTTTTCAGTGCAAAAATGAAAAATACTCTCACTTTGTCTGACAATTTATTTTTTTGTAATCACAATTTTTAAAATATTGGTAAATTCTAAGAATCAGCATTGCCTATAAGAATAGACGAATAATTTAGATTTTTTCCATCATAATTGTTTCAATTTGACTGTATGTTTTACTGTTCGGAACGAAAAATATGTTTAAATTTTCGATTAAGCAAAAATCCCAATTTTTATTATTTACACAAAAGGAAACGAAAATATAAGCTTATCGAGTCTACCATCATGTTCTTCATAAAATTTCATACAGAAATGCATGTTTTTATTTCACTTTGGTCATATTGTGAAAATAGACATATCTGGCAACATCTCGCTCACGTGCGCTTTGTTCTCCCATATGAATAACATGGGCCATAAGAGCCCATTGTGCCTTCACGACGTGAAAACCACTATATTATGATACCGTCAATGTTTTTAACTCAGCACGTTTTGCTTACATTTGAATTCCCGCTGCCTCTGTCTGTGGCGTCGTCCATGCCTCCAGTTTGAGGGCGAGCTCTGTACTTCCTAGATCGCAAACCACTACCTTGATAAATCCTGTTTCCATTATCTTTTTTAACACATCCAATACTATATTTTTCAAACAATTAATTACCTGCATAGCATCTTTAGTTAGATAATACCCTACAACTTACTTCCAATTTATCGTAAGCCCTTTTACTTAAATCAACAGCATTTGGTTGGCATGTTCAAGACAATCTGTTGTAGGCCTATATTACCCTATTAAATTAACAAACCCATCAAACTCATCAACTCTAACATCATATGTAATATTGTCTTTAAGAGACATTTCATCAAATCCAACTGATACCACAGGATCTGCTGCATTTAATTTTTCAGCTTTTAGTTTCATCAAAGATAGGATATTTTCATTGATACTCATATTATGTAGCCATCTGCAAAGTGAGCGATTGGTGGGAAGACAAAATAACCTCCGCAACAGCTTTGGAAGAGCTATAGTAAATTGCAAGAGCAATAGTTTTCTCATGGTCAATGTATTGTCTTCCTTTATTCATGCAACCAGAATTTGTTAATTGGATTTTTAGAAAGGATTGTGAATGGTTGCTGGGTTTCCCCAAAAATGTTATTACATCAGATTTAGTGATGGATTTTGTATTTTCTAAATCGGAAATTTTGTTTTTCAACTTTGACGCTAAATAATTTTTCTTAAATATTATGCGCTGAGCTCTACGCAAATTTTGTGTCAAAGTTTATACTTAAATCACTTTTGTCTTCAGGCTCACTGGCACCACGAAAAACAACAGTTGATTCCTGAACATGTTCCAACCGTGTTTGTGTTTGCATGGGGTCCTTTTCAACTCTTTTTTCTTTTATATCAGCTTCTTCTTTTAACTGATGTGTTGGTCCTGTTCCCATTTGGATGTCTTTGGGATGGTACAGTTCCAGGTTGTAAGCTAAAAGCAAATGAACAAAGGAATATAAGCAAAACAAATTAGCCAAGAAAATAGGTTAGGGGTAGACCTATGTTTACTAACAAAGAATTCTATGTTAGTTCGCTGAAATTGGCGATTTATTTGCTTTTGACTTACCCTTGACTGGAAAGTCGTGGATTTCTGTAGTCAGTAATTACAAAATGATCCTAACATATTTTGTAAGTTCTGCAGAAATGCGCAGATGGTCAATATTTCTTATACAGTTTGTCCAAATCTCTCAGAACTTACTGATCACATGTGAAAGACCTGTCATATTTAGTAAGTATAAACAATGTGCCTTCTATAGATTATTATCAATATGCTTTGAGAATTACACTATTTATTAATAGACTCTGTAAAAATAAACAAAAATACTCACCAGTTCTTATCACGTGGAAATGTGAAGAAGCAATGCGAGTTCCTCTGAATTTCATAATTATAGCACCTGAAAAATGCATAGATTTTCCCTAACCCTGCAATAAATATATAGGCCTAGTGTTCATCAATAATCTAAGCACTGGATTATAATGGATAACACATTAGGAAACATTCACACAGTTTAATAAATTACTACTGCATTTGGTTCGACCCTTGTCTGCAACTGCAGTCAGCAGATTCGCCAGGTTCAGTTGGTAGATGTTACTCATGACACTGTCCCCCGATATATCTCAAAGCGTTCTATATTGTTCTCTATAGTATTTGCTTGAACTTTGTACCTGGGTTGCCAATCATTAGACTGTATAAAATAAAGCATTAATGAATCATTATGAAAGATGACCTTTTACAATTTTGAGTACCACAGTGCATCTGTTTGTCATATAAATATAATTTTTAAATATAGAAATATAATTTTTTCTGTCACCAACAAATAAAATGATGTATTTAGAAGCCATTAATAGCCGAAAAATGTTACCCATTAGGTTTGTTCGCAAAGCAGTCAGAAACCAGGAACACATTGTTCGTGCATGCGCTCTTTCTCCACATGTGTTCGCAAAGAGGAATTCGTGATTCTGATTTCAATCTTCTATTCAATGAGTTCTCACGGACCGTTTCTTTACTATAAGAAAAGTTTGCAGACTCTACCATGAATTGTTATCAGATACATGCGCAGTAACCATTTTCACGCGCCTGACTCCTCCCTCCATTAACCTTGTACCAGATTTATAAGCATAGGCTACTTATATATATGAATAATGGAAGATAATTAAAAGTTTCCCAAAATATAGTTTATATTGCCGATGTATATTGCATGTATAACTTGTTAAAGGGAAATACTTATTTTATTTGCATATCATATCGATTAAACGCAGAAACTATCGATTCCAAATTCTTCTAACCATTCGCAAAGTGCATTTCATGGATAAGTTACAGATTGGACATGCGCAGTACAACAATTTCTCAAGCAGTCACGGATTTGCTTTGCAAACAAACCTATTAATTTTGAGCATAAAGGAAAAGTTTTGTTTTTTGTCATTTGCAAGAACCGAAGATCAGTATGATTTTTTCTATATTTTTCCATTAATTATTATGCAAACACAAAACTTTTGAGTTCTTTTATAATTTTATTCCCGAAAAATTATTTTTTTTTACCATCGTAGTAAACAGGCAAAAATGGGTAAAATTATACAGCCTAATACCAATATATGAACTTACCTTAAAACACAATGTTAACAATAGCTGTAAAAATATAATACAGCCATGTTCTTAATCTGATCTCTAGTTAAGTGATACCAGTATTATTTTATTAATGAATTTTCTTCTGCAGGATCTCATTTGGAGTGTGTGGTAGGTTCACTGGTGCGGAACTCCTATCTTTTTCATTGGCTGTCTTCATTGTGTGTATTTGGGTCCTAACTGGCCATTGGTTATTGATGGATGGTAAGTAAATTATTTTATGTTATACACTTATATATGTTATGTTATAATAATAAAATGACTATTGATACTGAGAGGTAGAGGTCGGTAAATGTTAATAAATAAATGTAATAAAATTCTTTACTGCCCGTAAGTTGCTGTTGTATAGACTGTTGATTTCCTTTGTTGCCTCATATTCACGGCATTTCTTACTGTCCAGAATTGTCCAGGATTTAAAGATTACCTGGAGACTTAACTGCTTTATACTGAAATGTGTAATGTTAGTTCTGTTTAAAATATTTGTTTTCTTAGGTAAGATACAATTAATACAAGTAAGAATCAGCTTGAAAAATTTTTATGTCATAACCGGGATTTGAACACGGATCTTCAGCTTAACGCGCTGATGCTCTACCATTGAGCTACCATGACAACATGCCAGTATGACATCAAATTCCTCAACTGATTCAGAAGACAAGGCAGACCACAGGAGGTTTCTCCGTTGAGAACACACATCCAATGGCGTCCTACATTTGTAGGTACTTTGAAGCCAAGTTATTATTTTTCAAGCTGATTCTTACTTGTATTAATATCCCAGACATGGATTTAATGTCTATTTCCTTTCCCTCCACTTAAAGATACAATTAGTTTAAAAATCATGCCTAAATATTCTTAAGCTATTATCATGTATGTATATTGTATTCTGGATCTTTATGGTCACCTGAAGTGTCAGGTAGATGTCACCTTTGTGAAATATATATATATAGGCCTATAGAAAATTAGTATATGTGTAATAAGTTAGCAATATGAAAAGTAGTACATGCTAACCCATGTAATGTACCTTTCTTGACTTCACTTCCTGGAATAATTCTTTGATAGTCATATGAAACCCATGATGTGTAAGCTAGGCTTCAGCATATTTTAATTTTTTATTTATTTATTTATTTGTACTTTCCCCTTAAGGACATTGCCTCAAGGACAAAGTATAAGAAACAGAAGTATTGAACTATATTATTGCTTCTCAGGCTTCCAACCAGGCGAGTAGGAGGATTGGTTCTCCACTGCCATCTTTTGGGAAAGCGTGGAACCAAACCTCCAACTCACCCGGTTGGAAGCCCGAGGAACAATAATATATTCTCAACACCGGGAAAGCTTCAAGTCACACAATAATGAACTATAATTATTATATAAAATAGGAATGTATAAAATAGATTTTTAAAACTTAATGCTCACAAGGTGACTATAAATATCATTTTCAAATATACCATAGTAAATATAACTTCACAAGCTGCCGTAATATTATCGTGTTGATTAACGGCTATGTAAATAATCCCTAAGAGTGGCTAATGAACCTCATATTGCACCAATGGCAATATCTTGGCGTTGGGTTTTTTCGAGTCCTGTGGCTTCCCACAGTTGTACCAGATGTTTTGGTATGATACCTTGTGCACCAGTCATCATTCCATTGACAGAGGTGTTTTCAATTATTTTTGTAATAGATCACATTAGGCTGGTAGATTGATTTTTGTAAGTAGTAATGTTAACAAAATGAAAATATATAGATTAAAGTAAAGTCCTCATAATAAAGCATATTTCATACTGAATAGAAAACTACAGAAAGAACGAGAATATTGTATTTCTATTCTGTCATCACATTCATCATGGCACAGTTCAATTCAATTCATTTACTTCATTTCAAAGACTGTACAAAGCAGTATAGGAACAAGTCATATATATATTCTATGTAGAATAAATATAAGATTCAGTAGTAGAAGCAAGAACAGCTTATTACATATTCATTAGTTAATATTCATGTATTACAGAAGATACGGATCATAAGAAACACTCAAAGCGTATAGAATATAAGAAACCTTTCGTTTTATTTTTGGTCTTAAAAAAGAACTATAGTCTAAAATTGGTATTCCTGTAAACAATATAAGGCTTTCTCAACAAGAAGATGTTTTAATTTTGTTTTGAAACATTGTCCTTCTAGTTTTTTTTTTATTTCATTTGGTAATTTATTATAGAGAATTACACTTTTGATATATGGGTTACTTTCATTCCCTTGTTTATTTACCCTAAGCATGTAAAAGTCATGTTTTGATCTTGTGTCCCATTGATATGTCTTCTGTAAAGCATCTTTTTTATTTAGTTTTGTTATAAGGATAGTTTTGTAAACATACAATGAGTATACAGTCATTATTCTACAATCAGCAAAATAGTCAGTTCTCTTTATATTCAGCATATATCTTAAAGCCCTGTTTTGTAATTTAAGTATGCCATCCATGTTATTTTTAGTTGTGCTTCCCCTTAGTTCAATGCCATATGCAAGGTAGGAATGAATAATGCCAAAGTAAATATTTATTAATGCCGCTTTGTTAACGTAGTTTGATAATCTCCTTAGCACATAATAACTTTTAGTGATTTTTGTGCAGATGTAATTAATGTGTGCGTTCCACTGGTGTCATTGTTATATCTTGTATTTTTTTTATTTCCATTGGTTTAGTTTTTAATGGGTTTACTAGTAGTAAGTTGTCATTAAAGTATTTTAGAAATCTATCCATTATGTTTTGAGTTTTTTCATAGATATTAAATATTCCCATCCCTCCATACTAAGATTGAGGTGTCATCCGCATATGAGATTGTTTGGCTGTTCTCCACTTTTGGAATATCATTACTATACAAGATAAACAAAAGAGGTCCAAGTATTGAACCCTGTGGCACACCATTTTTTATTCTATCTATATCTGATTGAGTTTTGTTTCGTGTATGGTCATGGTATGTTATAATTTCAGTGCATTGTTCTCTGTTGCTTGGATATGATCTGAATAAGTCTAATGCTACTTCCCTAATTCCATAGAACTCTAGTTTTGCTAATAATATGTTATGGTTTACTAAATCAAAAGCTTTGGACAGGTCTAGAAAAATTCCTATTAAATAATTTCCCTGATCATTCTTATTATAGGTTTCATCGAGAAATTCTGTTATTGCATTTACTGTTGACAATATTGTTATATGAAAAATTTTTGTCTGTAAAGCCTTGTTTGAAATTTTCTGAATTATGGCTTAGTGGTTGTTAGTCATGTTAGGATTATTGAGCTTTCTGCCATCCTTATTGTTAGTTCTGTGGGCTTCATCAGATAACCTGTGAAGTCATGTAAACCAATGCCATGAAACCTTCAATTTTCTGATTTTTTTTTTTACAGTAATCTGGAGCTGATAATTTTGTCTTATATCTTATAAAAAATACCTTGTTAACAACAGAGCATGATTGTATTTACATGGACCAGAAAATGAGACATAGCTGTAAAATGCATGTCTTCAATTCTAGCTAGCAAATAAATCGTGGAAATGTGTTAGTGCTTCATATTATATACGAAAGAGTAACCACCATTATCAACTTGTTCACTGTGTCATGATTTAATCATTCTGAAACAGTCTTTGTTGTAGTGGAAGCAGAAGAATAGGCAGCTTCTATAGTACTCCTTAACACATACCATACTTTGTTCAAACTGGCTTTAAATTGTCCCAAGGTAAATTAGGTAAATTAATCTCAGCTGGCACTTTTATTCAGATTTCAGCATCGACTGTTGCGTTACTAGGGTAACACGTATTTTCTGAATAAAATCCACATTGTTTTAAAACAAATTGTTATTAGCACACACAAATTTTTCCTTTCATGATTTTTATAAATTTATGCTACTTTGTCAGAGAAGAAGAGTGCAAAATTCGGTGTAATTTTATTAAATTTGATCATTTTGTGTTTCAAATTAAAATCTTAGACATGTGATGGGTTTTATTAATACTTTTTTTTGTCATCATCTGCATTTGATGAAAAATCATCAGGCTTGTAGTTCAGATATTATAATTTAACGGTTTACTGTAAAAATAATTATACCGTACTTAAAAAGTAATAAATAGAACCAGAGAATAATATTTCTGTTGAATATAGTGTGAGAATATTTAGGAGAAAAATTCCTTGATTTTCCGTTCAGATGCTCTCCCAATTGAGCTAGCCAGATTTTGATCCACAGTACCAGATGGAATCTCTTTCCTATGATTTCTCTGGCAAAAAAAGATCATAAGAGTAATATAGGGCATCAAAAATACTGAACCTTGCAAACCTCATTTTACTGAAATTAACATTATGACCTTGACTAGTCTTTATATAGTACATGTGCTACGGTATGTCAAAGATAATTATGATAATTTTAATATTAGTTCAGATATCTACTCTTATACAATTCAACGGCCCTAAATAGCGTGCTTGCTCGCCCGCTTCGTGAGACATCGGGTATACTCGGCGATGTTCGTCTCTCGCAATCTAAACTTTCATGACGACTACAAAATCAGGAAGGAAAACCGTTTCTTTATTATATAAGGCCTAAGTGAAATGAACACAATGAACAAATATTATAATTTTATTTTTACTTACAATTTTCATAGCTCTGAACCACAAACATTTTTAATAATCTACCAGTGTAATTTTCTTAAAATTCCTGGAGTCAATGAATAATGGCGGGCGAAGCCGGGGGCAACAGCTGTAAAATATTGATGGTTTTTTCTCTTGAAATATCGCTGATAATAATAATCCAAACAAACCATTCCTTCCCTTGAAACATTATATAATTTCTGAAAATTACACTGAATTGATAAAATAAAATTCACATCATATTCATGTCAATAAACAGCTGAGAAACAATACGTATTATGTGTTCCACTGCCTTCTAAACTGTATTAATCGTGTAATTCTAGAGACGGCGGTGATGTGTTCACAGGTTCTTTGGAACTGCATAATCGATTCTGATATAGTTTTCCCAGGGGGCGCTTTCATGTCGTGGAATGTACTCTAAAGCAGGAATTTTAGCTGTTTCATTAATTATTAATGGCTTAGTTTATGAATGATTCGCGTGCAAGTGTTAATAAATATAATGATTTAATAATTATTATACTCTTAATTTTTAAAAGAATTATCGTGGCTAAGCCACGGGCACCTCCTAGTACATAAATACAAAACAAGAAATAAAAATAATTTAGTCTCTAATTTTACAAGATTGAATAGAAGTCAAAATAGTTTTAAGCATGTTGGAATCAAACTTTTTAACAAACTCCCACCAAATGCTAGAAATGTTAATTCCAAAAGATTTAAAATAGTAATTAAGCAATGGCTAAAAAGCAAGGCATTTTACACTATACAGGAGTTCGATGAGACAAGTCTGGATGACCTGGTGTTTAAATAGTTCTAGAATTTTTACACTGATGATGTCTATTACTTTGTATAAGTTTAATGACAGATAAATAAATAATATTATTATTATTATTATTATTATTATTATTATTATTATTATTATTATTATTATTATTATTATTATTATTATTATTATTATTATTACCCTTAACAGTTGACCTCAATGTAAGACATTCACATCATATACAGTATTGTGAGGCACGAAAGTGTAACTACTTTATACCTAGCTTGTCATTAAGTTTAGTATCTAATACACTAATTTGTAGTGATTTTTGTGACTGGATTTCCAGTCTTCTTGTATAGATAAGTAAGTACTCGTATTCATGAAATCACAGAATAATGTTTCTGTTGAACATTACATGAGGACATTAATGAATTTCATTCCGTTAGTGGTAATCTGAATAAAATAGTTAAAATTTTCAGCCTGAAAGCACTAGTATATAAAAACCTATCACAAATTCTAAATGCTGGAGACGTAGAATTACAAATTTCATTTGAAGTTTTATTAACAGTAATCACAATTTGTGAACTGTTACAGCTGTTTTAAACATGTACCGTATTTTACGGACCATAAGACCCATCTTGATTTTAGGATGGAAATTTAAAGGAAAATAAATTTAATGTGATTCTAAACCAAACATTTTAAAGGGAAATAATATACTTCCTTACATTTACAAATTATAACCTTGTACAATGGAATCAGTGTAAATCACTTCTAACTTAAAACCTGCGTTGTACGGAAATCTCTTCTGTACTGGTGGCATCGTGTGAGTTTTAACAATTGGACTGATTACTAGACTTCGGATTTTAGGTAAAAACCTATTTTAATCCTTAAGTGATACATGGACGAAAACTTGTATATGCATGTTTCATAAGTGACTATGCCTAAAACTGATACTTTTATAGGACCTAAAACAGCCTATTTTTAGGTTAGAGCCTAATATTGGCTTTTGGCTTGTTTTTCCTCTAAAGTTGAAAATAAGTTATTTTTGGTTTTAAATTCTAGCATTTACTTTCAGTTCGTACTAAATTTTTAGGTCGGAATGTGCAGTACGCGACACATTTTTTGTGACGTGGTTAAATAGTAAGGAATGTTTTATCCCTCTGTCACTCATATTACTTGCCTTGCTCACGGCGTGAATCGTGTTGCAGAGCAGTTCAGGCCACAGTTTCTAAGGGTAAATAAATTTATTTCTACTGTAAAAGAGGTATTTGTGAAGGCACCAACAAGGGTTCAGGCTTTTCGAGAGAGATTACCGAGCGTTGCTCTTCCACCAGAACCTGTACTCACTCGTTGGAGAACATGGTTGGAGGCTGCTAACTATTACAGCAGTCACTTTAATGAAGTTAAAGATGATGTGATAAATCGACCAGATGATTCTGATAGCATTATCTCAGCAAAATAACTCATGAAAGATTCTAGAATTTAGAGGGAGCTAGTATTTATTAGGTCACATTGTACTTTTCTTGTGCATGTCAATGCATCACTGGAAGCTGCCGGGAAAGCATTGTATGAGCAGATGGACATATTCAACGATATGAAGAAAAAGATTGAAAAAGTTCCTGATCCTATAGAGGATATAGTAAGGGATAAACTGGAGTAAGTTCTCCTGAGAAATAAAGGGCTAAAAAGCCTTTGTGCTGCTTCAGACATTCTAACAGGCAAGACAACGGACTTTCAGTGTGATATTCCAATCAACATAGTGCCAAACATAGTTACTTCAGTAGAAGCGGAGCGTTCATTTTCAGCCTATAAGTTAGTGTTGAGCGAAAGGCGACATTGTTTTGCACTAGAAAATCTAGAAAAAGTACTAGTTATTTATTGTGAAGCCAATTACGGACAAGAATTGTAAGGAATTGATCAATGTTGTTTACAGGTCCATTAATTCATGAACATTGTTTTCTAAAATTATATAGTAGGCCCTATATGAAAGTTATGGCAGCCTATATATGTGTTTTATCATGATTATTGATTAATGGTGACTTCAATAAATATAATATTCTGCATTGCAATTGAGATATTTCAGAAAATTGGCAACTTAACGATTTTATAAGAGACTATTTTACGTAGCGTAGTGGTTGTGGCGCTGCGCTACAAGCCGGAAGGTCGCGGGTTCGATCCCCGATGAGGTCGTTGGAGTTTTTCAATTGGCCTAATCCTTCTGGTGGCACTATGGCCCTGGGGTCGACTCAGCCTTTAACAGAAATAAGTATCAGGAGCAATCCTGGGGGTAAAGGCGCCGGTGCGTAAGGCTGACAACCTTATCACCTTCATGTGCCGATGTCTCAAAATCTGGGGGCCTCAACCTCCTGGAACCCTCTTGGCCTCCATGATCTGTAATAGGGAACACACCTTTTTATATACTTTAAAACACTAGATTGAACAATTAACAGTTCCGTACTCTTAGTAGTGCTGTTGAAGTTTCACTAGCTGAAATATCTGGTCATTCTCTTGAAATCTTGTCGCTTATTTAATAGTAGATGCATTTCGGCACAGATTGTGCCATCTTCACTTCCTAAATGAATAAGTGGAATGTTAACAATGAGGAAATTATGAGCAAATTGAATATTTATATGATTTATGTATATATATATATATATATATATATATATATATAAGTGTTATATAAAAGTTTTACTAACCTTAAAGTATTCAATGAACCGACCCGACTGCTGAGTATCAACATACTGAGTAACTATTCTCGCGAGCATATGAATTTATGGCTGTTGGGTGTGTTCTCTAAATGATTCAAACAGCGGGTTATATTCAATCGGATTCTCATTAATAATTTTATGCTTATATTTATATATCTCAAGTGATTCTAAAGTGTGCAGTTTAGGTTCTTTATTTTGTTTATGTAAAATTTCATGTGTATTTTCCATGGTGTTCGATTGATGTTTTTCGTTCAGTAGATGTTTTGCGTATGCCGACTTTTGTTTATTAAATCTGTAATCTAGAATATGTTCTTGAAACCTCTGTTTGAATTTACGACCGGTTTGTCCTATATAATATTATTATTATTATTATTGTTTACATAATTTACAACAAACTTGCGCTTTTCAAACTTTTTTTCTAAAATCATCAAAAGTAGCAGCATCATAATCAAACTGTACTGCTCGGAAATTCAAACCTCTGTAATAAATTATTATTGACCAAGGATGCCAGCATTAATATTGATGCCATGAAATTTGCCTAGTAATGATACACTGACTTTAAGAATAATTTTAGCCAACGTTCTACTTATGGCAAATGGGCACTAATGGGTTGATGTATCTAAAACAAAATGAGATATAAATAAATGGAGCAAAAATATGTTGCACAAACTTTCTCGAATATACGTGTTAAAGGCTAGCACAGAAAAAAGTAAATTATAGGGACAATTAAATTTTATTTATTGCATTTTCAGAAAATAATAAGTATCTAGAACAGAAAGCATCAGGGTCGGTCTTTATATTCAGTGCTTTTACCGTGAAATAATAATAATAATAATAAGAAGAAGAAGAACAGTAATAACTTGGGGTTTGAATGGTTTCCTCAATCTCAAAGGCAAAAATGCAAATATATTGAGATATAGCCGAACAATAGAAGCAAATGCTGCACTAATGAGTTATTATAAAGAGCCTACTGGTAAATTTGGGTGGCCACGAGGTTTGATTTGAACCCAGGACCTTCTCTGTATTACCCTATACCACCTCGCTCTAACTGATTTTGGTGTGTTCATTACGACTGTGGTGAACTGACTATATGCCACAACAATATCTAGATTATAGTATTCTTGTTACTATGGGCAACAAACGAATATTCATATTTTAATCAAAGTGAATGTTCTAAAATTCGCATTTGAGTCATGTTATTTCGTTTTTATCTTGGTACCTATTAATTGTATAAAGAAATGTATTTAACAAAAAATGTTCTCTTTAATTTTCTCTACAACTTTACTGTAATAGGTTTTCATGTATCGCCTATTGTAATGGAGATAATCTAGAAAAATTGAAAATGGATACGAGTAAAGTACCCCCTAAGTAATTTTTGCAGAGAAACGGATATAGCCATTTCATTAGTCATATATAAGAGTTTCCAATTTTAAAGTTTTATTAAAATCGTTAGAGCCATTTTTTTCAAAAATAAAAATTTTCAAAAAAGTTTTCATGAAAAGTCCCCTTAATATTTCAGTTATAAAACCCAAATTCTGGGCGGTTCGATAAAATTTCGAAAATGTCCTTGATTCAAAAAATGAAATAAATACATTGGACCGTTTATCCGCTGTGCTTGTCCACAGACGGACGGACAGACGGACAGACGGACAGACGTCATTCCAAAAACACTTTTTTCGGTTTCTAGGCATCGTGAAACATGCTTTTCCGGTGTTATCTCGATTTCGATTTTTTGTCACGATCACAATACTTTCTCTATAGCCTACTACGAGAAAGTAAAATGAAATTTTAAACAACAGTTTTGGTTTACATTTTGAAATACGTGTTCAAAGTTTGAAGTTTCTAGGACAAGTAGTTAGAAAATCACTCTCAACACTTCGGTCATCCCTAAAGGGAGTGAGAGAGTGAGCAGTAGTTTTATGAAAAGCAATAAAACCGTTATAACTGGCACATATTTGTGATATTCGGGAATTTATTGCGATTTACTTGAAAACAGTTTGCAGTAAACACAGCTACCGCACTGTTGTTACCTTTCTGTGTAGGCCTATTACTCTAAGTGAGTGCAATTAATTGCGTAATGATTTACAAATACAGCTATTTGGAACACAATAGCGTGTTGCGTAATTCTTAGAATGTTGCCAAGGGAATATTTCATACATTATAGTCATTAAAATATCCGCACTGAGCATAAAATATTCTCTAAGTACAGCATTCAGTTAATATGTAACTACTCCCGTCCTTCGAAGTACCAGTTCAAATATTCAGATATGGCATAAATCTGCTCAGCAACTTACGTAGTTACCGTCCTTCGTGGAGGGGGGAGATAGTGATATGGTTCCTTCCTCCATAAGATAGGTATGAGCCTTCGTAAATGGAGTTTGCTTCGGCAAATATATATATATATATATATATATATATATATATAACGTGCGTTAGAAAAGCCTTCTCTGTATAACTATTGAACAAAGATTTATTGTAACAATGTTCTCAGCTCTCTTTTGAACACTAATGTGTGTGTGAAAGTTTGATTTTTTTATTTCAATACAAGAACTTGTTATTTTGAGAATAGCCTACTATATAAATACAAGAAATACTTTACAACAAAAAATATTTACTTAAGTATCTTGAAAATGACAAAACAAAATGAGTAATCTTTATTGTGATTAGCAATACAAAAATTAAAACTTTCTTGATGCAGATTAAAGAATAATTACCCAAATTATTATATTAATACTTGACACAAAATTTATTCAAATGAGATGACAAATAGTCCTGTCAAAAGCAGGTTGTGATATATTTCTGAAATAAAAATATACATATATTACATAATTACAATTATCTTTCTTTACATAATGTACATATATCTGATACAAAAGATAAAAACTATTCACGAACTATGTGATAACTTTAAAGAAACAACTTGAATATGAGAGTGAATAAGTTGATATTTCTAGCAAAATAACAGTAATGCTCTCCGATATAAATATCTGCATCTGTTTGACTAATATTAAGTGACAAAATATTCAAGCAATCAAAACTCAGTAATGATAGGCCTAAGTTAGAAATTATAAAATTTGAGATTATGCATACTGTAATTACTGTACAAAATAGAGCTGAGAACAGTGTTGCAATAAATCTTTGTTGCAATAGTTATACAGAGAAAGCTTTTCTAACGCACAGTCTTCTTTGCGTTAATATTAGAATGAATACTGCATTACGTAGAATAGCAACTTATGCAATGAACATATTTAATTATTCGAAAAGTAATTCCTGCAAGATGGGCCTAGGCCTATCTCCTTAACATTATAGCTTTAATTTTTACTAAACGAAACAATGTTTAATAAACGGTGCAAAAATATGTTGCACAAACTTTCTCGCATATACGTGTTAGCACAGAAAAAAGTAAATCATAGAGACAATTAAATTTTATTTATTACATTTTCATAAAACTAACAAGTATCTAGAACAGAAAGCATCAGGGTCGATCTTTATGGTCAATGCTTTTACCGTGAAATAATAATAATAATAATAATAATAATAACTTGGAGCTTGCATGGTTTCCTCAATCTCAAAGGCCAAAATGCAGGATACATTGAGATATAGCCGAACAATAGAAGCAAATGCTGCACGAACGAGTTATTAGAAGGGTTTACTGGTAAATTTCGGTGGCCACGAAATTTTATTTGAACCCAGGACCTCTTCCCTATTACCCTATACCACCACATTCTAATTGATTTTGGTGTGTTCATTACGACTGTGGTAAACTCACTACATTTCACAACAATATTTAGATTATAAGTTAGTATTCTTGTTACTATGGGCAACAAAAGAATATTCATATTTTAATGAAAATGTTTGCTCTGAAATTCGCATTTAGGCTAAGTCATGTTATTTCGTTTTATTCTTGATATCTATTAATTTTATAAAGAAACGTGTTTAACAAAAAATGTTTTTTTAAATTTTGTCTACAACTTGACTGTACTAAGTTTCCATGTATCCATGTAATAGAAATAGCCTAGAAAAATTGAAAATGGATGCGAGTAAAGTACCCTCTAAGTCATTTTTGCAGAAAAACGGATATAGCCATTTTGTTAGTCATAGATAAGAGTTTCCAAATTTAATTTTTTATTAAAATCGTTAGAGCCAATTTTTCAAAAGTCAAAATTTTTCAAAAAACTTTCATGAAAAGTCCCTTATTATTTCAGTTATAAAACTCAATTTCTGGGCGGTTCGATAAAATTCCGAAAAAGTCCTTGATTCAAAAAATGAAGTAAATACAATGAACCGTTTACCCGCTGTGCTTGTCCACAGACAGACGGATAGACGCACAGATGGACAAACGGACATACGTAATTCCAAAAACACTTTTTTTTTCGGTTTCTAGGCTTCGTGAAACATGCTTTCCCGGTGTTACCTCGATTTCGAATTTTTGTCACGATCACATTACTTTCTCTATACTACGCATATGCGAGAAAGTAAAATGTGTCCCTAGGTGCAAGGATTCTAATTAGGTCTGAAACTGTTCATATATAATTATGAATATATCCTGTAATTATTCTCATACCTTAAAGTACGTAATTGATGATAATAATATATATAACTGACGGCCATCTTACGTGGGTAAGGAAGTTGACCAACACGACAAACCTCGCGGGAGCCTAACCAACTTAACCTAACCTAACTGCACTAAAATATAATCTTCCTGCCACTACTTACCTTAATGCAAGAAGGATAGTTGGTCATGCTTTGCATGGGCATCCTGCTTCGCTCAGAATCATATTATGACTGGCGTGTTTTATGCCTAATCCAGTTTCACGGATTGAAGTTGAGCGAACTTTTCACGAAGTGTATTAAATACGTTTAATATTCGACCTATACCTTTTATTAACTTTTAAATGCCTTACCTGTCTTACGTTTTACATAACGAAATGGTGAAGCACGTTCTGTTAAAACTCTTCTTTATGCTTAAAATTAATCCTTTCCTTTTTAAGTTAAATTTGATGCGAAATTCCTGTGAAATTCCTGTGAATTTTACAAATAAAATGGAAAGTTTTGATGTTAATATTGAACAAAATAACAGTAAATCGAATAATATACTGCACAACAAATTATTTAATGATCTTTCATCAGAACATTCGAGGTTTAAGGAATAAAACTAAGGAACTCAGCACTAGTTTAGAATAAGTGCCTGCATATAATTTGTGTTTCCAAGCACTATCTAAGCCAACAGGAATTGAAATCCCTTCATTGAAATAGATATATCTTAGAAGCAAATTATTCTAGAAAAACTTACGTTATGGGGGAGTTTGCCTTTACATTAATCAGCACTTAACTGTTAAAGAGACAGGTTCACATATTTGTATTGAACATCGAATTATGTGCAGTCTACTTAGGGAATAAATATCTAAATATGATAATTGTTATAAGAGTTTCTGGGAATTTTGACAATTTCCATACAAAACCATAAGGTGTTCTCAATTTTGTTTGTAAACCAAGAAGAGGATTTGCTGTCTGAGGAGACATAAACATTTACTAATTAACAATAAATACGAGGAGAATCCAATTAAATACTATGCTAAAAAAAACTAACTCCGTGGCGCTAACATCCCCGAAGGGACAAGGCCTACCGCCCGACCGCAGCGTCATCTACCATAGACAGATGGCAGGATTGGGGGGCTTGTTGTCAGCATGACGACACCCACGGCCGATAATGCTGGTTTCCGTGATAGGAGCCGCTATTTCTCTGTCAAGTAGTCCTCAATTTGAATCACGAGGCCGAGTGCACCCCTACCAGACCTCCCTACCTCAGAAATATCCGCATTGTATTACAAATGTAGCCATAAACCGGTACACTTCTTACCTCCACGATAGGAAACAAAATGTTGTCATAAATTAGGAAAATATCTATATTAATAAAAAATGAATTTACAAAAGGGTTGTTGCCGCATCACTTGAGAACGGCTCGACCGATTTGACTGATTTCTTTTTTGTTGTGTTCGTAATTGTCAGGGCAAGGTTTGTATGAAAGAAAATTTTTGGAAAATCCACGGGGAAAGTCGGAAATGTGAAATGAGGCACAGTTAGAGAGTTCTGCTGTCAATTGTTTACATAACGAAAGTATTGTTTACGGTGTTCACATAGGGCTTTGGGAACCATATTATAATACTGGGCTTTAACAAATTCTGATACTATCGATGTAGTTAATACATCTGTGAAAATAATTCTTGAAGAATAAAATCCACGAAAACAAAGCAGTCACATAACTTTCTCTACCCTCGACATGGAAAATATTTTCTCACTTCACATTTTGATGTAGAATAAGCGGTCGTATTGCAGGGACAACTTAAGTGTGTGCCTGTGAGTGTGCTATATCGGAAGTCGGTAACAAATCCTATCCACTGATACGTCACTCATAGCTGTATGCTTTGTATTAGTTGAGAAATAGACCTAGGGATGTTTGTCAGAGGCCCTAAGCATCTAAAAGAAGACAAAATGGGATGGAAAATTTTCAGTCTTACGCGCGCAGTATATTATGTCCCAGGTTTTTGGGAAGGAAAGTATGAAAGTGATATTGAATTTCTTATTTACTTCAGCCCCGAAACGATTGTATGGTAATATGAGAGTGAGAAATAAAATCTTCTGTCAAGACAATACAATCTTATGTAACCGGAATTCTTTTTTCGTCTTATTTGCACTCCTCCCAGGCATTGTGTGTAGAAGCAATGGAATGCAACATTCGACATCCTCTATGAGCCATAAAAAGCTATATGTAGCGTTTTCTGAGGGAATAGTCTGAGTGTCATATATCGTTCTTCCTTATTTCGAATTCTACATACATATTATATAAGGACCTAGAGTTTCAACATCGAAAGTCCTGCACAAGTTAATTTCATATTACAAAATACAAAACCCGGGCGACGCCGGGCCTTTTAAGCTAGTTAATAATATAAATGAATCGGAATGGGGTACTATAAAACACGGAGTTTCCCAATGTCAATGCGAGGACCATTTCTTGTTTAGTATATACCAGCTGAAAAGGCCCGGCGTCGCCCGGGTTTTGTGTTTTGTAATTTGAAATCAACTTATGAAGGACTTTCGATTTTCAAACTCTAGGTCCTTGTATAATATGTATGTAGAACTTGAAATGAGGAAGAACGACTTATCACACTCAAACTGTTCCCTCAGAAAACGCTAGATATAGCTTTTTATGGCTCACAGAGGATGTCGAATGTTGCATTCCGTTGCTTCTACACACCATGCCTGGGAGGGGTTGAAATAAGAAGAAACATAAATTCCGAGTACATAGGATTGTATTGTCTTTCTGGAAAATTTTATTTCTCACTCTCATGTTACCATACAACCATTTCGGGGCTGAAATAGAAAAGAAATTCAATATCACTTTCACACTTTCCTCCCCCAAAACCTGGGATAAAATATAATGGGGGCATAGGACTGAAAATGTACCATCCCATTTTGTATTTTTTTTAGATGCTTTGATAAACATACCTATTTCTCAAATAACACAAAGCCTACAGCTATGAGTAACGTATCAGTTGATAGGATATTTTTTTTACAGACATCTGATATAGCATACTCATTGGCACACACTTAAGCTGTCCCTGCAATACGGCTTCTTATTCTACATCAAATGTGAAGTGAGAAAATTATATTTTCCTTGTCGAGGGTAGAGAAAGATATGTGACTGCATCACACTGTGCTTTATTTTCGTGGATTTCATTTTTCAGTAATTATTGTCGCCAATATATTACATCGATAGAATCATAATTTTTGTTAAAGTCCAGTATTACGCACAGAATACCAATATTATTATTATTAGAAGTGAACAGCGCATGTCAAAACTCGGAAACAAAAAGGGGTCGGGCAGTTAAGCTGTAAGAATGAAAAATGTACGTGCCAGAACACATGTATGAAAATGCATTCCAAATTCTGTAAAACCATAGCCCACTAGCATTAGCGGGCTACGGTAATGACCATAGCCCACTAATACTAACAGGCTATAGTGATACAAACAATTATCTTTTAAAAGCATTGACCACAAGATGCACTAAATGATGAACATCTTAAATTAAAAATAATAATAATTTGCAAACAATATGCGTCAGATCTTATACAAACCATAGTGTAGAATACCTTCTAGAATTTCTACTACTCACAACATACAACATATAAGGCTCGGTGACTGCTGAAATATGTATTTCTTTAGATGACTTTATAAATAAAAAAACAAACATCCTTGATTATTGAATATTTATAAAAATTCATTTTAAAAAGATTACACTACCGTAAATATTAGTAGCTTCCTGTCACTTGAGTTTCTTTTATCTACACAGCGGTATGAGCCTTACTTTCTATTTTCACAAAAACTAGGCGAGGCTTCAGATCACTTCCCACATTAGACTGGGAGCTCACAGGGATTGGGATAACTTCGTAATTTAACTTATGTCTAGTATGGTTAACGAAATCTTTCTCCAGGAAGTGGTCTTCACACATGAAATAATTAGCACAATTCACATTATCATCTTGATTGCACTGACGTTTCCACTGTATCAGTTGGTTCACATTTGATTTTTTGGGAAACCTGTAGAAATATTTGTTTTGTAGTTCACGTTGGATTTTAAACTGAAGTATCTACTTCCGCAGCCAGGGAACTTACAGGAATATTTCACTCGTTTCTGGAACAAAGAATACGAAACATTAATCTTAATAATTCGTAGAACATGGAATACATATTAATTCAGAATTGTTTTAAGTAGGTAATGTGGGTCGCTACTTGACATCTTTATAATATGTTAATTATATCTCCTCCTTTTTCAAACACTAATGCATACAGATCGCTGCAGAGAAAAAACCAGATATTACGCCTCTTCGTATATTGCTGTCACATGTTTCGAAACAAACCTGCCGCCATGGCAACAGCGATCACAGTGCACCAACCGGTCGGGCAGTGAACTTATTAGCTGTTGCTATTCATTCAATGTTACTTTCACCCCCGTGGTATTACGTAGTTTCCAAAGCCCTATGTGATCACTGTAAACAATACATTGCTGTCATGTGAACTAAACTGCATTTAATTTTTTTTCAGTATAATATTCTCAGAAATTATATAATTTTCAAGGGAAGGAGTGGCTTGTTTGAATTTTAATGCTGACCGCGTTACTTCCCAGGCTTAACTGGGTACGTGTGCAAAATTTCGTGCAAATTGGTCAAGAAATGTAGATTTGTATAGGGAACATGCATACACACTTTCGATTTTATATATTAGAAGATAAATTTCTTCCAGTGATCATAAACAGTCTGTCAAAAACGATTCTGTTTGCTGATGACATTAACATCATAATAAAAAATAAAAACCTAAGTATCTTTAAAAACAAATTAAATAATATACTGTCAATCACGAGTTGTCCCTTAATTCAGACAAGACAAATATAATGAAATTTCAGACATATAGATCAGCAACTTGTGTGGAAAAGATGATAAAAACTGATACAGTAGTAAAAAATGTTTAACCTGACAAGTTGGCAAATTTTTTAAGCTGGAAAAAATACGTTTAATATATCGCAGCAAAATTGTGCTATGTACCTTATACAATAAGACCTACAATAAATGTTTGGGGAATTAATATTTAAAAATTGGCTTATTTTGCATACATTCATTCAATAATTAAATATGGAGTAATATTTTGGGGAAATTTGACTGACAGTAGAAACATATTCATTTTACAAAAGTAAATCATTCTCTGATGCGTACAAAAGATGTTCTTGCAATCCTTTATATAAGAAAACTGAAATCTTAATCCTCCCTTTCGAACATATTCTGTCTGTAATGACCTTGTGTGTGAATATTCTAAATAAATTTACCAGAATCATCATAATGATATCGTAATATCGATACTAGACAAAAACGTGATCTTCATTTGCCTACAGCTTTATTAACCGGTTATCAAAAAATGTGTTTACTATGAACCTACTAACTCTTTAAAGTTCCTTTTCATACAATACTTATAATAGTATTTATTCCTTTTGGCACAAAATATCCCTTCAGTAAAACTAAACCCCCGTGCACTTAATTCGTTGACAATGAAACGGCAAAGTTATCAAAGGTCTACTTAACGTAGATCACGGTGAAAATTAATGGAATTACATTTCAACAAAATGAAACATTTCCCAGTTTGGATAAATTCGTTGGCCTAAGAGGTTGAGATAGAATGAAAGGGGTGAATCTCTACCTTTGCTGTTTAATGCATCCCCTAGTGACGATTTCCGGCGGAGGGTCATCGTCATCCTTGTTTGTATTCCAATGCATAACACAGTAGTCACAGTATCGGTTGACATGTAGATTAGCTTAAATTGCACGACTTCTTTAAATCTTGTGGGTAACGCCTTATTTTAAAATTTACAAATACACGGATGAGCAATAAACAATCTGTATTTCTGCTTGGTGTAAAAAGAAATGTGAATGTTAAGGATCCTTTTTTATACTCTATGTTCTGTATACTCAGAAAATAGCAAAAAATTGCATTATATAACTTTCGGATAAGTGCCGTCAGGGCGTGTAAAGCATTAAGTGGTGGAACTTGCGTAGTTCACCGTTCCCGCCGGGTGATGGCGTTAGCTCCGACATCACTGGCTGGCTGCATGCGTAAGTATTATACTAATTAGCTTTAGCTAAATATTTTTCGACTTTCAATAATGATGAGACAATACATTATGGTGTCCAATCGTCCCGTTCTTCCCGGGACAGTCCTTAATTTTTTTTGGCAAAATGTTCAGCTGTCCCGAAAGTTTTATGGGGGACTCTCAAATTGTCCGATTTTTTGTGAATCCGCTTGGGCACTGCATTTTATGCTACACTAGCATGTGCCCGCGGCTTCGCCCGCGATAATTATTTCAAAAATTAAAAATTAAGAGCATAATAGTTAAATCATTATATTTATTAACACCTAAATCACGTGGACTACATACCACGATTAGATAGCGTCGCCTGGTAAAAGCGACCTCAGATTCGACTTCCTTGCCCAGAATACCCCTGTACAGTGAGTTTCGTCCAAATCGAACAATGTTTGACCATATTTAGGCCTATATTGATTATCCCTCTTCCGTGTAGGTTGAAAATTTCATATGTCTTCGGGCCTTGATATTCTAAACAAATGAATCGTCCAGGACGGACTTACAAAATCAAGCGATCGCCCGCGGTAATTATTTCAAGAATTAAAAATTAAGAGCATAATAGTTAAATCATCATATTTATTAACACCTAAATCACGTGGACTACATGTCACGATTAGATAGCGTCGCCTGGTAAAAGCGATCTCAGATTCAAGTTCCTTGGCCCAGAAAATCCCTGTATAGTGAGTTTCATCCAAATCGAACGATGTTTAACCATATTTAGGTCTATGTTGATTATCCCTCTTCCGTGTAGGTTGAAAATTTCATATGTCTACGGGCCTTGACATTCTAAACAAATGAATCGACCAGCGTGGGCTTACAATGCTTACGATGCTTTTATTACCACGGTATGACAAAAATAGCCAAAGCCAACTGCAATTGATTTGACATTGAAATGTATTACTGAAATCTGATGCTTCGACAGCGCTAAAATCACGTTTTCTGCAAGTTTTTCACTCATAACTCACGAACGAAAGCTAAAATTAAAAATCCGGCTTCGATTCGCATTCGCCCACCTTTCAGCCCATCTATGTTTAAAATTTCAGATCTCTGCGTTCAGTAGATTTCGCTGGGCATCGTGGACAGACAGACAAACACGTCCTTTTATTATTTTAAGATAGGATGTGCCCGCGGCTTCGCCCGCGATAATTATTTCAAAAATTAAAAATTAAGAGCATAATAGTTAAATCATTATATTTATTAACACCTAAATCACGTGGACTACATACCACGATTAGATAGCGTCGCCTGGTAAAAGCGACCTCAGATTCGACTTCCTTGCCCAGAATACCCCTGTACAGTGAGTTTCGTCCAAATCGAACAACGTTTGACCATATTTAGGCCTATATTGATTATCCCTATAATAATAATAATAATAATCCTCTTCGGTGTAGGATGAAAATTTCATATTATGTTTGCGTGCCTTGACATTAAAAACAAATGAATCGACCAGCGTGAGCTACAACATTCTTGAGATCGCGATGCTTTTATGTCGAAGGTATGACAAAAATAGCCAAAGCCTAGTGTAATTGATTTGTATTACTGAAAACTCATGCTTCAAAAACGCAAAAAATGCACGTTTTTTGCTCATTTTTCACTCATAACTCACGAACGAAAGCGAAAATTAAAATTCCGGCTTCGAGGTGCACATTCCGACCCTTTAGTCCGCCTATGTATAAAATTTCAGATCTCTGCGTTGAGTAGATTTCGCTGGGCATCGCGGACAGACAGACGGAGGACAGACAGACGGAGGACAGACAGACGGAGGACAGACACTTCCTTTTTTTAATATAGATAACTTTGTTTCTAGTTTGCATTGAGTATATTAATGGTATATGTCACTTCTCACACCCTTCATATAATTATATTAAAAGGAGCAGCTGAAATGGAAAAATATTTAGCTTTATTGTGCTTTTATTAAAAATATTGTACCAAATTTTTCTTCTGATGAAGACGAAATGTTTGATGAATTTTTTTGCGTACAAAACTACTTAAAAACGAAATTGAAGATAGTGTTGGAAGAAACATCGAAACAATTTTTTTTTTAATTGTGTAAAATGTTTGCCTATTTTAATGGTAGAAACATGAACATAAAAAATATGATTTATTTGGTAGAGTTTTGTCTGTCAGTTTCTGGGTCAAATGCTTCGGTGGAACAAGTTTTCTCTCTATTATACTTATTGTGCTTGTTGTGATGAGAGAAACAAAATGAAAAATGCAATAGTGAAGACCTTGCCGCAAGTGAAAACACAGGGTATCGTGTGCTTACATTTATAATAAAATATAATTAAAATATACAGTGACAATGAGGCATCTACTTCTGCGGTATAAATTACTATCTACATCAGCCTACAGAAAAAAATGTAAGCCATTTGTGGTCATTTCTATGCACGAGACAAAAGAAATTTTAATTTTTCACTAAATTTTTTACTCGAAATTTTTGTTACCTTCTTGAATTTCCCCAGTATTTTAAAAATTGTCCTGTTTTTATATAAAAATCATATCGACCTTCAATTGGCTGAATGTCTTTAGTAGTATGGTTTTGGGGACGACCCCTAGGGTGGGGCCCGATACTGTCCCGCAACATTGGGTGGGGCAGGGGCAAAGTCCATCTCGCATCGTGTTGCAGGGGCAATGTCCGTAAATGACATCATCCACGATGGCGGCGCGCTAGACCACGTGACCGGAAGTAGGTTTCGTATTTCATCACGAAGCGTAAATGCATCGTTAGCATTATATTTCTCCATACAAGTTTTCCGTAAGATGTTTATTTCACTATGGTCCTGGGATCGACACGGGTTTGCTGGTTAGCGTTTAATATAATTTTCACTTTGGTCCTAAAGTAAAGGCGGCCGGTGCGTAAGGCTGTTAACCTTATTATTATTATTATTATTATTATTATTATTATTATTATTATTATTACCATTATTATTATTGTTATTATTATTATTATCATTATTATATTACTTTTTTTCTTTCTTTCTTTCTTTTCTTTTTCTTTTTTTACACATCGAAGTCTAAAAGATACTAAGATAGCACATATTTCATTTCTTCAAGTATTTTTTTATAATTATATTTCACTGTACATTTTTTCCGTAAGATGTCTATTTATCTAAAACATTTATTTTTCACTATGGCCCTGGGGTCGACTCAGCCTCTAACAGAATCCTGGAGTAAAGGCTGCCGGTGCGTAGGGCTAACAACCTTAACGTACATATTATTATTATTATTATTATTATTATTATTATTATTATTATTATCGTCATTATTATTTTACTTTTTTTTTCTTTCTTTTCTTTTTCATTTTTTACACATTCAAGTCTAAAAGATATTAAGATAGCGTATATTTAATCCTTTATGTTTTTTTATAATTATATTTAACCATACAATTTTATCCGTAAGATGTATATTTCTCTATTACATTAATTTTTTACTATGACCCTGGGATCAACTCAGCCTCTAACAGAATACTAGAGTAAATGCGGTCGGTATGTAAGGCTGTTAATCTTAACGTACATATTATTATTATTATCATTATTATATTACTTCTTTGTTTACATATCGAATTCTAAAAGATATTACGTTAGCACATATTTCAAACCTTTATTTATTTATTTTTTTATTATTATTATTTTTTTTTTATATAATTATGGTAGTTATCGGCCAGTGCGTAAAACTCATGCTGAGGTCTTTAGAGGGAATATATTATGTTATTAATTACAGGTTTTTTTAATGCTGATACAGTAATATATGGCAAGCCAGTATCGAGTTTTATATTCAAGTGTTATATCATCGCAGAACTGTGCTTAGCGTTGTCTCAAAGCAGAGAGAGTTTTGCTGAGTTAAGCTATTCTTTACAGATAAGATTTCTACTCCCCTCATCTCACTGTATAGCGGTCATATGCTGATGTAGTAATTTTTATCATGAGCACAGGTGATACAACTTCATTCTGTTTAATATTCCAATCGTTACGCCATATATGTGTTATAACAGTGATCTCAGTCCTTTCGCTTTAATTATTAACATTTTTATTCGATGCGTATTACCTATAACGATTTTTATATAATAAACCTATGTTTCATCTCTGAACGATATCACGTTACTTGTTATACAACTTAATAAATACGGCATTATTCATAGGCGTTTTGTAAAGTCAGTGTTTTCTCAACGCAGAACCGTATCGCAACGTATGGAGATTTTGCCGTCATAAACGGGAAGTTTGCTGACCTTCACATACAGGACGGGTGGTATTATTTTGATCAGTGATTTAACTTTTAATACAATGTTATGCTTTACCTGCTAATCTGAAGCGATGTATTTACGAATTGATCATATTTTTGTGTATAATAATATTACATTATTTTGCTTTTCAATTTGTCTCATACCGATATATTTTAAATTCTTCTTGAAGCGATTTCTTCCTATTTCTATGATTACCTATGATTTTACCTATTTTCTATGAATAGGCCTACCTATGATTTCTATGTATAATGTAATAAAACTTTGTTTCATCTCCGTTCGATCTCACTTTATTTTTATTTTATTTTTATTATTTTTTTTTATTTTTTTATAATTATATTCCACATACAATTTTAACCATAAGATGTCTATTTCTCTAAAACATTAATTTTTCACTATAGCTTTGGGGGACGACTTAGCCTCGGTTTGCTGGCTAGCGTATAATTTAAAACAATAATTTTCACTTTGGTCCTAGGGTAAAGGCAGCCATTGCGTAAGGCTGGTAACCTTATCATACCTTATTATTATTATTATTAATAATATTATTATTATTATTATCATCACCATATTTCTTCTTTGTTCACACATCGAATTTTAAAAGATGTAGCAATAGCCATTATACATTTTTATAATTATGACAGCGGTCGATTTTTATCTGCTGACATAAGCCAACACATAAGATATCTATTTCCCTATATAATCTTTCTTCTGATCCTGAGATGGACTCGGCCTCAGTCGTTGTACAAAATGTTAATCTCCTTGCACTACTGTCTCAAACCCTTGGACTATATACGCAAAACATCGTAATAAATGCATCTTCATTCATAGACGTTTTGTAAAATATATTAAAAACTTGTATTAAGTTTTATACTCATACGTTATAATCAGCGAAGATTTCTGCTAGCCTTGTGTCATTGCAGAGAGAGTTTACCGAATAAGCTAACCTTAACAGATAGCATTTTTGCTGATGTAAGATTACGATAGCAAGTATTTTTATCGATTGCATAGGTGATACTTATGCATTCACTCTCTTTAAATCTTCATTCGTTATGTTACCTCATCTCTCCCTTTAAATCCTCTTCTCAGTCATTATGTCTTAATCTTTCTGTATTACCTAATGCTTTTATTGATTTATTGTTTCATTCTCCGCTTTGAATAACCTGATACGCCATCATCTATTTCATTCATAATTATGTACTATGAATTCTCATCGCTGAGGGGGAGAGTAAGTGGAAGGTAGTCTACATTTACATTTCACAATACCAAGAGCACATGTCTTCCTAGCAGGTCAGCTCTCTAAACTCCAAGTTATGCGTTTTTTTCAATTATGTAATCAGACGTATCCTCAAACATAAGGTTAATTTTAAAATTTCTTTATTCATATGTCTTATGTGTATGATTTATTAATCTTTATGTATAATATTATGCTGTCCACATACCCACCACACAATCTACCATCTGTCTATGGTTGATGATGCAGCGGTCGAGTGGTAGGTCAAATCCCTTCAGAGATGTATCGCCACAGAGTTTTGGAGTTTAGCTGCTTAAATATTCACTACCTATTTTTTATGCACGGTGCTTTCATTCTCCGTTCTGGAACGGACTTGGTCAAAATGTTTACTTTATACATCTAATTTTTAAAAAAAAATCACGTAACAGTCCTATTACAAATAGTAGAAACTCAAAATAGCTGGAGGTTCAAGTTTTCCAAACTCACAATTTTTTCCATATTTAGACTTTGAATTAAAATTATGTTTTTTATTTTACAAGATCAGCATTAATTTTTACTATGAACCACAACGGTGGCGCGGGGTCCTATCACCATCATGTTTGAATTAGTTTCTTAGCTTTCCACTGATGTTTAACTGAACCTACACAATAGTCCATCAATTTTTTCTTTTTATCATACAACCTACCTAATTATCCTCACAAAATGGGATTATTACCAAGTTAACATACATTTTTTATATAATACATCACAAGTTTAGCGGTTAAAGATAATATGCTTAAGTTCGCATCATTACTTAAATTGCCTTTGAACTCGAATTGTTCATCATTCCAGTCTTAGACATAATATTTTAAATGCACTTGAAACAAATATATTTTTTTTACAAGATCTTTATCATAATTTACAGAGCAATATCGTTTCAAATTTAAAGTCATTGTATCCGTTAGTCTTCACAATATTTCATTTTAATTTTTCGGCTATGTTCGTTCTATATAGGTATTCCATTTCTACAGTCAAGCTATCCCTAAGAAGTTCTCTTTTATTACTTCAGGTTTGGTATAGAACATTATGAAAGATATTCTTCCATAACTTTTCTTAGAGTTCTTTGTATGTTTTTCCTTAACGCTATGGTAATATTCTAGTAGATAAGGGTTCAGTTTTTGCATTTCATTCATGTATGTGAAATAGAAATAAAAATTATAAATGAGTTTCTTCAGGTTCTTACACATAATATACAATACATTTCAAATATTATATCGAGATATTCATCGGAGTCCAACAATCTCTTACCTTTATCCCACAATCTATACATCTTTTATATATTGTACAGCATAGTGGATATCATTTTGAAATTACTTTTTACATATAAAATTATCGACTATTTTATGTTTACGCTATATGTTTAAGTACTTGCTCTACGTTTTTACACAAATTCATTATAAGTATCAAATTTTCCACATAAATTAGCGAAAATAACGAAGTTTGCTCGTAAAATAACTATAAATATCGACTTTTATACATAGAAAGGTGAAAAATTACACAATCACATACACACATAACACAATCACTTCATTTCTAGGAGAGTAGACCTACATTTCACACACATATAAATGATACTTCATTTTAAACTAGGAATTGATAGAAATTGAGAAACACATACCAGATCTTCAGGTTCCTGTCAATATTCTGGAGGATATAACACGTAGCATACTATACAACATTCATCACTCTTTTTTTACATAATTAACTCTCAATCCAGTTAATAGAGGACTATGTGATGGAAATATTTAAGTAGGGTTATTCCATTCTTGACACTGAATAGAGAGGGTCTCGATGTCTTACACTATAAGTTGAGTTATGAATGATGGATGAACGTTCGCGATCACTCTGAAACTGCATTCTACATACAAGTGTTGTAATCTTAGTAGTCTTGCTAACATTGATTCAACAAGTAATATGTGTAAGATATGATTAAAATGATATTTTTGTTAGACATCCTAAGAGTTGATGTATAGTAAATATACAACTCCATTCCTAGAAGACCAAGACCAAGACCGAGAAACAAGACCAAGACCAAGACCAAGACCGAGAAACAAGACCAAGACCGAGAAACAAGACCAAGACCAAGACCAAGACCAAGACCAAGACCGAGAAACAAGACCAAGACCAAGACCAAGACCAAGACCGAGAAACAAGACCAAGACCAAGACCAAGACCAAGACCAAGACCAAGACCAAGACCAAGACCAAGACCGAGAAACAAGACCAAGACCAAGACCAAGACCAAGACCACAGGCTTCAAATTTAAGATTCCATTTCGAAACTTCATATTTCTGAACGTTTAGTCACACTATAAAACAACATTTTCTACATAAAGTCACTATAATTATCGAAGTTTTTACATAAACTAACTATAAATATAGAAATTCGTCGGAGTCCATCAAACTCTTACGTTTTCCCACAATCTATTCATCTTTTATATGTTTAAGTACGTGCTCTACGTTTTTACATAAATTCATTATAAGTATCAAATTTTCTACATAAATTAGTGAAAATAACGAAGTTTGCTCGTAAAATAACTATAATTATCGACTTTTATACATAGAAAGTTGAAAAATTACACAATCAAATACACACATATCACATACACTTCATTTCTAGGAGAGTAGACCTACATTTCACACTCATAAATGGTACTTTATTTTAAACTAGGAATTGATAGAAATTGAGAAAAATATGTAAGTAGGGTTATTCCATTCTTGACACTGAATAGAGAGGGTCTCGACTACAGCATCGCATTGAATGTCCTATTGTTGTATGGGTGGTATCTAGTTAGAACTAGTCTTAACTGACTTTTTTCTAGTTAGAACTAGTCTTAACTGGCTTTTGTCTAGTTAGAACTAGTCTGAACTGACTGTTATCTAGTTAGAACTAGTCTGGACTGGCTTTTTCCTAGTCTATAGTGTGAAACATATTATATCACAGCTTTGGATAGGTTAGGATAGATTAGTTTAGGTTATGTTAGCTTAGGTTAGATTAGCAGGATCTGAAAATGTTATTTAGAGTGAATCATATTATATCACAGCTTTGAATAGGTTAGGATAGGTTAGTTTAGGTTATGTTAGGTTAGGTTAGGTTAGCAGGATCTAATTTTAAAATTATTTCTACATTGATGAAAAGGCTAAGTTCCTTGACACATTTTATCAATATCACACCAATTAGAACTAGTCTGGAATGGCTTCTGTCTAGTTAGCTAATTGTTTTTGACAAGCAACAACTATTTATTAAGTCTCATTTTGTTAAAAAACTAATGGAATAGGTCTCGTCTCGTCTCGTCTCGTCTCGTTCTCGGTCTATTTCTCGTTCTCGGTCTACTTCTCGGTCTATTTCTCGTTCTCGGTTAACTTCTCGGTCTATTTCTCGGTCTACTTCTCGTTCTCGGTCTATTTCTCGTTCTCGGTCTACTTCTCGGTCTATTTCTCGGTCTATTTCTCGTTCTCGGTTAACTTCTCGGTCTATTTTTCAGTCTATTTCTCGGTCTATTTCTCGGTCTATTTCTCGGTCTGGGTCTATTTCTCGTTCTCGGTTAACTTCTCGGTCTATTCTCGGTCTATTTCTCGGTCTACTTCTCGTTCTGGGTCTATTTCTCGTTCTCGGTTAACTTCTCGGTCTATTTCTCGGTCTATTTCTCGGTCTACTTCTCGTTCTGGGTCTATTTCTCGTTCTCGGTTAACTTCTCGGTCTATTCTCGGTCTATTTCTCGGTCTACTTCTCGTTCTCGGTTCACTTCTCGGTATCATTCTTATAGGATTGGACTTGTGTATTTACCACAAGAACAAGAACAACACCATCACCATTATAGTCATATCTGCTTCAGGATTTGGAAGGAAGTGATAAATTTTATAAAGAGAAACTACAGAAAACAGGTGGGTCAGGATTGCAGACTCTAAAAATTCAAAGGTCATCACTAAGGATATTCTATCTGCATAGGACTTATACGTATGGAAAATGAAAAACATGTACATCTGTGTAACTTTTCTTTTTATTTTGTCTCTCAACCATTATTCATAAACAAACCTATAGGTTAGTGTAATAAGATATATTATATCACAGCTTTTGGTAGGCTAGGAAAGGTTAGGTTACCATAGGTTATGTTAGGTTGGGTTAACAGGATATGAAAATTTTAAAATTATTTCTAAAAACATTAACAAAATATATAAAAATTTGTCTATAGGCTAGGATAGGTTAGGAAAGGTTAGGTTAGGTTATGTTAGGTTAGGTTATTGGGATAAAATTTTAAAATCATGTCTAGAATCATTGCTTAAATATGTCAAGGAACTTGGCGTTTTTAGCAATGTAGACATGTGGATTTTAAAATTTTATCCTAGTTTAAAATAAAGTATCATTTATGAGTGTGAAATGTAGGTCTACTCTCCTAGAAATGAAGTGTATGTGATATGTGTGTATTTGATTGCGTAATTTTTCAACTTTCTATGTATAAAAGTCGATAATTATAGTTATTTTACGAGCAAACTTCATTATTTTCACTAATTTATGTAGAAAATTTGATACTTATAATGAATTTATGTAAAAACGTAGAGCACGTACTTAAACATATAAAAGATGAATAGATTGTGGGAAAACGTAAGAGTTTGATGGACTCCGACGAATTTCTATATTTATAGTTAGTTTATGTAAAAACTTCGATAATTATAGTGACTTTATGTAGAAAATGTTGTTTTATAGTGTGACTAAACGTTCAGAAATATGAAGTTTCGAAATGGAATCTTAAATTTGAAGCCTGTGGTCTTGGTCTTGGTCTTGGTCTTGGTCTTGTTTCTCGGTCTTGGTCTTGGTCTTGGTCTTGGTCTTGGTCTTGTTTCTCGGTCTTGGTCTTGGTCTTGTTTCTCGGTCTTGGTCTTGGTCTTAGTCTTGGTCTCGGTCTTGGTCTTGTTTCTCGGTCTTGGTCTTGTTTCTCGGTCTTGGTCTTGGTCTTGGTCTTGGTCTTGGTCTTGTTTCTCGGTCTTGGTCTTGGTCTTCTAGGAATGGAGTTGTATATTTACTATACATCAACTCTTAGGATGTCTAACAAAAATATCATTTTAATCATATCTTACACATATTACTTGTTGAATCATAGGTAAAGAGCAACAGGTTAATGTTAGCAAGACTACTAAGATTACAACACTTGTATGTAGAATGCAGTTTCAGAGTGATCGCGAACGTTCATCCATCATTCATAACTCAACTTATAGTGTAAGACATCGAGACCCTCTCTATTCAGTGTCAAGAATGGAATAACCCTACTTAAATATTTCCATCACATAGTCCTCTATTAACTGAATTGAGAGTTAATTATGTAGAAAAAGAGTGATGAATGTTGTATAGTATGCTACGTGTTATATCCTCCAGAATATTGACAGGAACCTGAAGATCTGGTATGTGTTTCTCAATTTCTATCAATTCCTAGTTTAAAATGACGTATCATTTATATGTGTGTGAAATGTAGGTATACTCTCCTAGAAATGAAGTGATTGTGTTATGTGTGTATGTGATTGTGTAATTTTTCACCTTTCTATGTATAAAAGTCGATATTTATAGTTATTTTACGAGCAAACTTCGTTATTTTCGCTAATTTATGTGGAAAATTTGACACTTATAATGAATTTGTGTAAAAACGTAGAGCAAGTACTTAAACATATAGCGTAAGCATAAAATAGTCGATAATTTTATATGTAAAAAGTAATTTCAAAATGATATCCACTATGCTGTACAATATATAAAAGATGTATAGATTGTGGGATAAAGGTAAGAGATTGTTGGACTCCGATGAATATCTCGATATAATATTTGAAATGTATTGTATATTATGTGTAAGAACCTGAAGAAACTCATTTATAATTTTTATTTCTATTTCACATACATGAATGAAATGCAAAAACTGAACCCTTATCTACTAGAATATTACCATAGCGTTAAGGAAAAACATACAAAGAACTCCAAGAAAAGTTATGGAAGAATATCTTTCATAATGTTCTATACCAAACCTGAAGTAATAAAAGAGAACTTCTTAGGGATAGCTTGACTGTAGAAATGGAATACCTATATAGAACGAACATAGCCGAAAAATTAAAATGAAATATTGTGAAGACTAGCGGATACAATGACTTTAAATTTGAAACGATATTGCTCTGTAAATTATGATAAAGATCTTGTAAAAAAAATATATTTGTTTCAAGTGCATTTAAAATATTATGTCTAAGACTGGAATGATGAACAATTCGAGTTCAAAGGCAATTTAAGTAATGATGCGAACTTAAGCATATTATCTTTAACCGCTAAACTTGTGATGTATTATATAAAAAATGTATGTTAACTTGGTAATAATCCCATTTTGTGAGGATAATTAGGTAGGTTGTATGATAAAAAGAAAAAATTGATGGACTATTGTGTAGGTTCAGTTAAACATCAGTGGAAAGCTAAGAAACTAATTCAAACATGATGGTGATAGGACCCCGCGCCACCGTTGTGGTTCATAGTAAAAATTAATGCTGATCTTGTAAAATAAAAAACATAATTTTAATTCAAAGTCTAAATATGGAAAAAATTGTGAGTTTGGAAAACTTGAACCTCCAGCTATTTTGAGTTTCTACTATTTGTAATAGGACTGTTACGTGATTTTTTTTTAAATTAGATGTATAAAGTAAACATTTTGACCAAGTCCGTTCCAGAACGGAGAATGAAAGCATCGTGCATAAAAAATAGGTAGTGAATATTTAAGCAGCTAAACTCCAAAACTCTGTGGCGATACATCTCTGAAGGGATTTGACCTACCACTCGACCGCTGCATCATCAACCACAGACAGATGGTAGATTGTGTGGTGGGTATGTGGACAGCATAATATTATACATAAAGATTAATAAATCATACACATAAGACATATGAATAAAGAAATTTTAAAATTAACCTTATGTTTGAGGATACGTCTGATTACATAATTGAAAAAAACGCATAACTTGGAGTTTAGAGAGCTGACCTGCTAGGAAGACATGTGCTCTTGGTATTGTGAAATGTAAATGTAGACTACCTTCCACTTACTCTCCCCCTCAGCGATGAGAATTCATAGTACATAATTATGAATGAAATAGATGATGGCGTATCAGGTTATTCAAAGCGGAGAATGAAACAATAAATCAATAAAAGCATTAGGTAATACAGAAAGATTAAGACATAATGACTGAGAAGAGGATTTAAAGGGAGAGATGAGGTAACATAACGAATGAAGATTTAAAGAGAGTGAATGCATAAGTATCACCTATGCAATCGATAAAAATACTTGCTATCGTAATCTTACATCAGCAAAAATGCTATCTGTTAAGGTTAGCTTATTCGGTAAACTCTCTCTGCAATGACACAAGGCTAGCAGAAATCTTCGCTGATTATAACGTATGAGTATAAAACTTAATACAAGTTTTTAATATATTTTACAAAACGTCTATGAATGAAGATGCATTTATTACGATGTTTTGCGTATATAGTCCAAGGGTTTGAGACAGTAGTGCAAGGAGATTAACATTTTGTACAACGACTGAGGCCGAGTCCATCTCAGGATCAGAAGAAAGATTATATAGGGAAAGAGATATCTTATGTGTTGGCTTATGTCAGCAGATAAAAATCGACCGCTGTCATAATTATAAAAATGTATAATGGCTATTGCTACATCTTTTAAAATTCGATGTGTGAACAAAGAAGAAATATGGTGATGATAATAATAATAATAATATTATTAATAATAATAATAATAATAACAATAATAATAAGGTATGATAAGGTTACCAGCCTTACGCAATGGCTGCCTTTACCCTAGGACCAAAGTGAAAATTATTGTTTTAAATTATACGCTAGCCAACAAACCGAGGCTAAGTCGTCCCCCAAAGCTATAGTGAAAAATTAATGTTTTAGAGAAATAGACATCTTATGGTTAAAATTGTATGTGGAATATAATTATAAAAAAATTAAAAAAAAAAATAATAAAAATAAAGTGAGATCGAACGGAGATGAAACATAGTTTTATTACATTATACATAGAAATCATAGGTAGGCCTATTCATAGAAAATAGGTAAAATCATAGGTAATCATAGAAATAGGAAGAAATCGCTTCAAGAAGAATTTAAAATATATCGGTATGAGACAAATTGAAAAGCAAAATAATGTAATATTATTATACACAAAAATATGATCAATTCGTAAATACATCGCTTCAGATTAGCAGGTAAAGCATAACATTGTATTAAAAGTTAAATCACTGATCAAAATAATACCACCCGTCCTGTATGTGAAGGTCAGCAAACTTCCCGTTTATGACGGCAAAATCTCCATACGTTGCGATACGGTTCTGCGTTGAGAAAACACTGACTTTACAAAACGCCTATGAATAATGCCGTATTTATTAAGTTGTATAACATGTAACGTGATATCGTTCAGAGATGAAACATAGGTTTATTATATAAAAATCGTTATAGGTAATACGCATCGAATAAAAATGTTAATAATTAAAGCGAAAGGACTGAGATCACTGTTATAACACATATATGGCGTAACGATTGGAATATTAAACAGAATGAAGTTGTATCACCTGTGCTCATGATAAAAATTACTACATCAGCATATGACCGCTATACAGTGAGATGAGGCGAGTAGAAATCTTATCTGTAAAGAATAGCTTAACTCAGCAAAACTCTCTCTGCTTTGAGACAACGCTAAGCACAGTTCTGCGATGATATAACACTTGAATATAAAACTCGATACTGGCTTGCCATATATTACTGTATCAGCATTAAAAAAACCTGTAATTAATAACATAATATATTCCCTCTAAAGACCTCAGCATGAGTTTTACGCACTGGCCGATAACTACCATAATTATATAAAAAAATAAAATAAAATAAAAAATAAATAAATAAAGGTTTGAAATATGTGCTAACGTAATATCTTTTAGAATTCGATATGTAAACAAAGAAGTAATATAATAATGATAATAATAATAATATGTACGTTAAGATTAACAGCCTTACATACCGACCGCATTTACTCTAGTATTCTGTTAGAGGCTGAGTTGATCCCAGGGTCATAGTAAAAAATTAATGTAATAGAGAAATATACATCTTACGGATAAAATTGTATGGTTAAATATAATTATAAAAAAAACATAAAGGATTAAATATATGCTATCTTAATATCTTTTAGACTTGAATGTGTAAAAAATGTAAAAGAAAAGAAAGAAAAAAAAAGTAAAATAATAATGATGATAATAATAATAATAATAATAATAATAATAATAATAATAATAATAATAATAATAATATGTACGTTAAGGTTGTTAGCCCTACGCACCGGCAGCCTTTACTCCAGGATTCTGTTAGAGGCTGAGTCGACCCCAGGGCCATAGTGAAAAATTAATGTTTTAGATAAATAGACATCTTACGGAAAAAATGTACAGTGAAATATAATTATAAAAAAATACTTGAAGAAATGAAATATGTGCTATCTTAGTATCTTTTAGACTTCGATGTGTAAAAAAAGAAAAAGAAAAGAAAGAAAGAAAAAAAAAGTAATATAATAATGATAATAATAATAATAACAATAATAATAATGGTAATAATAATAATAATAATAATAATAATAATAATAATAATAATAATAATAAGGTTAACAGCCTTACGCACCGGCCGCCTTTACCCTAGAACCAAAGTGAAAATTATATTAAAAGCTAACCAGCAAACCCGTGTCGATCCCAGGACCATAGTGAAATAAACATCTTACGGAAAACTTGTATGGAGAAATATAATGCTAACGATGCATTTACGCTTCGTGATGAAATACGAAACCTACTTCCGGTCACGTGGTCTAGCGCGCCGCCATCGTGGATGATGTCATTTACGGACATTGCCCCTGCAACACGATGCGAGATGGACTTTGCCCCTGCCCCACCCAATGTTGCGGGATAGTATCGGGCCCCACCCTAGGGGTCGTCCCCAAAACCATACTACTGTCTTTAAGCATCAGGCTACAAGTATGTTTTAACAGCCCAATTAAGCCAAGATCCGGCTGATAGGCATTTTGGTCTTAAATATCATCCAACCGTAATAGACTCTTTAATTTTACGTTTGCTTCCGTCTATATATGTACCTGTAAAAAAAATCCACTCTTCTAAAGCAAACTGTGGAGATGCAATTGATAGTAAGCAGATTTCCTTCGCTCAACAAATGCGATCAATGGCAAGAAAAGGAGTGAAAAATAGGCAGGTAAAGGAAAATTTACAGAAACAAATAAGAGAGAACATTATTTTCTATAATGGTTACAGAACCGAATCTAATCCCTTTAGTCATGTCACTGCAAGATAATGACTCATTAATGGCAGGTAATAATAATTACTTATTATCTTTGGGGCTACTTGCTTCATACGGCAGGGAAAAATTGGCCTACGTTAGTTACAAGGAATATTTAGCATCATGAGAACATGGACCTTCATACGATTTATAAGTTATTCAATTTCTCTGTAATACAGTAGACTTTGGAGACAGGTGTTAATTCCTCAAATATCCCTCTGTGTCATTTTATGACATCGCCAAAAAATAGATAGTATCATTGAAGGAAAGTCGTTTAAAGAAGATGCTGTTTGGGCCGATATATTTTCAGGCTATGAATGAACTGCCAGTTTTTCGAGCTTATGTTGTTCGGTGAATCATTTACTCTTATATCTGCCTCAACTAGTATTTCATTATATTATAAAATGTCGCTTCAATTTCCGCGCGAAAGAAGTTTAAAGAGCTAAGAGATGTAGAGCGACCGCATAATCCTCAAGGTAACTGTCAAAACTTTCTTGTAAGATTTTTAAAATAACAAATATATTTAAATTAGTTAATTTGAAATATATTTAAATTAGTTTTATTAGTTTATTTTGCAGCTGTAATTTATGTTTATAAGGATATTCCATTAACATAGTACATTCAATACAATTGTCAAATACACTGCATAACAATAGGGCATGATAACTTCACAATACACAGTTCTATAAATGCTCGCGAGTTTTTAAGTGATGACGATCGCTACGACGCCTGGTGTGGGAATTGGGAACTACTTCTTCTGAACTGTATGTTCTTACGGGAGTTCCAACACTTAATGCTTTACACGCCCTGGTGGCTTTAAATAATATAGCTTTAAACATGTTTTCTAAAAACTGGCTATTAATTCGATTTGTTTATGAAGCGAAGTCATCTTTTTTATTTTGGTATAACTACTCGTGAAAGAAAAAACAATCTTTATTGTTGCTTTTGTTTTGTATGTTTAGTATTGGAAATGACAGAGATTGCTGACATATCATACTACTTTCTCACTTTCTTGTTCTATGTTTTGTCTCCTCAGAGACAGCACTGGACAATAGACAGTAGGAAGGCACTTTACAATTGGCCTAGAAGGGAGTTTTTTTAATACTGTAGTTCTACATGGCACGATTTACAAATACTTTATACTGAAAGAAGGCAAATAATAATCAGCCAATCTATGAATGATCTGTGCCCAGAAGCTATCAAGAAGAGTGCTCTGGTTCTAAATCGGAAGAGGCGGTCCAACAGGAAGCAGTACAATTCCCTGTAACTTAAGTAATGTGCGCTAATCAGATTGCAAATAGTGAATCTGTACTCATTGGTTTATAAAGGAAGTTTTAAAGAATGCTCTGTTTCTGTAAACCACTAAAGTGAAAAGCTCTTTGTAAATTGGGGTTCACGATTTTTTTAAAATTGCTATACTGAAAGTACAAACCTGGATTTTACCCTGTGGATATTTCGCGGGATATTTACTAAAGTGTTAAGAATAAGTTTATGGGCTGAAAATAAAATATTTGATTTGGTTACAGTTGTTAAGTTGAATCTGTTATATCTTGCAAGTAATGCCTGAACGTGAATGTCTTTGGTAGTGAGATTATTTTCCAGGGGTTAGACCGAGGTTCTAGAAGGCATCGAGGCCTCTTTTGATCGTGTAGTTTACATGGAGTGCATTGTGGTGATGGAATTTTGACGATTTGTTGCTGCTATCTCCGATGCTATTTATTATTTATTTATTCGTTCATTCATACATTCATTTCTTCTCCTCTTTTAATGGAACACACTGTGATTTTCCATAAATTTCCCCAAGTGTTTCAAATCGTGTGCATAAATAACACATTTTATGGAACTGAATCTCCTAACGATAAAACCAAAACTTGATAACTCCTAAGACTAAGTATATACTGTACAAATACAGATTATCAGCTGCGATTTCCAGTTACAGAAAATAGATTTGTCAGCATGTAACCTCCCGTTTTCCAGGAAAGATAAGAAATCCTTGTATAGACAGCCTCTCTCGTGTCTGAATTATCGAGTAGTTCAAGGTATTCGGACTAATATTTGCTTTAATACTTTTAAAAGTAATATTTTATCTATCGATATCTTATAAATAATTACATCGATTTAAGATTAAAGAAACAAAATACAAGATAAAAAGAGCTAGCCTTTCTTAACAACGGAACAGCATTATGTTAAGATTTAAAAAATACCTATAGACCGTTTCATGCTAAGAATGCAGCATTGGCCTTATGGGGCTATTCCAGGCTTTGTTACAATGCTACCTGCAGGCAGAGTTTGAAGGACAAGGTTACACTATTCTCGGAAAAAGGGATTTCCCTGCACTGTTGAACTCTGTTTCCATCCACAGAGTACAGTCTCCCTCATGAATCATACAGCACATTTTTATCTAAAGGTCTTTATCTAAGAATGCAGAATGATTATAACTTAACAAAACATATGTTAATGTTATTTGAGAAAAAACTAAATTATATTCCTAAAGGATTGAAATAATGATATAATCAATTGCTAAGGGACATTAAATCAATAGCAAATGTCAATAGCAATTCTGGGACCAATATTATATTTAATAGCCTATACATAAAACAGATCTGAAGAAATATAATGGTGCCTCGTATTGTTATGCTGGTGATACGGCAGTGATCTTCAGTGAATTAACGTGGGAGAATGCCTACAAGATTGTTAATCCGGGTATAAATAAGATTTAAAAAAGTGGTTGGATGTTAACTTTCTCTTAATGTAACTCAAACTGTTTTAACGCCTTTCTCCCTAACAGTTTCTGGATTAAAACAATTCCACTTGAAAATTTAATATTAATAATCCATAACTCTGATTGTGAAGACCTTACGGTTTGCGAATGCCCTTCTCTGAAAATATCTACAGAAGTGAAATATTGGGGATTGTTATTGATCAGTATTTGAAATGGGATAAGCACATTTCATATATGTATAGTAAAATACGAAAAGGAATATATCAATTTGTAAATCTCCGTAACTGTATGGGCATTAAGGCTCTAAGAGTAGTTTATCTAGCCCTAGTCAAATCCATTACTCAATATGGTATTATTGGAAGGGGAAGCATTTCTAAAACTATTCTTTTTCCATTAACACTTTGTTTAAAAAAGCGGCTGGGCTAAACCATTGAACTAATCTATTGCGAGTTTGATGTACAGGAATTTAACATTCACCAATTTATAAATACTCTTTATTAAAATTCTACAATAAAAGTAAGACAAAATTGCTTACTGTTTCACATGAAAACAGCACAGGACGAAATAAAACAAGTACTTTAGTAGAACCCAAATGTTTCACTTCTGCTGGTCTATCATACAGCTCTGGTTTCGGACCTTTTCTTTATAATTCTAAAGGTAAATGTAGACATAAAGTCTTTAAATCTAGAATGTAAAAAAATTATAAAACTTTAATTTTAAACTCTTAATTTTTTTCATTATTATAATTATTATTACGTATATCACTTGAATCTTGCCATTGCTCTCAGCTTTTCCCTTTTCCTCTGTTATTTTTTCATCATATTTTGTCTACTTCTTAGTTTTAAGATAATTTTAGTTTAACATTACACTTCTATTGTAAGACATAGACCTGTATAAATGTAACAATTGAACTGCCCCCGAGCATGACCTCCTGCACTTTCGAAGTTTCAGGACCAACATGTGCATTATTTAAGTATTTATGTAATTTTGAAATGTGTTAAGAAAGACTGTGAATTTTTAGTTAACATAGTGTGTTATTCAGTTCATGAATTTATTGTAAATAATATATAATGATTTTTTACTCTATGTCAGTAATTTATGTAATGTATTATATGAATTGTATAGATAAATAATGAATATATTAGTTTATTTTGCAATGTGTAATAGATGCTAATCTAATGCCATACTGCCACTCGTAAAACACTACTTGTTGAGGTCACTTAGCTTCAGACTGTACGGGCTTTGGATGCCCAAAAGCACGTGCCACCCGATAAGAAGGAGTGTGAACGGGAGGGAAGGAGTGGAAATGAATGTCCCGTATATCCAATGCTGCATTCTTAACGTGAAACGTACTATAGCAACATAATCGCGTTATTTTAACATTTAGAAATGAGCTAGCACTCTTAGAAACAGATCCGCCTTATTTTAACAACTAAAGAAATGCAATAGTAACTTTTAGTGACAAACCGTATTGCATTATATTTTTTATATATATTTATATATATTTTTAGTTAACATAGTGTGTTATTCAGTTCATGAATTTATTGTAAATAATATATAATGATTTTTTACTCTATGTCAGTAATTTATGTAATGTATTATATGAATTGTATAGATAAATAATGAATATATTAGTTTATTTTGCAATGTGTAATAGATGCTAATCTAATGCCATACTGCCACTCGTAAAACACTACTTGTTGAGGTTACTTAGCTTCAGACTGTACGGGCTTTGGATGCCCAAAAGCACGTGCCACCCGATAAGAAGGAGTGTGAACGGGAGGGAAGGAGTGGAAATGAATGTCCCGTATATCCAATGCTGCATTCTTAACGTGAAACGTACTATAGCAACATAATCGCGTTATTTTAACATTTAGAAATGAGCTAGCACTCTTAGAAACAGATCCGCCTTATTTTAACAACTAAAGAAATGCAATAGTAACTTTTAGTGACAAACCGTATTGCATTATATTCGAAATGGCGACAACAAATATATGATGGCAAAAGATACAAGTGATTCAGCATATTATAATACAATGCATTACAATAGCAATACGCTGTAAAATAAAACTTGTCAGCCTATATTATATTTGATAAGATAAATACTGTGGGAATAAGTGAGGTAAAAGGTTTTAATTTTTGCTACATGGTTTCTAGGAGTTTATCATAGCTCATATCTGGGTTTCTACACAAAGTATTGCAAGTGGTTCCGCGGGTGTATACCAACACTCCCGTTGGCTACCGACGAACTTCTGTCTCATTGGTTTTTTTACGAACAGACTGAGAAACTGCTTCATTCATGCACCAATGCTATAAAACTGTTGCTGGCCATGCAGTACATGACCCATTTTCCACCCAAGCAGCAGAAATTGTTCGTGCTTACGCTAGAATAAGGGTAGTGTTAATGCGCATGAGTAGTTATATCCCGCTTTTGTCCTGGTCGAACAACGCCCGACTCCGGTCGACCGACGCACCCCCGATGTCGCCACCACCGGCCAAATGACGTAATTTGCGGTCGAATGACTGTCCGCCATTTTTATTTTTTTAAGTTTTCAAAATGGCAGTACTTCCTGTTTCGGTAACAAGATGGGAGTTCATGATCAAAATGGTGGTACTTACTGATCCTGTTCAAAATGCTGGCACTTTCTGTTCTATATCAAATGGCGGCAAATCCTTTTCGGGTTTAAAACGGTTGTACTTCCGATTCCTGTTCAAAATGGCTTCTGCTTGGAGATTCGAAAATGTTATAATTTTGAATTGGTGCATAATTCTTATTTCAAATTATGGAAAATCAAAATGGCGTCTAGCGGGAGATTTAAAATTGTATATTTTGAATAAAGTGCGTAATTCTTATTTTTAAATGGCAGAAATTCAAAATAGCGTCTGGAAGAAGATTTGAAAATTGTTTAATTTTCAATCAAGTGCGTAAGTCTTATTTAAAATGGCTTCGGGCGGGAGATTTGAAAATTTTATATTTTTTAATTGGTGCGTAATTCCTAATTCGAATGGTTGAAGTTCAATATGGCGTCTGCGGGGAGATTTAAAAATTGTATCTAAGCGATAACATAACAATGTCAAGACCTAGGTTACGACAACGGCCAAGGCCAAGACCAAGGACTAGACCACGACTAAGACCAAGACCAAGGGCAAGGGTAAGATCAAGGTCTGTGCACTTACTTACTTACTCAATAGCAATCGACAATTCATAAGTAAGCTAAAGAAATATTATCTATTATATGTAACTCTAAGGTTCAATGCCGCGCTTACCTGAGTCCGCCATTCAAACCCATCTGTACTAACTCCATCAACCATCCCTCGGAAATCCGACTTTTATTAAATCTATAATAATATTGTCCTCCCATCTACGTCTAGGTCTTGTAAGTGGTCTTTTCCATTTGGGTCTCTCAATATTTTTGAAATGTCTTTCCCCACCCATGCTCGAAACAGGTACAGCCCATTTCATCCTCCGTGATTTAATTACTCTATCCGGTGAAGAGTACAGGTCATGAAGCTCATCGTTATGCAGTTTTCTCCAGTCCCCATTTTCATTTATCTTAGGCCCAAATATTTTCCGAAGCATTCTGTTTTCGAACACTCTCAGATTATGTTCTTCCCGAAGAGTAAGCGACCAATGTTTCACATCCATATAATACAACCGTCTTATAAATGTTTATTTTTAGACTTCTGGACAAAAGACGAGAAGATGAGAGTTTCTGAACTGCATAGAAAACGCATTTCCTGATTTGAGCCTACACTTAACATCGGCCGTAATATTATTTATATCTGTAGGCTAATTATTGCTCCTAGATATTTGAATTTACCCCTCGTTCGACCGATTTACCGACTTATCTAATATTTTGCACCACATTATTTTGACGTTTCATGACCATCCTTAGTTATTTATGTATTAATTTCCAATCCAACATTCCTGCAGGTATCGATTTTGTTTTCGGCATAGCCCAACAGACAAACGTCATCTGCATACGCTAAAATAGGGTGTCTGCTATTTAGTTCTAGGCCTACCTTCTTTTCTTGGACTTTCCTAACGGCATATTCCAAATCAAAATTAAAAAGTAAAGGCGATAGTGCATCTCCTTGCTTCAAGCCACTTTTAATTATAAACCTACCTGATATAGGTTTCCCTGCCTTGAATCTACTATAGGTTTCATTTAGACACCGGTTTCAAAATTCACTAGTCAAACCCCATTGTCGTTGCTCTGCAAGTGGAGACATTCGTTCCCAATCGTGGCCTTGAAATTACTAAATAGCTACCATCTGTCTATTAGGCTGAAACTAATATTAAAATAATGTCATCCGATGAGATTTTTTGTCAGGTAGGCACAAAGGGCTTAATGACCAAAACTGGTACAAAAAGCCTAAATGTCTTGCATAACAGTCTATTAGGATACACCCTACTTTAAAATACTGTCCTCAAATAAGATTTTGTGTCAAGTCGGCACAAAAGGGTCTAAATGTAAAAACTGGCACAAAAGGCCTAAATGTAATGCATAACACTATTAGGCCTAACCCAACATTAAAATGTTGTCCTCAAATGTGATTTTTGTGTCAAGGGCGTAAATGTCAAAACTGGTGCAAAATGCCTTAATGTCATGTCTATTAGGTTTAACCCTACATTAAAATACTGACCGCAAATAAGATTTTTGTCAAGTCAGGTCAAAATGCCTAAGTGCAAAAACCGGCACAAAAGGCTTAAATGCCATGCATAACACTAATAGGATTTTCCCAACATTAAAATACTGTCCTCAAATGTGATTGTTTGTCAACACATTTCTCAAATGAGATTTTGTGTCAAGTCGGGCCTAAATATCAAAACTTGCACAAAAGGCCTAAATATCATGTATGACTTCTATAAGGCTTAACCATACAATAAAATACTGTCCTCATATGAGATTTTGGGACGAGTCGGCATGAAGGGCCTAAATGTTAAAACTGATACAAGTGGCCGAAATTTCATCCATAACACTGTAATAAGTTTATCCTATTAACAAAAGGCGTAAATATCAAGGTCTGCAAAAAAAATTCTTCTTATGAGGTGGACTTCTAATACTGCTAATACCTGATCTAGGAATGCCTAGGATCAGGCATTTGAAAAGTTTTATTTTTTAGGGCATAACTAGATTATTGTAATGCGTGCAATAATAATTTTTACACGCTTGATAATTTTGTCATGCACTTTAGTTGTAAAAATGTACACACATAAATACAAGAGAATAGTAACTTTATTTGTAATACGACAGGAATGTTAGGAATTCTTATTTGATTACTCTAGAAGATTATTGGAATGTTATCTGATGTTATATCAGTTCCTAAGAATATCAAGAATATACAGTAAATGTGTTTTTCTTATATTAGACAGAGTTCTATTATTTGAACCTTTTACAATTACGATTACTAATGTACAATCTCAATTTAACACACACTAAATTTGTAATGTGTGAAAATATACATCCGGGAGATTTTTATACTTTTCCTAAGACGAGAACAGTCGAAAACATGGGCGGTATATCCAAGGGGTATAAAAGACGAACATTTTGAACACCAAGAGAAAGTGTGGGTTACAACCTTCTTGCTAACAGATATTCATATGTACAGTCAATGGAAATAGCGATATTTGTGGGCCCTAGCACATGTTGTCGCCTTAGGCGAACAGCTTGTTACATTCTTATTGGGTATTATTGTAGGTCTGTCTGCGACGCGATCATTGCTTTTGCTGGCCAGGGAAAAGTTAAAGGATTTAGCTTTTGGAAGAAGAAAAAAAAAGGAACAAAGTTTTACCGAAGCGTTCAGCAAGTTAGGCAGAGATTGAATGCTGTCTAATGATGTTGATGACGCCATACAATAATTCATCTGCCAGTTGTATGGTCCTCAAATGCAAGGTGAAATCTGTTGATGAGCTGCTCTACCAGATGTTCAGAGGAAAGGAGGGCCAAATTGAGAGCTTCTAAATTCCTCCTTGTAAAGACACCTCGAGACAACACAAGAAACGTGCGAACTACCAGGCCGGAATTTGGTCCAAAAGCCTGGAAACCAAAAGACTAATTCCGGCCTTTTTGCTCATGGGTGGGAAAAGAACATATCAGGTAACTTATCCGTCAAGTGGATGAAAGGCCTGCAAGCTCTGGCGTGCGTAATTTCCTTTTTGCGGTGCCACTAAAAGAGCAAATGTGCACCAGAAACTTGCTCGAGCTTAGCAACTCAAATCGATGCACCGAGAGCTGTGGGTGCAAGGAGTGTACCGAAGCAACAGTAGATGAGGAAGAGTGCAATTACAATAACTGTAATAATGATTCTAGAGAAGAAGAAATAATTCAAGATTGTTAATAATATTATATAAGATATTTTATAAGCATTTTTATTTCTTAGTTGCTTACACTTTGTGTACATTTCTGAAAGTTTAGTTCAAAGTTTTCTATACATACCTAAATTATATTACTTTTCTCCTTTACAAATTGTTTTACCTATTTGAAGCTCCTTTCACGAGTGCATCTTCAAAATCGAAAATAAAAACGTTGACAGTATATTATATGAGTTCGTAATTATTAATGTGAATTTCCCAGACAAATTATATAGACTAATTGTTAATCATATTTTTTAATAGGTGATCAATAATCATGTTACAAATAATATACATTAGTAGGTAATACACAATTATATATTGACTATTCCACTCATATGCCGCGTGTTTGATATTGACCAATAACGTTTAGCAAATCCTCGGATATAGACCAATCACGGCCGTTTATCTTACAATATTCTTGTAGGAATCGCGAGGATAGCATTTTATCGGGTAAAACACGCTGTTCGTTACTGAACTGTAACAGTATCGGTATGCAGTGATACTAAATTACGTCATCCATTGTCGGCGCTAAATTGAAAACAGAAATGGCAGCCTCAAGTTTGGTAATGCATCTGTTGACGAAATTGACATTATTATAAAGGAAGCTAGGCCACAAAATACCGAACGAAATAGAAAATGCATATGGATCCAGTTCCAATAGTTTTGTGAGGAACGTAAGTACAAATTGACTAAAGAAACTGAAATGCAACAGATTGCTCATATATTAAAATTACGTTCTTGAATTAAAATGTGTCTTTATTTCGTATCGTGATTTTTAGGTTAACTACGGCATTTTATCAATATACGTTGGTAGGGGTTCACTACGGTATTTTGTCAATATACGTTGGTAGCATTGATTAGTAATCCATTATGGAGGCTGTTCATTTATTTAGTATGCCGTGATCTGACAACTGACAGTATTAATTATTTCATTTTAAACTAACAAGAAGAAAGTAATTATTATTCATGTAATCTATTACATTTTATTCGTGAAATAGTCTTAATAAATCCAACTCGAGGTTACGAGTTTCATAAGATAAATTCGCTCCTGCTGCGCAGTCGCGAATCTATCGATAAACTCGTAACCTCTCGTGGGATTACCTATGATAAATCGATTACTGAGGATGGAAATAAATAGAAGCGCAGGATTTCAAGCCAAGGTTCGCTTCTCGTTAGAGCTCGGTCAACGCGCTCAACCCAACCCTACCCGCTTTGGATCTGGATATCTCGGGTTCCATTAATCCGATATTCGATTTCATCTTTACTTTTAATGACGAGATGTTTCTCTACAACTTTTATCTCAAACACGTTTTAGATATACCCAACCGTTGTTCTAATGAATCGCAATACTTAAATTTCAAAAACCTAATTTTCCATTTTTTTTACTTTTGACCAATAAATACTGGGTTTTCAGCCATGCACACGTAAAAAATGTAGCCAAAAATATCCTACATTTAAAATAAAATAAATTCAAGATTGATCCACCAAGTCCCGAGATAAATGAATTCAAAGATTCACAGTCGTCCGCCATTTTGAATGGCCGCCATATTTGAAAGCTACCTTCTCATGATGCCCCCCCCCCCCCGACTTGTTTGCTCCACATGATCCCGGAAACACGTGGTAAAAGTTTCATTGTCTCCCCAAATTATAATAACTGATGGGTCAGGCACATGGACTAATAGTTCCAACACTCCTTTTAAGTGACTGACGTAGATAATTAATGTGTTCTAAGGTTTGCATGTGCTCTGAAAATTTGGTAACATCGGCTAAACTTCTATCAATATGCCAAGCACGATGTTTCATGCATTTTTTTTTTTTTTTTTGCATTCCAGAAGCCTCAGAATCACTTCTAATTTCACATGCTGAATCAACAATTTCAGCAGTTTTATTCTTCAGACATTCTAACCCATTGGCCACTTCTATATCCGAATAATATTTAACCATTACTGGATCCTTTCTTTTTTCCCGCAACACCGATATTAAAGACTGCGCATCAGTACTATCTTCTACTAAGTTACCTCTTCCAAGAACCTTACGTAGTAAATCCCATGACCATTTTGCAATACCACAAATTTAAAATTTGAAAAGTGAAACTTCTATATGAAATCGAGGATGGCTCAATAAAAAAGAAACTAACACTCGTACTATCTATAGTACAATGAAACCAACCCAACTTTGTAGGGATTCTTAAAATGGAATCCTAGGAATGAAAGGTATCAAATTATCGTAGAAGCCGCGTACAGAAGTCGACAAAATATCTAGACCGGCCAAAGAGTGTGATCCCCGAGAAATTATACCAAATATGATTTAGTATTAACCACTTCAAGAAACAAGGTAACATAGTTATAGGCAAAATATGGAGGAAGCTAGTTGTAAAGTCTATTAATATCTCAAACAATGGACAAGTTATATTTAGAACCGCAGACCAATTCCTCCCCTCACCCAGCAAGACAGATACGGCTACCAACACTGTACTGGTTCTTTTAAATTTTTTTATTATAAATTTATTAACATCATGTCCCATTACACTGGTAATACTACATGATTGATTGTTACAACAATACACGTTCTAGTACACCTTACTACAGTAGTTATTTAAGAATTTATAAAGATAATGATATATATACAATACAGCTATTAATAATTAGATAGTAATATGTGTACAATCATTTCGTGATTTTTTTTACAGCACTTTTGAATTGTTACCCTGTTCTATTTATATATTTAGATATATTTATCCTTCTTAATTATAGAGTAGGCCTATTTTGAGTCAACACCATCATTGTATCTGCAGTCTCAACATTTAAAATTGTTCACAATTCATCAAAATCTACCGAATTTACAAACTGCAAAAATTCTTTATAGTACAGTTGTATCATGTTGCTGTTGGTGACCGGCCATTTACCCTTCTTCCGTGTGATTCCATTCCTTAGTATCGCTCTTTGTGAGTTCAATTTAGGACACTCATACATAAGGTGTTGTATTGTCTGGTCACTAGAAGTGCAGGGACATAATGGAGATTGCATCATTTTGAAACGATGGAAGTACGTCCGTATTCTGCCATGGCCCGTGACAAATGTGGTGAAATTTCCAGTTAAATGCAGTTTCACTTGCAGTCTCAATTTTACTGTAGAAAAGAACGATTTTGTTATTTCTCCCTTTGAAGTATCTCTCCATAAGCTTTCCCACTTCGATAAGCTGTGTTGTCTAATTTCCAATGATGCTGCTGTTTTGGGAATCCTCTTGTAACAGATTTCCAGTTCGCTGTCTTTTGATGCCTGCTTCGCTAATCGGTCTGCAAGTTCATTGCCATATTCTCCCACATGCGCCTTGATCCAGTCAAATTCGATGGTCCAGTTTTCTGCTTTAAGTTGGCTGAGTTTCGTCCTACACTGCTCTATTAATGAAGTATGGTTGTTTTTGTTTTTAAGGGAGTCTAGGGTTATTTGACTATCAGTATAGATTGCAACTATCTTTTCATCATTATTTGCATTTGTATCGTTGAGTTCGTTTAATACATCTAAGGCTTTCAGAATTGCCATTTGTTCGGCCTGATTATTGGACCATTTGGCGTCCAGTCTGAATTTTAGTTGGTGTGTAGGTGTTCCATTTGTAAAAATTGCTATTCCCGATCCCACTCCTCTCTCACTTTTACTATCATCGGTGAATATTTCAAACTTGTGCTGTTTACTTTTATTCACTTTCTTAAAAGGAACAACATCAGCTGGATGTAACCATCGGTCATATTGTACATCATGATCAATATTTTCACCTCTTGTTGCATTGTATATCTCGGCAATCTCCTGTATTTTCAGTGTAATCGGTGTTAGTCCTGTTAAAATGCACAATGCTTCACAAGATATGGTCTGAAATCCTTTTGCCATTCTAATATTAATTAATCTCTGCAATCTTTGGTATATTCTTTGATTTATTTGTCTATCCAATGCTTCTATCCACACCGGTGCTCCATATGACATAAGAGGCAGTATCGCTCCCACGTATATTGTCCTTAAAACTTCATATTTGAGCCCCCAGTTGATCCTGGCAGTCCTGGATAAAGAATATATCAATTTTGTACATCTCTCTGCAACAAGTAATGTGTTCATCGAATTTGAATTTTTTGTCAATGATTATACCTAAATATTTGATCCGTTGTTTTTGTTCTAGTTTCTTATTATTTAGATAGATGCAGATATCTTTATTTTCTTTTCGTTTTTTGGATATCAACATCGCACAAGATTTTTCTTCATTAAATTGTATTTTGTTGTTTGTGGCCCAAGTCTTGATCTTTTTTAATTCTATGTTCGTGTAGTTCTCTGCTTCCACTGCACTTTTCCCTTCAGTCAGCAATATTACGTCGTCTGCAAATGCTACAATCTTTGTGTATTTAGTAAACTGGATATTGAGAAGAGAATCATATTGTAGATTCCAGTAGCCAGGGCCACAGCAGGACCCCTGTGGACATCCTTTACTTACTTCTCTTTCTACCAGGAAGTTGTTAGCTGATAAAACCGCAGTCCTTTGATTGAAGTAATTAACAGTAAGATTGTACAAATTCTTCGGACACTGGAACTGTCGTAACGCGTAAAGAATGCTGGGCCACCATGCTGCATTAGTGATGAGCGAGACCAGTCTTGGTCTTGCAGTCTTGGTCTTGGTCTTGCATAAAATGCAAGACCGAGACCAAGACCAAGACCGCATCAGCGTTATCAAGACCAAGACCAAGACCGACCATGCAAGACCGAGACCAAGACCAAGACCAACCCTGCAAGACTTTGGCAAGAACAAGACTTAACTGCAAGACTCTTACAGACTTGCTACGTGAAAAAGTTTTATAAAGCCCCGTTGTGTTTGCTGCGAGCCAGCGAACGCTACTCAAAGGCGCCGCAGAGTCGCTAGCCGGGGTAGTCCCAAGGCTGGTAGGCCTATAATGTAGAGTTTGCCTCATCGTGCGGTAACCAATGAGAGCAGACCCGGTGCGTGACGCTGTCCGTATCCAAAAACGAGCGCACCGTTCAAATAATACATGTGAAATCCGTATACAACCTATCTCACCACTACGTTAAAACAAATTACTGCAATGAAAACTTACAATTAATCTGATGGATTTCCTTGAATGGCATTCCATACATCTAGTTTCTTCAATTGGTGGGGGTTAATTTCACGATAAACACTCCATATTCGTTTTTAAAATGTTTAATTGCAATAGTTCTCTAGTATTATGGTACGAAAGACAAACAGATGTAACAAAGGCCCTAAGCCATATATGAAATTTCATTTTGCGTACAATATAAATACTGACCACATAATTTATCAATAAAACTTAAAAATTCTGCCATATAGTTATTTAATAACTAGTTTCTCTAACCTCTCACTGGGTTAAAAGAAAGCTATGACTGAGGATTTATAATAATTCTTTATTGCAACCAAATGGTCATACTATGATGATGGAATGACATAAGGCAGGGGAAACCGGAGCACCCCAAGAAAGCTTGCCCGACCCCACTTTGTCCACCACAAATTCCACATAGATCCATCGAAATCCGATCCCGGGTCCCAGAGGTGGAGGTCGAGCGGTCTAACCACTCAGCCATGGGGCGGCCTATCTGACGATTTGAAACTTTAAACAGTAGCCCCCGTAACTTAAAACGCCTATTAACATGCCCTGTAGCCTATTTCATTAACGATGATATCCTTTTTTACACCTATCATTAATATTCATACCCTACTCTCACATATAGAATCTTTCCTGTCTACTTGAACAAAATATAACATAGCTATTCAGCTCATTCCATTCTCCTTGAAAAAATCAGGTGATACGACCGGTATTTTTAATAATTATTCAATAAAACACAATTAAACCGTAGATTAATTAAAACAGGAACTTATTTGACGGGTATTTGCTAGTTATTACTTTACAGTTACGTATCTGATTGCACTGTAGCTATACAGGTCTACATTTTGCTGATGATAGGTAGGACATCCACTAAAAACCTTTTTTTACTACTACAATTTTTTTATTGACACATAACGGTGGCGGTGTTTAAGTTATTGCTGCTGATTCATATTAAGGATGCATATCGAATGGGAAAAGATACTAAAAGTAGAAAATGCCTGGTCTAGAAATATTTACTTGCATGAAGAATAGTTATGATTATTTATGACCTAATTAGCCGAAGGCCCAAAACTTGAAAGCAACTAGAAAGTATAAATTAAAACTAGGGTATATGGAAAAAAATATTATTTATTGCAGCCTATGGGTTTGGGTTTCGAATGGATACTGTTTGATTTGCTATAGATTGCACAATTTCTATAGTATCTGCTTCAATGCCGTTATGTTTTGTTACTATATTATACAGTTTTAAACAGGTCAGATAGAACCTCTCTCCTATGCGGAAATCTTCTAAACATTTCTTACACATCCTGTTAATATTACTTCTTGTCTCCACAGCCGTTCAATTTGAAACGTTACAATATAATATTCATAATTTTACACTCTGAAATAGGGTATAGCTTCTCGTGGATTTTGGGTTTAAAGTTCTGCAATAGGATAACAGAGAATATTTAAATTTACACTCCAAATTTACTGTTCTAGCTTATATCACCATGGACGTTTCGGCAAACAGCGTGACATCTCATTACTGTTTACATGGTCAAAGGAACTAAAAGCAATTAGCTTTCGTTACTTTCGAAAGCAATAACACACATGTAATCGGTGTAACTTTAAATCATGTAAACGCCATCGATCACAGTAAAATGCGTAAAAGAAAACTGCAAGACTCTTGCAACAAGACCAAGACCGAGTATGCAAGACCGAGACCAAGACCAAGACCACTGATGCAAGACCGAGACCAAGACCAAGACCAGGGTTACCTATGCAAGACCAAGACCAAGACTGAAAGTGCAATACCAAGACCAAGACCAAGACCGCCTTGGTCTTGGTCTTGCATTTGCTCATCACTATACTGCATCGAAAGCCCCTTTGACATCGAGACTGACCAGAGCAACACACTTTCTTTGTTCTTGTTTTCCTTTTATATGTTTCTTGACTGCCATCACAGCATCAACTGTGCTTCTCTGAGGGGTAAATTCATATTGATTTTTATTTAATAGATGTTTAGAATATGCGTAGTGCATAATTCGGTTTATTAGCAATTTTTCCAAGACTTTTCCACTTACATTCAGCAAACTTATGGGCCTGTATCTGGTTGCCTCCAGACTGTTCTCTTTGCCAGGTTTCATAATTGGAATGATTCTCGACCGTTTCCACTCCTTAGGAAAGCATCCTTTACTTGGACAGTCATTATAAATTGCATATATAAATGATAAAAACATTTTTAGAACTCTTAACAAAATCTGGCTAGTTATTCCATCTTCGCCCGGAGCCTTTGTGTGATCTATACTTTCTAGAACTTCCCTTATTTCGTGTTGCGTAAAATCTTTATCGTCGGGTGTGTATATAGGTTCTTTGGAGAGTTTTCTGATATATTGATGGTATTGAGTGTCGTTTTCCTCATCATCTATTGGGGTGAAGTGTTCTAACATCAAACTGAGTGTGTCTTCTAGGCCTATTGCGTATGAACCATCGGTTTTCTTTAGTGTTGAAAGAATTGTGGTGTCCTTTTTCTTGTTGGATGCTAATTTATATGCAGCATTCCACGGATTGTTGTTATCCACTGTAATGTTATACTGTACTGTAGGCCTCAGGCCTATTATGTAATTTACTTTTGATACTAGATTTTATTATTTAATTCTTTTTTAAGTAGTTCAATCGTCTGAAAATAAGGTTTTAGTACCTTGAAAGTCCAACACTTAGTTCATTTTCAAATTGCGGTTTAGGTTTTCTTTAATAATAACAATAAACAATAAACAATTTTACAGAGTTTTAAAAAAAAATGTTCAGACCCCCAGTATTGGAGGGCGCAAATTTGTCAAACTCGCCAAGGGCTCAGATTTGTCAAACTCGCCAAGGGCGCAGAAGGACCTTGCTACGGCCCTGGCGGTGTCAATGAACTTGAACTTTCGTACAGCAAAAACTCCGACATTCTCTGCGGCCGATATCGCAGGGACATTTACCACGCTACAGCATATACCCAGAATTACGGTCATGAGGAAGTTGGACATAATACAACAGACTGAGTTAAATTAGAGTAATATAAGGCACATTATAAGGTCCGTCCGAGTTAATTCCTCCAAAATGTAAATTAAATATCAGATGACTAGAATGTAATACGTAATTTACTCAATATAAGAATTGATTAGAAAATATCCAGCGACCGGCGCCAGAGCTAAAATACTTCATTATTAACGACACGTTTAGTGCCTGCATCTTGCTATTATTATTAAAAAGATTAAAAGAGACTACTACTAAATCATATAAAATAGAATACAAATGAAAATCAACTAACTAACGTGAATTAAAATATTAAAAACGACATTGCTGGTAGTGACTCCAACAGAGTATTTCTTGCTGGCACTACATTAATTGAACTCAGAAGGCCCAACTTCTTCGGAAGGTTGGAGTTGAGCTACTCATGAGGAAACAAACGTTATTAAGAAACCTCGGATATGCGCACTGCGAAACCGCGCAACTAGCACGTGCTCCCTCACACGGAAAACCTAAAAACCGTCTCAACGAGAAAAAGATGAGGATGAGAGAAACAGGCAAGCTACATTATGTATAAATTACAAGTTTCAAAACAAATTAGCACTAAGTTTAAATATGTATTACTTTTATCGTAGTAAGAGCTCAACGAGCAGTTAAACTGTAATTCCAAACTTAGCGTCAAGATAACATCTCACTATAACAGTAATTGACTTTATAAGCGTTATCTTAGAACTACATCACAGTTTGTAACATAATAACAAAATGAATAGAGGAGAAAGTGTGATGACTGAGGTAGTTCACTGGTTCCGCCGCTAGATAGCAGTTACTCTGTTTGAGATTCGCGGAAGCAAGGTTACTACGGGCGGTATAGGAAAAATTGCAAACACTTTTAAACAACATAATACATTAATCTATTTCAAAATGACTCACCTTATTTAAAATGAATTGTTAGATATTTTTGACCACTTTCGGGCTGCTTTACACGTCTTGGAAGATATCATCTCCATAAATAAACATGGCCTTGTGTAACAGTAATTTCTCAGACTGCAAGAAGCTTGACCGTAACATTTCGTTCCACAACTTTCGAAAATCGAATATGTTCACAAGCAATGAACAATTATATAATGCAGGTATAAAACAGCTAAGGGATGATTCGATCTAATGTTTTGTTGCCTAGAAAATAGGGTAGAGGGTATGTTAGTTTAATTTGATGAAATATTTTTAAAGAACGTACATTTGTACAGAAATAACAACGAATAATTAGGATAGAAAACAACTAAGGGATATTTTTATAAATTAATATTAATATTACATTGTGTAGAATATTACACAGTATTAATTTGTATTAATACTGTATTGTATTAATAGTAATATTATTTATATTAATATTAATTTTCTCCTGGCTTTATGGGGTAAGTTATGTAGGTGAAACAGGTCAAAAGTGTAGATCTGTGTACACATTATGCGACAAAGATAATATAAACTAAGGGATGGTTTGTAAATTGCAGGGCACGGAAAATTTCATGAGCAGCACTACAAAAATAGAGCGCAGGATCTTTATAATTGGCGTCTCAACATCCGATAAGACACACACGCAAAAATTGTTTTGCAATGCATTCTACATGTATCGCATAGTATTTGAAAGCATTTTTCCTGATTTTTCATTAAAAATAAAATCTTCTTGCCTTAACTACAGCCAGCTAGTATGCTCTTAAACTCTCGGCAATTTGCTGCCCATTTAACTTACGTTTTTATGTCGTTAAATTATAATATGAAAAATGCGTAATAAGATATTAAACTAATAAGGCATTTGCAATGCTAATTACAAATAAAAATTACTGACACAAATGAACAGAAAACAATAAATAATCCAACAAATGTATAAATATAAGTAGTGCGGATTTACGAAGTTAGAAAAAAGCTTGATTCATTCCTTTTCCCCAGCGGGTCAATCTTGCAGTATGAGTACAAGTAGTCAGTTAATTTATTATTATTGAGTCCAAGAATAAATTATTTAAAGATGAAACGAACTTTACTTAGTTAAGGTAAATTGTAAAGTATATATTCAAATATTTGATAAAATTCTTAAGTAAGAACCCAAACAAGAATACTATAAGCCTATATAATTTTTTTATATTTTACTCCGACCAATTACTAGAAACTCCCAACTCCCAACTGATGTGATTTTATAAGGTCAACTTTAAATATATATATATCGAAAATCAACCAACTTTTAGGTGAAGAAACCACTGGTAATAATGTCTTACTACATAGGTAACTGGATAACAGAATTTCACAATACTACTAGAAGAGTAGCCCTGCTACCACTGAAACGAACTTTACTTAGTTAAGGTAAATTGTAAAGTATATATTCAAATATTTGATAAAATTCTTAAGTAAGTACCCAAACAAGAATACTATAAGCCTATATATATATTTTTATATATTACTCCGACCAAATACTAGAAACTCCCAAGATATTTACTGATGTGATTTTATAAGGTCAACTTTAAATATATATATAAATGTATATATATATATCGAAAATCAACCTACTTTTAGGTGAAGAAACCACTGGTATTAATGTCTTACTACACAAGTAACTGGATAACAGAATTTCACAATACTACTAGAAGAGTAGCCCAAACTCCCCACCCCGAGATCCGAGGATTCAGCTCAAGGAGAGGAAAACACCAAAATACATAACAAATTTTATATAATCCAATATAATACAGGTAACAGAATGCAGCTACAATCAATTAATGTAATTAAAAGGACTAAGAAACCTCTGGCTTCAGAGGAACAGAGAACTTGCAGACCAGAGTCTTTAAATGCAACAATACTTGAATACAACCTCAGATAATCCCAACTAATCCTACATGCAGAAATCAATCTCCAAAATAAATTATGAAGAATAAATATGTCCACTACAATATTTCAGACAGGACCGATACACTTTTCTCGGAATGCCCTACTATTTAAATTCAAGTTCAGTTTCCTAATCTCAATGCTACTTAATTACCAATTTCACTTCTTTTAGAATACATATCATTAAATAGAAGGGGACATAACTCTGGTAATTAATGTATGTAAGAATACATATGTCAGCTATAATATATCAATCCGGGCATACATATTTCTTGCAATGGCCCTCAATATGTTTAAATTCAAATTGAGTTTACTAATCTCAATGCTACTTAATTACCAATTTGACTTCTTTTAGAATGCAAATCATTAAATAGAAGGGGACATAACTCTGGTAATTAATGTATGTAAGAATAAATATGTCAGCTATAATATATAAATCCGGGCATACATATTTCTTGCAATGGCCCACAATATACGTTTAAATTCAAATTCAGTTTACTAATCTCAATGCTACTTAATTACCAATTTGTCTTCTTTTATAATGCAAATCATTAAATAGAAGGGGACATAACTCGGATAATTAATGTATGTAAGAATACAATGTTTAAATTAGATTACCAAGAATAAATATGTCACCTATAATATATCAATCAGGGCATACATATTTCTTGCAATGGCCCACAATATGCGTTCAAATTCACGTTCAGTTAACTAATCTCAATGCTACTTAATTACCAATTTGACTTCTTTTAGAATGCAAATCATTAAATAGAAGGGGACATAACTCTGGTAATTAATGTATGTAAAAGGTTCGTATACATTTGCGCTCTGTACGCGTACAGTACGCGTACAGAGCGCAGATTGGGACGGCATTTGAGGTGTTCGTGTGACGACACGCGTACAGAGCGCAGACAGTACGCCGCGATCCGTCTCCTGTCGGTTTTTTCGACGAACACAAAGGATCTCTGGTTTCGTATTGGGACGTGTTTTTGGTAGTTGCGCTCCGTCCGTGTGTCATTTTCCTCCTGCTCTCCGCTCAAGCAATTTGTTAATCATGGTGTGGTCTGAGGAAAAAGCACTCCAGATGATAGACGTTTATAAATCGAAACCTCTACTATGGAATCCAATTCACAAGGACCATTTCAGGAAAAATTTGAAGGAGGATGCCTGGAGGGAAATAGGTATTCAAATGAATGAGACTGCGGAGGAATGCAAGAAGAAGATGGTAAATCTGCTTTCAGCTAACCGGAGTGACAAAATTAAAGTAAACGCCAGCAAAGGTACAGGAAAAGGTAAGTCATAAGATATAATAATAACACTTTTCAATTCTTGTCTAAAATGGTTTTGTATCTATATTTGCCGTACACATTTTTGTAATTGAGGACTATTTCTTTCAAACCTTGTTTTCTTCAAATATTGACGTGAATATAGGCTAAATCTAAAACTACTGTACATCGCTTATTTGAAATAGCCCTTCTTCTAGCAGAACAGTTTTGCAAAATTATGTTTATTCCAATGACTGATGGAAACGCATGTTGTGCCATACGCATGTTGTTTTGATTTGGAACACCTGCAACATCCGGCAGCTGTGCACACAATGTTTATACAAGTCCAGTAATAATATCATCATCATCAGGGCCCGGATTCTAATGACATGCCATCTTTTTATTGATGCTGCATAGACATTTCCAACTTATAGATAAATCCTAATCATGGCTTCTAGATTATACAAATACATTTTTATTAGGTCATTTTTGTCAGTTTATGCAATTTTATATTTTTAGGGTGTTTAATTCAATTTTAGGTAATTATTTTGTCATTTTCGTGTCATTTGCTTCCTTCTTTAGTCATTTTCATGTATTTACATTGAGTGTATTAACTTTTTTTTCGTCGCTAGTGGTGCTGTCTTTGAAGTGTTGTTTGTTTAATGCAAGAAGGAAAAATTCGAAATTAAGTGTTGTCATGTCTCAGTCGGAAATGAGAATCAAAGAAACGCCAACATTTTGTATTAATATTACAATTGTTATTAGATTGACTTGGCGCCAGAGTCTGCCACCTGCTAGGATTTGAGAGTGCAAACTACTGTTTACCCTCAATAAACAGCAATATAATCCGGCAGATCAGTGGCGTAGGAAGGGGGGTGCGGGGGTTGAGGGCCGCCCCGGGTGCCACCACTCGGGGGGTGACAAAATAAAAATGTGTCTTTGTAAGTAAAAAATCGCTCAAGGGGATTTAAAGAAAATAATAATATTATTTTATGTTCGTTTATAATAATTTATAATATTATGTTATGTTCGTCCCTTTCCTATGGATAATTTCAACGTACTGTTCGCGTACTGTACGCGTACTGTACGCGGACAGAGCGGAACGCGAGAGGAGCGCAAATGTATACGCAGCTTAAGAATACCATGTTTAAATTAGTTTACCAAGAATAAATATGTCAGCTATAATAAATCAATCAGGTCATACATATTTCTTGCAATGGCCCACAAAATGCGATCAATTTCAAATTCAGTTTACTAATCTCAAAGCTACTTAATTACCAATTTGACTTCTTTTAGAATGCAAATCATTAAATAGAAGGGGACATAACTCTGGTAATTAATGTATGTAAAAGGTTCGTATACATTTGCGCTCTGTACGCGTACAGTACGCGTACAGAGCGCAGATTGGGACGGCATTTGAGGTGTTCGTGTGACGACACGCGTACAGAGCGCAGACAGTACGCCGCGATCCGTCTCCTGTCGGTTTTTTCGACGAACACAAAGGATCTCTGGTTTCGTATTGGGACGTGTTTTTGGTAGTTGCGCTCCGTCCGTGTGTCATTTTCCTCCTGCTCTCCGCTCAAGCAATTTGTTAATCATGGTGTGGTCTGAGGAAAAAGCACTCCAGATGATAGACGTTTATAAATCGAAACCTCTACTATGGAATCCAATTCACAAGGACCATTTCAGGAAAAATTTGAAGGAGGATGCCTGGAGGGAAATAGGTATTCAAATGAATGAGACTGCGGAGGAATGCAAGAAGAAGATGGTAAATCTGCTTTCAGCTAACCGGCGTGAAAAAATTAAAGTAAACGCCAGCAAAGGTACAGGAAAAGGTAAGTCATAAAATATAATAATAACACTTTTCAATTCTTGTCTAAAATGGTTTTGTTTCTATATTTGCCGTACACATTTTTGTAATTGAGGACTATTTCTTTCAAACCTTGTTTTCTTCAAATATTGACGTGAATATAGGCTAAATCTAAAACTACTGTACATCGCTTATTTGAAATAGCCCTTCTTCTAGCAGAACAGTTTTGCAAAATTATGTTTATTCCAATGACTGATGGAAACGCATGTTGTGCCATACGCATGTTGTTTTGATTTGGAACACCTGCAACATCCGGCAGCTGTGCACACAATGTTTATACAAGTCCAGTAATAATATCATCATCATCAGGGCCCGGATTCTAATGACATGCCATCTTTTTATTGATGCTGCATAGACATTTCCAACTTATAGATAAATCCTAATCATGGCTTCTAGATTATACAAATACATTTTTATTAGGTCATTTTTGTCAGTTTATGCAATTTTATATTTTTAGGGTGTTTAATTCAATTTTAGGTAATTATTTTGTCATTTTCGTGTCATTTGCTTCCTTCTTTAGTCATTTTCATGTATTTACATTGAGTGTATTAACTTTTTTTTCGTCGCTAGTGGTGCTGTCTTTGAAGTGTTGTTTGTTTAATGCAAGAAGGGAAAATTCGAAATTAAGTGTTGCCATGTCTCAGTCGGAAATGAGAATCAAAGAAACGCCAACATTTTGTATTAATATTACAATTGTTATTAGATTGACTTGGCGCCAGATTCTGCCACCTGCTAGGATTTGAGAGTGCAAACTACTGTTTACCCTCAATAAACAGCAATATAATCCGGCAGATCAGTGGCGTAGGAAGGGGGGTGCGGGGGTTGAGGGCCGCCCCGGGTGCCATCACTCGGGGGGTGACAAAATAAAAATGTGTCTTTGTAAGTAAAAAATCGCTCAAGGGGATTTAAAGAAAATAATAATATTATTTTATGTTCGTTTATAATAATTTATAATATTATGTTATGTTCGTCGCTTTCCTATGGATAATTTCAACGTACTGTTCGCGTACTGTACGCGTACTGTACGCGGACAGAGCGGAACGCGAGAGGAGCGCAAATGTATACGCAGCTTAAGAATACCATGTTTAAATTAGTTTACCAAGAATAAATATGTCAGCTATAATATATCAATCAGGTCATACATATTTCTTGCAATGGCCCACAAAATGCGATCAATTTCAAATTCAGTTTACTAATCTCAAAGCTACTTAATTACCAATTTGACTTCTTTTAGAATGCAAATCATTAAATAGAAGGGGACATAACTCTGGTAATTAATGTATGTAAGAATAAATATGTCAGCTATAATATATCAATCCGGGCATACATATTTCTTGCAATGGCCCACAATATACGTCTAAATTCAAATTCAGTTTACTAATCTCAATGCTACTTAATTACCAATTTTACTTCTTTTAGAATGCAAATCATTAAATAGAAGGGGACATAACTCTGGTAATTAATGTATGTAAGAATACCATGTTTAAATTAGTTTACCAAGAATAAATATGTCAGCTATAATATATCAATCAGAGCATACATATTTCTTGCAATGGCCCACAATATGCGATCAAATTCAAATTCAGTTTACTAATCTCAATGCTACTTAATTACCAATTTGACTTCTTTTAGAATGCAAATCATTAAATAGAAGGGGACATAACTCTGGTAATTAATGTATGTAAGAATAAATATGTCAGCTATAATATATCAATCAGGGCATACATATTTCTTGCAATGGCCCACAATATACGTTTAAATTCAAATTCAGTTTACTAATCTCAATGCTACTTAATTACCAATTTGACTTCTTTTAGAATGCAATTCATTAATGGGACAATGGCATAACCCTGATGCAAACTGTCATAACGATAATCATGTCAGCCATACTGTCTATCATAATTTGAACGTAGCTAAAACTACACACGTCATACCTAGAACTTTCCAGCATTTACGTTATACTATAATACGTAGTCTGGAATTAGAGATTTATTTAACATTACTAACATGGACCTTACCCAATTTTACAACTTGAAAATCCTAGACAAGTTACCTACTAAATTTGATTGACTTCAAAATCTAATGAATTTTGGTTAAATACCCAATTTTCTTTCAAACATTTCCATTCCATACTGTTATAAAATCAAGATGGCGATCCACCATAACATTGGCTTAATAAATGGATGATTAATCAGACATGGTACCCTATACATTCGAAGAACAGATGGTTCCCAGAATGAAGTTTACCGACTTCATTATATAATAGCTCATTACTCACAGTACCGTGACCGCCTCCGAGGGAACATCCGTACGAGGAACCCGCTCAGTACTTAACACTCCACAAACTCCGCAGCGACTGAATGCCGCCCCCAAGGCAACAGCACGCGTACCCAATCCGTAGAAGACAGCCACTGCGCAGGCGCTCTCCCGCACAGCGAAGGGAAACGCGAGCACAAAGAAGAGAAACCGCACAATGTGATGAACCCATCACAGGCTCCCCCCTTTGAACAAAAGAAAGCTAAAGATAAGGTAATTAAAGAGTGGAATGGAAATGCTTAAGAAGACAAGAAACAAATACCCTTTACAAACACTCAATTTCATATCCCACACATGCATTCCTAGTAGAGTCTTGATGACAATCCAATGTCCCTTTTCCTTCTTCTTAATGTTCTAGAATTTTTTTTACACAAAAACTTACATTGTTAGAATTTATTAAAAACACAATAATTAAGGTTGCTTTATGCAAAGGTATTTAACAGTCAAATAAATGTTTATCAAGGATGATAATACCGCTCTAAGGCGTATTTAACCCCTGTCAGTCGGACAATTTGTACATTCCTTGTTAGGCACTGAAATAATCTCATTTTTGAAATATATATATATATGTGGTGCTTAGACTTGCACACCTGATTGCTAGTAGAGCATCGCCCATAATAATACACAAACACTTCTAGCAGGAGAATGCACATAACGGGCGAAGATGTGAATATATTTACTTATTGGCCCGCAGAGGGCACAACATGTACAAACCACTCTCGGCGATGACTGCTCACAGATGTCCCAAATCAGCTCAAGGAGTGACTCCGGCCACCCTTAGGTGACAAATATGAAGATAGGGGCTGCAGTCTCCAATGAGTCAGACCAAACGGCGAAGCGTGTGGACGTCACACACGCTCAACCAGAAGCAAGGAGCAGGAATCGAAGAGCCGAGGCCAAAACACTTGCGTGCAAGAAGGTCCACCTGCCAGAATTATCTATAACACAAGTTCAGTGCGCACAGTAGTTGCTCACAATTTGAAAAAAATTTGGACGGAGCTCTCGTCCAAAATAATAAATAGTCCTTTGAAGATATGATGAATTGTTTATTCTTGTAAATGGTTGTTTATTGAAATGAGAGTAGTGCCTTATTTCTGTCTTTGCTTAAAATAATGTCTGTAATTGTAATGCAAAGACAATCTATACTTCACATAAGTCAGAGGCAGGGTTATAATGTCACACAATTTGATAAGTCGCTGCTAAGAGACTCTGCTAAACGTAGCAGTCCCAAAATGAGTCAAATACTGAGAGATCCCACGCCCAAGACACCCCCAAAGGAAGGCGGCACAGTACATGAGCAAAAAAATCTGAACTTCATCTCTTACATATCTCCTGGGAACCAGAACATAGGGATAGAATTATAAAGTACCAATTATTAAGCCAATAGCTAAAATAACATTCATACTCAAGTAGTTGCCACTATAATAAACAAATGGGCACACTAGTTACTTATTACACAGCACCGGTATCTAAAAAGGGCAGTTCCTTGACCTTAGCAAATCCCTAAAACTCAAGGCCAAAACACAGCCGCTATAAATATATATATATTTTTAATACAATAAGGAACAACTGAATTTAATGTTGCAAAATTGAGTGAAGCAAACCATGAAATAAAGGCAGAAATGACAGCTTACACAAAACCCCAAAATAGTGGAATGGGATAGAAATATTTTAACATTAAATAAATACTAGAGCTAATACATATACAAATCTGCTAGCTAAACAAGGAGGCAAAACATACACATAAGCCTCAATAAGAAAATTTATACTTAATCTTAGGGAGCCGGAGAAAACGGTTTCAATTGTGTAGCATGACAGCGCTTAACAGAGTTATCTGACAAGTCTTGCAGCAAAAAGGTTACACCATTTTCCAAAACTTGAATAATTTTAAAAGGCACGATAAATCGGGGAGCTAATTTCCTGGAAAATTTATCCTTGGCAGAACGTAGAGGGTAATTACGGCACATAACAATGCCACCAAACTTAAACTTACATGGATATCTACCTCGGTTATAACATACTGCCCGTCTTTTGCGAGCTAGGGCCAAATTACGCGCCGCCGAACGCCAGACCTTTTGAATTTCCTCAGGAGAAGAAACATTCGGGAGCAAATCAGTTCACCTCCACAAGTTGCTCAAAGGATTATTAGGTGAAAGGAACACAAAAGAGAGAACGGTGTCTGCCCATGGGATTAATGTTTTGCCGTGTTAAAGGCAAACTGGAGCAAAGAAATATTACTATCCCACAATGAATGGTCAGAATGATGGTAAGAAATAAGAGCGCTTTTCAAGTATCGCATAACGCGTCCTGCGTGCGAGGGATTCGGATAATGAGAGGTGGTAGTCACATGGTGGATACCAAGATGGAAACAAAACTGTTTGAAAGCATGAGATATAAACTGAGGCCCGTTATCTGACACAATGTCCTGGGGAACACCATAAACCTGGAAAATACTAGATAAGGAATGAATAACTCTATGGGTATATGAATCCCGCAACGGAAACAACCAACAAAATTTAGAAAATGCATCTATAACCACAAACAAATATGTGTTCCCTTGCTTAGAACGGGGCAATTTCCCTAGAAAGTCAATGAACAAACGTTGGAAGGGGCGCTCAGCAACAGTGGACGCCAAATAACCCACTCGGGAATTTAAATTAGGCTTGGCCAAAGCACAAACTTCACAAGCTGTAATACGCTACTTAATATCCTGAGGTAAGGTGGCCCACCAAAAATATTGCTGAATCTTGGACAGAGTTTTATTCACTCCCAAATGTGCACCCAACGGCGATACATGATAGTACTCAAACATCATGGGGACTAAGCTCGTGGGTAAAACTAAACGAGACCTTTTGTTAGCATTTTTACCCAACGAAACCTGAAGGGTGTTTTTCAGAGGGGAATAATTTGCAACTAGCTCACTATCCCTAAGACGGTAAATGATAACCCGAAGAGAATGGTCAAGGTACTGATGCTCAGACAACTGAGTATAGGCAAGGGGAGCGTGCAGCAGCAATGAAGATAACATAGGAGGATCTAAGTCAATCGAGGAGGAACCCGAAACCCCAACAGGATCCGATACATTAGCTTGCTCCAGAGAAACTTGACCCTCAGAATTCATAGTTGAAACTTCGCCTTCGAACATTCTAGAGAGAGAATCCGCCAGGGTATTGTCCGCCCCATTGATGTGAACAGACTGGAATTTAAAGGCAGATAGCCTGACAGCCAAGCGAGCGATCCGTCCAGTTTTCCTTGGACGCGCTAAAACCCAAGTCAACGCCTGATAATAGCACTCCAAAATAAATGGAACATGTTCGACACATAGTCGAAATTTCTCAAAGGCAAAGATCACCGCTAAAGCTTCCATTTCATAAACCGAAAATAAACTTTCTTGCTGGGACAAGGAACGGGAGGCAAAGGCAATGGGTTTTCGCCCGTCGGGAAAATCCTGTAGAAAAACAGCACCAATCCCAAGCGCACAAGCATCCGTTTGGACGATAAATTTGCGAGCGAAGTCAGCCATAGCCAAAACTGGCGGATTACAAATGGCAGATTTTAGATCCTCAAAGGCCGATTGTTGTTCTTGGGCCCAAACAAAAGGAACATTCTTACCGCTAAGTCGATTCAAAGGAGCCGCCCTAGCCGCAAATCTAGGGATAAGCTTAGAGAAGAAATTGACCATTCCAATGAAGCGTGCAATACCTTTTACATTAACAGGAGGAGGGAAATTCCTTATAGAAACAGTTCTCTCGGGGTCGATGGCCACCTCCTGAGGTGAAATAATGTGCCCAATGAAAGGCAATTGCGGCCAGGCAAACTGGACCTTAGACGGTTTCACGGTCATGCCAGCTTCTTGCAGTCTGCGAAAAACCTCCTTAAGATGAACAAGATGAGAAGGAAAGTCCTTACTGTAGACAACTAATTCGTCTAGGTAGTGATAGACGAAATCAAACTTGATGTCAGAGAAAATTTTGTCTAGAAGACGAGAGAGGACCTGTGCTCCAGTGGCCAACCCAAATGGTAAACGGCAAAACTCATAGTGGTTCCAGTCCGTTGAAAACGCCGTCAAGCGACGTGATGACTCTTTCAACGGTATCTGGTAATAAGCACTATTGAGGTCTAAAGATGAAAAAACCGTCGCCCCAGAAAACCAGCGTGCGACAGAATGTATGTCGGGCAGAGGCATGGATTCAATGCAGATCTTCTGGTTTAAAGCCCGATAATCCACCACAGGTCGAAAATCCCCCTCCCCTTTCTGGACTAGAAAGATGGGGTTCGAATAAGGAGAAACCGAGGGCCGGATAATACCCTGCTTTAACATCTCTTTAATTTTGTCCCGCATCACCAACAATTTAGGTGGGGCTAACCTATACGGGGGCAACCGAACAGGAGTAGAGTCAGACAATTGAATCTCATATTCGAGTACGTTAGTCGTACCTAACTCGTCAGTAAGAACTTGGGGAAAAGCCCTAATGATTTGAAGGATGGATTGCTGACAGTCACCAGCAAGATGATCCAACACAGGCTGAACAGAACTCGAAGGTGAGAGGTCCTCTAAACGGGGCGTCTGAAGCATCTGCGCTAAAGGTAACAAGCCACTCACAGAATTAGAAATGGAAAACCTAATAAGATTATCAGGAGCAAAATCAAAGTGAAGAGAGCACAATGAAAAATCAAGAACCATGCCAGAAAATCTGGCAAAATCAGAACCAATGATCACCGGCGCCACGGAAGCGGACAACACCCAAAAGCGAAACTTCCAGGTAAAATTGGAAATCCTCAAGGATAAACATACACTGCCTAGAAGCAGAATAGATGTACCATCCACCGCAAAAGCATCAACATGGCATTCAGAAAGGTCTTACCCAAAAGATGCAAGGTCTAAAGGGAAATACAAGAGTGAGACGCTCCAGAATCCAAAAGGGCATGAAAACTACGACGATTCAAAAGTATCGGCAACAAGGGTAAATGCTGGGGAACACGTCCCTTACAACCCATCGACTGAAATAGAGCAAGGTCTAAAGAGTTATTGTTATAAACGGATCCCCAAGAAGTGGGGATAGTTGATAGTCAAGACCTAAAGTGCGGTTTGTAATTGTGAGAGGAGTCAGACCGCTGACCACCAGAAGTGTTGTTAGAGCGACGCAACTCCCAAGACCTCTAACGGCAATCACGCTGAATATGTCCTGGTTTATGACAATAATGGCACACACACCTCTCCGGTCTAGGAGTAACAACATTAGACGGAGCCGAAGATGAAACTGTCACAGAATGACAGACAGCCGGACGGCGAGCATCTGCACATTCAATTTCTGAAATCTTTACTGACAGATCCAATCTGACAGATCCAAAAAGGATCTAGGTCGCGAGGCAAATGTCAACCGAGATCGAGTAGAGGGAGAAAGGCCCGAAACAATAACCTGCACTACCTGCTCTTCGGAATCCGAGACACGGAAAACCTCAGCATATAAATGAATATCTTGAATATATTGAGAAAGAGATTCCTCAGCGCCCTGAGGACCATAATAATATTGTAACAATAAGGCTTGTCGTAAACGAGAGGGTTACAAACTGAGTCAAAACTTGATCATGGAAAGCAGCTAGCGTACCATTAGATGCTAACGTCAGAGAAAGTATCTCCAAAACCCTTCCCACTACAATGCCTAGCAACAACTGTAGAGCTAAATGATCAGAGACCTTAAAGCATACAACCTGAACAATACAAAAAACACAAGAAGGCAATAGCTTCATTAACCTGGGCAACTACAAAAGGCTTAACATTTTCTACCATTATTTGTAAAGGATGAGTGAGTTTCAAAGGCGCAAAGGACGTCTCATGGAAGGTAGGTGTCTGAGAGACTCCAGAAACTACCGGAAAATTAGCCTGAGAAGTTAAACATCCCTGGACAGCAACCGCACCTGGACTCACAGGAGAGGGTACTTGGATAGGTTGCAAAATCCGAGAATCAATATTTCCCATGTTCGGGGAAGGAGAAGGTTGAATAACACTAGGTTTGTTCACGCAAGCTATAGGTTCTACTAGCATTTTTCTACGTGTCTAGTATGAGTGTCTATTCAAATGCTCCGCTCAATGTAACATTGCTGAATCAGCTCTCTCAGCGCATTGATATTAGTATAAGTCCGCCTATTTCTGTGAATCCCCTCTCATCGGCAGGTGCAGCTTTAGCAGCATCATGACATCACGGCGTCATGTTAGTAGAACACAGTTAGCTCCAAGCATCCACGCATGAGAGACGTGCTGGATCCCTGTCGAGAATCCCGCCTATTTCAGACAATAGAACAGAGGTTTTCTATTAAGTCTCGAATAAATACATAATACTTCCATTTACAAGTATTATCGTGTGTTATTAATTAATCTACACTAATCACAGTAGATTCAGTATTATCGGCTTATTAGATCAGTCTAAAAGTTCGTGTATCAGTTCGGCAACGTTGTGCAACCAAGCGTTCACAATAGTTCGGCTATAAAGTTCATTAAAGTCAAGATTTCAGTGTGAAATCATATTAGAAGTAATCGAGCGATCCAAACGATCAGTTTCATATATAATTTACCTTGCTGGGATAATTAACGAGAAATTATCAACACGTGTGTACCAAGTTCCCGCCAACTCACATTCCATTGTGCAGTGCAAGTGCACCTATCTCAGATTCATTATATCTCTTGTTTCAGTGTTTCTATTAATATTTCAAGTGCAGTATTTACCTATATGTTGTGAGAATAAATGTTACATAGTTTATTACATGAAAAAGGTTTGTTTCCAATATTCCATTCCGTTGTTCCCTGTTCCAGCTACCTACAGTTCATTATCTCCTTGTGTAATCTTAATTGGTGTAAATCACCTGGTCCTCCGAAAACCTATTACTTATACCTGAGTTTCCATACATTTTTTCTCCTCACGGAAAGGATACCCAAACAAGGTTGGAAGGCCAAATCCGCCCGACTCACCAGTTCTTCAACTGAAGGACCCGGGAGATCAACCAAGGAGCGAGCGGAGTAGCTAGACTATCAGAGTCATCTGCCCCCAGAAATCCCAAAATGGAAGTTACCAAATCTTTCAGTTTAGAGAACTCATCCTGGCCAATGCAATTAAATTGAGTAGAAGATAATAAATACATCCTATTCTCCATATGCCAAGTTCGGTTCCGTAACCTGCGTTTCTGCTTAATGGATAGCTCAGACTCCAAAAGTAATTCTTGTACTGTATCAGATATCTCCGAAATTCTCCCTTTCAGTAATTTAAATTCGCACTTAGCCTCTTCTTGGGAGTTAAACATATCACCCACAGCTGGTTTTGAATCCAATTGCTTCAAGAGGCAAACTAACTGTTATACGTCTGCGGGCTCTGGAACCTCAACACCCCTACACTTAATCTCGAAAATGAGTTCATCTTTCCTGAGGAGATCCCAAGATAGAATAGAGTGAAACGAACTTTACTTAGTTAAGGTAAATTGTAAAGTATATATTCAAATATTAGATAAAATTCTTAAGTAAGTACCCAAACAAGAATACTATAAGCCTGTATATATTTTTATATATTACTCCGACCAATTACTAGAAACTCCCAAGATATTTACTGATGTGATTTTATAAGGGCAACTTTTAATATATATATATCGAAAATCAACCTACTTTTAGGTGAAGAAACCACTGGTAATAATGTCTTACTACACAGGTAACTGGATAACAGAATTTCACAATACTACTAGAAGAGTAGCCCTGCTACCACTGAAACGAACTTTACTTAGTTAAGGTAAATTGAGGACCGTTTTTTCAAAACTCGCTTTATGCATTTTTTTTTGAAAATCGTTTTATTGTGTTAATACATACTGTTTAGCATCCTCTAAAAGCCTATGCAACCGGCTTTAGCAAAATTAGCTTTATTCCGAAGTTATAGCACAGAGAATACAGCTTGTTTTTGCAAAACTCGCTTCATGCATATGTAGTGGTCTTTTCAAAACTCGCTTTATGCTCATAATTTGTTTAGTGCAAGAGAAATGTCAGAGCAAGCATTTCTTTCACTGTGTTGTGGCACTCCTGGAATAGGTCAGAACAGGTATTTTTCTGACTATGTTATGGCATTCCTGGAATTGTTTTGCTTGGCGGTAGATTGCAAGGCATATTATTGTACTCCGATTTTTTTTATTAAAGCTCTTATTTGTGTTGGTTGCCAGTTACCGCCATTTCATAGAAGCTATGTGTAGAAGACTAGCCATTTGTTAGCAGTGACCATGGAAGGTGACGGTGAATATAATATTGCTGTGAGTGAAACACTTGGTGGGCGTAAAAAAAGAAAAACAGAGCAATCAAACATCTCCCAAGCAAAATCATCACGATATTCAAAGCAAAATGCTGCGCTTGATATTGATTGCCGGCATAGTGAAAGGAGTGGGGCAAGCAACAATGGAAGGAAAGACTGTCATGCAGGTGATCTCGCTTATAATGACCTAAAATATTTCAATAATCTATTATATTCTGCAGGAGACAAGAGCAAACAAGATGCATTCCTTCTTACTTATATGGATATCTCAGCACCAGCTAGGTATGTTGTAGATCCTACTGAAGCTAAAGCCTCTAAATCAGTGTCTATCAAGTATAAGATAAAACTCTGAGATGGATCGCTAGTACCAGTTTGTGCTGCCACATTTCAGAAAATAACAGGTGTATCGCGGGATCGCTTAGCTCGGATTGCTCGGTACTATCAAGAACATGGGACTGCACTACAGGAACGAAGAGGTGGCTCAAGAGCAACACAAGCTGACATCATTATGACCCAACAAGTGAAAGAGCACATTAAGAAGTATAAGTGTAGAGAGTGTCATTACAGCAGAGGGAAACTGAATAGGTCATATTTGCCCCCAACATTAAATGTAAATATAATGTGGGAAAATTATTGCAAAGAACAAAGACAAGCAGGCAATGAAAGCTGCTTGGTGTCAAAATTTAAGACAGTATTCTATAAAAATTTCAATCTCGGCTTTGGTAACCCTCATAGTGACACTTGCTCAACATGCAAGGAGCTTGAACTGAAAATAAAGGTTGCAGAAACCGAAGAATGCCAGGAAGTGTGTAAAACTAACCTGCGCTTGCATAAAGCCCGTGCAAAGAAGTTCCACAGCATCATGAACACCTACTCTGAAGATACTGTAAAAGTGGCCTTTGACATGCAGCAAAATCAGCCTCTACCAAAGCTCTCTGTAGGTGAAGTGTTTTACACACGACAGGTATGGTTCTATAACCTGACTGTGGTGATACATGAACCAAAACAAGATACTGATAACATATTTCACTATACTTGGTGTGAAACTGAAGCTGGAAGAGGTGCAAATGAAGTCGCATCTGCGCTACAACATTTCCTCCTACATTATTTAGAAAATAGGATTGGAGATCTTGGTAAGAAAGGATTGAAACTTCAGCTTTTTTCAGATTCGTGCAGCAGCCAGAACAAGAATTCTATAATGCTGTGTGTGCTGGGAAATTTTATGGAACGCACTAAAGTATTCTCTGAACTTACCCACTATTTTCCCATTCGCGGACATAGTTTCATGCCACCCGATCGTGTATTCGGTAGAGTTGAGAAGGAATATCGGAAGAAAGAAGAGATCATATCACCTTGTGAATACAGGAATATTCTAGCGAAGTTTGGAAAGGTGCTGGTGTGGGGAAAAGACTGGTTTTCCTACGACTTCAAACAGATTTCTAAACAAATCCTGAAGTCTACCTTGCCTTTCAAAATGATGGATGTAAGAGCAATAACCTACAGCCAAATCAATGGTAAGATTCAATGTTCTGTTAAAACGACGTTTTTCCCAGGATCAGAAGTATGTTGTGATGTTTTGAAAAAGAACATTCCTTCTTTTAAAGCCGTGAAACGTGCTCCCAGTATCCGCAAGGAAAACCATGGGAGTGCAGAGAAGAAGAAGGATGTACAGAAGCTAATGCATTTCTTCACCATTCCTAAGGATGCTGCAGGTTTCTACAACGACATACTCTCTGCAAGTGGTGAGGAAGATCATCAGCTCACGGAGAAATTATGAGGATGAAGAGACCCATGAAGTTGTGTAGAAGAGAAAAAGAAGTATCATTTTAAAAGTTTAAAGTAAAAAAACAAGCATTTAATAATCAGGTATCACTGATTTAGTTTGAGCATAAAGCGAGTTTTGAAAAAGAAAGCTGTTTTTCTATTCCCAGCAGCTGACAAACTATCAATAATGTTATGTATGTGCAAAGACTATCCTAAAATATGTTCACAACTGTACGAAAATTGCTGATTGTAAACAATTTTTACCTTTGACCTTGCGTGTTAATTAAAATAATTTGATTCCTGTAAAATTTTGTTTTTTGCATAAAGCGAGTTTTGAAAAAACGGTCCTCAATTGTAAAGTATATATTCAAATATTTGATAAAATTCTTAAGTAAGTACCCAAACAAGAATACTATAAGCCTATATATATATATATTTATATATTACTCCGACCAATTACTAGAAACTCCCAAGATATTTACTGATGTGATTTTATAAGGTCAACTTTAAATATATATATAAATATATATATATATATATATATATCGAAAATCAACCTACTTTTAGGTGAAGAAACCACTGGTAATAATGTCTTACTACACAAGTAACTGGATAACAGAATTTCACAATACTACTAGAAGAGTAGCCCAAACTCCCCACCCCGAGGTCCGAGGATTCAGCTCAAGGAGAGGAAAACACCGAAATACATAACAAAATTTATATAATCCAATATAATACAGGTAACAGAATGCAGCTACAATCAATTAATGTAATTAAAAGGACTAAGAAACCTCTGGCTTCAGAGGAACAGAGAACTTGCAGACCAGAGTCTTTAAATGCAACAATACTTGAATACAACCTCAGATAATCCCAACTAATCCTACATGCAGAAATCAATCTCCAAAATAAATTATGAAGAATAAATATGTCCACTACAATATTTCAGACAGGACCGATACACTTTTCTCGGAATGCCCTACTATTTAAATTCAAGTTCAGTTTCCTAATCTCAATGCTACTTAATTACCAATTTCACTTCTTTTAGAATACATATCATTAAATAGAAGGGGACATAACTCTGGTAATTAATGTATGTAAGAATACATATGTCAGCTATAATATATCAATCAGGGCATACATATTTCTTGCAATGGCCCACAATATACGTTTAAATTCAAATTCAGTTTACTAATCTCAATGCTACTTAATTACCAATTTGACTTCTTTTAGAATGCAAATCATTAAATAGAAGGGGACATAACTCTGGTAATTAATGTATGTAAGAATAAATATGTCAGCTATAATATATCAATCAGGGCATACATATTTCTTGCAATGGCCCACAATATACGTTTAAATTCAAATTCAGTTTACTAATCTCAATGCTACTTAATTACCAATTTGACTTCTTTTAGAATGCAATTCATTAATGGGACAATGGCATAACCCTGATGCAAACTGTCATAACGATAATCATGTTAGCCATACTGTCTATCATAATTTGAACGTAGCTAAAACTACACACGTCATACCTAGAACTTTCCAGCATTTACGTTATACTATAATACGTAGTCTGGAATTAGAGATTTATTTAACATTACTAACATGGACCTTACCCTATTTTACAACTTGAAAATCCTAGACAAGTTACCTACTAAATTTGATTGACTTCAAAATCTAATGAATTTTGGTTAAATACCCAATTTTCTTTCAAACATTTCCATTCCATACTGTTATAAAATCAAGATGGCGATCCACCATAACATTGGCTTAATAAATGGATGATTAATCAGACAAGGTACCCTATACATTCGAAGAACAGATGGTTCCCAGAATGAAGTTTACCGACTTCATTATATAATAGCTCATTACTCACAGTACCGTGACCGCCTCCGAGGGAACATCCGTACGAGGAACCCGCTCAGTACTTAACACTCCACAAACTCCGCAGCGACTGAATGCCGCCCCCAAGGCAACAGCACGCGTACCCAATCCGTAGAAGACAGCCACTGCGCAGGCGCTCTCCCGCACAGCGAAGGGAAACGCGAGCACAAAGAAGAGAAACCGTACAATGTGATGAACCCATCACAGGCTCCCCCCTTTGAACAAAAGAAAGCTAAAGATAAGGTAATTAAAGTGTGGAATGGAAATGCTTAAAAAGACAAGAAACAAATACCCTTTACAAACACTCAATTTCATATCCCACACATGCATTCCTAGTAGAGTCTTGATGACAATCCAATGTCCCTTTTCCATCTTCTTAATGTTCTAGAATTTTTTTTACACAAAAACTTACATTGTTAGAATTTATTAAAAACACAATAATTAAGGTTGCTTTATGCAAAGGTATTTAACAGTCAAATAAATGTTTATCAAGGATGATAATACCGCTCTAAGGCGTATTTAACCCCTGTCAGTCGGACAATTTGTACATTCCTTGTTAGGCACTGAAATAATCTCATTTTAGAAATATATATATATATATATGTGGTGCTTAGACTTGCACACCTGATTGCTAGTAGAGCATCGCCCATAATAATACACAAACACTTCTAGCAGGAGAATGCACATAACGGGCGAAGATGTGAATATATTTACTTATTGGCCCGCAGAGGGCACAACATGTACAAACCACTCTCGGCGATGACTGCTCACAGATGTCCCAAATCAGCTCAAGGAGTGACTCCGGCCACCCTTAGGTGACAAATATGAAGATAGGGGCTGCAGTCTCCAATGAGTCAGACCAAACGGCGAAGCGTGTGGACGTCACACACGCTCAACCAGAAGCAAGGAGCAGGAATCGAAGAGCCGAGGCCAAAACACTTGCGTGCAAGAAGGTCCACCTGCCAGAATTATCTATAACACAAGTTCAGTGCGCACAGTAGATGCTCACAATTTGAAAAAAATTTGGACGGAGCTCTCGTCCAAAATAATAAATAGTCCTTTGAAGATATGATGAATTGTTTATTCTTGTAAATGGATGTTTATTGAAATGAGAGTAGTGCCTTATTTCTGTCTTTGCTTAAAATAATGTCTGTAATTGTAATGCAAAGACAATCTATACTTCACATAAGTCAGAGGCAGGGTTATAATGTCACACAATTTGATAAGTCGCTGCTAAGAGACTCTGCTAAACGTAGCAGTCCCAAAATGAGTCAAATACTGAGAGATCCCACGCCCAAGACACCCCCAGAGGAAGGCGGCACAGTACATGAGCAAAAAAATCTGAACTTCATCTCTTACATATCTCCTGGGAACCAGAACATAGGGATAGAATTATAAAGTACCAATTATTAAGCCAATAGCTAAAATAACATTCATACTCAAGTAGTTGCCACTATAATAAACAAATGGGCACACTAGTTACTTATTACACAGCACCGGTATCTAAAAAGGGCAGTTCCTTGACCTTAGCAAATCCCTAAAACTCAAGGCCAAAACACAGCCGCTATAAATATATATATATTTTTAATACAATAAGGAACAACTGAATTTAATGTTGCAAAATTGAGTGAAGCAAACCATGAAATAAAGGCAGAAATGACAGCTTACACAAAACCCCAAAATAGTGGAATGGGATAGAAATATTTTAACATTAAATAAATACTAGAGCTAATACATATACAAATCTGCTAGCTAAACAAGGAGGCAAAACATACACATAAGCCTCAATAAGAAAATTTATACTTAATCTTAGGGAGCCGGAGAAAACGGTTTCAATTGTGTAGCATGACAGCGCTTAACAGAGTTATCTGACAAGTCTTGCAGCAAAAAGGTTACACCATTTTCCAAAACTTGAATAATTTTAAAAGGCACGATAAATCGGGGAGCTAATTTCCTGGAAAATTTATCCTTGGCAGAACGTAGAGGGTAATTACGGCACATAACAATGCCACCAAACTTAAACTTACGTGGATATCTACCTCGGTTATAACATACTGCCCGTCTTTTGCGAGCTAGGGCCAAATTACGCGCCGCCGAACGCCAGACCTTTTGAATTTCCTCAGGAGAAGAAACATTCGGGAGCAAATCAGTTCACCTCCACAAGTTGCTCAAAGGATTATTAGGTTGAAAGGAACACAAAAGAGAGAACGGCGTCTGCCCATGGGATTAATGTTTTGCCGCGTTAAAGGCAAACTGGAGCAAAGAAATATTACTATCCCACAATGAATGGTCAGAATGATGGTAAGAAATAAGAGCGCTTTTCAAGTATCGCATAACGCGTCCTGCGTGCGAGGGATTCGGATAATGAGAGGTGGTAGTCACATGGTGGATACCAAGATGGAAACAAAACTGTTTGAAAGCATGAGATATAAACTGAGGCCCGTTATCTGACACAATGTCCTGCGGAACACCATAAACCTGGAAAATACTAGATAAGGAATGAATAACTCTATGGGTATATGAATCCCGCAACGGAAACAACCAACAAAATTTAGAAAATGCATCTATAACCACAAACAAATATGTGTTCCCTTGCTTAGAACGGGGCAATTTCCCTAGAAAGACAATGAACAAACGTTGGAAGGGGCGCTCAGCAACAGTGGACGCCAAATAACCCACTCGGGAATTTAAATTAGGCTTGGCCAAAGCACAAACTTCACAAGCTGTAATACGCTACTTAATATCCTGAGGTAAGGTGGCCCACCAAAAATATTGCTGAATCTTGGACAGAGTTTTATTCACTCCCAAATGTGCACCCAACGGCGATACATGATAGTACTCAAACATCATGGGGACTAAGCTCGTGGGTAAAACTAAACGAGACCTTTTGTTAGCATTTTTACCCAACGAAACCTGAAGGGTGTTTTTCACAGGGGAATAATTTGCAACTAGCTCACTATCCCTAAGACGGTAAATTATAACCCGAAGAGAATGGTCAAGGTACTGATGCTCAGACAACTGAGTATAGGCAAGGGGAGCGTGCAGCAGCAATGAAGATAACATAGGAGGATCTAAGTCAATCGAGGAGGAACCCGAAACCCCAACAGGATCCGATACATTAGCTTGCTCCAGAGAAACTTGACCCTCAGAATTCATAGTTGAAACTTCGCCTTCGAACATTCTAGAGAGAGAATCCGCCAGGGTATTGTCCGCCCCATTGATGTGAACAGACTGGAATTTAATGGCAGATAGCCTGACAGCCAAGCGAGCGATCCGTCCAGTTTTCCTTGGACGCGCTAAAACCCAAGTCAACGCCTGATAATAGCACTCCAAAATAAATGGAACATGTTCGACACATAGCCGAAATTTCTCAAAGGCAAAGATCACCGCTAAAGCTTCCATTTCATAAACCGAAAATAAACTTTCTTGCTGGGACAAGGAACGGGAGGCAAAGGCAATGGGTTTTTGCCCGTCGGGAAAATCCTGTAGAAAAACAGCACCAATCCCAAGCGCACAAGCATCCGTTTGGACGATAAATTTGCGAGCGAAGTCAGCCATAGCCAAAACTGGCGGATTACAAATGGCAGATTTTAGATCCTCAAAGGCCGATTGTTGTTCTTGGGCCCAAACAAAAGGAACATTCTTACCGCTAAGTCGATTCAAAGGAGCCGCCCTAGCCGCAAATCTAGGGATAAGCTTAGAGAAGAAATTGACCATTCCAATGAAGCGTGCAATACCTTTTACATTAACAGGAGGAGGGAAATTCCTTATAGAAACAGTTCTCTCGGGGTCGATGGCCACCTCCTGAGGTGAAATAATGTGCCCAATGAAAGGCAATTGCGGCCAGGCAAACTGGACCTTAGACGGTTTCACGGTCATGCCAGCTTCTTGCAGTCTGCGAAAAACCTCCTTAAGATGAACAAGATGAGAAGGAAAGTCCTTACTGTAGACAACTAATTCGTCTAGGTAGTGATAGACGAAATCAAACTTGATGTCAGAGAAAATTTTGTCTAGAAGACGAGAGAGGACCTGTGCTCCAGTGGCCAACCCAAATGGTAAACGGCAAAACTCATAGTGGTTCCAGTCCGTTGAAAACGCCGTCAAGCGACGTGATGACTCTTTCAACGGTATCTGGTAATAAGCACTATTGAGGTCTAAAGATGAAAAAACCGTCGCCCCAGAAAACCAGCGTGCGACAGAATGTATGTCGGGCAGAGGCATGGATTCAATGCAGATCTTCTGGTTTAAAGCCCGATAATCCACCACAGGTCGAAAATCCCCCTCCCCTTTCTGGACTAGAAAGATGGGGTTCGAATAAGGAGAAACCGAGGGCCGGATAATACCCTGCTTTAACATCTCTTTAATTTTGTCCCGCATCACCAACAATTTAGGTGGGGCTAACCTATACGGGGGCAACCGAACAGGAGTAGAGTCAGACAATTGAATCTCATATTCGAGTACGTTAGTCGTACCTAACTCGTCAGTAAGAACTTGGGGAAAAGCCCTAATGATTTGAAGGATGGATTGCTGACAGTCACCAGCAAGATGATCCAACACAGGCTGAACAGAACTCGAAGGTGAGAGGTCCTCTAAACGGGGCGTCTGAAGCATCTGCGCTAAAGGTAACAAGCCACTCACAGAATTAGAAATGGAAAACCTAATAAGATTATCAGGAGCAAAATCAAAGTGAAGAGAGCACAATGAAAAATCAAGAACCATGCCAGAAAATCTGGCAAAATCAGAACCAATGATCACCGGCGCCACGGAAGCGGACAACACCCAAAAGCGAAACTTCCAGGTAAAATTGGAAATCCTCAAGGATAAACATACACTGCCTAGAAGCAGAATAGATGTACCATCCACCGCAAAAGCATCAACATGGCATTCAGAAAGGTCTTACCCAAAAGATGCAAGGTCTAAAGGGAAATACAAGAGTGAGACGCTCCAGAATCCAAAAGGGCATGAAAACTACGACGATTCAAAAGTATCGGCAACAAGGGTAAATGCTGGGGAACACGTCCCTTACAACCCATCGACTGAAATAGAGCAAGGTCTAAAGAGTTATTGTTATAAACGGATCCCCAAGAAGTGGGGATAGTTGATAGTCAAGACCTAAAGTGCGGTTTGTAATTGTGAGAGGAGTCAGACCGCTGACCACCAGAAGTGTTGTTAGAGCGACGCAACTCCCAAGACCTCTAACGGCAATCACGCTGAATATGTCCTGGTTTATGACAATAATGGCACACACACCTCTCCGGTCTAGGAGTAACAACATTAGACGGAGCCGAAGATGAAACTGTCACAGAATGACAGACAGCCGGACGGCGAGCATCTGCACATTCAATTTCTGAAATCTTTACTGACAGATCCAATCTGACAGATCCAAAAAGGATCTAGGTCGCGAGGCAAATGTCAACCGAGATCGAGTAGAGGGAGAAAGGCCCGAAACAATAACCTGCACTACCTGCTCTTCGGAATCCGAGACACGGAAAACCTCAGCATATAAATGAATATCTTGAATATCGATACCTCAGTACAAAAGTGTTACAACTCAAAAAACTTCGATTTTGAGTTATGACCACTACTAAATGAGGAACTATTTGTTCTATACACTGTTAGAGTGTTACACCTTAAAATTGAACCCTTAATTTTTTAATTGGGATGATTCAGTTTGACACTGACAATATCTTGAGTAGCTGCTCCATGCAACACTGTATCATTTTAAGTTGTAACACTTTACGCTCTGTATGATGTTAAATGGAACTGTTATATTTTGAGTTGCAACAGTTTTGCAACATTATTCAATGAGAATCTCGGTTGTGAGGTGTTAGTAAGACTGTAATATTTTATTTCAATATGCCTTTTTTCTGCATTGTCAGAGTTCTTGTATATACAGTATTATGTGAGTGTTATGGCGATTGTATAAGCAATCTATTGTGAATCATAATACAGTAATGTCCAAAAGGTCTAAACGTATTGTAGAGTTATGTCTTATGAAAGAAGAAGAAGACACACCCTTAATCTCAGCTGAAAGTAGATTGGTAAGTACATTGTTTTGTATTTTATACTTGCAATATTTAATTTAATAATATTTTGCTGATACTTTGATAAAACTGTAAGGTGTTCTCTTTGCGTTGTAGTCTGCTTCAAGTATCTCTAAAGAAAATGAAAATATACTGGAAAATTCTGATGCCTCAGTCAAAAATCCCAATTGGGATTATTCTTCCACGTCTGATGATAATGATGATGATAATGGACATGGACAACACAAGCAATACACAACCCTGCTACCTATAATTCCATTTGATGAGGAAAAGGAAGTACCCGTTTAAGTAATTTAATCAATTATTTCTATTTTAATGAAGTAATGGTACGAGTTTACAAAACAATGTTCTTAGCAACACTTAGTGTTAGTAGTCGTTATGTGAGCACAACATGGGACAAAATTACTAATGAAGGGACAATAGTTGAAGACAGACGAGGGAAACACAAGAAGAGCCATAAAATACCTCAGCATAATATGACAGATGACATTATAGCCCTCATAGATTCTTTCCCCAGGGTAGAATCACATTACTGTCGATCTAGGTTTAAGAAAGAGTGCTTAGAAGGTGATCTAAATATAACTAAACTGTACCAAATGTGCAAAGAGAAATGCAAAGCTGAAGGAAAGTCTGCTGCAAAGCTTCACTTCTTCTTTCTCGGCTCTACAGCCCTTGATGTGCTTTGGCCTCCTTCACAATCTTCTTCCATGCATCTCTTTCCTGAGCCTGTCTTTTCCAATTCTCTACACCCATCTTTTTATTCACATATTTTCAATTTCAATTTTAATTTTAATTTTTTCTTTCCAAAAAAAAAGATCAATGCAATTTTTGTTCAAATTACAAACAAAGAACTTCTGAAGAAAGAAGCGAGATTCAAGATAAGTACAAAAGACACATATTAGAAAAAGAAAAATGTACAGAAGAGAAAACTTCAGATATTGAAGCATGTAAAAGAAGTGATGGAAAAAGTGGTGTTTTTGCATTTGACTTACAAGCAGTTCTTCCAACACCATGCAGTAAAGTGTCTGCTTTGTATTATAAACGGAAGCTCTCCTGTTATAATTTCACAGTCTTCGACTTAGTGAGCACTGAAGTCACATTTTTCTTCTGGCACGAAGGGATAGCTAAACGGGAACCAATGAAATTGCCTGTTTCCTTCTAAAATTTTTGAAGAAGTGAGAGATGCTGGAGTTGCCAATAATTGTATCAGTCAGAATAAAAACAGACATCTAACATCCCTCTTTTCTATATGCAATCAGATTGATAGAAGGCATCAACACTATGATAGTGAAATATTTTGTCATTGGGCATTCACACAACGAAAATGACTCCGTGCATGCTACAATTTCCATAGAAAAAGAGAGTATTGAAAGCAAACAGAAAAACAGATACTCCAATTGCACATCCTCACCATTGGATTACGCTTATCAGAATGGCAAAGAAAAATGGAAAGTCATATTCTGTCATTGAGATGGACACCAAAGACATACACAACTTCAAAGCACTGTCAGAATGTATGGGGGGAAACTACAAAAAATATGAGGAAGGGCAGACTGTAGTTTGGATGAACTTAAAAGTTCTCCATTTTCTAAGAATCAACCATTCACATTTTTGTAAAAAAACAGTTATACTGCATAGGAAGAATTCAAGGCACTTCATATAAGAATTAGATAGCCGATTCTCTCTCTTGTACCAGCATATTTTGAATTTCCACAAATTGACGCCAACAAGAAAGTAGATTTATTGTGCCTTTGCCATGACTACGTCATTCCTAGTGTATACTGGGACTTCTACAATAATATGAAGTGTTCGTGTGAAGCAAGACAGCACGACAGTTGTTCCTCTGGCGATGAATGATGTCTGAATGATATTAAGTCAAGAAAGTATCTATTGAAGTTAAAATTTAGCAAATGCAATGTCGTTTTAGACATTTTATTATTTATATAAATTTAACTTATTTAAGAATATATTACTAATAACTTACAAGCATTGTAGAATACTCGAGCAACAAGTAAAACAGAGAACTTCACACGTTATACATTCTTATTTATTTCTTACAATTCCTATCACTTCCCATAGAATAAATGGAGAAAGACTAAAAATATGATTAGTTAAATAGTTATAAGTCAGAATAGGAATGCTTCTACTTGACATTAAAGTGTTACAACTCTGAAAAAACCGTCACAACTAGAAGTTTTTTGCCTTTGATTCAGTGGAACACTGTTACAATTCAGAAATTTGTTATTTTTTTCTAACCAATCAAGTTCTGGATTTTATGTCTTAGCGTTATTGAAAGAGGCCTATGAGATGCAATAAATCCCAAGATAACAAGTTCATAGCAGCTCCTTGTGACCAAGGAGAAGATGTTAAAGAAACAAGGATTTTGTTTTTTCTCTCTCCTGAAAATTTACTGATTTTGAGTTGTAACAGTCTAATTCTGAGGTATCGATATATTGAGAAAGAGATTCCTCAGCGCCCTGAGGACCATAATAATATTGTAACAATAAGGCTTGTCGTAAACGAGAGGGTAACAAACTGAGTCAAAACTTGATCATGGAAAGCAGCTAGCGTACCATTAGATGCTAACGTCAGAGAAAGTATCTCCAAAACCCTTCCCACTACAATGCCTAGCAACAACTGTAGAGCTAAATGATCAGAGACCTTAAAGCATACAACCTGAACAATACAAAAAAACACAAGAAGGCAATAGCTTCATTAACCTGGGCAACTACAAAAGGCTTAACATTTTCTACCATTTTTTGTAAAGGATGAGTAAGTTTCAAAGGCGCAAAGGACGTCTCATGGAAGGTAGGTGTCTGAGAGACTCCAGAAACTACCGGAAAATTAGCCTGAGAAGTTAAACATCCCTGGACAGCAACCGCACCTGGACTCACAGGAGAGGGTACTTGGATAGGTTGCAAAATCCGAGAATCAATATTTCCCATGTTCGGGGAAGGAGAAGGTTGAATAACACTAGGTTTGTTCACGCAAGCTATAGGTTCTACTAGCATTTTTCTACGCTAGTATGAGTGTCTATTCAAATGCTCCGCTCAATGTAACATTGCTGAATCAGCTCTCTCAGCGCATTGATATTAGTATAAGTCCGCCTATTTCTGTGAATCCCCTCTCATCGGCAGGTGCAGCTTTAGCAGCATCATGACATCACGGCGTCATGTTAGTAGAACACAGTTAGCTCCAAGCATCCACGCATGAGAGACGTGCTGGATCCCTGTCGAGAATCCCGCCTATTTCAGACAATAGAACAGAGGTTTTCTATTAAGTCTCGAATAAATACATAATACTTCCATTTACAAGTATTATCGTGTGTTATTAATTAATCTACACTAATCACAGTAGATTCAGTATTATCGGCTTATTAGATCAGTCTAAAAGTTCGTGTATCAGTTCGGCAACGTTGTGCAACCAAGCGTTCACAATAGTTCGGCTATAAAGTTCATTAAAGTCAAGATTTCAGTGTGAAATCATATTAGAAGTAATCCAGCGATCCTAACGATCAGTTTCATATATAATTTACCTTGCTGGGATAATTAACGAGAAATTATCAACACGTGTGTACCAAGTTCCCGCCAACTCACATTCCATTGTGCAGTGCAAGTGCACCTATCTCAGATTCATTATATCTCTTGTTTCAGTGTTTCTATTAATATTTCAAGTGCAGTATTTACCTATATGTTGTGAGAATAAATGTTACATAGTTTATTACATGAAAAAGGTTTGTTTCCAATATTCCATTCCGTTGTTCCCTGTTCCAGCTACCTACAGTTCATTATCTCCTTGTGTAATCTTAATTGGTGTAAATCACCTGGTCCTCCGAAAACCTATTACTTATACCTGAGTTTCCATACATTTTTTCTCCTCACGGAAAGGATACCCAAACAAGGTTGGAAGGCCAAATCCGCCCGACTCACCAGTTCTTCAACTGAAGGACCCGGGAGATCAACCAAGGAGCGAGCGGAGTAGCTAGACTATCAGAGTCATCTGCCCCCAGAAATCCCAAAATGGAAGTTACCAAATCTTTCAGTTTAGAGAACTCATCCTGGCCAATGCAATTAAATTGAGTAGAAGATAATAAATACATCCTATTCTCCATATGCCAAGTTCGGTTCCGTAACCTGCGTTTCTGCTTAATGGATAGCTCAGACTCCAAAAGTAATTCTTGTACTGTATCAGATATCTCCGAAATTCTCCCTTTCAGTAATTTAAATTCGCACTTAGCCTCTTCTTGGGAGTTAAACATATCACCCACAGTTGGTTTTGAACCCAATTGCTTCAAGAGGCAAACTAACTGTTATACGTCTGCGGGCTCTGGAACCTCAACACCCCTACACTTAATCTCGAAAATGAGTTCATCTTTCCTGAGGAGATCCCAAGATAGAATAGAGTGAAACGAACTTTACTTAGTTAAGGTAAATTGTAAAGTATATATTCAAATATTAGATAAAATTCTTAAGTAAGTACCCAAACAAGAATACTATAAGCCTGTATATATTTTTATATATTACTCCGACCAATTACTAGAAACTCCCAAGATATTTACTGATGTGATTTTATAAGGGCAACTTTTAATATATACATATCGAAAATCAACCTACTTTTAGGTGAAGAAACCACTGGTAATAATGTCTTACTACACAGGTAACTGGATAACAGAATTTCACAATACTACTAGAAGAGTAGCCCTGCTACCACTGAAACGAACTTTACTTAGTTAAGGTAAATTGTAAAGTATATATTCAAATATTTGATAAAATTCTTAAGTAAGTACCCAAACAAGAATACTATAAGCCTATATATATATATATATATTTATATATTACTCCGACCAATTACTAGAAACTCCCAAGATATTTACTGATGTGATTTTATAAGGTCAACTTTAAATATATATATAAATGTATATATATATATATCGAAAATCAACCTACTTTTTGGTGAAGAAACCACTGGTAATAATGTCTTACTACACAAGTAACTGGATAACAGAATTTCACAATACTACTAGAAGAGTAGCCCAAACTCCCCACCCCGAGGTCCGAGGATTCAGCTCAAGGAGAGGAAAACACCGAAATACATAACAAAATTTATATAATCCAATATAATACAGGTAACAGAATGCAGCTACAATCAATTAATGTAATTAAAAGGACTAAGAAACCTCTGGCTTCAGAGGAACAGAGATCTTGCAGACCAGAGTCTTTAAATGCAACAATACTTGAATACAACCTCAGATAATCCCAACTAATCCTACATACAGAAATCAATCTCCAAAATAAATTATGAAGAATAAATATGTCCACTACAATATTTCAGACAGGACCGATACACTTTTCTCGGAATGCCCTACTATTTAAATTCAAGTTCAGTTTCCTAATCTCAATGCTACTTAATTACCAATTTGACTTCTTTTAGAATACCAATCATTAAATAGAAGGGGACATAACTCTGGTAATTAATGTATGTAAGAATACATATGTCAGCTATAATATATCAATCAGGGCATACATATTTCTTGCAATGGCCCACAATATACGTTTAAATTCAAATTCAGTTTACTAATCTCAATGCTACTTAATTACCAATTTGACTTCTTTTAGAATGCAAATCATTAAATAGAAGGGGACATAACTCTGGTAATTAATGTATGTAAGAATAAATATGTCAGCTATAATATATCAATCAGGGCATACATATTTCTTGCAATGGCCCACAATATACGTTTAAATTCAAATTCAGTTTACTAATCTCAATGCTACTTAATTACCAATTTGACTTCTTTTAGAATGCAAATCATTAAATAGAAGGGGACATAACTCGGATAATTAATGTATGTAAGAATACAATGTTTAAATTAAATTACCAAGAATAAATATGTCACCTATAATATATCAATCAGGGCATACATATTTCTTGCAATGGCCCACAACATGCGTTCAAATTCAAGTTCAGTTAACTAATCTCAATGCTACTTAATTACCAATTTGACTTCTTTTAGAATGCAAATCATTAAATAGAAGGGGACATAACTCTGGTAATTAATGTATGTAAGAATACCATGTTTAAATTAGTTTACCAAGAATAAATATGTCAGCTATAATATATCAATCAGGTCATACATATTTCTTGCAATGGCCCACAATATACGTTTAAATTCAAATTCAGTTTACTAATCTCAATGCTACTTAATTACCAGTTTGACTTCTTTTAGAATGCAAATCATTAAATAGAAGGGGACATAACTCTGGTAACACTGGACAACAGCCAAAAATTTTTTTCATGAAATTGAGCGTTTATTATGTGGATTTTAGTGCTGAATTCAATTATGCAAACAGTTTTTCTCTGGCACCCTCAGTTTCAAAGAGAAAGCCTGTTTTCTGAATTAGCACTGGCTGTAAATGCTTAAATTTCTGTTAAAGTGATATACATAGAAAACAAGACCTAATAGCGATTATAACATTTATTTATTATTATTTTACTGCTTTAGTTAGTAAGGACCGTGGTGTTATGATAATTGGTCATGCAGTTCAAATGAAAGAAAGTTACAAAAATATGCAGCTAATATTACAAAAATTGCAGTATGACAAGTCCAACTGGTCCATCGGTGGCGATTTCAAAATGATTGGAATACTGTTAGGATTGCAAAGCGGATACACGAAATATTGCTGCTTTTTGTGCGAATGGGATAGCCGTGATAATTCCAAACATTACGACACTAAAATATGGCCTCCCCGGAAGAATTTTGTCCCTGGAGAAAAGAATATCTCAGCTGAACCATCGGTTGATAGATCAAAAATTTTATTGCCTCCACTTCATATAAAATTAGGCCTAATGAAGAATTTTGTCAAGGCATTAGACAAATCTGGAGCAGGTTTCAAATACCTGGAAGAAAAATTTCTAAGAATCAGTGCTTCTAAGTTGAAGGAAGGCATTTTTGTTGGGCCTCAGATTCGAGAACTAATGAAAGATCAGCTGTTTGAAAGTAAACTGAATCATGTGGAACTTGAAGCATGGATATCATTCAAGACCATTTGCGAACAGTTCTTAGGTAATACTAGAGCACAAAATTACGAACAATTAATTGAGAAATTACTAGGAGCCTATAGAAATCTAGGTTGCAACATGTCTCTCAAAATTCACTTCCTGCATTCCCATTTGGACTTTTTCCCTGCAAATCAAGTTAGTGATGAACATGGAGAAAGATTCCACCAAGATATTTCCGAAATGGAGAAAAGGTATCAAGGTAGATGGAAACCCAATATGCTTGCAGATTACTGCTGGAGCCTCAAAAGAGAAACCACAGGAAAGTACAGAAGAAGCAGCAAACGCCAGAAATTCAACTGACAGCAGTAGAGGATGGACTTGAAAACGAGATGGCAATGTTTTCAGGTATGTTAATTGGTTACTTTTACAAAATTAAATATAATTTTATTATGAAGGATTCTTCTACATACGAATATTACCAGTTAGTCTTTGATATTACGGTGACTTACATTTTATTTATAAACGACTAGACGTGTAAGTACACGATTTACTAAAAAACTGAGGGTGCTAGACAAAACCAAAGGCCATATTTGAACTCAGCACATCAAAATACATAAGAAATGATATGTTTTGTGTAAAAAAATATTACCAGTTAGTCTTTGATATTACGGTGACTTTACGCTTTATTTATAAACGACTAGAAGTGTAAGTATAAGATTTACTAAAAAACTGAGGGTGCTAGACAAAAACCAAGGCCATATTTGAACTCAGCACATCAAAATACATAAGAAATTATATGTTTTGTGTAAAAAAATATTACCAGTTAGTCTTTGATATTACGGTGACTTTACGATTTATTTATAAACGACTAGATGTGTAAGTATACGATTTACTAAAAACTGAGGGTGCTAGACAAAAACAAAGGCCATATTTGAACTCAGCACATCAAAATACATAAGAAATGATATGCTTTGTGCAAAAAATTTTTTTGAAGGTCAGTTTTGTTGTCCAGTGATAATTAATGTATGTAAGAATACCATGTTTAAATTAGTTTACCCGGAATAAATATGTCAGCTATAATATATCAATCAGGGCATACATATTTCTTGCAATGGCCCACAATATACGTCTAAACTCAAATTCAGTTTACTAATCTCAATGCTACTTAATTACCAATTTGACTTCTTTTAGAATGCAAATCATTAAATAGAAGGGGACATAACTCTGGTAATTAATGTATGAACGAAAAAATATGTCAGCTATAATATATCAATCCGAGCATTCATATTTCTTGCAATGGCCCACAATATACGTTTAAATTCAAATTCAGTTTACTAATCTCAATGCTACTTAATTACCAATTTGACTTCTTTTAGAATGCAAATCATTAAATAGAAGGGGACATAACTCTGGTAATTAATGTATGTAAGAATACCATGTTTAAATTAGTTTACCAAGAATAAATATGTCAGCAATAATATATCAATCAGGGCATACATATTTCTTGCAATGGCCCACAATATGCGATCAAATTCAAATTCAGTTTCCTAATCTCAATGCTACTTAATTACCAATTTGACTACTTTTAGAATGCAAATCATTAAATAGAAGGGGACATAACTCTGGTAATTAATGTATGTAAGAATAAATATGTCAGCTATAATATATCAATCAGGGCATACATATTTCTTGCAATGGCCCACAATATACGTTTAAATTCAAATTCAGTTTACTAATCTCAATGCTACTTAATTACCAATTGGACTTCTTTTAGAATGCAAATCATTAAATTGAAGGGGACATAACTCTGGTAATTAATGTATGAAAGAAAAAATATGTCAGCTATAATATATCAATCCGAGCATTCATATTTCTTGCAATGGCCCACAATATACGTTTAAATTCAAATTCAGTTTACTAATCTCAATGCTACTTAATTACCAATTTGACTTCTTTTAGAATGCAAATCATTAAATAGAAGGGGACATAACTCTGGTAATTAATGAATGCAAGAATACCATGTTTAAATTAGTTTACCAAGAATAAATATGTCAGCTATAATATATCAATCAGGGCATACATATTTCTTGCAATGGCCCACAAAATGCGTTCAAATTCAAATTCAGCTTACTAATCTCAATGCTACTTAATTACCAATTTGACTTCTTTTAGAATGCAAATCATTAAATAGATGGGGACAATTCTCTGGTAATTAATGTATGTGAGAATAAATATGTCAGCTATAATATATCAATCAGGGCTTACATATTTCTTTCAATGGTCCACAATATACGTTTAAATTCAAATTTAGTTTACTAATCTCAATGCTTCTTAATTACCAATTTGACTTCTTTTAGAATGCAATTCATTAATGGGACAATGGCATAACCCTGATGCAAACTGTCATAACGATAATCATGTCAGCCATACTGTCTATCATAATTTGAACGTAGCAAAAACTACACACGTCATACCTAGAACTTTCCAGCATTTACGGATGCTATAATACATAGTCTGGAATTAGAGATTTATTTAACCTTACTAACATGTACCTTACCCAATTTTACAACTTGAAAATCCTAGACAAGTTACCTACTAAATTTGATTGACTTCAAAATGTAATGAATTTTGGTTAAATACCCAATTTTCTTTCAAACATTTCCATTCCATACTGTTACAAAATCAAGATGGAGATCCACCATAACATTGGCTTAATAAATGGATGATTAATCAGACAAGGTACCCTATACATTCGAAGAACAGATGGTTCCCAGAATGAAGTTTACCGGCTCACAGTACCGTGACCGCCTCCAAGGGAACATCCGGAAAAGGAACCCGCTCAGTACTTAACACTCCACAAACTCCGCAGCGACTGAATGCCGCCCCAAGGCAACAGCACGCGTACCCAAACCGTAGAAGACAGCCACTGCGCAGGCACTCTCCCGCACAGCGAAGTGAAACGCGAGCACAAAGAAGGGAATCCGCACAATGTGATGAACCCAATGTTTACATTATTGCTGGTAAGTTATGGAAAAGATTCTTGCTAATACCTCAATACTATTTTGATAGCTTTAGCACCTGGAGTAATTACTATTACTCGTAAACCATTATAGATACAAACATGGGCGTACGGAAGGGGGGGGTTCAGGGGGTTGAAACCCCCCCGAAATATCTGCAGTATTTTTAAAATTATAACATCATGTAACAAAATTAAAAAATCACTGTTTCGGTTGTTACCAATTTTACAACTTTGTAGGCCTACATATCAAGGCATTATTAAAGATGTATCATATTTTTTTTAAGATTCGAATTTCAAAATGGCGTGGTGTTGATAGTTCTTCAGCTTCACAGCAGTGACGTGTTACTAATAATTAAAACTCCCTTCGGAATTGTGGTGTGATTGTTTGGATACCGTAATTTCATTTGATTTCAGCTTAATTTATGCAAAAATTTGAATAACATAAAAACCTATATTCTGGAATGGATTTACGAACTTCCTACCGGCAAGTCTGCAATCAATTTGTCGATACTGATATACTGATTCGTAGACTTGGTACTTGGTACTTGCGTAAGCTGGTTACAGCTTATAAATCTGCCAGTGTCACCACTACTCATAGTTCAGACTTGGATCTCGATATTACCTGTTTTCAGTAAAGGTCCTAGTGATCGGCATATAGAGCTCATGTAGATTCTAGCCCATAGTGTGTATAGGGTACGTTTTTAAAATCATCGATTAATTTCATCAGCCTATAAATAGGCTATTTATTAAGTCACCGGGCAATTCACAGTGAAGCATCAGATTGTTTGTAACCAGCCCTTGAGGGTAGGTACCGTATTTAAATATACAAAATGTATTATGAACTTTAATATGCTTATAACATGATTATAAGAATGAAATCACTCTGTTATTAGTTCCCTGTCCATCATATATTATAATTGACACGTCTTGGAACTTACACCACTCAAATACACCCACCGAAATTCATCAACCTGTTTTTTTTCCATTTAGCCAGCCATAGACCAATTTTCCTGAATTATTTATGTTGTTTGCAGTTTTGTTTTCCATTTTTTCCTTATTACACACATCACCCATGCCCGAGGTGGGACTCGAACCCACAGCCGCCTACTCCACGGTTTCAAGGCCTTATCTACCACGGCTAAGGGACCAGCATCAGTTCGTAAAGTCAACAGTAATGAGTAGGGCAAGGCATTTAATGACCATAAAATAGTGAAAAAGTGCAAAATTAAAAAATGCATTTATGACCTAAAATAGTGAAAAAATGACCCGAAATAAAAAATGACCAATAAATTTACTATTATTACTTATAATTAATTTTTTTAAGTAATGAATTGCTAAAAACAATTTATGACAGTGTGTTATATATGAATTTACATTATAAAACACACTTATTTTGTTACCAAAGAAGTAAGTCAATTTATATTACTTGGACACCCTTAGCGAAAAATAAATTCTTTCTGAATTGGCAAGCCCATCAAATTGCCCCTAACAAATATGTGCCACTTAAAAAGAAAGAAAAAAACATTTATTGCTACAAGACAAACTGCTGTGGTGTTTATAATAAACCTTAATTAAAATGACCTATGTACACTTTGCGGAGATTTTCAAATAAAAACGATTGTCTGTTGTCTGTAAGTAACGATTTGTACACGGAAAAGCTCCTCTCTACCTCCACTGAAGCATGACCTAAAATGCCGAAAATGACCTAAAAATGCCGAAAATGACCTAAAAATGCTGAAAATTACCTAAAAATTGCCAAAAATGACCTATCCCTTGAAAATGATGAAAAATGCAAAATAATGCAAAAACAAATTGCCGTTATTTAACAATTAGTTCATGATACACATTTGTATATAATTGAGCTGTCTTTTAACCTTCATTTAAAAAAGATGCAAAATCGTCAAATGCCTTGCCCCAGTATTGAGGAACACAACACAAAATCCTCGTGGCATAATCGGCATTAATCTGAGGACTTCTCCACCAATGGATTTCAAATTACTTTAAAAATGTGCCCTATACATCATAAAGTACTATGATAATTTGTAAAATAAAGTTTTTATTTAGACTCTAGAAACGGGCAGATACCTCATGAAACATGGAGTCAAAGACTGTGCTCTATTTTAATTATAGAGTATTAATGATGACAATACAACTGTATAGTTATTTTTAAAAAAGAGTATTAACTTACAATGTGTACACGAACATGGAACTGAAACAACTTTACATTGAACCCCCCCGAAAAAAATTTCACCGTACGTCCATGGATACAAAGGTAGTACTCGATTTATAATAAGATTTAAATATTTCACTAAAACTTACATGCTTGAATCTCTTTCTGGATACAAAAATATAAAAAAATTATCGCATATTCAAATTTGCTTCACCCTTGACATTTCACGATCGTCCCAAATCATTCAGACAGCTGTAGCGCCCGGAATAATTACCACTCAATTACTCGTAAACCATTCGAGATATAAAGGTGGTACTTAATTTAAAATAAAATTCAAATATTTCATTAAAACTTTCTCGCTTGAAGTTTTTACAGGACACAAAAAATTAACAAAATTGTCGCATAGTCAAATTCCGCTTCACCCTCCATGAATTTAGTGTAACTGGTGATGTTTATATATTGAATTAAAAAAACCTATGTCCGCATTTTTTAAGTCTCTGTTTTAACCATCAGAAGGACCATTGTGTGCAGATTATTTGTGCACAAATTTAACAGAAATAGGACCAAGGGTTAATTAAAGGTTGCGAGTTTATTCATAAGGTGCCAAACAATCATGGTGCAGCATTGAGAAGTTGAAACGCAAACGAAGGTGCTGGCAGTGTTTCGGTGGACCGCCGCTCTCCCTATACCCACCATTGCCTGAGCGGCCGAGTCATGACACTTTCTCATTCTATTCATTATGATGATAATAATAACAGCACTAATTTCAATTATCCTGCGCTTGTGACGTCATCGTTTTAACTTGGGATGGTGGACATATTTCATGTAGATATCTTCGACTCGCGGTAAATTTAAATTCTAGTTTCAAAAGATCCCGCTTAGTTTATATCAAGTTTGTATACCGTCGAAATTAAAACTGAATGGAATTACAGCGGTAAAATTAAAATCAACTTAAGTTTTAACACCAATTCAAATCATTGAATTTTCAAATCATTGAATTTTCACATTTTGAGCAAGACTGACATTTACAATAGGAACAGGAAGTATAGCCATTTGAAAACGAAACAGGAGATGTCGCCATCTTAGGGACCTTTAAACAGTTACCCGCCAAATTAAAAAAAAAGAATAGCAGTCATCTTGTTGCGGGACAGAAAGTACTGCCATCTTACGACAGGAACTAGAAGTTCCGTCATCTTGTTTACGTCATTAACCCCACCCCTATGACGTCACCACTTCCCCTCCATGACGAAATTACCCAATCACTTCATGATGACATTATTCCCACCCCTATGACGTCTACCCCTCCCCTCGAGCGGCTCCAATGGCTCCAGGGCACAAATGGTTTATAACTACTACTAACGTATATACAAATCGTCAATCCAAGCGACATGAAATGGTGGTACTACAGTTCAATTTATAATGAGGCATGACACATTGTGGTTGATCATATTGTAATAGAAGTTATACAAACCAAATGTTCTTAAATAAAATAAATAATTTTTGCATAGGCCTATAAATTGCGAAAATCACGACTATATATATAATAATTTTAATGATCCACACTTTTAAATTGATAAATGAATTACAGCAGCATTAACTAAAATATAACTAGTTGTGAAAATAACCATATTGCCTTAACAAAACATATTAAAAATTAACGTATGTAAAGCCCTCTATCGTATATACGAAAAGTACTAACTAGTAAGAGTTAAAATTCCAAGTGTCTGAAACACATGAGAATAGAACATGCGTAAAATGTACAGTACAAGTCAAGCCGTAAATAATAAAATACAAATAATAATAATTATAACAATAATAATAATAATAATAATAATAATAATAATGATGATTTCCACAAATCACAGTCGTCTCCTTGTTACTGGAACTTTAAGAAGCTGAGATTTTCATAATGTTTCCAATACTCTGCACGCCATATCTCGTAGACAGCTTAAATGTAGTTTTCTTTAAATATGGCATCAGATACGGCAAATCATACCACATATAACTGCTTTAGGGACCGCCAAAGGCCGTCGCTATAGCCGGTAGTCACACAAACCGGATTACTTCCTAAACATTTCAAATCTGTGCAGCTCTTTCACACGTTTGTCTATAATTACCAAAGGTCCCGTTCAAAAACTAGTTTGAGGACAGTATTTTAATGTAGTGATAAGCTTAATGGACTGTTACGCATGGCATTTAGGCCTTTTGTACCAGTATTGACACTTAGGCACTTGAAGAGAGTAGACTAATGCATGATTTGACCCTTCTGTACCAGTTTTGATATTTAGGCCTGTGTGCCAACTTGACATAAAAACCTCATTTGAGGACTATTTCAATGTTTGGTTAGGCTTAATAGACTGTTATGCATAACATTTAGGCCTCTCGTAACAGTTTTGACATTTAGGCTCTTTGTGCCTACTTCACACAAAAATCTCATCTGATGATAATATTTAAAAAATGGGTTATGCCTAATAGTCTGTTATGCATTACAATTAGGCCATTTTTGTCATTTTCAACATTTAAGCCCTTTGTGCACACTTGACACAAAATTTTTTAGATGACAGTATTTTAATATTAGGTTAAGATTTATAGAGTTTGTATAATATTTAGGCCTTTTGTACCAGTTATGACGTTTAGGCTCTTTATGTCGAGTTGACACAAAATCTCATTTGAAGACATTATTTCAATGTTGGGTTAGCCTAATAGACTGTTATACATGACATTTAGGCCATTTATACCAGTTTTACCATTTAGGCTCTTTGTGCAGACTTAAAACTAAAACCTCATTTGAGAACAATTTAATGCTGGGTCAAGCCTAATAAACTGTTATGAATTACATTTAGGCCTCTTGTATCACTTTTGACACTTAGGTCCTTTATGCGAACTTGACACAAAAATTCTCAATTCATGACAGTATTTCAATGTTGGATTAACCCCAATAGACTGATATGCATGAGATTCATGCCTTTTGTACCAATTGTAACCTTTAGACCCTTTGTGCCGACTTAACATTAAAATCTGGTTTGACGGCAGCATTTTAGTGTTGGGTTAATCCCAATCATAAGAGAATCCATAAAATAACATGGACATCACCTGATAAGACTGTTAAAAATCAAATTGACCATCTCCTAATTGATGCTCACCATACTTCTGATGTTGCGGATGTAAGGTCTTACCGGGGTGCTGACTTTGATACAGATCACCACCTAGTTAGAGTCAATATAGACCAACGTTAGCCACAGTACATGGAAGCAATGGTCTAGAGCAGCGGTTCCCAAACTTTTTTTGTCCTGGGACCCACTTTCACCTAGAATTTCTTTCGCGACCCACTACTACATAACGATACCGCTATATACAAATTTCTTTTGCGACCCACTACTACATAACGATAACCAATATAGGCTATATAAAATTATTTCGCGACCCACTACTACATAACGATAACCAATATAGGCTATATAAAATAGAGCATATATTTTTCATATGCCTTTCAATAGTTTTACCTTATATTCCTTATATTGAAAAAAGTTTATTTTTTCCGCCCTTTTCGCGACCCACCGAAATTACTCCCGCGACCCACCAGTGGATCGCGACCCATAGTTTAGGAACCAGTGGTCTAGAGAATAAGAAATTTGCAATTGAGTCATTAAAAACCGACCCAGTTATATATAGGACAGCTATACAGGAGGAGTTAGAGAATCAATCACTGCAATCCTCACAAGGAAATATAGGAGCTATACAGGATGAGTTAGAGAATCAATCACTGCAATCCTCACAAGGAAATGGCGTTGAAGAAAAATGGAAAGTAATCAAAGACAGCATTAAAAAAATCGGCAGAAAGTATATTAGGATATGAAGATCATAAGAAAAGAAACGGGTGGTTTGATCATGAATGTGAGGAAGCCTTAAAAAGTAGGAATGATCTTAGACAAAAAATGCTACAGAGAAATACTAGGCTTAATAAATCTAACTATAGTTAAGCAAGAAGTAAAGTAAAATCCCTCTCCCGAGGCAAAAAAGGGAATGTGAAGAGAAAGAAATCCAAGAAATGCAAGAAAAATTTAACAGAAATGAAAGCAAAAAGTTCTTTGAGTCTATACGTAAAATTAAAGGCGGATTTCAGCCTAGATCCACAATTTGCCAAGACAAAAACGGTCATTTAATCGGGGGGGGGGGGGAATAAATTATGGATAGGTGGGTTGAATATTTTAATGAACTTTTAAACAAAGAAGCAATTGGCAATACGCAGAATGAAGCAGTGTACTACGGACCGGAAGTATATGTACAACCACCTAAAATTACCGATGTTTACGACATAATCAAGAACATGAAAGATAATAGAGCACCAGGAGAAGATGGCATTTCAGCAGAGCTGATCAAGAAAGGGGACAGGCCCCTATGGAAGAGTATATATGACCTAATTTTAACGGTTTGGAATAGCGAAGTAATTCCCATTGAGTAGAGAATGGCTATTGTATGTCCAATACATAAGAAAGGTAGTAAACTAGACTGTAATAATTATAGAGGGATCTCACTACTAAATATCACTTATAAGATTCTTACCAACATATTATCCAAATACCTTAAACCTTATGTAAATGAAATCTTAGGAGAGTATCAAAGTGGATTTAGGCAAAACAGAAGCACAACAGATCACATATTCACCTTGAGGCAGTATATGGAAAAAACTAACGAAACAAATGCATCAGCTATATATTGATTTCAAATCTGCATTTGACTGTATGAATCGCTTCCAAATATTAGAAGCTATGAAGGAATTTGGTATACCCAACAAATTGATTAGCCTCACCAAACTAACACTCGAACATATAACAGAGTCAAAATTGAAAATCAATTATCTGTGGTATTTATAACTGAAGATGGAGTCACAATTCTATTTAACATTTGTTTAGGAAAAATCATCAGAAGCCTGGAGATAAATAACAAGGGCACAATATTCAACCGAACCAGACAATGCCTAGCCTATGCTGATGGCATTGTGGTGGTGGCAAGATCTCTGGGAGCACTGGAAGAGGTTGTAACGCAAATTGACAGTAGTGCCTCACAAATGGGACTGAAAATCAACATAGAAAAGACTAAATACATGGCAAATAAAGCTTGCCTAGGACAGGTTGATGTCAGAGTTTTAATGAATGAACAATACTATGACAAATAGAAAATTTTAAATATTTAGGATCTTTTATAAATTCACTAAATGAAGCGGAGGAGGATATTAAATCCAAGGTTGCAAGCGATAATAGATGCGTCAGAGCACTTAACAAATTTTTAACCAAAAGATATATAAGTAAGAAGGCAAAGGTGAGGGTGTATTATAAAACGGTCATCAGACTAATTGTTTTATATGGAAGTGAGACTTGGACGTTGTCCAAAAATATGGGACAGTACCTAATGACATGGGAAAGGAAAATGTTAAGGAAGATCTATGGGCCAAAGCTTGAAAAAGGTAAGTGGAGGATAAGATATAACTTGGAGTTGGAATATCATTATGATTCACCTGATATATCAGAGATCAAAGCACGAAGACTGGAATGGTTAGGACATGTCATTAGAATGGAGGATGATAGAATCCCAAAATTAACTATCAGCTCAAAACCAGAAGGAAGACGTAATGTGAGACGACAAAAGCTAAGATGGATGGACAACGTCGAGAAGGATCTGAGAACTCGAGTTAAGCGATGAAGAACGAAAGTACTGGATAGAGGGGAATGGATGGCTGTTATCAGGGTGGCTAAGCCTAGACTAAAAGGGCCGTGATGCCATTGAAGAAGAAGAAGGATCCCAATAGACCGTTATATATGAGATTATTCCTTTTGTACCAGTTTTTAACATTTAAGTCCCTTGTACCGATTTGACACAGAAATCTCATGTGAGGACAGTATTTTAATTCTGGGATAAACCTAATAGACTGTTGCTAGCTATTTAATTTAATCACACAGATAAAGAGTGCACTAGTGCGAAGACTTTGGCCTTGCTCTTGGCCTTGGGATTGACTTTTTTGTTTGCCTTGGCCTTGGTCTTGGCCATGGTCATGGACTTGGTCTTAAACTAGGTATTTGCCTAGGTCTCAGTCTTGGCCTTGGTTTTGGCCGAAGCCTTGGTCTTGCTCTTGCCCTTGTCCTTGGGATTGGCATTGGTTTCTGTCTTGGTCTCGATCTCGATCTTGGTTTTGGTCTTGACCATGGAAAGTTGAGTTTTAGCAATTGAACCGACCAGAGGTGTCTTCGTTTCGCTGAGCCGGTGCGTGGAATTTGCTGAATACGCGTCTCGCGTGCGATTACTGTGCCATTTTGAACGCAACATGTTCCAGATAGTAATATGCAGAGATTTCAGTGGCGGCTTACTAGTAATATTACCTTTACATTTATAATGTAGTGTTTTAGTAGTCAGTGACTGTGAACCGGTGATATGCCGGTGGAACGTTGCCCCCTCCCGAACGTGGGGAGTTGCGAGAAGTGACAAAAACTCCTGAAGTGAGACAAACAGTCAATGAGACTCCGAAAAGGGTCTCCAACCTCCCGAACATACACGCTAATTCCCGTATAACGGAAATCAATATATTTCTCAACGAGGTCTTGCCAAAAGAAACAAAAATATCAGCGTCACGTGTCCACAAAGTGAAAGATAAATTTCTGGAATGTGCCTTAATAATGGCGAAGCAAGATGGTCAAATAAACGAACTGTGACAAGAGAATTCAAGGCTACATCAGCCATTTCTGGACATAAACAAAGAACACTCCACTTTATTAAAGCCAACGTACGCAAGCGTGGCAGCAGTGGCGGCATCAAAACCCTCACATAAAAACATATCGAAAAAATGGCAGCCAACAAAAATCTCAAAACCCAATGAACAGCCAAGAAGTCTGCAGGAAAAACTTATAAAAATAATCAACCCAATTGAAGAAAGAATTAAAATAACACCTAGGTCAGTAATTACAGAAACCGACATTGAGGAAGATATAAAAAAGATCAAGAAAAAACGGAAAACAATGCTGATATAAAAGTGGAGCTGCCAAAATAGATGAGACCCCTGTTAATACTGTACGACATTCCAACTACTCTAACTACTCTAATTTGGCATATCATCAAAATGTTTATGTGTAAATGAACCTAGAGCAATTTTAAACATAATTCCTACCAAGATTCAAAACCGGACCAAAGGAGAAGGCAACGGTGAACTATGTACTTGAGGTAGATCCGACCCTGAGGAGACAGATACTTGAAAAAGGTACTTGTATCTCTCCTACATTGCCGCAACACCAAAGGATTTCTTGACAATTGCACGTTGTGCGCGATGTTAGGACCTTGGCCATGTTGCAAAATTTTGCAGACAAGAGTAATCAACATGTGGGCACTGTGGAGAAGAAGACCATATGAAAGCAAACTGTGATAAAATAAACCAGGCTTCAGTATGCATACCGTGCAAACTACGAGGAAAATCCTGTAACTAGCAAAATTCGAAGGATTGTCTAACTAATATAATTCTGCTCAACCGGCATATATAGAGGATAGACTATGGATAATTCGAAATATAAGACTCATCGTGTGGAAAAGCTTAAAAGGATCATTCTGCATGATATCTAGAAAAGAAAGAAAAGATCTTCACCTTCAAGGAAAAGAATAATTCGGCTGAGAGCTGAGGTGTACTGAGGATCCAGAATGAGGACACCAGTTAAACTCGACCAAATGACACAGACAGAATTGACTGAAGGCTATGAAGACGGAACTGAAACAATGACAAAGAAGACAGTATGGCAAAAATGGTGGAAGTTCAGAGTTGATCATATTAACGTCACCACCAGGAAGCCAATCAGATTTAACCGTTAATCAGGGAATCAGACTAAATCATCAGACATAAGGATTTCGACGGAAGCCGATGACAATGAAAAATAAATAATAAATTCACAAATTGAGGACCCTTTCTTTAACACCGAGATATATAAAAAACAACCTACAAATAATCCAGAACAAATCTATAATGACATTGAAACAATGTTGAGACAGACTAGACTTGAAGAACGTGCACATCTGATTACGTGCAAATCTGATTATGTGCAAATCTGATTATAGCGCTAAGACACTTGACGCGAAAACTCCACTCCAAAGGAGACGAAGTAATTTTCCCACAGCCTGAAGCTTTCGATAGAATGCAACTAAAGGCTGTAAATCTGCCTTCAGATCCTCAGGAGCTTCTGATCCTTACTAAAATGGCGTTTGGAAGAAGGGGTAAGTGCTGTGCATCGATGAGTTATACAGACAACTTGTAAAAACCCATGGACGTACAGCATTCAATCAGCGAGTCGAATGGCCCAACAATCATTTTTACACCTATATTCAATAATGCCAAAAACGTGCTCCGAATAGCATCCCTAAATGGTATGAGAAACAAATCAGTCCTTCAGCAGGTGAGGCAGCTAGCTGAGAGGAATATGGAGATGATTTGTTTACAGGAACCGTAATCGATAGTGGGTAGAATTCCATGCATACCAGTGATTGCAAGAACCGTGCCTACAGGAAATGCACTTATGTCGGCAATATTAGTCTTCAATAGGGACGTTTCTGTGTCAAAATTAACACAGTTCAATGATCAACACACTGCATGCGTGGAATTACAAACGACACAAGGAAGATTGATATTGGAAGTGTATACTTTCAATTTTCGGATGAAACTGTTCCATATTGAGACAAAGTGCACGAAATCTGTTTACGTACACGCAAATTCAGTCATCTTTTCAACTGATGCAAATGTTGATTCTGAACTTTGGTTTGACGAAAAAACTGATGATAGACGTCTGGCACTAGAAGAACTGGTAAGTGAAATGAATTTATTTATTATTAACGGGCCTAACAGTCCACCCACTTCGGATGTTCTGGCCAAAATGTTACCAACATAGATGTGACGTTAGCTAATCTTCCAGGACCCAAATTAATAAGTGGGTGGAAAGTAGGGCAAGAACTTCCGACGTTTGAAATAGGAATAGGAAGTTCCGCCAATTGATATAGGAACAGTAAGTGCCATCTTGAACAGAAACACAAAGTGTCGTCATTTTGAACCGGAGTGCCGCCATTTCGAACCGAAGTGCTGCCATTTTGAACCGGAATAGGAAGAGCCACCATTTTGTAACCGGAGCCGGAAGTGCCGCCATTTTGTGACCAGAACCGGAAGTGCCGCCATCCTCATGACGTCGTTATCCCCACCCCTATGACGTCAGAGGGGGTGGTGGGAATTGATGACGTCATCCCAACCTCCCGTTTCTCTGACCGGGGATAAAAGGGTTCTGTAACTACTGTCATTAGTGAAATATTCTCGTTCCTGTTAATGCATTACAAAAACGTTTTACAGTACATACCATGGGCGTACGGTGAAATTCTGTTTGGAGGGGGTTTAATATAATGTCCCAGTTCCATGTCCTTGCGCACATTTTTAGTAACTAAACAGTTGTATTGTGATCATTAAACTAAACTAAAACTAAACTCCGTGGCGCTACATCCCTGGAGGGGCTTGGCCTACCACCCGACCGCTGCGTCATCTACTACCGGCAGATGGCAGGATTGGAGGGCATGTGGTCAGCATGCCGACACCCACGGCCGTTAATGGTGGTTTTCATGAACGGAGCCGCTACTTCTCTATCAAATAGCTCCTCAATTTGAATCACGAGGCTGAGTGCACCCTTGCCAGACCTCCCTACCTCAGAAAAATCCGAGGAGGTACCGGGGATCGAACCCGGCCGACGGATCTGTAGTCAGCGACGCTAACCACAACGGGCGGCGGTCATTTCGATCATCAGTACACTAAAAATAATATGATGTTATTTATGCTTCACAGTATTTCAGACTGTTTTCTTTAGGTATATGTTCATTTCTTGTTTTAAATAGTTTGTAAATAAAACCATTCATTTGAGAAATTTCAAAGAAGGCTATCGAAGGATGTAATACACACTATGGGCTATAATATCTGATTTGTTTATGCGGAGCACTATGAATCATTGTACCGGTACTGTATCTATATTCTGTTGTTTCTGTATCAGCAAGTTGATTGCAGACGTAGTAATTTTGTTTAACTACTCATTCTGGTTTCTGGAAAATTTGATTTTACGTATTGAAAGCTGATGTTCACTGGAGTCCTGAGATCCAACCGATCACACCACATAAATAGGCCTGTCCAGGTTTTCGAATAATTTATTAGAAATTCGGTAGGACATTTTGTATTGTTTAATAACAATAGGCCTATGTTTTGCTGTACAGTAGAAGTTATTTCAGATCATGTGCTCATTAAGATTAAATATGTGTATTATTATTAAATAAATTACGAGAGTATAGTAGACTATCATTAATGAGAAACTGACATTTTCAATAGTTTTTATAAATACTTCTTTGTTATGTAAGAAAATATAATAAAATAACCAAACCAATGATTTTTTAAATTATTGAACATGATGTTATAATAAAAAATCGCAGATATTTCGGGAGGGGTTCTAATCCCCTCAACCCTCCTCCACCGTACGCCCATGGTACATACTCTATACATAAATTACTGTATGTATCCTACTACAGTAAATGCAATACCGGTATTCGCAATTACGAAGGCCTACACTTTCTCCTGTTTCTCTTTTTACAATGTTGTACAAATGTGATGTACTGTGCCTTGTACATTAGAAAAAACTGACACTTACATATTCACAAAAGAATGCACTATTATACATTTCGCGATGCTGACGTTTGTTTCCACATTTTCCAATCGCCATATTATGTGTGAATTTAAGAATTTATTAAAAACACGAAAGTAATAGCCTTTGCTGATGATCTGTCGTTAATAACAGTAGGCAAGTCGGCGCATGAAGTCGAAGTGTGTGTTAACCTGGACTTTGCAAAAGAAATGAAGTGGGCTAAGGTAAATAAAATGAAATTCAATAACAGTAAATCTAAAGGATTGCTAATGAAAAAGGAGAAAGCTTGCTGAGGGCATTAACATATATCTCGACAACAACAAACTAAAAATGGTCACAGAAATGAAATACCTTGGAATATGGTTTGGCCGGAAACTAAGCTTTGATAAACATGTGGAAACCATAGCGGAAAAGACGAACAATGTTGATACACATGTTGGGAAGATCAGCTAAACTGCAATGGGGATTGGGGCACAGGCCATTAAAAACAATATACAATGGAGCAGTAGCCTCTCATGACTAGGGATCGGATTCTTAGGTTATTACCTATTTTTTTCCTTACTTCCAAAACAAAAATCGCTCATACACTTTTTCGAATCATGTCCATAGGATTCACCCACATTAATTCTATGGCACCTAAAAATACCTAAATGGGGTATAAAAACCTAAATACACCTAAACGGGATATAAAACCTAAAATATCTAATTTAGGCTCCTTTTTGTCTTTTTTGTTTGTCAGTTGAGAAATCTATATTTTGCGGGGAGAGAATAATTTTGGTCGGGTAGAAATTAATACCACCAGCGTTTCATTCAACCATTGTCGTCTAGGATGGACAGTGTCAAGAGAGGAAAAGAGTACCGGCGTATTCCTTTTAAAATATTCGTACGAACAACCATTGTTGCCGCGTATGAACAAGGATATAGATTTCTGTGTTTTAAAGCCCTTGTTTGCCTTTATTACTGCCCTGTTATTCATACTTAGTGGTCACACTGTGAGTTTTAAGAAGACGTGTTAATTATGCCGAAACAAATGAAATCGAGTTTATTCCGGCAGTGGATTGGCGACGGTCTGAATTTCACTACAGATGGCAAAGTAATATTTTGTCAAGCCTGCCAGAAACACGTAAGTATTATTTACCTTTCTAGAAAAGGGGGAAGTTTTCGTCCCTAGTTGATCTGTTCTGCGGTTAGCATGCGTAACAACCGAAGAAAGGAAAATAATCAGTTTCACACTAACCACATCCAACCATAAAGTATTTTACTCACTAAATTAGAAGCATCGGATTCGAACCCTGAGAAGGATAGTGTCTAGATACAGTATTAACTATTAACTAAGAGATAACAGGAATAACTTCACATTTGAGAATCTTGAAACATATTTAGTGATATAGGCCTACTGTAACCAGGAAATGTGAGGCAATCTTATTTTCACTGCTTCTTTTGTTTATGCTTTCTTTCTTCAATTGTACCGTATAACATTGTCCTAAAGCAAGTTTACACAAATTTGAGTCAATTTTGTTAAGTTAAACTTTACAAGTATTATGTATTGAATCCTATGTAGCACATTCAAATTCATTAAACCAATTATTCTACCCGAAAACTATATTTTGGACAAAAAACCTAAAAAAAACTATTTCACCTAATGGAAAACCTAAAACAGTGTTTTTAAAAACCTAAAAATCCAGTCCCTACTCATGACATATTATGGAGCACCAGTGTGGGAGAATCCTACAAAGAAAGAAAGAAGAAAAAAATCCTTCGGAAGTTACAAAGAGCGCAGAGACTAATTAATAGGGACCGGATTTTTAGGTTTTTAAAAACACTGTTTTAGGTTTTTCATTAGGTGAAATAGTTTTTTTTAGGTTTTTTGTCCAAAATATCGTTTTCGGGTAGAATAATTGGTTTAATGAATTTGAATGTGCTACATAGGATTCAATACATAATACTTGTAAAGTTTAACTCAACAAAATTGACTCAAATTTGTGTAAACTTGCTTTAGGACAATGCTATACGGTACAATTGAAGAAAGAAAGCATAAACAAAAGAAGCAGTGAAAATAAGATTGCCTCACATTTCCTGGTTACAGTAGGCCTATATCACTAAATATGTTTCAAGATTCTCAAATGTGAAGTTATTCCTGTTATCTCTTAGTTAATAGTTAATACTGTATCTAGACACTATCCTTCTCAGGGTTCGAATCCGATGCTTCTAATTTAGTGAGTAAAATACTTTATGGTTGGATGTGGTTAGTGTGAAACCAGTGGCGTAGCAAGCTTAGGTGGTACCCGGTGCGGAAAATTTCTTGTCACCCCCTGATTTAAATTATGAAAAGATGGAACAGTACCAAGTGTTATTTTTTGTATAAGTTACTCAAAGGTAATCCCATGAGAGTTTAAGAGTTTATCGATAGATGCAGCTGCAACGAATTTATCTGATGTAACTCGTAAACTCAACGGATTATGCAAAATTAGTAATGATTACTTTGTTATATAAAAACAAAACTAAGCTCCGAAATCATGGAATACCATGAATCAACCATCCATAAAGCGATTTAAGTTACCATGTTGTCGCCATGTTGTAACCACTGCTACCAATGGTGCATATAAGACAGAGTTAACCTAATTCAGCCAATTTTGTTAGGATTAAGGAAAGACATACATATCAAGCACATTATGCTGCACATTGTAGGGCCTACATTGTACTGTTATATTATAATAATATTACTATTATTATTATTAATGTAAAGTACGTTATATACATTGCTTTCTTGAGTGACAGATTGTGGGTGTTACCGTTAATAAAGCGAACATCTAGGCCAAAGTACACTCCTGAAATTGTGCAAATTTTTATTTTTTGAGTGATTTTTTTTGTATTTTTATATTTTGTTTTCAAAGCGAAATCTCGAATTTTGGAAAGATGAATTTTGATAAAAGGACAAAATTTTGTATTTATGTCAGGTACCTTTCAAGATGTGAACAGAAGATTGGAGACAAGTTTTCCTTATTTTTACATAAAGAAAGTTTTCTGGAAAATCATAGGCGTAACCAGGCCGACCATATTTGGGGTTATAACATCTGGGGGGTATTGGGGCACGGGGGTCCTCCCCCGAAAAATTTTAAAAATTAAGATGCACAGTAACGAGTTTTAAGCTTCCCACGCTTTATACTCGTATTAAGTAATTTATAAGCAGACTTAAAAAAAATTGTACAGTTTTCCTTTTTTTTTAATCAATGGGGGGGGGTTCAAACCCCCAAAACCCCCCCCCCCTCGTTACGCCTCTGCGGAAAATCGTACGAAAACACAATTTTGTATTTGGGTTAGGTACCTTTTGGGGATGTGACACGAAGATGGCGACAACTTTCTCTTATTTTTAAGGGGAGGCTAACTTTCATTTGGGCAGAGGAAGTTATGTGAATTATACATCTTTATTTTATAGGTTGATCCTAATAAATTTCATAAACAAGTAATGTAACTATTTTACGGAACTGTATTATTAATAATGTATTCTTAAATTTGCGCACACACCAGTTCAAAATCTAGATTGCCGGAGAATTCGGAGTAAACTCACATTCGAAGTTTATTTTCGTCAAAGTCATGGCTGCCGCAGCGGGTAGAATTGGTTGCGGCTTGAGTGATATAAAATATCACCAATTTAGTTAAGTGGTGCATATAAATGGCTAATTTATTTTTACAATTACAAATTACAAATTACAAATTAAGTTTATTAAAAATTAAAAAATACAAATTGATACAAAATTATTACAAATACAAATAATATACACACATGATGTAGGCTTTCACGGCCGGTGTCCATATTGTTAAAACTTTCCGGGCTCTGTTGCCGTGGTCCATCGGATTGCTTTCCGGACGTTTCGCCCACAACTGCGGCAGGCATCATCAGCGGTGAGTTCTGCTTCGGAGTTTCCTCGGCGAGGTCTTGCTGTCGACTGATATAGCAGCTGGATTTCGGCGCGTATTTATAGGCTGTTGGCTGCACATACTCGCACCGTTGCTTGCAGCTGATTGGTCGGTCGTATCAGCCGTTTCTGGTTGGCTCCCTCTTTCTATTGTACTAGGATCTTCAGATTGGCTGCTAGACTGTTGAATGGCATTGATACTGTTTTGTAGTGCCGGATACCACACCTTGTTTAGTTTTAAGCCCTCTTCCTTTCTATTGAAGTTGTTTTTATGTTTATAGATTTCTATTGCCTCACGTTGTAATCTTGCTTGATAGGTTTTTGTAGTTGCCAAGATTTTAGTTTGGTTGAAGCAGATGTCGTGCTCGTTACCGGAATGTGCATGCTCCGCTACTGCAGATTTCTCGACCTGTCCCAGGCGGCAATATCTCTCGTGAAAGAGATTGAAAGAACACGAGAGATATTGCCGCCTGGGACAGGTCGAGAAATCTGCAGTAGCGGAGCATGCACATTCCGGTAACGAGCACGACATCTGCTTCAACCAAACTAAAATCTTGGCAACTACAAAAACCTATCAAGCAAGATTACAACGTGAGGCAATAGAAATCTATAAACATAAAAACAACTTCAATAGAAAGGAAGAGGGCTTAAAACTAAACAAGGTGTGAGTAGTATGTGGGCGTCTATAGGTAGTGGCCAACCTGTGGTCCGCAACCCAAGGACCATGGATGGCTCGCGACACCAATGTAGTTATGCCCTTTTGCCAACGACGCCTGCAAACGCACTCTTACGCAAGGCTTTTTAACTATGTTGTTAAGCCCTTATGCCAAAACGTCTGGATATGCACTATTACGCAAGGCTTTTACCAATTTGTTACGCCCTTATGCCATGGACGTCTGGACACCCACTCTTATGCAAGGGCTTTAATTGATCCCCCAACGTTATGTTATGACCTTTTGACAGCTGTAGGGACACTATCCCAGGACTTCCATATGACGTCATCAGCATATAGCTTTCTTATGCATGTTCATTTTATATTTATTTAATAAAATCTTGTCATAGAGATGGATTCGAACCACTCAAGTTATGATTACCGACCAGTCGTTTTAAACCGCATGACCACAGCGAGATTTGTTATTTCACTTGCAAGGGTTGTCTCATAAGAAAGTTAGGTTTCTCGGTGACGTCATGCTTATTCAATCTTGTGTTTCCCATGTTGTTTACCAGGTGTCGGGTATGTACCAAGCTGTTTGCTAGATGGCGCCAGCGTTTTCAAATATTCCAATGATAAACAGTCGTTACTTCAATCATGAATATATTATTAACATGAACTCCTTTCTGTAAAGGATTCTATTATTAACACATTTCTGACATTTAATTCGAGTCAAGACTTGATGTGAAATAGTTTGGTACATGAAAATCTTATTTGCAGTTGTTTGATTTAAATGTTAACTAATAATTTGAATTACAAATATCTTAGTTAAATCTAATGTACAAATACGTTCTTCTGGATACGCACTCTTACGCAAGGGTTTTTAACCTAATATTGTTAGTATATGTGTTCTTATGCAAGGGTTTTCTCTGGATATGCACTCTTGTATGAATTTTTAAATCCTGTTGAAGTTACTCCTTTTTGCCAAGGACATCTGATATGTGTCTTCTACACTCTAACCCTTGTTTGTAACCCCAATGTGACGTCATCATCCTGTAGGATATCACGTTCTTATGCATGTTGGTTTTAAATTTATTTATTATTCTAATAAAATCTTGTCATACAGGTCGGTTTAATCCACTCAAGTTGCTATTACCAGTTAGTTGTTTTCAACCATGTGGCTAAAGTGAGACTTTCTACTGTCGATACAAGGGATGTCTCATATAACTCATCGTCTCCTTAGGAACGTCAAGGCTGTTCTTACGTAAGATTTTGTTTACTAATTTATTACAAACTAGACGACGCATACTAGGTTCAACAAAATTAAAAACCTGAAAAGACGCATGTAAATGTTCTACTCCCTCCGCAACCCCTGGATGGCTCACGACCAAAAAAGGGGAATGTTCCAACTTGGATAGTTTTGTCTTCTTACGCTATGATATTGCTGTACTCTGCCCGCAACCCGCGGATGGCTCGCGACAACATCTTTCAGCTTCTTGCATTTATTTTTTTATCACGACCCACCCATGGCTTACGACTAAACCTATAGTAGGTTTTAGACTTCTTATGCCATTATAACACTACACTCACATAGCTTCCACAACCCTGAATGGCTCGTGACAAAATTACGGTGTCTTCTTGTATTATGAAATTTTACCACGACCCACCCAGGGCTCGAGACTACCTTGTGCATTCATTTATTTTTGCAACGACTCTTCTAGGTATGAAATAAATGTTTTAAACCTCACCTTCATGTGTTAAGAAATTTTACCACAAACTACCAAAGCTTGGTACGGTGCGAGAAATATATGTCTTCTCGTAACAGTTTAACTAGAAGGAGGTTTGTCATGGGCAATGCTTAACTATCGGGGGAAGGTTTCAATAATCCTCAACTCAAAGAATATGCACGTGATATTCCGAGGACATCTTTTAGAATGCATGGGATAGTACATAGCTTAAACGAGAGGATCGCCGTTTTTCAGCTTAGGGAAAGATGTCGTGTTATCTGATTACAAATACGCTAAATGTTTTGGATAAGTAATGAGAACAACACAATCAAAGAGTGTCTTGTCCTTGGAAATAAAGAACGCTATACTCAGAATAATAATTCATTTATTGACTATATATATATATATATATATATATATACAAACTTCAACTATGTTTATACAAACATAAAGAATGAACAGATCCACTCTTAGTTCTTACAATAAATACATTTCCATTAAACAGTTTTGTTAAATATGTATTACTCTAAAGTTTTCATTTGAAACAACAGCAAATCAGCAATAAAAAACTTACTTTGCCCAAGCCTATGACAACTGTGAAAAAATAATGCTATGCTAACAGTCTAAAGTTTTTAACACATTAAATAAAAACTGTTCTTCATATTGAAGCAGATCCCTCACACATTTTTCTCTGTCAACGATAAATTGTATTCACATGCCATCGATATCCAGTTTTAAAACCACTGACATATTTTTCTAAACACCAATAAATTGTACTAATATTTTTTTTACTACTATCACACAGAAAATAATTTTAAGTTTGACCTGCATATGTACTTAGCCTTTAGTTGTTTATCAGTGATAAAGTTATGTACTGTTAGCTTTCTGTCCTGTTGACTACCTGTTTGAAAGAAGAAGGAGAGGGCAATAGGAAAGGTTTCTATTGAGTCAATTTTGATTTGAATATGTAATATCCGTTTACATTACATTTTCTCCACAATATTGATTTTTAAAAGAAATATAGAAAGTTTATGTTTTATTTTATAAACTCATATCACTAAACACAGAATATTTCGTCACAACGTCTGTAAATATCATAATGGCTGGAACAAGTTATGTCCTATATATAATGGTCTCTCGGGCTTCCAACCGGGTTAAAGTATGGTTTGCTTCCGAGCTTTCGGCTGCTGTCAGCTCTGCAGCCATCTTATGTCCTATTTAAAAAAATATATATATATACGAACACATAATTATATTGTCCATATCCATTGTCTTAAGCACACGCCCATCGTTCTGGGATAGAATCCAACCTAATGTTGTTAGGATATGTGTTCTGCACTCTTGTGCGATGTTTTTATCCTGTTGAAGTTATGTCCTTATGCCCAGGATGTCTGGATATGTGTCCTCCACACTCTAACCCTTGTTTGTAACCCTATGTGACGTCATCCTATTGCGTTTTTATGCATGTTGGTTTTAAATTAATTTATTATTCTAATAAAATCTTGTAATATGGGTGGACGATACGTTTTTTTTTCCACCAACGAAGTTTCAAAGCTGCAACTCAACCTCAGGCGATTCCTGTTAGGACTTGAATACTTTCACCAGATTGCAAGAATTTGATAGCGATGTCATGTAGGAATTTGTTGGTAAAAGAAACTGATGTCTGAATGTTAGTGTAATAAACATATTACGGATCGACTACAAAGTACCGATTGTGGAAAGAGTTTACCCTTCATTCCTGATTACTAGACAATGACTGCAAACACGTTATAGCATGAGTTAATATTTCTTTCATGTCCCTCCGTACAGTATGAAGTACAATGATTTGTCTGGTGTTACGAAGATAAACATCTTCAGGTATAATTAAAAGGGTGTTGGATTTAATACGTTTATGATTAATAGAATGCAAAAGAGTGACATAAAGTAGCTTTGAATATATCATTAGTACGGGTTCATTTTAACTCGCTATATTTTGGCTTATGAAATAAGGTTCCCTGCAATTCCTCCTTGCGATACAGGTAATTTTCAGAGTTATCTAAGTGTTACAAATATTGATGAAAAAATTATGCAGAATACTACGTGACATTTCATTTATGCACTGTAAGTTATCGTCCGATTGACAGCTAGTTTGAAAAAGAAATATCGTGAGCATTAAAAACTTACATTAGTTATCTTAAAGATATGGCAACGAATCGTGTCTCTACTTGCATAGAACATTGCCCTATGCCTATGACAACTGTGAACAAACATTGCTGTGGTAACAGTCTAAAGTTTTTTAACACATTAAATAAAATTACAGATATTTATATTATTTCGGTAACAACTGTTCTCAATATTGAAACAGATCACTCACACATTTTCTTCCTAGTGTAGATATGAACATATTTTCACAGTAGTGTCTGCAAGTGCCATGTCGATGATTTAAACATTTTCGTATCCAATATATCGTTATTTAACTGTTCATTGTCTTCGAATAAAACCTGTATCCGACGTTTTCGGTCTATTGGTACAGAGCACACGCATTTCATACATAGATAAGAAACCAGATTAATGTTCCTGAAAAAAATATGACGTAGGAGCAAATCTTTGCTGTTTCTTCGTCTTGTAAACTTCGAATCTCTACAATTTATTTTGAAAGCAGTCGAAAATACGCATTAGAGATATGTTCTCCCCCCCTAAAAAAGACACCTAGAGGTCTTGAACGTGAAATGTAGAAGGAAATGCCCAATATTCTACAGGCTCCAACAAATTGTAAGTATTAGTAGGGTAATTTACGTACATATATGTGTTTTAGTAAAGTAATAAAAAAACCAATCCAACATTTCTGCATTTCGCGACAGTGTTTATGTCATCTTTAGGCAACAAAAGGTCGCAGACACCAATTCCCTATGCTATATGTTTACATATTATAAAAATAACTGATTCTACACAATAATTTGGTATACAAACAGAAATAAAACTAAGAAACTGAAGGAACATGTAATAATTTCCTAAAAATTTAGATTTTAATGACAAAATAAACCTATAAGGTTGTAAGGTCTTATGTGAAGTATTATAAGTTACGATAGGGTGTCGTTTGTGTGATTTCCTGATAATAATAATAATCATTATTTTACGATAACGTAAAAACAAGATATGTTTTAAAAATGTGTAAACAATGCAGGGATAGGAAATAAAGATCCGTGTGTTTGAACAACTTAATAATAATACCTGTATGATTTTAACGAATAAACTTTCACTGATGAAGTTAAAACTATTTATTTATACACTATAGTAAACATTCACTTTATTTGACATTGTCCTTCGTCACGTAAATAGAATTGCACTCATACTGCACACAGTCACACAGACCGTGAATACATCTGAAAATATTAACAAGCATAAAGATTTCAAACGAATTGTCCGTAAACTATTAAAGAAATAGGAAAACTCATCTGCACACAAAGATAATATATAGAACATGATTCATAGAAGAGGAAAATATGACAATTGTGCATAAAAAATGAAAATTACGTAAAAATTCACAAATCATGTTTGAACATATACAATGACAGAGGAAACGAAGTCATTTATACATTATAATGTGAAATGTTTATCTAATTCTACACAACAGTACAAAGGCAAGTCCAATAGTCTTAACAATTCAATCAATGTGGATGTAAATTAACATAGAGAATATTTAAAACACGGCTGGCTGGAGAGGAAAATAATGTCAATTTTGCGTAAAAAAAATTAAAATATTATGAAATAAACAACAAATCATAATTGAACATGTCCTTTGACGCAGAAAATGAAGTCATTTGTACATTTAAAATTACGAAAAGTACACCTCTCACTAAACAAATGACATAGGTTGTTCCAAATGCCTTATCATTTAATACAAGCTTGTTGTCAGTTATCAAAGAAATAGGGAAATAATATGTTAAACAAAGAGAATATTTACAATTTCAGTAATTATAAAAAAAAAATTTACTAAATTAATCCACAAATCATGATTGACATCGACACAAGAAATGAAATCATTTATACATTTAAAATTACGTATGTACACCTCTCACTAAATAAAAAAAAAGACATAGGTTGTTCCAAATGCCTTATCAATTAATACAATCTTGTCAACTATCAAAGAAATGGGTAAAAAGCATATTAAACAAAGAGAATGTTTAGGACATGACTAGATGGAGAGGAAAATAATGTAAATTGTGCGTAAAAGAAAAATTGAAAAATTATGAAATAAATTCACAACGTATGATTGAACTTCAACACATGACAGGAAATAAAGTAATTGATACACTTAAATTGTGAAAATTTTACCTATTACTAAACAATATAACAGAGGCATCTCTAAAAGCCTTAACAATTCAAACAATGTGTATGCAAATTAATAAAGAAATTGAGAAAAATTATCTGTAAACAAAAGGAATATACAAAATATGATAAGCTAGAGAGGAAAATAATGTCAGTTGCGCATGAAGAAATGAAGATTACGTAAAAAAAAAGCCACAAATCATGATTGAACACGTCTAATTAACAAACGAAATGAAGTCATTTATACATTTCAAATGTGAAATGTTTGAGTAATAAGGCAAACACAACTCTAAGAGACTTGACATTTGAAACAATGTGATTTATACTTTAAAACGACATAGGCTATCGAAAAGGTGCCAGTGCGTATGTCTAGGTGTTGGTTTTCGAAATGTAAAGGCAATAGGTTAGGAAAGGTTAGGTTATGTTATGTTAGGTTAGGTTATGTGCAGTAAGTTGCGCGTACGGATCTCAGAGGAAATTAAAAAACTCGGCGCAACAAAATTGGTAAGAAAAAAAAAAACTTGCGTAAGAGTGCATAAGGGCGTAACAATATTGGTCAAAAGCTTTGCGTAAGAGTGCGTATCCAGACGTCTTTGCCATAAGGGCTTAACAACATTGGTAAAAAGCCTTGCGTAAGAGTGCGTTTGCAGGCATCTTTGGAAAAACGGCTTAACAACATTGGGTAAAAAGCCTTGCGTAAGAGTGCGTTTCCAGGCGTCGTTGGCAAAAGGACATAACTGCAGACGCGTACGTACGCAAACAGACCCCGGGCGTCGGATTTGAAAACGACGCCTGGAAACGCACTCTTACGCAAGGCTTTTTACCCAATGTTGTTAAGCCGTTTTTCCAAAGATGCCTGCAAACGCACTCTTACGCAAGGCTTTTTACCAATGTTGTTAAGCCCTTATGGCAAAGACGTCTGGATACGCACTCTTACGCAAAGCTTTTGACCAATATTGTTACGCCCTTATGCACTCTTACGCAAGTTTTTTTTTTTCTTACCAATTTTGTTGCGCCGAGTTTTTTAATTTCCTCTGAGATCCGTACGCGCAACTTACTGCACATAACCTAACCTAACATAACATAACCTAACCTTTCCTAACCTATTGCCTTTACATTTCGAAAACCAACACCTAGACATACGCACTGGCACCTTTTCGATAGCCTATGTCGTTTTAAAGTATAAATCACATTGTTTCAAATGTCAAGTCTCTTAGAGTTGTGTTTGCCTTATTACTCAAACATTTCACATTTGAAATGTATAAATGACTTCATTTCGTTTGTTAATTAGACGTGTTCAATCATGATTTGTGGCTTTTTTTTTACGTAATCTTCATTTCTTCATGCGCAACTGACATTATTTTCCTCTCTAGCTTATCATATTTTGTATATTCCTTTTGTTTACAGATAATTTTTCTCAATTTCTTTATTAATTTGCATACACATTGTTTGAATTGTTAAGGCTTTTAGAGATGCCTCTGTTATATTGTTTAGTAATAGGTAAAATTTTCACAATTTAAGTGTATCAATTACTTTATTTCCTGTCATGTGTTGAAGTTCAATCATACGTTGTGAATTTATTTCATAATTTTTCAATTTTTCTTTTACGCACAATTTACATTATTTTCCTCTCCATCTAGTCATGTCCTAAACATTCTCTTTGTTTAATATGCTTTTTACCCATTTCTTTGATAGTTGACAAGATTGTATTAATTGATAAGGCATTTGGAACAACCTATGTCTTTTTTTTTATTTAGTGAGAGGTGTACATACGTAATTTTAAATGTATAAATGATTTCATTTCTTGTGTCGATGTCAATCATGATTTGTGGATTAATTTAGTAAATTTTTTTTTTATAATTACTGAAATTGTAAATATTCTCTTTGTTTAACATATTATTTCCCTATTTCTTTGATAACTGACAACAAGCTTGTATTAAATGATAAGGCATTTGGAACAACCTATGTCATTTGTTTAGTGAGAGGTGTACTTTTCGTAATTTTAAATGTACAAATGACTTCATTTTCTGCGTCAAAGGACATGTTCAATTATGATTTGTTGTTTATTTCATAATATTTTAATTTTTTTTACGCAAAATTGACATTATTTTCCTCTCCAGCCAGCCGTGTTTTAAATATTCTCTATGTTAATTTACATCCACATTGATTGAATTGTTAAGACTATTGGACTTGCCTTTGTACTGTTGTGTAGAATTAGATAAACATTTCACATTATAATGTATAAATGACTTCGTTTCCTCTGTCATTGTATATGTTCAAACATGATTTGTGAATTTTTACGTAATTTTCATTTTTTATGCACAATTGTCATATTTTCCTCTTCTATGAATCATGTTCTATATATTATCTTTGTGTGCAGATGAGTTTTCCTATTTCTTTAATAGTTTACGGACAATTCGTTTGAAATCTTTATGCTTGTTAATATTTTCAGATGTATTCACGGTCTGTGTGACTGTGTGCAGTATGAGTGCAATTCTATTTACGTGACGAAGGACAATGTCAAATAAAGTGAATGTTTACTATAGTGTATAAATAAATAGTTTTAACTTCATCAGTGAAAGTTTATTCGTTAAAATCATACAGGTATTATTATTAAGTTGTTCAAACACACGGATCTTTATTTCCTATCCCTGCATTGTTTACACATTTTTAAAACATATCTTGTTTTTACGTTATCGTAAAATAATGATTATTATTATTATCAGGAAATCACACAAACGACACCCTATCGTAACTTATAATACTTCACATAAGACCTTACAACCTTATAGGTTTATTTTGTCATTAAAATCTAAATTTTTAGGAAATTATTACATGTTCCTTCAGTTTCTTAGTTTTATTTCTGTTTGTATACCAAATTATTGTGTAGAATCAGTTATTTTTATAATATGTAAACATATAGCATAGGGAATTGGTGTCTGCGACCTTTTGTTGCCTAAAGATGACATAAACACTGTCGCGAAATGCAGAAATGTTGGATTGGTTTTTTTATTACTTTACTAAAACACATATATGTACGTAAATTACCCTACTAATACTTACAATTTGTTGGAGCCTGTAGAATATTGGGCATTTCCTTCTACATTTCACGTTCAAGACCTCTAGGTGTCTTTTTTAGGGGGGGAGAACATATCTCTAATGCGTATTTTCGACTGCTTTCAAAATAAATTGTAGAGATTCGAAGTTTACAAGACGAAGAAACAGCAAAGATTTGCTCCTACGTCATATTTTTTTCAGGAACATTAATCTGGTTTCTTATCTATGTATGAAATGCGTGTGCTCTGTACCAATAGACCGAAAACGTCGGATACAGGTTTTATTCGAAGACAATGAACAGTTAAATAACGATATATTGGATACGAAAATGTTTAAATCATCGACATGGCACTTGCAGACACTACTGTGAAAATATGTTCATATCTACACTAGGAAGAAAATGTGTGAGTGATCTGTTTCAATATTGAGAACAGTTGTTACCGAAATAATATAAATATCTGTAATTTTATTTAATGTGTTAAAAAACTTTAGACTGTTACCACAGCAATGTTTGTTCACAGTTGTCATAGGCATAGGGCAATGTTCTATGCAAGTAGAGACACGATTCGTTGCCATATCTTTAAGATAACTAATGTAAGTTTTTAATGCTCACGATATTTCTTTTTCAAACTAGCTGTCAATCGGACGATAACTTACAGTGCATAAATGAAATGTCACGTAGTATTCTGCATAATTTTTTCATCAATATTTGTAACACTTAGATAACTCTGAAAATTACCTGTATCGCAAGGAGGAATTGCAGGGAACCTTATTTCATAAGCCAAAATATAGCGAGTTAAAATGAACCCGTACTAATGATATATTCAAAGCTACTTTATGTCACTCTTTTGCATTCTATTAATCATAAACGTATTAAATCCAACACCCTTTTAATTATACCTGAAGATGTTTATCTTCGTAACACCAGACAAATCATTGTACTTCATACTGTACGGAGGGACATGAAAGAAATATTAACTCATGCTATAACGTGTTTGCAGTCATTGTCTAGTAATCAGGAATGAAGGGTAAACTCTTTCCACAATCGGTACTTTGTAGTCGATCCGTAATATGTTTATTACACTAACATTCAGACATCAGTTTCTTTTACCAACAAATTCCTACATGACATCGCTATCAAATTCTTGCAATCTGGTGAAAGTATTCAAGTCCTAACAGGAATCGCCTGAGGTTGAGTTGCAGCTTTGAAACTTCGTTGGTGGAAAAAAAAACGTATCGTCCACCCATATTACAAGATTTTATTAGAATAATAAATTAATTTAAAACCAACATGCATAAAAACGCAATAGGATGACGTCACATAGGGTTACAAACAAGGGTTAGAGTGTGGAGGACACATATCCAGACATCCTGGGCATAAGGACATAACTTCAACAGGATAAAAACATCGCACAAGAGTGCAGAACACATATCCTAACAACATTAGGTTGGATTCTATCCCAGAACGATGGGCGTGTGCTTAAGACAATGGATATGGACAATATAATTATGTGTTCGTATATATATATATTTTTTTAAATAGGACATAAGATGGCTGCAGAGCTGACAGCAGCCGAAAGCTCGGAAGCAAACCATACTTTAACCCGGTTGGAAGCCCGAGAGACCATTATATATAGGACATAACTTGTTCCAGCCATTATGATATTTACAGACGTTGTGACGAAATATTCTGTGTTTAGTGATATGAGTTTATAAAATAAAACATAAACTTTCTATATTTCTTTTAAAAATCAATATTGTGGAGAAAATGTAATGTAAACGGATATTACATATTCAAATCAAAATTGACTCAATAGAAACCTTTCCTATTGCCCTCTCCTTCTTCTTTCAAACAGGTAGTCAACAGGACAGAAAGCTAACAGTACATAACTTTATCACTGATAAACAACTAAAGGCTAAGTACATATGCAGGTCAAACTTAAAATTATTTTCTGTGTGATAGTAGTAAAAAAAATATTAGTACAATTTATTGGTGTTTAGAAAAATATGTCAGTGGTTTTAAAACTGGATATCGATGGCATGTGAATACAATTTATCGTTGACAGAGAAAAATGTGTGAGGGATCTGCTTCAATATGAAGAACAGTTTTTATTTAATGTGTTAAAAACTTTAGACTGTTAGCATAGCATTATTTTTTCACAGTTGTCATAGGCTTGGGCAAAGTAAGTTTTTTATTGCTGATTTGCTGTTGTTTCAAATGAAAACTTTAGAGTAATACATATTTAACAAAACTGTTTAATGGAAATGTATTTATTGTAAGAACTAAGAGTGGATCTGTTCATTCTTTATGTTTGTATAAACATAGTTGAAGTTTGTATATATATATAGTCAATAAATGAATTATTATTCTGAGTATAGCGTTCTTTATTTCCAAGGACAAGACACTCTTTGATTGTGTTGTTCTCATTACTTATCCAAAACATTTAGCGTATTTGTAATCAGATAACACGACATCTTTCCCTAAGCTGAAAAACGGCGATCCTCTCGTTTAAGCTATGTACTATCCCATGCATTCTAAAAGATGTCCTCGGAATATCACGTGCATATTCTTTGAGTTGAGGATTATTGAAACCTTCCCCCGATAGTTAAGCATTGCCCATGACAAACCTCCTTCTAGTTAAACTGTTACGAGAAGACATATATTTCTCGCACCGTACCAAGCTTTGGTAGTTTGTGGTAAAATTTCTTAACACATGAAGGTGAGGTTTAAAACATTTATTTCATACCTAGAAGAGTCGTTGCAAAAATAAATGAATGCACAAGGTAGTCTCGAGCCCTGGGTGGGTCGTGGTAAAATTTCATAATACAAGAAGACACCGTAATTTTGTCACGAGCCATTCAGGGTTGTGGAAGCTATGTGAGTGTAGTGTTATAATGGCATAAGAAGTCTAAAACCTACTATAGGTTTAGTCGTAAGCCATGGGTGGGTCGTGATAAAAAAATAAATGCAAGAAGCTGAAAGATGTTGTCGCGAGCCATCCGCGGGTTGCGGGCAGAGTACAGCAATATCATAGCGTAAGAAGACAAAACTATCCAAGTTGGAACATTCCCCTTTTTTGGTCGTGAGCCATCCAGGGGTTGCGGAGGGAGTAGAACATTTACATGCGTCTTTTCAGGTTTTTAATTTTGTTGAACCTAGTATGCGTCGTCTAGTTTGTAATAAATTAGTAAACAAAATCTTACGTAAGAACAGCCTTGACGTTCCTAAGGAGACGATGAGTTATATGAGACATCCCTTGTATCGACAGTAGAAAGTCTCACTTTAGCCACATGGTTGAAAACAACTAACTGGTAATAGCAACTTGAGTGGATTAAACCGACCTGTATGACAAGATTTTATTAGAATAATAAATAAATTTAAAACCAACATGCATAAGAACGTGATATCCTACAGGATGATGACGTCACATTGGGGTTACAAACAAGGGTTAGAGTGTAGAAGACACATATCAGATGTCCTTGGCAAAAAGGAGTAACTTCAACAGGATTTAAAAATTCATACAAGAGTGCATATCCAGAGAAAACCCTTGCATAAGAACACATATACTAACAATATTAGGTTAAAAACCCTTGCGTAAGAGTGCGTATCCAGAAGAACGTATTTGTACATTAGATTTAACTAAGATATTTGTAATTCAAATTATTAGTTAACATTTAAATCAAACAACTGCAAATAAGATTTTCATGTACCAAACTATTTCACATCAAGTCTTGACTCGAATTAAATGTCAGAAATGTGTTAATAATAGAATCCTTTACAGAAAGGAGTTCATGTTAATAATATATTCATGATTGAAGTAACGACTGTTTATCATTGGAATATTTGAAAACGCTGGCGCCATCTAGCAAACAGCTTGGTACATACCCGACACCTGGTAAACAACATGGGAAACACAAGATTGAATAAGCATGACGTCACCGAGAAACCTAACTTTCTTATGAGACAACCCTTGCAAGTGAAATAACAAATCTCGCTGTGGTCATGCGGTTTAAAACGACTGGTCGGTAATCATAACTTGAGTGGTTCGAATCCATCTCTATGACAAGATTTTATTAAATAAATATAAAATGAACATGCATAAGAAAGCTATATGCTGATGACGTCATATGGAAGTCCTGGGATAGTGTCCCTACAGCTGTCAAAAGGTCATAACATAACGTTGGGGGATCAATTAAAGCCCTTGCATAAGAGTGGGTGTCCAGACGTCCATGACATAAGGGCGTAACAAATTGGTAAAAGCCTTGCGTAATAGTGCATATCCAGACGTTTTGGCATAAGGGCTTAACAACATAGTTAAAAAGCCTTGCGTAAGAGTGCGTTTGCAGGCGTCGTTGGCAAAAGGGCATAACTACATTGGTGTCGCGAGCCATCCATGGTCCTTGGGTTGCGGACCACAGGTTGGCCACTACCTATAGACGCCCCCATACTACTGGTGTGGTATCCGGCACTACAAAACAGTATCAATGCCATTCAACAGTCTAGCAGCCAATCTGAAGATCCTAGTACAATAGAAAGAGGGAGCCAACCAGAAACGGCTGATACAACGACCGACCAATCAGCTGCAAGCAACGGTGCGAGTATGTGCAGCCAACAGCCTATAAATACGCGCCGAAATCCAGCTGCTATATCAGTCGACAGCAAGACCTCGCCGAGGAAACTCCGAAGCAGAACTCACCGCTGATGATGCCTGCCGCAGTTGTGGGCGAAACGTCCGGAAAGCAATCCGATGGACCACGGCAACAGAGCCCGGAAAGTTTTAACAATAATATACACACAATTTGTACAATTTGAAAAGAGTATTATTTGCCCCGCATGAGCATAGCTCGTGTTCGGGGTCAGTTCAGTCATACTAAAATTAAATTTTGAAAATTATATAAAAAAAATCATACATATTATAGTTTTAGGTAAAAAATAAGAATAAAAATAAATAAGATTGCTTATATGAAATAAATGCATGAACAAAGATACGAAAAAATAAATTACAGTAACATAACAGAGTTACAAACAAAATACCCAATGTTAAAAATTAAAAATTTACAGTTGAGAATGATTAACATAAAAAAGTGGTAAAAGTACAATTACAAGTTAGATTTAATCAAATCGAGTACTCTTTTTTTAAACAATTTATTGTTTAGTGGTATCATATTAGGGTTTCTTCTAGTAAAATTGTTGTACAGCCTTGGTCCGAAATTTATACTATGCCTTAGACCTACTTCTGTAGCACACTTTGGTTCGAAAAGAGGACAAGAGATATTATACCTCCTTGTATTATAGTAGTGATTTCGTGTTATGAACTTTTCATGATGTTTATGGAAATAATTTAATAAAGTGTAGGAGTATAATTGTTTAATATTCAATACGTCAAAATCTTTATATAAACTTTTAGATGGATAGTCCATTGATTTTTTTAAACATATCTTGATTATTCTTTTCTGCAACAACGACAATGGGCGAAGTGCAGTCTGACATATCCCACCCCATCCTATTATTCCATACTGTATAACTGATTGGACTAAACTTAGATATATTAGTCTTAAAGTACTCTGTGGCATAATGTTTCTTAATATAACAAATTTATATATAGTTTTCCGTAGTTTAAGACACAGATATTGAACATGTTTTTCCCACCGTAAATTTTGATCAATGATAACACCTAAGTATTTTACTTGTGTTGATGAACTTAATTTTGGACATTTACAATTAAAAGGGATAGAACAAGAGATTTCATGTAAGATTATATTGTGTTGTGCATTTATCGAGGAAAGTCCTTTAGAGTTTAGTGAAAATGGTAAATATGTTGTTTTATCAATGTTTAAAGATAGAAGGTTTTCATCGAGCCATTTTTTTATTTTGTTTGTTCCAATGTTAGCATTACTAAAAACGTGCTCCCAACTGTTTCCAGAAAATATGATTACTGTGTCATCAGCGAAGGAATAGACATTGCCTTTGATGAGACTTATATCTAATTTAAGAAGATCATTGATATATATTAAGAAGAGCAAAGGACCTAACACAGTCCCTTGTGGGACGCCGATATTTAGCACTACGTTTTCACTTTTTTCGTTGTTAACTTTAGTGATTTGGTATCTATTTGATAAATATGATCGAAATAGGTCTAAGGCAATACCTCTAACACCAATATTTTCTAATTTATTTAGCAAAATGTTGTGACTTATAGTGTCAAAGGCCTTTCTTAGGTCCAGAAAAACACCTAAGCATTTTTTTCCTTCATCTACTGCTTTAATAATTGTGGATGTAACGGCCATTATAGCATCATCTGTACTCATATTATTCCTAAAACCAAATTGTGATTCCGCTAATAGTTTATTTTTTTCTAAAAAGTTTGTTAGTCTATTTTTTATGCATTTCTCTAATAATTTTGCAATGGTAGATAATAAGGATATTAGCCTATAATTATTTAAATTACATTTGTCACCTGATTTGTACAATGGAATTACTGTCGCATATTTTAATTCATCCGGAAAAAAGCCTTGAGCTAAGCATAGGTTGAAAATATGAGTAAGGGGTTTAGAAATAAATCTAATAATTGCTTTCATTAGCCTATAGTTGATGAAATGTCATCACTTCCAGGAGTAACGCTATTCTTAAGGTTTATGGCAATTAAGATCAATTCATTTTCAATTATTGGCTGTAGGAACAGAGAAGCTGTTGGATTTGAATGTAGATTATTATTGCGAGTAGATTGTGATGAATATGATGAAATGGAGCTTGTTATTTTATGTCCAATCTGAGAAAAATGTTTATTGAATTCATTAGCAATTTCACTATTATTGGTAATGGTTAATCCTTCTTCTGTTACGATTTTGTTTATATTCGTATTTTCTCGTTTTAATGTATCTGTAATATTCATTGATAGAACGCCAAAATCTTTTTGGGTCATGTGAATATTTGGATATTGATATCACCCACAATTATGTGATCACAATTTCCTCGATTTCGTTTTAAATAATTTTCTAAGCCAACTAAGAAATTGTTTTTCATTTGGAAACTAGGTGATCTATAGATAGTAGCTGTTAATATGAATTGACAGTTTTTAAAATTAAACGTTAAATGCAAGTTATTTGCGTCAGCGATTTCATCATCCATTAAGGTCACATCAATAAGATTGTTGACATATACTATTAGACCATCACATTTGTTATATTTATTTGTCTTTATGATTTTTTTGTATCCTTCAATATCATTTGAAGTCTCATTTAAATTAATAAAACTGCAGAGACAAGCATCGGCAGAAATAAACACCCCTCCCTCTAACCATAATATTATTGTTCGTATCTACACAGCGGCCAGTTCAGCCGCGATTTAATACCTTTGTTAACTTTATTTAAAACTAAAAGAAGTTTCAATATGCATGTTGACTTCTTAAAAGTTGTTAAGCTTATATAATTGTTTTAAATATTATTACCATATCTTTAAATTCCCTGAGCGATTTTTTACTTACAAAGACACATTTTTATTTTGTCACCCCCCGTGTGATGGCACCCGGGGCGGCCCGCACCCCCCGCACCCCCCTTCCTACGCCACTGTGTGAAACTGATTATTTTCCTTTCTTCGGTTGTTACGCATGCTAACCGCAGAACAGATCAACTAGGGACGAAAACTTCCCCCTTTTCTAGAAAGGTAAATAATACTTACGTGTTTCTGGCAGGCTTGACAAAATATTACTTTGCCATCTGTAGTGAAATTCAGACCGTCGCCAATCCACTGCCGGAATAAACTCGATTTCATTTGTTTCGGCATAATTAACACGTCTTCTTAAAACTCACAGTGTGACCACTAAGTATGAATAACAGGGCAGTAATAAAGGCAAACAAGGGCTTTAAAACACAGAAATCTATATCCTTGTTCATACGCGGCAACAATGGTTGTTCGTACGAATATTTTAAAAGGAATACGCCGGTACTCTTTTCCTCTCTTGACACTGTCCATCCTAGACGACAATGGTTGAATGAAACGCTGGTGGTATTAATTTCTACCCGACCAAAATTATTCTCTCCCCGCAAAATATAGATTTCTCAACTGACAAACAAAAAAGACAAAAAGGAGCCTAAATTTGATATTTTAGGTTTTATATCCCGTTTAGGTGTATTTAGGTTTTTATACCCCATTTAGGTATTTTTAGGTGCCATAGAATTAATGTGGGTGAATCCTATGGACATGATTCGAAAAAGTGTATGAGCGATTTTTGTTTTGGAAGTAAGGAAAAAAATAGGTAAAAACCTAAGAATCCGATCCCTACTAATTAATATCAAAATAGCGAAGGCCTATAGAACACTCTCTCTTGAAGCCTCTTGTGTAATAGCGGGAGTGACACACATAGAACTGGAACTGGAAGAGGATCCTACTGCCTGCTAAGGACTACAGAATTTTTTAAATGAGAAGCGTTTTCCTTCACCGCCAATCACGTGTATGAGCTAAAGAAGTACCGTTAGCAGGAAGGGTCTTCCTTCCGTCTCGCCGTCTCTGATTGGACCGCGTATCTAAGCAGGAGAAGAACAAACCGCTTGTCATCTGCAAAACACTGTAGTCTCACCCGCCCACTGAGCAGACGTAAAAGAGGCAAATGAATCATATTTTGCATACACAAAATAGACGGAAAAGTTCGAGCCGGCGTTGCAATATTCTAGACTATAGACAGAGAACTAATTAAAACTTGTAAATATAAGGTAAAGGTATGTAAATCGATTCCTGTATGGGAGATGGAGACCCGACAGGGCTTCCGGGAGGTTAAGGCTCCAGATTGTGACATACGGCACAGGATGGAGGCAAGGTTGTCAACCCTTTGCACCGACTGTTATTTTACCCCCCAGGAATACTCCTGGTACTCAGTTGTGTTAGAGGCTGGGTCAACCTCAGGACCATAGTGCCACCAGAGGGATAAAAGCCAATTGAAAAATCTCAACGATCCCATCGGGAATCGAACCCGCGACCCTCCGGTTCGTAGCGCAGTGCCTTAACCACTACACCAAGGCGTACCCTATTGCAAAATAAAAATTAGAAAAATGTTCCAACACCCAGGCTGAGGAGATTGCTATCCTTAAGTCGGTTGAAACATCTCATTCGCTTACCAAACAAATAACACAAAAATAGCAATACTAATAGACACCAAGATGGCAATAGACTCAATAAAGAACAACTGCATACATACTTATCTCATCGGAAAGCTAAGAGAAAAACTGTGCGAATATCACGAAATCCATTTAGGATGGGTCAGAGCACACACCGGCATTGCAGGCTGATTTGTCAAAGAAGCTGCTAGAGCAAGGGTGTCGCCAGGAATTTTATCAAGGGGGTAAACTAAACATAATTCCAAATACAATTATTCTTGTTTAATAGGCTAAACCAGCGTTTCTCAACCTTTTTGAACCCGAGGACCTCTAAAATGTCTTAAAAATTAACGGATCCCTAATTTTACATTCCATTTTTAATAGAAGGCCTTTATTCTTAATATTTGGGGTATTAATTATAGGTCATTATAACGAAATAGGTGAAACAATCTTACTTCTTTACTTTTCACTTGCTTTATGATTTTTTTATTATGTCTGCGGACCATCTGTACCATCTTCGCGGACCACCAGTGGTCCGCGGACCATAGGTTGAGAAACGCTGGGCTAAACTTTACAGTAATATATTATGATAGGAATTAATTTATTATCATGAACAATTTGTGGTATTACGACTATAATCTAAATACACTAGTCAAAAAAAATTTAAGCATATGTCCAGTTTACCCAATAATACCTAATATTTATGTTTCTTTTGATTTTATGTAGCACATATATTGTTGACCAACTCAAACTCCTTCGTTTGTTTTATTCTGCATCACCATGGAGACTCCAATCACGGCTAGTAAACAAATCCTGTAATCCTAGCAAAATTCAGTTGAGTCTGTGTGCATCCTAGTGCCTTCAGTCAGTGTCTGTGTGCATCCTAGTGCATAGGCGTACCGAGGGGGGTTTTTGGGGGTTTGAAACCCCCCCCCCCATTGATTAAAAAAAGGAAAATTGTACAATTTTTTTAAGTCTGCCCATAAATTACTTAATACAAGTATAAAGCGTGGGAAGCTTAAAACTCGTTATTTTGCGTCTTAATTTTGAAAATTTTCCGGGGGAGGACCCCCGGAAAATTAAAATTAGTTATTTTGCGTCTTAATTTTGAAAATTTTCCGGGGGAGGACCCCCGGAAGCTTAAAACTCGTTATTTTGCATCTTCCCCCCTCTCCCTGGGGGGTATTCCATACCCCCCAGACCCCGCGGATGTTATAACCCCCCCCAAATGGTCGGCCTGGTTACGCCTATGTTCAAGTGCAGTGCAATGGCTCGGAACAGACTTTCAATGGCAGACCGCATCAAAATTATCACTTTGATGGAACAAAACATGTGCCACGTTGATGTTGCTAACATCCTTCATGTGAATCAAAGTATTGTCTCCAGACTGTGGAGAAAGTTCCAGGAGACCCATTCAGTAGCAGATCGACCTCGCATGGGTCGTGCACGTAAAACAACACCAGCTCAGGACCGGTATGTAAGGGTATCTGCACGTAGGAACCCTATAACCTCAGCTACTTCTCTGCGCCATGAGCTGCGTGGAGCCACAGGTGTTTCTGTCAGTAGCCAAACTGTGCGCAATAGACTTCATGAAATAGGGTTGTATGCTCGAAGACCACTCAAGACTCCGGCACTCCGTCCACATCACAGGGGTACTCGTGCAAGATGGGCTAGGGCACATAAGAACTGGACACGGGACCAATGGACCAGAACTTTATTCTCAGACGAAGTGAGAATGGGCTTACACCCTGACAACAACTCTATTCGCATATGGAGACGATCAGGGGAACGAAATCATCCCTTAATGACTGTGGCGGTCTTGGTCTTGGTCTTGGTATTGCACTTTCTGTCTTGGTCTTGGTCTTGCATAGGTAACCCTGGTCTTGGTCTTGGTCTCGGTCTTGCATACTCGGTCTTGGTCTTGTTGCAAGAGTCTTGCAGGTTTCTTTTACGCATTTTACTGTGATCCATGGCGTTTACATGATTTAAAGTTACACCGATTACATGTGTGTTATTGCTTTCGAAAGTAACGAAAGCTAATTGCTTTTAGTTCCTTTGACCATGTAAACAGTAATGTGATGTCACGCTGTTTGCCGAAACGTCCATGGTGATATAAGCTAGAACAGTAAATTTGGAGTGTAAATTTAAATATTCTCTGTTATCCTATTGCAGAACTTTAAACCCAAAATCCACGAGAAGCTATACCCTATTTCAGAGTGTAAAATTATGAATATTATATTGTAAAGTTTCAAATTGAACGGCTGTGGAGACAAGAAGTAATATTAACAGGATGTGTAAGAAATGTTTAGAAGATTTCCGCATAGGAGAGAGGTTCTATCTGGCCTGTTTAAAACTGTATAATATAGTAACAACACATAACGGCATTGAAGCAGATAATATAGAAATTGTGCAATCTATAGCAAATCAAACAGTGTCCATTCGAAACCCAAACCCATAGGCTGCAATAAATAATATTTCTTTCCATATACCCTAGTTTTAATTTATACTTTCTAGTTGCTTTCAAGTTTTGGGCCTTCGGCTAATTAGGTCATAAATAATCATAACTATTCTTCATGCAAGTAAATATTTCTAGACCAGGCAGTTTCTACTTTTAGTATCTTTTCCCATTCGATATGCATCCTTAATATGAATCAGCAGCAAGAACTTAAACACCGCCACCGTTATGTGTCAATAACAAAATTGTAGTAGTAAAAAAAGGTTTTTAGTGGATGCCCTACCTATCATCAGCAAAATGTAGACCTGTATAGCTACAGTGCAATCAGATACGTAACTGTAAAGTAATAACTAGCAAATACCCGTCAAATAAGTTCCTGTTTTAATTAATCTACGGTTTAATTGTGTTTTATTGAATAATTATTAAAAATACCGGGCGTATCACCTGATTTTTTCAAGGAGAATGGAATGAGCTGAATAGCTATGTTATATTTTGTTCAAGTAGACAGGAAAGATTCTATATGTGAGAGTAGGGTATGAATATTAATGATAGGTGTAAAAAAGGATATCATCGTTAATGAAATAGGCTACTGAGCATGTTAATAGGCGTTTTAAGTTACGGGGGCTACTGTTTAAAGTTTCAAATCCTCAGATAGGCCGCCCCATGGCTGAGTGGTTAGACCGCTCGACCTCCACCTCTGGGACCCGGGATCGGATTTCGATGGATCTATGTGGAATTTGTGGTGGACAAAGTGGGGTCGGGCAGGCTTTCTTGGGGTGCTCCGGTTTCCCCTGCCTTATGTCATTCCATCATCATAGTATGACCATTTGGTTGCAATAAAGAATTATTATAAATCCTCAGTCATAGCTTTCTTTTAACCCAGTAAGAGGTTAGAGAAACTAGTTATTAAATAACTATATGGCAGAATTTTTAAGTTTTATTGATAAATTATGTGGTCAGTATTTATATTGTACGCAAAATGAAATTTCATATATGGCTTAGGGCCTTTGTTACATCTGTTTGTCTTTCGTACCATAATACTAGAGAACTATTGCAATTAAACATTTTAAAAACGAATATGGAGTGTTTATCGTGAAATTAACTCCCACCAATTGAAGAAACTAGATGTAAGGAATGCCATTCAGGGAAATCCATCAGATTAATTGTAAGTTTTCATTGCAGTAATTTGTTTTAACGTAGTGGTGAGATAGGTTGTATACGGATTTCACATGTATTATTTGAACGGTGCGCTCGTTTTTGGATACGGACAGCGTCACGCACCGGGTCTGCTCTCATTGGTTACCGCACGATGAGGCAACCTCTACATTATAGGCCTACCAGCCTTGGGACTACCCCGGCTAGCGACTCTGCGGCGCCTTTGAGTAGCGTTCGCTGTCTCGCAGCATACACAACGGGGCTTTATAAAACTCTTTCACGTAGCAAGATTGCAAGAGTCTTGCAGTTAAGTCTTGTTCTTGCCAAAGTCTTGCAGGGTTGGTCTTGGTCTTGGTCTCGGTCTTGCATGGTCGGTGTTGGTCTTGGTCTTGCTAACGCTGATGCGGTCTTGGTCTTGGTCTCGGTCTTGCATTTTCTGCAAGACCAAGACCAAGACTGCAAGACCAAGACTGGTCTCGCTCATCACTATGTGGAACATCACCAACAGTTTGGTGGCTCAATCTTGTTTTGGGCAGGTATCATGTTTGGCCGCCGCACGCCACTGGTTCCAATAGAGGGAAACATGACTGCTGCAGTGTATCAAAACAACATCCTCCAACCCATAGTAAGTGGTTTTGCAGAGACTGTAGGAGAAGGGGTAATTCTACAGGATGATAATGCTCGACCTCATCGTGCTCGTACTGTGCTGTGGTATCTGGAAAGACATGGGATCCGAAGAATGGATTGGCCAGCATGCTCACCGGATATGAACTGCATAGAGCATGCATGTAGCTTTCTCAGGAGAGCCATTTCCAACCGTCAACATCCCCTATTAACGATTCAAGCACTCAGGAATGCCGCCGTGGAGGAATGGGACAATTTGCCTCAGGAGAGCTTCAATGCGTTGGAATTGAGCATGCCCCATCGCATTCAAGAGTGCCTCAGGGTTCGTGGAGGACCAACACCACTTCCTTTTGTTTGATGTTGTATGTGTTGTCAACTTTCCTTTTCTTTCCTATTTTTCCCAAGAATGCAACATTTTACATTCATACTGAGTTCATTGTTACCAAACAGAGTGCTCCTACTCCATATTCTATTCTGAGGTACCGAAAGCCCAATTAGGGTTCATTCTACAGGATGATAATGAATTCTACAGGATGATTCTATTTCATTTCAATCAATAAAAACCATTATATGCTTAACTTTTTTTGACCACTGTATGTGTACTGTAAGCTAATTATTCTTCATTTAAGTTAATTCACTTACAACTTATACGAATGATAGGCTATTTTATTATGACCAACTGAAAATCCATTTCGGGCATCAATTTTAAATGATTAGGTTAAGTACTTTATTATTCACATAGTTTCCCGATCTGTAGTTTCGAACCCCAGCTGAATTCGACGAGGCTGCAAAGTTTTTAATTTAACAGATTACGTTCACTTGAGTAACAGCCTTGGTGAAGGATTATTATAATTACACTGAGGCATTTATAATAAGCAGTCCTGATGATGGAATCCTTTCCTTGGGAACACATAAATTTATATGCAGGCATTTATTGTAAGCAAAATGAAATTTCATATATGGCTTAGGGCCTTTGTTACATCTGTTTGTCTTTCGTACCATAATACTAGAGAACTATTCTCCTTGACAATGAAGCCTCAGTTTGGCTTCGAAACGTCGGAATTAATCCAATTCACCACCTGGTTAGTAGCCCGGGAAAATATCATATAGGCATTTATTTCTTTTTCATTTTATGGTATCAAACATTATAGTCCAATTACATTTTTAAATGAACCACATAGAAATTGCTTACAATTACAACCAATGCAACCAAATTCGTCACATACACATTGAATATGCGGCAACCGACCAAGCAAGGCAACTGTCCTGAAAAATGCAGGGTATTATGACCCTAATAATGGTTCTTTATTACAAAAGTGTTGCCAAAATATACGCCGATTTCATATTATGTAGTTTTCCTTCCTGCGTTTATGCCGGAGAGATGAAGAGTAAATTTTTATTCTGCCGGAGCGCCGTTCCTGTTCGTCAGCACTGATAATACGTTAATATGTCCTAAACTCATGATCAAATATTTATATTTCTTATTCTGCATGCCAGAGGCGTAACGAGGGGGGATTTTGGGGGTTTGAACCCCCCCCCCCATTGATTAAAAAAAGGAAAATTGTATAATTTTTTAAAGTAGCCTATGCTTATAAATTACTTAATACGAGTATAATGCGTGGGAAGCTTAAAACTCGTTATTGTGCATCTTAATTTTTAAAATTTTCTGGGGGGAGGACCCCCGGAAGCTTAAAACTCGTTATTGTGCATCTTAATTTTTAAAATTTCCCGGGGGACGGCCCCCGGACCCTCCTCTCCCTGGGGGTATTCCATACCCCCAGACCCCGCGGATGTTATAACCCCCCCATATGTTCGGCCTGGTTACGCCTATGCGTGCATGCAACAACTGCAGGCTGACAGATTAGGAGTACCAAAAACTGAAATCATAAGGCATTCAAGGGGGGCAGTTGCCTCCTTGCCCCCATGACGAAGCCCGTGTGCTTGAGATGACGAACAAAAAGTTATCTATAATAAAATTCCTTTAACCACAACAACAACAGAGCTTAAGAATAGAAGTCTTGAAAAAATGGCAAAAAAAATGGATGGAACCACAAAAGGGCAGATATGCAGATCCTTCTTTGCCCAGAGTAGATTTGCGGCAGAAGATAAAGCTACCGATAACACCGGAGTTCACTACAATTATCACCAGTCACGGAAAAATCAAAGCCTACCTACTCAGATTCAAGTTAACTGACAACCCTATATGCTCGCGCAACGAAGGAGATGAAACAGCCCACCACCTGATATACGACTGCAGATTATTAAATAATCAGAGGAATGTTTTAAATAGACAAATAATCAAAGTTGAAAGCATATGGCGTTAAAGCGTAATAGCTGTTTTTTTTAAACACAGGTAAATCAACATAATATTTTTTTATTATTTAATATATATATAATACAATACAGCATGGGGGAAATTCTGGGGACTCAAATTCTTACTCCTAGACAAAGACATTAACAGAGAACTAAGATTGGAAGCACTACAGACCTGCATCATACCGACACTAACATATGGAAGTCAAACCTGGACGCTGACTAAACAACAAGAACTGAAGATACAAAGATGCCAGCGCAGAATGGAGAGAAAAATCTTAGACATTAAACTAGTAGACAAAGTAAGAAACGAAGAACTGAGGCTAAGAAGTGGTATCGAAGAGGCACATAAACAGGCAAGAGAGCTCAAATGGAGGTGGGGAGGACATGTGGCCAGACTACCTGCAGACAGATGGGCCTATGCCACCACGATCTGGGACCCAAGAAGAGGGAAAAGAAGAAGAGGGAGACCGAGAAGGAGATGGGCTCAGGACTTCATAGAAGTGATAGGACCTCAATGGTCACGAATAGCAAGGGATAGGAGGGAGTGGAAAATCACAATTTTAGGTTTAGAATAAAATGTTGACATAATTTAGAAATTAAAAGTGAAGTGAAGTGAATTAGGGAAAAGTACAGGACACTCATTCTAGACTCAAAATGGAACACAAGCTACACACAGTAACTAACAGTTAAAGTAAAAGCTCAAATCCGAGCATGCACACAGGAAATAGCTCACCCCGTGTGTACAAACTGAGCTAGCCCTACCGAGAGTAGGAGGCCCTTGCCTGAAAAGGATTCAGTGGCTTTTTCTAATTCTAATTCTAATTCTAATACAACCCCAAAGAGCAAAGCTCATGCGAGGGGTGACATACATACATTGGTTCAAAGCAAACAAATTATAATACAGAAGTTACTACAATTATCTTAAACCAGTGAACCTGTGAAATGTCTTCGAATTTTTACACAAAATAATTTATATTTGCAATTACTCCCAATTTATTAAATTACTCCCAATTTATTAAATTACTTCCAATTAATTAAATTACTCCCAAGATTAACAAAGGTATTTTTTTAATAAGTAAATTGAATAATACTGTATCACTAGATGTGCTGTTTTCTATTTACTGCTGATATGTTCATTTCCATCTTACATTAGGATTATTATTTCTTATTCCAACTGTATATTCCTTGCTCAAGTACTGGCACTGAGAGCAATGTTCAAGAAGCCTCCTTTTCATTGCATCAACAATCATGTCATATGTCATTTTAAGCATGAAAATAGCTTTGAATTAAACTCTGATTTCCATAATTACAATACAAGTTACAAAAATGATGTTAACAAGTCTCATTGCAGTTACTCAAAAACTTTAACACTCTTCCGTTGTGTATCTATAAAAGTATTTAATGACCTCCCCAACTCAGAATATTAAGTGCATCCAAATTTAAAACTGTAGTAAACGATTTCTTAACTACGACCGGCTTTTACATCATAGAGGAATATTTATATTACAAACTTTAGTAATAGCATGTCTGATTTTATTCCGATACCATATTGGTTTTCATTATGTAATAGGCTAATTGCATTACTAAGTAATTATATTATTTAGATCCTCTCTAGGTAAGAGATCTCTGTATATTCTTAGATTTAAGTTTATGTACAACGCCTATACAATCATTTACTTTATAATGTATTGTTTATGGGAATTAAGAGATTTTGATTTGATTTGATATTATCATCAACACCATCATTGACGGACGCAGAGGGGGGATCTGGGGGATATATTCCCCCCGAAAGTTGAAAAAAGAAAGTAAAAAGAATAGGCTATAAATGCGATTCAATACGGCAAATTTTACGCACCATTTATATACGTTTTCGGAAATATTTAAATTGCTTATTTCTTCAATGAGAGGATGGTGGACTTTATAATACAGAAAATATTAGTCCTTAGTCAACTCTGTCCAGATAGAATTTCTACAGTCAGTCGTTCTTAGATCTATCCGAGCGTTATCATCCCATCTTCGTCTCGGTCCCTCTAATGGTCTTCCCATTACAATTTTGTTAAATACCCCTCTCCACTCACATCCAATCAACATACTAACCACCTGCATTTAATTAATCTCACGGTATTAAGACAATGCAGACAGTAAAGTTTATCGTTGTAGAGCTTTCTCCATTCCCCTGACACCCTATTCTTTTTTTATCCAAATATTTTCCTTAAAACTTATTTTCAAATACTTTCAACTTGTGTTCCTCCTGAAATGTGGCCACGTTTCACATTCATACAAAACTACAGGAAAGATTACAGTTTTATAAACTTACTATAAAAATAAGTGAACTTTTTTTCTCCTCAAATCCCTCCCCGAAAGAAAATTCTGCGTCCGCCACTGAACACCACCACCAAATCTTTTTACACAGTCCACACTTGCGTTAGTCCAAATTACGTTATGAAACTATTGAAACATTTATAAGGTAGATATATAAACTTTCATGAACCACAGATTATTGTCTCTGTTGGATATAAGGTACGTTTGCTCATTCTCGTTATACGCAAGAAGTGAATAGTCATTTAGGAAAGAATACTGTGACAGCATTTTCTTTTTCTGCTGTCAGAGGAATACTTTGGATGTGACGTCATGTTCTGCTTGTCAGGACAGTGGAGCGGGAATTTTTTGATTCTGTGCAGCAATAGCTCCGTGATGTTCGCGCAGGCGCACGTAATGTTTGGATCATAGTACGATGATGTACCTACACGCTGGCGATAAAGCAACAAGCAAGCCAGAAGCCATGAGCCAGTGCCCAGTACAGTAGTAGGCAGGCCAGACGCGCGGACGGTTGATTGTGTTCGAGTGCGTGTTGAAATGCTGCAGACAACGACCTCCCGTTTCTCTGTTTACATCTGCTCACCGAGTGTTCGTTCATATAAAATAATAAATTAAGTAATTTGCCTTTGATCGACGAGGAAATTGTTTGTTGTGAAGTACCAAGGAAGAATTAATTGGGCATTTTCGTTCACGATTTAATTGTGCATCTGAAGCATTTTACGGTAAGTATCTCCCTGCAGTTTTTAATTACCTCAGGAGCAAAGTATTGTGTTATATTACGGCTAACTTGTAATTTATTTGGAATACGAATGAAGTAATACGAATTCACAGCATAAGCAATTTTAAAGTGATTTATGTATAGCGTAGAGCTTTATCACTGGTACTCACTACTAAATTGCGGTATTTTGTTACCTGTTGGAGCGCTTTCAACCGCATGGAGCGGCCATCTTCAGCAACTGACTTCCGTGGTGTTGTTGTTGTTGTTGTTGGGAAGACATTTCTGGATAACTGTATCGTACAGCGCGTGCGATTTGAATTGTAACTGTTCGTTTAGGATGTTGGTGTTGTCTTGTGTGGTGTGTCTGTATATTTCATATTGTTCGAGTGTGTTGAGTGTGTGACCTTTGTGGTTAATGTGTAGGATTTCCATAACCACAAAGGTCACACACTCAACACACTCGAACAATATGAAATATACAGACACACCACACAAGACAACACCAACATCCTAAACGAACAGTTACAATTCAAATCGCACGCGCTGTACGATACAGTTATCCAGAAATGTCTTCCCAACAACAACAACAACAACACCACGGAAGTCAGTTGCTGAAGATGGCCGCTCCATGCGGTTGAAAGCGCTCCAACAGGTAACAAAATACCGCAATTTAGTAGTGAGTACCAGTGATAAAGCTCTACGCTATACATAAATCATTAAGATTATCGCTACAGAATGGACAAAACTCAAGAATTTTAAAGTGTTCTCAATCATGAGAATTGAATGTTTTTAGATGGTAAAATTTATATGTCCATTCAAAAAGTCCTAATCTTTACAACTTTTCGTTTTCAAGATTTCATATTTCTGTTTTCGTTCTGCCTATCTTTCTGTTTCTTTTAATATTATTTAGTACTAATGATAGTACTACCGCCAATCACCCAGACCCATTACCATGAAAAGCAATACTAAGAATTTAGAAAGGCTTAGCAGTTAGGAAAGTAATCTTCTGTGGGTAATCTTAAAAGTTCTTTTCTTTACCAATATTTATGAGTCAACTCTTTTACTCATCATAGTCACATAAAGTTTACATTCACTGTACTAAATACTTTTCTTCTTAAGTTATTGCTTTTGTACGATTCTTGCTTGATGTTCATACGATACATTTTTTTGTGTATTTGCAATTTTACGTACTATTGGCTTAATGAACTACCAGCTCATTCTCTTTTAAATACTGTTGACTGTGTTCTCATTTTTGCTTGGTTAAACTTTTGCTGTTATATCCAAATACAGTAGTTACCATAGTATGAGATGAAGTAAAAAAATTAATACTATAAAGCTAGTTATATTGAATTAATGCGTAACGATGAATGTAGAATTAATATAAGTAGCCTAGTGTTTTTTAATATGTTGGAATTCTGAAATAGAAAAACAAGTAATATACCCTAACCGTTCTCGCAACTTAAGTACGTGGTCCAACAGTAGATTGTATTCAACTTAGGTTATATTGTTAAGTTTACTGTTTGTGAAGTCGCTGACCTCATTGCACTACTTTTAAATGGCAAGGTAATGTATAATGTGAAAATAACTATGCGTGTAGGCCTATTTTCCACTCTTAGTGTTTAATGGCACAAAAATCTTGTTACTGGTGGCATTTAGCGATTTTGATGCAATAAAGGATAGTCCTGTAAGTTATTTATCAATAATGTTCTTCCTCTCTTTATGTAAATCCGTTCCATAATTTTATTTATTGTTTGCAGCAAAATCTGATTAACCAAGCCATGATTAATCGACAATTCGTATTATCCAAGGTGTGCCTACTGTGGAAGTGTAATTTTTAAGCTTCTTTAAACAGGAACACGAAGGTGGAAAGCCTTACTTATTCCATAATAGGCCAATTGCTCTTGATATCCATTTATAAAAGAGGCTGACTCGACCCTAGGGCAATAGTGCTTTCAGAAGTGTTAAACGATAGAAAAATCCCAAAGGCCATCATTGGGGACCGATGGTTTGTAGCGCAGTGCCTCAACCAATGTATCACCTCTATTTAAGATATATCTAAGATGCTTTTTACAAATGCTTAAAAGTGATTACAATAAGTGATTGTGCCTTGTCCTTGGGTACAATTAATCCTATCGTAAATTATGTTTTTAATAGGAATCAGGATTAACTTGAAATGATATGGAGTAAGCAACAGACACGTACAATTATTAACATCTTCATTAAGCCGAAAGTATCCATTGTATAAAACAAATCAACTACAACCGTTCTTGTTTTAGTCCAGTCAACGAAAGGTTGAAGGGGAAATGGAAGGAACACAATTTTTTACTTTCGAACATTGTTTGGACTAGTTAGAACGTAAACATAATAAAAGTTCCCACTCCTTGGAAGTAAGCGGAGGCAGGGGGGTCCGTAGAAAGTACCTTTTTTCTTTTTTTTTTTCAGTTTTTCGCTTATATCTCGGACACTATCGGTCTTAGAGATAAAATAACTTTTTTTACAAAATTAAAGCTGGCATGATTATCTACACGAATGATCCCTCCATTTTTTTCGCCATTTCCTACTGTTTCCGAGATATCCGCGCTCCAAGTTCGCTTATTTTGAAAAAAAAAATTACCTCGCGTTTTTTTTTTGGTCATATTTGACCTTTTAACTCTTCGGCCCTTCGACTACGAAAATGTCATGAGGAAGAAAGTTGTAGAGCATTAAATTTTCTTCACGAATATATCTTTAACCCTTCAAAAGGTAGAGCATTTTAAACTTTACGTGTAAATTCCGAGATTCTACAGAAGAAGAAACTTAACTCTCGTATTTTCCGTTATTCCACTGTTCTACTCTATATAAAAGTCAATATATACATTGTTATATGTATACAGTGGCGCCAACTTATATGGGCCCATGGGGCTCGAGCCCACCCAATAATTTCCCGAGTATTATTTTCATTATTATTATTATTATTACTACTACTAAAAATAGGTGGTTTCGTTGTTGAATAAGTGAAAAACGAAAATCAAGCTATTCTTGCCAAGCGTAACATGATCTCATCTTGTCTCAAAGCAGGAGCTTCTAGTTCTGGCCAGTTTCTAGTTAATGAGACAGTGGGTCCAGGCGGCTGTCTTTAAGTAAATGGGAGAACGAGGGGACAATGTTGTTATAAGTTCTGGTGCCACCCAAGTAGTGGTTAAGTGTTTTAAAATATTGTCATTCCTTTTGAAAACGAAAACATATTATAGTTGTTAGTTTTCTCATGTTTCAGTCCATAAATTAACTCACAGCCATCTGTTTCTGAAGCAAAATTTCTTCCTTTCGATTACTGCATATTAAGGGTGGCAGTTGTCTATTATAACATGGCAAAATCATCTTTAACGACACTTCGACTTATATACAAAATCCCCAAAAATTCAGACAGTCAGATCTCAGTGGCAACACTATTCACAGCCCCGGGAAGGAATCAGTTGAAACTAATTTCAGAACACGTGAACATTGTTCTAGTGTCTGTTGTTCTTTTTACGTGTTATCGATCATGGATAAATTTGTGATCAAACGACCGCGGATGGAAAATACTCTCGATCAGTACCCGGATATTGTTTATATCAATTCGGTTCGGAAATCTATAACTGAAAAACCAAGCTTGGATCTTGATGACGCTTGTGACGAATTTATAGGCAGAAGTGAAGTCAGAAAAAAAACCCGTTTGCAACACGCCGTGGTAAATAATGGTGAGTCTATGTTTTAATTTATTGTAATAGTTTTCATTTTAATAGTTATCTAAGATCCAAAATAAAATAAATATACGATTATAAACTTTAAAGGATTTCCGTTAATTATGCTACATAATCTATTTTCTGACGGTTGAATTGTTGAATATAAATTATTGTTATTAATTAACACTGAAATAGTTTCTAATAAAATGCCAAATTTATTAAGTGCCAGAATGGTACTTCATGAGATTGCGTGGGGGACGGAAAGATGTCTGTCTGTACGCGCCATAACCCAAATAAGCTTTATCGGATTTTCATGAAACTTGGTATACGCATGTATAACGTTCATGGAAAGTACTCTATTGATATTGAACCAAATCGGTTCACCGATAACGGAGAAACGCTCAATTTACTGCCTATTTTAATAGTATTATATTAGAAAGGCACCATAACTCAAATACGCCTTATCGGATTTTCATGAAACTAGGTATACGCATTTAAGACGTCCATGAGAAGTAATCTATTGAATTTGGACCTAATCGGTTGACCGGTACCGAGTAAAACCCAATTTTGTGTATATTTTAAAGACGCGGTAACTCAAATACGCTTTATCGGATTTTCATGAAACTTGGTATACGCATTTATAATGTACATGGGAAGACATCTATTGATATTGGATAAAATCGGTTGACCGGTATCGGAGTAATGCCGAATTTAGTGCCTATTTTATGGTAATATATTATTAAGAATTTAACAAATTCAAATCTGTTATCCTGATAACATATCGTTTTACGGCTTTGGAATTTGCAATAGTTAGCCATGACACATTGATTATCAAACTAGTCACATGTTTACTTCGTTCATCAAGTTGAATACTGTTAATATACAGAAGATATATTCCTCTGAAATAATTAAGCCTACATACATTAAGTAGAGTTCTTCGCCAGTGTATTTTGTGAAATGTTTAAATATTTTAAGAATGTCTTATATCAGTGTCCACCAGCGTGGTCTTGTGGTTAGCGTCGCTGACTATGGATCCGTCAGTCCGGGTTCGATTCCCTGAGGTAGGGAGGTCTGGTAGGGGTGCACTCAGCCTCGTGATTCAAATTGAGGAGCTACTTGATAGGGAAGTCATGGAAACCATTAACGGCCGTGGGTTTCGGCATGCTGACCACATGCCCCCAATCCCGCCAACTGCCTATAGGTAGATGACGCAGCGGTCGGGTGGTAGGCCTTGTCCCTTCGGGGATGTCGCGCCACGGAGTTTAGTTTAGTTTAGTCTTATATCAGAGTATACAAGTTTGAATTAAGGTTAGGTATCAAACTTTAGACCTTTGTTCTTCCGTAAGTCTTGCTTAATGAATCGATCTGCAGCTTAACTCGGAAATCGATAACAAAAATAACTTATTCTCTGCCCATCATAATTGCAATTAACTGTTTACTTATTAAACAAAAGCATTCTGGAACTTTGTTACATCAGTTCACCTGAATTTATTTATTTTTAAAGTCTTTGAGCCCACCCAATGTTTTTCAAAAGTTGGCGCCTCTGTATGTATAAATAGTATGTACTATATATATAAGTTGCACATAAAGTGATTATATGTGTGTATGTATTACATAATAACATTTTCAAGTATGTAATTATGTAGTTCTTCGAAAGTAATAATGTTTGTTGTCGTTGAACACTATTTTCGTCACCTCGAGTCTAATGGAACCACTTTAAGAGCTCCATCTCTCACCCCTACCAGAAGTATAATGGCTATATATGATGGAAATTGACAATTTATCAAGGATCGCTGAATCTTCATTGCTATTCAGGGACCATAATAACCCTCTACATAGGCAACAATGTAGGCTATATAATACATAATGTACAAATTAATAATATGTTATATTATATATATTTTATTGTATATTCGCTCTGCAAGGGCATTGGGGTAGGGTGATTCCAGAGTCAACCACAATTTTATTTGTACATAACTTTTTTATTAACACATTAACTCGTAAATATTTTGATTAGACTAAGTTACATTTAATTTGGAATGTATATAGGTATTTCAAACAGGTGCACCAAGATTGCCCTCACTTCTTCTGCTATAATATCTGGTCCTATTTCTTCAGCGACTTCAGGTGGATTTGGCCTATCATCGTAAAAATGTTCTTCCACATATTTCTTCCGAGCACGTATTCTTTCGTTTTTATCGATAATTATCTTACCATCATTATCTACTATTGTATACGAGGGTCTTGTACGGAAGTTCCCAGTCATTTCTTTTATTTTCTTATGAATAGGGATCGGATGTTTATGACATGTCATATTTTTATCCTGAACTCCGTTCTCGTCGCAAACACAAATTAAACACGAATTGCATCCTTGCTATCCTGGGTCATTTTCGTGCTCTTGGTCATATTTTGGCCATAATTGTAATTTAACGTCATATTTCAGTTATAAAGGAGCACAATTATTGGCTACAGTGTATGTACTACATGGTCGGGTTAAATTTGAAATTTATTTAATTGATTTAATGTTTATGCCATATTAATAGTAGCTTAAAATTTAAAATGAATTATATGATTTAATAATAGTATTAATATTATTTAATAATATTTAATAGGGACATGCAAGGCCTACAAAATATTATGAGTATTTCTAACTGATTAACGAACAAACAGGGGCAAATTCTTTAAAACTGAAAGTTCATTAAAAGTAAAACTGTAAACCACCAAAATTATTTAACAAGTGATTAACTGATTGAATTCATGTGATGTAATAATTTAAAGTCTTTAAACGTTTTAAATTGAAACATTTATTTTTTGGAAATACGTTATTCTATTTGGTCATATTTAGGATTTTAAGGTTCATATTTAGTTATTTTTAATGGCATATATGCAGTCATATTTTCCACTTTTTTAGGTCATAAACATCCGAACCCTGAAGCTGTCATATTTACTTTGTAAAGTTTCAATAGGCTATCTCAGATTTTTTTTATAGTTCTTCTTCTTTTGCTTCTCTGATTTTCTCCTTGATAATTGTGTTCAGTCTTCTGTATTCATCTGGATTTACTGTGTAGCTTCTTCTTTGACCCATTAATTGTAATATTTCGTCCGTCATCCATGAGTTTTTGTTTTGTTTCAGGCTGTAAGAGTTCTTATTTTATGGTTTCGACTCTTTCACATAAATTAGTAATCATTTCCCCTACGTTTACACAGTGGCGTAGCAAGCTTAGGTGGTACCCGGTGCGGAAAATTTCTTGTCACCCCCCCCCCTCCATTAGAAGGAAAGACATACATATCAAGCATATTATGCAGTACATTGTACATTGTACTGTTAAACGACAATAAATTCTATTATTATCATTATTAGTATTCATCTAAAGTACGGTACGTTATAGACAGACAGATATATATTGTTTTCGTGAGCGACAGACTGTAGGTGTTACCGTTAATAAAGCGAACATCTAGGCCAAAATACACTCCCGAAATTGTGCAAACTTTTATTTTTTGAGTGATTTTTTTTATATTCTGTTTTCCAAGCGAAATCTCGAATTTTGGTAAGATGAATTTTGATAAAAGGAAAAAAAATTGTATTTATGTCAGATACCTTTCAAGATGTGAACCGAAGATTGGAGACAAGTTTTCCTTATTTTTACATAAAGAAAGTTTTCTCGAAAACGGCTCTAACGATTTTCTTTAAATTTTGCACGTGGGTTGCTTATAGAGTAAAAACTTTTATTCGAAACACTTATTCGAAATAATTCTCTGAAGGGTAGTTATAAGCCACCCACTCTGAATACGGGCTCTTTGCAATGCGCCCCTTTGCAACGGAAAATCGTAGGAAAACAAAATTTTGTATTTGGGTTAGGTACCTTTTGGGGATCTGACAACTTTCTCTTATTTTTAAGGGGAGGCTAACTTTTATTTGGGCAGACGAAGTTACGTGAATTATTCATCATTTTTTTGGGTTGATCCTAATAAATTTCATAAACAAGTAATGTAACTATTTTACGGAACTGTATTATTAATAATCTATTCTTAAATATGCGTACCTCCCAGTTCAAAATCTAGATTGAAGGAGACTTCGGAGTCAACTCACATTGGAAGTTTATTTTCGTCAAAGTCATGACTGCCGCCGCGGGTAGAATTGGTTGCGGCTTAAGTGATATAAAATAATTATCACCGATTTTTGAAGTCTCATTTAAATTAATAAAACTGCAGAGACAAGCATCGACAGAAATAAAATCAGGTAAACTGATGTAACAAAGTGCCAGTTAATTTCCAAGTTAAGCTCCAGATTTATTAATTAAGCAGGGCTTACGGAAGAACAAAGGTCTAGTTTTTTTTAATCAGGTTAAAATCTTCCAGCATCAGCTGAACTATACAGATTTGTGATATCTTGACAATCGCACACTCACATGATAATACAAAACAAAAGTCAAATTGGCCGGTTTCGGGATTTGAACCATGGAACTCCAGAATGTGAGGTCAAGACGTTACCATCTCGGCCACCTGGGTCAGTTTAAAGGTCTAGTTGGATAAGCGCATGCAAAGCAATAGTGTTTTTTGTCATAGCTAACTGTATTTTAATTTCCAAAGCCTTATAAGATCACAGTAAAACAATAGGCTACGTTGTCAAGATAACTGATTTGCTTTTTTTTATATAAATTCTTTCGAATACGTATATTACCATAAAATAGGCACTAAATTGAGCATTACTCCGAAACAGGTCAACCGATTTTATCCAGTATCAATAGACGTCTTCCCATGGACATTATAAATGTGTATACAAAGTTTAATAAAAATACGGTAAAGCGTATTTGAGTTACCGCGTCTTTAAAATAGACACTGAATTGGGTTTTACTCCGGTACCGGTCTACCAATTTGGTCCAATATCAGTAGACGTCTTCCCATGTACATTATAAATGGGTATACAAAGTTTCAGGAAAATCCAATAAAGCATATTTGAATTATCGCGACTTCTTATATATTAACATAAAATGCACTAAATTGGGCATTATTCCGGTACTGGCCAACCGATTTAGTCGAATATCAATAGACGTCTTCCCATAGACATTATAAATGAGTATACGAAATTTCATAATAATCCGATAAAGCCTATTTGAGTTATTGTGCCTTTAAAATAGACACTAAATTGGGTTTTACTCCGGTACCAGTCAACAGATTAGGTTCAAATTCAATAGAGTACTTCTCATGGACGTCATAAATGCGTATACCAAGTTTCATGGAAATCCGATACAGCGTATTTGAGTTATAGCGCCTTTTTATTAGAAAGGCGACATAATCTATTAAAATAGGCACTAAATTGGGCATTACTCCCGTACCGGTGAACCGACTTGGTTCAATATCAATAGGGTTCTTCCCATGGACATTATAAATGTGTTTTCCAAGTTTCATGAAAATCCGAAAAAGCGTAGGCCTACTTGAGTTATGGCGCGTACAGACACAAGGACGGACGGACAGACATTTTTCGTCCCCACGCAATCTCATAAAGTACCATACTGGCACTTAATAAACACCCCTCCCCTAACCATAATATTATTGTTCGTATCAACACAGCGGCCAGTTTTAAACTTAAAAGAAGTTTCAATACGCATGTTGACTTGTAGAAAGTTGTTAAGCTTATTCAATTGTTTTAAATAATACTATTTTCTTTAAATTCCCTTGAGCTATTTTTTTACTTACAAAGGCACATTTTTATTTTGTCACCCCCCGGGTGACGGCACCCGGGGCGGCCCGCACCCCCCGCACCCCCCTTCCTACGCCACTGCGTTTACAAACATCAGTCGGTGTTCTGAGATTTTAGTTTCCTACTTTGTGCCATTGTCCGTGCATTCCATACCCATATTCTAGTATCTAGATCAACTTATTTCTGTTTTCTTCAGTCTTCCCCGGAGATCCGAACGGAGGACTAGAAACTTCGGAACATTTTGCTTCGAGCACATAACCAGAGTTAGGATGTTTATGAGCTTAAAAAGTGGAAAATATGACTGTAAATATGACTTTAAAAATGACTGAATATGACCCAAAAATCCTAAATATCACCTCAAAAAGAACGTATTTTCTTAAAATAAATGTTCCAATTTAAAACGTTTAATGACACTAAATTATTACATCAGATTAATTCAATCAATTCAATTTTACAGGCGATTTACAGTTTTACTTGTAAAGATCATCTAATCTGTTAATGTTTCCAAATACCACTGCGAATGTGTTTAAATATGTCTATTGTATGTTGTTAAAAACAAAGAGGAAGAGGTAATTGTGCTTCACATTTCAGTTACAGCAAAACCAAAATATTTGTGACTCTTTTTCGGGAAAATTAAAATCTACAATTTAGTGGACATACTGCATAAGTGTGCTCTTTTTCCGAATTTATAACTGAAATATGACGTTAAATTATAAATATGACCGAAATATGACCAATATGACTTTATATACAAAATAAAAACGGTCCATTTAGGTAGGACACGGGTGCTCAACTGTGGCACATTGTGCCACTGTGCGGTGGAGTAATGTCTCCCACTACAGTCGCCCTTGACGTCAGCATAAAGCAGTTTCGACGTGACACTGAACATGAAGAGCAGGTTTCATACGTCACAGCATGGGTGGGGTACTAAAACGTTTCCCCTCAGTTGCTCAGGTATGATTTAGGATAACATATGTGGAATTCATGTTTAATTTGTATTTGCGACGAGAATGGAGGCAAGGATAAAAATATGACATGTCATAAACATCCGAACCCTACTCATAACCATGATGATCATTCTAAGGAGGTTCAAGGAGTGGTTTCCCATTGCATTCTCCATTCTATGCCGTTAACCAACTGTAGGCTCATCCGCCTTTAGAGACATTTCTTACGTCAGGGACAAGAGAGTGCCCCAGACCTTTACCCGCTCATCCGCCTTCCTGAGAGAACGTTGGCACTTGAAGGGGAACTCCTTATTCTGTAGGTCCTTGCATTCGTCAGCCGCTTGAATGTAACAGTCCGTATATTCTACCCTGGCAAAGGGTTGGTTTTGGTTTGCTCCGGGTAATTCATTTCCCCGGTACTACCTATATCTAGGAGGCATTCCCCTATCCACCACCTGGGGAAGCGCCCGATGGGAGACCAACAACTCCACACCAAAGGTATGGAAGGGTAAAAAAGCTTCTACAGGTAAATAGTGACAGCTAAATTCTCAGTGACAGGTTAGGTTAGGTTAGGTTAGGTTAGGAACAGTTATATTAGTTTAGCAGCAGCAGTGAATAGCGCGGGGTTACTGTGCCCTTATTGAATCTCTTCTGCGATGGGAAATTTTACCACTGCGCTAGTCGTTTCTCTTTTGTTTTCCGCACTCTAAAGGGCACGGTCGCTAATGGCAGAGCATATCTCACTGTTGGCTGACTGCTATTCTGAAGAAGTTCCGGGTAATCTTCAACATTAGCGTTGGTAATCTTCAACATTAGTGTAAGTTATCATGGCGGCGGTCACTGCCTCCCTAATAATACGTCAGATGGAGGAGCTATATTTTGACTTCCGTAGTGTAAATTCTAGGTCAGTGACAGGTTTTGTTAGGTTAGGAACGTTTATGTTAGTTTAGGAGTAAATAGTTTTAGGTCGCGCTATTCAGTATATTGCTCCTAAACTAACATAAACGTTCCTAACCTAACAAAACCTATCACTGACCTAGAATTTACCTATCGTTACTGAACTAAAGCTTTTTACCACTGCCCGCAAGATGATGTAAAGTAATTATGATAGAATGTCCATCTGACGTATTATTAGGCAGGCAGTGACCGCTGCCGTGATAACTTACGCTAATGTTGAAGATTACCAAGTTTAGTTCCCAATAATGATGTTATGATCTGTTATGCCACTACATTAGTTACGTTCTATGCGTATTATTGCAGTTCCTTATATCGACTTGGCCCTGTTTCCTCCCCACTGGATCTTCAACCCTCTACAATTTGTCGGGACAACTGTCCAACTAATGCAACAATTGGGTAGGTTGGTTGTACAACCAAACCAACGGTCGGGTTGGTTGGATAGGTAACAAGCATCCAAATTCTGTCTCCCCCACCACTCCACCCGACAAATTGTGCAGTGTGTAGCGTTGTCGGGACAACCTTCCGACAAAATTCCCTTCAACCATTCTTTGTTTGCAAAGCGTTCGATACACAACAGCCTGTGTTGTTCATGTAGGCCTATAGTCGCCACCAATTCTTAAGAACCTCGACTCACTCCACCGCCCGAGGCCACAAATGTTACAGATGTCATTGCAGGCTTTAAAAATGAGTAATACTGTAAGATAAATTATGTAACACCTTTATTCTCAACTTGGGATATTAATTGTGCCTAAGTCTTTTGGATTTCACTGAACCATCATCAGGTAATCAGGTAATCAGCTATTTAAGCTGAATAATACTATCCTATTATTAGCGTCATTTTAATTAAAATCAGTTAAACTATTCTTAAAATATTCTTAAAGCAACAGTAAAATTCACTTCTTCATTCTTCTGTTGATGTTATGGTTTTAAACAGTATCACACAATTATATTATTTATCGAGCTAAACTGTACCCATAAGATTTCTGTAAATATTCCAAAATATACATATTGTCCGGATATTGGCTGGCTTAGTTGGTAGAGAATCAGCACGGACAGCGAGTCTGGTGTAAGAGGAATCTTTCTCTAAATTATTCCTAATATTGTCAATAGATACGAGGGTTGATCAGAAAAAAAGGTTTCAAGTCGAATAAAGAAATATTTATTAACAATAGACAGAAAATACAAAAAGGAATTAAGAGACATACATGCCTATCCCTTTTCGACATAATCACCAAGTCTATTTAGTCATTTATCAGAACGCACAAGCAACTTGTTTAACCCATCTTGGTAGAAATCAGGTCCCTGTCCATTGAGCCAGGTCTCGGCGGATGTTTTCACAGCCCTGTCTGAAGAGAACCGACTGCCAGATAAGTGCTCCTTCGGAAACAGGAAACAGCCACTGGGTGCCAAATCTGGGATGTATGGGGATGACTCCAGATTTCCCACCCGAACCGTCGCAACAATTCCTGCGTTGCTTGAGCAGTATGGGGCCTGGCATTGTCATGCAGGAGGATGACACCTTCACTCAACTGTGAATGTCAGATGCGGACACATTCTTTGCCCATAAAAATCGAATCACAGCCATGGGCGTCGGCATGGGGGGGCAAGGGGGGGCAACTGCCCCCCCTTGGATTGCCTTATGGATATATTTATTTGTGGTACTCTTTGTCAACCTACAGTTGTAACATGGAGAATAAAAAAATAGAATTACTTTATAATGAGTTTAGCAAGTATTAGCTAATTATAACTATAATACGTATTTATAATAATATCTCACCAAGGTCATTGCTCAAAAGAGCGTATTCTGTTAACTTAAAAAACTTTGTGGCCTCGTCGAATTCAGCTTGGGTTCAAAATAACGATCCGGTTAACTAAGTGAATATTAATGTGTTTAGCCTAATCATTTGAAATTGAGGTCCGAAATTGATTTTGCCCCCCCTTAACAAAGTTCCTGGCGACGCTGCTGATCACAGCTCACACTTCCAAACGAGACCAATTTTCTAAGAGTTTTGCCATTTCAATCGTCCTGAACCGTCTGGGAACTTTCACTACCTACCCGCAAACCAGCTGTATGACAAGTAGCACCCTCTGTCTCCCCTCTGGGGAAACAAAAGTTCTCCATAATATGTAGTTTTCAAATGCTGCGGTTTGTAACCTTTTTTTCTGATCAACCCTCGTATAATAATCTGTGGAAACATAAAAAATAGGTGTTTTCACTGTGTATCAGTTTATAATATTGCGAGAGTTTGTTCTGGTGAAAACGCAAAATTAAAAGCAAACATTTACTTCTTTGTTAATTTCCTTGCTTTAATATATTACTTAAAATAATCATAGAAGATACCAATCCTAACCCATCTCAACCTAATAAAATCCATAATATTAGGAATAAAAATTAAAAACATATAGACATGATGTACCTACCCTTAGAGGTTTCCTGGTCAATCGCTGACAAAAATTATTGCCTAAAATTTTAAGTCTAAGTAGTTCTTTCTCTTCGTCCAAATCTAACCCACCATTAGACTTTCTTGTGCACCTACAAATTATATCATAATAGTAAGTTGTTACGGTTTTTCAAATGAAAAGGTTTGACCATACAGGTGGAACTGACATTAGCATTTCTTGTTCGTACGCATAAAATAACGAACATCATTTGAATAAAAGTTTGTAACTTCGTTAGCAACAACTCTGTTTGCCCACATTTTCCCACTTGAAAAATATTGTCTGAAACTGTGCATCACGAGTGTAACTAATAAAGTTGCACTGTAGCCCTATAAGCAACTTAGTTATTATATGACACCATTTATATGGCACTTTATAAAGTTTATTCTTTTTAATGTTTGATGTAAAGTGTTTTATTAGCTATATTTTTTCCATTCGGAGTGTTACTGTATGTATATATATACGGTAGCATTTCTTGTTCATATATACTAATATATATTAATATTCGTTCTGCCCAGCACTGATTGCCTTTAAGGATAATCTTTGGTGCTGATTGGAAAGCCCATTGTAAACCTCTTTTCATCTCATCTGGTATTCTCAGTCTACCATGTATATACAACTTTTAAACACTTTAAAGGCTTAGTACTGATGAAATTAAAACAAATCTGCTTCTACAATAATGATGAATTTTTTGAGGCAGCCAAAAACTTTAAATAATCTTTTAGATCCTACTATTTGGCCTACTTGACACATTGCACTTTTTATTTATTGTTTTTGTAGTGTTGTAATGTTTTTTATCCTGAATTTCTTTGTATTGTTTGTGTTGATGTATTTCTGATATTATTCTTGTACCGTTGTACTTTAATAGTTTAAGTTATAATGTATCCTATACCGCATAGCCTAACTGTGGTCAATCAGGATAAAATAAATATGAAATACGACAAAGAATACAAGAACAATTATTTCCCTATACAAAAATTACATAAAATTTCAGTTAATAAGTTACGTTATAATAACAAGTAAATCAAGTAAATCCTTAAGTAAAACAAGTACAGCTTAATTATTTGTGTCATTATACAGGTGGTTCCTCAATATTTGTATGGAGCCCTTAAGTAATAATAATGCCACTTCAAGATACATTTCTTTTGGCATTCAGAAACGTTTACAAAAATTAAAAAAAGAACTTGTTATTGTACCCCTTCTGCCAATCATTAAACCCACGACTTCTACATTTTTAGATAGTATTTATTTTTAAATATTTGATAGTTGGTTCGTATGGCTGCCGTTTTTCATTATGGTAGGTTCGTCTTTGTTAGTTTCATAGCGGACTGTGGGATCTTTTATAAAGTTATATATTTTAATTTATTTGTTTTAATTAATTTATTTATTAACCTTGTAATTTAATGTAGCGTGGTCATATTCATATCTTTCTCTTTCAAATCAAGGAGTCTTAGTTTGTTTTCGATCACAATAATGATATTATCCAAGTCATGCGGTGGGATGATATGCCTGTGCTCCAAGAACACGAGCTGTACTGATAAGCAGGGTTGCCAGGTTTTTCCACTTCTCTGTAGCCAATTGAAGAATAAAAAGTAGCCCAAAATCGCCATAATATCATAAGTCAAAGAAAGAGGGCATAAAAGGCAGGGAAAATTTCATATTACACATTTTGTATTCGTATGCTCTATCTATAGTCCTAGTATAAGATAGTAAAATTAGGCTGTTATATTCCGAGATTTCATAACAGGAGTAAATGATAGATACATTTTTAATGTCATTAAGCACAATTCAGGCAATACGCAGGGATCTTTGGTACATTGTGTACTTACTGCACCACAAAACCTGTAATATTGTGAACTTAGGCCTATATCATTTAACATGAGAAATTCGTTCAGACAATAAAAGGGATTCGAAAATAAACATTTATCTTTAAAAACTTGTTGATTAAGACATTCAAAATTATCAGGTAACTTGTTGTAAAACTTTGATAGAATATATAAGTTAAGTCAGTGCAACCAAGGTGATTGTCAAAACAGCCCCGATCTGACTATTTTAAATAAAATACAAGTGTTTTCAAGTACGAATGCACATGCAGTAACAATTTAAATCTACCGATACACCACATCAAAACGGAGCGATTTGCAAAATTATGTTTTTATCAGAACGTGTTACAGGTGCGTGTTAAATATGATAGTGAAGGTGCATATAAGCTACAAAATTAACGAAAATAAATGGTGCAAAAATATGTTGCACAAACTTTCTCGAATATACGTGATAAATGCTAGCACAGAAAAAAGTAAATTATAGGGACAATTAAACTGTATTTATTGCATTTTCAGAAAACTAATAAGTATCTAGAACGAAAGCATCAATATTCAATGCTTTTACCGTGAAATAGTAATAATAATAATAATAATAATAACAACAATAACTTGGGGTTTGCATGGTTTCCTCAATCTCAAAGGCTAAAATGCAAGATACATTGAGATATAGCCGAACAATGGAAGCAAATGCTACACTAATGAGTTATTACAAAGAGCCTACTGGTAGATTTACGTGGCCACGAGGTTTGATTGCACTATACCACCTCGCTCTAATTGATTTTGGTGTGTTCATTACGACTGTGGTGAACTGACTATATGTCTCAACAATATCTAGATTATAGTATTCTTGTTACTATGGGCAACAAAAGAATATTCATATTTTAATCAAAATGTATGTTCAGAATTTCGCATTTCAGTCATGTTATTTCGTTTTTATCTTGGTACCTATTAATTTTATAGAGAAGTGTATTTTTTTTAAAGTTCGTTTTAATTTTCTCTACAACTTTACTGTGGTAGGTTTTCATGTATCGTCTACTGTAATGGAGATAATCTAGAAAAATTGAAAATGGATAGGAGTAAAGTCCCCCTAAGTCATTTTTGCAGAGAAACGGATTTAGCCATTTCATTAGTCATATGTAAGAGTTTCCAATTTTAAATTTTATTAAAATCGTTAGAGCCAATTTAAAAAAAAAAAACAAAATTTTAAAAAAAGTTTTCGTGAAACGTCCCCTTAATATTTCAGTTATTAAACCCAAGTTCTGGGCGGTTCGATAAAATTTCGAAAAAGTCCTTGATTCAAAAAATGAAGTAGCCTAAATACAATGGACCGTTTATACGCTGTGCTTGTCCACAGACGGACAGACGTCATTCCAAAACTAGGCATCGTGAAACATGCTTTCCCGGTGTTACCTCGATTTCGATTTTTTTCACGATCACAATAGCCTACTTTCTCTATACTACGTATATGCGAGAAAGTAAAATCAGATAAACTGATGTAACAAAGTGCCAGAATGCTTTTGTTTAATCAGGTGTAATTGCAATCATGATATGCAGAATATAAGGATTTTTTAAAATGTATTTCCAAGTTAAGTTCAGATCAATTCATTAAGCAGGGCTTACGGAAGAACAAAGGTCTAGTTTTAAAAAATCAGATCACGTAGATTTTAAGCACTGGGAGTGATTTAGATGTTTGTAGGTCGATGAATAAGAAATGTTCGAGATCCAAATAATAGTTCATGATTTACGTCTTCATTACATAGATAAATAAAATTAAAACATATTTAAATAAATTATCTGAATGATAATGTTGAGAATATTTTAGGAGAAAAATTCACCTAACACTGGGATTCGGACCCATGACCATCGACTTTTCGTGCCGATGTTACACCAACAGACCTAGCCAGAATTCGATGCACAGTGCCAGATAGAATATCGTCCTTTATTTTTAGTTCTAGGCTTTCAGTCCTAAAAACGAAGTAAATTCAAATTAAATCTTTTTATGGAATGATAATTCTTTCACACTGGCCGTGTGTAGGCTAAGATGGACACGTGAAATCTGCATGATCCTCAGTTATAAATATCTCAGACACAACAATCAAGTTCTTAGATTAAGGTACCTAGAGAATTTGTTGTAAACAAAAATGTTCAAAAGGAATTTTACTGAAAGAAATATACTATATTTGTGCTTTGGGTGGCTTCTATATTGTACTACTTTGTTCGTATATGTAAGGACAGGTGTTGATAACCAGATTTTAAACAGTGCATTTGTATTGGCAGTACCGATGTTTCAAGAATAGTGTATCACTGGAAATCAAGATATCCAAAAGTTTCTTATGAATTGTGAATCCGAATTTATTACCCATAATGTCAATGTAAAGACTACGTTTCAGAACAGCAATTTCTTTCGAAGTTTGGCTGAGTAACTTTAGAGACTGATATTAATAATTAGTTTTGTATGATAAACGTTAATAAAGTTATGTTTAAAATAATTCATTCATTGAAATGTTATGTTGTGCTTATTTGGTAACAATGGAAAATCCGTAAGATCTGGACGGGCTTAAAAACATTCTAACTGCCGCAAGAGGATAATTTACTAAAAGTCTATGCTTTACTTGTATAATTCATGCCCAGTAGTCTGTATTATGAACTGGAAAACCCACAAATTCGTCCAACTCTAGCACAATTAAAGGAACGACAAATATAATTTCTCATCTGAACTATTTTTCTCTTATTTATGACTTACCAACATAACGCAATCAACGAGCTGTATAAAATTACTCTACAAGCCACAAGTGACCCACGGCCGTCAGTTGTCATCCCTCATCTAGATTACTGAAAATATTGTTATTAACGCTAATTGAGTTGTAATATTTTAAAACTTTAGAAAGAAAAACACTCCTTAAAACAATGCAATTATGCATTTGGGAATATACAAGGTACCCTCTATACGACTGAAAAAAATTATACGAATAACCTGAAAATATCGCAAGCACCGATTATGCCAAGCGCCGAGCTCTGGTCTTTTCTAGACAAACGATAACTAAATAAATACCGGCTTATAATCTAGTAGATATATAGAATTCTAGGACCTTTTATATTTTGTAATTACTAGCCTGTAGCCGTTTATGTGAGCCAGGCTAGGCTAGATTATACTGAAATTCATTTTCTGTCCACTTAGGCCTACAAAAAAACAGGCATCGTTGAAATAATTCGAGGCCAACAAATGAAACATATTTTTTTAGTAATGCAAAATAAACCAATCAATTAACTGCTGACTTAAAAATACTTTGTAAATATCCTTATTTATTCAGAGTATAACATCTGTCAAATCATTTTTTGTTACACACGGGGTCTCAATTCTTAAGCATTGATATGCAAAGTCTACTGTACAGCATGCTATTGCTAAAACATGAATAGTGTTTTCAAGTCATCTACGTCCACTCACGCATTTGTCACGACTAATTAGCAGCATAACTGTGAGAAGACTTGTACAAAGCGTCTTCCCGAACAGTCTGCTTGCAGCGTAACAAAAGACAGACAAATGGCTCTATGAATAACACGAAAACATTTTCTTTATATAAATATGGAAATCAATTTATACGAAATGAGCACGTTCTAAAGGCGGCCACAACCTTGGTTCATACTTTGAAGTCTGACCAGTCGAGCATCTACAGTACCTTCAGGGCTTTTGTTGTAACTTCCTAATAGGGATACTTCGATATTAAAATTAGAATATAGTGATTTATCGTGCTACAAATGTGATTCATGTTTTGTTCAGCATTTTATTGAACAATAAATACAAAACAAAGCAACGCTCTAGGCTGCCTAGGACCTATACCGGTAAGGCATTTAAATATTTGTTGTAAAAAGTCGCATGTTTTTCGTTAGTTTTTTTATTGTATTATTAAAATTCAATTTATAGATATATTCTTTAGATATTCTTTAGATTAAGTTATGAACAGTTTAGATAACCTATGTAATTATAAATTAGTAAGCTGAAAATTGTAAAGTGCATGTAGAGGCCTCTGATAGAAATCAAGGACAGGGGCCAATAACTATTAAGTTTTAAAGTAAAAGTTGGTTCACCCCTTCTATTGGCACACAGAAACGAATTTCCGAGTTGGGAGGAAGAGTGGCTTGGTTCAGTTTCAGAGTTCCCTCCTTGGTATCCATTTTCTCTTTTTCTTCACCCCTGGGTTCATCATCCTCACTGCATCCCTTCAGCCCCAGTCGGTTCGGTTTCAAACTAATCACAGCTGAATGTTTACTCAAATTCATCGCAATGTGCCATCACAAGTGGAGGTTACTGGAGTGGTGACATGGACATACAGGCTATAATTCCTTTCCCCCTATACGCACTCTGACCTGTGCTGCTCCCAGACTTCTAATAGTTTGCTTCGTAAGTCTCATGAAATTCGCGTCTAAATTTTCCAGCTTGTACTTTATAAATACTGGGTTCCACGCTATTGTAGATTGGGCCCTGTATCAACCATAAATTGTAGTTTTTACCTTGGTATATCACCGGCAGCATTAGGATACCGTCTCCCGGCAAGATCGGATCCCAATTTACGTCTTCTAGTGAACTCTCGCCACCCCTGCGGCGTTTGGGTAGGCTAACCTAATCCTACAATGCCGGACCATGTGCCCTTTCTTCTGACAACGGTAACGTTCAATCTAATTAGGCCTACTTAACCCATTGGGAGTCCTGCAACTGCCCCTTTCCTTGCCAGGTCGATTTCGGATTTGAGTCAAATCTTCTAGTTCCGCTACCTGTAGCAAATTTAGTCTACTTTTAGGATGCATAACAAAACATATTTCTCGTATTTTGGTAGATAATGGGCAAAAACAGAAATAAAATAGAAAATTTTGTTTTTTCAAGATGGCGGCTCCGGCGGCAGAAAATTTGGTTGGCAAAATGTCAGAAATTACTCTCAAAACCATCCCAGACATCATATTAAAAAATTAGCTCTACCCGAAATTTTGCATCCATTCTTGACAATTTGATTGCACTATGCGGTTCTAACCTAATAATTTTTCAACCCAATTCTCTGCTGATATAGAGTTTGTTGGGATGGCTGTTTGTACAGGGAGACCATTTTATGCGGAAACTTTTTAACAGCGTTACCCCTGCTCATACTTTCCCCGCTGTTCTGCTTACACCGGCGGGGACCGTGTTCCGTTACTACCGGCAAATCAAGACTTTAGAAACAATACAAAATAGGTCTACATGTGGAGGCTTATTACTCACCATTTATTTGAGATACTGAGACGGTACAGTCAGGATATTTACGAGAAAATCTCCGAACGCGCCTTCTATGGTTATTTCTCAATAAGTAACATTCCACCAAATAAATTCGCTGTTCAACCGTATTAGTCCAGTCGATATAATGAAAAATAGGGGGGTAGCTGGAAAATATTCCGAAGTTAATGAAATTTTTACAGGTTATTTGGGGGTACTCTAGGATGTTGATCCTAAGTTTTCGACCTCGAGGACCCTGTGCTAACTTGGGGGGAGGTCAAAAACCTCAAAAGTTTTGGACTTTTTTCAGTTTTTCGCTTTTATCTCGTAAACTAAGCATATTTTGTGCCCCATAGTACAATACAAAGTTATAGAGCATTAAATTTTCTATAATTTGGTTGATTAAACAAATTTGTAGACCCAATATTAACCGAGATACAGCCGATGAAACTTGGACAAAGTTTCTCGAAATGTAAAAAAATATCCGAAAAACGAAGGTTTTGGCGCTATAACTATTTATTACCATCATTTCCATGTTAATTATGTTAATCACTCATTAATATCAACATCTTGGAATACCTATAACCCCCTTCCTCCACCCCTCTTCCCACTTCCCACCCCTCCCCCTCCCCCAAACGTGAAGATGCCTCATTTTAATGTATGAAATGCATTTTAAGAAACCTTCTTACACCAAAAACCCGTTCGTTGTACACACAATGTGATGTCACCGGAGGGGGGGGGGCTATTGTCAATGCTGTATGATGCATTCCTTCCTATCGTGGGTGAAGACGTAGATTTTGGCGCCAGAAAATTCAATGTCATTGATGATGGGTTTCTGTTGCATAGGGTTGTTTGTACCAAGTCAAGTGAAGGCACATTTCAGGTAGTCTGTCAAAACTACGTGGATTACGTCCATAGGCACTTCGGTAGGAATGTCATAGTGGTTTTTGATGGTTATCCTATTGGGATAAGCTACCAAAGCACCAAAGCAGCTGGACGTTATCGGCGTTCTTTGCTGCACTCCTCAACAAATTTTGTCTTTTCCAAGACATCTTTGATTAGCACGATTTCGCAAGCGAAATTTCTTTCCAATGATACCAACAAGACCAACTTCATAACCATATTGAAGAGGGAAATGGAAGCCAAGGGGATCCAAGTGAAGCAGGCAGTAGAAGACGCCGATGTAATGATTGTGGATGCTGATGTCTTAGCTTAGCTGCTGACAAATATGATAGTGTCATCATAACAGGTTACGACATATATCTTCTGGTGCTACCCACTGCTTTGGGTTCTTCCAAAAAGGACGTCTATTTCCAGAAGAGTGGAAAGGGTAATGTCCCAACTGTGCTGTATTCATCCCACTCGTTCAAGTACGAACCACAGGACATTCCTTTCCTGCAAGTGACACCACCTCAGCACCCTTTGGTATTGGAAAGAAGGTGATGCAGATGTATAGCAAGAACTCTAGCCTTTCAGAGATGTTGGCGATTTTTAAAGACCCCGACGCAACTCCAACTCAAATCGCTGATGTTGGAGAGAAATTCTTGTGAAACTGTATGGAGGGACCATCGAACTTGACAACCTCGAAGACCTGAGGTACCGCATTTTTTCCACAGTTATGGCAAAGCCGAAATGTCAACTTGCCAGACTGCCACCAACCAGAGATGCCGCCAGAATGTACTTGCAAGTCCAGGCGTGGATAGGAAACCAAGGGAGAAATCAGAAGTTGCCTTCTGTATGGGGATGGAAGTTTACCAAACGAGGTGGGTATTTTGATGCACTTTATCAATGCTGAGTGATGCTGTAATAGTACATTTTCATTCTTAAAACCTGCCACACGATATCTTATTGCTTTTCATTCTTGTAACAACATATAATGCACGTGTATTAATTGAGTGCAGTATGCAAGCACTGCGTGGGAACAACATGCTAAAACTCCCCTCAGCCTGACACCGATGACGAGAGTGAGGATCCCACTGACGTGTCCATGGACCCCGACAATGATGACGACGACGACGAGGAAGGCCCGGCAGCCCCCAAGCGCTCCAAGGTTTTCGTAGCCTGATACACTATGTACTAATTATTATTTGAATTTATTTCTAAGTTGGTCATAACACCTGCAATTATCTTAATTATTCATAATTATGCTCTAAATCAGGTATGGGCAACCTTTGGAAAGATGCGGGCTAAACTTTATAATATTTATGAAGTCGCGGGCCGTAGATAATAATAGGTAGTTGTGAAAAAATAATCATGATACGGTTTTTTTATATTTATAAAGTATAATGCTGAAGTTACATGAACGAGAACAATATCGAACTGATTATGTATTTACTTACAATCAGCATCAATCCCACTAATACACAAGCGCAGAGTGTTTTCAAAATTTTCATCTGTAAGTCTGGTTCGATACTTTGATTTAGGCCTATTGCAACATTTTTCTAGCGCTGGCCGGAAGGAACACCCTTGTAGTTCAGGCTTTTGTTCCCCCCTCTCACTCTCTTGTTGGCGAGAACCGAAAATATTTACTTTTTCGAGCGCGATTTTAAGTGTTCCGCGGGCCAGATCAAAAGTCGGGGCACGCCACATCCGGCCCGCGGGCCGGGCGTTGCCCATATATGCTCTAAATTATGATTTTTTGTAAATAAATTCTATACTTTTATAAACTAATTCTTGATTACTAATTATTTATTTTAAACTACCTCATCTACGTTTATAGAGGTTCAAGATTGTGGGTTAACAGGAATTCACAGTAGGGTGATGACCAGGCACCAAAATATGTAAATAACTGCAAATCACAATAGGCTCTAGGTCAGCGGATCCCCCCCCCCCCCCCGCCGGTGACATCACATTGTGTGTACAACGAAAGGGTTTTTGGTGTGAGAAGGTTTCTTAAAATGCATTTCATACATTAAAATGAGGCATCTTCACGTTTGGGGGAGGGGGAGGGGTGGGAAGTGGGAAGAGGGGTGGAGGAAGGGGGTTATAGGTATTCCAAGATGTTGATATTAATGAGTGATTAACATAATTAACATGGAAATGATGGTAATAAATAGTTATAGCGCCAAAACCTTCGTTTTTCGGATATTTTTTTTACATTTCGAGAAACTTTGTCCAAGTTTCATCGGCCGTATCTCGGTTAATATTGGGTCTACAAATTTGTTTAATCAACCAAATCATAGAAAATTTAATGCTCTACAACTTTGTATTGTATTATGGGCACAAAATATGCTTAGTTTACGAGATAAAAGCGAAAAACTGAAAAAAGTCCAAAACTTTTGAGGTTTTTGACCTCCCCCCAAGTTAGCACAGGGTCCTCGAGGTCGAAAACTTAGGATAAACATCCTAGAGTACCCCCAAATAACCTGTAAAAATTTCATTAGCTTCGGAATATTTTCCAGGTAAAAAGTGATATCGACTGGACTATATACATTTTCGATTATTGTCTTATGTAACACACGACAACAATAGACAAGCGTCTCACTTCAACACACCGAAGCAACTAACCGCTTGTATGCTTTGTACAACTGCGATGCAATGCTAGCGCGGCAATGCGGCAGTGATGCGAGGTTTCCTCATAAAATGGACTCACTGTACAAAACAGTATTTAACAGTTAGACTGTTTAAGAGATTTGGAGCTGTCGAGAACTCAGTACTGAGAAAGATTTCCAGATCCTAAGCGAGATGAGTCACAACCGAAGAACTTTCACGGTCTCAAGTTATATTATTATTATGATTAGTCCTTATTATCTCAAGATAAATTCCGGACCTCTCACGGAATTATCTATGATCATAATACAAATTATTGTGTGAGCTTGAGTTCCACGGGCCCATAGAAGTTGGCGCCCTGTGTAGACCTATATCGGGTAAATTTTCAGATTAAAGCATTAGGCTGTATGTCCATCAGACCGTTTTGTGTGCCTGCATAATATATTGTTTTACCCCTACATTAAAAAAAACTATAACATTAGATCGAGCACAATAATTAGTTCAAATGAGGTTTCATATGTCCTTCAGACGCAGGTCAGGAAACATTTAATGCTGGCAGTGGGTTGTATTATATTCATTAATACCTATTTTTGTGGATAATCTTTTTCAGAAAAATAATTAGAAACAAATAATAATAATAATAAAAGTGATAAGAATAATAATAATAAAAGCACACAAAAATTATTTTTTAATTTTTGATTTCAGGAACTCCTTGAAGTTGATAAAAAGAACAGATTTGAGCAATTTTATCTGTTTTCCCGAGAACTTAAATACCATTATGGAAGAAATACGAATAGATATTTGCCCTTCACTTGGTGTGGGGATAGAACATAATTATATTTTAAATGTTTATAACAAAGTAGGCTACATTATTGAAAATACTTTATAAAAATATGATTGAAACGGTCCGCCGCTGTGGCGCAGGTTATGCGTTCGTTTCCCTCACGCAGTGGTCACGGATTCGATAGCTGGTCGGGAAAAGTTGCCTATGTGGGGGTTTTCAGGGAGTTTTCCTCACCTGGAAGACGTATTTTCGGTAACTTTAGGCATTTTTGGTCCCCGGATATAATTTGATCACCATTATTTTCTTCGTCCCATCCGCGCCTGGTTCAAAGTGTGTGTGTGTTCGTTTTGTCTCAGAGGTGGCCCCGGCAGTGGTGGAACTTGCGTAGCTCACCGTTCCCGCCGCGTGATGGCGTTAGCTCCGACAACACTGGCTGGCTGCATGCGTAGGTATTATACTAATTAGTTTTAGCTACATATTTTTCGACATTCAGTAATGATGAGACAATACGTTATGGTGTCCAATCGTGCCGTTCTTCCCGGGACAGTCCTTAATTTTTTTGGCAAAATGTTCAGCTGTCCCGGAAGTTTGATGGGGGACTCTCAAATTGTCCGATTTTTTGTGAATCCACTTGGCCACTGCATTTTATACTACATAACTTTGTTTCTAGTTTGCATTGAGTATATTAATGGTATATGTCACTTCTCTCACCATTCATACGATTATATTAAAAGGAGCAGCTGAAATGGAAGAATATTTAGCTTTATTGTGCTTTTATTAAAAATATTGTACCAAATTTTTCTTCTGATGAAGACGAAATGTTTGATGAATTTTTATGCGTACAAAACTACTTAAAAACGAAATTGAAGATAGTGTTGGAAGAAACATTGAAACAACTTTTTTTTAAAATTGTATAAAATGTTTGCCTATTTTAATGGTAGAAACATGAACAAAAAATATATGATTTATTTGGTAGAGTTTTGTCTGTCAGTTTCTGGGTCAAATGCTGCTGTGGAACATGTTTTCACTCTATTATACTTATTGTGCTTGTTGTTATGAGAAAAATCAAAATGAAAATTGCAATAGTGAAGACCTTGCCGCACGTGAAAACACAGGGTATCGTGTGCTGACTTTTATAATAAAATATAATTAAAACATACAGTGGCAAGGAGGCATCTACTTCTGCGGTATAAATTACTATCTATATCAGTCTACAGAAAAACATTTAAGCCATTTGAGGTCATTTCTATGCACGAGACAAAAGAAATTTTAATTTTTCACTAAATTTTGTAGTCGAAATTTTTGTTACCTTCTTGAATTCCCCGAGTATTTTAAAAATTGTCCTGTTTTTATATAAAAATCATATCGACCTTCAATTGGCTGAATGTCTTTAAGCATTAGGCTACAAGTATGTTTTAACAGCCCAATTAAGCCAAGATCCGGCTGATAGGCATTTTGGTCTTGAATATCATCCAACCGTAATAGACTCTTTAATTTTACGTTTGCTTCCGTCTATATATGTACCTGTAAAAGAAATTCACTCTTCTAAAGCCAACTGTGGAGATGCAATTGATAGTAAGCAGATTTCCTTCGCTCAACAAATGCGATCAATGGCAAGAAAAGGAGTGAAAAATAGGCAGGTAAAGGAAAATTTACAGAAACAAATAAGAGAGAACATTATTTTCTATAATGGTTACAGAACCGAATCTAATCCCTTTAGTCATGTCACTGCAAGATAATGACTCAATAATGGCAGGTAATAATATTACTTATTATCTTTGGGGCTACTTGCTTCATACGGCAGGGAAAAATTGGCCTACGTTAGTTACAAGGAATATTTAGCATCATGAGAACATGGACCTTCATACGATTTATAAGTTATTCAATTTCTCTGTAATACAGTAGACTTTGGAGACAGGTGTTAATTCCTCAAATATCCCTCTGTGTCATTTTATGACATCGCCAAAAAATAGATAGTATCATTGAAGGAAAGTCGTTTAAAGAAGATGCTGTTTGGGCTGATATATTTTCAGATTATGTATGAACTGCCAGTTTTTCGAGCTTATGTTGTTCGGTGAATCATTTACTCTTATATCTGCCTCAACTAGTATTTCATTATATTATAAAATGTCGCTTCAATTTCCTCGCGAAAGAAATTTAAAGAGAGAAGAGATGTAGAGCGACCGCATAATCCTCAAGGAAACTATCAAAACTTTCTTGTAAGATTTTAAAAATAACAAATATATTTAAATTAGTTTATTTTGAAATATATTTAAATTAGTTATATTAGTTTATTTTGCAGATGTAATTTATGTTTATAAGGATATTAATATAGTACATTCAATACAATTGTCAAATACACTGCATAACAAGAGGGCATGATAACTTCACAATACACAGCTCTCAACGCTCGCGAGTTTTTAAGTGATGACGATCGCTACGACGCCTGGTGTGGGAATTTGGAACTACTTCGTCTGAACTGTATGTTCTTAGGGGAGTTGCAACAATTAATGCTTTACACGCCCTGCTAAAAATAATTCCTCTCCCGACGATCGTGGTCCTGTAAGGCTCAGGCGGCGTGGACAGGTTGAACGTCTCTACGATGGGAAAGGTTAAACTAAGAAAAATAAATACAACAAAAAATTAATTACAAATTCTCGGGGAAAACTCCGGATGAGATAATGCACTCCAAGTTCTTGGGCCGCACTCTACTGCCATCTTCAAGGACGCAAAAGTTTTAATTCACAAGACGAATAACGTGTTCTTTTCTTTATTCAACCAGCTCGTAAGCTCCCACTTCATTACTAAACGTAGCCTACTGTAAAACAGATTTGTCTGGAAACCTTCGAATTGTATATTTACATTAAAGTATAAATATTTTCTTCATTGCATTTAAGTTTAGTGTTGTTCAGGATTAAGTTATTAAGGGCCAGAATGATACTTATGAGACTGTGTGGGGAATGGGAAAACGTATGTCCGTCTGTCTGTGTGTCTGTATGCGCCATAACTCTAATACGCTTTATCGCATGTCATGAAACTTGGTATTTAATACGCATTTATAACGTTCATGGATAACGCCTATTGAGATTGGACCAAATCGGTTGGCCAGTGCCGGAGTAATGCCCAATTTAGTGCCTATTTTATGGCAATATATTAGAAAGAATTTATCAAAATATGCAAATCAGATCTCATGGGAACTTATTGTTTTACAGTGTTGTTATACGGCTTTGGAAGTTGCAATCCAAACAACACTACCCACATATTCTTTCACATATGCTTATCAAATTAGACTTTTGTTCTTTCGTAAGCCCTGCTTAACTCGGAAATCGATAAAAAAAAACTTATTTTCTGCATACCATAATAACAATAAATTATCACTGATTAAACAAAAGCATTCTGACACTTTTTTACACCAGTTTTCCTGATTTTGTTTTTGTTTCACATGTATAAAATATAGCATTGACCAAAAAAACAAACAAACAAAAAAGCAACAACAAAAAACAGTGGATTATTGCACTGCACGACTCCAGTCGCTTAGGAAGCACGTACCAGTTTGGAAAGGAATTTATTTATTTATTTACGTCCTCCGAGATCAATAAACATTTATATGGGACATGTCAATATTGCATGTCAATACTTGATGAATGAAAACGTGACGCAAGTGCTGGACAAATTGACAAATTCAAGTCGTGCGCATTCGTCCATTGACTTCAATTGGTTAAACAAACAACACTTTTTCATTTATTTATGCTCATATTAGCACATTATTTTCAAACAATTATGTTTAATCGTATTAGTAGACATGTTTAAGATGACCTTACCGCGTAAAACATTATGTAGACCAGGGGAAGTCAACTACGTCTTGTGATGACGTTTGTGGAGCAAGAGCATGCGGATCCCTTGTGTGTGACGTCAGCAAGAGCGCACGGTAGTAGGGGTGTTTAGAGTAGGCTACGCTAGAGCTAGGTACTAGAGGACCTATTCACTTTAGCTCTGTGGGTAGAACAACTTCTGGTTGGAAATACGGAGCATTTTTCAAAGTTATTGCAAGTACGCGATCCTGATAGTGTTCCCTCTGCAGAACATGTGTTAGTTCTGCAAAACATTCTTCTTCAGTTCGAATCGAGGTTTCAGGATGTGGAAAACCTTTCTCCAATGTTTAAACTTTTTGCTACCCCATATTCAGTTAATGTCAAAGACGTTCCTTGCCGGTATCAGTTGGAACTGCTAAACTTACAATGCGACGATCTGTTAAAGGACAAATACGAACGTAAAGTGGTCTTGGGTAACTTTTACAGAAATTTCTCTGAAACCAGATTCCCGAGACTTGCCGCACGAATATTATGTAATTTTGGATCGACATATGTGGCCGAACAATTTTTTTCACTAATGAAATGTGCAAAGCTCAAATCAAGAAGTACATTGTTAAATCACAACCTAAATGTAGTCTTCGATTAAATATTGCTCAAACATTACGTCCCAACATTGATACACTTGTTAAAGAAAAAGAGACAGGAAAGTCAGAATATTGTTACTGTAATCTTGTATCATCTAAGGTGCAGACGAGCTTGTATGGTAATTAATTCAGTTCATTTTTTTTATCATTTTTACTGTAGTGAATTATGTTAATTCAAATGATAGTAGCCTATTGTCTATTTTTGTCAAAGAGCATAGATTTTGTGGAAAGGCAATTGTTCTCACAGAATATAAAAATAGAATTATTTATAATATGTTAAACTGCTGCGCTGTAATTAACCGATAAACTATCAAAAAAATCGGTTGATGTTTCATTAACTCGGAAACACGTTTTACGTAAGTTCTAACCCCCTAAATTCCCGCTGCCCGCAATACTAAAGCCCCTCTCTTCCCCCCTGTTCACTGATGCCTACATTTCACATGCTCCTCGCAGAGATATAACGCGAGCAGTAGAGCAGTAGGCAGTGACGTCACAGAGCAAGCTTCTGTCTTCCCCTGATGTAGACAGATCTTACTTCGCTTCATATAGCTTCCTCTCCCCCCGCTCACTCTATATATATATCTCTATCTCTCTCACTCACTCACTCACTCAAGTACAAACGAAATACGTGCATTGTGTCCTCTACAGGGTTTTCTAAATAAAAGAAAAAGATTTACAATTGTATACCTTGAAATCGTAGTAAACTACCTGCTAATCTTAGTATCCGAGTGTGTGTGAGTGGGGGTATGTATGACTCATTAACAAGTACTGCTGTAATAATGAACGCTTCTCCTCGTTAAGATTCTTCATTGTCTTGAAAGTTGTTCGGATGCGGCTCATCTCGCTTAGGATCTGGAAATCTTTCTCAGTACTGCGTTCTCGACAGCTCCAAATCTCTTAAACAGTCTAACTGTTAATTACTGTATCGTACAAAGAGACATCCCGACAAACTCCATGCCAACAGGGAATGGACCTTTCTGTCAGCGACTCCCGATAGGTGGCAGCAGGGCCACACGAGGTCCAAGCATGTCGTCTGCTGTACATTGAACATAATGGAACAGACTATTTAAACATCAGTCAGAATGCCAGAAAACATGTTGTGGCGATCCTCTGTGTACAAATATGCTTTACGAAAACTATGGTTATAAAATATAAAGAAGATTAAACGGATGCTAATGGTTCATAATCTATGAGTTCCTTCAAATCTCCTCGCTCAACACTTTCACATCCTCAGAATTGACTCATTATCTTAATCATTTTTACAAAGAATAAAACTTAACAAGAAGTAGTATTCTCATTATCTACAACAGACGGTCATTTTTCCAATATCTTCATCAAATGGACAAGATTAATTTATGTACTGTTGCTAGAAACAGAAAGTTCGTCCAGCAGGAAACTGAACCATTTATTCTCTTTCAAACTATGATACAGAATTACTTCTTAAAAAGGTATGGACAGTATGTGATAAATACAACTTACTTAATTTATTAACTTTATAACAAAAATTCACACATTTCTGTTTAGCATTTATTATAATTTGTATAATAAAATAATGAATATTTTGTTTAAACTGAATTTGTAAGTTTTTTCATTACAAACATTAAAACAAATCGTAAAATTGAAACACTTGCAAAACTAAATTATTCTTACAGGCATTGGTGGTTCTTGTAAATTGAAGATTTTTAAAAATATTTATTATAAAGAAGACGTCAAAGCATATTTTTCCTTTCTATACTGGCAATTGCTGATGGCTATTTTTCCCCTCTAAATAAAAAAAATCAACTACACTGTTATTAAATACAACTCACCTTTGTAATGCACACTGATGATATTAAAACACTATTACAACTGAAATTACCGATGAACGTCGATATTTTAACTCGAATCGAAGAGGACAAAGTATTTTGAATTATTAGCATGTGTGTACCCAGTACAATGAATAACAATTCCCTGCGAGCCATAATTCTGAAACATATGTAATATAATTCTAAAACAAAAAGTATGAACCTATGTTATGGATGGGCCTACTTCTTAAAGAAGTTGACGTTAAAAATATTACGCATATAGGCCTATAGTAATAATCACAAGAAAATCATGCGTACTTTATTACCTTATTTTGACATTCCAGCATCTTTCAAATTACGTTGACTTCATGAAAAGAACATTCTATTACTAATACGAATTATTTGTCACTAAGCTACACATGTCTCTGCCGCAGCAAAATAATTATTGTTCCTGTTTTTTATGACAACCCCCAAGGGTTATTTTCAACATAATATAACCAATTATTACTTTAGACAGACATTAATTCGTTAATTCTTTTCAAAAATCAATAATTTTTTCTGGCGATCTCACACTCTCCTAGGCAGAATATAGGTACCTGATTTCTGGAATATAACTTAAACGTTATTAATCGCCAGTTTTTATAAGAAAGCCAACATTATTCACATTTATTAACACACGTAAGCATGAGGCAGAACGAGTTTGCAGGACCTCGTCTGACCCTGCTGCGCTCTTGTGGACAAATTTTTAACTGTACGAAAAAGGTTCCCATTGAGTTGAAAAGTTATTAGGCTAGAACCGCATTAATGACTAAGAAAAAAGGATTTTTCAGGATTTTTCACCAACATTTTCTCTTCTTAACATAAATCTGTCAATATATCTCACAAAAAATAAAATTCTGGAAACCACAGTCACAGGTGGGGTTTAGGGGCTGGGAGAGTTACAGTTGAATCCCATTCCCACCTTCCTCATAGTTTTCTAGTTCCAGATTTGACGATAGTTGTTACCTCGTCCTAAGTCTTGATTTAGCCATTACTTTAGCAAAACCCTAAAGCATAACTCTGCGAAATGTTATCCCATTTGGGCCTATGGAACAGCTGCTGCTGACACCATTTTAAAACCTTCATGCGCTTCAAACAGCCAGTAAGTAGCAAACGCTAATCTCCTGTTTACTTACATGTTAGTAGTGATGAGCAAATGCAAGACCAAGACCAAGATTAAGGTGGTCTTGGTCTTGGTCTTGCACTCTCGGTCTTGGTCTTGGTATTGCATAGGTAACCTTGGTCTTGGTCTCGGTCTTGCATCGGTGGCTCTGGTCTTGGTCTTGCATACTCGGTCTTGGTCTTGTTGCAAGAGTCTTACCGTTTTCTTTTACGCATCTTACTGTGATTCATGGCGCATTTATATGATTTACCGTTATACCGATTACATGTGTATTATTGCTTGCGAAAGTATCGAAAGCTAATTGCTTTTAGTTGCTTTGAACGTGTAAACAGTAACAAAACAATTAAAAGCTATTCATCTATAAGTACCCACCTAAATTTAGCCATTAGTTTCTTTTTCTTGTTTATGGTCTGCAGCAGTTTAGTTTTTTTTTTAAAGTATACCTGCACGTATGTGATACTGATAGTGTACTTACATAGTAAGCACCTATTATATGACGGATATAAATACCGTTCATAGCCCGATGAGTTCTGCTGTACTGCTCTCTTCCAAACCAGACCTATTATTGATATCTTTCTTGAATACAGATGCTTCTTCAGACCTGAAGTATTTCGATTTTTCCTATCTTATTTCGACTTTCTTCTTCTTTGAACTTTTTACAAACCGGTACATAGTTATAAAATGATTAAAAACTAGTGGATTTTGATAGAACTCGACTCAAACGTAACTTGAGGATTGTAGAATAATCCCGGATGGTCTTAAAACAAAATTTTACATATACAGTATTCGGTTATACAGGGAGGCCATTTTATGCGGAAACTTTAACAGCGTTGCCCCTGCTCACACTTTCCCCGCTGTTGTGCTTGCACCGGCGGGGACCGTGTTCCGTTACTACCGGCAACGCAAGACTTTAGAATAGTTTCTCTACTGTTACAACGTGCCATTTACGCTTCTTCGGTATGTCACAAACTGAACCTGTTGTACGCCACTTTTTCATCAACTTCGAAAGACACGATTTTGTAGGGATGGTACAGTCAGGATATTTACGAGAAAATCTCCGAACGCGCCTTCTATGGTTATTTCTCAATAAGTAACATTCCACCAAATAAATTCGCTGTTCAACCGTATACATTTTCGATTATTGTCTTATGTAACACACGACAACAATAGACAAGCTTCTCGCTACAACACACCGAAGCAACTAACCGCTTGTATGCTTTGTACAACTGCGATGCTAGCGCGGCAATGCGGCAGGGATGCGAGGTTTCCTCAAAATGGACTCACTGTATATTGCCATGCTAACAAAAGAGGAATAAATAACACAAAAATGTACACTTTTGAAAGTCCTGTTATTAACCTTATTAACCAGACTTAACAAATTCCTCTTCTATCCCACCCTCTAGACCGTTACACAAACAACCTCCTTGTCAATGGTTTTGAGGGTTGAAGTGTGACCTCATCTTTCAAGAATTTACTACCTTCACAGTTCTTGTTAAAATTTTCTAAACATAAAAGATATAAATTTGTGTAATAGATAAATAGCCTATAACATAAAACTCTTATTTTTATAAAAAAAAACTATGAAATGAAATAATTTAGTTACTCTCACATACCGTAGTAATTTAGTTCGGTTTAGTACAGCAGGGACCAACATCACATTCTTGGCACCAGTAAACATATGTTTTTTGCACGACGTAACTAATTAGTGGTACTTACGAATATGTTTGCCGTGGATCGTAACTTGACATTCCTGTACGCAATCTGGTTGCTATGAAAACAAAAGTAATCTCCGTGCGGTAAAAATGACAAAAAGCACAAGTGCCGTAAGTAAAATCATCATAATACAAACCTTTATGGAAAACCGAAACCAAGGCCCCCCCAGTTCGTGGCGACTTTAACAGGACAAATATTCGGTCTCCATAACAACCAACACATGAGAATCACTTTCTAAAATATAACATCCATCTTCAGTAGTGTGTATACATAATATTTTCAGCTAATATCTCAATTAATATAAATAAATTGATATAAATATTCATCGTGCAAAAAATAGCATGCAATACTCGTGCTGTAAGCGCATAACGGATCTCGGAAATTGAAAAAACTCGGCGCAAGCGCTTCGTTTTTTCAAATTCTTTCCTCGATCCGTATGAACCGCTTACGGCACTTGTATCTCAATATACTATTCTTCTCGTATTCGTGCGCATAACAGACTCTTTGAGGATTGAATTTTTTTTTACTTTGTGGTGGGACTTTCCTAATAAAGTCTCTCTCTCTATTAGCCGTGGCACCCCCAAATGATCTAAGGGTGTAAGGGTGAAAACCCTTATGGCCCATTCAGATAGAAAATTAACCGTAAACGTAACGTAAACATAGAAGTTTGGGGCCATGTTTTTCAGTGTGACCATTCACAATGCACCACGTAAACGTGAAACTTAAACGTAAAATTAAACGTAACGTAGAAGCTTGCAGACTCCAAGCTTCTGCGTTATGTTTATGCGAAAAATAACGACGATACAACCAATCAGAGAGCAGAACAGGAGACGGAAGTGGAAGTAGCCAAGAGATGGCGTCTATAAATGAGAAACCCGTCATGATGATAAATGGCATCCATTATATAAAGATGCGGCATTGAAGGAAAATATATGAACAATAGTTCCCCAAGAAATTAACTACAGTAGTAAATACAGCACATGTAATATTCTGTTAATTTTTATATGTCTGCATACGGTTGTATGATGTAAATTTTTAATGGCCTACACACTGGATTTCCATGACCATCATGACCATGACACTAGGTATAGGGATCATATAAATGTTGCTAGGTTAAGTAAAACCCAAAACAGTTTTCATTATTTAAGTGCTAAGCTTTTTAATAAGCTGCCACTTAGTGCTAGAACTGCTACACTTAATCGTTTTAAAATAGTTATAAAAAATTGGTTAAAAACTAAATGTTTTTACAGTATTGACGAGTATGAAATATCTGACATGAATGATATAAGGCTCTAATTTTATAGTATTATTTTTATTATATAAATAGTTTTGTATATTCTTTGGACAATGTCTATTACAACTGTATATGTTGATCTAATGACAATAAAAATGAATGAATGAGTGCATGTTTAATAGAAACATGAAAGTATTTTCGTCTGCTGCGGCCATTTTATCAGCTGTTCACGTTCTCGTTTGTGATTGGTTGTTACCTACGTTTAAGTTTTCATTGCGAATGCTCAGTGCCGTGCTAAAGTGTGCGTTTAAGTTTACGTTCTTAGGTTTACGGTTAAGTTTCTATCTGAATGGCCCCTTACTGATTCCAATTGTGGTGGTAACATTCCTTAATGGAGCGTAGTGTATCCATGGTGACTTACTTTGATGTCCAAGTTCTCTTTTCCGTGCTGCCGTGGTTTCTGATGTCGTAGGCACCCCATTGCAGGTTTGAGGGAGGATATATGGGAATTCCTTAATGCTAGCAATGAAATTTAGTTTCCCAGTTGCTCCATGTTTTATTTACGTCAATATGTACCTGTCTAGCTACAAAACCCATTATTCTTATAGTTACTTCCATCTCCCCCGACTCTTCTCTGAACCACCCCTTCTGGGATTTCACCATTACTCTATAGAAACGTCCTTCTCCATCTTACTGCCCTCCATGACTATATTCAACTGTATTTCAATACCTTTACATACACGCGTTCTCTCGCACCGTACAGTATGTTCCAAGAATTCACCTTTCAGCTTAATACTCACAAGTGTGCAAGGCTAAACGTGACTGTGGATAAAATCCCCAGGCTATGCTGATTACAACTACCCCCTCACAAAAATAATCGCCCTCGATCATGGACAATCCTCAAAAAGTTATGGGCACAAAAAAAAATTATTTTGGACGTCAGGGAATGAGCATGAATCGCTAAGATAAGCATCACTAATGTAAACTTAAAAAAATGTTACTGCATCTTGAATGGATCCTCATCTCGGTGCTTATACCTTCATATAATAATGAAATAAATAAAAACAACACAAAAGAGCAAAAAAGTATATGAAAAGTATTTACCAACATAGCTCATCATGATCCCGCCCCTTCATCCTCTTTTCCTTCTGGAAAAAACATTTGTTGGGGTTGCATTCAGATCTGCACTCTGTAGTAATACCCTTTATATGGTCATAAAGCGTCAAAATAATGTGCTACAAGATATTAGAATAGCAATTAAAACGTTCGAACCAGTGGACAAATTCAAATATCTGAGAGAAATAATTACAGAAACAAATAAAACAAAGGAAGAAGTTAAGTGTTGACTGAAATCTGGAAATGTTTATTTTTATTCAACTCAGAAGCTTCTTTCTTCTAGGGCCACAGTAATAGACAGTTCTCAGATCTCATCTCAAGAGCGTATCACCTGGGTAGCTCTCAAGTATGCATTCTCATCTTGAGATGAGGACAGAGTAATAGTCCCGTTTCAAGCTCTTCTCAGCTGATAATTTACTCAAGTAATACGTGATCCCGCACTCTGGTGATACACGATCTGATGCGCTGTATTTCTATAAACCTTGAGCACGCGTGTTAAGAAGCTGAGAATAGAAGGCAGTGAAGGTAAGTTACAGCCTTCGCCAACAGATGGTGCTACAATAGCAGCGCCCTAGGCTTGTTTGGTTGGTCTGTCGTCTGCAATTTCACAACATTCGTTGGCAATAAGGTGATAAGGTCTTTCCTTTTGTATCTTTGTACATAGAAACTAGTAAAATGGAAGATATAAAAAGAGATTAAATGGAATACATGTTAAGATTTTTCGCAAATATCGCCATATATTGTGATTCCAATTTTAAATTATTATGAATTTGGACAATTATATTTAGGCCTATACTAAGGTCGGGACTGAAATATTAAGGAATTTAGGAACGGAAATACACTTAAATATAATAATATAATTAATTAAGGCACTTGAGTATAATAATAATATTACAAGAAACATAAATAAACATTATAAGATATTTGTTTATTTAAACCAAATAATATAAACAATAAGTGTCACGAGAGCTGCAGATTTATTTTCGTCTTTTAAGTGAATTTGGTTTAAATTACACTTTGTTAACAATAATGTGTTTTTTTACATATAAAACCTAATAAAAGATACAATTAATTTTAATAACTAATCTAATTACTATTTCTTAGGCTTAGACTTCTTAGGTTGTATTTAAATTATTCTGTTTTAACGGGGTTATAAGGTGGCGTTGTTTATATTTTAGCTAATTATTTTTGTGTATTCAACAAACGAGAATGACAAACATTAATAATAAAAATAAACAGTTCGACAGTTGCTGATATTTACATCTGCAGTAGTTGGTAAATAAGCGGTTTAACTTAGCCATTTCTAACTTTAAAAACATAGGCCTAACACATTTATTTAACAGTTCTAACTTATTTTTTCCTTAAACATTAGCTTTTCACATTGAATCATTCCTTTTTTTAGAATGGCTTTACTCTCTAAATTATCCTATTTTTTCAGTATGTAATGCCAATAAAACAGAAACAAACAAAAAACTGACCCACTGACTCTATACAAACAATTTTATTTTATTGATGTAAAATATGTGCACTAGTCGTATTAAACTTGTGTCAGAGTTTGATAGAATTAGGTTCATGTCTGCTGGTGAAACGGATTGTATTTTAAGCAAGGAAGCTATAATTCCAATTTAGCCAAAACAGGAGTAAACCCACATATAACTTAAATAATACACACCTGTTTTGCTTAATTTTTTTAAAATTGTTAAGGGATGCAGATTTCGAAAATGATACCCAAGAAAAAAAAAATTCTTTCCGGTGAGTGTTTGAACTCAGGACCTTTGGAACATAAAGCTGGGACGCTACCACAGAGCTAAATTTTCTACATACCAAGTCGCTGCGCTTGAACGTATTACCTGGACACAAAGGTTACTGTTAGGACGCTGCCTACGGCTGAAGCGCAGAATTTGCCTTAATTAAGAGGATTTCTTTGTTGTATGTTTCTGATGTTTATTATTTTCTGAATCCTTATTGACCAATGCATCTAATGACTGCCCCCCACTGTCGATTAGGATTGTATATTGTGTACAATAAGGGTGATAAGCTAAATATGCTGTCAATAGAACGCGATCTTGAGTCGTCCCCAGACTGCACCTGCGTGAAACGAGATTTTCACTACTTCAAACGGCTCTCAAGTCTAGTTTCAGCGACTATTACTATGCACGCTGGGAATCTCGACTTGAGACTCGACTATTACTCTGCGTGATACTGGTCTCAGCTGATCAGCTCTCACGAGATACGTTCTGAAGCGAGAGGCTTCCGGCAGTACTTAAGATGCGTTTATTTCTCTGCACGGCGTCTCAAGTGAGTTTCTCAGGTGAAACAGGACTATTTCTATGGCCCCTAGTCTTCTGTCCAGAAATAAGACAATTATCCTGCCGGTTGTATTATATGGATGTAGCTCTTCGGGGAGAACATAATCTGAGAGTGTTTGAGAAGGGTGCTTAGGAAAATATTCGGACCTAAGAGAGATGAAAATGAGGAGTGGAGAAAACTGCATACTGACGAGCTTCATAATCTGTACTCTTCACCGAATATAATACGGGTAATTAATCAGGGAGAATGAAATGGGCTGGACATGTTGCGCTCGCATGGGGAAGGAAAGTCATATCTCAGAAATATTGACTGGGAGACCCGAAGGAAAAAGCCCATTTGGAAAACCTAGGTTTAAGGATAATATTAGAATAGATTCAAGGGAAGTAGGATTTGCGAGGGACAGTTGGATGGAGTTAGCACCTAATAATGTTGAATGGCGGGCAAAGATAAGCGCGGCAATAAACCTCCGGGTTTCATAAGTAGATAATATTCCTTTAGCTTGCTTAGGAATTGTCTATTGCCATTAAGTAAGTAAGTAAGTAAGTAAGTAAGTAAGCATGTAAGTATGTAAGTAAGTAAGTAAATAAGTAAGTCACCAATCCGATTCAAACGTTTCAATAGCTAGATGTGTTTTTTGTATCGTTTATAACTTACTTATAAGAAAATGATCTTTATCGTAGAACCCGTAATTCTTACTTCATCAAGCACCTTACGATTTAAAAGCTTTTATTGAAGTTGCATGGTTCTGATTTTTTAATACTTGAAGGTGAGTCATCCACTGGAAATAATTAGCTCATTTTTTAACGAGGATGGCACACGAACTGCTACATTTACACCTCCTTGAGCTAGCCATGTGTTACGAGAACATCTGCCAATAAGGTGCTAAGAGATCTTCAAACCTCAGTATGATGATCACTGACGTCCTTAAGTTCCGTTAAAGCAATTGACAAGTAGCAAGTGGCTATCAGTTCATGTGCAGACAGCATGAGTGGTGCGCTGTACAAGACTGTGCTCTTCCACGAATTCCAGCTGGATGATAAGCTCTATAAGGTAGGCGTAATTTAAAAATTACAGCAATTTATTTCTGCATTTATTTTACAGGCTCTGGGATTTATTACCAAAAGCTTACACTTTAATTCACAAACATACTGGGATTACGAAATGGTAGTTGTTTATAAAAAATTGTAGTCTTATATTTATGCGTTTTTAAAACGAAAGCTTTAATTCTTAATTCTTTCATTATTCTAATATTACTTACGCAATGGCAATAGACAATTTCTAAGCAAGCTAAAGGAATATATCCATTTTATGATACTCGGAGGTTCATTCCCGCGTTTACATGATTCCACCATTCAACCCTAACTCCAACCGTCCCTCGCAAATCCTACTTCCGTTAAGTCTGTTCTCCCACCTACGTCTAGGTACAGTGGTATTAATCAGACGTGGCAGTCCAAGCATGGATGCTCAGTAGATTAAGACGAGTCCATTAAACATTCGGACTGCATGGAGGGGTGTATGGGTTAGTTGTGTCGTTGCTTTCAGTGCGGTAAGATCGTATAATGCAGTGAAGAAACAAGAGACCTTGTTACAATAGCTTCTCCTCTCCAGCTAGTGCAGTTCAACATTCTTACCCCTCCCCATGATTCCTCCTACATGCGTCACCTCTCTCACGCGCATCTGACTGCCACCTCTGATTAATACCACTGTATTTCAAGTGGCCTCTTCCCTGCAGGTGTCTCAATGAATATTTTTTAGATATTTCTTTCCTCCCCCATGCACGCAACATGTCAGCCCATTTCATCCTCCGTGATTTAATTGCCGTTATTATATTCCAGCAGAATACCACTTTGTCCAGTGTTAAGAGTTGTGAAGGAAGTGCTAGGAAAGTCACTGTGTGTGACATAGGACAAAAGCGCTCCCTTGCCACAATACTAATGCCCCACTTCCCCCCCCCGTTCAATGGAGGCTACATTTCACAAACTCCTCGCAGAAGTTTTCTGACTGCACTGGCGTTACTGTTACATTCGGTGAAGAGTAAAGGTTATGAAGTTCATTATGCATTTTTCTCCAGTCCCCGTTTAAATCTCTCTTAGGTCCTAATATTTTCCTAAGCACCCTGTTTTCAAATACTATCAGATTATGCTCTTCGAGAGAACTCCGTTGAATTAAACAGTCACAGATATTCCTATGCTTGCATATAATCCGCGCTTGCACCCTGATATAGATAATAGAAAATAAATATGCATTCGTACAGTTCTGTTATGATGTTTCTTTATCGCCAATTTATGCAACTTAAGGTGTGTGCACGTCCTTACTACATCTACGGCGAATAGAGCTATGAATTGTATGATTACTTGATTTTCTGTCAGCATAGTGAACGGGTCCGCCGCCGTGGGTGCGTTGGCAGCGTGACTGTCAGCCACCTGAGCGGCCCGGGTTCCATTCCCGGCCGAGTCGGGGATTTTCAGAGATGTAAAGTTTCTCTCCTGGGACAGGACTGGGTATTGTGTCCTCATTCCCATCTCGCGAATGGAACTGGCCACCCTACGCGATGTCGTCCGGCCTGGTGTCCCTCGGTCGGGCAATGGGCCTCCCCCCACAGTTCTGTCCTATGGCAGGACCGGCCTCCGGGCCGAACACTTCATCATCATCATCATCATAGTGAACGTTGATTGATTCCTTGGGAAGTACAGTGGATTGAGTAAGACCGCCTCACGTTATGATAATTACAAGTAAGGACCTTTTTACTTTTCTCCCATAGGCCTACACGTAGTATAGAGAATGTGTTGTGATCGTTACAAAAAACGGAAATCAAGATAACACCGGGAAAACATGTTTCACGATGCCCATAAACTGATAAAACTGATTTTGGAATGATGTGTCTGACTGTCTGAGTAGGTCCTACGTCCGTAGCGGCTAAACGGTTCATTGTATTTACTTCGTTTTTTTAAACTTAGTAGTAGTAGTAAGTATTCTGCCTTCCGGCAGGTTTTCAAACTTGGTACGCGAATTTTGTTTTCCAAAACTGTCTATCCTCTGCTTCCTCCTTCAGCATCCAATATTTCCGCTTTTCCCTTAAATCGTCCAACAGCTGAATTCTTCTTCTTCCAAGTCTAGTTGTACCCTCCAATCTTCCTTCTACGACATCATGTAATAAGCAGTTCCTTCTGAGAATGTTCCCAACCCAGTTTGCTTTCCTCTGACGAATTGTGTGTATGATTGACTTCTTCTCACCCACTCTACTCAGAACCTCTTCGTTTGTCACCATGTCCATCCACTTTATATTTTCTATCTGTCTCCAGCACCACATTTCAAAACTTTCTAAATATTTCTTCTCTAATTTCCTCAAAGTCCATGTCTCTGATCCATACAAAGCAATACTCCAAATATAACACTTCACCAGGTTTTTACGTAGCTCTAGGTTCAGACTACTAGTTAGCCGAGTTCTCTTCTTCATAAATGCTTTCTTGGCCATGGCAATTCTTGATCTTATCTCCTTGGTGCAATAGGCATCTTTCGTCAGTACACTTCCTAAGTATTTGAACTGGTTCACGTTCTCTAATTCTTGATTTCCCATGATAATTTGAAGCGGCTCTTCTCTCTTCGATATCCTCATCACCTTCGATTTACCTATGTTGATTTCCATTCCATACTTTCGTCCTGTTTCCACCAGCCTGTCAATCATTCCTTGCAATATTTCTTGTTTCTTTGCCAGAATCACCAGGTCGTCCGCATATTTGATGGTGTTAATAGCGTATCCTCCTATCACAAAATCCCTAACTCCTTCTAAGGCTTCTTTTGCTAGCCAGTCTCCATAAAGGTTGAACAAGATGGGTGACATACAACATCCTTGACGCACACCTCTTCCTATTTCTACACTGTTGGTCACTCCATGTTCTAGACGCACTTTCACTTTTTATCCCAGGTACAAATTGCGGATTAGTCTCCTGTCCTTCCAGTCAATGCCTATTTTTTTGAGTATGTCCATTAACTTTTCCCAGTTCACTCGGTCAAAAGCTTTTTGCCAATCAATAAAGCAGACACACACTTCTTCGTTGACCGCTAAAACTCTCTCTGATATAATCCTTAGCATTCCAATTGCATCTCTAGTTCCTTTTCCTTTCCGGAAACCAAATTGGTCTTCTCCTATTACGTCTTCTATTCTTCTTTCCAGTCTTCTAGTTAGTATCCGTGCCACAATTTTTCCTACGTGAGATAGCAAGCTGATAGTTCTGTGATCACTACACATCTTGGCACATTTCTTCTTCTTTAGTGCAATCATAGTTACCTCTAGGAAATCTTGAGGCCATTCTCCAGTGTCATAAATTCGGTTGATAAGTTTGGTAAGTTTCATCATCCCATTTTCTCCTAATTCCTTCAGTAGGTCCACTGGTATGTCATCGTCTCCTGTGGCCTTTCTATTCTTAATTTCTTTTATGGCCTTTTCTGCTTCATTCTTCAATATGCTAGGTCCTATATTATCCTTATCCACTAGTTCTTCTGTTTCCATCTCGATGTCTTGTGGTCGATTTTGCTTGTCGTAAAGCTTTTCTATGTAATTTTCCCATATTGTAAGAACTTTTCCAGGGTTTGTAATTAAATTTCCATGAATGTCTTCTATTCCAAAAGTCCGTATTCCTTTATTTTCTTTAGATTCTAACTCCATCGCTTTCTGATACATTAAATCATATCTTCCTTTTCGTCGAAGCTCCATAATTTCATCACAGCTTTCTTTAAAGTAATTTTCTTTTGCTCTGTCTGTCTCTCTTCTTAGTTCATTATTCAATCTCTTATATTCCACAGCATTAGTATTTTTGTATTTCCTTCTTTCTTCCATCTTCTTTAACATCTCTTGTGTTACCCACGGTTTCCTATTTATTCTGTCTATTTTTCCAACTTTGTTCTTCAACGTGTCCAACAAAACATTTTTTACACTTTCCCACTCACTTCTTTTATTGGAATTCTATCGAACCGCCCAGAATTTGGTCTCTAAAAATGTAATACTAAGGGGACGTTTCATTAAAACTTTTTTCAAAATTATTATTTAAAAAAAAAACCTTGATTTTGCTGTATATTTTGAAACTAATAAATGACTATATTCTTTTCTGTAAAAATTACTCGGGGGTACATTACTCGTGACCATTTTTTCCTAGGCTACCTCAATTACAGTAGGCGATACAGGAATACTTAGCACAGTAAAGTCGTAGAGGAAATTAAAACGAATATTTTTGTCACTAAACGAGCACACGCAGTCTTGCTCAATCGGGTGTGTTTCTCAAGGGGAGACCGGACTTGGTTGTCACACGGGATGGTTGTCTCACTAGTAAGTAACTGGATTCACAGTTGGCAGGAGTGATTGGTTTTAAGTGTGAAAGATGCTTCCTTGACCATTAGCACCGTCTGCAGTTTCCCGCGAAGCAGGTGTTAGTTTTGTGTCCATCGTTGAAAGATTTGTGATTTGCTGTGTTGAAAATAAAATTTTTGCTCTGAAGTTTACTTCTACTTCATCGTAAACGGATAAGTTTACAAATATCTTCTATATTACGTTAAACAATACATTTATTTAGGAGTATATTGCTATATTCTTTTCGGCTTTTGCTTGGTAGAAAACTCGCTAGAGCAATGAAATTCCAAAATGGCGTCAAGGGGTTGGTTGTCACATGTGACTTCCATCCCCGTTCGGATTGGTTATCTCATGTGACAACAGACCAAATTAAAAGCCTAACATAAGAGACTGAAGGTGATGCAAGATTTCTATGCTATAATAATGTTTATTCATTTTTCTATCAATTTTGAAGAAACAAAAAGTTCCTTGTTAGCCTGAACCCCATGCATCAGTCAAAAGTTTAATCTGTCACATGATACAACACTTTGTTTTTGTCAACAGTTTAATAATATTGACGTTATATTATGGGAATGCTTTCCTTGCATTCATGAGTATTAAATACCACACCATTAAACTTACAACATTTTTATTCCAGTTATGTTTTTGCAATGTGACAACCAACCCCAATGATTGTGACAACCAACCCTGAGCTGGGGTTGGTTGTCACATTTTACTTTTTTTTTTAAAGATGATATTTAAGTACTTTCTGTTTCATTATTTGTTTTGAACTTTGTTTTACATTATGCCAAAGAGTTGAAAAGACAGATTTGATAATTAATTAAATAAAAAAACCGATAGGAATAATTTAAAAAGTCATTTTATTGAAAAGTGTGACAACCAAGGCCGGTCTCCCCTATTAATATTTAGGCTAGAAAATACAAGTTTTTCTGTTTTGTTTGTCTTCTTTTAAATAGTAGGCTAAATGTTGTGGCAATTTGTAATTTAAAAAAATAATTATAAGAACAATAGATATCAAGGGTATTACGAAATAAGTATGACTTAAATTCGGAATATCAGTACATACATTAATTAAAATATGGACGATATTCTTTTTTCTCATAGCAAAAAGAAAACTATAATAAACTTATTGTTATGAAATGCAGTATACGTAAGTCATAATGAACACACAAAAGCCAATCAGAGCGATGTGGCCGATGCAAGAAGTTATGGTTTCAAATCTCAAACCTTGTTTCCAGTCAATTTGACTTAGATTTTCATGGCGTCCTCACTCGCAAAAATCTATTGAACTTGGGTTGTAGATTTTTTAATGATGCAAACCAGTCTCTTTTTTCACCCTGAAAACTTCAGGAATTCAAATTTAACATTTGTACGAGTATCGTCCAGAAAGTAAAGAACCAATTTTCATAACAAAGTAATAACTAAAGATATTAACACAAAACTTTATTTACAACTATAAAATACTTTACTCTATTTTTCAACGTGATTGCCATTGCTGTCAAGGCATTTATTGTAACGTGTTACCAGTTTTTCAATGCTGATGCTGTACTCTTGTACCGCCAAAGACCTGAGCCAGGATGTCACTGCCGCATTGAGATCATCGGCAAGGAACAATTTTCTATCCAAAAAGTCTTTTAGTTTCGGAAAGAAGTGAAAATCGTGGGTGCTAGGCCACGGCTATAAGGAGGATGTTAAAAAATTATCACTTCAAACGTTGAAGTTGTGCCTGTATTCGAGCAACCGAATGAGGCCGAGCATTGTAAGTGAATCAAAAACATATTTCCAGACAACTTTCCACGTCTCTTGTTTTGCATAGCATGTCGTAGTCATTGAAGAGTTGCATAATAGGGCTATGCATTTATTCCTTGTCTTCTTTGCAAAAAACTCCAGGCTCAGGTCTTTGGAGGTAGAAGAGTATAACATCGGCATTGATAAACTGGTACCACGTTACAATAAATGCTTTGACTGCAATGGCGATTACGTTGAGAAATAGGGTAGCCTATAGTAGGCCTATTGTATAGTTATAAATAATGTTTTGTGTTGATATATTTCATTATTATTTAATTATGCCAAATCGTTCTTTACTTTCTGTCCGACCCTCGTATAATGTGCGAAAGTTTGTGCAACATATTTTGCAACGTTTATTTTTTACATCACAATCTCTCACAATCTAAGAGAGGTAGAAGAGTGGGAGGGAGGGAGAGAGTAATGGGAAGGAAACTTCAGGTAGGTAGGAAATAAGGAAGCGTGTTGGTGCAATTCGTCCATTTTGTACCCCATATGGAAGATAGTAAAAAGCGACAGAAGTGGTAAACAGAATTAGACAGCTGTAAATTACCATAGTCCCAGTATTACTGTGGTAACTTATGAATAGTCCATGTGCCAGACTCATCAGTCATTACAATTTGGGGGGACTGAATGAAACTTTTACTGGGCTCATGTAGAGCAAAAATGTCCGGGGGGCCATTATGAGGAGATAGATTTCAAATATGGAGATAGATTTCAAATATGGCGGCCATTCAAAATGGTGGACGACTGTGAATCTTTTAATTCAGTTATCTCAAGACTAGGTGGATCAATATTGTGTACTTGACCTTACAATGGGGCTAACCGCCAAATTTGAAAAAAATTATATTTTACTATACAATGGTGGTACATGACATCCTGCATTACCCTACAAAAGCGCTAAGTGAAATTCATAATAGTGTGTTTGCAAAGTTGCTCGAAAGAAAGCACCGCAGGTATGGACCAATGCTATTTCTTTACAAGGATTGTTTATTATCTCAGAAACTTAATTTTGTCACTTAGTCCCTTTGTAAGGTCAAGTACACAATTTTGAATTTTGTTTTTTCGAAATGTAGGTTATTTTCCTGGCTACATTTTTGTTTGCCATGTTTATGGCCAAAAATCCAGTATTTATTGGTCAAAACTCTAAAGAACGGAAAATTATGTTTCTTGAAATTTACGTTTGTCGGTTTATTAGACTAACGGTTCGGTATATCGAAAAAGTGTCTGAAAAAAAAGTTGTAGAGAATCATCTCACCTTTAAAATGCATAAATGAAACCGAAGATCTGTCCAATAAAACCAGATATGTCCATATTCAAAGCGGGCGTAGCGGGGTTGAGCGCTTTGACCGAGTGCTCGGTGCCGCCTAGCGAGAGGCGTAAAATCCTGCGCTTTATTTATTTCCATCTTCAGTAATCGATTTGTCAGTAGATAACTTTACATTATCGACTTATTTGCACTATTTGTAACGTGATATTTAATCACCTACTCATAAGTACAATTAACAATTATATAATTTATCTGGGAAATGGACATCAATTACCAACTCATATAATATACTGTCAACGTTTTTATTTTCGATTTTTAAGATAACTCTTTGAAGGAACTCCAAATAGATAAAATATTTTAAAAAGTAAAAAGGTAATACAATTTAGTTATGTATAGTAAACTTGGAAGAAACTTTCAGAAATGAACATAGGGTGTAAGCAATTAAGAAATAAAAATCCCTATAAAAATGCTTCTTCGCTAAAATCACTGTTACAGTTATTATAATTGCACTCTTCCTTATCTGCTGTTGCTTCGTGATGAAATCCACAGTATCCCAACTGCGATGTTGCAGCGGTCAATGAGGAATCTCAACAGCAGGTTTCAAGAATGCATTCGTACAGGAGGACGCCATTTAAGGGACGAATTTTTTTATGATAAATTCCATTAATGTTTCTTAAATTGCAAGTTTCAAGGTTTTAATTACTATGAATAAAATGTTTTCTTCCATCACTCTTGGTTTTATTATTGGATGTTAAAAAGTTCCCTTTTTTGTGTCACCTTGTACTATCTGGGAAACTTGAATAACTGTTAAAACACTTGTTTCTATCCAAATACAGGAGTTTTTGCTTTTTATGGTATTGCAAAAACCTACAGCCAAAATTAATACATCCGATTCGTTTGAAAAGCAAAGTACTGATTCATATGATGTGTCGCGGCGTTCCTCGCAAGCAGCATTTTCATTTCATTTTCATTTATTTTTACAACCTTACACATACAAGATGTATGTAATGGTATAGTCAAGGTAACAATAAAATAACAATGTTGAACTAAATTACAATTGTAGGGTTCCTACTTGCTCGTAAAATTCCTCCACTTTGTAAAATGGATTTTCCGCTAGCCATCTCTTTATGGTTGCTCTAAATCTTGCCAAGCTAATATCATGAGCACATTGAGGTAGTTTATTAAAAAGTTTTAAAGACATAGCATGAAATGACCTTTTTGTTTTACATAATCTAACTGCAGGCTCAATTAAAAGATAATTTGATCTTGTATTATGATTATGTACATCATGAGCACTACTATATTCATTAAGTCCACGTTTCACCGTTAATAGGCATTCGAATATATACAAATTAACTATAGTAAAGATGTGCTCCTTCTTGAATAACGGTCTACAGTGTTCATTGAACTGTGCACCTGTTATTATACGTATGGCTTTTTTCTGTAGAATGAGAAGTTTTGATACACCTGGACTGTTCCCCCATATCGTAATGCCATATAACAATAGGCTATTAAAAAAAGCAAAATATGACATTCGTAAATATGACTTGGATACTAATGATTTCAACTGTCGAAGCAAATAAATGACTCTAGATAACCTTGCACATAAATGTTCGATTTGACTGTCCCAAGATACTTTTGGATCCAATATTAGTCCAAGTAATTTAACATTAGTTTGAAGTTGAGCGTTCATTGTGTCTTTTTAACGAAAAAAGTATCTTTTGAGTTTTACTAAAATTAAGACTTAAACCATTGGCCTGGAACCACAGAGTGGCATTATTTAGAGATTCGGTCATAACAGTATTTAAATTTAGCAAATCTTTATCTGAGTGATATAAAGAAGTATCATCGGCAAACAAAACGCATTCGGTACTAATATTGCTTGGCAAATCATTAATGGCTAAGAGAAACAATAGAGGACCCAAAACAGAACCCTGTGGGACGCCGCATTTAACAGGAGTGCTATCGGAAAGAATGCCATTATAACAAACTCTTGAATAACGGTCAGTTAGATAAGATTTGAATAGACTCAATTCAGCTCCGGTCACCCCGTAGTATTCTAGTTTATAATATAGAATTTCATAAGAAACACAATCGAATGCCTTGGACATGTCACATAGAATAGCCATAGTGCTTTTATGATTTTCAAATTCCTTTAATATACTAGACACCAACTCTTCAATCGCATCTATGGTTGACAACCCTCTTCTGAATCCAAATTGTGATTGGGATAAGATGGAGTTCTGTTCTAGATAAGCAATAAGCTGGGTGTTCATAACCGTCTCAATAATCTTTGAAAAGATGGGAACGATTGATATAGGCCTGTAATTGTTGGCATCTGAAGGATCACCCTTTTTATGTATCGGGACTGTTTTTGCTATCTTTAATGTCTCAGGGAAGATTCCATTTTCCAAGCACTGGTTTATACTTTTAGTTAGGGGTTGCACAATGAATGGCAAAACTTCCTTGACTAGATTAGCGTCAATATCGAAAATATCTTTAGAGTTAGATTTCTTCATATTTTTTATTATTTTACTTATTTCAAGGCAAGAAACCGGCTTCCAAGCAAGTAATGATTGATTACGCTGAATTCTATCCAAAAAGTGTTTTGCACTGAGTAAGCAAGGAGGAACCCTTTGTTGTATATCACTAACAGAATTGCAGAAATGTTCCTTAAAAATATCAGGAGTTAAATCACAATTATTCTGTTGAACAGTATTACAATTCTTTACTCTGTTAATAACTGACCAAGCAGCTTTACATTTGTTCCTAGAATTGTTTATAAAAAAACTCATTGTAAGAAAACTTCGCATTCTTTAGCTGAAGTTTGTATTCTTTCTTGGCTTTCAAAAATTCAGCCTTCGCAAAATTGTTAGTAATATCAAATCTTTCGCACCATTTAATAAAAGTATACCACTTCCGTATATTAGCTTTATATATTTTAAGGTCATCATTGTACCAAGGCAAGCCTTGATTAAGATTAGATTTCATTTTACTATTCTTCCATCTACTATCCTTATACGGAAAACAAATGTTAAAAATCTCTAAGAAACACGAAAGGAATCTTTCAAAATAATTACTATGATTAAAATTGAGATCGGAGTCCCAATCAACTCCGCTTAGCATTATCTTAAAATTATATAAATTAGATTCGTTAAAAGAACGCCATTTTCTTGTGTCATCTGCCAATATCATCTTATGAGTGGGATTATCTTTAGTTAATAGTATTGACAAGGCATCATGGTCAGAAATAAGTGTTTGTAAAACATCCACACAGATATTTTGTCTGGAATAATTCGTAATAACATTGTCCAGACAAGAATTACCTCTTGTTGGCTTTGTGTTTAGACAGATACAATCAAAAGATCTGATGAGGTTTAAGAATTCCACTGTTGGATTGATAGGTATGTTTATATCGATGTTTATATCCCCGCAAATGATTATTGGTAAGCTAAAAGAAAGCAAATAAATAAGTAGCTTTTCCATTCTCTCCATGAAAACTGCCATGTCGTCACATGGAGAACGGTATATAGATATAAGAATAAAACCACAATCTAGTATGTTAACTCCACAAATCTCAAAGTGTTTTTCAGTGCAAAATTTAGACACATCCAGGATTCTGAAATTAATATGTTTCTTGAGGTAAATTGCGACACCGCCACAAGAGTAAACACTACGACTAAAAATACTACCTGTCGTGTACCCTTCTAGTTTGGCGAGGTCACTATTATAAATGTTGCACCAATGTTCAGATACACAAAAACATGATGCATTCGACTCATTTAAAAAAAGTTCAAGTTCATTGAGTTTGTTAAGTATTGACTGGACGTTCAAATTAACAACTATAAAGTCATTATAACAGTTGTTTTTCTTGCTCAGTGGAGGAACAACTACTCGTTGGGTTTTAATTTGAGGCTGTGAAAAAACTTGCGAACACAAACATTTTTAGGCCAAATATCAGGACGGAGAGCAGTTTCGAGATCACTTTCCAAGATGTCCAATTTAAACGATGAGTATAAGTCCGGCTGTCTCGAAGATAGTTTAGTACAAGAAATAGCCGTTAATTTAGGTTTCAAACAGTCAATTACCATTTCCGGTTCCGTTGCAGGAGGAAAACGATAGATATGTAGAGAACATGTCTTAGGGATTCCATGCAATTTTTTGGAATCAGCTTCTTGAGTGCAGAACAGCTCAGGAACATTTCCGCTCCCAATAGACATGATCCTGACGCAGATTTCACCAACTGTTATGAATATTTCTTGGTTTCCAATTATGTTTTTAAATTTCTCTTTCCAACTGTCAACAAGTATTTTACCATTCTATTTTTGCTTTAATTGTTCCTTAACAGCTTTCTCCAACAAACCACTTTGTGGCCACCCTTGATTTAACTAAATTTGATTCTTTCAGCGGTTCCTCTTTTTTCCCGCTCCGATTTGAACGAAGCCTCTCGGTGATTAGAAATACTATGGAAACCCTACTGCAACATCGACATACATTCAAAACCTACTTGAGAAAATTCGTTGATAACTCGTCAAACATTTTTTGTTCTCCTTTGATGGACTGAAGCACAGTCAATGCATCAATGATGCAAGCCGAATCTTCTTCCCGCAGACTGGCAGGAGTGGTGTATATTTCCAAAAAAGGGCAAACACTGATTTGCAGGTTTTCTTCAAAGACCCATTAACATTCGCCAGAGTCCATGGAAACGGTGCCTGAGGATATTTGAACACTTCCATCATGTCAAGTTGTTTGTTTTCTGTAATATAGGTCAATTTTCTGAATAGGTTTCGGTCGCACTGGAAGATTACTGCTTTGTTTCCGTCCTTGATGGTTTTGCTCTTGTGTTGTCTACTTATCTTAAGATACGCTTTTTTAAAATAGGTTTATGAAACCCATCTCCTTTAGCTAGTCGAAACGTGAACTCTTAATAAGCTATTTTCCCCTGTTTTCCGAATCAATGTGATCAGAAGCTGTTGATTCATCACAGATATTCCAGTAGGCAAATATACAATATTCAGGGGTTCGTCCACTCGTGGACTAGAAGTGCAGGGAAAGTTGTCACGTCCTTCTTATCTTTAAGTATCCACATCTAAGTGTCCGTGGGCTTCGGAGGTCAGGGTTTCACTGATTTCTTTCGCTGGATGATAGAATGCTGCAGAGGTTTCTTAGTGCACAAGCTCTGTACTCAGCATAACATAGTACCGTGCATCAGCCTGTTTTCTTTAAGAATGAAACCCTGTACCTCCAGGAGTTTGGGTGTCTTTGTTCACAGTCTCTTCGATGGCTTGGTCCACTGGAATTCTAGAAAAAGGGTTGTTGCTTCTTAGTTATACTGAAAAACCTTCTTCTACAAACTATTGGTGAACAAATGGGCACTCCTTTTCTTGTTTCGTTAGTTCAAGAAAGTGGTATGACAGATAGCATGAGTAGTTCACTCTATCCAGTGCAGAAAACGGCAGCTAACACACAAAGCAATTTCCTTCCCGATTAGCCCGAATAATCCAAAAGGACGACATTGCTTCATTATTTGTAAGAAGATGTGTCAAGTAGTTGTCAAAATACTTTAGAGTGGCTTGAACATGTTCATTTTTAAGTACAGAGTTATGGGTGCATGGTTTGTAATTATTGATGCCCATTTCCCAGATAAGTTAGGCCTATAGAATTGTTAACTTATTTATGAGTACTTTATTAAAAATCACGTTACAAATAGTGCAGATTAGTCGATAATGTAAAGTTATCTACTGACAAATCGATTACTGAGGATAGAAATAAATAAAGCGCAGGATTTTATGCCTCTCGCTAGGTGGCACTGAGCGCTCGATCAACGCGCTCAACCCCGCCCCGCCCGCTTTGATTATGGATATCTCTGGTTTTATTGGGCCTGTCTTCGAGTTAATTTATGAATTTTAAAGGTGAGATGTTTCTATACAACTTTTATTTCAGACACGTTTTCGATATACCCAATAGACCGAAAAACGTAAATTTCAAGAAACCTAATTTTCCTTTTATTTATTAGTTTTGACCAATAAATACTGGATTTTTGGCCATACACATGTAAAACATAAATGTATCCAGAAAAATTAAGTTACCTAATTTCCAAAAAACAAAATTCAAAATTGATCCACCCAGTCCCGAGATAATTGCATTCAAAGATTCACAGTCATCCATTTTGAATGGTCGCCATATTTGAAAGCTACCTCCTCATGATGCCCTCATGATACGGACTTTTTTGCTCCACATGACCCCAGTAACACGTGGTAAAATTTTCATTCAGTCCCTCCAAATCGTAATGACTTGGTCAATTTTGGGGGTCTGGCACATGGACTAGTAGCACCCGCTCTTAGTCAATGAATGGATGTGAAAAAACCTTTTCGGGAGCTTCTACAGATTCTGATGAACTGTGTTCAAATTCCATGTAGTCCAGTTTGTCTAATTTCTATGGCAACAATGGTCCTCTTCCATTATACAAGGGTTTTGGGGTTCATGCTCTAAAATATCTTATAATATGCAAGAAACCATGACCTTAAAATGTGAAATATGCACTAAACTGTATAAATGTAACAATGCATTGATGCAAGCTTATGTTTATTGTTCAGAAATAGGGACGGGCATTGCCTTTTGTAAACGGTTCCTCTGTCTCTTATTTTTTCGGATGTCTCGCAATATTTTGCTGCTAGTTTTTACCCAAAATATCTTTGTGGAACGGAGCAAATACAGACATAAATAAATATATCCAAAAATGTGCATGAAATCAAACAACATGGGTCGACCAATTTGGGTTTTATTGCAGAAATACTTAACAAAACAGAGCCAATCGGAAAACCACCACAATGTATGTAGGCCTATATATGTATGTATGTATATATGTATGTATGTATATGTATATATGTATATATATACGATATATATATATATACGATATATATATATATATATATATATATATATATATATATATATGTATATTAAGAGTGCTTTTTTTCTAACACAAAAAGGGTCGGCACTCACCAAAACTTTTTAACTGAATCTCACGAGAGTTCCCACACTTCTCTCAGAAGTAATTTTTCTGAGTTAAAGTTTAACAATCGAGCATATCATGACCAGAAATGTTTATCCCTTGAATTGCAGTAACGTAACCAGTACTTGCGACGTTCTCTTCAGATTAATTTTATTCATTGTTTGCAGGTTTATGATATAGGTCATGCTTTCTTTTATTGCGCACCGGTACAAAAGAATTACCTATTTTACTCATTTCACTTCTCTTCTTGTGAACCACGTGTACCCCTTGTGCCCACAATCGTACTAAACGACTATGAATTCACTTGTCTCTGAAACACAAACCAAAGGTTTTCTTTTCAAATTATGATGATAATTAAGGAATCGCGCACAATGTGCATTATCTTAACCTAAGACTTAACCTACTGACAAACACCAAGTCCTGAACCCGGGAAAGGGATCTTTCACTACCGAAAAATCCCCGACCCGGCCGGGAATCGAACCCGGGCCGCCGGAGTGGAAGGCAGGCGCGCTACCGACTCACCACGGCGACGGACTCTTTTCAAATTATACGTAAGCAACGAGCATGCACACAGGAAGTAGCTCACCCCGTGTGTACAAACTGAGCTAGCCCTACCGAGAGTAGGAGGCCCTTGCCTGAAAAGGATTCAGTGGCTTTTTCTAATTCTAACGAATGCAGTTAAATTTAAACACGCATTAACCCCTGATTAACTATGATGGCTAGCTACTTGTTTCTTACTACGTTACAGTTAGAATGGCTTTGGCCACAGGAGCAGTTTGCTGAGAGCTGGAAAAATCAACCCAAACTCTCTTGCAGTCTAGTAGCCACAGCAATTCACAGAAACTATCATGTTATCGTATGTAGGCTATTATGTATGTAGAAATCTAACAAAACCAACAAGCAAGTAATAGGCTATAATTTTGGGAAAATGGAACTTTGCGCCCCATGCGAGTCCCTCACTCCAACTCTCTAACTCCCTCCCATAGCGGCGGTATTTGAACTACTAGCAGCAACAGTGGCGCCATCTCTTAAGCAACTGATGAAACAGAAAAAATAATTTATTTCTTCTTTGGAATGATATTCTTTCACACTGGCCGTGTGTAGGCTAAGATGGACACGTGAAGTCAGAATGAAAATTTCAATGCCATAGCAGGGATTTGAACCAGGATCTTCGCCTCTCCGTGCCGATGCTCTAACCAACTGAGCTACCATGGCAACGTGCCGGTACAACATTAAATTCTCCAACTGACTCACAATCCCTGTATACCACCAGGCGTTCTCAATATGAGATACGAACCCAATGGCGACTTAGAACCTCTATTCTCTTCCTTTCCCGTCTCCTTCCTCTCTACCTCTCACCTCCTCTTCACCCTACCTACCTATTTGAGACCTATTCCTAATAGTAAATTTTGGATCGACCGGGATTCGACCCCTAGCATTATAGCCAGGAGTCTTAACCACTACACCAGGAGTGAATGTTGTGCTCTGAAGGAAGCTTTCGTATATTTGAGTTATGATAGGGGGGTTTCATGAGTTTTAACGCAAGAATCGGCTTTTATAATTTTGAGATATTTTGTTAGTTATGAAAAGAGTAGTATTGGTGAAGGGAATTTTCCTGCATCAAATAAGCAACATTTTATGTTATAATATGTTTTTTTATAATTACGAAATATTATGTATGGTACAAAGGTATTTTTTGTATTGTGAAACAGCCTATTTTGTTGCAAGGGTCGTTTTTATAATCGTGAAATATTATGTGGAGGTGCAAGGGGTTTTTTATTGTGAAATATTAGGCGACATGTCAATTGCAATTATTCATTACCGGCGTTGAGGTTGAACAGCGGCTACAGGCATGCATGGCGGCATGCACTGTGGGGAAACGGGGCAGCACGCATGAAGCTGTCAGGCGGGGAAGCGGCCAGGCGAGTGGAAAGGGGAGCAGCATGGGGCGCAAAGTTCCAGTATTCCATAATTTTGTATGAATAATTGTGATAGGAATATTCTGAGTAATACCAAAATTTTATTGTTTGGAAAAAAAGGTGCCAGTACTGCGTACCGTTGCGTACCGTCACAAAAAGCACCGTGTATATAATAATAATAATAATAATAATAATAGCAGCAAGTGTTTGTCTGTCTGTCTGTGAATCTTGACCTAAACGGTCAAACAAACATTGCTCGATTTGGACGGAACTCACTGTGCAAGGGTTTTCTAGCCCAGGGAATTCGAATGGCAATAAAGAAGAATATTGATAATTTTTTCCTCTCTTAATATAACATATTTTGTGATGGATTTATGTATTTTCCCAAGCCATTTGATATGATGAGAATGTAGTTTTAGTTACTCGACGCATGGAGCGCTAATGTTGCCCAGCTAACATGTTGTCATAGGACGTTTTACACACAGTTTCCTTAATTTATTCATACTTATATTGTGGTATTACTTTGTTAAAATTTTTTTTAATTGTATATTGTTTTTAACACTATTGTGATTCTATCGTATCTAATATATATTACCAGTTTCATTGTAATAATAATAATGATGATGATAATGTTCAGTGGCATGACACAATAAATAATTTCAATAAATTAAGATACAGGAATTTGGAAAAGAATATTTCCAAAAGAGTTGAATGTGATAAGACGAAAAATAAAGTTTTGTGATGACCGATAAAGGGGAACTAAAAATATAGTTTCTTTAAAGCGAAATGGTTGCATAACATAATACCAGTGAATTGCGGCATGTGTGAAATTGTATCATCACGTCGCAGTGCGAGTGTTGCCGTTCATAATATTCTGATGTTATTGTTCTTGTTCAGCCTGGTGCACGGCGCTGAGGGAAGGGCATGAACAGGTTTTACTTGGCGGTGATTCGTGGGAGACTTTCACTTCCTTATACACACATCATAAAATAGTGTTTCTGTAGATAGCAGATCGTTGCAAAATCAAATCGTCCTTCGACCTTCACACCGATTTCGCATAAGTGTCATGGTATAATATTATATTCTAGCAGGTGCCCGCCGCTTCGCCCGCGGTAATTAATTCAGAGATTAAAAATTAAGAGTATCATAGTTAAAACATTATATTCATTAACTCTTACACGTGAATCATTTATAAACCAAACGATTAATAATTATAAAGGAACAGCTAAAATTCCGGCTTTAGAGTGCATTCCACGATTAAAAAGCGCCGCCGGGGAAAAACGACCTCTGGCCCAGAAAATCTCTGCATAGTGAATTCCGTCTAGATTGATCAATGTTTGTCCATTTAAGCCTATATTCATTATCCCTCTTCCGAGTATGTTGAAAATTTCAGATGTCTGCGGGCCTTGGTATTATGAACAAATGAATCTACCAGGATGGGCTTATAAAATGAAGCGATTCTTTTATTTCCAAATCATGACAAAAAACGATAAAGCCATCTGCAATTGATATGACAAATGAAATGTAGGCCTATATATTAACATATATAGTATATATATACAGGGTGTTTCACGAAGTTTTACCGCCAGTAACAGAGCATGTTCCTGACGTTATTTGGAATAACTTGTCCTAATAAAAGTTTTACCTATCTCAAATAATTACGGAGTAATGTAGATATTTATGAACGTCTCGGTGTGAACAGAGCTCAACGTACATCCGTTGCAACAATAATAAGGAACAGTCCTGATAAATTACGGTACGCGACACGCGCCGTTCATACCCGCGCGTCAAAGTGCTTGGACGTAGAGGGAGGCATCTTTGAAAATCTGATGGCAAACATAGATAAAGGGTGAAGTGTATGTTAAGTATGTGAATTAAACCCATTTTGTTTGATAATTTCAGTTTCTGTGCGGATTTATTGCCATTTTGTCACGAATGTTGAAATTTCAAACGCTTATAACAACGTAACTACAAGTCAGATCACATTTTTGTATTTACACTTTTTGTTCCAAATATCCTCAAGAATGCACCCAGAGAGTGGCGGTATAACTTCGTGAAACACCCTATATATATTACATAATATATACAACCCCAAAGAGCAAAGCTCATGCGAGGGGTGAAATACATACATTGGTTCAAAGGAAAAAAATATTATACATACTACAATTATCTTAAGACTGTAACAAATTGACTAGTGACAAACATACTACAAACCACAAAAATAAAAAGCTTGAAATATACCAATCTTTTTTTAAATATGCAGATTTCTGTACGACTTCACAGAAATGTATTATACGCGTAACTATCCTACTGACTAAAGTACATATTTTAAAAATATGATAATGCTTTTGGTTTAAAATTTATGATGGAACTGGACACACTTTCAGGTAACATGTTGGATTTCATAAGTTTATATTTGATAGAATGTAAGTGACTAACTATTGCTGCATTTGTAGAGACAGAAAGTAGCTTGATTCCAGAAATTTTGAATATATCACTCGTATGGGTTCTAAAGGGAATATTAAACATAATTTTAATATCTCTATTTTGAATTACTTCTAGCTCATGAAATAGGCTTTTTCTGCAATTCCCCCATATGATGTTCATATTTAAATAAGATGACTATGGATTAAAGAAAAATATACCATTTTAAGAAGTTGACTGGACATTCCTCAAAGACGTAATCTGTTTATAATGCCGACTAATGGGAAAATTTTCTTCTTAATTTTGTTGATTTGAGATTACCAAGAAAGAATACTGCCAATATTTAGTCCTAAAAAATAAAAAAATTCAATTCGCTCTATTGTCTTGTTATTTATGTTTAAGTTTATATTGGTTTGAAGTCTCTGCGATCGCTTGTGGAAGAACATCAATGTAGTTTTATCTTCGTTTATTGTTAATTTATTATAGTTAAACCAATTAATTAGGCCATTTATGTCATGTTATATTTCATATGCTACGTCTTCTTCTATTCGTCCGGTATACAAAATATTTATGTCGTCGGCATGCAAAAGCATTTTACCAAACAGTTTTAAATTAAACATCGTTTACATACTAGGTATATATAATAAAGAGGAGTGGACTCAGGATAGATCCTTGAGGTACTCCACACTTAATAGATGCTATTTCACTATTATATTGATTTAAACTAACGTATTGCTTTCTATTACTCAAATAACTTTCAAACCATGCTAACAATAATCATCTTATCCCTGAATAATAGTGATGAGCAAATGCAAGACCAAGACCAAGGCGATCTTGGTCTAGGTCTTGGTATTGCACTGTCAGTCTTGGTCTTGGTCTTGGTATTGCACTCTCAGTCTTGGTCTTGGTCTTGGTATTGCACTTTCAGTCTTGGTCTTGGTCTTGCATAGGTAACCCTGGTCTTGGTCTTGGTCTCGGTCTTGCATCAGTGGTCTTGGTCTTGGTCTTGATCTTGCATACTCGGTCTTGGTCTTGTTGCAAGAGTCTTTCCGTTTTCCTTTATGCATCTTACTGTGATCGATGGCGTTTACATGATTTAAAGTTACTCCGATTACATGTGTGTTTTTGCATACGAAAGCTAATTGCTTTTAGTTGCGTTGACCATGTAAACAGTAATGTGATGTCGCGCTTTTTGCCGGAATGTCCATGGTGATATAAGCTAGAACAGTAAACTTTGAGTGTAAATTTAAATATTCTCTGTTATCCTATTGCAGGACTTTAAACCCAAAATCCACCAGATGCTATACACTATTTGAGAGTTTAAAATTATGAATATTATATTGTAAAGTTTCAAATTGAACAGTTGTGGAGACAAGAAGTAATATTAACAGGATGTGTATGAAATGTTTAAAAGATTTCCGCATAGGAGAGAGGTTCTATCTGACCTGTTTAAAACTGTATAATATAGTAACAAAACATAACGGCTAGATATATAAGTATTCATGAACCACAGATTATTGTCTCTGTTGGACATTACATGAGAATATTATAGGAGAAAAATTAGGGCAATCATAGGAGAAAGATTCCATCTGGCGATGTGAATTGAACTCCGGCTTAGCTCAGTTAGTAGAGCATTGGTGCGAATAACCAAAGGTCCTGGGTTCAAGTCCCAGTGTCGGATGAACTTTTCTCCTATAATATTCTCAAAAACATAACGGCATTCAAGCAGATGCTTTAGAAATTGTGCAGTCACACAATGTCCACTCGAAACTCAAACCCATAGACTGCAATAAATAATATTTCTCTTTCCATATACCCTAGTTCTGATTTATAACACATTGTGAACAGATCATTTCTGTACTTGAAAGATTTCCGCTACCCCCCATAAATTAATTTCTACTTGCTTTCAAGTTTCGGGCCTTGAACTAATTGGGTCATAAATAAACGTAACTATTTTTCATGCAAGAAAATGTTTCTAGACCAGGCATTTTCTTCTTTTAGTATCTTTTCCCATTCGATATGCATCCTTAATGTGAATCAGCAGCAGGAACTTAAACACCGCCACCATTACGTTTCAATAACATAATTGTAGTAGTAAAAAAATATTTTCATTGGATGTCTTATCTAACATAAGCAAAATGTAGGCCTATATAGCTACAGTACAATCAGATACGTAACTTGCGACGGACTTTACTTTACAATTTAAAGTTTATTTTATTAATCTTTCTTTCAATAGTATATCTTTACGTAATCTGCTCTGACGTCTGATAAACTATCCTGACAGTGACCCAGTTACCCAGTTACGTAAGTACACCTGTTTAACATTCCAAAGTACGGCTCGCGTATACTAACATTCCAAGGGTAATGTCAATGCACCACGTCTACAGGTTGTTCTCAAACTTCTTCATTGTAATTTCACTTTTATAAAAATTCTCTTTTATTGGTGGAAATACTTATTTAGGGCGCCATCCACCAATTCATCATCTAATTCACAAATTGAATTACTACCACAATTAATTTCTCACTTGATTATATATATATATATTTTTTTCTTTTAAGTCCAGTCACAGTATATTATATATACAAGGTTATATATATATATATATATATATATATATATATATGTGTGTGTGTGTGTGTGTGTGTGTGTGCCTCTCGGCTTAGCTTTTAAACAGTGGAGATAGGGTAGGATTCTTAATATTTAAAGGGGTTAATATGTTTATTTCACCACTTGAAAAATAAAGCCACTTTAACTAATTTTTTTTTCAACAAATAACAATAATATTTTATTCAACAATATTCAGGTTGTTTGTACTAATTTTACAGATTTAATTTTAAATGACACTAGTTTTAATTCTTTATATATTTATGTCAAAGATCTGCTCATCAACAATATATTTGCTACAATTATAACTATTTATATACCATTATTATCCAAAATCAACATTTACAGGATGAAGCACTATGTTAAACATTCTGCTCTTAATAAGGTTAGTATTCTGAATTAATTTCAGTGTTATACTGGTTTACTACCTTCCAACCAAGTAATTTCTAAATTTATGTTACAGGTTGATTTCCGAATTCTACATCAAATATTTCTTTCAACAACCATTTGAGGTATCAATAGTTAAATTTCACAACAAAGAAACCTTATAATGCCCCACACTGTAAATACTTCTTTTAATAAATGTTCATTTTCAATTATAATGTATTTTATTTTACTTTCTCACTGTACTAGATTGTCCTTGTCTGTCCAGTCAAAGAAGAAGAAGTTTTTAAAGATAGATAGTAAAGACAATATATCTATATCCACAGATTGAGCTCTGACGATAGACCTCCGATACAGTGGCGGGGTCTAGGTTCTGAGTTACAGTCAACTTGACCTCTCCCCTGCAACCGGTGAAATATTAAAGGCCTATAAAAAGAAACTTAATTTTGATAAATCGATGCCCAAGGTCCCTGACAAGTTTCCTAACTGCTCTTGGGGGCTGATGAACGCCTCAGACATCGATGAGCTCTAGAAATCTTTTAGTAATTATTACTAACTTGCTAGGTTCGGACTAAACCTACTACTAGACTTAACTTTAGTTTTCCTTTTCGGATACTTCCAGTGTTCACATCACCTTGCAGTATCCCTACCTTTATAATTCTTCGTTATTTTTAATTCATTTAATTTATAACAACTATAAAAGAATTATCAGGTTTTCTCTTTCTCTTACTCTCCTCTTTGCATTCACCTTAAGTGATTTTTCAATGCTACTCGCCCTTTCTCTTAAATTCACTTCAACCCTTAAGTTCTTCAACCCGCAATACTTTAATTTCTGGTCGTCATTCATTCAAATTCCTCTCTACTTCAATTTCACTAACCCTTCCGTTGTATAACCTTTATACTCTCTTGTTACTTACTTTTGGTTTTGTGTACATTTGTGTTTCTGAATTCCTGGTGAATTCCAATACGAAACTAATTAACACCACCTAAGTAACTTTTTTTTTCTCTCTCTCTCTCTCTCTCTCTCTCTCTCTCTCTCTCTCTCTCACCTCTAGTTTTCTCTTTTAACCTAACTCTGAACTTGAACTACTCAACCGATAATCTTTACTTCCCTTCTTAAGCGAGTCACGGTTAACCAAACATCTTTTCTCTCATTCCTATCCTTCTCTACCTTCACACTTGTTCTACTCTATTCCAAATCCATCTCTTAATAAATCTCTTTATTTATAAAGCAACTAAACATTACAGGCCAGCATGCCATCCAACAAGTAGATATCCATCTGTCACCTGAACAAAACCCAAGTGGGAGAAGCCCAAATAAGGATTACTCTTATGCCCCTTATAATTTCTTCCTTACTCTCCTCGCGACCTGTCTTAAAAATGTAAAAGCATTTATAAGCATCTCCAGCTAAACCTAGCTACGTATTCGTTAGTGGTTCAACCACTTATAAACAGCCTAAGTATAGAGACTTATATTTACTATTCCCTTCTCTCTTCTCAACAACTTCTACCTTAACTTTTCCGACAGGAAGTGGAAACTTTGGATTACTGTATTTCTGTTAAATCTTCTAACTTTTCTACAAGTCCTGTTTTACCCTGATTTCTACAATAGCAATCTATTAGTCAAACATAAATTAGAATCTACAGAACTAGAGTTACCAATACTCTTTTATATTTCCAAAAACCAAAAGAAGTGTCTGATATTACTAGTTTTTATACTCAACAAGAAGTTGATTAGTGTTGTTCTTCATTCTTCTTGTCATTCCTTTTTCTGTCCGATGTCCGTTTCCTGTAGGATTCCATTCCACATCTAAGCCTCACTTAGACTCGGCCCATTTCTTCTCCTCCCAGTGGATGTTCGCTGCCGGCGGCCACGACATAAGCCAACTAACGCTCAGGCTCATTCCCATCCACAGCTATCTCCACATAGCCATCAATCGTTGATTCCCAGATTAGATGGTCGCCTCCAATTCAAGTCTGACAGGGAACGTCAGGCCACTACGTCGTTACGACTGCCGCTCATTCCAGGCCTCGTCCACAAACTCCACAACCTTCTACTTCAACCTTCCAATTTTGACTCTCGACGCCGACTGTCTGGTTCTTACTGACTCCCCTCTTCTCCTCTTCTCTCCAGACATTAACGGTCTTCTTTTTCAATTTCCAGCGCGCATGCGCACTTTCCTCTTCCTGCAATTCAAACAAAACTGACACAGTATCGATAGTTTCTATGGTTTCCTTTGTTTATGAATAGTTCCCTCGTGGTCCATAGCACTTTTTATACGTAACGTAAACACAACGTTACAAACTGTAAAGTAATAACTAGCAAATACCTGCCAAGTAAGTTCCAGTTTTAATTAATCTACGGTTTAATTGTGTTTTATTGAATAATTATTAAGAATACCGGGCGTATAACTTGATTTTTTCAGACTTCATTTTATTTTGAAATTTTCTGCAAGGAGAATGGAATGAGCTGAATAGCTATGTTACATTTTGTTCAAGTAGACAGGAAAGATTTTATTTGTGAGAGTAAGCTATGAATATTAATGATAGGTGTAAAAAAGATATCATCGTTAATGAAATAGGCTACTGAGCATGTTAATAGGCGTTTTAAGATATGGGGCTACTGTTTAAAGTTTCAAATCCTCAGTCGTAGGCCGCCCCATGGCTGAGTGGTTAGACCGCTGGGACCCGGGATCGGATCTCGATGGATCCATGTGGAATTTGTGGTGGACAAAGTGGGGTCGGGGCAGGTTTTTACGGGGTGCTCCTGTTTTTCCTGCCAGATATCATTCCATCGTTGCTCCATTCATCTTAGTATGACTGTTTGGTTGTAATAAAGATTTATTATAGATCCTCAGTCATACCTTTCTTTTAACCCAGTAAGAGGTTAGAGAAACTAGTTATTAAATAACTATGGCAGAACTTATTTATATTGTACGCAAAATGAAATTTCTTATATGGCTTAGGGCCTTTGTAACATCTGTTTGTCTTTCGTACCATAATGCTAGAGAACTATTGCAATTAAACATTTTAAAAATGAATATGGAGTGTTTATCGTGAATTTAACTCCCACCAATTGAAGGAACTAGCTGTATGGAATGCCATTCATGGAAATCCGTCAGATTAATTGTAAGTTTTCATTGCAGTAATTTGTTTTAACGTAGTGGTGAGAGAGGTTGTATACGGATTTCACATGTATTATTTGAATGGTGCGCTCGTTTTTGGATACGGACAGTGTCACGCACCGGGTCTGCTCTCGTTGGTTACCGCACGATGTAGAAACCTCTATATTATAGGCCCACTAGCCTTGGGACTACACCGGCCTTTGAGTAGCGGTCGCTGGCTCGCCGCATACACAACGGGGCTTTATAAAACTAAGACTCTTGCAGTCTTGCAGTTAGGTCTTGTTCTTGCCAGAGTCTTGCAGGGTTGTTCTCGGTCTTGCATGGTCGGTCTTGGTCTTGTTCTTGCTAATGCTGATGCGGTCTTGGTCTTGCTCTCGGTCTTGCATTTTTTGCAAGACCAAGACTGCAAGACCAAGACTGGTCTCGCTCATCACTACTGAGTAATTCAATTTCTCTATTATTATAAAGAGAATTGTCCACCTAACCACAAATTAAACTGAACCAAAAACTGTCCTAAAATATATATGGTAGTATAAATTATACCAGTCACATAGTACACATTTACACTTTAATTATTAAAATGCTAAATGTATATATAAGACAATAGTTAAACATTTATAAGTCAGCATCATCAAGATATGGAACATTATTGAAGGAATGTATACAGGAGTGTTATATATGTATGAATTCAATTAATATTACACTATTGTAAACTAAAGAAAAGGGCTAACTAAATGTTGCATGCACTGAACTTTTGGTCCGGTTTAATTTCTGGTTAGTGGACAATTCTCTTTATAATAACAAACATTTACTACAAACGTAAAAATAAAATTTATCAATACTCAATTTCTCTAGTAATAAATCATAGTCTACAGTGTCGAAAGCTTTTCTTAGGTCCAAGAATAGGCCTGATGCTAAGCTATTTCTGTCAACTGATTTTTTTATTTGAACAAAAATGTCAAATAGAGCAGTGGCTCTACTGCTTTTTTATGTAAGCCCATATTGCATGGGATGAAAGAATGTATACAGAATTAAAAACTTTGTCAAGGATTTTAGCCAAAACTGGTAAAATACTAATTGGTATATTACTAGGGTCTGTGTCATTTCCTCCTTTTGAAATGGGCACTACTCTCGCAATTTTACATTTAGAAGGTACAATTCCCGAGCTTAGAGAGAGAGAGATTTACAAATTGGACAATATAGGGAGTTAGCCAAATTCTGTTGTTTTTAATAAGTTTTTTTAGTAAGAAAACCATCTGTATGGTTCCCAAAGTTATTTAGTTCACTTTTTATTTTTTTTAATTTCATATTCATTTGTAAGGAATAAACTTCCAATTGGAGTGTTGCTGTATGAGGGTTTATAAGAATCGTTATTTCTGGATATATTCTTAGCCAAGTTTATAACAACGTTAACAAAATAAGTGTTTACGTTTTGCGAAATTTCTACTGGGTCCTTGATAGATTTATTATCAACCATTAGTTCGACCAAGGAAGTTTTTTGGTCCTTTTTGGAATATTCAGAAGTTTATTTACAATTTCCCATAAGTGTCTGGAACTTTTAGTACTTGAAAATCTTTTTGTATAATATTCTTGTTTTAATTCCCTCTTTGTTTTAGTAACTAAATTACGAACTCGTTTATATTCTATTAATGTATATTCTGAAAAATATAATGATTTGGTTTTCTTATAACATTGATCTTTACTATGAATTAGTTCCATGGGTTAAGAAGTTATCCACTTACAAAAAGAACGAGATGCCTTTTTAGATTTGGATCTTTGTTTGTGAACAGTACAAGCGACAAATCCACTTTTTATATAATCTAAAAGTTCATCATAATAAATTTCTGGATCATCAGATGAACATACAGAAGTAGTGGTTTTAGAGTAATAAGATAGTTTCTTGTAATCAATATTTTCCACAACCTCTAAATTACCTGAATCTGGTTTAAATTTGATAATTTGTGAGACAAGATTCAGAATTAGTATATTGTGATCACTAAAGTCTGACTTTATGTTAACTATTTTTCCATCGCTCTAATAACGATGTTTTATTTCCTTTTATTCTAGTTGGTAATTTATTATAACGCATTAAACCAAAGCATTCTTCTAATGACTCACAAAATGTAGTTGCTTTGCTGGAACAATATATATATACTATATTATATATATAATATATTATATATATAATATATTATATATATACATATATATATATATCAATATTAAAATCACCTGCAAGTATTACTGAACCCCTGTTTACTTTCATTAAAATTAATTCTAAATCATATAGGAAGTTTTCATACATTAATTCATGAGGATTGTGTACTCCTATTAGGCCTATATTAAAAGTAGTGCTCCCTTTAATCATAATATGAATTATGCTGTATGAACATGCCGAAGCATTAATACACTGTATAACCTCACCGTGGAAACTGTCACGTAGCACATAAATTGAAACACCCCCTCCTCTAGAATTTCGGATAATATGGTGTGAATTATAATTAGGAAGGTCAAAATGCCTTTCATCACCAGGCCGTAACCAATTTTCGGATATTACAAAGACTTCTGGAAAATTTAGCCTATTTGCGAGAATTTCTAAATCCTCAAACTTATTACACAAACTTCTTGCATTTATAAAACATAACGAATAACTATCGTGAGAAACAAAGCTATCTAAATAATCATTGATCGTGTCAAATCTTTGTCCCATAACTGAAAATTGATGCTTGGATAGGAAGATCACGTTTTCTGCCAGTTTTTTACTTATAACTCGCGAACAAAGGCGAAAGTAAAAAATCCGGCTTCGAGGTGCATTTTAAACGTAGATAAATGGATTGAAGGGTTTCAATCCATTTATCTACGTTTAAAATTTCAGATTTCTGCGTTCAGTAGATTTCGATGGGCATCGCGCAGAAACAGACAGACAGAAAGACAAACACTTCCTTTTATTATTATAAATTGAGGAATTACTCTGGATGTATATTTTTCCAGATCTGGGAGTCTGTAACTAACCTATCTAGAGCTCAGGTTAGTATTTTCGAGAGATTAAGTATTTTCACCTAATTAAATTATTTTTTTCTGGGCGACATAAGATAATGAGAAATTTAAGTCCAATGTCCCAAGTATACAGAGTCCACGATGAATGTCCCGAAATATCAGTACAGTATCAATAGGTCTAATAAACATAATGTGACTTCCCCTTTGCTATTTTACAAAACAGTCCATAGCCTGACAGTAGCCTAACTCATGCCGAAAGCTAGTTAGTCTCCCCCCTTATTTTTTCACCGTATAAATATAATAATTTTTCCCAAAACATCTGAAGCCTAGACAAAGTTTCCTGTTGTAAACAGATACAGGTACGGTATTGTATTTTATTTACGAACCACTCATTTTTAGGGTGATTTTCACACGCGTTGAATCCTTCTAGTCTTAACCTAAAATGCAGTAACTCCGGCTAGTCAATGTAAAAGTTTTAAAATGTTAAAATCAAATATATTTTTACCCATTTGTAAAAATCTAGTCTAGCTTCAGTTCAGAGCTAGTCAATAGATAGCCACATACCGCACTCCATGCTGGTTCGATGCGGCCATGATTTTAACTTTTTAAACATTTTCACAGAGGATGGCCACAAGTGAGTCGAAATATATTTGATTTTAATATTTTAAAACTCTTATATTGACTAGGCGGAGTTAACACATTTTAAATTCAGACAAGTCAATATGGCTCATTTTCAACAATATTGTAATGGGGCTAGCCGGGCATTCAATAGAGCACATCAATTAAGAAAGTTAAAATTAAGCTACAGTCCTTTTTTTTCTTTCAAGAAACATGGTTTAACAAGCAGTGCTTAAAGCTGAATCTTCCACCAAATTTCATCAGGATTAAGACGAACACTCACAGCTGTGCTGCAAACAAAGCTTTGGGAATTGCAAGGTCAACCTGGCTGAAAGAAGAGATCAAGACACTGTACATTAAGAAACAACATATAAATTGTCATGCTGTGCTCATCTAATCAGTTCAGAGCTAGCCAGCACGTCACATACCGAACACTATGTTGGTTTGATGTGGTCATGATTTTAATTTTTTAAATTTATTTCACTGAGGATGACCACAAGTGGCTCGAAATGTATTTGATTTTAATATTTTAAAATTGTTATATTGAGTAGGCGGAGTTACCGCATTTTAGATCCATACAAGTCAATATGGCTCTATGTCTTTACAATATTTTGTCCCATGAAGACACATTTAGTCACTTTGGAATCACAACCCGCAGTTGAAAGTAAGACTGAAGCAGTTCTAAATGACTTATTATTGTTTCATAAAGTGTTATAACAGCTGTGGAAATACCCTGTGGCTTTCTGTTTTCAATGTAACCTTGCGTTAAATCATACAGTAATATTTCATTGTGCTTGTTAACTAGGCTAATATGGATAATGATTAGTTTTGTCTGTACCTAATGGATTTCATGTCCTTGGGGTATTGAAGATCGATATAACAGGTATCTTTAGCACTGAACGCCATAATGAATACATAACCAATATGATGTGAAGTTGAGGGGATTCACATAAACAATGGGTAACATTTTTCTTTGTATACATATCGTACGCAAGAATTTCTCGTACATGATTATTTCCAGTTTTTCCTTTTGTATAAAATGCAGAGTACAGATTTTAACAGCTAACAGTTTCTTCGGCACAAACAATCAGGTATTTCAATTACTATTTTTGTCTCGAGCGAGTACATTTCTCAGAAAAAGAAATGTTGCCAAATTTACATTTACACCCTGCTTTACTCTGAAATAGTATTATCCTATTAATATCCCATTATTACTATTCATTTTTTTCACATCAGTGAAGAAAAAACAAAATAATTCACCCTTAAATTAAATTGAAACATTATTGCGTGAAGCAGATAAATCTGGGATAGCTCACAAGGCAAGTTCGAAGCGAGTGTGTCTTCAGTTGTTTTTACGCTTTACAGATGTAAGTTCCACCTGGAAAAAGCTCTGGTGATTACTCCCTGGCCATTCTGCGGAAGTTTTCTAATGATCTCTAAAACCTTAAACGTAAACACAAAACGCAAAATAGGTTTTATATTTATTTCAATGTGATCTACTGGTCCTTTGAATCGCCACAATTACACCTCTTCTACTCTTATTCCCATTATGACGTAACTTACGGTATGTACAATAAACTTCAAAAGACTTGATGCTTTCCCAGCATTGATTTTACCAGGGCCCGGGTTTTGATGACCTAAAAATACTATAAAATGACTGCAAAAATACAAAAAGATGACCCAAATAAAAAAAATACAAAACAAAACAAAAAGACTCAAAACTGTTTATGAAAATACTAGTTTATTCATCATTCATGTTGTTGACCCAATTATAGGCTTGTAATTAGTTAATTGATACTTACAGTTCAATGCAAACAGCAAATACCATGAAATGATAATTCTTTCACACTGGCCGTGTGTAGGCTAAGATGGAAAGGTGAAGTCAGAATGAAAAATTCAATGCCATAGCCGGGATTTGAACCAGGATCTTCGGCTCTCCGTGCCGATGCTCTAACCAACTGAGCTACCATGGCAACATGCCGGTACAACATTAAATTCTTCAACTGACTCACAATCCCAGTATACCACCAGGCGTTCTCAATATGAGATACGAACCCAGTGGCGACTTACAACCTGTAAGTACTTTAAGAGCTGGGCTTCATAGTAAACCACTAGTAGCCCAGCTCTTAAAGTACTTACAGGTTGTAAGTCGCCACTGGGTTCGCATCTCATATTGAGAACGCCTGGTGGTATACTGGGATTGTGAATCAGTTGGAAAATTTAATGTTGTACCGGCACGTTGCCATGGTAGCTCAGTTGTTTAGAGCATCGGCACGGAGAGACGAAGATCCTGGTTCAAATCCTGGCTATGGCATTGAATTTTTCATTCTGACTTCACCTTTCCAGCAAATACCATCTTTCTGTATCCAAATTAAAATTATAACAATATCTATTTACTTGTGCTTATTTAGAGTTCCGATAATATTAAATGTAATTAAATGCATAACAACTCTACATATTGCGAGAAACAACACAAAATAAGAAAATAATGACTTTATATTTTAAAAATATGAAATTTAAAAGAATGGCCGTAAAGTAATCACAAAAACACCAAATAATGACATTACCTTCTAATAATAACCTAACAATTAAAATGGGAGAAAATGACCCTAAAAATTATCATTTTTTATAATCTAGAAGTCATGATCAGAATACCTGCACTAGTGGGCATCATCCATTATGTTCCGGTTAAAAGATATGTCATCAAAATCCGGGCCCTGTTTATTACAGATAGCTTCTCGGTATTCCAGAAGATCGGCTCCAGAACAAGCAGCAGCCGAAAGTTCGGGCATCTTCAATCTTTTCACCCGTCTGGAATGCGGAGAAGCCAACTTATAGTGAACTTCAAGTTTATAATCTCAGTTATTTAAAGTAACATTGCATTTGTGTTTGGTATCTCTATTATAGGAACTTTATCTGTGAGTTTTGATAGGCCTATTGTAATTTCATTTTTTTTAAATGCGATCTTTTGAGAATTTTACAATTTTAGTTATCTTGGAAATCTAGTACTATTTTCCTTTCTACATGGAGATACTGATAATATTTAACGCTTTGCGCTCAATCTCCATACAGTACGATCAAGTTCCTATTCAAGCTCTTGTGTTCAGTGTGTCGTTAGTTCTCAAGTGTGGGAAAGCAGGAAATATGTTGGACAATACTAAGGACAGTGTGTGTGGTACGTCAGCACAAGGGAACCAATTCAAGGCTGCAGTACTACCTTTAGCTTAGATAGCAATTTCTTTGCTGTCGTATATAATCATCATCCTTGATTGCGCCGTTCCATACAGAATAAAACCCACGCTACTTCGACCCAACATTCCTGCATCACGTGCAGTTTGTGAAAAAAGTCTCCTGAGGTGCTGACAAGTTGTATGAATGGAATATTAGAATTTCTATAAAGAGGAAGAGATCACCTCGAATTAAAAGCAGACTAAACCTATGGGTTTCTCCTACATAAGCCTAGCTCTCATCAGCTAACACTGAAATGGTTTATTTGCAAGTATTTAAAGATAAATACACTGAGTAGTGATATGTTAAAGACAATATCAGGTGTTAGAGTTTTGTCTTTTTAAATATTGTAATTTTTCTTAGATTCTGTAAGCTATTTAAGTACAATAGAGTAGCTTTTTTACTGCCTGTGGTCGTACTATAGATAGAGGAAGTATTATTTTCGACCCCAAATTCAAAGTTGAGTTTTTAACATAAATACACGTTTTGAGGTCTCCGAATAAAAAAAAAAAACATACTTTTTCGGAAACTTGTCTGTGAGTGTGTATTTGTGTGTGTGTGTGTGTGTGCATCTGTGGATGTCTGTGATCAGCCTAGCTCCAAAGCGGAAAATCATTTAAAAATAACATGTTGTATTTGGGTCACGTACCTTCTGAAGATACGACTCAAAGATTGCAGACAAGTTTCTCTTATTTTTAAGAGGACTTTACATGAAGAAATTTTCGTATTTCGCAATTTTCTCGAAAACGGTTTGAACGATTTTCTTTAAAATTTGAAATTTGCACATGGATTGCTTATACTAAGCGTTAAAACTTTTATTTGAAACTAAAAAAAAAATCTCTGAAGGGTAATTATAAACCACCCACTGTTTATAGAAACTCTGTTTTCCATGGTGAACAATAAAACTTTGGAATCAGGTTGAAGCAACTGAATACACACTCTTTCACGGCCTCTTATTAAGTGCCAGTATGGTACTTTATGAGATTGTGTGTGGGGGACGGAAAAATGTCTGTCCGTCTGTCTGTCTGTACGCGCCATAACTCAAATACGCTTTATCGGTTTTTCATGAAACTTGGTACACGTATTTATAATGTCTATGGGAAGAACCCTATTGATATTGAACCAAATCGGTTCACCGGTACCGGCGTCAAACCCAATTTAGTTTTTAGGTAGATTTCGAAGAAAAATCTACCTATTGCAATGGATACCATGTCATGATTTTCGAAAAATTCTTTCATATCTTTACGTTTCATGCTCCCCTAAGCACGAAACCACCGCCCGTTCGAAAAAAAAATTTGTGATATTTATATATATATATATATATATATCTTTACACGATAGCGGCCGTAATTTTGAAGATATTTGAACCAAATTTTATTATGTTATTTCTAGGCCCAATAGTTCGGACAAGTTCGTTAATGAGCAAAATTGGCCCAAGGGGGTGGTCGGGGGAGGGGGTTGAAATTTTTAAAAATGTATATCTCGGCCCCTATGAAGTATAGAGGGAAACTTTGTTTGAATAAATTAGAGTACTCCCTATGGAGTTCACAGTGACACCATCGATTCGGGGGTTCGATTGAGGGTGGGGGTGGGGGTGGGGGATGAAAATTCGATACTTTTGAAACCACGTCTTGTGGGGTATCGTTGAAAAGCTCTTGATGAGTGTAGGCTAGTGTGCCTAACAGAATTTGCAATAGGATTTTCGGAGGACCACTGGGAAAACCCAGAAAATATATATGCTTAGAAGTGCAGGAATATTGAAGGAAGCAGGAATAATGGAGAGAGAGTATTGTTGCTTTATTCTTCTTTTCTTGTAGATTACTGCTTCTCTTCTTACCTGGAGTTGTATTTGGTATAGACCAGTATTTAATAGTACTTGCTATTTTACTAAGTAGATTTCAGGAACAACTGGAGTTCGCTAGAAAATACACTATGTTTTGTGCTTTGAAATACTAAATGTAAAGTTCTTTATTTTGATCCCAAATGGTTACAAAGTCTTTGGAATAATTGAGCTGTACTGGCTCAAAATACTACTGCAGTATACTCTATCTGTCAGTAGGGAAAAGAGAAGCTGCAATTGATTGCCAAAACTTCTTAACTTTATAAAAGCTGAATTACTTTTGCAAAAACCACTAGTTTGCTAGACCAGTCTTTGGTCTTTGTGAAATATTATAGTTTATTCAAAACTACTACGGCAGCATATTTGGCTTGCACGTAGAGGAAAAGAGGAGCTGCAAGGATGCCAAAACTCCTTATATTTATATGAGCAGATTTACTTTATAGTAATGTAAAGATGCTAAGCCTTACTTGGCTTTGAGAGTTAATACATGGTTTAGCTTGATTTACTTAACTTGTATTGCGACTACATCTGATGAGAATGTGACTGCATTTAGCCGGACTGTAGTTAAGGGGTGTACAGTTATTGAAGCTGAAGTTCTATGGTGCTGTAGTCCATCCCAAATGGTGGCCAGTAGCTAGTCCTTCCATGGCTACAAGCTACGCTCCACGAAGTTCTAGTGATGTCCTGGAATCCACCTCCTGGTAGATTAAGTAGTGGCTGCTAATGCTGGTTCCATGCGTAGTTGTATGTAGAAACTGTACAATAATATATTCAGACTTGTGGTCTGTTGCTAAATTGGGGCTGTGCCCTTACGAAGCGACGATCGGTGAGAGAGTGAGTAAAGTCTAACGGCCAAAATGCGTTCACATAATCATCTTACAAAGAGTCAGGTTCTAGAATCCTATGGAAGGCTCTTCTTGAAGTTTCCAGTAGCTTCCATCCAGAATAAGAGTACATTTAAAGATAATAACATGCTGTAATTATTTCTGTAACATAAAAAATCTGCATGTGAACATTTGCATTATAATTGTAATGTATAATTACTGAGAAATTTGATAATTTTAATGTGGTAAATAATCGATCTATTCATAAAGCTGCTTCTACAACCAAGTACAATAATCGATATGACGCTTCTAAGTGAGCTAATGTATTCTGGCTGTAGCGCCAAGTAAATGTTAATGAGCTGTCACTCGAGTTATCGATATTAGTTCGATGTCGGCAATGTAGCTTTCTGTTGCTAATTAACATTAATTATTTAATCTAATGATAATAGCTAATAGTAACAGGAATGAATATGTAAAACTATTCCTTATTTTATTACAATACAGAGTATAATGGATATTTTCTTTATCTAAGTGTAAATAAATAGATACAAGCGTGCCAAGAATTCTGTTTGCTGGTAACTGGCATCAGTGCCATCTAGTGACTTGTATTAATACTTCATTACTAGTATTTGCTATAAAGTATAATAAATGGGCTCTAAGCTCCACGAGCTTACAATGAGTACTCTACAAATCAATAAATAGTTTCTTGATAGCTCTCATATGACGCGAGATTTTAATGTTTGAAAATAATAACACTTAAAAGAATTATTATAATATCATAATTTTGTCTTGTTTAGCGGCTTTGCTAATTTTATTCATTGCTGATCTTGCGCACGGCCTCCCAGAATATTATATCCTATTCTTGTTGTCAAAACAAATGATTGTAGGCTCTTCCTCTTTACCGAATTCAGTTCTTATTACTGCAGGTTTACCATGCCAAGGCTAAAGAAGAAGAGTGCTATGCAGCGAAAATAAATTAAACCAAAAGCACTTCGAAATCTACCTCCGCCTGTAGGCCTGCCTAAAGGGATTTTTTTTATTTAAAAGCGCCATAACTCAAATACGCTTGATCGGATTTTTATGAAACTTGGTATACACATTTATAATGTCCATCGGAAGACGTTTTTGATATTGGACCAAATCGGTTGGCCGGTACCTGAATAATACCCAATTTAGTGCATTGTTATGGTATTATATAACAAAAGGCCCTATAACTCAAATATACTTTAGCGGATTTTCATGAAACTTTGTATAAACATTTATAACGTCCATGGCAAGAAGCCTATTAATTTTGAACCTAATCGGTTGACCGTTACCAGAGTAATGACTAATTAAATGTCACATGTTTTTTAATTTTGGTCTACCGGTATAATTTGACAGTTAACACTGTTCCTTCACATATGCTTATCAAACAACACCGTCAAACTGACTGAGTTGGCCAAATGGTAACGTCTTGGACTCGTATTCTGGAGGTCCTCGGATCAAATCCCGGAGCCGGCCGATTTGACAAGGGTTTTTTTTATGTGAGTGCGCGATTGTCAAGGTATCACAAATCTGTGGTTCTGCTGACGCTGGTCGATTTTAATCTAATTAGAAAAACTTATTTTCTGCATATCATAATTGTAATTATAACTGATTCAACAAAACATACTGGCAATTTGTTATATCAGTTTATCTGATTTTATTCTATATCAAAATGTGAAGTGAGATAGGTGTAGGCCAATTGCTGGCCATGCTTAGAGTAAATGAAGTTACGAGAGTATATTAATCAGATTTTATTTGTCTAATGTATCCTTCGGGGATGCGATGTGATGTGGTAACGACATTCTGTTCATTTTTACAACCAATTTACACGAAGAGAATGTCATACGTAATAATATACTAAGAGGCTAACTTTTATTTGGGCAAAGGAAATTATGTGAATTTCTCGTCGGATTTTTATTTTCAATTTCCTTCTTTTTTAAAATATTTTTTAAATTCAGACAATAACGATTTGGATGCAAATTAACTATAAGGGAGGTTAATTCAACTAATAATTGCAATAATTATTATTAGTAATGAAGGCATTATTTAGCAATTAGTTTAAATCAGTTCATTCTAGTGAAATAGGGGAATTAATTTAGTTTATATTACATATTGTGTAAGCACGGTTTCAGACAATTTCTCACGAAATTCTCTTGGAGATAGCAGGCAGTCCCAGCTAGTGGAAGGTTGCATTATTATGTCAGTTCAATAGCAAGCGAGTTTCGGCTTTCAAAGAATTGGCAAAGGGAAGAGAAAGTTATAAAAGTGCTTACTGCCAAGAAAACAAATGTTTTGAAGAACCTTAGAGGAAGAGAAACGATTTATTGAGGTATTATGAAGAATGCCGAAACGAAATAATTGGTTATATTTAACAATAAGTGTATAGGTGTAATTTAGTTTTTAAGTCTGCAAAATTCGATGGGAAATTTGTGTGTTTCGATTTTCCCATGCGGAAATAATATATGCATGGTCACGTGTAAGAAGTACGAGAAGACCCTGGGAATTATATCTAGCAAGTAAATACAAAATATGTATTTTCTTATTGGTTGAGATAGAAATTAGGCTTAGCCAATAAAATGTAACAGAAGCCATGTGACCAGTCCTTCTGATTAAAAAAATTAAGAAAGTAGGCGGTAACTAACTTTTCAAAATAGACTTGGTAATGTATTTTGGAAATGTAAGAAGGGATACTCTTTTTCCAACCTCTGGAGCGAGAGGTTAAATTATAAGAATAGATACTCTTTTTCCAACCTCTGGAGCGAGAGGTTAAATTATATGGAGGTATAATGTAGATTACCATCCGGGTGATTTAAAAGACGTGTGTGGCTAGGTTAGCATAAAGTACAAACCTACGACAAGTAAGATGTACAGTAGCATAATGGTAAGACAACTACCATTTAGGGACAGCTCAGAAAGTTATAAGGTAGGAGTGCAATCACTTGTACAGTTTAAAGATTTGCAGTAGCCCACACATATGAAAATTTGAAGTGTTTACCACCAGGATTACTAACCTAGGATATCACGGTACTTCAGAACTGTGTAAGTGACGAATCATATTTTACATATTCAGACATTCAAAAGAGATAAAGTCGTTAATTTTTACCAGTGCCACGGGCTTTGATTTTGTAGAGAATAGCACTCCTGCAAAATTCATATCATCAACCCGAGAATAGAATCGACTAATAGCCTGGGTAGGTGGAACAAATAAATTTGAGTGAAGGATCACTTTGGCGCCTACTCATTCAGCATGTGCTTATTTTCCGCCACAGCTGTTGCCCAATTGTAAGGCACATTGCAACACTTCGGTTTCCACTACAGCTCGTGTCTGTGATAAGCTTTTAAACACATAATAATGTCCAATAACGGTGTAAAAGCAGGGATCCTAGTAAGAAAATATAAGCTAAATGCCAGATATAACAAATCTGACCCTTGTGTCCCTCTGGGTTATAATTAGTATTCTACTTCCTTATTGGCCCATCACCTACAGAAGAACGTCATCTAGATACACCGTAAATAAACTGCATAGGCCTATCTACAAATGAGTAAGCATTAGCCATATTTATATTAGTACATTCTTCCGATTGTGGGGAATTTCGTGTCCCAGCCTTGCCAGTCTCGTAAATTAGAAATTTCCTCCCTTTTTACTATTTACTCGTATGTAATCATCATTTATCTAGTTAAAATATAAAGAAGCATATTTTATTCTGATATATTGTGGTATTTAATAGCTTGAAATGTTGACAGGAACTACAAATTACCCATGAAATCAATGTCCCAACTCGAAGTATTGCATGTACGAAAGCTAAGAAATTGACCGATAAGTCTTCTAAAAACATTGTAAATACAGGAACTGCAGAAGGTATGCTCACTCTCATTGATGATATTACGATAATTATTTTATTCTTATTTGTACTGTGTTATTTATTTTTATTTAAGTGCTTAACTGAGTGTCCCTGCATTACGCCAGTCAACACCGTTACGCACGTAGAAATTAAATTTTCGCCGACTATGCTATTGCGGCATTAACTACGGCCATAAGTTAATTGGGAAGAACGATGGCAACAATGTGGCACCCACAAAAGTATTCCTTGTGTGATTGTAGGAAGCGTAAGAGCAAAAAACCAGATTTTTCAGGAAAGTACCTTAATTGCATGTCAACACCGTATCGTAGAAAAAAGTGTGATTTTGTGATTTTTATAAATATTTTTAGTGGAGCAAAGAATTTTTGGCTGTATTTTAAGATAAAGCATGTGATGAATCGTCGTTTTTTTTCAGTATTAACTTCGGAACCTTATGCACAAAAAAAAATGTCAACTCCGTAACGAATTTCTTCGTGACGGAGTTGAACTCTGTTACAGTGGTGACTTTATTGGCTTGCATATGTTTAATTTAATTTAAATTTAGCTTATTAATTGTATTTACCTCATTATATGAATATATTATCGAAAACATGTCCACATCTTGAAATGAATGTCAACACCATAACGCAAGTGCCCACACCGTAACGTAGTCTCCACTAGAGGTGTACAAATCTCGATTTTAGCTTGCCCATACCCGCTTGAACGCCAGGCAAGCAAGTTGCCAGCGTCATAGCTAGGAAGCAGGCAGGTTTCTTTAAATTTGATGGGTCAGGTCAAACCCAGCCTAGGCAAGTCAGAATAAGCTTGCGACATTCCTATCAGCTAAACAACTGTAGTTGCTAGTGTAGGTAATACTTTCTTGCTTTTCTACATGCTGGTAGAAGAAATTCACCATGCAGATAAATAAAAGGTGGATGAAGTATTAAAATCCGTTTAGCGTCTTAACAGAATTATTATTTTTATTATTAGGTAGATTTCGAAGAAAAATCTAATCTACCTAATCTACCTAATACATTCAAAAAATTCGTTCATATCTTTACGTTTCATGCCTCCCTAAGTACGAAACCACCGCCTGTTAAAAAAATTGAGATATTTATATTTATATACAGTATATGTATTTGTATATGTATATATATACTTATATATATATACATATATATATACTTATATATATACATATATATATATATATATATATATATATATATATATATATCTTTACACGCTAGCGGCCGTAATTTTCAAGATATTTGAATCAAATTTTAATATGTTATTTCTTGGCCCAATAGTTCAGACAAGTTCGTTAATGAGTAAAATTGGCGCAAGAGGGTGGTCGGGGGAGGGGGTTGAAATTTTAAAACATTCATATCTCGGCCCCTATGAAGTACGGTATAGAGGGAAACTTTGATTGAATAAATTAGAGTACTCCTTATGGAGTACCAACGATTCGGGGGTTTTGGGAGTACGAGTGGGGGTGGGGGTATGGGGATGGAAATTCTAAATTTTCGAAACTACGTCTTGTGGGGTATCGTTGAAAAACTCTTGATGAGTACTCTACAAATCAATAACTAGTTTCTTGATAGTTCTCATATAAGGCGAGATTTGAATGTTTGAAAAAGTTATCTTTCCTCTTTTTTGCAGTTATTATTGCGGGTTTGTCATGCCAAGGCTAAAGAAGAAGAATGCTACACAGCGACAGTAAATTAAAACAAAAGCACTTCGAAATCTACCTCAGCTTGTAGGCTTGCCTAAAGGGATTTTTGTTATTGTTATTAATGATTTTATGATGTTTTATCGAAAATGTTTGAAAATTTTTCCCATGCCGGACTAGTACTACCTTTGTTCATTGATAATTCAAACTGTCCACATTTTAGTTTCTCCTCGGCTTCCTTCAGGGTAAAATTCTCTAAACACATCTGAAGTTCCTCAACTACGTAACTGCACGGCCTTACCGCGGTATAAGTCGAAACGGAGCACGGTGCAACGAAAGTATGACTTTACCGGGGTAAACTAAGTAACTTTACCGCGGTATTCTGATTACCGAGGTTGGTGCACTCGGCCATCAGTGTGACAGGCCGCTAAGACATGTCAATGTAAACAAGAAAATGTTACCTAAGTCGGGTGTTCCCGGGAAATTTTTAAATATTGATGAATGTCCTGTGGCGATTTTGACAGCTACTCGTCTACTCCGCGTGGAGTAAAATGCGTTGTTGCAAGATCAAGTTACAGTAAACAATAACACCTGTGAATTGAATAAAGCGAAGGAAGAAGTGAGGTCAGTGATAACAATGAGAGAATATTGCAACGTTGCTTTTGTTTTGGATAGCGGAAGCCCAAGACCGATTTAGTCAGATCAATTAACATAAAGAAACACCGAAACCTTTGAAGCCGACTTACCAGTGCACTGCTATACCCAGTTTCATAATCTTTCCGCCAGGCTTTGACAGTTTTTATTTTTAACATATAAAACGCTAATTTTGCAACAATTTTCACCCCCCAGAAAATTCATAAAACGATAATACTTTCCCCCCTCCCCCCAGAAATTTCAATGACGCAGTCTGCGTCTTAACCCTCCCGTGGGCACCCTGCCTTATGTGTATCTTTATTCATTGTGTGATGTGCTTTTCCCCCTTTGTGAGTATTCATGATTCAAGTATTGTTATTTAATTATCATTTCTTAATCAAATTATTTCCTCAATCTTGAGGTGGTCCTCCAACACAATACAGAGTTCAAATTGCTTATGTTTGGAGGCAGCAAATTCGTCCCAGTCATAAGCAATAACAATACTCGTGTAGGTCGTTAGGGTATACCTACAGTCCTCTCATTCCTTACCATAACCCTACAGGATTTGTTACGTACAGGATTTGAAATATGGACCCAAACGAGCAGCCAAAAGCAGCAACGAGGAAGTAATGAACCTAGTTATGAAACATACTGCTTGCTCTCACGCCACGACCGACCCTCCCCGCAATTATTTTCTGGCTACGTCATTTTTGGAATTGTTATATTATTAATATATTGTTACAAAGTGGCCCAAAAAGTTAAAGCGACAAAAAATAAATTTATTTAAAAATTGCCCCCCGAGAAAATAATTTGGCGCCCTTGTCGACACCCAATCAGGTTGGGGGGTGAGCAATGAAGTTTGGGGGGTGAGTCTTGAAGTTTTGGGGGGTTGGTACTCTGCGTAAGGTTAACATATTTAATTATTAATTATTAATCAGCAAAACTTTTTGAAAAACACACATTAAATTGTGTGTCAGTCAATTATGAAGAGATTCTGTGATATGTTCACAGGCAGTGAATATATCAATAATAATCACTAATTTAAAGTTCAGTGAATCACCTTCACACGTGTACTCAAAGATGAATGCAACTTTTGAATGTATAATTAATGTTTATGAAGTTTAAAGTTTACTCACTTATAATGTGGAGTTGTTTTACGTTTGATATTCACGTTGATGTATAGTATGTTGAGTAGGTTCCATTTCTTGCTTGGAGACCAAATTTATGTAGTTTGTATGAAGATGTCTTCCATCCTTGTAGATTTGTGGATGTGTGAATTCCGCCATTTCTAGACACGGATTCCAGATATTTGACCTTCAATTTCGCTGGCTGATGTGTGTTTGCGTGAATCGCGAAGAAGAATAATGTATAGTTTTGCTTGCAGTAATAAATTGTTGCTAGTGTGAGCCACTTACGGCCATGATTACTCAGAAATTAGCTAATTTCTAAGCACCTAATGTATGACTCCATTGTTCGGCGAACAGTCGAAGAAGAAGTGGTGTAGAAGATGGCTTTCAGGAAGACACAATGATCAAAATGGCAAATGACAAAGAAAAGAAATGCAGATATTACCTCATATGTTTGACGTAAAATAAATTGAATATGAATAATAAACTATAATAAGGATCTCTGAATATTCATAATATATTACAAACTTAAATAAAGATAGTCTCTTGACTTTGTTATCAACAGGAGACATGCAAAAAATCTGTAGGCGCTGCCATGGAAATAACATTAACATGACCTAGAATACCTAAATGCCAATATTAATCGAATTAGAAAATTAATTGAAAGTCTTTAATATCCAATACCCAAAGCATTGGATTTCACAATGACTGATAATTAAGAAGTAAAGAGGGAGGTAACAGACGTGACATGGAGGGAATTAAATTACGAAGCAGGAAAAGGCTTTTAACTTTTAACTTTTCATAAAGATGAGTGATAATTAATACCTGCATTCAAATGGGTGAAATGTAGGGGCCCTTACACGATCAATATTATTGACAATACCAATATTGTCAATACAGTCGTTAACTTCTTGAGGGTACCACCGTCAATATCGTCATACCCTACACGGTCAATATTATTGTCAATAATTTTATCAATAAATTTGCTCAGTACGTTTGTTTCCACCATTCGGACAAGTGAAATTTTGTCTTTCCAAGTGGATTTTCTTGGCGTTTTGTGTTTTGAAAACATGGTCAATCGAAAAGAAGGTTGTTTAGCCATAATTATGGCTATCGGAAGTATTCGCGGAGTTCAGCGAAATCGATGGATGAGAGAGTGGTTGAAAAAACGTGAAGAATATTCTCATATGAGGCTGCTGAGGGAAATCAGATTGACATATGCGGAAGATTATTTCAGAATGAAAGAAAGGACGTTCATAAAATTATTACAGATGGTGGAACCACTCTTCATAAGGCAGATCACAAACATGAGGGAATGCATCCCTGTAATGAGAGATTGGCCTTAACCCTGAGGTACTTAGCTACAGGAAGAAGTTCTGAAGATTTGAAGTTATCTGTCATCATGTCGCCTGCAACTATCAGCGAAGCTGTAATTGAAACGTGTGAATCTCTTGTTCATGTCCTAGACAACATAAAAATAAGTGTTTTAAATATACCTTCAAGATGCCTTCCTACTTACCTAAGTACATCAGTCTGTCATTGCACAGAACCTCTTCACTACCTATATGAAAGTAGTTAGCATGACAGTAGGAGTAGGGAAACGCATATTGAATAATTTACAGCAAAAGATGATAGTAATTATGTATTGATTAAACAGCAAGGAAAAATACAACAAGAAATAAGGCAATAAAAATTCAAAATCCTCAATCTGAGAAGGTGTTGAAAAAAGTCGCCGCTTATAAATCCTGATGTTGGTTGTTGATTAGTTGTGGTGGATTATCACTGTGAGTATGAGAAGAGCAATTAAATGTGGAGAAGGGTGAAGTGCTGCCACAACTTGCTCCCGGTTGTATGGTACTTAGAGGGCTTGGACATTGACATACTTCATTTATTTTTACGGAGTTGCAATGGAGAGTGCGCAAGCTTGCTTCAAAAAGCATGCAATTTATTGCTTTCTCAGCAAACTGTCTCTGCTTGGCATCACAAGTGAGCAGTTTTTCTCCCCAAGCTTTTGAGATAGTTGGTATGGTTTGTCAGGGTTCGTCGAGTTTTCTAAATATGAACATACCTTTTGTAGAAACTCATTTTGTTTAGCAATCGGACCTTGCGTTCTAGCTTTTTTATTTTATTTTATTTTATATCAAGATCTTCAGATATTTTCTCAAGGTCACGTGTATAATCCATAATACTCCGCACAAATATCACTTCCGTTCCCTACGAAAGCACGGCAACAACTGAGTATTGACAATATTATTGACGTCCACCCCAAGACGCTCCATAATATTGACAATATCTCCTCCACTATTAAATATTGACGCCCCGAGATCAGAAAATCTGGATTTCATCAATATCGCTTCAATATCGACCGTCAATACGCTTTTTTTCACCTTACATGATCAATATTATTGTCAATATCATACTGTATTGTCAATATTATTGATCGTGTAAGGGCCGCTTTAGAAAAAAAATTGTGTCGAAATGTAATGCTTTAGAAGCGCGATCACCTGGATTGTTTGTCGCATATATGGTCGGGGAATTATATATGAAAGAAATAGGTAGAAGAAAATAATATGTTGCTGATAGAGTTTATTTCAGTACTATAGTGCAGCTTATCTATAAAGCGAAGAGCAAACCCAGTGCTGTTTATGACAGTGGTGCTATAATATTAAAGTTATAATCCCAATATTTCAAGGCCTTTATGATAATATTAGTTTGTAATGGTAGGAAGAACACCAAGGGTGTAACATTGTATGATACAAGAATAAATTACAAATTACAAATAGCCTCCCGTAGATTTTATCACCGTGAGGCAGACCAATAAGGGCCGTCAGTCATAGGAGAGAGGTTCCATCTGGCGCTGTGAAGTGAACTCTGGCTTAGCTCAGTTAGCAGAGCAGTGACACGGATAGCCTAAGGTCCTTGGTTAAAATTCCAGTGTCAGAGGAATTTTCCTCCTTTAATATTCTCATGTAATGTCCAATAGAGACAATACTCTGTGGTTCATGAATGCATATATATGCATATTCAATGTTACTGTACAATAACAGTGGAAGCCTGGAATTACTGGTCACAAAAATAAAAAATTACTGTGCCTCACAGTAGCCTACTGCATATGACATAACTTTTCTGTCAGTGAGGTAGCTCAGTTGGTACTGCAGTGGCGCGGATAGCCGAAGGTCCTGGGTTCAAATCCCAGTGTCAGAGGAATTTTTCTCCTATAATATTCTAATACGACATAGTTTTACAGTATCATACAGGGTGGCGCACGAAATGTCATACCATTTAATTATCTCATATATATTGTAATATAGCAGTTTCGCTGTTTCTAACAGTGCTAATGTAAGCCGAAGTTCGTGGAAAATCTGATAGGTGTCATCACCTGTCGGATTTCTCCATGACAACGAACACAACAACACGTTTGTAAAATGGCGCACAACGGGCTGTTCAATGGTGAACATAGGTGAAAGTAGTTCAGTTTTTCGCCGAAACGAAGAGTATAGTTTTGACTCAGAGACGTTTTCGTGCTCACTTTAATACAAGATGGACTCCTAGCAAGCAGAGAATTTAAAGACTAACTGAGCAGTTTGTGTTAGGAAAAAAAGCGGTCGCGACGGGCTAGTGTTCGTACACCTGAAAATATTGAAGCGGTTCGCGTTGCTTTGACTTGAAGTCCGTCTAAAGGGCTTCTGCAGAGTTGGGAATCAGCTCAGAGCGCATGTAATGGAGTTGTGTCATGCGTTGTGTGAAGACTTGTGTCGAAAAGTGGTGATGAATGTAAGGGTTCGTTTACAAGAGATTGTGAGGCAAAGCGGCGGTCATATTGAACACACTCTGCATTAAAGACATAATTCCATGCCCTAGTGATCAATTCTATGTATTCTATTTAAAGCTATAATACAATTTAATATGTGTTATGTGTAAAATAAATGATATGACATTTCGTGCGCCACCCTGTATATTATAACTTCATGTGACAGACTTTTATCATTTTTACCTTCTCTTCAGTGAATTTCTACAGTATCAGAATCAGATTTACTTATTTGTAATTTTTTACTCATGAACAAGTATTTACTCATAGATGAACAAGTAAAACATCTTAGGGTGGCGTGCACCATTCAGGAGTAAATCTTACTAAAGTAGTAAATTTAAGACGGAGACCTGGAGTATACAAGAACCAGTACATCTGTCTCACTCTTAAGTCATACTAATGTATGTGCTAGAGTGAGACAGACAAACCGGTTTTTGTTACGTAAGGTTCCCTTCCTAAATTTACTACTTTAGTGCTACTCTTTTAGTAACTTACTCTTTTAGTTGGTGTTGGAGAGCTCAATTGATAGTTACTTCTTTAGTTGTTACTAAAGTAGTAAGCGATTTTTACTAAAGAAGTAGTCGAATTCTGCGCAGAACAGAGCAGAAACGTTAGTGCAGCGCAGCAGAACACGTGCATTTCAATTGCCAGTATTATTCAAGTGCCAGATAATGAAAAGGAAAGGTTCGCTGAAACAATGAATATGAATTTGGGTTGTTCTAAATATTACTAATGACAATCTTCATGTTTTAAAATAGGTCTAATAGTAATGTTTTATTCATTACTAATTTTATTTCCTTCAATTGAGTATTTTCAGTTTAGTAGCCTACGTATGGGTACTGTGATTACAATTTTTGTGCAAACTATTTCTGTATTATAATGCAAACAATTGGAATTTCCAGTTGATTTTCATAATTGATTCACTGTCAATATTATAATTATTTTTCTCATAATAATAATAAATGAATTATTAATACTTATTGACTGTTTAACAATATTAATAAGAAGTATTACACGAAATCATGAAAAAGGGGGGATAAAAAGGATAACAAAACTAATAAGGGGCATTATGTTTCTGTCCTTTTTCAAATGCACAGAACATTTACTTAAAAAATATTACCTTATAAAAATAATAATATTACAACTGAGAAATGTAATATTTAAACAAAAAATGGCGGTACAATATTTCGCAAGCTATGAACTCCAATAATAATTATGTAGATGGTTGTGTGTTTAAAAATAATTTCAGTGACTACTTCTCTAGATCCTGTGCAGCTTCAACCTCCGGGCCCCTCCTTAAAATTTTCTTTCGGCACTCATGTTGGCATTTTTTTCTATATAGTTTATAATGCTTCTCACTTTCCTGTCCACAGGGTTAATTAAAATAGTTAGCAGCATACTATAGACCTGCAGCATCTGCTATAGTTTATTCCCAAACATGAAAGTCTCGTCTCACTCCTCCATTCGAGACTTGGGGAGTCTTTAAGGAATGGTTTTACAATGTGTCCCCTTCTCAATGTACGCTAATCCCAGAGTCAGGCAAATTTTCTTCCGATGTGGCCTGTTTGGACATTTTTACACCTGGGTTAGAAAAAAGGACATATTATTCATTAACACTGCGGGTGCAACTATTGAACTTTTAGCTCTTATAATTATTATTATAATCTGGCATTCGCAATGTTGTGCTTTAAGTTAAGCTATAGAAGTGTAATGAAAAAAATTAATTTACAATAATTACATTAAATCGTTTAACAATGAGAATCACCTATTGTTCAGTAATTCTATGGTTAAGTAGCAGGGGGAAGTGTTTTCTGGGTAGCTCCAAGAACGGAGGCTTTCATGTATTGGAATGTACTATACCTCGCCGATATCTGTATCCATATGATTAGCTTGAAATACATCGTCGTTTTCTGACCCAAAGTTAGGGAGAACTGCAACATCTAAAGGCCGATCCAGCTAGGAAGATATTTAAGAGCACATGAGCTCCTTGTACCGTGCAATGCAAACGTCCCTTCCACTCACTCTTCCCCTCACCTTTGGTGGACGTCTTCCTAGTTGGATCGCTCTCCGCAATGATATTTCCACATTTGACTGGCTGAAATCACATGGATGTAGTGAGAATCTGACATCGTTTCTTCCAAACGCCAAAATTTCATGTAAGGATTTATGAGCTTAATTATTTACGTTATTAAATGCCCTACTAGGTATGGTTCGCTTAATATTTATTAAATCACCTGCCACAACTCTCATTTTTGGTATACAACCTTCTTCATCTCAATAACTTATCCTCAGTTTGAACTATGTAATCCATTTAATGTGATATGTAACTCATAACTCACGCAAATGCCACAGAACAAACTTACTCCACAACTTTACTCCACCTCCTGAGTAGGAGTAAATATTGGCCTTATTTACTCCACAACTTACTACGTTAGTAACGTACTCCGTGTTGGTGCTCTCCACCACTTGTGGAGTAAGGTCATTTACTCTGGGAGTAAATAAAATTTTTACTTCTTTAGTACATTCCTCTATGTTGAAAGCCGCCGAGTTTAGTTTACTCCTGGTTGGTGCACGCCATCCTTACTAAAAGAGTACGGTTACTAAAAGAGTAGCTTACTAAAGTAGTTAGAACTAAAGAAGTAAGGCTTACTAAAAGAGTAAATGGCATGAGTTTGGTGCACGCCACCCTTAGTATTAGAACTTCGATGGTTCTTCATTTGTCTCTGCTTTTGGAATGTTTGACCGTTATGAGTCCATTGAGTGTTGTGCTGTTGCATATTGAACATGGCTGCACCGCTCAGCGTTTGCACCAAAAAAAGAACTAAAGGAAGAGATGCATACGTGGCTTGCTAGTCAGTCTAAAAATTTCTAAGGGCATAAAGAAGCTTGTGCAACGATGGATCAAATGCACTGAGAAGCAAAGGGGCTATCTTGAAAAATGGGATAATTGAAAGTTTTGTATTGTTGTTGCAATATATTAAAAAAGAGTGCGGATACTTATTGACTTACCGATACGACTTCTTCGACGAATTTCGGCTCCTGGTACACCTTCAGACGACAAAAAATGGATAACTACACCAGTGGCGGTTTCTCCTATAGTGCTGCAGTGCTACAGCACACAGCTTCTTTTCTGCTCGTCGTATAATGTTATTTTCAAACGCAATACTACATTTCCTTTTACTTAGATTTTGAACTTGGCGCGTCCACGCGAGAATTCCTTAGTTGACGTTGGAGAATGGAAGTCGGTAATTGAATATTATCTTTCCCGCTTCGTGAACGCATTTTGAAAACAGCTCTTCTCTTGTAGGGTGTGACGTCATGCTTAAGCTTGCCTTTATGGTGTGTAAACTGGTTTCAACATACAGAACGGGCTGCCGCTGAATTCCGTTCACGAGATTTTAAGGCGACTCACTGGAGCGCTGTGATCTCGCACAGATATAGACACAAAACGACACTTACCGCGACATCTGTTGGAATATAGTTGAAACTGTAGTTCTGGTTTTAGCCACTCCAACAGATTGAAAACAGAACTGAGTGTTTTGTATGAAAGAAATGATTACAGGAAAATCGATGGAGCTGTTCCACTACTATGATTAAAAACAATTTGGTAGGAACATTCTCCGAAATAACATAGCTTCTGAGGATTATAGTCACCACTCCTATTACCACAGCAGAACCAGAAAGATGTTTTTCTACCCTGAAAAGGATAAAGACACTCCTAAGGAACACCATCACAAGAACGTCTTACAGCTCTTGCAATGCTTTCCATAGCGAAAAAGATGGTTGCAAACATGGATGGATTCAACACGAAAGTCATCGATAACTTCTGTAGTAAGAAGGAACGTCCCATGGATTTAACTATTGAGACAGTAATTATTTAAGTAAGCCTAAACTAAATTCCGTGGCGCGACATCCCCGAGGGGACAAGGCCTACCACTCGACCACTGCGTCATCTACCTATAGACAGATGGCAGGATTGGGGGCATGTGGTCAGCATGCCGACACCCACGGCCGTTAATGGTGGTTTCCATGACGAGCCGCTACTTCTCTATCAAGTAGCTCAATTTTTTAAGTTTGCTGTATGAAATGGTATTTGCAGCACACTCTCGTTTTGAGCCACGAGCCGCTACTGAACTACACGCTGTTCTTCTCTGGTGCAAATGCTGAGCGGTGCAGCCATGTTTAATGTGCAACATTTAGTGAAGTCATCACGGTGAAACATTCTACATGCTGATATAAATTAACAACATCTCGACGTGCGCGAGCACAAAGTGGTACAGCCAACCTACACAAGATTAAACAAAAAGTGCTAATACTTATTGACTTACCCTCGTATTTATATATATTAATGCGATTCACGCAGAAGGAGCAAAATACAGGAAGTAATTGGATATATCAATATCTGAACTTGAAATCAAAGAAATATATACACCAATAGGGTTTTATTACAGCAATTTTTCCAAAGAGAATAATGCGGAAAAACAGCCACAATATATAAATATGTGTGCATATATAAAAGCATATTAATAAATTTCAACTTCATGCCGGTATGCACCAAAATTATACTCGCAAAGTAAAGACAAATTTATTATTAAAATTACAGCCGTGAGATACTTACGGAAATTATTAATTAATCAAATCCAGAAATCAATACGATTAACTAAACTTTCATGGCCAATACTCCAAAACCAAGAAAGAATATCCCTTGAAAGATAATTTAATTTTATCAATAATAATTACGCAAACTGTCTAATATACTTATTTTCCTATCCTCCTTCCTTACAATTTATTTAATAAATCTATTTAAGTGTTTTATAGATTAATTGAAATGAGTTATTATTTTACCTCTCTTCTTCATTTTCTTATATATATATATATATAATATTTAATGGACAACTCTGAGTAATAAGTACCATTTATGTTTACATAAACAATAAATAAAGTGATACAGAAAGATAAAGCCCTTGAAAACGGAAATAAAATGATGAGCAGTTTTCTAGCGGAATCTCGAAATCGACTCCGAAATTTAAAAACGCTGTAACTTTTAACTATGTGAAGATAAATTAGCAAATGTATATATATTCTTAAGGGAAATTTAAATCTCTACAACTTCTTTTCTCACCCGTTTCCTGTAAAATGGAAAACAAAAGAATGGGAAGGGCAAGTTTGACGAAAAACGTGAGGCGCCACAAATTTTTCTGCAAATTATACACTTTCACCGGCTCATTCTCGGAGTCTGTAACAATTTAATGAGCTTTAATTTAGGAAAGAATAACATTTTCTGTACGATGCTCCGTTTTCGAGATTTGCGCCAAGAACTGAAAACAGATACCTTTAAGCCTCCCCCACCCCCCGCGGCACCTGAAATTGGCGGGACAATATTAGGCGTTGTTCAGGGGGTATCACACTACACATTCGTGAAACATTGGGAACTATAGGATTTAATGTAGCAAAAAATCCTAATTTGACTAGGCTATAACTGCGACATCAAGATTCGCGTAGGCGATTGGAATATCTGATCAATATGATGAGAGATGATCACAGTGTCGAGAAATATGAAGCAGAACACAGAATAAAACAACCTAATGAATAAAGGAACATATGCCGTACTTGGACATTTATGACGACATTCATTTCTGCACAAGATTCAAGAGAAAAACGAAATTATCTGCTCTACGCCACGCTCCCAAAACAGTGAGATATCTAGTGACCATTTGTAGAACTACTAGATAGAGACAGCGTGAGGGGGAACTTATTCCAGACTATGGAAACGTTTACGTTTCACGTCCGGACGTAGACAATAGACAGTCTTCCCCCGCAGTTTCGCACAACCGCCACCAGAGGACGTCGGTTCTCTTATGAAAAATGTAAGGGTCAGACAAGTAGTAGACAAAAACCAAGCCTTTGAAAACCAAGGTCACAAACTATGTGGTGAAACCCGAAAGGTTTACTATTTGAGATAATGGGTTAATCATAATTTTTATTATCCACAATACCAAGAAATTTTATCCGTGTTGGTGAACACAGCCCTAAGTGTAACAACAAGGAGTCGGAAATTTAACAGAAACGAAGGCTTCCTCTAACAATAAATTCATAAAATTAACACTTGTGGAATTTTAACATCAACCTATCCTAAGATAAATCATTACTAGAATTCAGCTAAAAACATGTTTATTAAAACATATGCCCAGAAAATCTAGAATAATCTATTTTTATAATATCATTTCACAGTTTTAGGATACTAGAAAGAATTAAAATAGTCATTGGAAAAGCAAAAACATCCAAAAATAATCAAAAGGAGGAAACAAAAACAAAACCAAAACAAATAAAAACAGAACTGAAAACCCAAGGTAACAAAACAAAAGCAGAAAGAAAAAACACAAAAGAGCAAAAACAAGCAAACAAATCGTGGTCGAACGGACACGAAAACGCGCTTGGTTGCCCACAATACGGGGAACAAACGCAGTAAGCAATAGAGGAACTGAGAAAATACCTCAGGAACTCGAAACTTTAGAAACTAAATAACCATCGCCTGTTCCAGCCAGAATGACCGCGAGCTAAGATGAAAGAACATAGACCTTTTCCAAAAGAGCATTTGATTTTAACACATTTTAGTGCAACATTTTATTCTGAATGCAACTTAGATGATTTTAACTAATAAAGAGAGTTTTATATTATACTTTTGTATGGGATTTGTATTTTTTACAGAACTGAAATTCTAATGAGTTTTTATTTACCTTTCCTAACATTCCTCTCTTGTTCCTCTCTTGTTAAAGTATACCAAAAACAGATCAAAGGAAACAGACAAAACTAAATAAAGGAATTTAACAACCCTCAGAATAGCACCATATCTATTGAGGTTTAAGCTGACCAAAATGCACCCTAGACGCATTGCCTTGATCATGCAAGATAACAGATACAGGAGTAGTAAATTTGTTTATACGGAAAGGTCCAAAAACCAAGGGGCTAACTTTACTGAAAAATTAGTACCGTCCTTGATGAGGGTGTGTTTCTTTGAAACACCACATCACCGACCTTTAAAGGAGAGGGAACTCTTGTACAATTCTACTTACGTTGCATCCCTTCATGACTTTTCTTAAGTTTTTTATAGGCCCTTCTCCACCTTTCCTTAATATCAACCGGATCTACTTCATCAGGCAAAAGGTCATTAGTAAAAGAGCAATTTGGCCGATAGCCCATGAGAAGGCTAAGCTGAATGGACTTGTGTGGCGCATGAACAACAGTGTCAAATGCATATGTAGCCATTCAAGATTGGAATCCCATTCAAAATGGTCTGCAAAGTGATGGGCAATGAGAGAGGACCTGGTATTACGATTAACTCTCTCTGCTTGAGATGGGTTAGGATAATATGGAATAGTACTAACATGGGTAACTTCACTGTCAAAACAGAATTTGTGGAGTGCTTGCGTAGTAAATTGGGAGACATTGTCCGTAACTACAAACTTGAGGGACCAATACCACAACATATTTGGAATAAGCAAGAAATAGTAGTTCTGGTTGTAGCTTCCCTAACTGGGAAAACCAAACATACTTCGTGAAAGTATCTACACAAACCAGCTGGTAACTATTCCCTTTTCTAGATCTTGGCAGCTTCCCGACGAAAGACCAAAAAGAGTTTTCCATAGTTTAGTTGCGTTTTCATAGGTCAAGAACACTTAATGGGTTTCTGTGCAGGTTTTCTTTGCATACAGACCTAACAGGCCTACACATTGGCTTGAATATCTTTGTCCATACCTTTCCAAATAAACCGTTACCGAATCTTGTTTAATGTCTGGAACAGGTTCAATTGACCTCCTACGGAAAATGTATCTTGACGTTGTGCCTGCTTAATAGTGGTGAAAGAGCTCGAAATATCTAATACCAAAGCAGAAAAGAAGGCCGAACAAAACTCTCCCATTAAGTTAGCAGGAGGGGATGAAGACTCATCTTCCCCAAAGATCCTATATAACGAATCGGCCACCACATTGAAGCAACACAGCAGCCAATCCCCGACCACTAGCTCCAGTTTGTAAAACAAAGGGTCTCGTAAAATTAGTCATAACCAGGATAGACGGGTTACAGATCTTTTCTTTTAACTTTCCAAAGGCCTGCTGCTGTTTATAGCTCCAACGAAATTTCGTTCCCTTTTTCGTTGAAAGGTTCAGAGGGGAACAAAGGTCAGCACATGCAGGGATAAACTTTGAAAAGTAATTGACCATATCCATGAAGCGAGCAACGCCTTTAGCATTCTTAGGCACGGGGTAATCTCTAATCTTATGAGTACGGTCTGGATCTACAGTTACACCTTCAGGAGGTATCTAACAACCCAGAAAGGAGAGTTTTCAGCTAATAAATTTACATTAGCCGGCTTTACTGTAAGTTTTACTTAACGGAGTCTGTAAAAAGCTTCTTTAATATGGCTCAAATATTCTTGATACGTTTCAGAATAGATTAGAAGCTCATCTAAATAATGAAATACGTTTTTGAACTTAATATCTGAAAAAAATATTATCGAGCAGCCAGGTAAGCCCATGGACTCCCACCGCGATTTCAAAAAAATCTCGGGCATACTCGTATAAGTTCCAATCAGTATTAGATGCTGTTAACTGGATAAAACACTGAGTCAAAGGAATTTGGTATAGGCACTATTTAAATCAAAACTAGTAAAGAACTTGGCTCCATAGAACCAGTAGAAGTTATTATGCACGTCCTACACTGACTCTACAGAAATTTTATTATTAAAAACTCTACAGCCCACGACTGGTTGAAAGTCATTACCTGGTTAGGTACCAAAATATTGTACTAGAGTCGGATATTTAGGTAGTGTAATTATCCCTTGCGCAAGATATATAGTTTATTTTTGTTGTATATTCTAAAATCTGTACTCTAGCATGACTGTTATTTTAATGTTATTATTATCTGAAACAAACTTATAGCAAACGCGGTTGACTATACTGATTTTACACTGAAATGAAATATCGCTTGATGTATTCTAGTAGTTAAATTATTAACAGCCTTACTAATAAAAGCTGCTTATACCTGCGTTGAACGGTTGTTTGGTTGTTCACCGTGCAAGTTCTGCATAAGCCGCATTACTAATAATAGGTGTGTAACTGCCGAGTTTACACCAGGTATGTAAGTCCAACGTCATCAAATACGTCACGCTTTTCATGACGTTACTAGCCTCAGGCTATGAAGGGACTGCTGAACGCCATCTATCGGTGTAGCGGGCAAACAACGATGGATCGTCTGCAGACTAATTGTAGTTTCAGTATTTCATTATATTGTTTTCAGAAAGCTGTAATCATGGGTACATGTATGGAAATATGTCCCGCAAACAAGGAACAATGTTTATAATTCCGCTAAAGTAGCCCAGAATGTTTCATAACAAGTTACCTTAAGAATGGATGCATAACCTCAAAATTCAATCTCAGACATCTACGAAGCGACCGGCTGTTACGCATATCGGCCATCTTGATTATTTACGTCAAGTTTAAACAAGGGGGCCAGGCTGTGTAAAGGTTGCACACATTCAGCCTTATGCAACGATTATTAGTACACTTTCTTTCCTCAGCTGTGTATATTCCTGGTATAAATGTTACAACTGGATTATTAGTAAGACTGTAAATGTTTTATCAGTGTATAATAATGAATGTTGAATATAGCAACTCAAACTAAACACAGTTATTTCACAATGTACCATTAGTATGATCTGTGGAATCTTAAATCTTGCTTCTCCTTGTTTTCAGGTACGTATACTGTATGTACTGTATGTACTGTATATACTGTATGTATATGTACTGCGTCACCCCAATGTTCCAACAAATCATCTGTAAGGCTGGATGGAGTGAGGTCACAACCGCACCATACATAGTATGAAAACCACTGCATTCATATACCGGTAACAGTTTTAATGATTGTTAAATTCCATACAAAATTTGTGTTTTCATAGAATATGTTGAAGGATCACTTAATACTTGGATCGCGCTGGCTAGGACCTTGAACTATATTGCCGGGCAGTGAACTTGAACTTAGTCACGCAATTCCTCCCGATATTTTATATTGCCTGAATTAGGCTTACCGTTAGAATTGTCACTACCTACATCATAGAAGATGTTTAAAATTATATCCGTCTACCGCCACACATTGCTAACATCTTTCAACAAAGTTTGCATCTATACGCATTAATTCTTCTTGTGAAATTGCTGCAATTTCTCTTCTTATGTACTCTTTTAGTTCTTCAATTATATGAGAGTTATTCTAGTATACTTTGTATTTTAAGTTCCCCAAAATAAAACAGTTCTTCAATTAAATCTAACGAGAGATTTGCAGTATGGGCTGTAGCGGAGTCACGGCTATTTATTTGTTTGGAGAGCTAAAGAGATCATTTTTGCGACGTGCCGAGATCGGACTGCCTGGAATCAAGTCGTCGGCCGGTAAAGGCTCATATACATAATCCCTCAATTGAAGCGCACGGATTTCTGAACTAGGCCTACAGTTAAAATAACACACATCACAAATGGACACCAAAATTTTGTTTGACAGGATGTATTGGCTTAATTGCTAGGCAATTGTGTATATGAGCCTTTACCGGCCTACGACTTTATTCCAGACCGTCGGGCGGACCGTGCGTTCTCAGCGCAAAAATAATCTCTCTATAGCTATCCAAACAAAGAAATAGCCGTGGTTAGAGAGCAGGACCTCATTTACGTCACTTGTATGGGTGGAGTGTTACTCCTCAACTTATAAGGCTGCATTAAAGAAACTCGATGTGGATAGCCTGAACACCGCGAACAAACTGTGCTGAACGTGTGTGTGGGAGAAAAGATGGCTCTGCGCAGGACCATTAATGGAAGAAGGGGTGCTATCGGACAAGCCTAATATCTCCTGCTGACAGGGTTTTGCAGGTTCAGTTTTGTGATTAACAACAGTGGCTATATATTTTAAGATAGTAAACATTTTATTGAGTCAAGAGGCAATGTTGTTTGTGAGATTGTGGTATATTTTGTTCTTTCATGTATATATCTTCTGGCACAAAGACAAATTCACAAAGCAGTAACAAGGAGAAGTGTGATTTGCGTTACATTCTAAGATCACTAACAGAGCCACTGTATTTCACACTGTACGCTAAAGGTTTAGAATTCCATGCTATTCCAAGGCTCATTCTGTTCAAAGGTTCTTGGTTCAGACTTGTTTTTTCTGAGGAGTGTGAGTCGGGCGGTAAGGGACGTGAAACTAGCCTGTGGTATCGGACATCTTAACTGCTCATCCAGTATGGTTACTGATGGTTTTGTGCTTTGTTTTAAGTAAATATGGGGAAGATGAGAGGAAGCTGGGATGAAGGCCATATGATATTAGCCGCAAATAATGTCAGCAACAAAAAATGACTGTCTCGAGAGCTTTTATCCTATATGCTGATGTACTTTTCTTCAGAGTAGTGTTTGCAAAGGGTTGGTACAGGATAAATGCACAAATCTGGAAGGGAACGCATAAATTTCACAAGTGTTATATTTGCGCAAGAAAGAAACACAGCAAGCCCTACTTTTAAGAAGGAGATAAGTTTCTTTGTTGAAACGAATGACTGTCCGATATCACCCTCCATTTTTAAAAGTACAAAAATGTTGTGATCAGTTGTTAGCTTTCTAATGCTGATTGCATTTTTAAAGTTAAATATATCCAAATAAACGTTGGTATAAGGATAAAAACAGTTCAACTGATATATCAATGTGCTAGACGGAGTTTATAGACCGTATTTCACATTCTTCTGATATACATGGCACACAATTTTTACTAATAAAAACATGTGTTTATTTTTAATAGAGTACCCTTTTAAATATTATAATAATACGTTCAGTAAGTAATTCATCAGCACTGATTTAAATAAATACCCTTCGCAAAGTATAAATCACAATTACTACCACCGTATTCATTTTCTCACACACGACTACTGTCGTTGCATTCACGCAGGCAACCACTCGCAGGATAAAAGATGTCAGAAGTCTGTGGCGATAGACGGAGATAATTTTTAACATCTCCTATGACAAAGGTAGGTGATTATTCTACCTTTTTTGTCCAGCCACCCTTATAAGTTGATGAGTAATGCCCCACCCATACAAGTGAAGTTAATGAGGTCCTGCTCTCTGACCACGGCTATTTCTTTGTTTGGATAGCTACAGAGAGTTTTTTGCGCTGAGAACGCACGGTCCGCGCGACGGTCTGGAATCAAGTCGTCGGCCGGACAAGGCTCATATACACAATCCCTCAAGGTCACGGACTTCTGATTTAGGCCTACAGTTAGAATAATCACCTACCTTTGTCATAGAAGATGTTGAAAATTATCTCCGGCTACCGCCACACATTTTTGACATCTTCTAGGAATGTTTGCATTCATACGCATTGATTCTTGTTATGAATTTGCTGCAAATTCCCTTTTGATATTCTCTTTCAGTTCTTTAGTTGTACTGTATGGAGTACGCCCTAGCGTAGTGATTGCGGCACTGAGCCACAAACTGGAAGGTTGCGGGTTCGATCCCGATGAGGTCATTGGAGTTTCTCAATTGGCCTAATCCTTCTGATGGCACTATGTCCCTGGGATCGACTCAGCATCTAACAGAGATGAGTACCAGAAGCAATCCTGGGAGTAAAGGCTGCCGGTGCATAAGCCTGACAACCTTACCACCTTCACGTGCTGAATATCTAAAATGTGGGAGCCTCAACCTCCTGGAAACCTCTGGGCCTCCATGGCCTGTATAGGAAACACTTTATTTTCTTTTTAATTGTAGCCTACTTGTTCACTTTATTTTTTTTAATTTCCCCCAAAAACACATACAGTAAGATCTGGATGTTTTGCTAGGCAATAACTCCTTACTAATTACCCCGTTTTGCTAGGCAATAACTCCTTACTAATTACCCTATCTTGAAACATTTATTCAATTAAATTTGCATTTTCCAAATATGTATTCATAAATATTAGATTTTTTGCATATCCCTCGTTTATGGTGCGTTGCAGTGAACTAACTATGTAATACATTTCGCAGAGAACTTTTCTCAACCTTAGCATTGTGTCTTAGGCTCTGAATGTTTGTGGAATTGAGGTGGGAGGGCCCAGGTAAAATAAGCTGTGGTTGGCAAGCCTGGAAGATGACTGTGCATGAAGTAACCTTTCGAATAATAAGGCATTTTGCTCTTCAGTATACTAAAAAAGGTATCGATTAAATTTTGCATATGAAAAAACGCATTGACTCACGCCTTAGAAAATTGAGAAAAGACTACAAAACAGTTTTATAGAACATTGCAAGCATTGGTAGATAAATATACATAAGATCATTACCTAATAATAAGCGGAGACATTGCTAAAGTAGGCAATGTCCCATACAAAATGTAGTTGGAAACAATGGTAAATGGATAATTAATAACAACAGACAAGAATTGAGACAGTTTGCAACTTATAATCAACTAAAGGTCATGAACAACTTCTTTCGAAAAAAAGACATACACAAATACACAAGAAATGGGCATAACTCAAGATCAGTAATTGATGACTTAATTGTAAATAGCAAACTTAGGTCCCTGGTCAGAGATGTGGCAGTACATAGGGGAAGTGACATATATTCATACCACTACCTTGTGATCAGCAAAATAAGTATAGAAGCAAAGTGGCGGGATATTAATATTAAGAATAAGAAAAAACAGGAAGAAGTAAATAAAATATATCTATTACAAGATCAAAGTATCAAGCAACAATATGAAAGAAGAATGACAAAATATATGTCTCAAATAATGACATCAGAAGATATCAACACCGAATGGGAGAATATATCAAAGGTAATTCATAAAGCTGCTTGTGAGTTATTAGGAAGGAAGAAAAAAATAAGAAACAGAAAGGGATTGAGAATATGGAATGAGAACATTAAAAATGCAGTTGATGAAGAAAGAAAAGCATACAATACAGATCTCAGATTAAAAACTGATGAGGCTTATGAAGAATATAAAATGAGAAGAAGTGCTAAAACCATAACAAAGAAAGCCCACGAGGAGGCATGGGATAAATTCATAAGTACCGTATAGTAGAACATGATTTGTATGGAATACAAGAAACAGGATATAAACTAGTGAAGCACCTAAACCAAACAGAAAGAGACACTGCTAGATTGAATATAATCCAAGAGCAAGAATAGATAGATCACTATGAAAAACTTTGTAAAAAAGAAGTGGAAGGAAATCAGAATATTACAGGAAAAAGATGTGATGAAAATAATGAGGCAATAGATATCAAAGAATTAGAAGAACCATTAAAATCCACTAAGAATAGGAAAGCCCCGGGATTGGATAATATAAATATGGAATTAATAAAATATGGCAAATTAATGTGCAAATTAAGAATACTGCATTTATTCAACAGGTGTTGCAGACTTACAGAATCCCATCTTCCTGGACAACGGCAATAGTAAAAAATATATTTAAGAAAGTTGATCGAAGGAACTGCGGACATTATAGAGGAATCAGCTTGATGAATACGGGTTATAAGACGGACACGTGAAGTCAGAATGAAAAATTCAATGCCATAGCCGGGATTTGAACCAGGATCTTCGGCTCTCCGTGCCGATGCTCTAACCAACTGAGCTACCATGGCAACGTGCCGGTACAACATTAAATTCTCCAACAGTGTGAAAGAATTATCATTCCACTGTGACCTACTAGTGGTTTACTATAAAGCCCGGGTCTTAAAGTACTTACAGGTTGAAAGTCGCCACTGGGTTCGTATCTCATATTGAGAACGCCTGGTGGTATACTGGGATTGTGAGTCAGTATTTAGTTTATGTTCGTTCTCTACTTCATTATGCTTCATCTGTCGTTAGTTTTCTGCTTTCGTGTTGTTTTGCTAATACAATGTTGATGCGATCACTCAGAATGCAGGGCATATTGCTTTCCCACGGCAGGAATGTAGTGTACCGAAGGTACAGTTATTAATAGCTGCAAGTGATTCCTCCTTCTTACGTAAGTCTGTGATGTAAATTCTAATCTGCGTATTTGTATTGCACTTTAATTATATATCTAGGGCAAAGCATTTATCTTAAATTATATCTAAAATTGTATGCTCTTTTATGTCAGATATTTTATCTTGATTTATTTAATGTAATTATTAGACTTCGGATTTTAGGTAAAAACCTATTTTAATCCTTAAGCGATATATTGACGAAAACTTGTATATGCATGTTTCATAAGTCACTATGCCTAAAACTGATATTTTTTCAGGACCTAAAACAGCCTATTTTTACGTTAGAGCCTAATATTGCCTTTTTTGCTTGTTTTTCCTCTAAAGTTCAAAATAAGTCATTTTTTATTATAAATTATAGCATTTATCAGTTCGTACTAAATTTTTAGCTCGGAATGTGCAGTACATGACGTGGTTAAATTATAAGGAATGTTTCATCTTCAGTAGAAAAATTCCTTGGAATTCCCAAGAAAATTTAGTGTTTTTCTCCCGACTCCCACATCCAGTAACAGAAAAAGTAGTTATCTGAATCACTGAGCGATACAAGGGGTTGAATATGCTAGTATGAAATGCGTAGCTTCTGGGCGCAGGGATTAGGTTTTCACTGTTATGGTAGTAATACAGGCCCTAGTAATAGATCTATATATTTCTGTGTACCATAGGCCTATTTCTGTGTTTAATCATGATTATTGATTAATGGTGACTTAAATAAATGTAATATTCTGCATTGCAATTGAGATATTTCAGAAAATTGGCTACTTAACGATTTTATAAGAGACTATTTTACGATTTATAGAACCTATTTTCCAATTTTTAGAGCCTATTTTAGGTATCTAAAACCGCATTTTTAGCGACCTGAAAGTCCGAAGTCTAGTAATTATGATATTGTTCTAAGTGTGAATCCATTTATACTGGTTGAAGCCTATTGCTATTTAAATGTCTTTTTGGGTAATAAAAACCCCTGTTAAGTATTTTGTGCTTTTAATTATTTATTAATTACAAGTGATTTTTCTCCGGTTCTGTTTTCCTCCATAGTCTGCAGATCTGGGAACTAATAAATTAGTTTTGGGTAAAGAATCCGGTAAAGTACTTACAGGCTGTAAGTCGACACTGGGTTCGTATCTCATATTGAGAACGCCTTGTGGTATACTGGGATTGTGAGTCAGTTGGAGAATTTAATGTTGTACCGGCACGTTGCCATCGTAGCTCAGTTGGTTAGAGCATCGGCATGGAGAGCCGAAGATCCTGGTTCAAATCCCGGCTATGGCATTGCATTTTTCATTCTGACTTCACGTGTCCATCTTAGCCTACACACGGCCAGTGTGAAAGAATTATCATTCCACGGGTTATAAGGTTTATACAAAAATAGCAAATAACAGACTACTGAATATAACAGAAGCAGTAATAAAAGAAAACCAAAGTGGGTTTTGGAAAGGAAGGTCGTGTATTGACAATGTCTTTACATTGAAACAAGTTATAGAGAAAAGAAGGCAGAACAACTTAGAAACACATATTGGGTTTACAGATTTCAAGAAAGTCTTCGACCGAGTTAATAGACAAAAATTATGGGAAATACTATCAATTAAAGGATATCCACCGTGCCTTATCGAATCCATAAAGGAATTATACGCAGATACAAATATAATTATAGACAATGGATGAAGAAAAATTGAGGTAATTAAGACTAATTCTGGGTTAAGACAAGGGCGTAGTTTGTCACTACTTTGTTTAATTTATATATATTGAAGACATTTTAGATAAATGGAACATTTTAATGGAAAGGAATAAGATTAGACAGAAAAATATGTGTAAATAATCTTGTATTTGCAGACGATCTGATCATAATTCAGAAGAATGAAAATGATTTACAGAAATCTTTGTATGAGTTAAACAAATTGAGTAAGATATATGATTTTAAGATATCAGGAACAAAAACTAAGATAATGGCATGCAAAAGTAAGAATCCAGTGCGATCTAAAATTGTTCTGGAGAGTTAAAGTCTAGAAGAAGTATCAAATTTTAAACATTTAGGGTGTGATATCAGTTTTAATGTAGAAAGGGACACTGATAGTAAAATAAATAATTTCTAGGCAGTTTGTGGAACTATACAGAGGACGTTTAAAAACAAAGTAAGGAAAGAAACAAAAGTAAAATTCTACAAAGTGATGGCAATCCCTACTTGTTGTATGGCTGCGAAACTTGGGTTCCAACGGAAAAACAGAAAGATAGAATTCAGTCGGCGGAGATGAAGTTCCTAAGGCAAGTAAAGGGTTGCAACAAACTAGACAAGATTAACAATGAAAAAATAAGAGAGGTACTGAAAGTAGAATCTTTAAATGAGAAAGTAATGATTTAAGGCAAAAATGGAATGAGCACATGAATGGAATGAGGGAAGGAAGATACCCCTCTACTTGCAAAGAATTACCAAGCAAGAGGACAAAGAGATGTTGGACGACCCAGGAAGCGTTGGAAAGATCTTTTGTGAAGCCGGAACGGGCAATCTCCTAATCCTTGTAGTGAAGATGATGATGATGATGATGATGACTACAAAGATAAATGTATTGAAGACAACAAGTCACTTACACGACAAAGGAGGCTCACTGAGAAGGAGCTGCAACTGTACTATGGGCAAGCTTTTAGAAATAACACAGATAGCTTGGAAAATATGAAGAGAGCAATGTGGGCTTTCTACTGAGTCATCCGATACACAATTTTTCTCCTGAATATGCACCTGGAGCACAGGTACATTTTATCTTTAACGTACTCGCACTTTTTCTCTCAGTTTGCTTATCTTACAGATTTCTTAATTTTTCTCGGGAAGTATTAAGAGTAGAGATCTGATTTTTGTTCCAGTTATTAAAGTCACCCAATATGTATTTATCTTCAATAGACAGAAAGTTACTTCATTTTTAATGAGAAAAAAGAATAAATAATTGAATTTTGCAAAAGAAGTTATAAAATATTTGTTTGCAATCATATTGTTTTTTTTTTTTTAAAAAAACAACATTTAAAGAAAAGGTAAGATCTAAAAGTCTACCAACTTTCGTTTCAAATGATCAAATACTTTTTGAGGAAAAGGAACATGAACATCAGTAATTTAACACGGCGGAGATACAGCTTACAACTTCCCCTTAACATGTAGTCCTATGCTGTGTAAACAAAATTCCATTTTCTAATGCTATCGTAATGCTTTTTATATCTATTTTTGACAGCTGTGTTTTTCTATTGTTTATCCTTAGTTATTGTGACAAGGACGCTCACGCAATAGTGAAAACATTTCCAAGTACGAGATAAAACAATACAATTATCAACTTAAAACCGCACGTATAAGGACTCTTTATGTACAAAAGGCATTATTTTTCATGTCAAACTGAAAACCGATTCTTAAGGAACACAATGAATAGCTCCTCAAAATTGTTAATTGAACCATTGAAGAGTTGGGGCAAAATGATCCTGGAAATACTTGTGTGGGAGAGAATATCTCACACGAGACTACTGGCATTGCATTTATGCAGGCTACCACTCACGGGTTAAAAGATGTCAGAAATGTGTGGCGGTAGACGTAGATAATTTTAAATATCTTCTATGACAAAGGTAGGTAATTCTAACTGTAGGCCTAATTCAGAAGTCCGTGCGCTTGAATTGAGGGAACATGTATTTACCGGCCGACGACTTGCTTCCGGGCCGCCGCGCGGACCATGGGTTTAACAAGATGTTGCCAAATATTTATAAGTAACGTGTGTTTTACTTACAATGAGTTATCTAAACTAAACTCCGTGGCGCTACATCCCTGGAGGGACTTGGCCTACCACCCGACCGCTGCATCATCTCCCGTAGGCAGATGGCAGGATTGGGGGGCATGTGGTCAGCATGCCGACACCCACGGCCGTTAATGGTGGTTTTACTGGACCGGAGCCGCTACTTCTCTATCAAGTAGCTCCTCAATTTGGAATCACGAGGCTGAGTGCACCCCTACCAGACCTCCCTACCTCAGAAAAATCCGAGGAGGTACCGGGAATCGGATCTGTAGTCAGCGACGCTAACCACAAGACCACGCCGGCGGACACAATGAGTTATCTGAAGGTGTAAAATTTTCTCTGTGAATTGCAGATATCCATTTAAGACGTCTGGATTCATTTTTGGGAAATTTAATCACTTGGACAGACTCTCCTTTAGCATTATTATTGCTAAGTACAGCCAGGGCCCGTTCCTATAAAAGTATCGATTTGTATTACAAGTGCTATTTACTAGCGATTCGGAAGTATAGTATTTTATAAAGTTTTACAACTGTAAACTTAATACAAGTTACAAGAGAATCGGAGACAATGCTTTTATGATAGACTATTATAAAAGCTTGAATTTCAAAAATACACTGCCACATCCTTATTTTTTATTTTGTTTTGCTTTCATATATTTAAAAAACGTAAATACACTGTACCGTTTAACATGTTAAAACTTCACTGCCACTACGTTATATTTTTTTTTGCTTTCAGAATATTTAAAAACTTGTATACTGTGTTCCGTATAAGACTTTACAGAATTCCCTGCCACTGCTTTTTGTGGTGTATTTTTTTCTTTTGTAATATTTTAAAAACGTAAATATAGTTTACCGTATAACATTTTACAAATTCACGCTCACTGTCTTTATATAATAACTTATAATAAATTTACACAATGATTCAGACTGCAGTCTATTGAATAAAACTTTATGAATTCTCTCTCATTACCATATGTAATTCTTCACAAAGAATTATACAGGGCAGTGACAGTGAATCCTTAAAATTTCATACAGTACCGGTACAGTAATTAAAATTTAAAATATTATGAAAAGAAAAGAAAAAATTATTCACAACTGGGGTTTGAACCTGCGACCTCTTGCACCACAACTCAGTACTCTAACCACGGAGGAAAGAAAATACGGAGACGCCGTGCTTGCGGTGTTGTATGGGAAACAGATGAAGCCAATGACCACGCCCCCTTAGAGTACCAAAAGGGAGGCTTGTTATATACAATAGCACACAAATACTCCGAAGTTTCACTGGTTATAACAACGTAACGGTAGGGAAAATATATAATATCCCAATTTCATATATTACCCACATACTCTGACATCATAATAATCCCGGTAGTGAGCATTAACCTATCTCAGAAGAGCCAATGTGCGAATATAAATAATGAGTCAGAAAATAAATAAGTGACCGTGCGACTATGATAATTCAGAACGAGAAAAATATTCTTGACAGTTATATAGCTACATGTGGTTATTGACTCTGTAATGTAGAGGGCGTTGAGTTTGCTTTCGTAAACAGTTGCCGATCTTATGGCCGAGTGCACCAATCTCGGTATTCAGAATACCGCGGTAAAGTTGCTTAGTTTACCCTGGTAAAGTCTATTTTCGTTGCATCGTGCTCGGTTTCGACTTTTACCGCGGTAAGATGCAAACCGGCCGTGAAGGAGCTGTAAAGTGAGAAAACCGCTGTTTTCTTTCCAAGATGGAGATCAGCGTAATGTATCATATTTATGATATCTAGGCCAAAAGCTAATTGAATATAAAGAATAATGAGAGACAGGTGGGATCTATTTGAAGAATGAACGATGGTGCATTTCTTTGCAAATACTGTGCTGTAACATCGATTGAAATTAACTTCCTTTCTTACCTCAACTAAACCAGGTCCATCGAGTAGGCTAGTGGGCGTAAGTACGATTAGTACAGTATTTATGGTGTTTGAATTCAAACTTTCAATTCAGACGACATATATAGGCAATATAATAATCCATTTTATCCTTATGAACATTTATTACTGAACAATAAAGCGAGAAATAAATGAAAAATGGAAAACCTGTGGGCCTAGGCCAACTTTGCAATGAATGGCTACATGCATCACGATATAGCCTATGTACCGGTATATAGTGCATGTAATCAATTTATCATACTTGCACACACACACGAACATAATTATAACAGCCCTTTCATGGCTATGTAGATGATTTTGCACCTAAAATTTCCACTGGTCGAACGGGAATAAAAGTGAGGCTATGTCGAACTCAGAAAAGAGATTTCATGGTGTTGCTTTGCCTTAGATATCACAGGTGTGATAATTATTCTTTAAAACATCAATGTTATTTGATTGAAATGTACAGTCATGTGGGGTCTATTTGAGGAATGAACGATCTTTGCAAATACTGTGCTGTAACATCGATTGAAATTACCCTTTCTCACCTCAACCAAACCAGTAGGCGAAATAGAGTCATTTCACGATTGGTACGGTATCTATGGTGCTTGTATGCAAAGTATGAATTCAGACGACATATATACGCAATATAATATTCCCTTTTATCCTTATAAACATCTTTTTATTGAATAATAAGGGAACAAATACATTGAATTCGGGACCCCAATAGCCTACCAGAGCCACCGTGACTGGCAGACGTGCAGAGAGAGAGCGAACCTAGCGGCCATGGAAGAAACTAACACAAACCAACACAAAATTTCTCCATGGGAGAAATTCATAGCAGAGTAACCGCGATATTTCCAAGCATTAGCAAACCGCGATATTTTAGCAATGGTGCACAGAGATTTTGAGAATACCCCGGTATTACGTTTACCGCGGTAACGAAACGGCTGAGAAAACCGGAGAATGGTGCACTCGGGCATTAGAATTTTCTAGTCCGCTCATGCGCAGTAGTTTTCTTCCCCTTTCTCTTTTCTTCCGCGCTGATCTAGTTGAGAGACCTCAGTGTGTTGGCGGCCTTTCTTCACTATGTAACGAATAAAGATCTGTCTGCTTTAGGCAGACATGGAAATGCTGGGTAAGTTACATGTATCTCCATAATTAAAATTAAAGCTAACTATGATGATATTATAGGTTTTGAAAGGCTTCACCTTCGTTATTTATTATTTAAATCTCTTTTTCTGGCCCGGCAATTCATACAAGAGATCGCGGTTTAGTATTACATCCTTGGCTCACTTCATTATACTTAATGTTCTTTAAAAGATATTTATTATGTAAATGTTTCATACTCTGTTTCCAAAAAGTAATGGTAGTCTACGTTATTGAGAATGCATAAAGAAATGTTATTAAAATTATAGCGGTTTTCTTACTTTCATATATTACTCAGATGTATTATAGTTTCAGTCTGCATTATGTTACCGTAAGTCCCAGTTACCTATATAATGTAATATTATGCATAAAGTCATGTTTATAGTATTTCAAGTTCAGGTTGACTAATTCTGTAGTCATGCGTATAGGCTAGCTTAGTTGCTTCATATTATCTCTCGTGACATTAAGCTTGCGTGTATAGTACAGTCTGTGCAGCAAGTTTCTGAGTACGTTCGTTATGCCTTTTCTTATTTGAAGGAATTCTACGGATATTATCGGCGTAGCGCTGATTTCTTTGATTAAGGTAATCTAGAGGTTATCTACGCTTTGGGTATCTGTATATTCTGAATTTTAAGTTCGGGCTGGGCTGCGTATTCATGATCTTGTTTTCTGCCGATTTCTATTCTAATTAAATATTCTGTGCTGTCATGTTTGAGTATCTAAAATTTCTTATAGTCCTGTATTGCGAGACTGTACTTTTCTCTAGAAATTATAGTTTGAATATTAGAAAGATTTTACATAACTTTTCGTATTCTTGCCGTTTTGGAATTTCTCCTGGTTTCAAGTTTTTTGGTTTGATATTTTTATCTTGAAATAGATTTTCTGTATTGCGCTTTGTATCACCTTCAGCCATCTGAATATTGTTGGAATTATCGTGGTATATTATTTCAGTCAGTTTAGGCCTAAATTATAGTTATGTGAAAAATTAGCTGGGGTCAGAATTTTGGAATAAATCATTGTCTTTTCCAGTTCAGTAAAATATATTGTGCTATAGCTTGATCCCTTTGGGAATATTAAAATTAATTAAATTAACGATTTTTGGATTCTGTATAGTAATTTTGTTTTGGAGATAGTCCGGTTTAGATATTCCATTCAGTGCATTTTTGAGATCTATTTAACCAATATTTTGTGAAATTTGAGGTATTATGGTATCAGAGTAATAAATAACGTAGTGGTATGTCATTTATTGTTTCAAGATATTTCATATAATGTGATGGTTGTTGTTAGCCAATTTTCTGGACATTGCTTAGATGAATTATGGAAATTGTTTTTGAAAGTATGAAAGTCAGATACTTCCATAGTAATTTATTCTGAGTTATACGTAATAGGTTTTCATATTCTTGCTAGTGTCCTTCTTGGAAACAGATCATGAAACCATTTATCTTTCTCCTGTAAAAATATTAATATAAAACATATCACTTTGAGTAATGATTCTTTGAAATCATACAGCTGTTCAATATTTTCAATGTACTGTTAGTTTAGTCTTCTCATCTGAAATTTAAATAAATGTCTTGTTCTAGTTATCCGATATTGCTATATTTTGTTTGCTGGTTGTTTATCCTCCCTCCTTTGTCCTCCTGTTTGAGGGGATGTTTCGATCTGCGTTCTCCCCTGGTAGTGGACCATAGGCCGTTTCCAGTTAGTTTTTCTAATGACAATTAATTCAGATTCATTGTAGCAGTATGTAATTTATTATCCACTAACTTCTTAAACTTTAGGTTTTGGGACTGAGCATTTTTGAGTATTTTAGTGTGTGACGGTTGTTTCTATTGCGGTAAATTCCACATGATATCCCCCATATTTATTTAATTTGACCCCCAGTCCATCCACGCCGTTACAACTCTATTAAACGCAATAAATGACAACTAATATAAATATTGGAAATCTAAAGCAATAAATTACTTAGTATTACTAATAATTCAGATTAATGCACTTTATTTGATTAATTACAAGTAGCCTAAGGCAATTATAAAGAAAATACACCAATAATTAGCAGCCTAGTGTAAAGTACAAGTAAATTATGCTTAGCAATTATACCCATATTCATTCATCCCCAAAAATTGACTATTTTCAGTACCTAAATTTTACAGAATTATTAATTTTTAAGGTAAGTTCATAGAATAGTGCACAACATGCACTCATTTTCACTTCTGAATTGTTCAAAACAAAGAAACAAAGACGAGTAACCACGCTATCCGTGCACGCTATAAACATATAAACACAGTGACACGCCCCCTTTAGACTACCAAACGCTCGGACAGTTGGCTTCACGCTTGCGGTCTCCGGGCATCTCCGTGTTTTCTTTCTTCCGTGACTCTAACCACACAGCATCGAACGACATTAAGAACAGTGCTTGAATGTTGGCAATGTGAAAGGTTAAGGCTTCTCCATGTCGCGCTTCGAGACTTTAAATAATTTGTCTTTGTAGGTCTATGAGATGTGTTTATATAATATTTATTGTAGTTTTGAGTTCGGAAAAATGGTATGATGATACTGATAACATTAATATCGAGACCTAATTCGTCTAAAAAGAAAAATATGTAATATGACTCTAACCACACAGCCACGAACGACATTAAGAACAGTGCTTGAATGTTGGCAATGTGAAAGGTTAAGGCTTATCCATGTCGCGCTTCGAGACTTTAAATAATTTGTCTTTGTAGGTCTATGAGATGTGTTTATATAATATTTATGGTATGATGATACTGATAACATTAATATCGAGACCTAATTCGTCTAAAAAGAGAAATGGGTTAGGTCTCGAAAGAAGAGAGTTTGCAGTCGAATGCACGCAGAATGAATGCAAGACCGGCTTTTCCTTCCCGGCCATGACGTCAGTAATGACGTGGCTTGTAAAGGGCGTGCTTTCTTTTACTAACTACAAATTACAACAGCAATAGTTTTATAGTATATCATATTTTCACTCTAGTAATTGTAAAGCTAATTTTACTAGCAATCTCTTGTAGCTTTATAGTATAGGGCCCAGGAACTCAACACTTATTAAGCAAGCAATTTTATGAGCTGTTATCATTGATTGCTTCGGATATCACCAAACAGGATACTAATTGTCGAAAAGTGATTGCTTTGAGGTAAGTGATAAAACTATATTTATTATTATTGTTTGATTTATTATTATGTTTATATTATTACATTTTCTTAAGAATATAAATAGTTCACAATAACTGAATCAAAATACGGTCTATACATTAGCAAAGCTATTAGTTTGGTTCTTTGGTGTCGAATAGGCGGATGAAGACGACGAGTAGCCCAGTTGCTGGTGTTGTGCCGATAGAAAATGTTTATAGTTCTCCTCTGCTTCATTCACTATGTTGAGAAGTTTTTTTTCCCCACATCCCTCTGTAACCAATCGGGGAACTTTTTGGTTTTCTCGCACATACTGTAGAAAAACATTTTCAAGGGATGCCGGTTTCTTGTTGCCTGTTCTACTTCTTCAGCTCTTCTTTCATCCCTTTTCTCACAACGTCGCATGTAATTATCATCAATTTTTTTCAACAAATGGTGTAATGATTCATCGTTCTTTTTTCTCTTACTGCTGTGGGTTGGGTTAGTGGTGACACCCGCCTGCGTTTGCGTGTCATTTCGTTGAGGATCTTCCAAGGAAGGAATATTTTGATCTTCAGCTATATCTTCAGAATGGTTAGAAGAAACTTCATGGGTTTCGCTTGTTTGGTTACCAGTTCGCTTCCGATTTCTCATATATGGAAGAAGGAATTCTATCACTGTGGCGTATGACCAAATATTTTCTGGAGGAACAACTTGCCCACTTGTCACTTGTCACTTTTCAGTGACTCCCTATGGCCATCGCGTAGTTTCTTCCATTCATTGTTTGCAGTTTGTACTGTAACAAAAATATAATATTTAATATTAAATTTTGTTGAATATTTCCAACTGTGACAACATTAATTAAAATATTACATTTTAATAAAATAATTTATAGGTATTCAATTTAACATTCAATATACTTTTGTTCCAGGTTTTTGGCAACTGGTGATTCGTTCAGAACAATTGACTATAACTACAGAGTGGGTAATAATACAGTTTCGAGAATTGTAGCAGACGTGTGCACTGCAATTTGGAACAACTTGCAACCAATTTATATGAAAGTACCAACTGAAGAAGAATGGATAAAAATCGCAGATGACTTTCATAATAAATGGTATTTTCCACACTGTGTCGAGGCCGTGGACGGCAAGCACATAACAATAAAATGTCCTCCTCACTCAGGGTCACAATTTTTCAATTATAAAAAAGTGTTGTTCAATCGTCTTACTTGCAATAGTCTATGCACAAAAAAAAATATTATTATCGATGTTGGTTCAATGGGCCGATTCAGTGATCGAGGAATTTTCGCCGACAGTGTATTTGGTCAAAAGTTAATAAATGGGCAATTACATTTGCCCAATGATGAACCTTTAATACCAAATGGTGATCCAATACCCTGTGCATTTATAGGTGATCAGGCATTTACTTTGAGGAAACCTTTTATGAGACCGTACACACAAGCTGCATGTCAAAACAACAGAGAAAGAAGAAATTTTAATTGCCGCCTTAGCAGAGCACGTAATGTCGTAGAAAGTGCCTTCGGTATATTGGCAGCTCGATGGCGTGTATTTCACCGGCCTTTTGAATGTAATTTAGAATTGGTGGATAAGATTGTAAAAAAAAAAAACTTGTGTTTTGCATAATTTGTTAACCTCTTCAAAAACGACACAAACCAACAACTTTACTGATGAAGAACAGCAGACACTCCTATCTGAACTACGCCTAAACGATAACATACGAGCTACTAGAGAAGCATTCCGTGTCAGAGAATTATTTTGTAACTATTTTAATAACATAAATATAAATTAAACTTACTGTTTGGTATAGTTGGGTCGTTTAATTCCTCCACTATCCTTTTCCATAACGCGTCCTTTTTATTAGAGTTGCCATAATCCTTCACCTGTGTACAATAAATTATAATAGATTGTTCGAAATGAATTGTGTTATTAACAAAATTAAACTACAATAACAACGAACGATTAAAATTGTTATTTATAACTTTCACCTGTGTGTTCCACAAGATTGGAAATTGTTTAATAATTGCAATGAACTGCTCCATAGTGTCCATTCGTCTCAACTGTGCCGATGACAAAACCAGTACTGGGGTAGAAGACGTCTTGTAGAGGGGGAAACCTAGCTTAGCTTTCCCATTGTGGGACTGTGTGCAAAGTTAACCCAGTTGACATAGCTCACTTAGTTTCCTTAGCTTAGCTTTGTGTAGTTTGCGGTCGGCACAACTACATATGAAATCCCGCGCAGCTATGTGAGCTAAGCTAAGCTAACTTAGCTTAGCTCAGCTCTTGGTCGACAACCGATCTGTGCACAGCTAACCCAGTTGACATAGCTCATTTAGTTTCCTTAGCTTAGCTTTGTTTAGTTTGCGGTCGGCACAACTACATATGAAATCCCGCGCAGCTATGTGAGCTAAGCTAAGCTAAGTTAGCTTAGCTCTTGGTCGACAACCGGCTTGAAGGTAGCAATGCAGCTTGGTTGAAGTATAGTGATGATTTGCCATTTGAAAACATGTGACCGTTAATTAGTCCTTACTTCGGTATCGGTCAACCGATTTGGTCCAAAATCAATAGCCTTCTTCCCATGGACGTTATAAATGTGTATGTCAAATTTAATGAAAATCCGATAAATCGTATTCCAGTTATCGCGCGTATAGTCACCCGGACGGTCGAACAAACATTTCCCGTCCACCATAGAATTCTATAAAGTATCATATTGGCATTTAATAAAATCAGGTAAGCTGATGTTACAAAGTGTCAGATGGAGCTAATAGGCCTATTTCAGAAACTATTGAGTTTTAGGCCACGGTTTCTTGAGAAAAATTGATAAGCGTATGTGAAGGAAGAAGTGGGATAACAACAGAACGAAACTACAGTGAATGCCTCGCATCTAAAGCAAGGCGTAATATAATACGTTTAAAAACATTTTACTGCATTGTACTCAAGCAACGCGGTTTTGTAGTATAGTGATGATTTTCCATTTAAAAAGCATGAGGCAATTAATTAGTCTTTAGCGTTAGCGCGTACAGACATATAGACAGACGGAAAGCCATTTCCTGTCCCCCACAATATATCATAAAGTACCATACTGGCAAATAATAAAGATATCTATAAATCGGATTGCAAATTGTTTTCGAGTTAAAAAAAATAAAATAAAAACACGTCATAAAAACCTAAGGAGTCTGATACCACCCGACCTACCCTATACCAAAGGAGAGCTAACTTGACCAACTTTCGATTACTGATCATGAGCAATGAAGGCTTCTCTTCAGAATGCACAACTGAAATCATTGTGTTGACTGTAGTGAGAATGTTTTATTGGTCACCATCGCACTTCATACGACACCAAACATAATCACAACAGTGCTTCAACGTTGATAATCTTGGCCGTCCTACTGCATAAACGACATAAATATCTTGCAGTGAGATCGACCTAATCCATTAAGGATAATCATAGGAAAAAAATTTAACTGCCACAGTGTCCCGAATTTTCTGGCTGAATTGGCAGAGTATCAGGATGGAAGCCTGAAAGTAACAATTTGGAGTCCTGATGTCAGATGAATTTTTCCCGAATTATTCTCACGTAATGTTAAAATTTATAAAAATATGAAGAAGACAAGTCAAAGTCGAGGTGAAGACAACGTGTCTAAGGGATAGTAACCTGAAATATTACTATTATATGCTGGTCTGGTAGCAATAAGATGGTAACCCCATCACCCGACTTACCCATCGAAAAGCTGGTAACCTATCAAGGGGAAATTTAACTAAATGAAATCTCCAAGGAACCATGATTGAACAATTTATGACGACCCAAACAAGAAAACGGATATAGAGGCTAAATAGAAGAAACAATATGAAGATAGCAGTTTGAACTATACGATAAGAAATAAATTCTAGAGAATTCTAGAGAATGACAGCAAAAGTGGAGACTGCCATTATCCCGGAGACTAAGAAAAAATTTAATGGAATTAAGGAACTAAGATACTATGTTTTAATATATAGCGGGGTTGATAGAGATATGAGAGCATCAGCTGGCGAAGCAGTAGGCTTACTTATAGAACAGGATTTGATAAACCTAATAGATTTATATAAATTTATAAAAGAAAGTACCTAATTTTCTGACTATACTCGCAACTTACGCACCAGAAGTAGGAAAAATCAATCAATTGGAGAATTTATGCAATGAACTTCAAACCCAAATTAATAAAGCAAATAGAAATGACTACATAATTGTGGCAGGTGAAATGAATGCCAAAGTAGATAATACTCCTATTCAAGGCATCCAGGGGATTCATGCAGAAATAGTATAGAACTAAAATGGAAAAAGACTAATAGATTTTCCACATTTAATGGATCAAGACTAACAAATTCTTATTTTTCCACACACATAAATTCATAAATTTACTTGGTGTGCATGAGGAATCCAAAGTTTTATTAATTATGTGTTAGCTAGTGAGGAAATCTCTCTTTGTTCAAGATACTAGTGTTTATAAAGGATTAGATGTTAATTCAGATCACTTTCTTTTAATATAAACAATAACTATACCCTTCAAACGAAAAAAAAATGTTAAAAAATATCAGAGGAAACATTTACGAGTAGAATAAATCTCCTGGAAGATCCTTCTATTAAACAACTATATCTAAGAAGAATGTAATAGTTACAAACAAACCTGTTGAAAATAATGTAGAGAATGACAAGCAATAAAATATATAATTACTCTAACTACCCTAGAGACACTTGGGACGAGGAAAAGGCGAATACGTTAGAAGAGGTCTTAATATGTGAATCCATTAATTACGTAAGCTAATTAAAAAGAAAAAGGATGCATAATTGAAATGTCTAAAAAGAAGTAGATCAAATATACTAAAAAAGCAGCTGACACAAAGCGAGAAGTGAGAAAACTAGAAAGACAAAGCTGGGAAACATTTTTAACATTTTTAAGAAGGTGTAAAAATAGAAAATCTCCAGGTTCTAATATAGGCGTACATTACACCAGAGATTTTAAATCTGATAAATTTATACTGGAAAAGTGGGCATATACCTGAAGATTGGAATACTTCAATACTGATACCAATTTATAAGAAATGAGATCGCAAAAAATGCAGCAACTATAGAGGGATAAGTCTACTGAATACTGGATATGAAGTGTATGCTGAAATAATTTCAAAAAGATTACAAGTGATAGCAGAAAGAATGCTTCACGAAGAGCAAAATGGATTTAGAGCTAATAGATCATGAGTGGACGGCATCTTTACATTATCAAAAATAAGTGAAAAATATAGAGAATTTAATATAGGATTTATAGATTATGATAAATTATTCGATTCAGTTATTCGAGAACTGCTATAAAATGTGTTATTAAGGAAAGGAATACGAGCCATATAGTAAGAATAGTTCAAGGGCTGTATACTAATAATGTTATAAAAGTTAAAACTATAAATTGATGTATCCAAGAATTTATACATATTTCTTAAGGACTAAGACAATGGTGTCCACGTTCACCTGTACTGTTCAATTTAACTTGGACGAAGTCATTAGAGAATGGCAGATTAATTTTAAACGAAACTGCATCTTATGAAAATTGTATTTAAATGAAGTGATATTTGCTGATGATCAGGCAATATTATCAAGCTCAAGGAAGATGATCTACAAAGAACAATTTATACATTAAATACAATAGCAGAAACATATAATCTAAAAGTATCCCTACAAAAACTAAAGTCCTCGCTTTCGAAGGAACAAAGACCATAAGAGCCAAAATAATTATAAGTAATGAGACCATAGAACCTCTTTTAATTATTTAGGATGTCACTTATCCAACAACCAAAATAAGGGTATTGACATAAAAGTTGTCATTTTTCAACAACTCTTGCATACGATTAAATCAACACTACTAAGAAGAGTGAAACCCAAGAAACAATTTTAAAATTTCATAAAGTAATGGCACTACCAACACTTTTGTATGGTCCTGAAGTATGGACATAGACAAAGCAGCCTGAACGAAGATTATAGGCAGCAGAAATGAAACTGTTAAGACCGTTAGCATGATACCCTCCTTGATCACCGAAAGATTGAAGATAATAGGAATGAAGTAAAAATGCCTTGTATTTTGTAATTAATAAACGTCCATAGAACGGAATGGATAGATCATTTCCTAAGAATTGGCCCAAAACTAGTACCGTCTAAAATATTACAATATATATATATCATATGTTCGAAAAGATGTTGGTAGACCGAAAAATAGTTGGAGAGATCAATTTTAGACTTGGAGACGGGTCAGGCCAGAAGGTCTAAGTCATGACGTTAAAGAAAAATATAATGTTTGGGATCATGAAGAAATCTCGAAGAGCACGGTAGATAATTGCCAAGGCAACTGATGTTCTGAAGAAGTGATTGTTAATTTGAGAAGTGTCGTGATAAAAAATGTGGCAATGATAACTGTCTATAAAATTTTTCTTCAACAAGAAATAGTGAATGGTAGAGAGCTTGCACCTGCAACTTTGTGTGCACGTTCGATAACACTCTGAAGATAACAAATAATAAGCTACAGCAAAGAAAAAAATTATGCAATTATGTAAGGGGTTCGAAAGTACGAGTTGCATTCACGAATAAAGTGAACATTAATAAAGTAGCCGGTAACAGACAACAGACCGCCACTTTGGAGGAGTACATACAGTGGATACCTTCCATCCTGGTGGAGCAGGTTCGATTCCTGGTCGGGTCGGGCATATTTCAATAGTGGACAATTTCTTTCCTGGGTCCAGGACTAGGTGTTGTGTTGTTCCTTCATCCCCATCCCGCGAGAGGGAATGGCAAATCTCTACGGTAACACCCTTGCCTAAAAGAACCTTGGTCGTTAGGCATCGTGATCATCATCCCATCGCTTCGTTCCAGGTCTGGAACTGCCATCCGGCATAACACTCATCATCATCACCACCACCACTACTACCACCACCATAAAAAACAACAGATAGCTGATAGAAGGTTGCTTCTGATGTTACTGACATCGGTAGAGAGAGCCAACATTTTCATATCGATCGTCAAACGTAAAAGCGATATAGCAGGAAATTGTAGAAGCAATGTTTTAAATTCAATTGAATTTCAATATGCAGTTATGAACACGCTATTTTCTAAATTCAGATCAGAACTACCATAGGCCTACATGTAGATTTCTTTTTGCGGTTAAGGAAAGCTCAACGGGTTTTTGCAATATTTTTAACGGCTGATTTATTTTGTAACATAATAACTGAAATAGAGCACCGTGATTGGATGACTTCAAAATTAAATAGACATCACAACATATTGAAATTGAAAGTGATGCATTATTTCATGATTAATAAGCCATCCTTAGTATTTATCCTTCTTCACCTGAGTTTTAGCTCCATTTACAGGCCCCGGCCCGGGCCTTGCATGACCGCGACCCGTCGGGGGAGGAAGTGTCTGTGTATCACATACATACTATTTTGACCGGATGAGTGATCAGCCCATTGCCGAGCCATCTCCGAGACAACACGAACACATGGGGTGATACACAACATTCTCACACACATTCACTCTATACAAGAGGATGGGATGAAGATGTTAATGACGGCCAGAAGATATCCGGGGCACAAGGGCCTAAAGTTACCCGACAATTTCATGGTGAGGAAACACCCCGGAAGAAACCTCATCTAGGTAACTAGTCCCGCCCAGGACTCAAACCCAGGCCCTCCTCTGACGCATCCCCTGCGCCACAACGGTGGACTATTATTAGTATTTACACATCATATTTTCACAGTAATAAAACAGTTATAAATTATCTCATTACTTTATCTCATTCCAAACTGACGTAGAGAGTACAGTTCATAGTTATTTTAAATCACACTTTTCACAGCATTGGAATTTGAGTGACGATGATGAAGCATTTTCCACAGTGTACATTTACTGAGTGCTCTTCACACTAACAAGTATTTGCTGCGACTGTCGTTTTCTGCAAATTCAGGAGTAGAATGACAAACATATTGCGCGATGTCTTTGCATATAATAAAATATTCCCCTTGGCATCTTGTTTAGCCCAGTGTACGGGTAAATCAAATCATCGCACGAATCTCACAAACGATTTGTCACGCTGCATGCGTGTCGGAATCATTAACTACAAACCACGAAAAAAGACTAGTTGACTTCCTATGAACGAAGTGTGTATGAAATACTGCTACAGTTTAACAGAACTACAGACATAACATTCTAGTTACTGACAACCGATTTCTGTAAATGAACTCCTTACTTATGGGCAATTACTGAATTACTGGTACATTTCTTAAAACATGTGTAACGATATTATTCCACGTTTCCAATTTAGTCTGCTTGGAGTAGGAAGTAACAGTTTTTAATAACCAAATTCACCATGCAAATTCATCACAATGCACATTTCGTGGAAAATTATATAGTGCATGTATTTTTTAATATAGAAAATTTTATTATGCAAATAACTTGTATTGTAATTTTGTTCTTAGATATAAATAATGAGTTATACATTGTGGAACATGTAAAGAGGTCACAATCCAATGATTGTCCTCTAGAAAAGTAGGCTGCATTCAACATATCACTTATTAATTAATTAATTTAAATTGTTAGTAAGTGTTTTATAAAGTGTGTTGTTGCAGGGCTAGACGGTAGATTCCGTTCTGGTGAAGCATAAAATCAGCGGGAGGAGGGGACGACTCTGAGTCTCTGCATTAGTTGAGTAATATAGGAATTCCATGTAAGTTTATTATGAAAATTAGGTCAAGATATCTCACTTTATCAGCTTGCGGCACATCTGCATTTATGTCCTACAGGAGAGAAAAAATGCTATATAATTTATCTGTAAGTGGAGATTTAACTTTGTACAGTAGATTGATAGGTTGATAGCTATGAGGATCAGTATAAGGTTTGTACGACTTAGGAATCATAACAACGATAGCGTATTTATATATATATTTTTTTTTTAAGAAAATAAGTTAGTCGAGGAACTGCATTAAACGTTTTTGTTATATACCGAGAGCTTTAAGAAGTCGTTGGGCATTTAAGTCATTAGCAGGGGATTTCTTTTAGAGGAGGTTCTCTTTATTACATTCAGAACTTGACCTGGAGAAAGTATGTGGACTGATAACGGTGATAATATATTGCTGAAGTGTGACTACTTAGTCTTTAATTGCAGTGTGGAAGGTAGATCTAAAGTAGGTTTGTTTGTTGACTTTCCAGTTTTTGTGAAAATAAATCAGCTTCATCTTGCAATATAGCTCATGCATTTCGGTGACGAATTTAGTTTTCTTCCACAAGGAACCACCTTGAAGGCCATGACTGAGTAGTTGGATGTTTATAGCATTATCCCTTTATTCCTTAAAGGCTGACTCAAATTTCTTGAGTCACGATTATAGTTGGTGTTGGATGGACGGCATTATTCAGGGGTGCCCACGGGGGGGGGGGGTTAAGACGCAGCCTGAGTCATTGAAATTTCTGGGGGGGGGCAAAACATTATAGTTTTATGAATTTTCTGGGGGGGGTTGAAAATTGTTGCAAAATTAGCGTTTTATGTGTTAAAAATAAAAACTTTCAAGTTTTATAACTTCAGAAGGTCTCTTCTAATTCTTTAGAAGTGAAAAGTCAATAAATTAGCGAAACGCATTTGCTTGTAAACAACTGCCGCGCCAAATAAATCGATCACTCTGTGCCGATAGCGGCGACTGCGAACTGAACCATTATTGGTAGAATTATTGGAGTATTAGTTCTTACTGGCTTGTGCAATGCCGCCTGCAAGAATAATAGTATTCTCGGAAGTTATTTTACTGCACTCAAAAGCACGTGCCACCTTATAAGAACGGGAGAGAATGTGTGGAAAAATCTGCCTATAACCAATGCTGCATTCTAAATTTGAAACTTGAGGTTACGGCTACTGATTTCAGTCCATCTCGGCATCTCGAAAATGCCGAAAAACAACAGCACTTTAAATATAAGTGTTTAGAATTATTGTGCAATGCCATTATTAGGCCCGACAAATGGCAAGATGACTGCAGAAAAAAACATCCGTATAAACTGAAACATAATTTACATATAACATACAAGATTACTGAAAGTAAAAGCAGCGGCGAAGATAAATGGAAACTGTATATTGATGTAAATCCCAAGCAGAATCTTCAAGATAAAGGTAAAGAATTTCCACAGCCATGGGCGCCCATACCCGGGGCGGGGGTGCCGCAAGGAAGAAATGTATATTAATAATTATTATAGTAAGGTGTTTTTCTTTTAAGACAATTATTTGAAAGTCAATTGAGACATAAAAAGTTTGCAGAAGTTTTACTAAATCGACAACATGGAAGCAGAATCCACAGTAGATTAGGAAAGGGGAATCCAGGGGGGTTTGAACCCCCAACAGTCAAAACCTAAAATTCTATATTTGTATTTTTTTAAAATATTTATTTATTTAAACAAGATTTGTTGGTGTGTCAAATATGACATAGCAGTTATTTCCTTTTCATAACATAATGAGTAGGCCTATTATGTCCACTGTTCCATGTGTTATTCAACTTTTCTTATAAATAGTAATACGTATTATAACTTAGGTAACGATTTCCTTTTTTAAGTTGCCATGTTTTAGAGTATAGTAAACAAATTTACTAACTAGTTTTTCAGTGCTAAAATAGCGTAAAATGTGATTTTCATTAGTTCAATATTTAAAAATTTTCCGGGGGTGAACCCCCCATTTAGGTAATGATTTCTTATTTACATTGGCATGTCTTAGAGTCTGGTAAACAAATTTCCTAACTAGTTTTTCTGGGCTAAAATAGCGTAAAATGTGATTTTCATTAGTTCAATATTTAAAAATTTTCTGGGGATGGACCCCCGACCCTCTTTTTTAGGGGGTATTCCAAACCCCCCGGCACTTTTGACCCTCCCCGCAATTATTTTCTGGCTACGTCATTGTTGCACTTATTTCATTATTATGTTATTAATCTAATGTTACAAAGTGGCCCAAGAAGTTAAAGCGACAAAAAATTAATTAAATTTTAAAAATGCCCACCTAGAAAATATCATATTGGCGCCCTTGTCGACAGCCAATCAGGTTGGGGGTGAGCAATGAAGTTTGGGGGTGAGCAATGAAGTTTGGGGCGAGTCATGAAGTTTGGGGGTGGGCACCCCTGCATTATTATATATGCTCTCATAATCGACAGTTTATCTTATCTCATAGAAGCTGTCTGATTATTTGTGATGCAATGTATTTCATGAACCTAAAGCTAGGCTCACACGGGGCTTTTAGTGGTCGCCACTTTATCCAGATAGGATCAGGAGGGTTAGTCTATTGTTGCACTGACCCCCTCAATTGGACTCTGCTTTGAATGTTAGGATTCCTTACTACGTAATATGTTTTACTTGCAGGTGCTCGCGGCTTCGCCCATGATATATCATTCTAAAATTAAGGGCAAAATAATTAAAACATATTCAAAACGATTAATAACTATAACGAAACTGCTAAAAATCCGGCTTTCGAGAGAATTTCACGATTATAAATCGCCGCTTGGGAAAAACGTCCTCAGATTCGAGTTCCCTAGCCCAGAAAACCCCTGCATAGTGAGTTCCGTCCAAAACGATAAACTTTTTTCTATTTAGGCCTATGTTGAAAATTTCAGATGTCTGCGTGCCTTGACATTATAAACAAAGAAATTGACCAGGGTGAGCTCAAAGATTTTTTTTTTTTTAGTAACATTTTGCCGGCCATAGGTCAATTTTCCATATTTTCTGTATTCATTTAAAGTATGACACATCCATATATCCCAGCAGCAATTACTTAAATTATTATTCACAACAAATTGAGTGATTTTACTGTTCACAGACTTGTTTTCCTTATTACATAAAAAAGATTCATGCCCAAGGCGGGATTCAAACCCACAGCCTCCTTCACTAAGGATCTAAGGCAGCACGCCTTAGCTACGATTGCTAAGGAGACCACCAGAAGCGAAGTTATCGATAATTTCATGCGATATATTGAAGAAAAAAAATCGCGATGCTTTTATTTCCAAGTTATGACAAGAAACGGCAAAGCCAACTGCAACTGATTTGACCAATGAAATGTATTACTGAAAACTGATGCTAAGATAGCGCAAAAAACCATGTTTTCTGCCAGTTGCTGTGTTATGTGCAAGTGGTAGGGGGAATAATGCTGGCCCTGGTAATCGGTAGAATATCTAGTTAGGTTTGAAGAACACAGCGCAGTCAAAACCCTACCAAGCCAATCCCCCTTGGGAAAATCACTATGTAAAGATAATTAAATATATAACCAAGGAAAAATAGGGATGGCAGAACACACACACTATTAGGATTGAAAGTGGAAGGTACTGGAATAGTTAGCCCAAAATTTTATATATATATATGTTTATTACAAAAGATTGAGAAATCACAGAAAAACAATAAATAATATATTAGAAAAATGTCTGCAGAGTGAAATAGCACATCAGATTTATACAGAGAAAAATTGAATAAACAATATTTTATTTTAATCCAGCATTTGATATTACTACTGACAAAGGTGATTAAATATTCAATGAATAAGAAATTTAATATTCAGAAAAATATTAGTTTGTGTTATATGGCCAGAATTAACAAATACATTACTATAAGTAAACGAATTTGAACATAGGCCAGAATAACGACAATTGCAGCAAAGAGGAAAAGATCTGTAATAATGATTATTAATTGAATTTGGCTGAATATAATTTACTGGTCATGTTCAAGACAGAAAAAAACGAAATAGAAAAACAAAAATAAACTAGAAGAAGAAGAAAGAAATCAGCGAATCATTAATCCATCGTTATATATTCGTCACAAACACACGCATTGCCTTCATTATTAAAAAAAATAGAATGAAATGCCGAAATATATAATTGCTGAAATGCCAGGTGAGGGAGTAAAATGTTAACCTTACAAAATAGACTTTACTTTAAAACTGACTAATAATAATGAATAATGAAATAACTTTACATAATGAATCAAAAATATACTTCGCTCACCTGACGACCAAACATCATGAAGACAATGCCCACACGAGACGATCCATTCACACAGAAGAAACTAGGTCAGTCGCCGACGAAGGACAGAAGAAGAATAGATAGAGCCAAGAATCGTTAAGCGCGCACGTGAACTCTAGCAGCCAGGCAAAATTAGTTGACAAAGGAAAAGATGGCAGCACTAGCGTATCAAGAGTAATTATGATTTAACAATATTAGTTTTGCCTGGTATTTACTTTAAACAGAATGACAACAGTGAAAAAGATACGTGCGTGTATTCAAACATACAATTTGATTCATAATAATGGTAATAACTGTTCAGTTCAAAAGAAAATACGTTGAGACCACAACAGGCTCACCCCCTTAAAGACCTCCCGTGGCCCAAATCCAAAATAGTCCACTGAAGCAGAAGTACCATAATATTATTGTAAAATTTCGGAAGTACTTAGATGTAACAAAATATGTGCTATATAACAATGTGTGTAATCCCAGTTCCAAAATTATGAATACATAATATTTGTCTGCCGCTGAAATGCAGAAAACCCAGTGTCTATTCCCCAGGTATCACTCACTGACATGTTGAGACGGTGGCAGAGTTCAAAGAAGTAGAATGTAGATTATTGTCAATTCTTGATGGTAGAGATACATCTTGATTGAAGACAGATTTTAGACTAATTTTGCAGACTGATTGATGACTGATAGTAGACTGATGGATAACTGATGCTGCACCAGACGCTGTGCCGGACCCGTTAAGGTCAAAGTAGAAGTTGGGTGCATGCATCCCCCAATGCAAGGCTGGAGCACATCAGCAGAAATCTTCTCTAGTCTTGATATTCATAGAATCCCACGGTGAGGGGTACTGAAAGTTCTAATCACTTGAACAGTATCTTGTTCCAAAGGAGCACACACGCACACAATAAAGTTGAAAAAATTATTGAAAATTAGATTCATACCATTCAAAAACCTAAACATTTTTAATATACAAAGTTATAAACTTTTACAAATACAAAATATGAAATATTAATAATTGTCAAATACACATTTGAACTAATATAAATTTATGTAAATCTTTGAAATGAAAATTTTACCATAAACAAGCTTTTTATAATTGACATATTTTCAAATTTTAACTTTAATTAGTGATACGCTAGTGGGCGAATATAAATATGACTTTTTCAATAGAAACTTTATAAATATATATTTTTCAATAGAAACTTTATAAATATGACTTTTTCAATAGATACTTCCATTTTAAACTGGCCACAAATAAATATAAGAAATATTAATTTTAACTTTTCCAATAGAGATTTTCATTGTGAAATGGCCCCGAGTAAATATTAGAAAATACACCACTTTGTAATATAAATATTATACCTGTACTTTAGAATTTTTTAAATTAAGAGCAACAGCTGATTAATGAATTCTAATTATCAAATTATATGCCATTTCAATATAAATCCATATTTAAGTGTAATGCCGCATAAAAATTTAAATTATGGAATATGATAATTATATAATAAAAGAACTATATTACAATATGGTGGTATAACAGTCGACAGCTCGGTACACGTACCTACGGCCTGAACGACATATATATCAACAATTGCAAACACGAGTTGCGATCGGAATACGACACGACGCTGGAAATGGAACACCGTGATTGCCAGAGCATTCGCTCAACACCAGCCCAATAGACCAGCCAGACTGCGTCGAATCCCAATCACAACACGTTCAAACATTTAAGAAGAGAAAATGTTGCAAGAAAAATTACAAAAATTATTTTAAAGTGGGCATAACTTTATAAATACAGTGGCAAGAACAAGAATCCAAATACAGGAAGAAACGGACGAGCTGTAGGACAAAGCGAATAATAAATAAAATCAGGTAAACTGATTTAACAAAGTGCCAGTATGCTTTTGTTGAATCAATTATAATTTCAATTATGATGTGAAGAAAATATTTTTTAAATCAGATTGAAATCGACCAGCGTCAGCAGAACTACAGATCTGTGATACCTTGACAATCGCGCACTCACATAAAAATAAAAAATAAAAATAAAATAAAATCCATGTCAAATCGGCCGGCTCCGCAATTTGATACAGGGACCTCCAGAATACGAATCCAAGCCGTTACCATTCGGCCAACTCAGTCAGTATGACAATGTAGTTTGATAAGCACATGTGAAGGAATAGTATTATTTGTCAAATCTCAATGTATTGCAACTTGAAATTCTTAAAATATGTCAACATTTCGCAAAATTCAGTGGCATAAAACTCCGCTAATTATTTCACAGTAATGTACCTTCTGTGTATAACAATATTCATGTAGTAGGCCTACTCAATTTCAAATACATCAACGAAGTAAACAAACATCTGACTGCACTGCAGACAAAGCCCTCAAATGATTAAAAATGCGGCATTGTAGTTATAGACATGGTTTTAAAAAAATATGACCTTTAATTAGTTGTTACTCTCGTACCGGTCAACCGATTAGATCTAAAATTAATACGCTTCTTTCAATGGACGTTATAAATGCTTATACCAAGTTTCTTGAAAATGCGATAAGGCGTATTTGAGTTATGGGGCCTTTTGTTATATAATACCATAAAAGCCATTAAATTGGGCATTATTCCGGTACCGGCCAACCGATTTGGTCCAATATCAACAGACGTCTTTCCATGGACATTATAAATGTGTATACCAAGTTTCATGAAAATCCGATAAAGCGTATTTGAGTTATGGCGCTTTTAAAATAGACACTAAATTGGCGTTTACTCCGGTACTGGTAAACCGATTTGGTCCAATATCAATAGGGTTCTTACCATTGACATTGTAAACGTATATACCAAGTTTCATTAAAATCCAATAAAGCATATTTCATTTATCGCGCGTACAGACACACGGACGGACAGACGGACAGACATTTTCCCTTCCCCCATACAATCTAATAAGGTGCCATCCTGGCACTTAATAAACGCCATCAAATACGACATAATACAATCCGCATACAATAACAAATACCAACCCTCAAATACAACGCATCAAATTGAAACGTCTCGGAACTACTGTACATCTAGGCATCTAGACAAAGATGCAACGTAGCAGCAAGAACCAGACAATAACAATATAATTCACCATACTTGAATTTTACACACCAAAAATTTCCACAACAAGGCACTATTATAAATACTATTGCAGATCTAATTATAAAGACCAAACGTAGCAATAGACTACAATAAGTGACCAAGAAAAAATTTACCACCCATAAATAAATGCGGAAAAACTTATACAAAACAATCTAAATCCAGTGGCGTAGCAAGCTTAGGTGGTACCCGGTGCGGAAAATTTATTGTCACCCCCCCCCCCCCCATTTAATTATTAAACGATGGAACAGTTCCAAGTGTTATTTTTTGGATAGTCAAAGGTAATCCTGCGAGAGTTTAAGAGTTTATCGATGGATGCAGCTGCAACGAATTTATCTGATGTAACTCGTAAACTCAACGGATTATCAAAATTAGTAATACTTACTTTGTTATATAGAAACAAAACTAAGCTCCGAAATCATGGTATACTATGAATCAACCATCTATGAATCGATTCGAGTTACCATATTGTGACCAGTGCTACCAATGGTGCATATAAGACATAGTTAACCTAATTTAGCCAATTTTGTTAGAAGGAAAGACATATATATCAAACATATTAAGCAGTACATTGTACACTGTACTGTTAAACGACAATAAATGCTATTATTATCATTATTATCATTAATCTAAAGTACGTAATAGACAGACAGATGTATATTGTTTTCGTGAGCGACTGACCATAGGCGTAACCAGGCCGACAATATGGGAGGAGGGTATGGAATACCCCCCAGGGAGAGGGGGGCTCGGGGTCCTCCCCCGGAAAATTTTTAGGTAGATTTTCGAAGAAAAATCTACCTATTGCAATGGATACCACTTTATGATTTTCGAAAAATTCTTTCATATCTTTACGTTTCATGCTCCCCTAAGTACGAAACCACCGCCCGTTCAAAAAAAAAATTTGTGATATTTATATATATATATATATACCTTTACACGATAGCGGCCGTAATTTTGAAGATATTTGAACCAAATTTTATTATGTTATTTCTAGGCCCAATAGTTCGGACAAGTTCGTTAATGGGCAAAATTGGCCCAAGGGGGTGGTCGGGGGAGGGGGTTGAAATTTTTAAAAATGTATATCTCGGCCCCTATGAAGTATAGAGGGAAACTTTGTTTGAATAAATTAGAGTACTCCCTATGGAGTTTACAGTGACACCAACGATTCGGGGGTTCGAGTGAGGGTGGGGGTGGAGGTGGGGGTGGGGGATGAAAATTCGAAACTTTTGAAACCACGTCTTGTGGGGTATCGTTGAAAAGCTCTTGATGAGTACTCTACAAATCAATAAATATTTTCTTGATAGCTCTCATATTACGCGAGATTTTAATGTTTGAAAATAATAACACTTAAAAGAATTATTATAATATCATAATTTTGTCTTGTTTAGCGGCTTTGCTAATTTTATTCATTGCTGATCTTGCGCACGGCCTCCCAGAATATTATATCCTATTCTTGTTGTCAAAACAAATGATTGTAGGCTCTTCCTCTTTACCGAATTCAGTTCTTATTACTGCAGGTTTACCATGCCAAGGCTAAAGAAGAAGAGTGCTATGCAGCGACAAAAAATTAAACCAAAAGCACTTCGAAATCTACCTCCGCCTGTAGGCCTGCCTAAAGGGATTTTTAAAATTAAGATGCACAGTAACGAGTTTTAAGCTTCCCACGCTTTATACTCGTGTTAAGTAATTTATAAGCAGACTTTAAAAAATTGTACAATTTTCCTTTTTTTTAATCAAGGGGGGGGTTCAAACCCCCAAACCCCCCTCGTTACGCCTCTGCGACAGACTGTAGGTGTTACCGTTAATAAAGCGAACATCTAGACCAAAATACACTCCCGAAATTGTATAAACTGTAACTCATCTTAAAAATCGAAGATAAAAGCCTTGACACATAAAAACTTCAAAGGGATGTTATTAAAGTCTGTGTTCAATATTCACTTACTTGCGAGCTAACATCTGCCGCTCCTCGGGTGTGTAATCCAAAGACCCTATGGTGCCATTGCCTGGAATTGGCATGAAGGCAATCAAAGCCAGAAGTGCAGTTCTGATTGAAAAAAATTAGAGGGACAACATTTTGACCACCTGCATTTTTGTTTCAGGAATGGTTGGAGTGAAACATACATTTTATCTGGAAAATGAAACCTTTATTTAACAGAAATGTGCATATCCTGTTCACTTCTCATCACATGTGTTAGTGCTTTGACCATAAATTGAACACAATGTCGTTAACCAAAGTGGAAACGCCTTCAATTAATTCAGAAAGGGCATAAAAAGAAGCATTTCAATGTCTGGTAGGCCCTCCATGTGCACGTACTACTGCCTCACATCTTCGAGGCATGCTCCTGACAAGTATGCGAATAGTTTCTTGTGGAATTTTGTCCCACTCCTCAATAAGGACCTCTGAAAGTTGTTCAAGGCTCTGAGGTGCTACAGGACGGGCCCGATGGTGTCTGTCCAGCATATCCCATAAATGCTCAATGGGATTGAGGTCAGGACTCTGAGCAGGCCAGTCTAATGTTTGAATCGCTAAGTCCTGAAGAGTTTCCATGGTGGCTGCTGCTGAATGCGCTCTCGCATTGTCGTGTTGCAGGATAAACTGGGGACCCATTACAACTGCAATGGGCATAAAATTACCCAGTACAATCTCGTTTATGTACCTCTGAGCGTTAAGTCGGCCTCTGATTATCTGAAGGTCCGATTGGCCATCAATTGTGATGCCACCCCACACCATGACGGAGCCGCAGCCAAATCTGTCCATTTCCTGGACTGCTGCTTCAGTATAACGTTCACCACGACGACGATATACACGTATACGTCCGTCGCACCGTGTTAGACGAAAGCGGGACTCGTCTGTAAACAGTACATTGCGCCAGTGACGAAGCTGCCAGTTCCTATGGTCCTCAGCAAATCGAAGTCGATCTCTCTTGTGCCGAGCAGTTAATCTAGGGACGTGATAAGGTCTTCTTGGTCTTAAACCTGCCTCTCGGAGTCTTGTGCGTATTGTTTGGTCACTGACACTGCAACCAGTTGCTGCTCTTAGATCGTTTTGTAGGTCCCGGGCAGTCGCAGTGCGCCGTCGGAGAGAACAATTCACCACATATCGGCCTTCTCTGACTGATGTTTTCCGTTTTCTCCCTTGCCCTGGCTTTCGTGTGTATGTACCAGTTTCACGAAATCGTTTCCAAACCCTCCCAACAACAGATGAAGCCACATTCAGCTCTGTAGACACTGCACGAATAGTCCAACCTTCCTGCAGTAATGTCACTGCCCGAACACGTTCTGCCTCATTCAGATACCTCATCTTGACTGATGAAACGTACACAATGAGTATAGAGACGCACTCTTTACTTACACTCACTAGATGGCGGAGTGAGACATTGCTCGTCCATTTCAATTTTGGGCATAGCACGATACATTTGAATACTGCCACAAAGCCATGGCTTTCCAACATAATGTGGAGGATTCCTCTCATTCCTAAAACATGTTGGAAGAATAAGAGCAACAGTATATATGGTAATCACGGGCTGCTTACATGGTACACGCAATCGAATTCTTGTCCCTCTAATTCTTTTGAGCAGTTTATAATATATGAGTTGGTAATTATTGATGTCCATTTCCCAGACAAATTATATAATTGTTAATTGTATTTATGAGTAAGTGTTTAATAATCATGTTAAAAATAATGCACATTAGTAGGTAATGTAAATTTATCTAGTAATAAATCAATTACTGAGGCTGAAAATAAATAAAGCGCAGGATTTTACGCCAAGTCTCGCCTTTCGCTAGGCTGCACCGAGCGCTCGGTCAACACGCTGAACCCCACCCCGCCCGCTTTGAATCTGGATATCTCGGATTCTATTGATCCTATCTTCGATTTGATTTTTGCGTTTCAAAGGTGAGATGTTTCTCTACAACTTTTATTTCAGGTACTTTTTCGATATACCCAACGGTTAGAGTAATAAACCGCAAAACGTAAATATCAAAAAACCTATTTTTCCGATTTTTAGAGTTTTGATCAATAAATACTGTTTTTTTGGCCGTACACATGTGAAACAAAATGTAGCCAGAATGATAACCTACATTTTGAAAAAAAAATTAAAGATTCATGAACACAGTCCCGATATATTTGAATTTAAAAATTCACAGTCGTCCGCCATTTTGAATGGCCGCCATGTTTAAAAGCTACCTCCTCATGATGGCACCCCCTGGACGTTTTTGCTCCACATGACCCCAGGAACGTGTGGTATAAGTTTCATTCAGTCCCCCCAAATTATAATGCCTGTTGGGTCTGGCACATGGACTATAGATCTGTATTCTTTTAGGACTTTGAAAACCGTACTTGAAACTATTCCCACTCCTACATCTCGCACAGATACTTCATGGTTTTATTTTAATATTTTGTATATATTTACTTTCTGTATTATCTCGCCGCTGGAAAAACCCTTTCCTCGCACATCGGTGACGTAAGCTTTGAAGGTCCTGGCTCGCAATTTTGTTGTATAATACAAATTATTAGAGGCTATGCCTATTACTTTTACTTACAATATATGGTGAAATTCATCACACATTATGCAAATGAAAAGTACAACGAATGAGTTAATTTTGTTGCCAAGACAAATCGAATGAAATCTTGTTTGCTAGATATATGTTGTGAAACGTGTAAGCCTATGATATAAATACAGAAGCGAGCAACTCAGTTAACAGAACTTATGTTTTCACAATTACGTAATATACACGGTGTTTCAAAAAAACTTCGGGCATGGGTTCCTTACACCAAAAGAAGGAAAGAAGTTCATATGAATATATGTCCCATAATCCTTGTTTTCTCGTTAGGAACTGTTCAACACATTGGTACACTCATAACACGTCAACACACAAAACTCATAACAAATGCTCGAAATGTCCTCCTCTTGCTTCTAGGCATGCATGCACATGCAAGAAGAGGACATTTCTAGCATTTGTTATGAGTTTTGTGTGTTGACGTATTATGAGTTGAACAGTTTCTAACGAGAAAACAAGGATTATGTTCATATGAACTTTTTTCCTTCTTTTGGTGTAAGGAACTCATGTCCGAAGTTTGTAAAAGTACTTTTGAAACACCCTGTGTAGGCTAATTAATTTTACGGTGTGTCCGGAATGGAACTAATCATCTGACGAACTAACTTGTCGTACTATCGTGAAGTATGCACTCATGCGTTTAGCCAATGAATCGACAGGACACAGTTAGTCAAGGCAAGTCTGTTGTTTACTTTTGTTGGTACACATCTTGGATCAAGTTATATCAAAACATTCGATTTGTGAATAATGGAGGAATCGGTCGTTACACGTGACAGAACAGAACATCCGTTGAAATATGTTGCTATTCCGGGAAGTACGCTTTAACAACTGCGTTTTTAGGAAGAGCAGAATGTAGGCTAAATTCACGCAGTTTATTTACCTCTAGCAGGAACAATGTGCATAACAACGGTATTTACTAATACAAAAAATAGAAAAAATACAAGCCTATGCGCTGCGATGGCGAAACTCAGGTGTTAGTTAATGCAACATTTAAGATCACTCACCGGAAGCACTCAAACATTTATCTGCTTATTCCTGTAAATAATTTGGTTTAAATCGTAATAGCTTTCATTTTGTTCATCATTGGCATAGTACAGTAGCCGAATCTAATCGAACACTTTTCCACTCCACATTCGGAGCAACGCACCCTTTAAGAGGTTTCATTTACCGAAGACTAATTTGGTTATGCATATTTTTCATATCGGAGATGTAGTCTAGAGAATAAGCACATAGACGCCGTATATTTACCCATTTACTTTGGTAATGCTGGCATTTACTTTAAAGGGCACAAATAATTCAAATGGTCTGTTGGTTATCGATCAGTTTAAGCCTCAGAGCAAGGAAACGCGTATTTAAGGAAGATCCTGGAGGTCCGGACCCCAAAATATGCGATTTTAAAGCATTAGTTAGAAAAAAAAGATAAATAAATAAAATTTATTTCTGTCAATAGACTGGCGTACAAGTTTCTGACAATGTCAGCTTTACACTTAAAAGCTTAAACGAAGTACAGATTACATCTAAAATACAAGGATTCATGTTATCTTATTCTAAATACAAATCCCCTATTACTAGTTAAAACAATATAATTTTAGATAATATCTAATAAAAATAGGCTAAGTAACCCAAATTCATTATTACACTTCCTTGTTACATAAGTTACCTGTTCTATTATAGTTCATCCAGGGAATACAACCATTTCTCTATTAAATATCTCTTTAACTGTGATTTGAAGTTTGCCTTGGCTGTAGTTTTGATTTCTGCTGGTAGCTTATTGTATAATATGGTTCCCATTACATTTACATCCTTAAATACGATTTGCTTATTGCATGTATATCTATGGTAATTCAGACTGCCTCTTGTACTATATTCATGGATTTCACTATTTTTTGTTGAATTACTGTTTTGTACATACAATACTGCCCAGTAAACGTACAATGAGTAAACTTTTAACATATTTAGTTCCTTAAATTCATTTCTACAGGATTTCTTACATTTCATATTACTGATGATTCTAACACATTTCTTCTGTAGTACCATTAACTTACTCATGTGCACCTTTGCAGCATACCCCCAAACCTCATTACCATAAAGGAGATGAGGGTAGATCACACCATAATCATTTTCAACTCTTCCTTTCCTAGCATATTTTTAAAGTATCTCAATATATAAATTGATTTACTAATTTTGGCTGATGTCTCGTCTATATACTTTGCCCATGTTAGCCTACTATCTATCCATAGGCTATTCCTAAAAACTTGTGGATGTCAACTTTCCTGCAGTGTTTATTCTCGATCACAAGTGTATCTTCATGATTTTATTTATTTACGTAATCATACGTCATGATTTTTGTTTTATCCATATTACATATAAGGTTGTTGGATCTAAAATATTCTAATATTTTGTTAGTGCCTAGAACCATTTCTCCCATTAAGGATAATTTGTTGTCTCCTCAGAAGTTTACTGTAGTGTCATCCGCATAGGATGTTATATATGAATTTCCTGGCTGTTTTATATCATTAACATAAATCAAAAACATCACCTTGGGGAACCCCGTATCTCACTATTCCATGCATTGATCTGAAAAAGTAATTTTTCAGATTGTTATCATATTTAGCGTAAATTTCTGTTTCCTGTTTTCTACATCCAAGATATGATTTACAAATTGCATGAGCTACCCCGCTTATTCCATATGCTTCTAATTTGTCTAATAATAGTTCATGCTTGACACTGTCAAACGCTTTTGACAGATCAACAAATAGTGTGATCGCTTTTTTGTTCTGTTCTACCAAACTTACAACTTGATGAGTGAATTCAATAACTGCGGTTTTAGTTGAGAAGCCCCTCCTAAAACCATGTTGAAATTTGTTAAGCACATTTTCTTTGTTGAGAAAATCTAATAATCTCACCAGTAGAACTCTTTCATATATCTTCCCTATCTCTGATGTCAGAGTTATTGGCCTATAATTATTTATATCATGCTTATCCCCTTTCTTGTATACAGGCCTTACAATATTTATCTTTAACCAATCTGGGAAAATACCTTTCTGAATTGATAAATTGATTAGGTATTCCAATGGTTTAGCAATCTCATCCTTAGAGTATTTAAGTATTTTTGGACTAATTTCATCCCAGCCTGAGGTAGTTTTACGAGGCAAAAAACCTATTATTATTTCAGTGATTTCATCTATACTTGTTGGTTTAATGTTTATTGTCGACGTTACAATTTCATCATTAAGGTTGCTAGTATTTCCCTTGATTGGGTGCACTACATTAAAGTAATAATTGTTTATATACTCACAGATTTTCCCTGGATCTTTCTCCAATTCTCCATTTATTTTTATTTGCGTATTTCCTATACCCTCTTTCTTTTTTTTTTTACTTTGGTTCACAATTCCCCACAGTGTTTTTTTTTACAAATTATTATTATTATTATACAAATTATACAAATATCACACACATATCATACAAATAAAAAAATACAAATACAATACAATACAAGTGATAAACACCCGGAAGAGCAGAATGCTCGGGCTCGGGTGCAGTTCAGTTTTAAAACGTACAGCAATATCATACACATACACACACATGCAAACATCACAAAACAAAACTAACATAAATCACAAGAGAACATAAAACATAAAATTTCATTACTATTAACATTTACTTATAAAATACATCAAGAAAATAAGAAAAACTATTTTAGAATAACTATTTTATAATATATCTTATTCTATTCTTAACACTATTCACATTCATGTTATTTATATATGGATGCTTTCCTAATACATTATTGTATAGTCATATTCCAAAATTAAACCCATGTTTCAGCGCAGCTGATGTATTACACTTAATTTCAATTAATGGAGAGGAGGCAATTCGTCTTGTGTTATGAGGGTGAAAATGTGTTTTAAAATTAGATTTATGTTTATGGATAAAAACAAGTAAATTTCTTTTATTTAAATTCAAAATTTCTAATACATTAAATTCAGGGAAGATAAGTTGCGTAGGGTAATCCAAAGGTTTCTTTAAGCAAATCTTTATTATACGTTTTTGCAGTATTAATAAAGGAGTAACAATAGATTTAGAAGTGCCTCCCCAACCAATTATTCCGTATTGTATTACAGATTGTATTAAAGTTAAGTATACAGACCGTAAAACATACGTAGGCATATAAGAGAGCAAGATCACAAATTTATGTATACTTTTACGAAGTCTGTTAGTTATGTATGCTATGTGTTTATCCGATTTTAAATTTTGATCAATAATTATTCGTAAATACTTTACCTCAGTACCAGTACGTATGGAAGAACAAAAACAATTTTGAGTTATGGAACAACCAGAATTGTGCAATTTGATAGAATTTTGAAAAGATTCCTGACCTTGAATTCCTATTTTTGTTAAAGAAAAAGATCAAGATGTTTTAACGATATTTAAAGAAAGAATATTTACATCCAGACAGTTTTTTATAAAGCTTAGCCCTTATTAGCATTCTCGTATGTATTATTCCAATTTGAACCAGAAAAAACCAATATTGTGTCATCAGCATAGAAGTAGCTGGATCCAGATATTGCATCTAGTTTAATTTTCAGCAGATCATTTATATATACAAGGAATAAAATAGGTTCTAAAATTGTTCCTTGTGGAACTCCAATATTTATGTTCTTTGCTTCAATGAGTTGATTATTAACTTTTACAATTTTATTCCAGTCATTTAAATATGATGCAAAAAATGTTAAAACGATTCCATTTATACCTAGCGCTTGTAGTGTTTTTTTTAATTTTATGGTTGACAGTATCGAAAGCTTTTTGTAGGTCTAAAAAATCCCTAAACATTTGTTTCCATTGTCTAGACTATTAATAATTTGCCACGTAACCTGCATTATAGCATTTGCTGTGCCTAAGTTATTTCGGAAACCAAATTGATTTTCAGATAGTAATTTTTTTAAATATGAAATTAATCGATTCTTAATACATTTTTCGGAAATTTTAGTTAAACTAAGTATCAGAGATATAGGTCTATAATATTATTTATCATATTTTTATCACCTGATTTACATAGAGGCACAATAATGGCACACTTTAGATCTTTAGGGAAAACGCCCTGTTGAAAACATAAATTAAAATTATAAGTTAATGGAATCGATATATGTTCAATAATTTTTTTGAGAGTTTCTGAAGAAATTCCATCTAATCCAGGTGCTACATTATTTTTCAGTGTTTTGGTGATGGTTTGTAATTCATCTTCAGAAACGGGGTAGATAAACATGGATGCAGAAGATGGATTGGTTTGGCAAAAACTATATATGCTTGACGTCGTGTTAATTGTTTTATTTGCAATGATATGTCCTATATTAGTAAAATAGTTAATAAACTCGTTTGCAATATTAGTATTATCTGTAATAATTACACCGTCTTTGTTTTCTATTTCCTTAATGCAGTTGTTTTTATTGATTTCTACATTAGTTGCTTCATTTATGGCTTGCCAGAATTTTGTGGGATCGCCCTTAACACTATCAAATTTGGATGAAAAGTAATTAATCTTCAAATTTATTATGACAGATGTAAGGATATTCCTATAACGTTTATACTTCCTTTGCAATTCCGTGTTAGAAGGATCGTTTCTTACCTGCTTGGCTAGTTTATCTCTTGTGCGAATAGATTTGACTATCCCGCTAGATATCCAAGGTTTTATTTTCTTATATTTACTAGGTATGTGAAGAGGTACCATAGTTGTATTTTTAGCTATTAAGTTGCGCGAGATGGTGTAAAATAGTTGAAAACTCATTTCAGCATCTCCGCAATTTATTACTGAGGTCCAGTTTTCATTATTTAAATCTGTTAATAGTGCATGGTAATTAATACATTGTTTATGAGGATTGTTGATAAAAACTGGGTCTTTTTTACTTTATTTTGAAAACTTACGAGAGAGAAGATTAAGTAGTGGTCTGAATTTCAGTGGTGTATACACCTGGTTTGAAACTAAAAATATTGTTAGAAGATTTGATAAATATATGATCAAGACAAGATTTAGAAGAAGGACGAGTGACAGCTTGCAAGTAATTTAAGAAACCATATTCTTGCATAATGTCCATGTATTTATTTCCATCATGATCTAAGTTGTTTTCTAGGATTTGTATGTTAATGTTGCCAATGAAAATATGATTCTTATTATTTTTACATGACATCAAAAATTCTTCATACCTAATAAAAAATCATCCTTGTTTAGATTAGGAGATCTATAAATAGCTCACAACATTAAAGAGTTATCATTATAATCCAGAATTAGATTTAAAGAATTACATTGATCAATTTCAATACCAATGGAGTGAATATGAAGACAATTTTTGTAGTATACTACAATACCATCGCATTTGTTATATTTATTGAGTTACAATTATGTTGTATCCATGTATATCCAAACCTGAGTCGTGATTAAGCCAACTTTCTGTCAGTATTATAATATCAAAATCCTGTGTGAAATTTTCTAATAAAATGCAAAACTCCGAAAATGTTCTGTTAATACTGCGAATAATTGACATAATTTTAAATCGGATGGGGTAGAGCTTATGTAGTTGTTGCATAATGAGATGTCATCATATACTATTGTTGGAGTTTGATTGTTATGACAGGAACTGTTTAGTGCTGTGAGATAATCTTTACTCATGACAACAGATAAATTTGTAGGTTTTGTTTGGTTTACTTAAAGTTTACCAATGTCATATGAAAAATTGATTTTAGTCACAGGGCTTCTTTCATCTTTGCGAGCAAAAACTTTTCCATCCCTTGTCCACACGAACTGGTATCCTTTTATTCTTGCCACATCTCTTGTTTCGTTCAGGAGGTCTCTCGTTGCCATGGTAAGATGGTCACCAGCTGAGATGCTTGCCCCAGGCAGTCCACGTTGCTGAAATACTCTGGATAGGGCTATTCCGGGTCCGCTGACATCGTCCTTGGCCGCATTTTTTGAAGTTTTGCAGCCATCAATCTCTGCTCCTCCTCTTCATGAATTTTACGACAATGGGTTTAGCTTTACCCGGTTTTGCAGTTAATCGATGCGCAATGCTGATGTCCATCATAAATTCTTTTCCGCCTATTTCTTCAGATACTTTCTCTTTTATTTCGTACATATTTTCTTCTCTGGCATCTGGGATCCCGAAAATCACTACATTATCTCTGCGCGAGTGCTGATGCAACTCATTAAGTTCATGCCTCAGCTGCTCATTCTCTCGCGACAGGGACAATACCTCACTCTTCGTTGATTTCAGTTCAGCCCTTGTTTCTGCGAGTTCCACGCAGAAAGAGTCGAATTTATTTGAGATAAATTCCACTGATTTTCTTATGTCACACATTCTTTTTGAATGGACAACTTGAAGCTTTCGAACATGTTTCTCATTGCCTCTATAATTTTCTTTTCCGGCTTACTTTCTACGTCACAGGGTGGGGACTGTTTCTTTGCGCGAACCATTCTTCTGTTTTATGATTGCTTGCACACGTCCGTAAGGGTCGGTGGTCTTGGATGTATTTTTGAAGTTTTGGATCTTTTGTTTATAGAATTCCTGCCTATTTACTTTCAATTGCTCTAGATACTCCTGTCTATACCTCCTATATCTCATTCTGAATATTTCCAAGGAAGTAGATCTATGTAGTGTAAAACAATCTTTAGCTTTAACCCTTAACTCGGTGATATATTTGGGAATTTTGACTTTAATATTACCTATCTTTTCCTTCCTCGTTATTTTAGGACAAGCCTTATCATAATATTTTTTTTTTATTTAAAAACCTATCCCATTTACCAACAATATTATTAGAATTGTAAACATCCTCCCAGTTTTCTTGTTTTAACATGTTAGCCAATGCTATCAGATTGCCTTCATTTAGTTTTCTAAATGTTTTAGTAATATTCTTGTTCGTTTCCTCACAATTGATACTTATATCAAGATACTGTGCATTATGGTCTGAAATACATGATTCAATTATACCGGCATCTACATGGCTTTCATATTGATCGCCATGTGGTCAATAAAAGTAGCAGTGTTCAAAGTAACTCTTGTGGGTTCATAAATAGTGTCCACTATATCGTAACTGTATAGAATGTTCTTTAATTTACTGTATATGCTAATGTATGCTAGGTTAATATTCATGTCACCTGCAAGAATAATATTAACGTTTTTCTTTACATAATCATATCTAAGAAATTAAGGAAATCATTTATAGATGATTCTGGCGCTCTATATAAACCAAAAATTAGAACTGAACCCTCATGAGTTTCAACTTTGATATCCGTGACCTCAAAAACTTTCTCCTCGCAGTATTTATTTAGTTTTAATTCCTTGCTTTCAAGTCCTTTTATAGCTAATATCATTACCCCCACTCCTGTGCTCCGATCTACAATATGTGCCTGCTATCGCATAATTTGCAACATTGTAGAGATCTATTTGCTCAGTTTTTAGACCATGTTCAGTAATAATTATTATTTGTGGACCTACCTCATTTATAAAGTGCTCAAGTGCATCTCTTTTATTACTGATGTATTGAACATTTATATGCAGCACTTTAAGTATTAAATTCAAATCTTTGTTTGAGGGGTTTAACCTAGCCACATCATCCCTTGTCTCTACGATTTCCAGGTTGGTCATCTGCTCTTCAGATTCCTCATTGTTTGTTACCACAAGGGTGTTTTCACCACTCTCAACCAATACTAGTTTTTTGTGTAAAAGTGTTCAATTACTCTGTTTATCAGTCTCCCAAATTCCCCTATCCCCCTCCTATTTAGGTGTACACCGTCTCTGCCTTGGTCTTTATCACCTATCCAGGAGTTGCCGTCAATAAAAGTGCACTTATTTTGTTGACATACCAAGTCTAATCTTGAGTTCACTATGTCGATGAAGTGGAGGTCTTGATCTCTGCGTCTAAGTATTCCACTTATACATACTTTTGCTCGAGGAAACAATTTCCGAGCTGCAGTCGCAACATAGTTAATCTTTTCCCTAATAATCTCTGCATCCGACACTGTGCTAAGGTTATTGGTTTTAGAATGCAGTATTAGAACATCAGGATCATCCATGTTGCTTGAGGATGTTAGCCAGGTGTTCAACTCTTGACCCAGGGTCACAGTAAACCTCCGCGTCCATATTTAAATGTTTACCTACATGGCGAACCATGGAGTCTCCTATTATCACTGCGGTCCGTTTTTCATACAGCTGTTCTCCCCCCTCAGTAGAGGAAATTAGTGTAGTTGACATTTCGCTTTCACCTGTCAATGCTGTCAGTAAGGTTATGTCGAAGTCTGTTGTTCCAATGGCATATACTTATTTTGAAGAATGATCTTATTTGTTTGTGACCATTGATCCAGATTTCCATTTCCTTTACACTTCTGATGTCCTTTCACTTTATTCCAGGGGTGTTCTTCATTTTCTCCACCATTTACCCTAAGTACTTCTCGTGACTTCTCGTTTTGTGTCACTCCGGTAGGGAAGATGTCGGTAAGTTATGTTCAATCAGAACAATCAGAAACTAGTTGATAATTACTTGCCTCAGAAATATGTAAATCCATGTGCTTCTATACCAATTCAACAGTTTATGCATTCATTGTGGTAATACATAAAAGAAGCACTTTGGAATTTCAAGAAATAGAAAAAAAAAGCTGGAACCGGCATCTGAAGGAGACTGAAATTTCGAATCAAAATTCGCAGTCTTAAAAGTTAAAATGAAAACTTAAAAACGATATTTATGTTTTTTTAAATACCTTCTTTATAGTGATATTCATCCTTTATCCCAAATTATGGGTGCAGATTTGTTGGTACTGCCTAACATTTAAGTCAGTGAAATATTTGCCTTATTTTTGTTACTGTAGATATTAAATTGTTTTATTCATAAGGGCTTCTGTGCAGTCCAAAGCACTGCTGAAGTTTGGCCGGAATGGCGCTCCGACAAAGTAAAAATCTACTCTTCATCGTTCCGGCATAAATGCGTACGTCATTGCATTATGTGTTCGTGGGGACTGTAGCGTCGACTGGCCTGCTACCATCTCTCTCGCACAACAGAACCTCCCTTTCTATTTGTAAAGGCCAAGCTACCTCTCTCTCTTGCACAATAGCATGCTCTCTCCAGCGAGTAACGGTCGTCATCGGCACAGATTTTGTGCGAGATCTTTACCTACATATGAAATCGGCGTACATTTTGGCAACACTTTTTAAATAAAGAACCATTATTAGGGTCATGATCTCCTGTTCCTGCCTGCGCGGTTGCCGTAGATTCAATGCTTACCTGATGAAGTTTGTTGCATTGGTTGTTATTGTAATGTAATTTCTGTGTTATTAATTTAGAAAGGTAATTTTACTGTAATGTTTCGTACCATAAAATGAAAAATAAACAAATAAAACCCTACATATCAATTCATGGGTTTCCCCTAGAAAAGAATTCCAACTTCAGCAATGCTCCAACTACTGGTATAGTAGTGCACATTTCTGCGCAACAACACTGTTTCTTATGTAGGACAAAGTAACAAGTGGTGTTCCCATCTAGAGGAAACTAATGTATTACTTGAACGTGAAAGGGCAGAGGAATTTGGTCCAGAGGCTCTAATTTAGTTTTGGAGTTCTTTAACGTGCCTTAAATCTACCCCAGGGCACCCAAGGTTTATAGTCTCTCCCCGATGATTTTGATCACAGGATTTTTACATCCTGAAAAATCAGTCGATTGCGGCCGGGTTTGAACCTTCGATCTTCGGATCCAAAGGCGGACACACTATGTCTCCAACATGGGGAGCTGTCACTTAGCTGACTGCTTAAGTTTTCTTTTTCACAGATCTATTGAACTTGATTCCTTTTATGATTATCTTTATTGCCTTTTATAGGTAATAAAAATAAACCTGCGGGTATGGAAGTTTTAAACTGTACTATCAAGTAGCACGACGCGTGCGCGCATTGTGAGTAAGCTGATATGACGTTGTGCGATAATATTATAGGAAAAAAATTCCTCCGACACTGGGATTTGAATCCAGGACCTTTGGCTATCCGTGTCACTGCTCTACCAACTGAGCTAAGCCAGAGTTCACTTCACAGTGCTAGATGGAACCTCTCTCCTATGACTGATTGTCCTTACCTCACAGACAGACAGACAGATTGTCTATCTCACAGACAGACAAATTATGTAATATGCAGTACTGTGACCCACACTAATCAGTGATTTTGTGATTGGGCTTCCACTCTTATTGTACTGTAATATTCAAGGTAGATATATGCATATGCATTCATGAATCACAGATTATTGTCTCTGTTGGACATTACATGATAATATTATAGGATAAAAAATCCTCTGACACTGGGATTTGAATCCAGGACAACCAGTCATAGGAGAGAGGTTCCATCTGGCGCTGTGAAGTGAACTCTGGCTTAGCTCAGTTGGTAGTGCAGTTGCACGGATAGCCAAAGGTCCTGGGTTCAAATCCCAGTGTCAGATAAATTTTTCTTCTTTAATATTATCATGTAATATCCAGCAGAGCAATAATCTGTTGTTCATGAATTCATATGCTTATATCTGTCATGGCATTGTGCACATACAACGCGCAACGAAACTGACAAAGTGCGCTTGCGTCGTGGTACAATACAGTATATGAAATGACTGTGGAAACAAATTTATTGCTACCTCCCCGTTTTCTTTTTCCGGGGTCCAAGGTACATTGCGCTTTAAGCGCATATTGGATCATTTTCTTTAGAGCATCAACGTATGTTATAAATGTATTTAGAGTAGTTTATTACAGTATCACATATTTGTTTCGTGTATTTAGAGTAGCATATTACAGTATCACATATTTGTTTCGTTTCAGATGGCAAACGTAACGAATGGAGTTGAGTCGAGTGACTCGCCTGCCTTGAGAACATCGGCATCTTCACCTTCGCTCACATCGGAACAGTTTGTGAATAAGAAACCCACCGTCAACCGGCACAAGTTACCACCTGACATATCAAGATCAGGCACTATACCCGAACAAAATGAAGATAAGAAAGTTCACAGTAATTTCGACAAGAAATATCCCGGTGTTAATGGTGATTTTCACGACAAAGTGTCTTCCAAGCTACACAGCACAAGTGACAGGTCATCACAAATCATCCAAAGTTCCACGACGTCGGGGAGCGAGAGTTCCATTCACAGAGGCTGGCATCCGTACAGAGCTTCCAGGTCGCGGCCTGTATCATTTCCGGACCAACTTACCTCATACAGGTAGCGTAACCACAAGGCTAGTGTTTGTAAAATTGTATCGTTCGAAGCGCATGCATATTGAGCAAGATGGATGTGACGTCACCCGTAGACTTGCATGACGTTGATTTAAGCAGCTATCGGTACATTCAATGGCAATGGTGGAACAAAACTCACTTTTATTTACAATAATACATGTGTTCGTAAAGATAGACTACAATATGATCCTACAAGGAGAATGACATAACACACCACTTAAGAATTTGCTCAATCTCAAATGATTATGCAGAACAAGATATAGCGACAACTTTTTGTGAGAATTAAGAATATATATACAATGGTAGTAATGGGAACAAATAACATAAAACACCATCTTTTTAACTAGAAAAATACATGTTTCTGTAAAGATAGACTGCATACGAGCCTACAAAAAAAATATATATATGTATATGTATATATAATAAAATAATGATAGCCCATAGCCAAACTATATTTAGGCCTAAGTAGATCAATATGTGTGAAGTTACCTACTATTCAGTTATGTTGATGCACAATACATGCAATAAGTCAGTTATCATTTTTTAACGATTAAATTCTGATTTTCTCACTTGTAATTTTATTTTATTTTATTAAAGAAAAGTTAACAACACTTAACTGGTGCAAGTTTTCATATTGTAAAACTATATTAAAATGTGAAAGAGGCATTATGGCATATTAAAGAAATAAACCATTTACTAAGCTAATTAGATATAAAAATTACTAAAATAATTTGACACAAATTAAAATAAATATTTAACACAGGTATAACTCGATCGGTAAGACCTGAGCCAAACAAACGGATGTGCAGTAGTCTACGATGACGAAATCTAGACCTGCCTGACCTTCATAGCACGTAATGTTCCCTGCCAGTTCATTCTGTACAGGCCGTGTAAAAACATCTTAGTTAGCCTCACAGCATTCAATAGTGAAGTGTGATACGTTAATAAGAGCAATGGAAGGCGAATGTAGTTTACTAGCAAAGAGGACTGTGGTAGTAAAGTGATTCACAGTCAGAGGACTGTGGTAGTAAAGTGATTCACAGTCAGAGTAGGGAAATAGTATGGAATGTATATAGGTATTTCAAACAGGTGCACCAAGATGACCCTAAATATGCAATTGAGCAGCGTGTTCCGAATGTTACAGGAATTTCATTCAGCAGCATTAAGCGAATTGGAAAAGAAGGCGAGAAATGTGTTCAAGATGGAAGGAGATTTAGTACTCCACACAAACTACTAAGAAAAAAATTAAAACCGACTTAGATGATTTTGATAAGTGTGTAATTAGAAGAACGGTGAATGAATTTCACAAAACAAATGAGGAAAGGCCAACTTTAAAAACACTATTACCTGTCCTAAAGAACAAAACTAATTTTTCTGGAGGTAAATGGGCTTTAAGGCAAGTGTTGAAAGATTTACATTTCAGGTGGAGGAAAACAGTGAATAACCGGAAGATACTAATTGAGAAAATGTACATCCGTAATTTACGTCTCAAGTATTTACTATGTCTTACAACGTACAGGGAAGAAGGGCGACCAATCATCTACATGGACGAGTTCTGGTAATCTGTTCTGGTAACCGATAGTGCACCATACCACAACGTAGAACTTAACCCCGCTCCAAATTCCTCGTGCAGGAAAGTAGTAATGATAGATTGGCTTACACTACATGGGATTCCATTTCACTCGAAAATGCTGAAACCAGAATTATATTCACTGATTAATAAACTCATAAAGACCATTTTCAAAACATTCAAAATTGACGCCCTTCTTTCTCAACATGGACATTCCGTTATACGACTTCCGCCTTACCACCCCGACCTAAACCCCATAGAGTTAATTTGGAAGTCACTCAAAGACCACGTGGAAAAGAAAAATGTACATTTTACTTTGGACCCTGCAATGCAATTGGTTGAATAGGAACATCTGGTAATTCAAGTGGGATATGACAGTTACGCAAATGATGGTGATGATGATGACGTCGGTACTATGTCTGGCGTTGAAGCTTTGTAGACCCAACAGCGATATTCTGATAGTTACATACCATTACTAACATACTATTTCGTAACTAAAAAACAAATACCTTTTTCACTTTATTTTTGTTTTCAATAGTTACGGGCTATTACGAACAGCATAGTTTGGAATGAATAGTACAGTACATGCATTCTCTTCTACCCCTACTGCATTGCTACCGGCGGACGATAAGCTATCTGCGCGAGTTTGGTTCAGGCCCTAGCGTCCCAATTATACAATTAAGCATAGTGCATCTTTACAAAGTTAGGAAAAGTTTGTCTGAGTAAAGTGGTCTAGTAGTTTAGCTTAGTGTAAGGGGCGAACCCTTACTGATTCCATCGTAACCGTTGGTCTGCACAGTTGCCCTTCGTGACGGGGAGAAAACTTGGTCGCAACGCCGTCCTGTAAGGGTGGAAACCCTTCTCGGAGCTGTCTTGTGAAATCACATCTTGAAATAGTGCGGGTGGTTCTTGCTGGTGTGTGGTGCCTCCGGTAACTTACCCTGATGTCCAGGCTCGGTGCTCCATGATGCTGGTGGTTCTAAAATATTGTACAGGCCCCCCCTTTTTCCCAGAGCAGAGGTAGGACTTGCTAGGATCTATAAGCTACAATAATAATAACCATTTGTTCCCCATCTACCCGTTTATTCTATTATATCTACACGTAAATACTAAATGCTTCCTACCATATCCCTAACTTCCCCCTTAGGGGTTCACATACCCTATCTACATACATGTACGTCTTCCTCCATCTTTCCTCCTTCACCTTCCACACAACTATCTCGACTCTAACCAACTACTGCCACATCACTCCTCATTCTCCTCAAACACCTTCTCACACACGCGCTCTCCGCCGGATGTTCCAGGAATGTCCTAAATCAGCAATACTCCCTGCTTTGGAGCTGCAAAGTACTGGTGGAACTTTTCCACAGGAACTGCTGATTACAATACCCCCCTCCCAAAAAATGATCGCCCTCGATCATTAGAAACAATTTTCTAATGTGGTCCCAATTGAACCGAAAACTCTGGATATCAGGGTATGAACATGAGTCGTAAAATACCATCATAATAATCAACAACAACAGCAAAATTTACTACTAAATCTTATATAAATCCACACAACAATAACACAAACAAAACAAAACGAAAAATATACAAAAATTTAATATTTACCAACATATCACATCATGTTCTGACCCTATTATCCTTCTTTCCTTTTACAACAATTAAAAGGGTTTGTAATCAGATCTCAGCCCTCTTAATACTTGCACTCAATTATTCAAAACATTCTAAAAAAAATACAAAATAAATTCCTAGCTTGATTTTGTTACATTATTTTCCTACCTCCTCTTAGCATTAAAACTTGCTATGGATGTCATAACAGGGGCTGTACCCTTATGGGTTAAATATTCCCAAAATAATGACATTTTCACTTAATTATTAACTTTCAAAATACACAAAAATACAACTGATATACACACAATAATATAATAATGGCTACCGCATCATACTCTTTATGAAAAAATTTGAATGACACCGTAGTTTGTTATTCACTCAAAATAAATTTAAAACTGAACATCTGATATAAATAAAAATTACAACATGACTGTTGTACCCCATAACAATAAATACCTGACCTTATCCTATTAAAATTATTAAATTTTCCCTAACACCTCTAATTCAAATCTGATTTCCATATAAAAATTAAAATTAAACTTCTATGCAAATTAAACAATAAATTCTCGGGTAATAAGTAGTTCTCAACAGCGGAAAATTTGTATTCATTGACCTGCAAAAATAAATCTCAATACTTCACACTCAGCTGATATAACCATAGGCTGAAAAGTGCGTGATTGGCTTTTGGAGATATTCAACTCCGGAACTGATATTAACCAGTGTCAACTGCATTGTTTACAACCTTAGGTGATGCGATAGGTTACTCTACACGCTTCGTTCAGCAAAATCTCCTCTCATTCTACTGCATATGAATGACAAATAAATATCTTCTCTCCTCTTCGTTTAAAATGCAATTCTTAATGTTTCTTCCAAAACATAATAACATCAAATTTTACCTCTGTAAGCCTCTTTCTCAATTTTATCATTGCAATGCTGCATAAAGTTTCTTTAAAAACAACCTATATGATCTCCTTTTCCTTCCGAAAACAATTAAAATTTGTAAAAACATAAAACTCATAATATAAAAATAAATATCGCCATTGCCATCTTTAAATTTACATGCCTACATCACAATCTGGCATAAAATCGGTTGACATCTGAATTATTCTGAATATAACACTACTCGCATAATAAACAATATTTGCATAATGCTTAAAAATTTGAATGACGTATCCAAACTTATAGCCATAACTGGAGTAATACATTTTAAAAATCTAACATCACGCTCTAAATTAAATTCCTATACTGAACAATGTATTAAAATTTCTAAAATAATACTAATAAATCACCTAATACTCCTAATGCTTCCAGCTTTCCATATTACCGCCTGAAAATTCCTGTACATCCTATAAAAACCGTAATAAATGCTTATTTTTCTGCAATAACAAATTAAATTATGTAAACTCAATCACCTCTGATTCTATGAAAAAAAAAACAATAAATTTCTTTCATTATGCTCACAACAAAATATTTAGCCAATTTTAAATGCAATAAATGTCAACATCCATTTTGTAATACCTAAATATTTCTAAAATAAATCAAAATTACTATCAATTAAATTTACAAAAAATCCTATGCATATTCTTGAAATTCTTTCAAAATACTGAAACCATTACATCGGTTTAACAACAACAACAAAAATGCTCTTCATCGTTCAAATTACTGCCAATAAAATAATAAAATTTTCTATCTCCGTCTAAACGTTCTACAAAATTCCAAAATTAATATATCAATCCAAAAATATTTTTAAATCACTAAACTCATCATATAATTTTTTATATCTAACTGTTACTAAAAATCTACGAAACTTTGCACGCAACGATTAAAATCAATAATAAATATTCGATCTCTCTTCCATGAGTTAAATCACAAATTACTATTATCATGTAAGCATTAACAATTAAAATATCAATTTTCTGCCAAACAACTAATCTCTAAACTCTTCTCAACCAAATTTAAAAAATGCATTACTTCCTAACAATTTAGCATCTTACGATTATACTGAATAAAAAACATCTAAATTTCAATACAGTGATTCTCTGATTGTCATTTATAATACACAAACAGCATGTAAGTCTCGCTCTATATTACACCCGGTATCACCATTCTATAAGCCTTGTAGTTGTCATTTAACACACAGCTGATAATTCTCTATCTTCGTCTTAGAGGATATCATGACATGAAAATACCTTGTCAGCTCTTTCTTGCTCTCCCTGTGTTCAACCTGAAGATTGCCTCTCTTGTACAATATAAAATTCCTTACTAATTTCAATGCTTGCATATAATTGATAAAACTATGACATCGTCTTAAAATTTCGTCCCTGTCTAAATAAATAATTCTAACACATGTTCACTTGATAAAAACTCCTACTTCGACATTTCTGGTTGATGTCATACTATTCACAAAAACTTATCCTTGAAATTCTGCTTGACTTTATCATAAAATCCTATAACTTTGTATTGCATGTAATTACTCACTTTATCTTTACTATGCCCTAGCATTCATGGTTTCATAATACATAATGGTTTTACACTCTTAAACTCTTGAATTTATTTTATTAAAATTCACCTCTACCCGGCTGGTCATCTTAAATTGTTCCTTATACATGTGTGCCTTTCTTAATAAAGATGAAACTCCTCATTAACCTTAATTCTTTCACTTGTTAATCTTTTGAAACTACTTCCTGAAATTATTAATGCATATAATACTTGTGCATAATTAAATTTAATCCCAGCATCATTCCTCTAAATATATAAAAAATCTGAAATGTTATGAACAACATAACAATAATATCGGTAAAATCTTATCGGCCCATAACTATGTAATGATTTATAATGCCTATCCGCTTATCTCAAAAATTTACAATACAAATATTTAATCACTCAAAATTATTAAAACAATCTGTAAATTAACTTTCACTCTATGTAACAATTTCTTAAATTCTGAATTATCTCCATAATAATAAAATTCATGTGTCTACAACAATCACGGAGGAAAGAATACACGGAGATGCCCTGAGACCGCAAGCGTGAAGCCAACTGTCCGAGCGTTTGGCACTTAAGGGGGCGTGTCACTGTGTTTATATGTTTATAGTGTGCACGGATAGCGTGGTTACTCGTTTTTGTTTATTTGTTTTGAACAATTCAGAAGTGAAAATGAGTGCATGTTGTGCACTATTCTATGAACCTACCTTAAAAATTAATAATTTTGTAAAATTTAGGTACTGAAAATAGTCAATTTTTGGGATGAATGAATATGGCAGGGGTGCCCACGGGGGGGGGGGTTAAGACGCAGACTGCGTCATTGAAATTTCTGGGGGGGGGCAAAATATTATCATTTACGAATTTTCTGGGCGGGGGGGGTTGAAAATTGTTGCAAAATTAGTTTTATATGTTAAAAATAAAAACAGTCAAGTTCTATAACTTCAAAAGGTCACTTCTAATTCTTTATAAAGATAAAGATGAAGAATTTCGACAGTCATGGGCGCCCATACCCGGGGGGGGGGGGCGCAAGGAAAAAAAATGTATATTAATAATTATTATAGCCAGGTATTTTTCTTTTAAGACAATTATTTGAATTGCAGAAGTTTTACCAAATCGACAACATGGAAGCAGAATCCACAGTGGATTAGGAAAGATGGGTTCAGGGGGTTTGGACCCCCAAAAGTCAAAACATAAAATTCTATATTTGTATTAAAAAAGAAAATAATTAAACAAGATTTGTTGGTGTGTCAAATATGATATAGCAGTTATTTTCTTTTCATAACATAATGGCCAATTATGTCCACTGTTCCATGTGTTATTCAGCTTTTCTTATAAATAGTAATAAGTATTGTAAATTAGGTAACAATTACTTGTTTAAGTTGCCATGTCTTAGAGTATAGTAAACAAATTTGTTAACTAGTTTTTCAGTGCTAAAATAGCATAAAATGTGATTTTCATTAATTCAATATTTAAAAATTTTCCGGGGGTGGACCCCCCACTTAGGCAATGATTTCTTATTTATATTGGCATGTCTTAGAGTATGGTAAACAAATTTCCTAACTAGTTTATGAGAGCTAAAATAGCGTAAAATGTGATTTTCATTAGTTCAGTACTTAAAAATTTTCCGGGGGTGGGCCCCCCACTTAGGCAATGATTTCTTATTTACATTGGCATGTCTTCGAGTATGGTAAACAAATTTCCTAACTAGTTTTTCTGTGCTAAAATAGCGTAAAATGTGATTTTCATTAGATTTAGTTCAATATTTAAAAATTTTCTGGGGATGGACCCCCGGCACTTCCGGCCCTCCCCGCAATTATTTTATGGCTACGTCATTGTTGCACTTATTATATTATTAATATAATGTTACAAAGTGGCCCAAGAAGTTAAAGTGACAAAAAATCAATTAATTAATAAATTCCCCCCCCCCATGAAAATATTATATGGGAGCCCTTGTCGACAGCCAATTGGGCTGGGGGTGAGCAATGAAGTTTGGGGGTGAGCAATAAAGTTTGAGGGGGGTGAGCAATGATGTTTGGGGGGGGGTGAGTCATGACGTTTGGGGGGTGGGCACCCCTGAATATGGGTATAATTGCTAAGCATAATTTACTTGTATTTTACACTAGGCTGCTAATTGTTGATGTATTTTCTTTATAACGGCCTTAGGCTACTTGTAATTAATCAAATAAAGTGCATTTATCTGAATTATTAGTTATACTAAGTAATTTATTGCTTTAGATTTTCAATATTTATATTAGTTGCCATTTATTGCGTTTAATAGAGTCAATAACCACATGGTGTAGCTATATAACTGTCCAGAATATTTTTCTCGTTCTGAATTATCATAGTAGCACGGTCACTTAATCATTTTCTGACTCAGTATTTATACTCGCACATGTAAAGTTGCTCATTTGAAAGTTACATTTTTGGCTCTTCTGAGATAGGTTAATGCTTACTACCGGGATTATTATGATGTCAGAGTATGTAGTTAATATATGAAATTGGGATATTACATATTTTCCCTACCGTTACGTTGTTATAACCCGTGAAACTTCGGAGTATTTGTGTGCTATTGCATATAGCAAGCCTCCCTTTTGGTCATCTAAGGGGGCGTGGTCATTGGCTTCATCTGTTTCCCATACGACACCGCAAGCACGGCGTCTCCGTGTATTCTTTCCTCCGTGACAACAATTAACAATTACAATCAAAACTAAATCATATAGATCTAACAAAAATAAATATCTGGTTCCCAACTTCTCATCGAGTAAAATATCATCATTAAAATTAAAACATCCCTGAAATAAAACATTATAAAAATTCGTCTATCCGTCACCCAAATAAAAACAAATAATTACCATCAAATTCCTAATTTATCTAAACACATGTTTAAATCTAAAACAAAACTACGCATCCGTCTATTTAAATAACTGAAACAACAAATTAAAATTATACTATTCCACAAATTTCCTTAACAAAACACAAATTGAATCATGTCGTTAAGGTGCGCATTCCTAATACGACATGTTTCAACTGACTGCCTGTCCAAACAATTTTAAAATTCTCATCTTATAAAATGTTAACTTGGCGATCACAATCGACTCCTATCTTTGCAGAGCAGGTCGCGACTTCTGCGCTACAGAGGCTAAGTCAAATCATGCATCACAAAATTCAAAATTTTATAAATATCTCGTACATAATACTTCATTCTAAATAAATAAATTACAACAACAAAATATTACTTTTACTCCTTCAAAAAAAATAATAAACCAACTGCTCAATACAAAACTACGCCTAACCGTAATAAAATTTCAAAAAAACTATCGCAAAATAATTCACCCTTACTCTCCCGGAAACATACAACGTTTCAACTATCAATATAAACTATACTTTGCCGAATGATCAATTAAAAAATGCAATAAAACAATCAACATCTTATCATGACACACGGCGGAATCATTACATAGTTAATGGCAAAAATCTATACTCGTTAAACAAAATATGAGGAAACCGAATTTAAATCTCCTATCTAATGAATACAGTGGCACAAAATATTTTATCCCTAAACAACAATAATAATCATCAAACCTGCCGAACACTTCTTAATTCTATATCATTTTACTTACCCCTTAATAATAAAATTTTCTCTCACACCACACACCAAAATTTCCACAACAAAAAACATAAATCACTTGTTACAAAATGATAAAATACACAAATTGGTTGCAAAATTTCCTCAATAAAAAAAATACGTTCTGTTAACAATAAATATTTCAGCTCTGTAAAATCATCTTCTTTCCGTCGAGTGACCTTTTTCCTCTTGTGTTTGCAGCCAATTATTTTAAAACTTTAAAACTCACTAAAATACCCTTTCAAAACTTATTCACATTGAATTTAACAACTAACTGGACCTATTTCACTTTTTCTTCTTCTTCTTCTTCTTTAAATCGTAAGAAATACTTATAGGTTGGGTAGCAGCTGGTAACGAAGGTAATTCTTGCCAACGGCCTTCGATCCTGGAGAGAGCTGTTGACAGGTATTTGTCACCGCTGCCGTTGCCACCCTCCAAATCGCTTTGCTGAGACGGAACTTCTGTCCCTCGCTGTTTGCCCGTTCTCCTCACGGTGGATTTGGGTTTCACTCGTTATGGGCGCTAACTCAAAACAATAGTCGGCCAGACCTATTGCAAAGGGTTGCTCCCACACGTGGTGATTCCTCCTCATGGGTAGAAGATAATTCGCGAGCGCCCTCTCACACCTGACTATCCCTTTGCAGCCTAAACCGTCTTTCTTCAGGTGCGAGAGAGACGTCGTTTAACACACCCTTCTCCCAGAGCAGCGATAATTTTGTTCCTCTCTATTTCCTCCCCAACAGATGAAATCACTTCTGGTCGTTCCTTATCGCAATCTCCTCAGTCTGCCTGGGCTGACTTCTCACTGCGATAAGGGGTATATCATCCTCCACTCGATGTTAACACTTCCTCCACAGCCTGCTCCATTCCTATGGCGTTCTTCTGGTTACTTTGATCTTCTCCAAAATTTTCCCGCTCCGTCATTGCCCACATTTCTCAACTCCGAAGACCCCACAATTTCCCGGCATGTTCACATATAAATAACAACAGAAAAAACATAAAATCACCTCATGCTTTGCATGGAAAACCCGAAGTACCTTCACTTCACCGAGATTAAGAGAGCTCATCTCTTCTCTCCGAGGATCTACGACAATACTCCCCTGCGATGTGCCTGGGCCGATTCGCTGGTCGTATCCTTAGACCTCCTTAAATAGTCTTGCGCTTTTCTCTCCGCGCTCCAAAATATCAATTCTCCCTTCACATGCCATCTTCTCAGAATTTATTCCCCTGGGTCTTCGCAATGACGGGCGTTGTGTTTCAGAGCACTTCATCTGAAAACACCTTATGCTCGTAGGTCCATCTCAATTTTGAAAAAAAAAATATTATCTGTACTGGAAAAAACATGTGCTTCATTCCTCTTCCTTCCTTCACTCCGGTTCAAGGACGACGCATGGATCTTGACGCTGGCACCTGCTCCCTCGACGCAGAAGCGTCGGTATGGCCTTTCGTCCAGCCCGCTCCTGTATCCTGCAAGACGTACTGTCCCCTTCGTGAGGCTCCTATCAACTTGCACAATTATCATTAAAATTTCCAATTGCTGCTGGTCACGAAATTTACACAGTTAACACAAAAAATAAAATTTTACGATCGGCCACACTTAAAATTTCACGAACGACCATTTCGGAGTCCTTGGTCGTAGTAATATTAACATCTCAAATCTTCTTTCTTCTTGGCTGTTGCGCGGCGACGTCCGACACGGATGTCACCCCCCCCCCCCACGAAACGATGGCCACCTGGCCATGAGGCACGCGTACAACACTCCCAAATCTTCTGACACCATTTGTAAGGGGCGAACCCTTACTGATTCCATCGTAACCGTTGGTCTGCACAGTTACCCTTCGTGACGGGGGGAAAACTTGGTCGCAACGCCGTCCTGTAAGGGTGGAAACCCTTCTCGGAGCTGTCTTGTGAAATCACATCTTGAAATAGTGCGGGTGGTTCTTGCTGGTGTGTGGTGCCTCCGGTAACTTACCCTGATGTCCAGGCTCGGTGCTCCATGATGCTGGTGGTTCTAAAATATTGTACAGGCCCCCCCTTTTTCCCAGAGCAGAGGTAGGACTTGCTAGGATCTATAAGCTACAATAATAATAACCATTTGTTCCCCATCTACCCGTTTATTCTATTATATCTACACGTAAATACTAAATGCTTCCTACCATATCCCTAACTTCCCCCTTAGGGGTTCACATACCCTATCTACATACATGTACGTCTTCCTCCATCTTTCCTCCTTCACCTTCCACACAACTATCTCGACTCTAACCAACTACTGCCACATCACTCCTCATTCTCCTCAAACACCTTCTCACACACGCGCTCTCCGCCGGATGTTCCAGGAATGTCCTAAATCAGCAATACTCCCTGCTTTGGAGCTGCAAAGTACTGGTGGAACTTTTCCACAGGAACTGCTGATTACATAGATTATATTTAAACATAATGTTTTATGTTTAAAACATTTACATGTTTACATGTTTAGGCATGTTCATTTACTTCATGTAATTTATTCTAAATTATGGATGTAGGCCTGAAACGAAACTTTACTCTACTTTGCGATATTCGTCTAGACTTAGAAAAATAAATTTATCAGTTAGATCGATGTGCAGTTGTGTATTTTCTACACTTATTGACATAAAATTAAATTGAAATAAAAAATCTCTAAAATAAACCAAGACACTTCTGATTGCCATGTGTCTATCGCAGTTTAATTACAGATCGTGAAATCATAGATACTAAACGATTATTACGACCAAAGATAAGTATTAAACAAATTTTAAAATTTAACAACATGGAGTAATACTTTTCAGAGACAGAAAAACTGGAAAATACAGCCAAATAAAATCTGCGCACGGAATAACAATTATTATATAAACCAATCTGCAGGGCCGTGGGACAAATTTCCCAGGCCCCCGTCAATTATTAAATTCACTACCTAACTCGCCCTTTATAATGTATGCAACAAAAAGATTATGTAATGATATTACATAATTATTAAGTGCCAGAATGACACCGGTACTTTATGAGATTGTCTGGTAGACAGGACTGTCTGTCTGTCTATCCGTGTGTCTGTAAGCGCGATAACCCAAATACGCTTTATCGGATTTTCATAAAACTTGGTATACCATTGATAATGCCCATGGGACGAAGCCTATTGATTTTGGACGAAATAGGTTAACTGATGCCGGGCAGAAACGGAAAAATACATTAAAATGTTCTTATTAGGAACAATTTTATCTGTATATATTAGTTTAATGTTTAGAACGTTAGTGAGGCCTACTGTTGAGTCCAAAAGGATTTGTGCTTCTACTTTTCAAAAATATCAATTTTTCTTGAAGATTAATCCGTTTCAGATTAACTTATAATTCAGTGTCACCGTTATACGACAGGACAATGCAGATAAAATAAACACATAAAACATAACTTAAGCTGTTTATTGACTGATAACCAATTTTATTTTAGAGTAAATTTAGAAAGTACAAAATAAAACCTGGTCGGCTTATTCCGACTTCCCCTCCCTCTCGTCGGGCCTGCCAGTCTGTTTGCTTTAAAATAAACATTTACGTAAGTTTTTTAAATAATCACGCCAGTAAAAAATATAACATAGCACAGACCTAACTGACTAGGAGTTTAAATAAAAATTAACACAACACTTGTGCACGACACTTGAAATTAGGGTTGTCTGACTATTAAATGTTGTTTTAAAGATTTTTATTTATTTATTTATTTAACTTGTCGGAGTTAAGGCCATAAGGCCTTCTCTACCACTCAACCAGGGCAAAAACATGAAATACATAATGATAATAATAATAATAATAATAATAATAATGATTAATAATAAATTAAAAAAGAACTGATATACATGAATACAAGAAACGTACATTAAATACAAAGAAAAAAATTCGAACATAACTACTTGAATAATATGAATATATAATACAAATGACTAAAAATAAAGAAATATAAAATACGAAAGTCTAAACAAATACATTCCTAGTTATTACAAAATATAATGCAAATTAAAATATATATTACTAATTAGCATCAATTCCTAAATGTTATTATATACTAAATTTATTAAATGGCGCTTGAACTGTGAAGTCGTTTGGCAGCTCCTGAGATGGCTAGGCAGTGAATTCCAGTGACGAATAGCTGTTGTTGTAAACGAATTCGAATAATGTGTAGTTCTGTAAAGAGGCATGGATAGTAAGGGGTCAAGCTGAGAGCTTGTGCCCAAGTTATGGTAGGAAGAAAGGTAATGAAAGCGACTGGAAAGATAGCTAGGTGTTGAGGTATGAAGGATTCTATAGAGCAGTATAAGACAGTGAAAATATCTTCGCTCACGCAGTCGTACCCATCGAAGTGATTCCAGTGACGGTGTTATGTGGTCATATTTACGAATGTTACATATATATCTGACGCACGCATTATGAACACGTTGTAGTCTTTGAGTCAAATTGCTGTTTAAGTCAGTAAGTAGGACGTCACAATAATCAAAATGAGGCAAAATGAGTGTTTGAACAAGTGTTTTTCTTAATTGAAACGGGAGACAGTCTTTTATACTATACAGAGTATGCAGCGTTGCAAATGTTGTTTTGCAGATATTAGCGACTTGCATATCCCACGTTAAATTATGGTCAATGTGTATGCCAAGGTATTTAACGGTATTACTATAAGGAATTATAGAATCATTTAATTTCACTTGGTTTAGAAAATTGTCATCTATTTTAGACAATTGCCGCTTGAGCCCTATTATGATAGCTTGTGACTTCCTAGGATTTAGCTTTAAGTCGTGTCTTTCTGCCCATTTAGAAATCGAGTCTAAGTCACAGTTGATTTCTTCGATAGCGTCATTTACACGGTCGAGTCGTGAGTGTGTATAGAGTACAATATCGTCAGCATAAATCATGTATTTACTCTGAGTCAAATTATTTGATATGTCGTTTATATATATTGCAAAAAGTAGAGGTCCCAGTACAGATATCTGGGGAACTCCTGCCTTAACAGCCCGCCAAGAAGAGCTCATATTGTTTAAAACAACACATTGTTGACGGCCGTTAAGGTAAGAGCAGAACCAGTTCACGACATTATTTGAAAGATGTAGACGTCTAAGTTTGCTTATAAGCAGATCTTTAAAGGGGAGTCTTGCTCCACAATTTACATTTTTTACATCTGAAGGTAAAAATAATAATTTTTCGAACCCTTAACCCATCTTTTGTCTTTTTTTTTTTTTTTTCCCCTCATTGGGGTGAGGAGCTTTGCCAAATTTAGTTTACGTGGTCAGCTCAGTAAGGCGAATTTGCTTCCTGTCTATAAGCTGTTAATAGTCTGCTGATGTCAATAAATAAAATGGATAGGCCCTTCACATTTCTCCTGGTATTGTGAATAAAGAATTATTTCTGCAGGGGTTACCTCGCCTCTAGTTGTAGAAGAACCCCAATAAATGTACAGAAAGAAGCCTTGCTAGATAAATGTAGGATGTTTGTGTGTGTGTGTGTGTGTGTTTGTTTTTTTTACTCACAGCATGTTTTACAGAACCAGTTGCGGGTTCGATCCCGATGGGATTTAGTATGCATAAATGTGACAGGCCCATGTCAATAGATTTATTGGCATGTAAAAGATCTCCTGCGGGACAAAATTCCGGTACACCGGCGACGGTCACAGACCTAAGGTGCAGTACATCCCCGCCGTTAAATAATCATATAATAAATATCTACAGTAACAAGCAGCTTAAATATTTTCATTTGTTTCAACGTTCTCATATTTTGCTACAGCGTATTCATTTGAGAGACTGAGCAGACACAGAGGTGGTCTCTCAATTACGGTATTACACTTGTAGGATCATATATAGTCTATTCTTACAGAAACATGTATTATTGTAGTTGAATAAGTTTTGTTTCCACATTGCCATTGTATGTAGCTGCTTAAATCCTCGTGACGTCACACGTCGGTGGAGGACTCTCCGCAAAGCTTTGGGAACGAAACAATCTTATATTATACTAGCCTTGGCGTAACTTTACTGTATCAACTTCCAGTGTGACGTACAAAATGCAACATTGTTTAGTTGCTTTACGGAGAGTCTAAAGGGACCCACAACTCAAAATACCAATTCTACAAACGACAAAGAATTTTATTGATATTTTTGTTATGGTTTTGTTTTCCATACTTAAGTGACATATCGATATGACTGTTACATTTAAAAAACAAGAATTGTGTTCGAAGGACCCCCACGATGAAGGTATAAAATTATACAGTATATGTTTTTTAAATACACATAATTTTATTTGTCAAACTCCATCCTTCAAATGTAAGCATTATTTTCTTTGTACTCCTATGAGTTTCGTTAAAAAATGTATATAATGTGCCGTTTTATTTTTGTGAAGAATCCATGTTTGTTTAAAGTCCAACTCCAAAAATATTAATAAAACACCAAAATATTTCATATTTGCATTCTTGTATCCCTTGAGCACTGTATAAATACTCTATTACATTAACATTTTGGGAACTTACGGTAGTGAAAATTTTATTTTATTTTATTTTTCAGAGAAATTCGCAGGATGACAAAGAAAATAATGCTTAGTTTTAAAGACAGTATATGAGAAATGAATAGCTCCTTTAAATAAAAAGATTATAACATCATTATGGGATAAATTCGTGCAATATAATTTTTATGTTTGAAAATTAATAACCCACAACGATACTGTCATAGCAATATTATACATAAGGTACGTATGAAAGACCAATATGTGAATAAATTTACAACTAAATTTGTTAAAATTACCTTTTGCTTTCCCTTCAAACAAACTAAAACTAACGTCAGTAGATTTCACTGTGTTAACTAATCGTAGATCTATGTCTGATTTGTCATTTCGCAAGCTGAGGCAGTAAGTTGTGGCCCTTGTAAATTGCTGATACCCAGATGTACGTACTACCCGCGCGCCACTTCTGGATTTACGGGGAAGTGAGGGTCGGGGGAAACAAAACAAGCTAGTCCGCCAGTCTTTCTGCAGTGTTGTCAACCAATCAAATAACGTTTCAGCAGAATCACGCGTATGGTATTTTATGTAGTGACTTTAATATACAACGATTTTAATGCAGTCCAATAATATAACGTGGTGACGGTATTGCGTAACAATTAATTACACGTCATAAGCGTTTGGTTATCAAATAAGCACCGCCGTCTCGAGAATTACGCGAGTAACACAGTCTAGAAGGCAGAGCAAATAAGCCATCAAATAAGAATATTATACTTAATATAGGCTCAATATTTTTACACTGCTTGACTAATTTTAAGCATAAAGAAGAGTCTTAGCAGAACATGTTTCACCATTTCGTGTTATAAAACGTAAGAGAGGTTAGGCATCTAAAAGTGGAGAAAATTATAGTCCTAATTTTGAACGCATTTAATACGTTTTGTGAAAAGTTCGCTCAACTTTCAGTCCCTGAAATTGACATCAGAGTTCACGGGATCGTCACATACGGAATTCTTAAAGAGGTGAGGAAAGTGTTGGATGTACAATGAAGTGTTTGTGAAATCAGCAAATCGAAAGATTGTATTTTTCCCCATAACTCCAGGCGTCTGAAAAGATAATGTCAATAAATAAATAAGAATCCTGAGACAGAATGAAAGCTTAGTATTGAAGCCACTAGATGTCAGGGTGTATAGCGTACTTCGTGTTTCAATGTTGTCAGCTTTACCAAATACAATCTAGACCAATACAGGACACTTTGCGATATATCGGGGGACAATATTTTGAGCACCATCTAGCGGCCCAACCTGCTACTACTGAATACAATTGCAGTATCTAGATACATATATGTTAAACAGTTTTTAATAGATGAGCCGAAATAGCCAGACTCTGCATGTTATGTATAAGGGGTATCTACCTAATGGCTCAGAATAGCATATTACAGTTTATATATGTTTTGAATATATTAATTTTGCCCCAAGTTTCTAGGTTGTGCCACCAGGAGTGCTGCAAAATCTGTCCCCCATTTCCCTACCAGTAAGTGTCCGGTATTGTCTCTATAGTATTTGGCTTTACCTACGAAGTTGAATGAAACTTACCGAATGAGGACTAGGGAGCCGAGCGCCCAAGAAATCGTGATTTGTAGATGGCGCGCACTATTGTTTCCTGAATTCAAAAGCGTCCTTACTCTTAGCGCATGGACCAAGAGAGGAAGGAAGTCAACATATTTTGTTAGCTAAAGAAAACATGAAAACATCAGGTACTCACCTCTCTCTTCAGTCACTGCAGTCAAGTGGAGCGATTGCCTTCTATTTTATTTCATCGTCGCTTTCAGTATTTTCATAATCGGTCTCGTTTTCCATTCCTCCCAAGGATATCACTAGTGGATCAATAATATTATCAAATTGAGCCTCCCTGTCATAATAGTCATCTTCTAGCTTCTTTACGTGTTGACAAATTGGGTACCAGTCTTCTTTCCCCATGCTGCGGAAAATATCTTCACACAATTGCTTAACATCTGTTATTTTGCAGGTAACATTCCTGGCAGCTACCTGACCCTTAACTTTAGCCCATATGTTCTCAATCGGGTTAAAATCAGGATGGTATGGTGATAAGCGTAACACTGTGTGTCCGTGGAGATTCAAGATATTGTCTACAGAATACTGCGCACGAGCTGGTTTATTTTCCTTCACAAGTTTGGCTAATGTGGGTTTCAACATATCCTGTGAAAAGGGAATATTGTTACTTCTTAACCACTCTTGCAATTCTTGTTTTGATTTATTAGAAGACGGGGCCCTATTTATTTGGGCATTATGATATGGGGCGTTATCTATCGTCCACCGCTGTGGCTCAGGGGATGCGTTCAATCCTCTCACGCAGCGGGCCCGGGTTCGATTCCTGGTCGGGACAAGTTACCTAGGTGAGGTTTATTCTGGGGTTTTTCCTCACCTTTGAGACAAATGTCGGGTAACTTTAGGCCCTTGTGGTCCCCAGATATCATCTGGCCGTCATTATCATCTTCATCCCATCCTCGCCTTGTTTGGATTGAATGTGTGTGTGAATGGTGTGTCTCGTCCTATGTGTTCGTGTTGTCTCGGAGGTGGCCCCGGCATTGGGCTGATCACTCATCCGGGGAGGCCCTCCATGTCCTTGTCTGGTCAAAAAAGTATGTATGTGATCCAAAGATAATCCCTCTCCCGACAGGTCGCGGCCCTGTAAGGCCCGGGCGGCTTGGGTCGCTTAAATCCTAAAAAAAGGGAGAGGTGAAACTACGGTAAAGAAAGAGAGAGAGAGCGTTATCTATCACAACGACACTTCTGTTTGGAAGATTAGGAATTAATTTTTCCAACAACCACTTTTCATAATTAATTTGATTCATGTTGTGATGATAATCCCCTGTCGCTTGATTTGGTTTCCATATTGTAAGAGCATTCGGTACGAAACCGTCTTCCCCACCTGCGTGAATTATTATCAAGCGCTGCCCCCTAGAAACAGGTGTTAGCAGCCCGTTCACAGAATCGTCACTCCAAGATTTCTTTTGGACATGAGATGAAAGTACATATGTTTAATCCATGTAAATAATAGGGCGATTTTCACTTCAGAATTTTATTATCATTCGCAAATATTCAACCCTTTTCTCCCGAATGTCGGATTTCTCAATTAATACCTGGAGCTGTGATTTGGTCTTTCGCCACCTGAAGCAGAGTTTTTTAATTATTTTTCTCAATGTTGTGTTGCAACCATCAAAATTAACACTGTCTTTTAATTTGAGTCGCAAGGTTTCGATGGTGGGCGAACGCTTCTCTGTAAAATAAAAGTCATAGATTGTTCGACGAATGACTTCTCCATCAAATTCATCTTTCTGTCTTTTTTGTCCGGCGTCTCAAATGAGGTTCCTTCACCCGCCTCCATTTTTTTAGCTTCCCTTTTTATTTCTTGCAGCGTAGTACGTGAAACTTTGGTCGCTGCCGAAGCTCGCAATTGTGCTTTTTTTATTGGAATTATTGGTTCCCCATTTTTTTTTCTTCTTCCATAAAAAATGTGACATTATAAAGCATTTCTCTAGATTGTGAATTTAATTTCTTTCCCTTCAATTTCGATATAATAGGCGGCATTTTACTGGGTATGCACGCACACGCACACAAATACACAATTTTACACAAGTGGTGGTGTTAATTAATAACGATTATTGAAACTTACACTAAGAACAGAAAATGATTTTCACTTTAAATCTAACTACCACAAGACACTTTTCAATACTGATGTGATGTTTTCCTGTCACACAGTAACACAGGCGGGAGCTCTGGAAATGCCACGTAGTTGACCCTCCCACCTTCATTTTTGTCCTTATCCTAACGGTCGTGCAAGCTCGGAGATATGGTGCGCTAAGTGTACGTACCATCATCAAAGAGTAAACCATATTGTTTTTACATTTCCAGGCATAGGACTACCAAACGGATGAAATATGATAAGAGTTATAGCCCCTTTTGAAGCGGTAAAAGTTTGGCAAATTCCAGGTACGGAAAAGGGGAGAGGAGGGGATGACTCTCTCTCTCTCTCTCTCTCTCTCTCTCTCTCACTATCTCTCACTATCTCTCTCTATCTCTCTCTATCTCTCTCTATCTCTCTCTATCTCTCTCTATCTCTCTCTTTTTCTCACTATCTCTATCTTTTTTTCCTCTCTCTCTTTTCTCACTATCTCTATCTTTTTTTCCTCTCTCTCTCTCTTTTCCCCTCTCTCTCTCTCTTTTCCCCCTCTCTCTGTCTCTCTCTCCAGCTTTCGACGATAGCCCCCTCTTTATACTAATCTGGAATTTAATTTTAGCGCCTTATGACGTATCTCGAACCTCAAAATTAAAATTTAGACGCCACCAATCCGGGATATTTGAAATTTATATTTTGTACTGTTACGAAGTCAAAAACTGTATTACAATTCAAAGTTAGCGCTTTATGAAATTCAGTTAAAGTTAGCAAGATGTCATCTTTGCGGTAAGTTTGAATTTCTTAAGTTTGCACTTTATGTGATCTTTCTGAGCTCCTAGTATGAAAATTACTACTCATTTTAAAGTGAATTTATTTCCCTACAACTTCTTTCATGAGAGCATTGCTGTGTACCTAAGGACTGAAGCGCTAAAAGGCAAAGTGTGTCGAAAAGCGCGAGGCGAAAGAGCTTGTTAAAAAAATTGCTATTTTCGCTGGCGGATATCTCGAAAACTATTGGGAATATAAAAAAAAATATGTAGAAACAAACTTGGGAGGAAATGTTATCAGCTTGAAGTTTTTATATAGAAACTTTTCCCCTACGGTGCACCATTGTTTAGATATAAGCGAAAAAACTAAAAAAGGGATATTCTGTGGGCCCCCTGCCTCCCGCTCACTCCTCACCCTCGGGGACTTTTAGTATTTTGTTCAGGACACCCCATTCGACAACTCTTCCAAATTTCAAATCTACACGATTTTTTTTTTTTTATTTGGTGTTTTTCTACGGTTTTTCACTGGACTATATTTGTGTTTGTAATTACTGCTTTCAGATATTTGAATTTTTCCATTTGTTCGGACGATTTACCGGCTATTCTAATATTTTGTAGAGCATTATTTTCAAGTTCCATGATCATATACTTAGTTTTTTTCTGTATTAATTTCCAATCCAACATTCCTGCTGGTATCGAAAAGACTTTCTGCATTTCTCTCGATTGTGTTTGTCATCGCCCAACAAGCAAACGTCATCTGCGTAAGCTAAAATCGGGTGACTGCTATTTAATTCTAGGCCTACTTTTTTTTCCTGAACTTTCCTAATGGCATATTCCAAAGCGAAATTAAAAAGCAAAGGTGATAGTGAATCTCCTTGCTTCAATCCGCTTCTAATGACAAACTATCTGATATCAATTTCTCTACCCTGACTCTGCTGTAGGTTTCTGTAGACACATTTTGATCAGCCTAACTAACGTCTTTGGTATCCCGAACTCAATGAGGATATTGTACAATTTGTCTCTCCTAACTGAATCATATGCTTTTCTTTTTAAATGAATGTATAGCTGGTGAACAGACTTATTATATTCCCAATTTTTCTCCAAGATTTGGCGAATACAAAATATATGATCAATGGTTGATCTATTTCGCCTAAATCCACATTGGTGATCTCCAATGATTTCGTCTGCATATGTGGTTAATCTTGAAAGTAGTATATTAGATAGAATTTTGTATGATGTTGATAGGAGAGAAATTCGTCGATAGTTATTACATTCGGCACTACCTCCCCTTTTATGGTTCGGTATAATGATAGATTCTTTCCATTCCTTTGGCAATTCCTCCCTTCTCCAAATCATAAGAATGAGTTTATGGATCTCTGAGTTTAATCTATCCCCACCTGCCTTAATTAATTCTGCCCGGTCTACCCCGGTGAGATTTGAGTGTTTCTATTTTACCTATACCCTTTCTACTTGTGTTACAGTTTGTTCAGCAACCTATCTTGATATATCACTGCTAATTCTAATTGGTTATGACTGTGACAGAATAAGGAGTTGGATATTGTTTGTAATGTGAACGGCACGAAATTATATCCATAAGTTTGACTCGTTCTACAAAATAAAACACATAAATGTTCATCCCAACACCAAAGAATGTTTTTTTTTTTTTTATTCCATCAGAAATAATATAGTTTATAGACAAGTTCTCCCAGGATGTGAGATCACTTTCCTTATTGATGTATTTAACAATTTCTGATTGCATTAATACATATTTTTATATTAATTTATTAACTATATTTGAGTTTAACATCAAATGCTTTATTTCGCTATTCTTCGAAATAATAAGTTCTTTATCGTATTGTATGTAACAGTATTGTAATTTGCTCGATGTTGTTTGTATTTTAAAACTCTCCTCCTTAAAAATATATGGTTTACCATTGCACATATTTTCACAGAGATTGCTAAATGTAGTAAAAACGATTTCGAAACATGAGGTGAAAAAACAACACACACACCACGGCTATTACCTATTCGGTGAAAAAACAACACACACTACACAGCTATTACCTATTTGCACATGAGAAGTAGTGCATAGTTGGATGATATCCAAAACTGATGTATTTGTCTCTATTTGTGTTCATAAAATAGGTTTTACGAGCAATCACACGAGGAACAACAACTTATTATTTCATTCACAGCTTCCTCCAACGTTTTCTTCTTCTTGACGATCGAAGAAGGATTGGCCTTTGTATTCCTCTTCTTCCTCTCTCAAGAATAGGATCGTATTTATCATGTGTTTTAATCCACTTCATGTAAGGATCTCTAACAAATACCCGATTTAAATCATTAGTACAACTCTTTAAACGATTTTACTTTTTGACAGCTACTAACACCATTTTCTGCAACACTATTATTTCATTAAACCCGTAATTCCAGCTAATACTGCTGATAAGAGAGGAATTGAAACCCTCTTGTCTGAACCAAAGTTGTATTTTTTCTAATCAAAATACGTTTTTATCTACAAGATGTCGCAACGAATTTTTATTTTTAATTAATTTACTTCGCAGCGCTCCAGCTGAATATACCATTTAGGTATCTCCCAGCTGTAAACAGTTCTGGTGACAGACTGAAGATGGCACAGGTTGGTGTCGAAATGCATATCTGAATAGGCCTACTGGGACAGGAAAAAATCGCTGAAAACGAGAACTTAAAGGACGCAAGTTGACAACATAGCAATATTATTGAAGCCAACCAGTTCTTACACATTAACAATCGAAAAATTGTCATCGTCGATCACACTTCGTAATTTAAAAGTTATGACTTATGATTATTATAAAGAGGGCAATGTTAATCTGGCAGGTCAGATAATTGAGTCCACTCTAGGGCTTGCGAGTTTAACGGTGAACCAAAATACGAATCAATTTATGCTACTTTATATGTTTGTGTGCAGGAATTCCAGTTCATTTAGCAGTGTTGATCCTGTTTCTTAATTTTTGTCTCAGGACGACTTCAAGTTAAACAAAGAATTAGTATTTTTGGAGGAAGCGGTATGCAGTGGACGCCGCTTAATGTAATCGCGGATAATGTCATCAGTCGGGTAATGTTTTCACTTTTATGAAATCCTTACATTTACTAATTCCAAGCAGTCATTATCGAATTACGGTTTATTTGGTTTCAGTTCAAGCGGACCTAATTTTTCTTTTGCGGCTACTTTAATATTGTCTTAAATGCTTTACCAGGTTTTATCGATATTTACATGATCCCTAGCTTCTTATTCAGCAGTGTTTTCTAGGATTTCAAATCTATTTGAAATCTCCTCTTGGTAAGCATTCCTACTTTCGTCTTCACCAAACTTTTTCAGATTGAATCTCTCTATATCGAAATTTTTCGTAGTTCCATTGTTTAATGAAAGTTTCTCCCGAAGGGCCGCAACTACCAGATAGTGATCCGAATCGCAGTCAGCACCCCTAAAGGTTCGAACGTCGATTATTCTAGACTACCTCCTTGCATCTATTAGCACATGGTCGATTTGATTATGAGTCTTTTTATCTGGCAAGGTCAATGTGTATTTATGAATGTCACGATGTGGGAATTTTGTACTCTTGGCGATTAAATTTTTAGCAGTGGGAAAATTAACTAGTCTAACCCCATTGTCATTGCTCTGCAAGTGGAGACTTTCGTTCCCAATCGTGGGCTTGAAAATATCCGCCCTTCCTACTTTCGCATTGAAATCACCTAGAACAATTTTCATGTGATATGCCGGAAACTGATCAAATGTTCGTTCTATTTCCTCATAAGAACTGCCCTTATCATCACCTTGTTTATCCTCTGTTGGTGCACCGTCCTCTTATAATAACATAAGAAAGCCTATCATCAATAAACTCCACTGTCTTAATGGCTTAATTAATTCTCCTATGTATGAAGAACCCGGTCCCTAATTGATAGTTATCATTCCTTTTCCTGTAGAAAAAGGTATATGCGTCTGTCTGCATTGAACCTTCGCTCTCCCATCTAACTTCCTATACTGTTACTAAATCTAATCTGTATTTCTCTCACTCTCTTATTACCGATTTGAGCGCCCCAGACCTATATAATCTCATAACGTTTCACGTTCCGAATCTATAGTTCCTACAATTTTTTACTCCCTCAGTGTAGTCCCTACCCGGAGATCCCAACGAGGGACTATTTTACCTCCGGAAAATGTTGTACTGATAGTATCCATAAATCAGCCAGCGTTACTTAACAATACATTTACTGGGAGAGGTTGTTAACATCACGCCAAACCCCCAAGTTGGAGGACCACTTCATGTCGTCTGTCCGCGACTGCTTATTCAACATAGGCCTATTCGCAGCCACCCTCCATATCTGGAGGCCATGCCGTGGTGATAGGCCCATATATACAGGTGTATATATGCCTCTACAAATACATGTATACGAAACACGGATTTTTTTTCACTACTAACAGATATAATTCAACCTCCCGTCTGCCTATCTTTAATGGTACCATACACTGTTTATCTATTCTGTATTGAGTTTTCTCAATAGCGGTCGTACAAAATAATCCGGGTACATTTAGTTCTTGGAATGTTATTTTACTGTTTACTCATCAAATTTAGAACTACTAGGTTTGTTACATTGCTGTAATCATTACTTTCTCCACTCGATTTCCTCGTTTCATTTTCCTTCAAATTCATATCACATTATTATTAAGTATTTGCACGAGTGATACGGCGTCGAATTCACAGGCAACTCTCAAATGCACCTTGATCAGGTCTGGAACTGCAAGACTTACTCTGACTACTTGCTTTCGGCATATTTGACCTATAATCAGTTGCGAGAGGGTTTTAATTCCCAGAATGCTCTTCTCTTTGTTGGTGAACACCGTCCCTTTCCCTATTCATTGAATGGTTTCTACCTATATAACGCCCATCTCTCACTTCCCCGTTTCGGAAACATTGACCTCCGTTATCTCGGATACTCGCCGTTGAAAATTGCATATGGTTAATGTCATCGGTTTGTGTTCTTTGGCCTCCATTATTTTGATTGTGATCTTTTGATTTTATCTTCTGTTATAGTTATTTTGATAACAGACCTCCCGATTAACTTTGTTCTTGCCATAATTGTTATACGGCCTGTTGTTATTGTTATTTCTTCCATAATTATTATTACTTTTATTATTATTTCTACCATCTTTCTGCTGGTGTGGATTTTCCCGTTCCCTAAATGGATAATTACTTCTCCTCTGCAGCATAGTGTTATCACTGGGACAAGCTACAACTCAGATAATTCTAGCACTGCAGTGTATGTAGTGGGCCTAACTAGATTCAAATGATTATAAATTTCTGCCCTAAAATGCTTTATAGCGAGTTGAATAATTTTCTCTAAAGGGGGATCTAAGTATCTAGCCATCTTAAGTATTCTTAGGAAGTAATTAGACATCGACATATTTGGCATAGGGTCATATATTCCATTGTATACCTCCATTCTTACTCTACACTGTTTGCTCTCACTCTAAAATCTTTGCGTGAATACCGCTTTGGAAGTATCATAATTACATTCTTCCGTAATAGGTAAATCAAGCCAGTCTTTAAGTTTACCTGACAGGCCTCTAGACACTATCAATAATTTGTATTCCTCTGGAATTTCCTTAAGTTTCATGTAAATATCCATGTCCTTCAAAAATTGTTGCGGGTTTGAAGCATCATTTTCTATAAACTTTGGTAAAGTTAACTAACTCGTATTTATTTCCGATAGTTTTGGAGGTAGTGTGGATGCTTGGGGGTCTTCCATTATTTACTAATAATTCAACGTCGGCAAAGTTGCTAGGCTAAGTGCAATTAAGCACATCAGAACACAATCCTCGCAATGCCCTATTATTTCCGCTGCTATTCTGTAATTTCATATCCATTTGTTTGACATTCTCTGATATGTTAACTACTTCGTGTGAAATTTCAGTTTTTGTTTGTAATTTTCCCTTCAACATTTTTCACTTTATCAAGAATCTCAATACGAATTTCCTCCCTTTTATGGTTATCATTTCCGTCCACATTCATTATCTCCTGAGCTAGATCGCTATATTTTTGTCAACTTTCTCTACTCTGGATATAACTTTATTCAAACTAGCCTGCATATTATTTCTAACCTCAATTATCTCCTGCTGGACTACACTAGTTATAGCTGCCTCAAAGGTCTCTATTTTACTTTCCATTTTTTTTACTTCAGTGTTTAGTTTTTCGTCTAGTTTGACGTATTTAGCATCAATTCTATCCTCCAAATTTACCATCTTTACATCTACCCTGGCTTCCAATCCATTGTTACTCTTAACTACTTGCTCACTTAATTCTTTCTGATTTCTTGTTATTTCGCTATGAGCCTGCTCAAATTTCTGTTCTAACTTCTGTTCTAATTTGTCAATGTTCTGCTTATTTTGATTAGCATATTTTTCGTTATTCTGCGTAATTTTGTTAGAATTGTTTAGTTATTCTGTTTAATTTTGTTAGAAAATCTTTCATAATTTTCATTGGAACTTTTCTTTACTTCACTCAGGACACTAGCAAGCAATAATTGCATATTTGTCATTTCATTAGATTTCGCATTCAAGTTACTAGGAACTTCGTTAGGCCAATCATCCCTAAATATTTCATTACTAGTCGTGGTGGGTTGAGCTGAAGACTCAACTATCATATTTTCGTTACTTTCCTGCATTCTTATTGAATCTTCACTTATTTTTATTTCATTATATTGATTTTCATAAAAATCCTGACTTAGCAAATCCTGCCCGTTCGTTAATTCTGAATTCTCCATCTTCTTATTTTTAACTTTATTGTTGCGGAGTATCATATAAACCATTTAAATTCACAAGCAACAATAAATACTAGGGCTGAAAATCGATTAAAATTTTTAATCGAGTTAACGCTAGACTTTAATCGATTAATCGACCGATTAATCGACTGATTAATCGACAAACAGTTCGGTATTTAAAACGAATCCAAAGGGTACATTTTATATTGTTTTACACGTTTAATAACTGCTACACTACAGATAATCAGAAGAAATCCTGAATTAATGAATACCATTATTAGTTAACTAGTGGAAAAAATATATACAAAACTTACATTTCCGGTTACTTTTTCAGCCAAAACTTGAGACACACGAGTTTGTTGACATTTGATTGTTCAAGACACGATCGTAGCTTCTTTACAATAATACCGGCAGCACTAAAAACTCTCTCACTCGGCACAGAGAAAGGAGTTTGGTCATTTGACCCATTTCTCGAAAAACGTTTTTCAGAATTCGACTAAACCGATTAATCGCAAAATGTAATTGATCGACGATTAAATATTTAATCGATTAATCGGGCCGATTAATCGATTAATCGGTACAGCCCTAATAAATACCCTTTCACTATTACCCTTTTCCTAAAACACTTCATTGAGTACTTACTTAGTTTTTACATTTAATCGATCTTTACTCGTATCTTTACTAGTTTTTTGTAATAATTAGAAATAAAATATATTTTATTAAAGCAATTATTTATAAACTTCGCTTTTATTCTTTGTTTGGGTTTTCTTATTTTAGTGAATTACTTTAATATATAACATTATATAATTAATCATTGAAAATGATCTTTTTGTTTATCAAAAATTTCTTCTACGGATTTATTTGTTGATATTGCCGTTGTATCGAAGTTCTCGGCTTGTAGGCTCGCTGATTCTTGCGAACATTACTCTCCCTCACTTTCCATTAATCCATTGCGCATTCGCATTTCTACTTTCCGGACGTCTTCCTACTTAGCATGCTCTCTACCAGTATTCCACTTAAAAATTCTGAGTTGCGAACTTTAATTAGATCTGAATTTCTAAAACTAGTCAGTGAAAACAATGTAATTACAAATTGAAATGAAATACTTAAATTTACTTCACTAAAACGGAATATATTTTTCAAACTGCAGCCCCGGGCTACCAGTTGGTTTTATGGTCTACCTGTTTAGAACCGGGCCACAACTTAAGTATTCTAAGAGAGAATATACCTCTTGGTTCACAAACCCTTTGTAAGGATGGCATTTCACTCAATACAGCTATTTCAAGAACCATATTTTGCAAGTAATTTGACACATAAAAATATTTTCAGGAATCCTCAGGGTAACATACAACAAGATTCTCCAGGTTCACGCCGTAGTCAAATGGATCTGGTTAGTTCACAGCCTGTTGTGCTAAGGCCTTCTGTTGAACTCATGTCCACCCGGGCTTCCACTCCAAGTCAATCTGAGGGTCATTATAATTCTCATAGAGGCCTTCCATTAGCCTTGTACAACAGTATGTCGAGCAATAACATTCCACCACCCCCAGTGTTGACAAGAGGGGGGCAGAAGCCATGGAGATTCCAGAGACCTGTCAGTCTGCCATACAGCATATCACAGCAATCTCTGAGCAGCCGCGTGGGAGGCACGTGTTCCTGCCAGTGCCAGTGCGACTCCACGCGCAAACAAGTGAGTTATCATGTACAGTCAGCTTTCTTTTCTTCTTCTTATTTTTAAGCCTAGGGCCTTTTATTTCGCCGTGCTATGGCGGACTATGAGTGATTTCACAATTGATTGCCACCATTGTGGGTTGACGAATACTGAAGCTGTTATTATAGCAGCCAGAAACTACAGGTTAACATGAACTCAAAGCCACGGTGCACCTCCCGTATGCTACACTTATCTTGAATTATCATACGTGAAGGCAGCGGTTAACATCCAAGTTCTCATTAAAGCAGAACTGCTTAACTCGGTGATCAGCTTGTAAGTGATATGACTACTAGTCAATAATGAAAAAAATCGATTTTGGAATAACACCAGGAAAACGTTTTGCACGTTCCCTAGAAACCGAAGAATTTGTTTTCGAATATTTCTGTCAATCTGAGCAGAACTCTTGTGGGTAAATACTGAATTCTATACTTGATCCAAGATATGTACGGAGCAAAAGTAAAAAAAAAAAAAAAAAAAAAAAAAAAAAAAAAAAAAACTGAATATGAAAGTACATAGCACAGTTCCCAAGAGTTAGTTCTTGAGACTGATTAGTTAATTACATTCAAGTAAAGCCAATTTGCTTCAAACTTTATTTTTAGTTTAAGTCTTGTGATTTAGTGGTTAGTATTGCTAGATACACCCCAATATGTTGATTTCTTATAGTTAGTGAGAGCAGAGTCTTCATTAAATCTCGCCTGAATTTTGTTTTACAATTGGTATTTCATTTTTTTTTTAAGTGATCGGCTCGGAGGCCGGTCATGCCCTGCGACAGAACCGTGGGGGAGGGGGGAGATCCACGGCCCGATCGAGAAGTACTCATGAACTTCATGAGATGTACAGAGATGTACAATCCCCGATCCTGCCGGGAATCGAACCCGGGCCGCCTAGGTGGCTGGCAGTCACGCTACCAACTCACCAACGGCGACGGACGGTATTTCGTTATTGAAATAAAATGTATGCACCTTTCTTCTGATAGCACATTTAATCCAGTCTTCTGTGTCGTTCACGATTGTCTTTGATTTTGGTTTAATTTTTACCTTTGATTTGACACCTCCTGTAGATCTGTATTCGTTTAGGACTTTGAAAACCTTACTTGAAGCTATTCCCATTGGATGACGCTACTTTCACTCTTACGTCTCGCACAGTTACTTCAAGGTTTTCTTTTAATAATGTTTTGTATACATTTATAATCTGTCTCTTCTCACCGCTGGCCAAACCTTTTCCTCGCACATATTTCTTCATTGGTGACGTAAGTTCTGAAGACCCTGCCTAGCAATTTTGAATGGTTTGCGAGTAATTGAGTGGTAATTATTCCGGGCTCTTTAGCTGTCTGAATGATTTGGGGCACGACTTGACACTAGAGAGCATGGTGCCGCTGACCAAGGCTGATCTTGGCCGTTGACCACAGTCTTTTAGGATAGAAATTACTAATACATATTGTTTTAATAGTACAGGATAGTCAGTTAGAGAGTGCTTTAGAAAGTGCAAATAACTGAACCATTATGCCTAGAAAATATTCCTCATTCTGTAGGTTATGTTAGTATAATTTGATGAAAATTTGTTAAAGAATGTATATATGTATAGAAATTTCACCTTATAATAAGGGTAAAACACCTACTACGGGAATTTTTATATGTTAATATTAAAATGTACAGTACTAATATTATTATTACATTGTGTAGAGTATTAATTTGTATTAATATTGTAATCATAGTAGTAGATTTATATTAATAATAATTTTCTCCGGGTTATATGGGGTAAGTTATGTAGGTAATGATTGGTGAAACATGGCCAAAAGTATAGATCTGTATACAAATTATGTGGCGACAGAGCTAATACAGACCTAATAACCTAAGGGATGGTTTATGAATTGCAGGGCAGGGAAACTTTCATGAGCAGCACAACGAAAAGACGCGCAGGATCTTTAAATCGGCGTCTCAACATCAAGAAAGGACACACATACGCACAAATTGCTTTGCAATGCATTCTACATAAATCACACAATATTTAAAAGGATTTTTCCATGAATCTTTCATTAAAAAGTACCATCGTCTTGTCCTAACTATAACCCGACAGCATGCTCTTAAAGCCTCGGCAATTCCCCGCCCGTTTTAACTGGAGTGCGTTTTCATGTTGATAAATTATATTTAAAAAAAAAAGGCGTAACAAGATATTAAACTAATAAGGCATTTGCTTTGGTAATTAGACATAAAAGTTACTAGCATAAAGGATAAAAAATAAAACAAATAATTCAACAAATACCTAAATAAAAGTGGTGCAGATTTACAAGATTAGGAAAAAGTTTGATTCATTCCTTTTCCCCAGCGGATCAATCTTTCAGTAGGGCACAAGTAGCCAGTTAATTCCCTTTATTATTGAGTCCATGACTAAAATATTTAAGGATGTTTTTGAAATTGCTAGTAGGCCTATTTTATAGAACAAAAAGACCTCTGTACCGTTCCGATATAGACCATGGGCTACCAATAGCAAACCCTCCCCCCCCCCCGTGGGATTTTCTGACACAATTTTTGTTGGTATTGTCGTCTAGTTTAAGATTTTAGTTGTTTGCCCCTTATCAATTACAGCATTTACCCGGAAAACAACGGAAATGCGGAGAAAATTAGTTTGTTTTAATTTTTTATTGTTCTTTGACCCTCATATTCCCAGGGAATTTCTGACTCACACATTTTTGTTCATATTGCCATCTAGTTTAAGGTTTCAGTTGTTTGCTCCTTACAAATTACAACATATCCCCGGAAAATCACGTATATACGGAGAAAATGACTAATATTTTATTTCTTAAATCTTTGTTCCTTGCTCCTAATATTCAAAGGGAATTTCTGACTCATATGTTTTTTTGTTGAAATTACCATCTAGATTAAGATTTCAGTTGTTTGCCCCTTATCAATTACAGCATATCCCCGGAATACTCCGAAAACCACGGAAATCCGGAAAAATTGACTTCGTTTTAATTTTTTAAAATCTTTGTTCTTTGCTCCTGGTATTCAAAGTGAATTGGTGAATCATATGTTTTTGTGTTGGTATTGTCATCTAGATTAAGGTTTCAGTTGCTTGCCCCTTACCAATTACAGCATATCCCCGGAAAACCCGGAAAACCATGTATATACGGAGAAAATTACTATGTTTTCTTTTTAAAACTTTGTTCTTTGCTCCTAATATTCGAATAGAATTTCTGACTCATATGTTCTTTTGTTGGCATTACCATCTAGATTAAGGTTTCAGTTGTTTGCCCCGTATGAATTATAGCATATCTGCAGAAAACTCCGAAACCCACGGAAATCCGGAGAAAATGACTTTTTAAAAATTTCTTTAAAATCTTTGTTCTTTGCTCCTAATATTCCCAGGGAATTTCTGACTCATATGTTTTTTGTTGGTATTGCCATCTAGTTTAAGGTTTAAGTTGTTTGTCCGTTATCAATTACAGTAAACCCTGAAAACCACGGAAATCCGGAGAAAATTATTTTGTTTTATTTTTTTTATATCTTAGCTCTTTGCTCCTAATATTGAAAGGGAATTTGTGACTCATATGCTTTTGTGTTGGTAATGCCATCTAGATTAAGGGATCAGTTGTTTTTCCCTTATCAATTATAGCATATCTCCGGAACTCTCCGAAAACCACGAAAATCCGGAGAAAATGAGTTTGTTTTAATTTTCTAAAAATCTTTGATCTGTGGTACTAATATTCCCAGGGAATTTCTGAATCACATACTTTTTGTTGCTATTGCCATATAGTTTAAGGTTTCAGTTGTTTTCCCCTTACCAATTACAGCATGACAAAGAATACTGGAAAAAATCCTGTTGCTGAAGGGATGAAAGCGTTTGAAACCTGGCACCACACCCTTCATGTTCTAATTTGACATCTGTGAATGTCATCTGCCAAACCTTCCACAGTCACTATCAAACTTTCTTGACTGAAATTATAGAAGGGACATTGGGTAAAACAGCACAATTTTGGATTGGTAATATGGACAAAGTGTCTTTGATTTTGAGATTTCAGCGAGCAACTAAAGAAAACAACTTTAACTTACGCTTGGCATGTTTAGAAGATATGATTCCCATTTTCTTGGCATGTGACCATCACAATTATGGCAGATATCTCGTAGTCCACATACTCACCCTTTTGAACCTGCAAAGGACACATCTGAAGCAGAATTACTTCGCAATAACGGTTTCAGTGACTGTAGATCACAAGTTCCGAGTTCTAGAAATTCCGTGGATTTCCGTGGTTTTTCGGGGATTTGTTGTAATTGATAACGGGCAAACAACTGAAACCTTAATCTAGATGAGAATGCCAACAAAAAATATGTAAGTCAGAAATTCTCTGGGAATATTAGGGTCAAAGAACAAAGATTTTTAATAAATTAAAACGAACTCATTTTCTGCGGACTTTCGTGGTTTTCGGAGTTTTCCGGGGATATGCTGTTAATGATAAGGGGCAAACATCTGAAACCTTAATCTAGATGGGAATACAAATACAAAAACATATGAGTCACCAATTCCCATTGCAGGGGTGCGTGGTGGCGTGCTACTTTTAGTTGGTTTATTTATTTATTAGTAATTAATTAATGTGAAAACTAGTTATTTTAATTAAATTGCCACCACACCCTCACTACCTAGGCAATTATCTAGGGCTAATAACCCATGCCATGAAAACGTGCTATTTACAGGGCAAATGAGGTCGGGGAATAATGGTTAATCACGTAATTGATATTGGTAACTTCTATACTTATTTTTTTTCAAAACCAAATTAATACAGCATTTAATTACAGCATTTTCAATCTTTGGTAATTTACTTTGATTTTTAACACATTAAAAAGATTCCTTCCATTCACATAAAATGATTTACAGCTGTGACGGCTAAAATTATAAAAAAAAAAACATATCTTCTATCTTACAGGCCGGTAAATAATAAATACAATTAAGATAGAACTTAAACAAAAGTCTCTTTGGCCTTTCAATGTTTGCCGTCGCTAAAATTCATTACACACGCACACACCATTTAACCTAACACACACATTCTTTCCCGGGAATTCTGGAACGATCTTCGACGAGGGTAGCGGCCATACTTCAAAATTACTAAATGGAATCTTTTACTAAAAATAAAATTAATGACTGAACTTACCAAATTGAAAATTATTTTACCTAACCAAGAATCTATTAACTGAACCTAACTATCTTTAAATCACTGAGAAGAAATAATTAACTGAACTTTACCAAAAACTATTTAATGAAAAATATCTGAAACTAACAAAATAAAAACGACGTCAGGACAAGCTAAGCTTCAAACAATCGCACTCCGATCAGTCCACAGATATAACCAGAATACGTACATCTGTAGACCGATCAGAGCGAGGATATATTTAAAACTTACCTTATTCCATCAGTCCTAAAACAGCCTCTACCGGTCGAAGATCTCCCCAGATGAATCACTCTCAAGCACGCACACAGGAATCTACTTAGAAAGTTGTGAAGCTCACCACGAAAGCTCGTGGTGCCCCCACTATAAAGCAACGGATTTTCTGTTTGTATTAGCGCATGCGCGCAGCTAGTCTATTACTCGAAATGTTCCATTGACGTCACACACTGCATACTGGATGATTCATTTGCTTTCATACATTTTCCTGAGTAGAAACCCTTATTACAACTTTAGATACCATGCCGTCTCTAGACACATGTATTGAGCTAAGTTTGTGGCTTGTACTAAGTTCTTTTCAAATCCCAACACCTTTCAATACTAGGAGCAAAGAACTGAGATTTAAAAAATGAAAACAAAGTAATTTTCTCCGGATTTTCGTGGTTTTCCGAGTTTTCTGGGGATATGCTGTAATTGATAAGGGGCGAACAACTGAAACCTTAATTTAGATGGCAATACCAACACAAAACCATAAGAGTCACCAATGCCCTTTGAATACTAGGAGCAAAGAACTAAGATTTAAAAATTTTAAACAAAGTCATTTTCTCCGGGTTTCCGTGGTTTTCGGAGTTTTCCGGGGTATGCTGTAATTGATAATGGGCAAACAACTGAGACCTTAATCTAGATGGCAGTACCAACAAAAAACCATATGAGTCAGAAATTCCATTTGAATATTAGAAGCAAATAACAAAGATTAAAGAAATAAAACATTGTAATTTTCTCCGCATATACGGGGTATTCCGGGTTTTCCGGGGATATGTTGTAATTGGTAAGAGGCAAACAACTGAAACCTTAAATTAGATGGCAATACCAACAAAAAATATGTGAATCAAAAATTCCCTGGGCATATTAGAAGCAAAGAACAAAGACAAATTAAAACAAAGTCATTTCTCCGGATTTCCGTTGTTTTCCGGGGATATGCTGTAGTTGATTAGGGGCAAACAACTAAAAAATTAATCTAGATGGCAATACCAACAAAAAATATGTGATTCCGAAATTCCCTGGGCATATTAGGAGGAAAGAACAAAGAAAAATTAAATCAAACTAGTTTTCTCCGGATTTCCGTAGTTTTCCGGGGTTTCCGGGTAAATGCTGTCATTGATAAGGGGCAAAGAACTAAAAACTGAAACTAGATGGCAATACCAACAAAAAAATATGTGAGTCGGAAAATCCCACGGGGGGGGGGGGATAGGGGGTATACAGTAGCCCACGCTCTAATAGCCTTAGCGCCGGGATTAATTACCACTTTATTACTCGTAAACCATTCAAGATATAAACGTGGTACTTGATGTATAATAAAATTCAAATATTTCCCTAAATGTTACATGCTTGAATCATTTTCTTGTCACAGAAATAAAAAGCATTGTCGCATAGTTAAATATGCTTCTACCTGAACATTTCACGGTCGTTACAAATCATTCCGACAACTGAAGCGCCGGAATAGTTACCACTCAATTACTCGTAAACCATTCGAGATATAGAGCTGGAACTTCATTTGTATGAAAATTCAATTATTTCACTAAAACTTTCTCGCTTGAAGTTTTTCGGGACACAAAAATAACAAAAATTGTCGCATAGTGAAATTCGCTTCTCCCTCCATGAATTTTGTGTAACGGGTGATGTTTATAAAATAAAATAAAAACATTTGTGTCCGCTTTTTTAAAGCTCTATTTTAACCAACAGTAGGGCTGATGTGTGTAGATTATTCGTGCACAAATTTCACAGGAATCCGACCAAGGGTTAATTAAAGGTTACGAGTTTAGTCATAAGGTGTGATCATTTTCTAGACTAAGTAAACGCTGGGAATTGCGAGATTTGGAAACCTGTTGTCGTCACGCACTCAAGTGTTGCGATGGTCTATCCCGGAATAAGCAACCTGTATAGTTTACTGATCTTGGCTGTATACAGGTAGATATCACGCGCAGCTCTCCTCTCGTTGTGACGTCACGCGTAGGCAACTAGCGGGGTCGCGCCGTATTGATTATGCTGCAGTAATAACTAAGTATACCAACGTTGCGTTATTTCTTAATGCGAATTATAATAGAAATTAAAAACGTTATTAGTAGAGTAATAGGAAAAAGCAATCATAAACATACCTACTTAATTATTGAACAGTATTCTTCGTCTTCTTTGCTTTTTTGAGACTGCCGTTTTCCGTTTTCGAATGAGTGCATTAGTTCTAATGAAGTCCCTAGTTGAGGCGTAACACTAATACGAATGGACAGAAATCACCTTCAATAAATTCATCATAAACTGTACACTTCTAAAGAGTCTCACCATAAGAATTTAAAAATAAATAAAAACTATAAACAGTGTGGAGATATTCAATACATGGATCAATGAAATTTGCTCTTGAACTTCAATTTAACCGATCAGAATTACCATAATACTGTAACCTATATATCTATATTCCTGTCATCTTTAGGATCATAATGTATTGCACTGTCGACTTTTATTTCGTCATAGGAAATAATCAGACTAATTCTTTCTCAACCATGTTTTGTGCTCATAGGTACAGACTTTGGGGAGGGGCAAGGTATTTTCTGCCCCAACCTTAAATCTTTGTTATCCTATACGAACTATGTATAACTATTAATAATCCAATGGAAAACTTGCCCGAAAAAACAGGTTAACCCACATTTTTGTAAAATGGAATGAATGACGTCATGAATGAATGAGGCAGGAAAAAATGTTAAAGTTATTTTTATGAATTTCTGTGTACATAAGCTTCACGCATTCATATATATTGAATCTTTTTTATTAAAGCCCAGAGGAAGACAAATAGCGGCCAAAATGGCGATTTTTTTTTATTAATCCGTTTTTTTCAGGCATGTCTTCAATTCTTGCACCCCCAACAAATTTTTCAAGTATTTTTTTTCGTGTCATTAAGTCCAAATTAAGCCGTGAAGAAATTTAATACCACAAAGGTCATATTTAACATATTCGGGCTAGGAAAAATTATTGTAAATATTGCCTCATATAGTCAAGTTCTTTTTTAGAAAGTGCACAAATTGTAATGACTTTAGCAATATCATTGTCGCCCAACTTCCTGCATGTACCGTACCCTGGATATTAATTGACGATCACACTCTGAAAATATATTTTCATCTCATAGTACACCTTCTCTCAAACCTTTAATTCATTTCCTAGTTCAGATATTTTATTTTCAAAGTAAATCTTCCTTTGTTTAGCATTTTGAAATTGTAGTCTTATTGGTTCTGTAACATCTGCATCAGTAGTAAAGACCCAGCGCTGGCCTGGTAGAGCAAATGGGGTGGGGGTGATGATGTCATACGGGTGGGGGTGATGACGTCATACGGGTGGGGGTAATGATGTCATGGAGGCAATTGATGACGTCATCCAAGATGGCCGCACTTCCTGTTCCGGTTCAACATGGCGGCACTTCGGGTTGCTATTGCAAGTGGAGGAATTCCCTGTTCCTATTGCAAATGGCGGCACTTCCTGTTCCAGTTCAAGATGGCAGCACTTCCTGTTCCTACATCAAATGGCGCCACATCCTGTTCCTATTTCAAATGGCGGAAACTCAAAATGGCGTCTGGCAGGAGATTTAAAAACTGTGTATTATTATCAATTAGTGCGTAATTCTTATTTCAAATGGCAGAAATTCAAACTGGTGTCTGCCGGGAGATTTGAAAATGTATATTTCGAAATAGTGTGTAATTCTTATTTCAAACGGCGGAAATGTAAAATGGCGTCTAGAGGGAGATTTGACAATCGCATGTGTTTGGATTCGTGCATGTTTCGTATTTAAAATGGTTAACTTCATGTTCTAATGGCTAAACTTCGTGTTCAAAATGCCGTCTGTAGGGAGATTTGAAAATCTGCATCCAACCTACGACGTTACATGTCTAGACAGCTGTTAAAACCAAGATCAAGACCTAGAAGAAGACCAGGGCCAAGGACAACGACAAGGCCAAGGTCAAGAACAAGGGCAAGACCAAGGCCTAGACAAAGACCAAAATCAAGACTAAGACAAGAGACAAGAATGAGGTCAAGGGCTACGCTTCGTTAAAATACTGTCTTCTAAGGTGATTTTTTGTGCAAATCCGGCACAAAATGCCTAAACGTCAAAATTCGTACAAATGACCTTAATATTATGCATAACATTCTATTGGGCTTAACCAAACATTAAAACATTGTCCTCATATGCTATTCTTATGACAGTCAGCACAAAAGGCCTAAATGTGCAAAACTAATAAAAAAGGACCTAATCGTCATGCATTACAGTCTTTTGGGTTTATCAAACATTACAATACTGTCCTCAAATGTGATTTTCGTATCAAGTCGACAAAAATGGCCAAAAAGTCGTATCTTGTACAAATGGCCTCAATTAGGGTTATCCAAGTATTAAAATATTGCCCTCAAATATATTTTTTGTGTCAAGTCGCCACAAAAGGCCTAAATGTCAAGACCGAAATGTTATGCATTAGATTAGATTTAACCATACATTAAAATATTGTCCTCAAATGTGTTTTATGTCCAGTCGGCACAAAGGGCATAAATGTATAAAACTAATACAAAGGACCTAATTGTCATGCAAAACACTCTATTAGGTTTAACCAAACATTATAGTATATTGCGATACAAGTGCCGTAAGCGATGCATACGGATCGAGGAAAGAGTTTTCTCAATTTTCCGAGATGCGTTATGCGCTTACGGCACGAGTATTGCATGCTATTTTTTGCACGATGATTATTTATATCAATTTTATTATATTAATTCTGTATTACCTGAAAATATTATGTATATACATTCTTGAAGATAGATGTTTATTTCAGAAAGTGATTCGCATGTGTTTGTTGTTATGAGAACCTAATATTTGTGGTTGTCCATAAAGGTTTGTATTGTGATGTGCCGTAAGTAAATTCTTACCGCACATAGCAACAAGATTGCGTGTGGGAATGTCAACGTACGATCCACGGCAACAACATTCGTAAGTACCACTAATTAGTTAAGTCGTGCAAAAATAATACTATCCTCAAATGAGAATTTTGTGTCAAATCGGTACAAGGGCTTTAATGATAAAACTGGTACAAATGGCCCTAAATGCCTCACAGAAAACAGCTTCACTTTCTCTTCTGTAGTCGAGGACCACTTAATGCAGGTTTTTAAAGGCAGAATTTTTTCTCTGTGTTTTAATATTTTCTATGTTGTCTTCTGTAAAGATCCATCCTGTGGTTTAAGAGTCTTTAGCTGATTTTCAAGAGCAATTGTTTGTTCAAGTTTTAATGCATCTTTTAGTTCTTTCGTTGCTCTGTTATAAGAAATCTTGTGTTGAGGGTATTTAGTTTGTTCCCAAAGTTTTCTACACTTCTTTTTAATCTCGTGAAATTGTTGAATATGATGAGGAAAATTACCTTTGGTAAATCTGTGAGTGTAATTTTTCAGTAGAGCTACTTGCTAGATTAGCAGAATACTGGATATTTCTGGTAACAGTAGCAACTGCAACATCTATGAGATGACTTTAAAGGTATATGTAAATCAGTCAGAGATTATAATGTAGAAGTGTACAATGTCCAGTTGAAAGGGGAGAAGAAATATAGTTCTCAGCAGCGCCATTGAGTATAATAAGCACAGGGTAATGATCTGAGCTTAATTCATGTAGGACTTCCGGATTTGTGCAGTGCTGCGCAACGTTTTTACCAATGAAGAAATCTAAAACATCCGGTGTGCTGCCATCTCCTGGGTAATGTGTCGATTCCACAGGAAATAGATGCTCTAGATTCAGTTGATAAGATACATTATGTAGTATTCTTCCTCGCAGGTTGACTACATTCGATCCCCAACGAGGATGTTTGCTATTAAAGTTTCCGCCGACTAGATAATAAGATTTCAATTCGTGGAAAACAGCCCAGAAACCGATGGATTTAGTTTGTTGGCTGGAGCTGAATAAAATGATGCAATTTGTAATTTCTTGTTAGTGAGCTCTATTTGTATGCGTGATATTTGATCTTCTTCTTCAGTTATGTGTGGAAGTTCATAATGTACTAGTGACGTTTTTATAAAAACAGCAGAACCCCCTTTTCTTTCTTGACTGGGATGATCAGCCCTGTACATATAATATCCTGCTATGCGATAATGCATATGCGGTGCCAATTTGGTCTCTGTAGCTAACAATATGTTCTAAGTTTGAAGGAAATACAATAATTCATTATATTTATTATTAATGCCTTAACAGTTGCTCTATTAGGGCATCTAGCCATTATGTTTTAAAAGGACAGGTATAATTTGAGATAGTGTATTAATAAGTGGATGTAGAAGCTCTTGGTTAGAATACGATCCAGCTGGTTTACATTTGGTTCAGGAGAAGCGGCTTTGGCATAGGTTTTTTTTTATGAGAAGAGTCTTGTGGAACTTGAGGGGTCGGCAGGGATGGAAAATTATGGTTGGTTAAATTGATTCCCATTTTAGAAGAATTTGATCTTGTTTCATTAGCTTGGAATTTCCTTGTTTGTGAAGTAGGATTTGATACTTTTTGAAGCTTTAGATGTTCAGGACAGCCTTTATAACTTGCTGTGTGTTGCCCTTTACAATTCACACACACTGGTGGAGCATCATGAGGTTTTGTACATTTTGAAGTAAAATGATTCCCATCACATTTGACATATGGCAATAGTTCTTGCTATGACCATATTTTTGGCAATTTATGCATTGAACAATATGCCTTTTAGGTTTTGGGGCTCTACTTTTATCACAGCGTAGTACAGTCTGTTTAATTCGTAATTTCTTTCATTATTTACATTTGGTTTAAGGTCTAGGTCCGCCGGCGTGGTCCTGTGGTTAGCGTCGCTGACTACAGGTCCGTCGGCCCGGGTTCGATTCCCGGTACCTCCTCGGATTTTTTCTGAGGTAGGGGTGCACTCAGCCTCGTGATTCAAATTGAGGAGCTACTTGATAGAGAAGTAGCGACTCCGGTCAAGAAAACCACCATTAACGGCCGTGGGTGTCGGCATGCTGACCACATGCCCCCCAATCCTGCCATCTGCCTACGGGAAATGACGCAGCGGTCGGGTGGTAGGCCAATTCCCCCCGGGATGTAGCGCCACGGAGTTTAGTTTAGTTTTTTAAGGTCTAGAAAAAATAACGGTAAAGCCACCTTTATAACAGGATGATGCACTGAAACCATTTGTGCAGGTTCAAATCCTAGTGAGCTCAACTCATTCATAATTGCGTTTATATCACATGAAGGATGCAGACCTCTAATTACTACGCGAAAACTTCGATCTTTCTTCATTTGGTACGTATGGAACTCTGCTTTATGAGTTTCTAAATACTTTATGGCAGTTCTGTAATCTTCAGGAGTTTCAAATGAAAATTTTACTTTCTGATTATCAAGTGTAATATGTTTGAAAAGGCTTACGTTTTCTGCTCTCAAATCGTGAAGAACTGCATTTATGTTTGGTACATTATTTACATAGGGGTACGCCGTAGCGTAGTGGTTGAGGCGCTGCGCTACAAACCGGAAGGTCGCGGGTTCGATTCCCGATGAGGTCGTTGAGATTTTTCAATTGGCCTAATCCTTCTGGTGGCACTATGGCCCTGGGGTCGACTCAGCCTCTAACAGAAATGAGTACCAGGAGCAATCCTGGGGGTAAAGGCGGCCGGTGCGTAAGGCTGACAACCTTACCACCTTCATGTGCCGATGTCTAAAAATCTGGGAGCCTCAACCTCCTGGAACCCTCTGGGCCTTCATGGCCTGAAATAGGGAATACTTTACTTTACTTTACATTATTTACATAGATTGGAGGTAGTTTTGTAGGTTTCTGAGCAGAACTATTATTTTGATCCTTAGCTTCTGTATTATCATCACCATTTGATAAGTTTGATAATGGCTTGAAAGGATTCGGAGAAATAAATAAACACTTTTCAGTTTCTTATCTTCTTTTTGGTGATTGTTGTCATCTAGTTTTTCATCCATGATGAGGTTATGAAGGCAATGTGAAAATTAAATTATATCAGTGAACTCTAATTATAAACTCTCGTATAACACTAATGTCACTATATATTTGAATAAAACAAAACTATATGAACACTTAACAACACTACTAAACTCGTAGTGATGAAAATTAACTAATATAATGAAGAACTTCAATAGTTCAGCTTCACTGTTTTTCAAAGCCCACTAGATCCTTCCACCAATATTATGTCCATGAATAGGGCTTATATTAATCCCGGGAGTAGGGCCAATACTATATCTAGTAGGAGTAAGGTCAATATCATGCCCAGGAGTAGGGCCAATATTATGTTCAGGAGTAGGGCTATTTTATGTCCAGAAGTAGGTCGAACCTAGGGGAAACCCAACAATAAAATACTGTCTTCAAACGAGATTTATGTATAAAGTCGGTACAAAAAGCCTAATAATCAAATATGGTGCAAATGGTCCAAATGCCTTTGCATAACAGACTATTAGGATTAACCTAACAATAAAATATTGTCTTCAAATGAGAGTTATGTATCAAGTCGTTATATAGGGCTTAAATGTCTCAACTTATACAAACGGCCTGAATGTCAATGCATAACAGTCTATTGAGCTTAACTTAACAATAAAATACTGTCCTCAAATGGTATTTTGTATCAAGTCGGTACAAAAGGCTTAAATGTCAAAACTGGTACAAAATGGTGTATTGTCGATGCAATATAAGGCTTAACCAAATAATAAAATACTGTGCTCAAATAATACTTACCGGTATGTATCAAGTAGGTATATAAGGCTTAAATGTCAATATTAGTACAAAAGGCCAAATTGTCTATGTAACTTAACAATAAATACCCTCCTCAAATGTGTTTTTTTGCATCAAGTAGGTACATAATGGATAAATGTCAAAACGTGTATAAAAGGTCTAATTGCCAATGCATAACTGTGTATAAGCTTAACACTGCAATAAAATACTGTTCTCCAGTCTTATTTTTTTATCAAGTCGGTGCATATGTCAGAAATGTCTATAAGGCTTAACATAACAATAAAATACTGCCCTCAAATGAGATGTTTGTATCAATTCGGTGCATAAGGCTTAAATGCTAAAACTGTTACAAAGGCATAATTATCAATGCATAACTGTCTATGAGGCTTAACCTAACAATACTCTCCTCAAATGAAATGTTTTATAAAGTCTATACATAAGACATAAATGACAAAACTGGTACAAAGGAAAAATTGTCAACGCATAACTGTCTGCACAAATTGTCTATAAGGCCTTTTCTGCAAATCAAATTTTGTATCAAGTCGTTACTTAAGACATAAATGTCAACACGGGTACATAAGGTCTAATTGTTAATGCATAGTTATCTATAAGGCTTAACCTAAGAATAAATTAATGTCCTCAAATGAAATTTTTTTGTATCAAGTTGGTACATAAGGCGGAAATGTAAAACTTGTACAAAAATGGCTAATTGTCTATGCATAACTGTCTATAAGGTTTGACATATCAATAAAACACTGTTCTCAAATGAGATTTTTTATCAACTCAGTAAATAAGGCCATGGCCATCCAGAAGGGGGGCAGGGTAGGGCCGCTACCCCTCCCTGGAAATTCTGTTTACACATAAATCTCTGAACTATATGGCTATAAGCAACTAATGTGAAATGAGACTTAAGTTTCCACATACTGTAGTTGGAGTTGTTTAGACAAAAATGAGTTTTAACTACTCAGTAGCTTAGATTTGAGCATGTAGGAATAATCACTTCCACTAAACTTGCAATCATTTCTAGCCATTGTAATAAGATAAGACAATGGAAGGATCGCATTTTATTTGAATAGCCCCTGTGAAACTGTAAGGGGGTAGAAAATTTCATGTGAGTGTATTACATCAGATTTTTCTTTGTATCCATAGCCATAAGTACGACTATGGTAAATCAATTATGTGGAATGTAATAAAAGAAACAATAATAAAATAATAACAATAATAATAGTAGTAATAATAACAATAGTGGTTGTAAAAGTAGCTTAGTGATGGTGGTGGTGGCGGTAATTTGTTCATTTGCCCCCCCCCTTGACAAAATTTCTGCGGACATCCATGCATAAGGCTTAAATATCCAAACTGTTACAAGGTCTAGTTGTTAATGCATAACTATATAAAGCTTAACCAGAAACCCACATAAATTACAAGAGAATCATATGTTTATTTTATCATAAACTAAAGTGTGAAATATTTGTAATGCTACAGAAATGTCAAGAATTCTTATCCAAAACAATCTACAAAATGAATTTCCACAGTGAGCTGGACAGGGTTCTAATATAGACAAAATGTGTCAAAATTTTAAGGCATGTCTTAACACATGGCTTACAGGAATGGCTTAACACATTCGTTCCAAAAACTAAACTAAAGCGAAACCGAGATCCGGAGTACTGCCCTATAATGACCTAATCCTAAAACTGAAGAGTAAAGCTAGAACAGCATATAATTAAAAGAAATTAGGAGAATCATTCCAAAATAAGTACAAAAAAATTAAAAAAAACAATTGATTAAAGAGAAACAGGATGTTCAAAATGCATATTTATCAAATCTTCTGCTGTCCACAAACCCAGACAGTTTCTATAAATACGTAAGAAGGCTAAGAAAAAATTAAGTCGACATACAGATGTTAAAAGGTGAGTAAGGTGATATTATAACAGATATTTCAGAAAAAGCAGAACAGTTGAGTCAAACTTATGCTACAGTATTAGGTCAACAACACCACACACTAACAACACACTTCTAACAAATTAGCCGAAAGATGTCACGACGTATTGAAAATAAATACGAAGGTCATTGCATTTGCTGACGATTTATTACTGGCAGTAAAAGAAAATAAAGTAAAATTCAATGATCAGAAATCTAAGAGGCTAATCATAACACGGAGGAAACCGCAAGTACTACGAGAAATCAACATCTACCTAAATAATAGGAAGTTAAACCAGGAAGAAACAATATAATACCTGGGTATATTAATTGACAGGAAATTCAGTTTTACTCAACATGTGGAACACGTCACCCAGAAATCTACAAAATTAATCCATGCGTTTTCCAGATTGGCCAGAGTAACTTGGGGCCTAAATAGCGATGTGATGAGGATCATATATAAAGGAGCCATTCTGCCACTGTTGTTCTACGGGGCATCAGTATGGGAAGACGCCATTAGGAAACAATTCAACATTGTCAAGCTACAACGAAAATAGGTAAGGCTTATTGAACGATGTCTACGGATGCATTGTGCATTCTGACGAAAAACCAGCTTATCCTCATAGAACTACAGCAGATGGTTAAAATGTCTAAAATCAAAAAGGAGCTGAATTGAGAGGGAAAAAATTGTGGACGCAGTTACACCCTACACCCTATGGCCGCATCCAGCAGAAGTAGTAGAGATTAAGGAAAAGCAGGATGGTTGGAATTACAAAGTCAGCATCTACACAGATGGGAGCAAGGAGGACTCAGGAGTTTTTTTTTTTTTTTTTTTTTTTTTTTTTTTTTTTTTTTTTTTTTTTTTTTTTTTTTTTTTTTTTTTTTTTTTTTTTTTTTGTGTGCCCACCCTTTCCCCCGGAGTGCCTAGCAATGAAGCCAAAAACTCCGGTCAAACCAAATTTTGGTGACCATTTGTGCTGTGTGTTCCTATAGTGCCCTTGTGTGCATCCATGTGGGATGATTGAGGTTATGTCGTTTTGGGCTGTGTGCTTGTACAAGTGTCTTTATTTTGAGTTAGTGTTTGCCTTGCGCTGATCGGCTTTTAGTGCTGTGTTGGGTAGTGTGCTGCGTGTGTTTATGTTAGGATCTAAGTTGTTGTGCTGTGTTATGATAAAATAGTACTTTTTTTTTTTTTTTTGTGTGCCCACCCTTTCCCCCGGAGTGCCTACCAATGAAGCCAAAAACTCCGGTCAAACCAAATTTTGGTGACCATTTGTGCTGTGTGTTCCTATAGTGCCCTTGTGTGCATCCATGTGGGATGATTGAGGTTATGTCGTTTTGGGCTGTGTGCTTGTACAAGTGTCTTTATTTTGAGTTAGTGTTTGCCTTGCGCTGATCGGCTTTTAGTGCTGTGTTGGGTAGTGTGCTGCGTGTGTTATGTTAGGATCTAAGTTGTTGTGCTGTGTTATTGTGTGAGGGGATTTTGGTCCAGCCCGGCATTTGCCTGTGAGCAGGGGAAACCTCTCTAAAACCCTGCTCGGGCTGGGTGGAGGGTTTGCCCAATGGGGCTTGCCCTTCACATGGTGTTTAATTTCCGTCTTCGTCTTGTTTCTCGAGGAGCGCTTGCTTGGCGAAGGCTTTTAGCGCTGGGAAGGAATTTTTTAGAGTCCAGAACCTGAGATCAGGTGCCCAGACTTCGTTTGCATTTCTAGCAGCTTCGTGTAAAAGTAGTCTGGCGTCTGTGTACCGGGGGCAGGTGTAGAGCATGTGGTACATGGTATCCTGCTCGCTGTCTTCACATGCACAAAGATCATCTTCGGCAAGATTGAAGCGTATGAGATTGGCAGCAAAGTTCCCGTGACCTGTTAGGATTTGCGTAACATAGTGGTCGGGTTTGATCCAGATCATTTTGAGTCTGCTTTGGACGTTTGGGAAGAAGTCCCTTGTGATTTTCCCAAACGGACTCAGGAGTGGAGTCAGGTATCGCAATATATTTAGACCATGAAATCACATATCAACTACAATACAGACTACATGAGAAATGCTCCAACAATCAAGCCGAGCAGTTTGCTATTCTGAAACAACTATAATCGCATCAAGAAATACAGTCAACTCAAAAAAAACGCATCAATCCACACTGACTGCAGAATTACTGTTGAATCTTTACGGAATTCCAACAACCACCTCCACCTAATAGAAAGAATCAGACAACAGATCAGGAAGTTGGAGCTAAGTTGGAGCCTTCATTTCACATGGGTCAAAGCGCACGTCGGGAATGAGGGAAATGAACACTCTGATTGCTTAGCTAAGCAAGCGATTAGTAACGATGAATTACCAATGAGCTACAGTAGGATACCGGCCAGTGTCATTCTACAGGAGTTTCGAGTGGAAAGTGTCTCAAATTGGGAAAGTGAATGGATCCAGTCTACAAAAGGTGCAGTGACAAAATCCTTTTTCCCCTCTGTGAAAGTTAGACTGGAATTAAATATACCGGTCATGGCAAACTAGGTTATTATTATTACAGGTTCAAAATAAAAGGCAATCCTTCCTGCTCGTGTGGAGCCGAAGTGCAAACAGTGGACTACGTTCTATTTGAGTGTTTAAAACTAGAAACTGAGATATCAAAGTTTATCTTATATATGCTAAGCAAAAAAGAAAAATGGACTTTTATAAAAACTAAACTAATGCTTGAACATACTAAAAGTTTCATAGACTTCTTAAATGCCATAAATCTAGAGACAATACAAGAAAAAACAGATGTGGATTAGATAAGTTGTTACACAAAATGTAGAGATTAAGCCACCCAAATTGAGATAATTAGCCAAAAGCCTTAGTAAAAAAGAGAGAAAAACAATGAGATCGTAATAAGAGTTTATAATAGAGGGAAAAGCATGTAGTATTACATTCATTGTAATGGGACTATGACACTGTAATGGATCTATTTTAAAAAATATTGATAATAAAATACTTTAATTCTCGCAAATGTATGTAATATGCATAAGGGGAAATCTATAGGACCAGATGAGATATCAGGCGACATCATTAAATTAGGACAAGAAAAAATTCCGGGGTGCGCGGGCAAAGGCAGTTAAGTCCACCATCCTAAAAAAAATTGAGATATGTCCATAGAGTTATAGATAAAAATGTTCTCTACATTTGTGTTAAGTCCAATAAGTCATATTCAAAATTGTACGGTAGTTATGGATGTGTGCCTCATGGGTTTATCCATCTCTAAAGCTATGTTGGGCTGGTATAGTCTGTCAAGTCACTCTAATTCTCACTAACAAGAAAGTGGACTTAACTCTCTTTGCCCGCGCACCCCGGAATTGTCCCTTATCTCAGGGTGTTTCTCAATGTTTCACTTAATAACAGTGACATTCCATCGGACAGGAAAAAAAACTATAATAATTCCTATCTATAAAGCAGGTAATAGAACTGATCCTGGAAACTATAGACCGATAAGCTTAACGTCTATAGTGCGTAAGCATATGGAGCGACTCATTGAACATATAACGATTTTGTAATAAATATAATTTGTTTTATGCAAGGCAACGTGGTTTTAGGAAGGGCTATTCCTGCGAGTCACAGATGTGAAGTCTATATCAGGAAATTACTGATATTATAGATAAAGGAGGACAGGTTGATGGTATTATAATTGACTTCCAAAAGGCCTTTGATACAGTACCTCACGACATTTTAATGCTCAAACTTGCTGAAATGGGAATTGATAAGCGCGTAGTAGGTTGCATTAAGGAATTCATATATAACAGAACCCAGAGAGTGCGTGTTAATGACATATTGTCCCGTGAGATTGCAGTTACGTCTGGAATACCCCAAGGAAGCGTACTCGGTCCACTACTCTTTATATTATTACTATATATTATATTACATACATATATTATACATATTATATTATTACTATTTGTATTACTTACCAAAATCGATCCAATCTTCTATCAGATTGTTTGTGGATGACTGCATTATATATAGGGAAATTTGTAATGAATTAGATGCTAAGTTACTGACTGTTGGTATGAACATGTTATTAAGAGATTTAATAAATAAAGGTTTACATGTTAAAAATCATTCTCAACAAAGAGAGGGGCATTCTACGAGGCGTGTTTTTTTAAGTAAGTACCGTTTTGGAATTTAAAAAAGACGTGCAAAGATATCGCAATAATTTTATTTTTATGGTTACCTACATCTCTTGTCTACGCACTGACGCCATTACAGTCTGATTCTTCATTGTATACGTTGTTTACTGAGTGTTTAAGATGCCTCCGACAATCGTGAGTCCCGCCGATTGTGAAGTACGGGCTGTTATACGATTTCTTAGTGCTAAAGGCGTAAAACCGATCGATATTCATCGTGAGATCTGTGAAGTTTACGGACAAAACATTATGAGTGATGGAATGGTAAGGAAATGGGTGAGAGCATTTAAAGATGGCCGCACAAATGTGCATGATGAAGAACGGAGTGGGCGTCCTTCGGTCTTTAATGAAGATTTGGTGCAGAAAGTGGAAGAAAAGGTGAGAGAAAACAGACGCTTTACAATTTCATCAATGTGCGACTGGTTTCCTCAATATTCTCGTAGTGTTTTGTATCGCATTGTGACCGAGAACTTGAATTACCGGAAATTGTCAGGCGGCAGAATTTTATGAGGAGGGTATTCAAAAACTGGTGCCACGTTATGACAAGTGCCTCAATATTCACGGAAATTATGTAGAAAAGTAGATTAAGGTACAGGCTTTCATGTAAAAATAAAATTATTGCGATATCTTTGCACGTCTTTTTTTAATTCCAAAACGGTACTTACTTAAAAAACACGTATAATGATTCTAAAAAATTTTCTTTTGCAATATCAGGATATCTCCTACTCTACTTGAACTCCCCCAAATTCATAATCGATATCTCATGTCTCATGAAAAAAAGCTAAATAAACAGACCTCGTGTATGAAGTTAGTAAGCAGAGACTAAGTTGATGTAATAAAATAATTTTTCCATTGGAAAATCAAAATGTGAATCCCATTTGAGTAGATAATATAGTTTAATACCAAGAAATATAGCATTTTCAGCAATATAAGAAGTAATACATAACATTGGCTTTACAGAAACAGCATTGAGGAAGTTTTGTTTTTATTAAACAAGAAACCATTCGAGCTGAACCATGCAGGCAGACTGGGTATAGGATCATCAAGACTTCTTAAAAAACCACAGTATCATCGGCATACATGAAACATGAGGTATTCGGGTTATATGCTAAGTCATTTGCAGCAGTCAAAAAAAGACTAGCCGTAAAATAGCCATCTGAGGCACTCCCATATTAACCAAGAAGGGAGCTTCTTAATCCAGATTTTTAGAATAGTTTTTCATTGTTTTACTTCATGTTTCACCACACCTTCTCCTTATGAGTCCCTGCTGTTTTTTTATATCTCCTCATATGTTAGAGTTGTAAAATAGAAATACTATATTGGAGTTGAATATTTATAAGTAATGTAATTCAATTTTTGTGTAGCTTTGATGACTCCATTAAGTATGTGATTTTACGGGTATAATATGTTCTTTTAGCGCAATGGCGAAGACTCCAGTTTGGATGAAGAGGGTGCAATGACAGCGGAAGGACTGTCCTGGCGGAGACTGCACATGAGCAGAGCTAAGCTGAAAGCCACTGCTACAACGTCAGAACTTCTTTCAGGGTTTGCCATGGTATGTTCCTTAGAATTAGAATTAGAATTAGAATTAGAATTTATTTAGTCCTTTTAAACATGTACATGTTATAGGATGCGTCCAAATATTTACAATTAATTACATATAATACATATTTACACATTAAATTCAATACAAGATAAAGATACAAAGCCAATATTAATGATTAGTTATACACAAATGCTATAGTATTGGGTTTACAATTTAATTTTATTATTATTATCACGCCTTATTAACTATGGGTTTTGTACTTCGTACTATTGAACCATCCTATCACGCTTGGCAGCACACGTCAGCGTATCGAGAACCAGTTGTGAGTTACCTGAAACATAAAGAAAAGGGGGCAGTATCTTGGAAAAGGGATTTTTAGAAATTCAGAATCTTTTTCTCTTACAAGTATTTCATATACAGTGAACTCTCGATAATTCGGACCTCAGTATGCCGGAATTCGGATAACTCGGACAGATTCTTGGCGATCCAGACCCAGATCTACAGCCATTCCACGGCCACTTCAGAACTGCAAGAGAAGTAATTATTCAAAAGCAACAGAACAATATTTACAGTTTCTTTCGGCCTAAATCTTCAGAAAAATATGCTCACAGTGCCACGTCAATCATAATATTGTAGCCTACTATTGTAACGGTGTGCGTTTCAGGCTATGACTAGAAATTTCAATATAGAACTGAAGTGTTATTCTTTTTTGTTCCAATTGTAAGTGTTAATATTATGTTCTGCCTCATACGTTTTGTTATTGCAGCTTAAACACAAAATTTCATTATTCAAATACCATTTCCTAAATTACTCTCCATAAGCCGGACATTTCATAATTCGGATAGACCCCCGCCCACTTTAGTCCGGTTTATCGAGAGTTCACTGCATTCTAATTTTACCATTATTTAAACTTTTTTATTTATTTACTCTGTAGTTTATGGCTGTATAACTTTACATGCTTATCCTAGAAAGAAGTTCTGTCATGATTAGGCCTCGGACATGAATTCAAGTTTTGTAAACATATACCTGGGCCGTCGTAAGTTTGCACTTGCCATTCTACAAGTTAGGTTGCCAGTATCAAAGATTGACAAATGAACTACTCGACTTCGTTCTGTACTGACAAGGTGGTGCCGATCGGCATTATTCGGCTGTAATCGGCCTTGAACATTCGAAACTACTTCTAATCCCTCAATTAATCATTTTTCTGTTCTTCCATTCAGTAATTTTCGATATTTATGTAATGTAATATTATTCCGAACCCATAGTTTCCAAAAAAAAAAGTATCGTTCATTTATACAAAGATTCATCCTGCTATGTGTGGGACATCGGCCACCTTCACATGATAAATATTCACATTATTGGTTCGTGGTGTCGTAGCTCAGTGGTTATGCTGGATAGTTATCCAGAAAGTTGGGGTTCGATCCTAGGCAGGGTGCTATTTTTTTTTAATAATAATAATATTTTCAAGATGCAAATACAGTTTATGATTTTTCATTTTTAAAATTAGCTGTCTTATATTTTATTGTATAATATAATTTGTATTGTATAAAACATTATCAGTAGTGAAACCTTAACCTCGGCCAATTTGAAGATCGTCTTTAGCGGCGAAACCTATTAAAACTCTTTTCAGGTAGAGGGACAAGATGTCCCATTTTTCGCACGTTACTCCTTTACTTCCTCTGTCCGTGTCATAGGTACTATAGGTAGAGGAAGTGTCGTATTCGATCCCGAAATTCCTACTTTAGTTTTTAACATAAATGCACGTTTTGAGGCTCCCGAATCAAAAAATACTATTTTGGAAACATGTTTGTGTGCGTGTCTCAGTGTGTGAGAGTGTCAGTGTGTTTTTGTGTATGTCTGTGAACATCCTAGCTCGAGAAGGAAAATTGTATGAGAACATTTTTTGGAGCTCAGGTACTTTTCTCAGGAAAGTAGAAATAAGGTAGTAATTTTTTTAGAAAACCGGTAAAAGAAGCACTTTTAATCTTGAATGATATTAATTAAAAGGAGAAAATTAAGCTAGTGGGTGGTATGAAATTATAACATTCCAGAGTAACCAACTTTGATTGCTTCACATGGAAAAACTCTTTTTGTTAAAAATATTTACATATGATTATTAAATAGACTCAGTTTAATAAAATGTTAAAATTCACTAAGCCTTTTTAAATGTGAAAGTTCTCAGAAATTGTAGAAAATCTGTAACAGGTTGTCTTTGCTTTCCAATATGTCTGGCTCCACAGGGCGTAATTCTTTATCATAAATCTAGCATGTATTATTATTATTATTTGACAAATTTTAACGATTGTCTAAAAAATAGTGTACGATACACGTGAAAAAATTATTTTATTTTGCTCGTAGGATTGCTGCATTCGCTCTTAAGGGCTCGTTCCGCAAACATAGCAAAAACTCGCAATTAAAAATCTTGTTTTAACATTTGGATCATTAATCATTTTGTTCTAAAATATTTGTTTTAATATATGGTACCTGTAATACATATGTTTTATAAACATATCTTAATTTAAATTAGCATATGTTTTATGATTACCAAATAACCTAGTCTATATTAAATATTTTTGAAAGTTTCAAAGATCGATTATAATACATAATACAATATATTGTCACAGGTTTTAGGTAATTGTTTTTCAAATGAAACTGCAATAGCAATCATGCATTTTTCTCCAAAACATAATTACTTTTATTTTTTAATAAATGTTGTGAAGCCTGGGATTACTTGCAATAATAAAACGCTATCGGGATACTATTGGTTTATACTTCGGTAAAACTCAAACTTAACACTAAAACAGTAACTTCGGGGTAGGTGGTAAAAGTAAAAAATTAAAGGGGCTATTAACAAAGTTTTGCCCAGGGTGCAAATTACGTGAAATCTGGATCTGCCCTTATAGATTTGACAAAAAGTATAAGGCAGGTAATTTTAAAAATTAAAAATTAAACACTGCATTTAAATCTTAAAAATATAGTGAATGAAAAAAAAATTACAGCATAGGGAGGGATTTGAACCTAGGACATCCCGTTCCACGAGCTAGCTTCTTAACCATTACACCACTTATAACTTTGTCAGAGAACGAGAATATTAAGGATGTAAAGCATTATGCTTTCTGCGATACCATAAGCCTTTGTATATGAACAATACGATTTTTGATTAATAGTGTATTTGTGTTTGTATTTGTATAAATACTATTAATACTGAGACATAATACATTAATTACGGAAAAATGAGAGAGAATCCCCTAATACAAGCATGCAATGTTCGAAGCCGAATGGCTTCTGTCTGTCAGTGAATAGAATTGCAGTGCAGCCAACGTAAATAGGCATATAGTTGAAACTGGAAAGTGCAAAGTTACAGCGGCCCAGGTATAGGTTGCTCCCAACGAGCTAGAATAGAGATTATAGAGTGGCTGTTGCGCCGCCATATTTGAAGTAAATTGAATGTGCATCCGCCATGTTTTGTCCTACCAAACAAAAGTGGGCGTGCCGGGCTGTCTCATTAGGGGAGACGGTCGCGAATGGACTCAAAAAATCTAATTTTGAATTTTAGCGCCATTCTGTTCTGCTATCTTTGCTTAATAAAATGGCGTTTAGTTCATGAAAATTGGACGCTTAGTTTTCATGTAATTAATTCTTAATTAAAGTACTGCACTCATTTGATTTTTAAATGGCACACCCACTTTTGGAGGCTCTTGAAGAAATCGGTGTAATATATCGCCTGTTAGAAGATTTTTTTTTTCCATGAATTCACGGCCACACTGTCAGCTACATCGACTATCGATGTCAAGCACGCTACAGCTGGCTACACAAACACAAGGTTTGTTATTGTTTTAGTACGTATGTGTTCTGTTCATAATGCCTAGAATAAAGAAGTTTGGAAGTGGAAGTAAAATGGGAATAGTAGTACTAGTAGTAATAATAATAATAATAATAATAATAATAATAATAATAATAATAATAATAATACTAATAATAACAATAATAATAATAATACTGACTAGCTCAATGGCAATCTAAAGGTATAGGGCCTATTATCTATTTTATTGAACCCGGAGGTTCATTACCGCGCTTAAAAAATCCAAACAATAAAAAAAAACAAAGATCCAAAATTAAAAAATTCAAAATTCAAAAATTCAAAGACCCAAAATTTAAAAAATCCACAAATTCAAAATTTAAAAAATTAAAAATCCAATATTAAAAAATCCCAATTTTCAAGATTAAAAAAAAAACAAAATTAAAAATTCCAAAATTTAAAAAATAAAAAATCCAAAATTTAAAAATCCAAAATATAAAAAATTCAAATATCGAAAATTTAAAAAATCCAAAATTAAAAATTCAAATATCCAAAATTTAAAAATCCAAAATTTAAAAAGTCCAAAAACCCAATATTAAAAAGTCCAATATTGCAAAATTGAAAACATCCAATAATCGTAAATTGAAAAATTAAAATTAAAACAAGTTGTATTGCTGTCGCGTTGCGTTCCACGCACACTTTTTTTTGTGGATTGTCTTTAGAGGATGGAAAATAAAACGTACAATTAAATTAAGATACGGGACAAAACTGCGTCACGAAAACTTCTTTCGGGACAACGGGACGCATTTGCGAAAAAAGGGGACGTTTGGGAACCCTACATTTACCTGAATCGTTTAATTTTGAGTTTATGGGCATAGAATCAGCCAATGGGTTTCCATCATCGAAAATTCCCATATTGTGTCGTTCCTTTGGTGGTGGTTTGTTCTGTTGCCTTTTCATAAGGTGTTCACGGAATTCAAAAATCGTAGGTACTGCATTTGACGGCACAAGTCTCTTGTCATTGTTGATCACTAGATACTTATCCTCGAAGTGCCGAGAACACAAGATGCTAGATTTTTTTGGGATACCATTTATCCCTTTTCATATTAACTATCCATTTTTTGTCAGTTCCTTGTTTTTCAAAGGGAACCTGCAATGAAAGAAAACACCGTACCACGTGTTACCATACGTTCCCTTACCAGGCAAACAAAAACTGTTTAACCATAAAACCAGTATAATCGTGTGAATAAACTTTACCTGAAAAATGATATATCATTTCTGTCCTTTCTTCTGTTCCTACAATTAATAGCCGCACACACAGGAGGCATATTTTTTCAACCAAAGTATCCACACAAATGCAATCAAAATACATATAAAGAAAGCAGACGACACGAGAAACAGGTAGCTAAAAGAATGGCGGCTATGTTTCACGAAGACACCACCCAGAGCGCTGTAAACTCTATAATCTCTATTCTAGCTCGTTGGTTGCTCCTTAGGAAGAGAGAGTATTGTAGTTACTCTACTTTGACACTGTGTTGTGCTTGACAAGTTTCAAGTCATTTAGTTTAATGCCAAATGATTTAGTATTATAAAATGTCTACTCAGAAAAAAACACCCATTAAAAATCATGTCATGGTGAAGAACAAGAGTCAATAGATTTCTGGACAGAAGACGAGAAGATATAAGTTTCTGAAGTGCACAGAAAAGGCATTTCCTGATTTAAGTCTACACTTAACATCTGTCTTAACATTTTTGTATGTAATTATTGCTCCCAGATATTGTTCAAACGATTTACCGGCTATTCTAATATTTTGTAGCACATTATTTTGACATCTCATGATGATATACTTAGTTTTTCCTGTATTAATTTCCAATCCAACATTCCAGCAGGCATCAAAAATATAAAACACATTGTCACAAAAACACTCGCTACTTCATTAAAATAACTAACTTACTAGTTAGCCGGCTTTCAAGAGGACCTTCTTCCCATCGTCAGACTCTGCCCACTGCCGAACTTCCATCCTGTACACCTGATGACGCTGCTGAGGTTTCACGAATTTTCCAATCAGACCCAACTCATTCTCCCCTGGTATGTCGATATTTTGGAGGTTATTCCTATGTTTCTGTATGAAAATTTTTTCCCATACAGTTAATTCGGTTGGATGATATAGCCTCTTCAGTAATTCCGGTTTATTGACCATATGGTTCTCAAAATTCCAAACTTGCGAAGCTACCGCGGACTTTTCGATTTCCCCTTGTCTGATATTTCGGTAATGTTCTTTCCACCTAGTATTAATGCTTCTTTTAGTTTTGCCTATATATACATTTTCACCATCATTACACTTTATCTTATAAATGCCTGATTTTTGTCCTGGTGGGATTTTATCTTTTACTTCCGATCTTAATAATGTTCTGAGTTTGTACTTATTCTGTGGAGCTAGTTTTATCTTGTGTTCTTTGAAGATTTTACTGAATTTTTTATTTGCCCAAGGGTGAAACGTCATCTTTTTAAAACTGGTTTTTTTCTAATGTAGTGATTGCTCTAATGTCCTTCTGTTTCTTGAATCTCTATTTTCTTATCTACTAATTGTTTTTCAAAACCATTCTTCACTGCAGTGTTAACTATTTGTTGGTACTCAATTTCAAACTTCTGGTTGCTTAAGGGGATGTTAACCAATCTATGGGCTAAGCTATTTAATATAGCATGTATAGATGTATAGATTAAAGCCATCCTGTTTGATGTAATTATCAACACTTGTTCCTTTACGGTGTATGCCAAATTCAAGATGATGTAGATTCCTCATAATTTTTAATTTAATGGTAAACTGTTTCCTATTTCAATTTCCATTGTAAATTTGATTGATGCGACCTGTAAGTTAAGCAGTTTAATTGCATCCCCTATTTGATTTTTGTTAACTATTGCGAAAATTTCATCCACATATCTGACCCATGTTTTGAAAATGTAGGGAAAGCCTGTAGTGACCTGCATTTCCAAAAAAACTCATGTACAAGTTAGCTAAAAATGGGGAAAGAGGATTACCCATTGCTAACCCTTTGTTTTGTTTGTATAATTTCCCCTTAAACGTGAACCATGTCTCATCCAAACACAATTTTGTCAAAGTTAAGTATTCATCTATTTCTTCTTGGGTGATATTAACCGTCAACCAAATCTTTAGGTATTGCAGAACCTTCTCTCTCGGAACACTTGGAAACAAGGATACTACATCGAACGATACCAACATTTCATTTGATAATATGTTCCTTGTTTTCAACCTAAATACTAACTCATATGAGTTTTTAATAGCTCGTCTTTCAAATTGGTGGAGTTCTCGGAATCTTTTTACCAACCATTTGGCTATTGAGTAAGTAGGGGCACCTATACAATTTACAATAGGCCTCATTTCATTTCCAGTCTTATGAATTATTGGAAGCCCATAGATTCTAGGGGCAATCGGGTTGTCAGGTAATAATTTACTCTTATCTTTTTTGGTTATTATCCTGGCCAAGCTCTTAATTGTATTTTTGACCATCCTTGTCGTTTTTAAGGTAGGATCACTTTTCAGTTCAGTAAATTCCTCTCCCTGAATCAATTCCCCCATACTGTTATCATACTCAGATTTATCTAAAATTACCACTTTGTTCCCTTTATCAGCTTTTGTATATATTACCTCTTTTTCATTTAAGGATTTCAAAATCTTCTTCTGTTCAAAATACTGTCTGCTCCTCTTTCCTGTCCCCGAATTCTTTTTATGTCCTGTGTACTTTCTCACACTTCTTCCTTATTAGAATTGTTTCCTCTTCCTGTAGGCCATAAATTGCCGCCTCAATATCTGCTGTATAGTCCTCAATCTTCTCTAAATACTCTATACAAGTGTTCAGTCCTTTACTTAGGAGCCCCAATTCCTTTTCCGAGAATGTATGGCTAGATCTATTCACCACTACTTCAGCTTCATTGGAACTTTCCTTTTGTGGGTTAAACTTAGGCAAATTTCGGACCATCCCTTGTTCAATGGAACTCACTTTCGAGACATTTTCTTTCTGTTGTAGATTCTCAAGTTTCTTATCTAATCTCTCTCTCTCTCTCTCTCTCTTGGTAAAAAGATTCCAAGAACTCCCCCAATTTGAAAGCCGAGCTATTAAAAACTCATATGAGTTAGTATTTAGGTTGAAAACAAGGAACATATTATCAAATGAAATGTTGGTATCGTTCGATGTAGTATCCTTGTTTCCAAGTGTTCCGAGAGAGAAGGTTCTGCAATACCTAAAGACTTGGTTGACGGTTAATATCACCCAAGAAGAAAAGATGAATACTTAACTTTGACAAAATTGTGTTTGGATGAGACATGGTTCACGTTTAAGGGGAAATTATACAAACAAAACAAAGGGTTAGCAATGGGTAATCCTCTTTCCCCATTTTTAGCTAACTTGTACATGAGTTTTTTGGAAATGCAGGTCACTACAGGCTTTCTCTACATTTTCAAAACATGGGTCAGATATGTGGATGACATTTTCGCAATAGTTAACAAAAATCAAATAGAGGATGCAATTAAACTGCTTAACTTACAGGACGCATCAATCAAATTTACAGTGGAAATTGAAATAGGAAACAGTTTACCATTAAATTAAAAATTATGAGAAATCTACATCATCTTGAATTTGGCATACACCGTAAAGGAACAAGTGTTGATAATTACATCAAACAGGATGGCTTTAATCTATACATCTATACATGCTATATTAAATAGCTTAGCCCATAGATTGGTTAACATCCCCTTAAGCAACCAGGAGTTTGAAATTGAGTACCAACAAATAGTTAACACTGCAGTGAAGAATGGTTTTGAAAAACAATTAGTAGATAAAATAGAGAGATTCAAGAAACAGAAGGACATTAGAGAAATCACTACATTAGAAATAAACCCGTTTTAAAAAGATGACGTTTCACCCTTGGGCAAATAAAAAATTCAGTAAAATCTTCAAAGAACACAAGATAAAACTAGCTCCACAGAATAAATACAAACTCAGAACATTATTAAGATCGGAAGTAAAAGATAAAATCCCACCAGGACAAAAATCAGGCATTTATAAGATAAAGTGTAATGATTGTGAAAATGTATATATAGGCAAAACTAAAAGAAGCATTAATACTAGGTGGAAAGAACATTACCGAAATATCAGACAAGGGGAAATCGAAAAGTCCGCGGTAGCTTCGCATGTTTGGAATTTTGAGAACCATATGGTCAATAAACCGGAATTACTGAAAAACCTATATCACCCAACCGAATTAACTGTATGGGAAAAAATTTTCATACAGAAACATAGGAATAACCTCCAAAATGTCGACATGCCAGGAGAGAATGAGTTGGGTCTGATTGGAAAATTCGTGAAACCTCAGCAGCGTCATCAGGTGATACAGGATGGAAGTACGGCAGTGGGCGGAGTCTGACGATGGGAAGAAGGTCCTCTTGAAAGCCGGCTAACTAGGAAGTTAGTTATTTTAATGAAGTAGAGAGTGTTTTTGTGATAATGTGTTTTATGTTATTACACTTCATTGTGTTTCCCAATTCTTAGTAATTAAATAAAAAATATGTTCTTCTCTTGATTGTGTTCATGTCATCGCCCAACTGACAAACATCATCTGCATAAGCTAAAATTGGATGAATGCCATTTAATTCTAGGCCAACTTTGTTTTTCTGAACTTTCCTAATGGCATATTCCAAAGTGAAATTAAAAAGTAAAGGTCATAGTTGCTTCTCCTGCTTCAAGCCATTTTATTGTCAAAGTTGTCTGATATAAGTTTCCCTACCTTGACTCTACTGTACGTTTCATTTAGACACATTTTGATCAGCCTATCTAACTTCTTTGTTATCCCAAACTCAATGAGGTATTGTACAATGTGTCTCGCCTAACTGAATCATATGCTTTTTTAATTTATGTATCCAAGACCCAAGATTTGACGAATACAAGATACTTTATCAATGGTTGATCTATTTTGCCTAAATCCACATTGGTGATCTCCAATGATTTCGTCCCCATATAGGGTTAATCTTGACAGAAGTATATTGGACAAAATTGTGTATGATGTTGTTAAGAGAGAAATTCCTCGACAGTTATTACATTCGGCCCCATCTCCCATTTTATGGATCAATATAATAATATTGGGCAATGGGTAGACCAAGCGGTGGAATCTCATGCTTCTATTAAGCCAACACTGACCCCTGCACGGAAAATCCAAGCTACACCGAATCTGCTAATCAACCACTTGAACAACCTAACGATTATCAGCGCCTACTACCAGCCAGAATGCACGTCCCAACACATAATTGCTGAGCTCGATCAAGCTCTTACTAGCGTCGAGGAAAACCAGCCTGTAATAGTGGCAGGAGACTTCAACTGCCGAACAGACACTGTAAATCAGAAAACCAAACACCTAACCGACTACCTAACAGAAGAAGGCTTCACACTCCTGAGTGATAGGCAAGAAGCTACCTACATATGCCACAATGGTAAGAGCACCATAGACCTGATATTCACAAACTCAAAACTAGAAGTAGAACCAGCCACAGTGATCACAAATTCAGACACATCCACTTTACGGAAGCATCTACCAATAGTGGCCGCGGTGACACTGCCAGGGCAAACCAAGAATGGCAATGACAACTCACAACCCAAGATACAGATAACACTGCGAAAGGATATTCTGAAAGAGGCATCCCCGCAACTTAAAAACATTAGGACCCATATTGTAGCAGGGCACGTAGAAGAAGCAGCACGCTCACTTGGAAACATAATCAGATCAGCCCAGCACACCAAAATAACATCAAGGAAAGCGAAAGCATGGTTCGACAGAGAATGCTACCAACAACGAAGAACAGTACTAGGACTACTACATAAGGCAAGAATCTCAAGCGACCCCAGAGCAATACAACACTACAACGAGGCTAAGACATAATACAAGCTACTCCTAAAAGCAAAAAGGGAGACACACACAGAGGATGAAACCATTCGACTAGCGGAAGAAGCAGAGAAAAACCCCTTTCTGGCCCCGAGGAAGCCGAGGCTCACAAACGCTATACAGATGCATTCCTGGGAATCCCATTTCGCCCGGATCCTCAACCAACGGAATAAAATCATGGAGGGAAAACAACAGTCAATCCAAGCTCACGCGGACTTCCTAAGGATATCCATAGCGGAAATGACAACAGCAATAAATAGCCTGAAGCCAAGGAAAGCAGCTGGCCCAGACGCTATCTTCAATGAACACCTCAGGGAATCACAAGACATGTTAATTGAAATCTGGACAGACCTCTTTAATAAATGCATAGAGATTGGGAAGATAACAGATGAATGGAGAAGGTCCACCATCAAAGTCACCAGGTCCACCAGTTGTCCCCGTTTCCCTTATGGGAAACGGGGACAACTCCAAAGAAGACTCTTACCGGGGTATCGCGCTGGAAAACACGATATTTAAGCTCTTCACAAAAATAATCACACACGGCGACGATTGGGAAAATGCCGGAAGAACAATTTGGATTTACAAAAGGCAAGCCAACCACGCACGCAATACAGAATCTCCTGGAGAACATCAAGGATGCATTAAGACTGCCGAAAGGGAAACTCCATGCGGTCTTCGTGGACTACAGGAAAGCCTTCGACCTTCTGGATAGAAATACCGTGATCACAAAGCTGGAACATATGATCGGCAAGGAGCACTACCTGACAAGAATAATTACAGCAATCTTGGAAAGTAACCAAATTAGGATACAAGACAGCGCAACCCTCTCCAGACCCCTGCTTCAGACCAATGGCGTCCTACAGGGCGACCCTTTAAGCCCGCTGCTATTTAATATAGCGACAGCAGACGTAACGGAGGCTATAAGCAACAAAGACCAGACAAATATGTACATATACGCAGACGATATGATCATTGTTTCGGAAAGTGCACAGGAACTCCAGCTCAGCTTCAATGAACTGACAACATGGGCCACCCAAAACGGACTCGAAATGAACGAAGATAAAACCGTTCATATGGTATTCAGAAGAGGGGGAAGAGTTCATTCCCAGGACTTCATAGACTACAGAGGAAGAAGACTCACTACTCGGAGTGACGCTGCAACCGACGGGGAGAACATTCACACTTCATGTAAAAGACAGAGCCATAGCAGCTATCAGGACCATTAATGACATCAGACATCCGCAAGCAATCTCCCTTGAGACAGCAATGAGACTTTTCAATGCCAAAGTACTACCCATAATAACCTATGGAGTACAGGAATTATGGGAGGACCTAAAGAAGAAGGACCTCGAGACCTAGGAAAAGGTAAAGAGTCTCTACCTTAAGCGAATAACAGGAGTGTCAAAATATACTCCCTCGAGGCTAGTCTACATTCTGACAAAACAGACTTTCCTGATCGAAGACATCAGAAACCTACTATCCCTGCCTCACACAGCTACATACGGAGAGCTGATGAACAACCTGCAGCAAAAGAGGATGCAAGTAGACGACGAATTCTATGCCACCAGCGCCATGATTGACCGATCTTGCAAAGGAGCCAATCAGCGAATGAGACAGGTTGTCAACAGACTGGCGGTACACGGATTCCACCACAAGATGTGCAGTACCAAGCGGTTCCACCAGGACGTGTCCGAAACATGTGTGTGTGTCTATTGCGAGAAGAGCTGTGGCCGTTATCACATACTTTGGTGTGCAAAATGTGACAAATCTGTGACCGAACTTAGTGCCGAGGAATGAACAGTTTCATCAATGCACGCTTGTGCGCATTTCTTTCTTATATAATAATACATTCTTTCCATTCCTTTGACAATTCTTCCTTTCTCCAAATCATAAAAATGAGTTTATGGACCTCTGAGTTTAATCTATTCCTACCTACCTTAATTAATTCTGCTAGAATTCGGTCAACGCCTGAAGATTTGCGTTTTTTTTTTTTAGTTTCTACTTCTGTTAGAGTCGGTTCAGCAACCAACGGCTTTGATAATTTCTACATTTTGGACATCTCCATGTACATTTAATAATCGATTAAAGCAATTTTTCAATTCAAAATACTATTTGGAACCGCAAGTATAGTGCCATCATTGACCTCCTGAATTATATTTGTTCTAGGTTGAAAACTTTCCTTGAACTCGTTCATTCCATTATAGAGATCCCTAACATTTTGTCCTTACTAATTACTACTAATTCAATTACTTTGTCTTGAGATAGTTTCTTTTCTTTGTTCTAATGGTTCTAGAGGTTTCTTGTTTAGCATTACAACTACAATTACCATATAATAATCCGAATCACAGTCAGCATCCCTAAAAGTTCGAACATCTATTATACTAGACTGCCTCCTTGCATCTATTAGCACATTGTCGATTTGTTATGAGTCATTCCATCAGGCGAGGTCCATGTGCATGTATGAATATTACAAAGTGGGAATTTTGTTCTCTTTACGATTAAATTTTTACTGGTTGCAAAATTCACTAATTTAACCCCATTGCCGTTGCTCTGCAAGAGGAGACTTTCGTTGCCAACCATAGGCTTTAAAATATCCTCCCTTCCTACTTTCACATTGAAATCTCCTAGTAACTTACAATTTTCATATGATAAGCAATAAACTGGTCAATTGTTCATTCTATTTCGTCATAGAAACTGTCCTTGTAATCATCATCTATATCCTCTACTGGACATTCATAACTATGATGTCACTCCACCATCCTCTTAGAATAACATAAGAAAGCCTATCATTAATAACCTCTACTTTCTTAATGGCTGAATTGATTCTCCTGTGTATGAAAAATATGGTCCCTAATTGATGGTTATCATTCTCTTTCCCATAGAATAAGGTATACACGTCTGTCTGTATTGAACCTTCACCCTCCCATCTAACTTCCTGTACTCCTAAAACATCTAACCTGTATTTCTCTAATTCTCTAGTTACTGATTTAAGCACCCCAGGCCTATACAAGCTCCTAACATTCCACATTCCAAATCTATATTTCCTACGATTTTTAGACTCCCTCAATGTAGTCTCTATCCAGAGAAACGAACGAGGGACTATTTTATCTATAGAAAATTTTACACTGACAAGATCCATAAATCAAGCAAGCATTTCTTAACCACTATTTTTACTTCCTCTGCCCGTACCATAGGTACTATAGGTAGAGGAAGTATTGTTTTCGACCCCCAAATTCGAAGTTGAGTTTTTAACATGTATACACGTTTCAAGGCCCCCTGAATCCAACTATACTATTTTTGGAAACATGTCTGTGTGTGTGTGTGTCTGTGTGGAATATCTGTGAACAAGCTAGCTCCAAAGTGGAAAATCGTATGAAGACAAAATTTCGTATTTGAGTCAGGTACCTTCCGAAGATGTGAGCTGAAGATTGGCGATAAGTTTCTCTTATTTTTAAGAGAACTTTATATGAAGAATTTTTCGTTTTTCGCGATTTTCTCGAAAACGGCTCTAACGATTTTCTTTAAATTTTGCACATGGATTGCTTATACCAAGAGCTAAAATTTTTATTTGAAACTTTTTTTCGAAGAAATTCTCTGAAGGGCAGTTATAAGCCACCCAATGTGAATACACGCTGTTTGCAATACGGCCTCATGTAACGGAAAGTCGTACAACAACAAAATTTTGTATTTGGGTTAGGTACCTTCTGAGGCTGTGACACGAAGAATGGCGACAACTTTCCCTTACTTTAAGGGGACTTTACACGAATAAATTTTCGTTTGTCACGATTTTCTCAAAAACGGCTCGAACGATTTCCTTTAAATTTTGTACATGGAGTGCTTATACCAAGAGCTAAAACTTTTATTTGAAACTTTTTTCAAAAAAGATTCTCTGAAGGGTGGTTGCAAACTACCCACAGTTTGTAGATACTCTGTCTTGCCTGGTGAACAACTCAATAAGCGGACATTCACGGCCTCTTATTCTATATAAGTACGTGAAGTGAGAAAGATGTATTGTTGGCTATGCTTACAGTAAAGAAATATCTGAGGGGAATATTCGATAAATTTAGGAAATTATTCTTTACGGCGGAAAGTTCAATAAATGTTTCCAGTCACTTGTTTTTTCTTCTTGTTTATAGCCTGCGTTTTTATTCGTAACATTCAAAGAAGGGGCTATTAGGTATTCTATAGCATAATTAGCGTAAAATTGTGTCTTGCCATTCTGTACAAGGATATGTGAATACTGCTAACTTTTATTTGGGTAGAGGAAGTTATGTGACTTTCACATCAGATTTTTTTACTGTGAAAGGTTGTTAACCTCATGCGAAACCTCCAAGCTGAGGGCCATCTCATGTCGTCATTCCGCGACTGCTTATTCAATATATTTGTAGCGATAATCCATATCTGGAGGCCATATCCTCTATCTGCAACCTGAGGACATGCCATGCTATGGTGACCGAGACCCACCCTTATATATATATATATATATATATATATATATATATATATATATATTATGTGTACAGGTGTATATACGAAGCATAGGTAAAAGGACACAAAAATTGGCTTCCCCTAAACGAAATCCTGCATCCGTACCTGGGTACAGTATATCTTTGTTACTTCATTATTTCTTGTTTCTGAATTGTGACATGTATTATTGCATTCACATGTGGCCAGCATTGATGATTATGGATCTGCAGGCCCAGGTTCGATCCCCGGTAGCTCTTTGGATTTTTCAGAGGTCTGGAACAGGGTGTACTTAGTCTCATGAGGCAAAATGAGGAGCTACTTCATAAAAAGTAGCATTTTGGTAATGAAGAATATTAACCACATCCTCCATCACGACATTAAAGGATGGAGGTAAATGATGCAGCAACCAGCTGATAGTCCTTCTCTAACACGGGAATGTAACAACACAGAGTTATAATTGTGTTATAATGAAGATTATTTTTTATTGGTCTAATTTTGTAATGTTTTACGTCATAATTAGTTGTACTACTGACGAGACTGATAGCAATTAAATATTGATTCATTTAATTCTCCTTAAGAGATGGACAAGAAATCATGGTTTCATCAAATTTATATCTAAATTTAAAAAAAGGTAAACTGATATAACAAAGTGCCAGAATGCTTTTGTTGAATCAATTATAATTGCAATTATGATATGCAGAAAATAGTTTTTTTAATCAGATTAATATCGACCAGCGTCAACAGAACTACAGATTTGTGATATCTTGATAATCGCGCAGTCACATAAAAATTAAAAATTAAATTAAAAAATCCATGTCAAATCGGCCGGCTCCGCGATTTGATCCAGTGACCTCCAGAATACGAGTCCTATACATTACCATTCGGCCAACTCAGTCAGTATGACTGTCTAGTTTGATAGGCATATGTGAAGGAATAGTGTTATTTGACTGCATTGCATACAAAGCCCTCAATTATTAAAAATGCGGCATTGTATCTCAACTGTTCGTTGATAGATAAATACGATATGAATTTGATTTGATAAATTCAAGTAATTTTCAGAAATTATATAATTTTTCAGGGAAGGAATGGTTTGTTTGGATTTTTATTGTCCGTGATATTTCAAGAGTTAAACTATCAATATTTTACAGCTGGTGCCCGCGGCTTCGCCCGCCATTATTAATTGACTCCAGGATTTTTAAGAAATTTACACTGGCAGTTTATTTAAAATGTTTATGGTTCAGAGCTGTAGGGTTAAGGACTCTGGAATGAACTGTAAAAAGGAAGGGGAGCACACTAAATTTTGCCCCTACATCCGAAAACCAAAAAATAAAAAATACAATAAAAATTTAGGTTAATATTATTTATTAACTTAAACACTGGAGCTGGTTACTTGTTACTATCTTCACTATATTGAAGTATTAATCACTTTGAATTATACACTGTATATGAAAAGAATAAGAAAAATCACTGCGCGAATTGTGAAAACTTATGTAAAGAAATATATGGAGCACAGTTTCATACAATATGCTGAATCTTGACTCTTGATTCTTGAATCTTGAATCTTGCTCTTGATGTACTAAGTTGGACGTTAAAGTTGAAGTTGTAATATTAGTCCAACCACTTCGCGTAACTAATCGTTACACTGCAGTGAATTATTACTTCACTATTTACAATGCTTAGAATATTAGGTTATATGTACCTATATTTGTTGCCTGAATATTAGGTTATGTTTGCACGTCTCTATTCACATTGTTACAATGTGTTTAAGCTCCATCCACAATGCGCAGTCGGCAGTCGGTAGTTATAGTCGGTAATCGAAGTATAACGTGTGGTGAGTAATGGACGCCATTCACAACGCGCAGTTGCAGTCGACAGCAGGCAATCGGCAGTTGGTAAGTCGATAGCTGGCAGTCGGGAAATTCATCTTCGACTACCGACTGCACTACTTCAAGTAACATATTACGAGATTGAAAATGATTTACTAGTGCAAATAAACAGATTAGCATACTACGAGAAAGCAAGATGTGTTTATTACAAATTATGCAATTATAAAGCAATTACTCCACATTTTTTATACTATAGAATGTTTCCCTAACCTCAACGTCGACTGCATATTGTGGACGGCTCGAGTGCTGCTCCCAAGCGGCCGACTGCAACTACCAACTGCCGACTACTGACTACCAACTGCCGACTGCACATTGGGGATAGACCATTAGCGGCACTGAATAAATGCGCTTAGTGTACTATACAAAGTGTAATCACTCAGCACTGAATGTACTTAGTAAAGTTTAAATGTTTGATGATTGTCGTGTTATGTAACACACGGACGTGTCGCATAGATTAGGTAACGAAACAAAGAACTTAGGCCTACAGCTTGCAGTAGCGTGGCTGTATTGCGATGTGGTGTGATGAACAAAAACCTACATTATTTGAAGTTGCTATGCAGTATTGTAGGTTGCTAGATGCGAAGAACAATGATTCACCCACTAAATAGAAGAGATGTAAATGAGATCTTCATGATCTCCCTTTGTTCTTTGTTCGACCGCGAACAGCGAAAAACACATGTGCAGTTCTTGAGATGAATTAAAGGCAACTGACGCCTTGGGCAGAGCCCTAAGGGTATTTAAAGAATTGAACTACGCAATAAGCTAGATTGCACAAAACATAAACGGATTACCTCATGTGATCTATCATTGGAGAAAATTTTCCCGCGAATATCGTAGTTAACCAATGAAGTGAACCCAATTACACCATAAGAGTTTGCCACAACATTTCTTATTACAAGTTCCCTAAATATCAAAGAATTTACATGAATTATCTGACCGAACAGTCAATGTATTAAAATAACATGAAAATAAGTCATGTTAAAGATACACATTATTTTGGTTCTTAAATCACTAATTTCAGACTACAAATTTTAATGAAATTTGAGAATGTTTAGAATGGTTCACTTAAGACGTAATTACGAAAAACTCGCAAACTAATGTATAAACATTTCTGCATTCATTTACTGAGCGGTATTTCACCGTCTACTTTATAAATTCATACAGAGTTTTAGAATATCGAGTGCATAAAATAGCAAAATTGATAATCTATCAAATAATATGTATTTTAACATATTTTGAACATAATTGACAACACTGATCTAAACTGATCGATAGGATATATCGATGCAACGTTGCCAGTTTGAAGAAAAAATGGCCATCGAAATTAACATGGCTCCAACATCAAATAAGTATTACATGTATTTATGAAAATTAACCTTTAAACCTTCATCAAAGCAAATAAAAAATACATGGAGATTTTTTTAATTATAGTGACAAATAGTAGCACAATTAGGAAGAACCGCGTAAGTTATATTAAACATGAAATGTCCACCTTAACCTAGAACATAACCTTAAATTCTTGCTATGGGCTATATGTTTCAACAAGAGCTATGAAAATTGTAAGTAAATATTTGTTCATTGTGTTCATTTCACTTAGGCCTTATATAGTAAAGAAACTGTTTTCCTAATTTTGTACTATTCGTGAAAGTTTCACTGATTGGTTGGCCTCGAGCCAATCAAAATGCTTCGAAGGGAAAATCCAAAAACAGGGCGCACCTTGGGATAGTGGTATCCCCCCAACCCACCCAAAATGGTGCACTTTCTTATATACCACGATCTAGCGAATTCTTCTGTCCTCGTATTATGTAGAAACTTGTGATTGGATGTTGGAGGTGTGACGTCATATCGCTAGACGACTGGAGACAAGCTGACAAACCTCGCGGGAAGTATAATGACAGTATACAAGGTCAGTTGGTACAAGGCACTTGCGACAATATAAGGACTGTTGGTCATCCTTTTTCGCTAAAAAACAAAATACATCACACAGTCCGCGCAAATGTGAATATCAAATGGGCGGAGCTTAAGGGGCCACCTGTTTTTGGATTTCGCCGCTTCAAATTGTCAGAGAACGAAGATTACATTATAATAGATGTGACTGTTAATTACTGGTTATTTTGGTACCAGTCAACCGATTTCATACAAATTCAGTAGCCTTCTTTCCATGTACGTCATAAATGCATATACCAAGTTTCATGTAACTCTGATAAAGCGTATTTGAGTTATCGCACCATTTTTATATATTTCCATTAAAATAGGCACTAAATTGGGCATTACTCCGATACCGGTCAACCGATTAGGTCAAATATCAATAGGGTTCTTCCCATGGACGTTATAAATGCGTATATGAAGTTTCATAAAAATCCGATAAAGCTTATTTGAGTTATGGCACGTACAGACACACGGACAGACAGACGGACGGACGGACGGACAGACAGACATTTTCCGTCCCCCACACAATCTCATAAAATACCATTCTGGCACTTAATAACAAAATCTTATAAGTAAGACATAAACTAATAATTACAGTGTTCTTAATTTAGCACACAAGTAGGAATGAATTTAGTCTCATCTCATTACAATAATTATAATACAAAATTATACATTCATAAAGGTACAATAAAAGTTACAAAATGTAACAGTTCCAGGCTGCTGATGTTAAGATACTGGTACGAAGAATAAACTAAATGTACAATGTAATGATCTATTCAGATTTTGATCTTTTGCTTATGGGATGGTCAAATCTAGATAGTCATTTATACTGAAAGATAGTTGTAGAATGTTTTGACTGCCTTTTTAAACTTCTGGTTATTTAATAATTTCTTTGTTGTAATTTGGAAGCTTATTATACAGATTTGTGCTTTGATGTGAAGTACTATTAAGACTCTTGGTAAGCCTTACGTATGTCATTGGCTGTTCTTGTGTTATGTGAATGATAATCTGAATTCTTCTTAAAGGAGTTTATATTGTTCTGAATAAAACACATGGTCTCTAATACATATGTATATATACACATACATGGTAGGGGTAATACTTTAAGATATTTGAAGATCTTATAATTTTGAGTATTCTTTTTTGTAGCCTGAATCGAAGAGACAGGTTTGGTGATTTTTCCCACATGGTTATTCGATAAGAGATATTAGAGTGTATGTTTTCGTAATAGACTGACATTTGGACTTCTAGTGGTGTTATTTTATTCAGGACTCAAAAGACATAGCATATGGTACTTAGTTTTTTAATTAGATGCTGTATATGAAATTCCCATGTTAAAATGTTTATCAATATAGAGTATACACACCAAAAAATTTAGAATTTACTTTTCCTTCGATCAAAACCGTATTTAGTAGTATTTTAATAGGGTCACACAAAATCTGGGGACTGAAATGGATAGAGACTTTTGTTAGTATTTATTTTTAATTTTTCTTCAGGCCAGTTTCCTAGTTTTATTGTTCCATTCATTTGAGCATGTAAGTTAGTTCATTTTGTTTAATATTCCTAAATATCAAATATGTATTATCGGCAAAGAGAACAGTTTGGCCCGCTGGTGTTGTCTTCGTCTGAGCAGTAGTTGATGAATGATGAAGTCAGCCAGTTATTTCTTAATGTAATACATCCTAACTGCAACACAACACACCAACACAAGTTCCTCCAGATAGAGCAATATAGGCCTGAGTATAAGCTGGAGATAGATAACAAAGTGGAAAGTGCTAATAAAAAATTACCAAATAGGGCCTATGAGGACAGGAACTAAATGTGGCTATTCAAGAATCAATTTAAATAAAACATTTCAAATAACAGTATTTATTAACAATTAGTAGCAACAGGGAATACTAAATTATCAAATGTTACAAATTGCAATAATAGTCCAGTCAAATTAGATTTTTTGCTGCATTAAATCATGTAGTTCCAAATGTTTCAGGAATGTGTAGTGGGAGGTCCCCTGAACAACGCCTAATGTTTTCCCGCCAATTTCAGGTGCCGCGGGGGGTGGGGGGGAGACTCAAAGGTCCCTTTTTTCAGTTTTTGGCGAAAATCTCGAAAACAGTGCATCGTACAGAAAATGTTATGGTATTCAAAATTAAAGCTTATTAAATTCCCGACAAAACGGTATATTCATATTTATCTTTATATGTTACCGTCTCCGAGAATGAGCCGGCGAAAATGGAAAACCTGCAGAAATATTTGTAGCGCCTCACGTTTTTCGTCGAACTCGCCCTTCCAATTCTTTAAGTTTTCCATTTTACAAGAAACTTGTAAGAAAAGAAGTTGTAGAGAATTACATGTTCTTCAAGAATATACATACATTTGATAATTTATCTTCACGTAGTCAAAAGTTAGACCATTTTTAAATTTCGGGGTCGATTTCGAGATTCCGCTAGTAAATTGCTCATCATTTTATTTCCGTTTTCAAGTGCTTTAATTCTCTGTATCACGTTATTTATTGTTTATGTGAACATAAATATTATTTATTATCCATATAACTAATATATATATATATATATATATAATAGCTAATAATGCAAAAGTTATAAAAGGGGCTTACACAACCTAATTTCCGCTCACCCTTCCATCCTGTCACACATTTAAAGCTGTTCATACTCATATTCCTCATCGTACAACTCTTCCAAGTCCTCTTGAACGGGAGCATTGTTAGTGCAAGCACCGTGGCAATTGCCACAGACAGGTACATCTCATACCGCAGCCTGTGGCACAATGACAAAATATGGAGTTGAGCACGCTGTCAGGTGCAATAGGGGCCTGGGTCTTAATAGGAGTCAGATATCCCCATCTTCTCTTGTCCAACCCCAACGTTCAGGTTCGAGAGATTCATTTCCAAACCACTGCTGGACCTGTAGAAACACACTGCACGAGTGATGTAGAGCAGTATCTTTTGTAGGTGGCAATGAAGACAAGTTCGCTTTCATCTTGGCTGAAGATTTGATGAAGCACATGTACCTGTGGATAAAACACAATAGAATAGAATAGAATATTTATTTATCAAACAGCATGATTCAATGAAGTTAGTACATGCAATACAAAATGAAATGTACCTGTGATGATTGAGGTCATGCTCGTTGGGTGGGGCCTGATACATCAGTAGGAACATTTGTTCCCCAACTTCAGCAATATCTCCTGGCGTGGATGTGGAGTCGTAAAACACTTCAGTGATGTTTTTGGTTTCGTTAGAAACCACTGGAAACATTTAAGTATGGCTGCTTTACTTTTTCCATAAATCGCAGAAGTGGTATCGCATCCAGTGAAGCAATGGATAAACAGAATGTATGGGCTGAATGGCTGGCTTCTGTGTTGCCTCGTCCAGGCTTCATAAAAAACACATTCGTGTCTCGTGGTGTGAGTGCCACGAGTAAGACGAGCTGGTCTATGTCTTCGCCAACTACCACCACAGGTGAATGAGAGGTATTTTCCAGTCCACACCTAACCATGCTGCAGTCAGCGTCTCCTTTGTCTATGATGACTTGTACACCTTTTGCGCCCAAGGCCTGTGCTAACATACATATCAGCTTGGTTTTGTTCCTTTCGTTGGAAAGGAAGTTTTCCTGCTGAACAGTAGCCACCATGTTCTCATCAAAGTCTATATCCACTGATGTTTTACTTGATGCCCTTCGATGTTGTTCGGCTCTTTTCGTGGAATTCGTGTCTTCGTAACCGTCAAAAACCACAGCAGAGTTGTTGCCGTAACGGTTGATCATGTAAGACACATATTGATCGCAGATGGAGGCGAACTTGGTGTTGTTGTTCCACTTTACTCTATGAAGGAGGAAGCCGCCATAGATTACCGTGAAACTGTTCTTCAAGTTGACCATTTTATTGCTTGAAGGAAAGGCATCGTAGAGAGCTGACTTTTTCGTTTTCCTCATGATCCCTTCGTCGAAAAGAGTCATGGGGTATGGGGCTAACTCACACTTCAACAGCTCCTCTACATCCTCTTTAGTCTTCTGGGTAATTATGGTCCTCTGGAAAATCATTAAAGGCTCGATCACCACCACTTCGTTGTCCAGTTTGACAGTGTTGCTCATAGCAGCCAATGGGACTACTGCGTTCTTACACTGCTTCATTTCTACGAAGTTCATTCCAACAAAAGTTTCCATTGTACGGGTTCCGATTTCCATTGCTTGGTAACAGTTGATGTTATTGGTTCCTATTACTCCGGTTGAAAGGGACATCAAAGAATCGCGTACAGAAAATGGCGGGTGATCAGCCAACCACTGAGCAAGTTTCCTTCTGTCTTGGTCATTTCTGCTAACTCGTGATGCTCGAAAGTCGACATGCTGTTCTCCACTCACAGAATGGACTAACTAACTATGTATACTACGTCGATTATGTAAACAATAAATAACGTACATAAAATTTCACATTTTATACATACTGGTGTAAAGGCTCACATGCATATATATATATATATATGTATATATATTAGTTATATTGGTAATAAATACCATTTATGTTTACATAAACAATATATAAAGTGATAAAGAGAGTTAAAGCACTTGAAAACGGAAATAAAATCATGGGCAGTTTACTAGCGGAATCTCGAAATCGACCCCGAAATTTAAAAACGGTCTAACTTTTGACTACGTGAAGATAAATTATCAAATGTGTGTATATTCTTGAAGAACATGTAAATCTCTACAACTTCTTTTCTTACAAGTTTCTTGTAAAATGGAAAACTAAAGAATTGGAAGGGCGAGTTCGACGAAAAACGTGAGGCGCTACAAATTTTTCTGCAGTTTTTCCATTTTCGCCGGCTCATTCTCGGAGACGGTAACATGTAAAGATAAATATGAATATACCGTTTTGTCGGGAATTTAATAAGCTTTAATTTTGAATACCATAACATTTTCTGTACGATGCACTGTTTTCGAGATTTTCGCCAAAAACTGAAAAAAGGGACCTTTGAGTCTCCCCCCCACCCCCCGCGGCACCTGAAATTGGCGGGAAAACATTAGGCGTTGTTCAGGGGACCTCCCACTACACATTCCTGAAACATTTGGAACTACATGATTTTTTGCAGCAAAACCATCTTTTTTTATCTAATTTGACTGGGCTATAAAAGATGTTGCTAGGTATGATAAAGTGTGAACAAGAAAAAAGACTAAAGGCCACAGAATTTAATATATATACACACATAAGGTCAAATAGTTTTTATGCAATTAAATAGGTAGTTTAGTTAAAGGACAACTGCCATGTTAAAAACTACGATTAGATAGCAAACATCCACATAATGATGTAGGCTACAAACTGTAGGGACTTTAATATATATTATTCATAAAGGTTTCTCGGGTTGTCAACCAGAGAAACCTTTATGAATAAACTTCGCCAGGAAAATCTGAAATCTTACTTTAATATATATTACTTTATTTATTGCTTATAGTATATATAACTTCATTATATATTGGAAATCCGCTATTTTTAACACTACAAACTGTGGTTACGGCCACACAATGTTGGTAAGCAACCTTTAAGTCATATTTTGCTCTAATGTAATTAATAAACCCGTGCATTGAAGGTTGCCTTGAATAGAATTTATAGTAGGCAATTAGAATAATAATAATAATAGAAAACTGCTCGTATAATAATACGACAGATGGTTTGTACCCATCAACGCTTTAAGAGCAATGACCTATTACAAATGAACACATGTTCTGCACATACTTGACTGGGTTTGTCAAAGTTCTTAAGATTCCATCCATAACATTCAAGCATACATTCTGCTTTCGTAAAGTTTCCATCCGAATTTTATAAGAATATAATTCTTAATGGATTCAAATACATTGAGTGTAACTGAGTAATTACATTAAACTAATAAACCAGAATGAAAATAAATAATAATAAATAAAGATATTCAATGCAAACTCAAGAAATATGAGATCATAAATCAGCTACACTCACCAATGCAAAGAAACTGTACAAAAGTACATTTCAACATGAAGCAACCATCTCCATCCACAACCAGACGTTCAACAAAACCACTCGAGCATGGAAGAACAGCTGAGAGCAGACAATCAAAACGGCAGTAGAAGGCAGAATGATAGCCGTCGCACAGCTCGAAATGTAATAAGCCCCAACAGTTTACTGTGCATCTCAGTGCGTGCATAACGTCACTCCAAACCATTAATTATGTCACAGAATGATACTTTAAATAACAGAACAAAAGAAGGTACAAGTATTACATAATGGGGAAATAGTTCAAGTAAACTAACTTTTATCAAGAATGAACAGTTATGTGCACTATAAATACAGAGTAATGGTTCAATTTCTAGCTTCTGTAATTATCGATGTAAGATTATTTATTTATATTATGAATAAAACCAGACCAAGGGTGGACCCTTGAGGAATACCACACTTGATCATCGTAAGATTGGATCTTGATGATTCTACCTTAACAAACTGTCTCCTATTGCTTAATTAGCAATTTTCAGCTACACCTCTTATTCCAAAGTGATTCAGTTTCTTGATTAGAATATCATGATTCACCTTGTCAAATTCTTTACTGAGTTCTAGGAATATTGCTTAAAGGTCAATAAACCCTATCTTATATTTCATAAATGATTCAATCACTGCATTGTTAGAAATATATCGCCTGTGTCAGGTCAAATGCATAACCCTCAAAAGTAACATTTTCTGGATCAGAAAAAAAAAAAACAATCTATTAAAAGTAGAAAAATTATGTGTCTGCGGACACAAGGAGCTTTTGGTCTGGGAGAGAATTTTGATTCACAAGAAGGGGAACCAACTGATGAATTTTGTCATCCCGACCAATGATGACCTCATCTCAAAATTTGTTCCACGTCTGCAGGAAGTTGCCATGGTATTTGAAGTATAGGCCTAGCTGTTGACAATAGTAGCAATGGTACCGAAAATAGTACAGGTAAATTATGCCAAAAGTGAAGTTTAGTGTTAAATTCAACTCATTATATAATTATTATGCTATATAACTTCACTGTGTTAACTTCAAATATAATTTAATACTGAAACTTTAATGGTTACGCCAATTGACTTTTTCATCTAAAGGTATTAGTGGGTTACTCCTTAGTATATTTGACTTGTAACCTCAGTTGTTATATTATGATGATTACACTTATTGGCCAGTTTGAATTTGAGACTTTTCAAAAACAGCTTGTAATATTTTTTGAACTTTTAAACCATCAAAAAACTTCTGTAGGTTCACCTTTTATGGCCAGCATGTGTATTTCAATACCAGCTACCTATCTGTACCATAATCTCATTACAAAAAAGTGAGGGTTATGTAATTTGCCCTGTACACAGTCAATTATGTTTGCATTGAAATGCTATTGAACATCATTCTCTTACATTTCAGGTAGCAATGGTGGAACTTCAAATTAACGAACCAACAAATGTTCCTGAATGGTTGTTTGTGATGTTCTCAGTATGCACAACAGTGCTTGTTGCAGTTCATATTTTCGCTCTTATGATCAGCACATATTTACTACCAAATATTGATGCAGTGAGCAAGCTTCAAGTTCATGAGTTGGTGTCGCACTCACCACATGAGAGGATGAAAGGTTTTATCGAACTTGCATGGGCTTTTTCAACAGTATTAGGACTATTTTTGTTCCTGGTGGAAATTGCTATTCTCTGTTGGGTCAAATTCTGGGACTATTCATTCACAGCTGCTTGGGCAGCTACTATCATTGTGATCCCAGTGCTTATAGTATTTGTTGCATTTGCAGTGCATTTTTATCATAATCTGGTGGTGTACAAATGTGAATCTACTGTGACAGATCTCAAGCAATTAGAGGATATGAAGAAACAGCTAGACACAGCAGATTGCAGCCCTGTTTGACAGAAGAGAAAAGAACACGGAAGAGACTGAGACCATGCTTAGGCAGTGATGAGAAAGTGTAATTTTCCTGAACTAATCAGTTTCTCACATTTTGGCTTCAGAATTATGCAGAAAATTGGTACAATCAACATGTTGTAGAGCCTATGGCTGAGGCTTCCCGTTGTTTGTGTGAATGAGGGTTTCTTGGGATACTAATTGGGTTCCTACTGGGTAGGAAGCTTGAGAAACTACCAGTACCTATCATTCAATCATTATGTTTTTCAATTGGAACTTGAGCACAAGCTTGGACAGAAAAACATCAATAATCTGAATTAATAGAGCCTGAAGTTAGTGTCTAGTTTGTTTGGATAATCAAATACCGATACATATAAAAATCACTATAGATCATCTCAACCTTAAAAGACAGTACATGTTAGGTGAAGTGCACTGATGCCAGATCTACTCAAATACAAGGTCAGGCACATGATGTACAAAGCATGAAAACCTCAAAATTTCCGATATATTTGTTTGTTGCATATAATAATAATATTATTGTATTGTGTTGCAGATCAAACGACAGTACACCCACCCTTTCCCTTATTTTCAACCTCCATGAGTAATATTTTCTCTATAGACCTACAGATTTACATTCTTTGACCAAATCTACAAAATTTTACATATGTAGGCCAACCCTGTAGAATTGAGAGAAAATTCTACAAGACAGTAATATTTGAAAAATTCACCCCTATAGAACTAGGAGAAAATTTTAGCAAAACTAATTTTGGGACAAACCGCCCCTTGAATGTTTCAACCCCTATTATGTAGTGTATATTTATATCTATATCCTTTGGTTAATTTTATGAGACTTTATACACAGAATCTATTGACTCAAAAAGAAATTTTAAGCAAAATTAATTTGGAATAAACCATCCCCCAAATGTTGCAACTCCTATTATATGAATCTTATTTAATTCTACAATCTTTGTCCAATTTTTACCAGACTTTACACACAGAGTTGGGTTGCTGTATTAAAAAAGTGAAAATCCAAGACACTTTACTTTCATCTTCAAAATATGCCAAAGGAAACCTTAAAAAATGTAGTAGTAGAGAGTTTAGTATATCATGTTAAAAGCCCTGGAATTCAATTATTAAAGTACCAATAGGCTTAATATTTGTTGTTATAATTTAAGTAATAAATAAAGTAATAAAGACTCCCTGACTTATTCAAATATTTCTGCTCCATTTTCATCATATTTTATTTTTGCGTAGGAGCATTTACTTGAATCATTGATTAGTTGAAGTTCAGTAATTTTTTGTCTTTAGTTATCTTGGCGGAACTGCACACAAAATAAATCTGAAAAATTTGCAAGAAATCACTTTCAAATTTGTTGATATAAGTACATCTTCCTTTTGGTGGGGTTGTGAATGAAATCGCATTTGTGGGAAATGAAATAAATGCACCATACATGCACATACCGACAAAGAGAGGAACCGAGCAGATAAAAACTAAGACCTTAGAAAGCACGTCTATTTTGTGTTTTACACTCAACACCTATTCAATTGTTACTGAAGTGATAACTTGATATTATTAATATTGATTGCTGTCTTGTATAATACAGACACCATGGATACTTGGTTAGGGACAGAAACGGAAATTAATAGATTTGTTCCCAAAGAATTCAGAAGCCATGATCACATCGTTCGTGAATGCGCTCATTCTCCACAGGTGTTCCCAAAGCAAGAATTCATGATTCTGATTTTCAGTCTTCTGTTCCTTGTATTCTCACAGGCAGTTTATGTACTATAAGAAAAGTTTGCAGGCTCTACCATGAATGTCCTAAACAGAGACATGTGCAGTAACCATAACTCCTATTTTCATGCGCCTGACTCCTCCCTCCACTAACCTTATGCTTAACCTTTATGAACATAGGCTACAAATGTATGAATAATGGAAGATAATTAAAAGTCTCCCAAAATATAGTTTATGATGACGATGCATATTGCATGTGTAACATGTTAAAGGGAAATACATATTCTATTCTAATCTGATGAATACAATTTTGTTTATGACAATTACATGAAAACATTTTAAAATTCCCCCTCTGAACATAAACGGTACAGGTGTATTTTCTATGTTGCTAAATGTATTTTTTTTCTTTAGGACACTAAAGAAATCTAGGAGAAATTTGAGGTTGTGATATTTTTAGAAGCTATAGTATTCGTATATATAAACTCAGTTTGCTTCTAGAAATATGATAAATATGTAAAATCATGAAGAAATGGACAGTTATCTTACCTAAAATGCTTATCATAAACAAGGAAGTTACTAGTAAACAGGAACAGGCATACTGGGTGACATAATGTACAAGAAAGTAAATTGAAATAAAAATAATGAATTGATTTAAAATTGGTTTTAGGGTTATCTAACCTTCGAAATAAGACCATTGGTATTTATGCAAGATTATGTCACTGATTAGCTACAATTGTACCTGCTTATCTTTTAAAATTAATTGAATTTCTCAAACTGCTTTGCAATAAAAAAGCACAACTTATTTTGTGAGTTTTCTATGATGTCAGAGGAATAAAATAACATCATTCTTTTCTAAATTTGAATAAATATTAGCAAAAAATTAGTCCTAAAACTCAGATAGTTAATTATTAATTTGTATATTTTGTAATAACATTAAAATGAATTACAATAGAGTCCTGCTATTCCGAACTAATTGGGACCGAACACTGTTTGGTTTAGCGGGAATTCAGAATAGGCGGATTTTGACTAGGAGGAAAGAGAGAGGTGAACGCTCAAACTGAACTCATATCACACACAGATGCGGCAAATACTCTTGACCTCGCCTTACGCTATGTCGAACATTAACACGCTTCATTAACACCAACTGAAGTTATGTGTTCATGCGGCGATGGCGGAACATTGCATCCTCAAGTCGATTCAGTGCTATTCGTCAGAAAAAAAAAATCACTGACTTTACTTTTTAAGTGTGTGTAAATTAGTTATTTTTGGTGTTTAGCAGTGATTAAAAATGATTCGGAATAAACAGATTTCAGTGCTATTCGTCAGAAAAAATCACTGACTTTACTTCTTAAGTGTGTGTAAATTAGTTATTTTCGGTGTTTAGCAGTGATTAAAAATGATTCGGAATAAACAGATTTTCGGAATAGCGGGGTTCAGAACAGCGGGACTCTACTGTATTTCATATCAGTTTAATTGGACCATGGCAGTGGTTTCTGGACTACCAACTATCAGTAAGAAAAGCTTCTATTATTTAGGTAGCCCCCCAGTCTGATTTCTTCCTTAGTTTTCTGATTTTGAGGGAATAAGGCATAAAAGGTCACACATTATACATCAGTACCACAAACATTGATAACATTTCTCAGCAAAGTTCATGCTACAAAATGCATGGTAGAATTTTAACATGAAATAATTAATGGCATAAGAAATATAAATTACATGAATTTTCTTAAGAGTACTCTTTATTTGTAAATTATTAAATTATTAACCTATAAATTTATTTAATATTCTTGTTTACAGTATTTTGTAAATATTGAATGATGTCTCATATTGATTGAACATAGAAACTATTGATTCCACATGCCTTTAACCATTTCCAAAGCGCAAAATCATGGATAAGTTAATGAATTAGACATGCGCAGTACAACAAATCCTCAAGCAGTCATGGGTTTGCTTTGGGAACAAACAATATTTAAAAAATAATGGAACATAAACAGTGAAGCAACTATAATAGAATAATTATAATTTGAGTTCAACTTAGACACTTATGCTTCCCTTACCAACTTTTTGGTAGAACATGTTTCAAGGACCCTTGTCCCCATCCTCGACTACTATAGATATTTGGATAATGTTTTTGCTGTGGTCAGTGAAAAGCAAATTGATGATACACTCAAACTATTAAATCTACAAGAAAATTCTATAAAACTCGCAGTCGAGATTGAGAAAGAAAGAACACTAAATTTTTTAGACTTGAACATAAAAAGAACAGATGGCAAATTAGAATTTGGAATATTCAGGAAACCCACTCATACAGAAAACTACATCAAAGCAAATAGCCATAACCTCAGACCACATAAGCATAGAGTGTTCAATAGCCTGACCCACAGATTGGTGAACATTCCCTAACAGTTGAATAATACAATAATGAATATAATCACATACTAGTAGCTGCTAAAATGAATGGTTTCGACAAAAGACTAATAAATAGAAAAATAGCCAAACTTGAAAAACAAAAGGATATAAGAAAAATTACTACACTGTCTGCAGAAAGAGAAAAACAAAATTCAAAATGTTCACTTACCATCCCTGGGCAACACCGAAATTTCAAAGAATACTCAAGGATCATAACATAACTTTGGCCACTCACAACAGATTCAGTATAAGAAATTCAATTAAATCCAATCAAACTGATGATACACCTACCGGGAAGAAATCAGGGATCTGTCAGATAAATTGTACTAACTGCAGCAAGATTTATATAGGAAAAACAAAAGAAACATTGAGACTAGATTTAAAGAACACATGAGAAACCTTAAAAATTGTCAGTTGGAAAAATCAGCCGTTGCAAATCATTCTTGGGAAAATTACCACAGAATCTGTAGAGAACCAAAACTGTTAAAATCAGTAAGCAAACCAAAATAACTGGACATCTAGGAGAGGATCTACATAAAGAAATTTGATAGTAATCTCATGAATTTCGAAATACAAGAGGAGGACCTCATCAAGAAGTTCGTAAAACCACCAGCAGGAACACATCATGACCTTCAAAAGCAAGATTTGTCAATTGGAAAAGTAGCCGAGGATGGGGTCAAGGCTCCTTGAAACATGTTCTACTAAAAAGTTGGTACGTGGAGCATAAGTGTCTAAGTTCAACTCAAATTATAATTATTCGACTTTACGATAGTTTAGAAAAGTCTGAAACACTTGACATTTCACTCCAGGGGCTTCCATTTAGTAGAAAACAAGTCAATTTTTCACAGGAGCATCAGTCCAGTTTAAAACACGTGTGTATAGGGAGGAAATTATAATTTACTTTACTTATTACAGAATTCAAAAATCCAAAATAACCCCCACCGTGCAACTTTACAGCATCTTTTATTTTAGCACATTTGTTTGTCATTAAGTGAGGGTGCAACAAGGAGAAAGGCAATACCAGCTCCGAGTAAGCTAGACTGTAATTTTATTACCGTCACACATTGTGAATGAGACATGGAAAAGAAAGATGTACCAGCCATCGTATGACCACTCTTCAACTCCCAACCAATAAATAGAAGAAAATAAAATCGTAAAAAGAAAGAAAATGTATCGTTTTAGGTATAGGCCTATTTATGTTTGAAGGAAAGTAGAACATTTATGGAAAATCCGGGATTTATACCAGCCCTAGCACAGAGCCAATAGAACTAGGAGAAAAAATTAGGCAAAACTAATTTTGGAAGAAACCACCCCTTAAATATTTCAACCCCCATTATAAGACCTTTATTTAAATCTATATTCTTTGGTCAATTTTTACCAGACTTTACACACTATATCATGAAGAAATGTATTCAAAGTGAACCTCACAAGATTTGGTAGAGTATCATTGCTATTTACCATTTTTTAAAGTGTATTTAATGTTTGTGGTATGTGTAAAATAACAAGAATGAACAATGCGATGGTCTCGCTCAGAGGCGCTGACTTGGAAATATTTCTGGGGGGGGCAAGAACTGGATTTTCAGTAGCTATACATAGGCCTTACATGATAAAATCTTAAGACTTGGGGGGGCAGAAAGTACCTTGCCCCCCCCTAAGTCTGCGCCTATTTCATCATATGTAATCAACCTAGCATTTATTTGCTTGCTCGCTCTTGTGAGTTCTTTTTAGCAGGCATTCTCAGAGGACCTTTCATTTCACTTTTCTTATTCTGTATCCAGTAGAACTCCAACTATCCACATCGCCAATTATCTGGATGACTTTGAGGCCATATTCAAGTGGTTTCTGCAGCAACAAGCATTGGGAAAACATCTTTCAGGGATGATTTGTCAGAAAAACAACTGACTCTAACCAATATGTTGAAGATGTGACACTTTATGTAAGTACAGTGCTGTACAATTTAGTTTTTTATTTATTTATTTATTTTTATTTATTTTTTATTTTAAAGAAATTACCTTCTTTCATGAATTATCCAAATATGTGGATACTTCACTGTCCGGATCAGGTCCAGTCCCAATTAATCCAGATAATTGTAGTTCTACTGTAGTAAACTCTTTGAACACCCAGTAGCTTCTACTGTCTTTTTAACTGGGTATATTCACTCTCTTTAAGAAATTAAATATATTTAGTACTATAAATCGTTCTTTATTGCACATTTTGCCAATACTATGATTTATAACTTCTCTGTTCAAAATTAATAAAAGGAATAAACTATTATATAATTTTTTTTTGTAAAAACACAAGAACCACTTCACTACACAGTTACACTTCATAACACAGCTAATATAACTAAAGCTTCAAACTTGATGAAATGACTTTTTTTTTTTTTTCTGAAACATCACAGACAATGCGGGATGTGATATAAATTTGCCTTGCCTCAAAACGAACAAAAATAGCTTCCTTTTATTTTGCAATTTTCGGCATTTTATTCTCTACTTTTTTTTCCATTCTTTCATTGCAATTTTCTTATTTTTCTTCAGAATGGACTTTTCCAACATACAGATAAAGCGATCTCATAATTCCTTAGCTATGAGGCATTCATTAATAAATATAGTAAATAATATTAATAGAAATCATATTAATAAAAGGAGTAATAAAAAATACTTAAATCTTCTATTTTTATTATTATTTATTATTATACTACTGTATCCCCTTTCCTTTCTCGTACATACATAGTATACAGAAAGTATTGTGATTGTGACAAAAAATTGAAATCAAGGTAACACCAGGAAAATATGCTTCATGATTCCTAGAAACCGAAAAAAGTGTTTCCTTTTTTTTAAGTCTGTCCGTCTGTGGACAAGCACAGCAGGTAAATGGTTCATTGTATTTACTTCATTTCTTTTAATTAAGGACTTTTTCGAAATTTTATCGAACCGCCCAGACTTTGGGTTTTATAACTGAAATATTAAGGGTACTTTTTATGAAAACTTTTTTTAAAATTTTGATTATTGAAAAATTGGATCTAACGATTAAAAAAAAAAAATGGGATTGGGAAACCCTTATCTTTGACTAATAAAATGGCTATATCCGTTTCTCTACAAAAATCCCTTAGGGGGTACTTTACTCGTATCCATTTTCAATTTTTCTATATTATCTCTATTACAGTAGGTGATACATGAAAACCCATCACAGTAAAATTGTAGAGAAAATTAAAATGATTTTTTTTTGTTAAACACATTTTTTTATACAATTAATAGGTTTCAAGATAAAAACGAAATAAATAAGGCTTAAATGCAAATTTCAGAACATACATGTTAATTAAAATATTGCAGCTCTAGAATGTTTAGGTTATTTGGGGATTGCATGTATGTTAAATGTATCTTTATATTGACTGTAGATCTTTAGAGCTGATAAATAAGTTTGTTTGACTTTATTTAGAATAGGTTTGAGTATATTTTCTAATTAAGCATTATCTATCACAATAATTGATTTCAATGATAACTTTCTTATGAAGAAGACTATAGAAATGAAAACTGAATGTAATTAATAAACTATGTCTAAGCTGAAAACATTGGAATCAGGAAACATAGGTGGGCAAATAACCCTAGAGGTCCATCGTTACTAAACGGCATGGAGAGGGTGTGAAGAGAATGCACTTAGAAATAGAAAACATATGAAATTCCAAAATGATCAATCTCCTTTAATATAAAGATTCAAACTTGACTTAACAACAGTAATACGGAGATCTCAAACAATTATCCAAATATTAACAACGTAACCACATATCCCAATCTCATAAATACAGACAGTATATCATATGTACATTCAATTCAATAAAAATATATACATCAATCAGTAGTGGTATAAATTATTAAGAACCATCAGTAAATTACCAAAACCCATGGTAGAATTATTTGAGGTTACTCAGTTAAAGACTAATAGATATCCCTGAGAACGAGATCATAATTAATGAGTGAAAAAAGAAGTAGAATCTGAAAGGCAACTATGACCCTAACAAATGATAAATTAATTACTATCACAATAGACTAAGTACTGAGGGGGTGAAGCAAGATATTTACCTAGTGCCAAAAATAATACATTCCTCACTAGGGAGGAGAATATAACTGTTAATAATCAGATATGGTTATAACTCAGGTTATACAATCAGTACATAGAATTTATCAGAAAAATTCAAAATACCGAATGGAGGGACTAAAGTGAACATACACTAAGATTAACAAATAGTAATGACTTTTACAAAACCTGGAAATATAAATTTAGAAAATAATAAAAATACTACATAAAACTAAAATTAAATCGGGTAACAAACCAGCATAAATTTTGATTAAATCCGGAATGCCACTGAAGAAGGTTTACCAAAACGTGTGATAAGATTTACAATACAAAAATGACAATATAAATAGTCTAGATATCTATCAACGATTAGTTGAGTCAAAATAGCAATTAAAAAAAGTTCAACAAGGTTTATTCTAAATTATTGAAACTGGGTTTTCAGAAGCACAACCTTAATAACCTGAATAACTATCTTCAATTTGATTAAATCCAAAGTAGCATTAGAAGAAAATTTCAGTAAGAGTTGCTGTAAATTATGATGTGGAAAATTATGAATAACTTATTAAATCCAAAATATGAATTAGAAAATTTAATCAAACATACTATGACAAATTAATTTATAATTCGAAATGCAAATATTCAATTACCAGTGACTAAAAAAGTCTAATAAAAAGAGCAGAGAAAATGGGTCACAATATTCTACCAATAATTAGTAAGCTTTGGCTTAAGGATATCGCTTAAATAATATCACCCTGTACATATGGGAAATAACTCCCTAAAATAAGCTAACCTTTAAATAAGATATCACACAATAAGATGTACTTCACGTACTGTGAATATGTTGCCTAAAGATAGCCCTTCAGATATAGGTACACTCCACAATTTCTCAAAACGTAGGCTAACGTGCACTACCTGTAACTATGCTTCAAAGATAATTTTTTTTATAACAAAATCGGTTCTACCAAAGTCGAATACTGACAACCTTATATATGCAATCCCTTTACATCAAAATCTGTTCTACAAATTCAAATACCGAACGCCTTATATATATATATATATATATATAAGGCGTTCGGTATTTGAATTTGTATATATATATATATATATAATCTCTTATTTTCACTACTCTGAAATTATATATTACATCTGTAATAAAGATTATAGTCTTTGCCATCATAAATCTATGAATGTCAATGCAAGAATACAATAGTTTTTTTTTAATAATTATTCAGATATGTAAACAATTAAATTATGAAATAGGCCTATATCTTTGTAGCATAAACAATAGAGCAAAATGGGTAGCTGAAAATTATATATATGACCTTTTTGTTAATATGCTGATTCCAAATATTTACTCAAGCAGAATAAAAGAACTCTACCAGGATAACTATGATATTTCTAAATTATGAGAGAATGATTAAAACAGACAGAATTATATATATCGAAACTTTTAGCAGAGACTGTACAATACAAAATCTAGCCTGTGCAAGAATGTACCATAAATAGGCTAAGTCATAATAGAGCAAAATAAGATGCTGTCCCAAAATAATCTATACATAGTATTTTATAGGAAATAACAAAATTCCATTCAATGGCAAGACAAATAGACTGCCTAACTTCGTCACAGAAAGTATTAATAACGTTAGGATTATGCTCAAATTTTAATCTGAATATTGTTGTGAAACAAATATATTTTATTTTATTTCCTTACACTGAGTGATGAAAACTTCGACGAGTATTTCTTTTAACCCGGAACAGCACCTTAGGTTTTAACTTTAATACATGCAAGTTACATGCAATTCACACATGAGAATTTACATCATTTTGTCTGAATGACCTAGATCACGATACGTGATTCTAGAAATTTCGTGGGCATTTCCACGAACTGCACACATTTAACTGTATACATTAAATAATGCAAATAACAGCATCGATCACAGAATGAAAGGTTTCCTTGTTGTTCTGAACTATTATTTGAGCTATAGGAGCTTTGAACCTTACGCAGCAACACATCGAAAAGAAACAGTATCATTAGCAGAATATTGAAAAAGCTTACTTACATTTGTGCAGAGAAAGAAGATAAGAGAAAAACATATATCGCTTGATTAAGAATGCATATATCCTACATTTTCTGAGACTCACAAATATCCCGAAGCTCCCCGTCTCTCCTGGCCAAATCAAGAAGCATGATCCACACTCACTAAGCAATCCTTCGGTAATAACGAGCGATCGTCATCGCCCACTACACTCCCAACGAACAAGCAAATCGATTGCAGCGCACCACAGAAAAATGGCCATCTGCGGAATTATCAGATTCAAAAACTTCAAAATGACGCGTAGCAGAAAATGACCTGCTACAATATGAATGATATTTTGTTGCCCATAGTAACAAGAAAATAGTAGTCTACTTATTATTGTGAAATGCAGTCAGTTTAACTCAGTCGTAATGAACACACCAAAAACAATTACAGCAATGTAGTATAGGCTAATAGGGAAGAGGTCCTGGGTTCAAATCAGGCCTCATGGCTGCAAAGTTTGACTTGGGTTTTTCATGGTTTCCTCCATTTGCAAAGGCAAAGGCCGAATTTATAGGACTTGGTTTATTTTCCTTAACTCATTGCCTCTATTATAATTGTTTAAACTGTATCTCAAAAGAAGATATCACTGAAACAGATGCATGCGAATGAGTTGTTACAATAGACTGCGGGTTCATGCAAACATTTTAAACACGTGATATGACCTATATGCAGTAAAAATGTGCAATATAAGTTTAGTAGTAGTAGTAGTAGTAGTAGTAATAATAATAATAATAATAATAATAATAATAATAATAATAATGTCACAAAGCCCAGAAAAGACTTGCTTAGAAATTGACAGAAAAAAGGATTCACCTAGAAACTGCCAGAACGACGGAGTCTAGAAACATCGCGGCCTCCTAGTGGACGGGCGGCAGTCGAGCGAGTGCTAGTGGACGTGACAACGGCAGCGATTGGGCCACGCTTCATGGGGGAAGGCCTGTAGGGAGGAGCTCGCGCTAAGGGGTGTTGCCCGCGCGCCGCAGCGCGCATTCCAGATTCCACGCGGGCGGAACTTTCGAAACATCGGCTCTAGAATATTCGTCGGGCCTATATATAGGGCCGCGAGCAGGCAGAGCCAGCCAGTAAGTAAGTCAGTAACAGTAACATAGTTCAGTTCAGTTCGAGAGTAGCAGTAGCAGTCAATCAGAGAGACAGTCAGTCGAGGAGAGTAACAGCAACGGCCAGTCAGAGGGAGTCGGTCCGCGAGGAGTAATGAGCCAGTCAATGGGAGAACAGTCAGTAACAGCGGGAGAGAGTTAGCGTCAGAGTGTGAACTGGACGGAGAGCACTGATCAGCGCGACCTCAAGTAAGTGTGGCTTGAGGAGCTGAGGACCTGGACGGAGTGAACCGATCAGCGCAGCTGAGGACTGGGGAAGCTGAGGAGCCAGTGACCGGAGGGACTAGTCAACAGGGACCCGCGAACGGAAGACCTAGTCAACGGGGAACTAGTGACCAGAGAGAAGGGTGAACGGAGGAACTAGTGAACGGAAGAGTTGTTGAGCTGATCTGGACTGGACTGGGACAGTGCTGTGACATGGAAGTGAGCACCGGACAGAAGAGTGATTTGGAGAACATTCAGGAGTTTTCTGGCTGTATTGACCACTGTTTATAGGAAATAAAGAATCCTCCATCCTTCAATTAGAAACTCGGTGTTCTGATTTCGAACCCTGACGAGCCCTTGTTACAATAATACAGGGTCCGCCAGAAAAATGTATACACACTTTAAGGAACGAAACTATTTATTAGGTTTGTTTTTTTAAATTTAAATACTAATCAAACACGAACCGGTAGTGCTTTCTTAGTTCAGTGGTTACATTAGATGTTCAAAATATTGGCCGTTGGTGGCCAGAAACATTACTGAACGATGAGCAGTTGCCGCAGCTACATCGGTCAATGTTTCAATGGAGATCGCAGCACATGCCGCTGTAATCTCCTGGCGAAGTTCCTCCAACGTGCGTGGGTTACGTCGATAATCTTGATCTTTCACAGTTCCCCATAAGTAAGAGTCCACAGGGGTTAAATATGGCGACTGTGGAGGGAACTCAATGGGCCCTCTTCGTCCAATCAGGATCGTCATCATTAATCACATGCAGTAATCGTGGAATGTAAGGTTTCCACTTAGCACCTTTCAGAATTCGTCGTACACTTGTACTGCTAATCCCCACTTCACGCGCACATTGCATAGCAGACTTTAGTGGAGAAGTAACAAACTTTTCCAACGCGAGATCCGACGAAGCAGGACTTGTAGCTGTACGCGGTCTTCCTGATCTTCCTTTATGAATATCACAAATCATTCCATGTGCCTCAAACTTGCCAATAATGCGTTTAATTGTTAGGTGGGTTGGGGGTTCTGATTCAAACTCCTGCCTCCACTGATGCTGCACTTCAACGGCATTATCAAACCTGATAAACCACTTCAGAATGCATTTTCGCTGTTCGAACGTTCAGCGTGCTCCAGCCATTTTGTTTTGTCACTATCGTTTTGAAAGTAACGGCATCTGTTGAGCGAAAGACCATACTACAACATACTGGTAATATACTGGTAATATCCCGATACAATATCCCGATACAGTCTGACAAAGAGTGTATACATTTTTCTGGCGGACTCTGTATAACAGAACAGCATCAATCATACTTAACTGTGGTTTTGCAATTGCTGCTACCTGTGGTTATACGGTCTGTCGACGAACGATTGTACGATGCTGCCAACACCATCATTTGTCTGCCATGCCGCAATGCAGCTCACTGTTATACTGCACTGTTATATTGACTGCAGCATGTACCACAATGGGAGGTGTTAATTAAAATTAATTGTACATTCACCTTCTTAAGTAACATTTTTTGTACAGATATCTAAATTATGCATAATACTATCCACATAGTTAAGCACACGGAGCGGAGGTGGCAGCTGTAGCAGAGCATTGTAGAATAATGTTGACATCAAAAGGAACTCAGATTAGATTAATGAGGGGTAGTGTAAGCCATTCGACTTCTCAACACTGCGACCTTAATAGATCTATTGTGAATACCCTTTACCAGGAGTGGCCACAACAAAGTTTGCGAGCCACATGCTGCTCTTGAGCTAATCTCATGCTGCTCTTGAAACCAATATAAGAGAAATACGATACAGATTTTAAAAACTATATACTTAATATAATTTAATAAAAACATATTACAAGGAAGTGAAAAACTTATTTCTGATTTAGCACAGTGTGTATTTAGTTTTCAGAGCAAATTAAGACTCTTCCAGAAAGACCTTGAGACTAAAACATTCACTCATTTCAATTGTTTGAAGAAAATTACTGAAAACCTTCCTGACGTTCAGGTGGAAACAGAAGATTATTTGTGTAAAATGTCTGGTCTTGCTAAAGAAATCAATGGCAGATTTAATGATTTGAGAACACTTAAACCATTTTCATTCCTGGAAAATCCTTTTGCTGTTGATGTTGTGGGCACTGGCTTTCCTGTTTCATCACCAATTACAAAGTATACAATTGGAGTAGAGTTGGAGCTACTAGAACTGCAAGAGGACAAAGGACTAAAAGGACTTCAACAAAGTGGTGTTTCGGCCATAGAATTTTGGAAGAAAGTTCCAGAAGAAAAATACCTACTAACAAAAGATTGTGCTCAAAAGATTTGGGACTACTTGTGTGTGAATCTCTGTACTGAACTCTTAAGTTCATTAAATCTAAATATTGATCTGAACTAACTGATGAACATTTTAGTGAACTCGTGCGAACTGCACTTACCAATTATCAGCCAGATATTAAACAACTAGCAGCATGTAGTTGACAAAATTTGTTCGGATAATGTTGTGCCTACTATAGCGTCTGACCATATTGCCATACTTCTTCAAACCAACATAGAAAAATATGATACTGGTGAAAATTTCAAGCCGAAACTTAAGCGCTCTTTTAGTTGTTAAGTATTTATTATTTTATATTTCTGTTAAAGCTATTAAGTTGGACAACAATGTATGGCATAGTTGATACCAATGAGAAAGCCAACTATTTTTTATCAATTTTATCAAATGTTGCAGATAGAACTTTTCTTTTTACTGTTTTTAAACCTAAACCTGTAGAGAGGGATAAAGATAACAAGTGGTTCATGGGAGAGCTCCACAGTTTAAAAGAAACATTTACGTTTTACTATGAATTGTGTACACAATATGGGATGACCAAACTTAAGAATACATAATACATAATACCTATAACAAGCTCCGAAATGGTTACAGGAACCTGTTCAAAGTTACTAAGATAAATTACTCAAATAATTCTTCCAATACTACGTAGTCTGTGGTTTCACATCTACTAAATAACGTTTCTAAGCAAAATACAATTGATGTTGATTTGGATATTGACAAACTGAATTCCCTTTTTACCGATCAAGATTATGAGATTGTTAATAACATAAAATATAGTGATAATCCCGTAGATTTAATATATTATAATAATATAAGTCAGACTAGAAGCCTGTTCAGATTTACCCATGTGTCTAATGAGGATGTTTATTCTCTCATGTTAAAGCTCAGTAACAGTTCTTGTGTTGATGTTTATAACCTCAACTCTAAAATATTAAAATTATGTGAACCTCTAACAGACATGTTTAATATCTACATTGATAGTGGTACTTTTCCTGATTCTTTTAAAATGGGTAAAGTTATTACTGTTCACAAGAAAGGAAGAAATCAGAATACTCTAATTACAGACCTAAGAGTATTATTCCCATAGTGTCGAAGGCTTTTGAGATCTTGCTGAATAAACAGATAATTCAATATAAAACACATTATGACCCAGAGCACTCACTACTTCATTAAATTCACATGTAAACTACCATTGTAAACTATCTTTGAAGTATGGCTATTTGGCTGCAATTTATTTATTATTATTAAATTCACTAAATTAAATTAAATTAACTAACTAGTAAGTTAGTTAATTTAATGAAGTGCTCTGGGTGATAATGTGTTTTATATTATTACACTTCATTGTGTTTCCCAATTCCAAGTGAATTAAGATAATTCAATACTTTGAAAATAAGATATTGTTTTTGCCTAAGCAAGTTGGATTTCGAGCTGGCCATAGTACTGTTAAAGCCATAACAGCATTCACAAAGAGAAGCTAAGGTGTACTTGAATGTAGTGACTTGACACGCTGGTGTTTCATTTGCCTCACAAAAGCATTCGATACAATCTCTCATGAAATTCTGAGTAAACTTGTTTTTTATGGTTTTCACTCCAAAAGCATTAACATTTTGTGTTCATATCTGATTGATAGTCGTCTTGTGGTGTGTATTTAAATTGGAAACATTCTTATTTTGGACGTGTGAAGTATGGTGTCCCACAGGGCTCTGTACTTGGATCAGTGTTATTTTTTATTTATATCAATGATCTTCCTGATAGCAAAAGGGATGGATGCCTAGAAACTTATCTTTTTTGCGGATGATCTAGCCTTGAATATCTGTAGTGCAAGCAATGATAATCTAGACAGTAAACTTGAAATGATTTTTTTACAAATACAGGATTGGTGCAATTCTAATAAACTTAGTCTCAATCAAAATAAAACGGTCAGTATCAAATTTAGTTTACGCAGATCTTCATATGTATGTAGATAGCTTGTTGTGATATTTAATGTGTGTAATTGTATGTATAGTGTGTCATTGTATGTATATTGCATGGATATTGCATGGCTGTAATTGCATCACTGCCACTAGGTTGTTGACCCACTTGCAGTGTAACAAAATAAATAAATAAAAATAAATATATCATATGATTCCTCTGTTAAGTTCCTAGCCAATTATCTCGACCCTGATTTAGGATGGAATTCCCATATCAAATATATAGCAAGTAAAGTTATGAAAGTTCTGTTTATGCTAAGAGTACCTAGTCACAGTAATAGTAAAACAACTTTGACAACTGTTTATTACAGTCATATGTACAGTCATCTAAGCTATGGAGTCTTGCTGTGGGACAACCATGCTTGCACAAACAAACTTCTACTACTGCCAAAGAGGGCAGTGAGGATAATATGCGGAGACCCCCCTTCCATGTATGTGTTTAATTGTTTTATTCATGTAAAGAAGAACTTATCTGATTATCATAAAACACAGAAATGAAAACATTTATTGCAATGGATCACTCCGAAAAAGTTCTCATAACGTTTCAGCCCCACCACGGTAGTGATGGGTAACTTGTGAGCGAGTCGTTCAAAATGAACGCTTCACTCGTTTGAAGTGTGAATGAGTTACTCATTTTTAATGAACTAGTAGTTCAAACAGTTCAAACAGTTCAAACAGTTCATGAGGTTATCCAACTCATCCGTGCCAAGTGACTTTCGTTTATTTTCTACTTCACTCATTCATACACTTCAACACTTCAAAGAGGTTAAATCCAACTCAGTGAATGCTTTACTCATTCCGATCTCGTTTGTTTGTCACTCTACTTCACTTTCAAATTATTTACTTTGTGTTACCGTGGAGCTTTCAGGCAATACCAATAGCTTAAAAACACATATAATTTTTGAAGTGAAGCTTCTTTAGCCGCGGTAGGGGTAAATCGAAAGCTTGTGTAACGCTAAAAAATCGTCATGAAATTAATGTAACGCTCAAAATCGTCACGAAATTAGTGAGGTGTGACGGAACGGACAGCACAGAAAACATTCAACTCAATGATTAGGATTATCCGAAGTTTAAAAAATTAAAAAATCCAAAATTAAAAAATCGAAAATCCAAAATAAAAAAATTATAAAAAATTCAAAGACCCAAAAATTAAAAAAATCCAAAAGAAAAAGATCCAAACGTCCAAAATTCCAAAATATAAAATATAAAAAATCCAAAATTAAAAAATCTAAATATCCAAAATTTAAAACATAAAAAATTGAAAATTTAAAAATTTAAAAATGAAAACCAAAATTAAAAATCCAAAATTCAATAATAAAAAACGTCCAAAATTCCAAAATTTAAAATATAAAAAATCCAATATTAAAAAGTCCAACAATCCAAAATTTAAAAAATCCAATAATCCAAAAATTAAAATTTTGTCGCGTGGCGTTCCACGCACACTTTTTTTTAACATGATAACCAAGTCAGTATGTACGTGTTTCTATCAATAATAAAAACGAAAATTAAAATTAATTAATTGCCGATTAAGATATCCTGCAAATTAAATTATTTTATTGCAGTAACGTATTATTAAAAAAAATATGTACCGTATAACTATTTTTTTAAACCATAAGAAATTTTAGATTAGCGAAGTTGGAAACAGCGATGTTCCCTTTTTACATACCAAATAAGTCAAGTGTTTTATGTCAAGTCACGTATCTTTATGTCCCCCTCCGGTCTGAAAACAACCGTGCTTGCAAATCGCGTTGGATACCCCAAGTATTTCTCCCCAGGTAAATGTGTGTGAAGGAGAGAGCGTGAGCTTTGTGAACGATGTTATGAGAAAGAACACTTCAAAGAGCACTTCATTTTTGAAGTGTTCATACAGAAGAGTGGCAAAGAAAAAATAGCTTATGGGTAAGGCCGGCCAGGAGGGAAAATGTACTTCACGAACGAACTACTTCATTTGAAGCGTTCACAGAGAACAGTGAGAGATAGTGAAGTAGTTCACATAAATGAACTGGTTCGACCCATCCATGGTGATATTCAAACAGTTTAACAACCGGTTCTCATCAGGGTATTTGATGTTGATTCAAAATAGCAAAATGCGCTATTTTGTCCAGTGGCGTCAACTTATATGGGCCCGTGGGGCTCAAGCCCACCCAATTTGCTGTGAATTATATTAAATATTTATTAGGCCTGTTATTACTAAAAAAAAGTCATGTTTAGTCGGTGCAAAACCAAAATCAGGCTAGCCTATAGGTTTATACAAGCGTTGACACAAGTAACATGATCTCCCTTGTTTCAATTAACTTAGTACGATCGCGATCGTTTGTAATTGTTTCTGAATCCTTGAAATTTACTCTGTTAATGCCAGTTTTCCCAGCATTTTCCGAAATACTTTTTTCCGCTTTGAAAAGACTGAAGACATTATTACGTTCGACAATATTATAGAGAAGAGTTAATTTCACACATTGCTGTTCTAAGTGTAACCCTACATACGGATAACGGGGAAAAGTTGGTTTTCGATTTTGCTTGTTGCAGCGCTACTCAATAGTTATTGCATGTTTTACTTCATTTAAATTTATTTTATTTTAGTTGTTACCTAATATCTTTCCTCCAAAGGTCCCCATAATTATAAACTTTGAAGAAATAAATTAGAGTCCCACCCGGGAGGTGTTGGTAGCACGGTGGCCTTCCATCTTGTCGGCAAGTGGTTAAAAATTTCCAACTTAACCCCACGCCCGCTACCTATGGTGGTAGTCCACCGCTAGCGAACATAAATGGCGTGTTTTGGTTCTAGCAAATTCATATATATGTATTATCACTGTTGTGGATTGGCGTGAATCTGATCTTGGAAAAAGGCAATCACTCATTGTGAAACTACCGGTTCGGAGAACCTACAAGATATTTAACAACCGGTTCTCGCGAACCGGTGCGAACCGGCTGAATATCACCACTGGACCCATCACTACACCACGGGGTCTTCCTCAGATGCAACTGAATACTGCTTCTAGGTTATACGTTCAAAACCACACCCCCCTTCTATTGACCTCGTTCAAGAATTCTCCACCCGGCTCCCATCACAGCCCCCTTGATCGTATTCCACGCTAGGTATAAAGTCAATGGTCCTGCCATACTGCTTTTTCCAGACACTCGGGATATCGAAATCGACCTCATCACCAACAACAACCACCGGGGGGGGGGGGAACTTTTATCGTGTCCCCTTTGCTTGCGACCCTTCTAATTATCTTCAGCCATTCCTCACCCAGATCGCCATCGTATCTGTTTAAACTGTTCCTTCCACTCTCAATTATTTTCCTAGCCTCGCAAACCTTCCTCCGGATCTTGTCGCGCTCTATTTTAATGATTTCCATCTCCCCCATGTGGTGTCCCGTATCGATAATGTGCTGGCTCAGGCCTGTAGAGGGTTTTCCTCCCTTTATGTCTCTTTCATGTTCCGCTCTTCTTATTTCAAATGATCTCCCCGTCTCCCCCACATAGAAATAGGATACAAAGGTGATAATGTCGGGAATAACCACGTGGTAGGTTATGTGGGGATGGTCCACAGAACCACGGCAAACAGTGGATTTCAGAAAGTATTCCGCAAACACGGCATGGCCATAGCGTATAAGACTGATGGCCGGTTCCACCAACATTCTTTAAATATGTCCAAACGACGACTTTAGTAACGCGCCATTGCTGTATAACGTCTGCGTTAAGTGGACACTGTTCCACCAATACTCTAGTCGTTGAAATAAACACCCGTTTTCAAACGCGTGTTAGAAGACAGGCAATCTTGGCATTCAAGCTTCTCATACATTCACCGTCGCTACTGCCAACAAACAACGTTAAACCTGAGAGCACACATTGCACACGACTAGTAATTTTCATACTATATAATTCAAAATTATAAACAAGTAGAGTGAGTATTGTTTCTTTTTATTTATCGAGATACAAAGATCTTATGTTATATTGTTTTCATGCCCGATTCCTTCGCATTTCAAAGTCATTTTCCATTGGTAACGTTGGCTGCTATGTTTCACACTAGCCAGCAGAAAATAAACAGTAGTAGGAAACCCAATTATTAATAATATTAATGCTATTAATGCAGTATATTATACACTTTATGACGTTGCACTCGCACTATTAACCTATTATAACTTTATCATAATTTATTATATGCTTACCTGCAATCCTTTCGACTGCTATCGGTATCAAAAATGTATCAAAACTAAAATGTGATTTGGGCCTAGGCTATACGCCTACTGCTGGTGTAATATTATTAAATATAATATATTTATAATTTTATAATAGGTAAAATATTATTATACCTATTACAAAATTATTGAAAACTATTAGGCCAACAATGTGATAAATGCACAGCGTACCTCTTACCTTAAGTTTATGGTCATAGGAGATACAAAATGACTTTTTCCTTGATAAACACGGGAATAATACACAAACAACACACTCAAAAACGATTTGACTTAGGCCTAATTTTTCTTTAATAACAAGGAACATTGTGCACTGTTATTTTATTAAGAAGTAATCCAGTAGAGATATTATAATTAATTTCACCTATCGTCAACCTACTAGTAATAATACAAGCTATAAACTAACAAATACACAGCGGCACTTTCGATGGCATGTAGGCGTAACTTGGAGCGAAATACTTCAGGATACTGTTGTAGGCCTATGTTGTGCAACTGCGAAAAAGTTTTATATTGTAACAATTCGCCTGCTTCAACGTTACAGTGTCAACTGATCCTCTCGTCTGAGGGTCTAGTTTGTCTTGTGGAATTTGAGAAAAACCCAGATCCTACTTTTGTGTTCATACTAGTGACAGCAGGAGGGTCCCAGTCTGTCACCTGACTGCTCTACCGTAGCAAAGGAAGTAAATGAATCACTCCCTTGTATTCATGTTATTCTTCAGAAACTCTTATTAATGCATTAATATACTGGGATTACTGTTTAATTTGCATTATACTGCGTATTCTAGCATGCAAGCACCTTCGGCCATCTTGTTTTCAAACAAACGCGAGATTTAACGCAAGGAATTTCTGTCTTTAAGTTAACGCGAGTATTAACGGGCGTGATGGAGTAACCAGGATCGGTGGAACGTAAACATGACACAAGCAGGAGAAAACGCGTTTTAGCCGTAACGAAGGTCGGTGGAACTCGGCATGAAAGAACTATTGAAAGTATATTTTCGAATTTTAAGCGACTTGGTGACAAGAGGGATAAGCTGAAGATGCCAGGTGTATATTCCATTATGTGCCAGGAATGCGGTAAAATCTATGTGGGGGAGACGGGGAGATCATTCGAAATAAGAAGAGCGGAACCAGAGGTGTACATATTCTGATTTTAGCTTGCCTGCCCCTTTGAAATTCTGCAACCAGTCACAGCCTTTAACTTGCTTGACTTGAAAGCAAGCCAGATTACAACGATGATAAGAAATGCTGTCGCTATGAGTCACAAGCTCTTCATAACCTGATGGGTTGCACAGGACCTAAGGAAACTGCAAGGCCTGGCGGAAAGAATATGAAACTGGGTATAGCAGTGCACTGGTAAGACGTGCAGTTACGTAGTTGAGGAACTTCAGATGTGTTTAGAGAATTTTACCCTGAAGGAAGCCGAGGAGAAACTAAAATGTGGACAGTTTGAATTATCAATGAACAAATGTAGTACTAGTCCGGCATGGGAAAAATTTTCAAACATTTTCGAGAAAACATCATAAAATCATTAATAACAATAACAAAAATCCCTTTAGGCAAGCCTACAAGCTGAGGTAGATTTCGAAGTGCTTTTGTTTTAATTTACTGTCGCTGCGTAGCATTCTTCTTCTTTAGCCTTGGCATGACAAACCCGCAATAATAACTGCAAAAAAGAGGAAAGAGAACTTTTTAAAACATTCAAATCTCGCCTTATATGAGAACTATCAAGAAACTAGTATTGATTTGTAGAGTACTCATCAAGAGCTTTTCAACGATACCCCACAAGACGTAGTTTCAAAAATTTCGAATTTCCATCCCCATACCCCCACCCCCACTCGTACTCCCAAAACCCCCGAATTGTTGGTGTCACTGTGAACTCCATAAGGAGTACTCTAATTTATTAAATCAAAGTTTCCCTCTATACTTCATAGGGGCCGAGATATAAATGTTTTAAAATTTCAACCCCCTCCCCCGACCACCCTCTTGCGCCAATTTTGCTCATTAACGAACTTGTCTCAACTATTGGGCCTAGAAATAACATAATAAAATTTGATTCAAATATCTTGAAAATTACGGCCGCTAGCGTGTAAAGATATATATATGTATATAATATATATATATACATATACATATACATATACTGTATATAAATATAAATATCTCAATTTTTTTTAACGGGCGGTGGTTTCGTACTTAGGGAGGCATGAAACGTAAAGATATGAACGAATTTTTTGAAAGTCATTAGGTAGATTAGGTAGATTAGATTTTTCTTGGAAATCTACGTAATAATAAGAATAATAATTGTGTTAAGACGCTAAAAGGATTTTAATACTTTATCCACCTTTTATTTATCTGCATGGTGAATTTCTTCTACCAGCATGTAGAAAAGCAAGAAAGTATTACCTACACTAGCAACTTGTTTAGCTGATAGGAATGTCGCAAGCTTATTCTGACTTGCCTAGGCTGGGTTTGACCTGACCCATCAAGTTTAAAGAAACCTGCCTGCTTCCTAGCTATGACGCTGGCAACTTGCTTGCCTGGCGTTCAAGCGGGTATGGGCAAGCTAAAATCGAGATTTGTACACCTCTAAGCGGAACATGAAAGAGACATAAAGGGAGGAAAACCCTCTACAGGCCTAAGCCAGCACATTATCGATACGGGACACCACATGGGGGAGATGGAAATCATTAAAATAGAGCACGACAAGATCCGGAGGAAGGTTTGCGAGGCTAGGAAAATAATTGAAGAGTGGAAGGAACAGTTTAAACAGATACGATGGCGATCTGGGTGAGGAATGGCTGAAGATAATTAGAAGGGTCGCAAGCAAAGGGGACACGATAAAAGTTCCCCCCCCCCCCGGTGGTTGTTGTTGGTGATGAGGTCGATTTCGATATCCCGAGTGTCTGGAAAAAGCAGTATGGCAGGACCATTGACTTTATACCTAGCGTGGAATACGATCAAGGGGCTGTGATGGGAGCCGGGTGGAGAATTCTTGAACGAGGTCAATAAAAGGGGGGTGTGGTTTTGAACGTATAACCTAGAAGCAGTATTCAGTTGCATCTGAGGAAGACCCCGTGGTGGGGCTGAAACGTTATGAGAACTTTTACGGAGTGATCCATTGCAATAAATGTTTTAATTTCTGTGTTTTATGATTCACGACGTAATGGAAAAAGGACCTGTTTTTAATATGTTATCTGATTATACTCGACGTAGGTACATCTTTTCATAACTATCCTACTCGAGTCAGTAGTTATTTACATATAAATAATTGTAAATATAGCAAGACTCAGAGTAGTTATGAGGTGATATCACTGAATTTATTCAATAGCCTCCCAGAAAACATTGAGAGAATTCCTTTAAGTAATTCTGAAAGAATAATCAGAAGGTTTTATCAGTTAATCATCTCTACAGTGTTGAAGAATATTATAATATTGAATGGTTCTAATAATAGTTGTAAGCTGTATTTTATTTTCTTCTCGTTGTTATATATTCAATATGTCTCCAGCAATAAATATCCACCCATCAAGCCATCCATCCATCCAACCAACCATCCATCCATCCATTCATCCATCCATTCATCCATCCATCCATCTATCTAGTGCACAGCACCACTAGAATGGCTCCCAGTAAAGTTACAGATTAAGACGTCCTCAAAGTATGGGAGCGTGTGACAAAGAAAGAGAATCATGTGAAACCAAGACCACTACGGTTCTCTGTAGGGCAGACGGTTAGAATAGGTAAAGAGAAAATGAAGTTCGATATAGGTTTCAAACAAAACTATTCCACCGAAGTATTTAGAATCGTTAAAGTGATCAAACATTCACTTTAACCTGTATACGAACTTGAAGTTTTTAAGAACACTCCCATTTTTGGCCAGTTTTACAGCTATGAACTTACGCCTGTACAGATAAAAAAAGATACTATATACAAAATAGATACAATTTTCACGCGTAGGCTACTGTGCTGCGTCTCCATTGATATACATTTAACACCAACATGCTGCAGTTAACATATGTTAAATGTTTATCATTAACTTGTTGATGTATACAAGTCAAGTGATTTGCCAATTAACAACTGTCTCCACTACAATATTATAGGTTAACATGTGTTGGCGCGGTTACGAACAGAAATAAATAACATTAAAAAAAAGAAAAACCTCTGAAGAGGGCAGCCAACATTACAAAATGAGAGTAGTTTTATATACTCGTTATTATCTTCTTGTTAACTGTCTATGACTTTCTTAAATACTAATTATGTACAGATATCTTGATCTTTTCAAAATAACTATCACATTCTTGAACAATGGAGTATGCCATAAAAAAATAATTTTAGAAGTAGATGCAATACTATTGAGAACACTGATATACCAAATACTCACATAATACAAAATGGATGCCGAAAATATTGAGGAAGCTGTCGACTGCTTAATATTTACCCGGAAATTCCCGAACCAAAGCCGATTAAGCTGGCGATCGCTTTTCGTTTCCCGGAAATTCCCGAAACAAAGCCGATATTGACCGAATAGGCAATTTACTTGACTTGTTGTCCATTTTCTCCGGAAAACAAATTAACATCTGAAAATGTTAAGTGCAACACGCTGGGTTTGCATGTCAAGTCAATTGGAACGCGAAATTGCAATATATACCTGGGCCGTTGTAAGTTTGCACTTTCCATTCTACAAGTTAAGTTGCCAGTATCAAAGATTGACAAATGAACTACTCGACTTCGTTCTGTACTGACAAGGAGGTGCCGATCGGCAGTTTTCAGCTGTATTCGGCCTTGAACATTCGAAACTATTTCTAATCCCTCAATTTCTATTTTTTTGTTCTTCCGTTCAGTAATTTTCGATATTTATGTAATATAATATTATTCTGAACCTATAGTATCACAAAAAAGAAACCCTTATCGTTCATGTATACAAAGATTTATCCTCCTATGTGTGCGACATGGTACTCCTTTAGATGATAATATTCACATTTCAACTTCGTGTTGTCGTAGCTCAATGGTTATAATGCTGGATAGTTGCGCAGAAGTTTAGGGTTCGATCCTATGCGATGTACTTTTTTTTTAAGATACTATTTTTAAGACGCAAATATAGTTCATAATTTTTAATTTTTAAAATTAGCTGTCTTATATTTTATTGTATAATATAATATGTATTGTATAAAACATTATCAGTAGTGAAACCTTAACCTCGGCCAATTTGAAGATCGCCTTTAGCGGCGAAACCTATTAAAACTCATTTTAGGTAGAGGGACAAGATGTCCCATTTTTCGAACGATACTCCTTTACTTCCTCTGTCCGTGCCATAGGTACTATAGGTAGAGGAAGTATCGTTTTCGATCCCGAAATTTCGACTTTATTTTTTAACATAAATGCACGTTTTGAGGCTCCCGAAACAAAAAATACTATTTTGGAAACATGTCTGTGTGCGTGTCTCAGTGTGTTTGTGGTATGTCTGTGAACATCCTAGCTCGAGAAGGAAAATTGTATGAAAACAACATTTGTTTGGGCTCAGGTACATTTCTCAGGAAAGAAGAAATAAGGTAATATTTTTTTAGAGAATCGGTAAAAGAAGCACTATTAATCTTGAATGATATTAATTAAAAGGAGAAAATTAAGCTAGTGGGTGGTATGAAATTATAACATTCCAGAGTAACCAACTTTGATTGCTTCACATGGAAAAACTCTTTTTGTTAAAAATATTTACATATGATTATTAAATAGACTCAGTTTGATAAAAATGTTGAAATTCACTAAGCCTTTTTAAATGTGAAAGTTCTCAGAAATTGTAGAAAATCTGTAACAGGTTATCTTTGCTTTCCAATATGTCTGGCTCCACAGGGCGTAATTCTTTATCATAAATCTAGCATGTATTATTATTATTTGACAAATTTTAACGATTGTCTAAAAAATAGTGTACGATACACGTGAAAAAATTATTTTATTTTGCTCGTAGGATTGCTGCATTCGCTCTTAAGGGCTCGTTTCGCAAACATAGCAAACTCGCAATTAAAAATCTCGTTTTAACATTTGGATCATTAATTATTTTGTTCTAAAATATTTGTTTTAATATATGGTACCTGTAATACATATGTTTTATAAACATATCTTAATTTAAATTAGCATATGTTTTATAATTACCAAATAACCTAGTCTATATTAAATATTTTTGAAAGTTTCAAAGATCGATTATATTGCATAATACAATATGAGGTTTTAGGTAATTGTTTTGCAAATGAAACTGCAATAGCAATCATGCATTTTTCTCCAAGACATAATTACTTTTATTTTTTAATAAATGTTGTTAAGCCTGGGATTACTTGCAATAATAAAACGCTATCGGGAAACTATTGGTTTAACTTCGGTAAAACTCAAACTTAACACTAAAACAGTAACTTCGGGGTAGGTGGTAAAAGTAAAAAATCAAAGGGGCTATTAACAAAGTTTTGCCCAGGGTGCAAAGTACGTGAAATCTGGATCTTCCCTTATAGATTTGGCAAAAGTATAAGGCAGGTAATTTTAAAAATTAAAAATTAAACACTGCATTTAAATCTTAAAAATATAACTTAGTGAAAAAAAAATTACAGCATAGGGATTTGAACCTAGGACCTCCAGTTCCACGAGCTAGCATCTTAACCATTACACCACTCATAACTTGGTCAAATAACGAGAATATTAGGGATGTGAAGCCTTATGCTTCCTCCGATACCATAAGCCTTTGTATATGAACAATACGATTTTTGATTAATAGTGTATTTGCGTTTGTATTTGTATAAGTACTATTAATACTGAAACGTAATACATTAATTACGGAAAAATGAGAGAGAATCCCCTAATACAAGCATGCAATGTTCGAAGCCGAATGGCTTCTGTCTGTCAGTGAATAGAATTGCAGTGCAGTCAACGTAAATAGGCATATAGTTGAAACTGGAAAGTGCAAAGTTACAGCGGCCCATGTAACTTTGCACTTTCCAGTTTCAACTATATGCCTGTCAGTGAATAGAATTGCAGTGTGCAGCCAACGTAAATAGGCATATAGTTGAAACTGGAAAGTGCAAAGTTACAGCGGCCCATGTAACTTTGCACTTTCCAGTTTCAACTATATGCCTATTTACGTTGGCTGCACTGCAATTCTATTCACTGACAGCCATGTTGGTGTTAAATGTATATCAATGGAGACGCAACTGGCAGTAAAGAACATCTCGTCCGTTGGAGAGGTTATGGCCCTAAGTTTTATTCTTTTGTGAAATCTAAAGATCTAGTGAAATGGGTGAAGAATTTTACATTACTCTACTTAGTGATGCGTCCTCCAAAATCTTTCCTTCAAATACTCATGCTAGTTTTCAAGTGCAATTATGAAATGATATGATATACAGGGCTATTCATAAAGATGGACCCAATTTCATTAATTTGTATTTAATGAAGTATAAATTGGAGATGAACAATCTACATAGGCTACTAATATAATGAGGAAGTTTCAAAGTTTTTTAACACAGGTTATAAATGTTCAATATGCCCTCCCTCTGCTGCATGGCAAACATCCAAGCGGTAGCCAAACTCGTCCCACACCTAATTTCCTAATTCTCTACTAGCTCTATTGGTTGATTTTCTTGGACTACGTACAAAACTGTCTTCTATTCGTCTGATAGCATCTTCTGACATACGCAGTCGGCCCGGACTTTTTCCTTTGCAGAGACATCCAGTTTGTTTAAATTGCTTAAACCAACAGCTTATGCATTTCCTAGTTGGTGGTTCAATGCCAAATTGCCGACAAAAAGCCCGCTGCACTGTAACTGCCGATTAACTTCTTGCAAACTCAAGAACGCAGAAAACCTTATGCTGCAGAGTAGCCATCTTACTCACAACTAACAGTGACAAGAAATGCCTGCCTATTGGCACGAGCAGCCATTTACACAACAATCACCGTCCAAGCGGTGGAAAACAAAACTTGTATTTCGTGAAATACAAATTAATTAAACTGGTTCCAACTTTTTGAATAACCATTGTTGGGTACAAGAACGGCATATGACCCTGCCGCAGATGGAAAATGATGGGAAGGGAAGTTAAAAGAATCTCTGGTAGCGGAGGACCAATTATTGTTTAAAACAATAATAATAAAAGGAGTAGAGCTAAGTGGACTTATATCGCAGGTTGCTGGATACAGGAATCCACGGATGCAATTGGAAACAAAACCTTATTCATGTAACAATACTATGGAACTCTTTTATTCACACAATATAGGCTTAAATAAATGCACTTAAATAACTGAATAATGAATAATAAATAAATTGAAATATGATTGCATAATTTGCAATAAACACTGCACTGCGATTGGCGGGAAGGATAAACACGTGGCAATAAATATTCTGAATTTATGCCAATAATGATTATTATATCAAAACACTCGGAATAATTGCTGTATTAGAATGAATTAATATGAATATCTTGAGAATAATGCACTGTTTAGCTGATACAATGTGAACGCTTGGGTTGCACAATGCACTCGAACTAATATACGAGCTTTTGGAAGAATCTAAGAAGCCGATAATGATGAATCTACTGTATTTAGTGTAGATTAAATACTCGCACACGACAATACTTGTATCTGGAAGTATTGTGAATTAATTCGCGATTTAAGAGCAAAACCACTGTGGCTATTGTCTTAGAAAAGGCGCGAATCTGGAGAGCGATCCAACATGGACTGTTTCATGTGGATGCTGGCTGCTGACTTTGCACGACGCTGTAATATATGCACGAGGCATCTTAAGATTGCACCTGCCGGAAATAGGACCAGAGAACAGGCGGTAAGAACTTGTATCACTCCGCTACAATAGCTGACTAAGCGAGAATAGATTTAGCGGAGAGTTTGAATAGAAAGACTAACTAGACAAGTAGAAAAATGCTAGTAAAACCTACAGCTTGCGTGAACAACCATGTACTTGAGGTGGTCTCCAAGTCCCAGACACTTCGACCTTAAGGTCCATTGTGCCTACCTCCTGCATCACGGATTGGAGTCAATCAAATAGTCTGGTGCCTTTGACCAGACTAAGAAGTTGCCTCACAATCCTTTCTGATGTTTGTATCTGCTGGATTTAGGGAGTTCCAAAAATTTGGACCCTTCTCCTGCAGAGAGTTTCACAATTGTGAATTACATGCCGAGCGGTTTCCTCTGCAAGGCCACAGAGTCTACATTTGGTACTACCAGAATGAATGCCCATTTTGTGCATGTGTTTCTTCAGTGTACAATGTCCTGTAAGTAGTCCTATCACAATCCTCAGGTCTGTATTTAGCAGTCCTAATACCTGAGTTGCAAAGTTCCTGGAAGGTTTTTTAATACATCCCTTACAATGTTTTGCACTTGGATATGAGTTCCACAGCTTGGTGTCCTCACTAGTGATATTCAGGAAGAGAGTAGTCTGAAAACATTTCGCCTATCTCTCCTATGTTGACCATTTTGTTAGTTTTGGAATGTCCCAAATTTATATAAGGGTTGTTCCAACATTCTGTGCGATGCCATCCTTGCCTCCCCCTGTATAAATTTATCCAGAGGCGGAAGGTTGTTAATGGCATCCAGTGCTGCAGTCAGGGTACTTGAAATGGCCCCTATTGTGATTAGTTCCGCTGGTCTTTGTATCCTTGCCAATTTTACGGTGCACGTTACTTGCTTAACTTTTGGCCACCAAACAATAGGGATGTAGCGAACTAGAACCAACAGATGTCTCCTCTGCTCTAGCCGGTATGCGCTAGCCGTTCGTCACTTGTTTTTTCCAGTTGTCGTCTGCTGGTACCATGCTTTTAAATGGCGTTTCATCTTAGCAGACTGAAAAAAGGTTCGAACTTTTCTATTTTTGTAGCGGGTAAAGCGCTACCAGGCGCATTTCTTTGTATACTGGACAGTTCCAGAATATATTTACGTGAAAAAGCTTAAAGAAAAATTGCAGAAGATAGACGCTATATAAGTCGAAAAGAAGGAAGAATAAGCTGACAAATACATTGAGAAATGCCCGCTATTAACTACATTACTATGTTCCCGACGTACAAAATGTTATGCAGATCAGTGGCGGCCGGCCAAGTGAAGGGAGTGAAGGGGAGTGAAGGGGCGCTTCACCTACAATTTACACCTAAATTTAAAAATAAACATTCTATAAATATTAACAAATCGTGTATTCTTTGTCCTCACTCTCGTTGTTCCTGTACACGGCTACAATGTCTTAACTCTCACGGTCAATTTCCGAGTGAAGGGAAACGAGAAAAAAATTTAGCAAACAGGACAGGCCGGCGATTTCATTGTACACTCTCTCTCTCTCTCCAGCTCTCTCTCTAACTCTCTCTAACTCTCTCTTTAACTCTCTCTAACTCTCTCTCTCTAACACTCTCTCTAACTTTCTCTCTAACTCTCTCTCTAACTCTCTCTCTATAACTCTCTCTAACTCTCTTTCTAACTCTCTCTCTCTAACTCTCTCTCTCTAACTCTCTCTCTCTCTAACTCTCTCTCTCTCTAACTCTCTCTCTAACTCTCTCTCTAACTCGCTCTCTAACTCTCTCTAAGTCTCTCTCTCTAACTCTCTCTCTAAGTCTCTCTCTCTAACTCTCTCTCTATCTCTCTAACTCTCTCTCTAACTCTCTCTCTAAGTCTCTCTCTCTAACTCTCTCTCTCTAACTCTCTCCCTCTAACTCTCTCTCTAACTCTCTCTCTAACTCACTCTCTAACTCTCTCTCTCTAACTCTATCTCTAACTCTCTCTAACTCTCTCTCTACTCTCTCTCTAACTCTCTCTCTAACTCTCTCTCTAATTCTCTCTCTCTGACTCTCTCTCTAACTCTCTCTCTAACTCTCTCTCTCTAACTCTCTCCCTCTAACTCTCTCTCTAACTCTCTCTCTAACTCACTCTCTAACTCTCTCTCTAACTCTATCTCTAACTCTCTCTAACTCTCTCTCTCTAACTCTCTCTCTAACTCTCTCTAACTCTCTCTCTAATTCTCTCCCTCTGACTCTCTCTCTAACTCTCTCTCTCTCTCTCTAACCCTCTCTTTCTAACTCTCTCTCTTTCTCTCTCTCTCTCTCTCTCTCTCTCTCTCTCTCTCTCTCTAACTCGCTCTCTCTAACTCTCTCTCTAACTCTATCTCTAACTCTCTCTCTAACTCTCTCTCTAACTCTCTCTCTAATCCTCTCTCTCTGACTCTCTCTCTCTAACTCTCTCTCTAACCCTCTCTCTCTAACTCTCTCTCTTTCTCTCCCTAACTCTCTCTCTCTACTACTCTCTCTACAACTCTCTCTCTCTAACTCTCTCTCTATAACTCTCTCTCTCTAACTCTCTCTCTCTAACTCTCTTCCTCTCTACCTCTAACGCTCTCTGTGTAACTCTCTCTCTCTCTCTAACTCTCTCTCTAACTCTCTCTCTCTCTAACTCTCTCTCTCTCTCTAACTCTCTCTAACTCTCTCTAACTCTCTAACTCTCTCTAACTCTCTAACTCTCTCTAACTCTCTCTCTCTCTCTGTATAACTCCCTCTCTCTTTCTCTATCTCTCTCTAACTCACTCTGTCTCTCTAACTCTCTCTCTCTAGCTCTCTTTATCTCTCTAACTCTCTCTCTCTGTCTAACTCTCTCTCTAACCCTCTCTCTAACTCTCTCTCTAACTCTCTCTCTCTAACTCTCTCTCTCTAACTCTCTCTCTCTAACTCTCTCTCTAACACACTAACTCTCTCTCTCTAACTCTCTCTCTCTAACTCTCTCTCTCTAACTCTCCCTCTATCTCTAACTCTCACTCTCTCTAACTACCTCTCTCTCTCTTTCTCTAACTCTCTCTAACTCTCTATCTCTCTCTCGCTAACTCTCTCTCTAACTCTCTCTCTCTCTAACTCTCTATCTCTCTCTAACTCTCTCTTCTCTAACTATCTCTCTCTAACTCTCTCTTCTCTAACTCTCTCTCTCTCGAACTCTCTCTCTGTCTGTCTGTCTGTCTGTCCGTCTGTCCCCTTCTCGCACTATACCTGGAGTCTGGATGTGAGGCGATTTTGTCCACCAAACCGGGTCCATTCACTATTAGTGGGGTTGCTATGACAACATGACGTCAAATTCTTTACGAATAGTTTTGTTCCACTACTTTTGTGATGCGACGTTTTCAACACGGTGACATCCCTCCCCTGCAGCGAACTTCAGAACCCGCCAGATCACTTTTAAACCAAATCCACTCCACGACCAATTTTTCTTGCACCCTCGTGACTTGTATTGTACTTGTGACAAGGCATTAGTTAGTGTTGCTAGACTCTTCTTCTAGTGCGGATGTTCGCGAGCTTTTAGTGGAATGTGTTATTGTGTAATGTTACCGATATGAATCCTATTATAACGATTTAGTTTGCAATTTACTTGAGACACCGTTCTCTAGGTGGAAATACGAAGACAAAAAAGACGTTTTGACAACTGGACGACCTACCATACTATTAACTCTTAGTGTGACGAAGGAAAAAAACGGTAAAAGCTACAATATAAATTTCAAGGAATCTTGGTTTTCTGAGTTCTCATGGTTGTGCAGTAACCCAACTCTAGGCAAACTATTTTGTTGGCCCTTTTGCGTTTTAGCAACGATCACAATGTTTGGAATAAAGACGGATTCTCGGATTTTAAGAACATTTCGCGAGCTTTAAATAAACATAAGGATTCTGCTCAACATCTAAAATGTAAATTACAATTGAACACATTTTCCAAGAATAGAAATAGAATTGTTGACGCCATTAGTATGGTCAGTAGTAGTAGGTCAAGATCAAGTAAAAGTAGGCCAAGGTCAAGTGAGTAGTAATGGGGCAGGTTTGGCTCACCGACGCCTCTTCCAGACGCCTAGTTAGGGCCTTTTGTCCAGTGACGTCACGGGAGTCGATTCGAATAATGTAATTACGCCCTTATGCTCTGTGCTATTCCAGATTCATCCATACTTCTTGTTTAGGATTTAGGCCCTATGGTTAGTATTCCCGTTACGCAACAGGAACAGTCTCTATACTTAATCCCTTTGATCCGGGACGTCCTGTGATGTCATGGGAGTCGATTCGAATAATGTAATTACGCCCTTATACACTAAGCTATTCCCGACTCATCCTGACGCATAGTTAGGCCGTTCGATCCGATCTAGTTAGGCCCTTTGATCCGGAAAGTCATGGGAGTCGATTCGAGCAATATAGTTGTGACCTTATACACTATGCTACTCCTGATTCATCCTGAGACCTAGTTAGGCCCTTTGATCCTACCCAGTTAGGCCCTTTGATCCGGAACGTCAAGGGAGTCGTTTCGAACAATGGAGTTACGCCCTTTCGCACTATGCTATTCCCGCTTCATCCCGACACCTGTTATTAGGCCCTTTGGACCAAGGAGACGTTATGGACGTCATGGTAGTCATTTCGAACAATGTAGTTACGCCTTTTAGCACTATGTTATCCATATTCATCCCGACACCTGTTATTAGGCCCTTTGGACCAAGGAGGCGTTATGGACGTTAGGGTAGTCGTTTCGAACAATGTAGTTACGCCTTTTCGCACTATGTTATCTATATTCATCCCAAAGACTGTAATTAGGCCCTCTGGACCAAAAAGACGTCATGGTAGTCGTTTTGAACAATGTAGTTACACCCTTTCGCACTGTGTTATCCATATTCATCCCGACACCTGTTATTTGGCCCTTTGGACCAAGGGAATGTTTGAGAAGACATGGGAATCGTTTCAAACAAAGAAGCTACATCTTTTTGGATTATACTATTCCCTGATTCATTCACACAGACGCCATTTACAATTTAGGCCTTTTGGCAGAAAATTCTGTTGGCATAGAGTCGCTGTTATGTAAATAGGACCTATCTCCTATACTTACGTCTTTAGTTACTGTAACAAGGACCTATGATAACAATTACGTACAACATGGCGGAAGAGTGCATGAACGAATAATTAAATGGTTACCACCACCACTACCATCACCAACATCATCATTTTGAAATACTACTACCACCACAACTACTACTACTACTACCACTACTACTACTACTACTACTCCTACTACTACTACTACTACTACTACTACTGCTACTACTACTACTAATACTACTACCACCACCATCACCACCATCAATACCATCACCAACACCATCATTTTGAAATACTACTACTGCTACTACTAATACCATTACCATTACCACCACCACCAGCTGTACTAACACTACTACTAATACTACCCTGTCAATAATTAGTAGTAGTATAATTTTAACGTAGACATTGTTCACGCAAAGAAGTTTGAAATCAGAATGAGATCATGCAGTTTTACAACAAGTATTTATATGATGCTAGGTTTATGACACTAGATCATGACCTAATTTAAAAGGCGTCATATTTATGGCCATTCTATAACAGAAGACTTCCTGTAACTGTACTTTGTTTAGTAATAAGGAGAAAATAGAATATCAAACAATCGATAAGACAGTTCCCGTATGAAATGACGTGTTGTTATGGAATCATAGCTAAATGAAGACAACTGATAATAAATATTGCTACAAGATCCGGAAATAATTACATATATAACGGTTATGCAATCGTGATTACAGAGTTCCGTATAACTGTTACGCTTGTATTTCAAGAAACCTTTACCTTTAGAGATGATATGATAAAGTATGACTAACAAAGTTTCGTTACAATAGTTAATTCTGACTTGTAGATAGAAAAAAAAGTTATGTTTTTCTTGTACTTCAAAGGAGTTTCTGATATAACCCTACATAGTTATGCATTAACAACTAGACCTTTGTACCAGTTTGGATCTTAATCCTAAAGGTACGGAGTTGATAGAAAAATTCTCATTTCTGAACAGTATTTTATTATTCTGTCAAAACCTATTGATATTTATATATATATATATTTATATATATATATTTATATATATATATTTATATATATATTTTTATATATATATATATATATATATATATATATATATATAGACAGTTAGTTCATTTTTTTATAAAAGTTATTACATCGATAGTTGACAATTTAGGCTATGTACTAGTTCTCACCATTTATGCTTTACGTACAGACCAGATAAAAAATCATTTGAGACGATTTTGATACAAATTACATTGTAAACAGTATTTTATTGTTAGATGGGTAGGCAGTGTGCATAATTCATGTAGAGGGTTATACGTCGACAGTTTTATTTTACTTAATATATAAATATTACCCACACACACACACACACAACTCTTAAGAGCAAATCTTTTGCATTTGTTTTTTTCGAACACTTTTAGATTATGTTCTAAGAAGTTTTATCATCGTTGTTGTGCCTGAAGCTGTCTTCTAAACTCAAATATGTACAAAATATACATATAAATAGAATGTATTTAGGAATCCCGAATGCTTTATCACAACTTTGTTATACTGCAGAAAAAAATTATTGAAAATGCGAAGACTTTTGAAAGTTGAAAACCAAAGTGTTTAAGATTGTTCGAAAAGCAATACATGAAAATCAATCGGACATGATATTTTCCTAATATTCTAGTGCTGATCACGAACTTCAGAATATGTTTAACTATGATTCAACACTATCGTAAAAAAAATTTATATGAAAACCCTTTTTTTCATACTAATACATGTACAGAACTCGTCAGATTCTAGTTTTAAATAACATACGAGATGTTAACTATGTGTTATGTCATGAGACATCCGAGCTAAATCTGTCTTACGCTCGGTTTCAAAGCTTGTGGCGTGCCTATCGGGCCTGCCCTCATAATTAGGGGCAAATTCCAGAGCCGTACAGAAAATTTAATGAAAAATACAGTAAGGATAGAAGAAGGGAACGTAATATACCTATAAATACAGAAATACTGAAACCAGATTCAACAATTTATTACAAACTTTGTTAGGTTAATAAACCAAGAAACAATAAGGCCCTACAATATGTAAAAGAAAATACCTAAACACCCTAACTCCATAAGAACAACGGGGGGTGTGGCCATCTCAACTCACGGAAAGAAGTTACGACTGATAAGACTGTACAGAATATAATAAACTAAAAAAAAGAGAATAATAAATGCAATAATAATCCGAAACACTGGTGGGCAAAAAAAAAAATAAATAAATAAAATAACTTAACTAAACATAATCGGCAGTGAAATAAACACAACAAAAGAAACCCACCAGGTACAAAGAAATATGAAAAGACTCAAAAAAACTACCGCATACCTGAGCTTAAGGAAGAGTCCTAGGCTATGGACCCCAAGAAGAACCGCTCGCTTCCGAAGTCTGGTCTTGAATTCTAAAAAAAAAAAAAAAAAAAAAAAGGTTCGTGAAGCGAGACCTCAAACCCTCACGAAAAATCTACCAGCAAACCGGAACACGTGACTTCGTGACGTCAGAAAACAGCGAGATAGGAAAGAAGGAGAAAAATGAAAAAGAAAGCAGTCCACGAGACGAGATGACCACCGAGAAAATAGTAAGTACCTTTGGCATAAAAGAACATTATACAGTGTGCCGAAATATAGGCGGCACAGACTCCCTCGACGCAGAAAGAAAAACATTTTTGAAGAATTCAAAAATGTTTTTCGAAAAATAAATTTTATTGCAGAGCAGGTTCGAAAAGTTTATATCTTCACTTCACTTCTACAACTCACGAGGAGGTCCACAAAAGAATGTACTATAACACCATTTTAACTGTAGACAATGGATTCATAATAATATTCCATCTAATAAATTGGAGTAGAAAATACATACATAAACTTGTGTATTTACAGCTTACCAAGTCCATTTGTTACTGTAATTAATGTAGTGAATAACGGGGTAGTGGAGTCCTTTTCAACACATACCCCATCACAACGAGTACTCTTGGGTAGTAATGGTGAGTAGAATATAGTAGTTGACTCAGCATGCTTGAATGAAGACAGGTACAATGTGTATGTACCCAAACTGAAGATATAGCAGCAAATCCTCACTGATGCCGGACCTGATGATTACTTTCAGGTCAAAAGGAACCAAGTTGAACGTCTTCAACGTGCTACCAGGAGAATCTGAGCACCGTAGACAAAATGTGGCCTCAGGAGTTCGTAGAGTGAAGACTTAGTGGCCCATCCAGCAAAGAAGAGAACAGCGTAGATGTCAAGGGAGCCACCAGACACAATCCGAACATACATAGAAAGCTGAAATCAATAAATACAGCGGCAGAAAAAGGTACTTACAAACAAGTTACCCCCTATAGAGTTTTATGTGAAAACAATCTACCTGTTTTTATTTTATTTTATTTTGCTGAAAGTTTTTTTTATATAAATTTTAATTAATTCAATACGGCGAAAAGTGAAGTTGTCCTGAAGGGACCACAATTAGAAATTGTATTACAATAGAAAAATCTATTTACAAAAATGACACGAAAATTAATTAAATTAAAAAAATATTTTACATTAAATACAATTACGATAGTTAAATTTATATATACAAGAGAAAAATACTAGCTGAAATATCAGCACAATAAAGCAATGTATAATAAACTATCATTGAATACAATATGCTTTGAAATATTTATATACAGTTGCAAGTAAAAACGATTACACAATTAGAATAAAATTAGACAAAATTTAATGAAAATGATTTTATAATGTAGAATTGTTGTGATGAGAAGATGTTACGATGTTATGGTATGAGGATGTTATGATATGAAAAAGTGATGACATTATGAAGTCCGGACTTCAAGGAATTAATAATGATGGAAATTTTAGGAACGGAAACGGGAGTGGATAAATAGTGTAGACTTCCAGATATTGTTCCATGGTAATAAGTATTTGAGCGCTCTATCAAAAGGGAAAGCTACAGTGCTAACAGCAAAACACTACCCGCGAACCGAACATACAAAACATAATAAGAGTAAGAATACAAATATCACTTACATATAAAAATAGATAATTTTGGCCATTAAGTGACAAAGTAGGACATGTCCTAATGATAAGTGCATTTAGAAAATTGTCGTAAGCTAATTTAGGCAAGACCAGAACTTCTTTAAGTCTAAATTTGTTTAGCAAACGCAAGGAACGAATTACAACTAGAGCGACGAGAATGAATCTAGGGCACAAACATCCTTTACAATATCGACGAGTTTTGTTTTTATAAAATATCTCTATATAACTTATATGTTTTTCTATGTAAATTAATTCAACGCTCATAGGCCTAGTTAATTTATTTAGTCAAATACAAATAATAAAATATATTTTTTTTTTACAATAATTGTTACAACAGTATGCTATAATTCTTTTTCCTGTATTACATAAAAGAACGCCAACCGATTTTTGGAGATAGTAGAGATCAAAATAATAATGTAGATAATTTATTATTAGACCCACTAAATTTCGTTGGTGTGATTTTTATTTCAGGGTCAGCGGAGAGTAAACTCCAGAGCACCAGGTATGCGGCAAAGAGAGAAAAAAAAACAAACAAACAAAAGAACAAAACCAGAAAGATGGCCAACACCCGCACGCAAGGGACAGCAAGAATGAAGGCAAAACCCCGAGACAAACGGACGAAGAAAGAATACGAAGAAAATTTAGAGAATGAATAAAAATATAATGTAATTACAGAATGTAAAGCATGATCAAAATATTTATAATAAATTTAGCAAAAGTGAAAAGAGAAAACTGGCATATTTGTACTTACTAAATTGAATAAAGAAATCTGGAGAAAATTTATTATTTACTGAATGAATGAGAGAGAAATTTTGAATAAGCAAAGCCAAACTACGGCACTGGACGCCGAAATAGGTCATGCAAATGCGAAATATTTTTAAAAGGTACCAAAATCAAGGCAAACGGTATAAGACTAAACAAATCCCCAAGATATCAGGTTAAATTCGATAGAAAAGTTTGACAAAACTTACCCCATAACAAAACACGTCGATCGGGCGGACAACATCCGGAAAACTTCCTCGGACAAACTACCACCAAAACGGTCCAAAAAAACACCAGAACTTTGCTGATGAGACACGTTTATCGGGCAAAGAAATGACCGGAAAATAACCTCGGAAAAACCCAGAAAATTATACTAGCACCCAACCACGAAAGACTGCAATAAAGGTTACAAAACTATTCCGCCAATAAAACCCATAGTTCAGAAAGCACAGAGAACTACTCACGTGAGACTGACTAGAACAGAGGCCACTAACCCAACATAACAGACAAAAAAAATTCCGTCAAAACGCTGAGAGCAAAAATAGAAATGAAATACGGTATGGTACCTATAGGAAATATACTAGAAAAATTTTCAGACTAGATGAAAATAATTTACAATTTACTTATTCAAAAAACTTGCGAATTCATGCTTCGTGGGCATAGAAAAGAAGACCTACCGGAACAGAACCCGGGAAATTCCTTGGCCCAGCAAGCCCCTAACCTAACTCAGAAAACAGCAAGACTGTGGATGAATGGTGCATATGGCAAAATTACTAGGCAAGATATCAAAAATGAACAGCAAACGGGCTAGACAAAATATTCCCAAAGAAAACAGGCAGCTAAAGCATTAAAAGATATGAAAACAGAGCACAAACCACACGCACCGCCCCCGGAAAAATAGGCCTCGAAAAGACTGGCCACTTAAACACCAGACAATGCTGATGAACACAGTCTTACGGGCACAAAACATCACGGAAAGCAGCACGGAAACGGCTAAAAAAAAAAACTTACTACCCTGCCTCAAGCCAACAAAACCCGACAGCAAAAAAACCCACAGAGACTTGCTCTAGTGAGACTGCCGGAACGAAAGCAATTACCCTACGTATCTGGCGAAAAATTCCACCAGATCGCAGAGAGCAGAAAATAGAAGTAAATATGAAACGGCATGGTACAAATACTGAAAAATAAAGCATAAGGCTCACAGTAAGACCGCCGGGGCAGTACAGCCATGAAAAATAATGACACAACTAACCTGCCAGGGAAAACATTTCGACGACTAACCTAACCCGAAAACAGGATAATAGAAAAACTTGAAAAATTTTGAAAAACCCTAGAAAAACTGCCAAAATGACTGAAAATTTACGATCGACGAGCTCTGCTACCACTTTGTGGCGTGCCTATCGGGCCTGCCCTCATAATTAGGGGCAAATTCCAGAGCCGTACAGAAAATTTAATGAAAATTACAGTAAGGATAGAAGAAGGGAACGTAATATACCTATAAATACAGAAATACTGAAACCAGATTCAACAATTTATTACAAACTTTGTTAGGTTAATAAACCAAGAAACAATAAGGCCCTACAATATGTAAAAGAAAATACCTAAACACCCTAACTCCATAAGAACAACGGGGGGTGTGGCCATCTCAACTCACGGAAAGAAGTTACGACTGATAAGACTGTACAGAATATAATAAACTAAAAAAAGAGAATAATAAATGCAATAATAATCCGAAACACTGGTGGGCAAAAAAAAATAATAATAACTTAACTAAACATAATCGGCAGTGAAATAAACACAACAAAAGAAACCCACCAGGTACAAAGAAATATGAAAAGACTCAAAAAAACTACCGCATACCTGAGCTTAAGGAAGAGTCCTAGGCTATGGACCCCAAGAAGAACCGCTCGCTTCCGAAGTCTGGTCTTGAATTCTAAAAAAAAAAGGTTCGTGAAGCGAGACCTCAAACCCTCACGAAAAATCTACCAGCAAACCGGAACATGTGACTTCGTGACGTCAGAAAACAGCGAGATAGGAAAGAAGGAGAAAAATGAAAAAGAAAACAGTCCACGAGACGAGATGACCACCGAGAAAATAGTAAGTACCTTTGGCATAAAAGAACATTATACAGTGTGCCGAAATATAGGCGGCAAAAGCTAAAATTAAAGTGAAAGTGTGCGATGCACAGTGCTGATAATGCATAAAGGTTGTTTAATTTTTTCTGTGCTGTTTAAACATAATATTTAAGATTATAAATAACATTTCTAATATGCAATGGAATTTTAACTGTGCAATCATTTTCGTCTCTCATTTTTTGTTTAAAGATCTGCATGAAGGACTGTTTGAAAATTTATAACTCATTCAAATAAAGGATTCACAAATAACTTAAGTTTTTTATTACTGTTTAGAAATGTTTATTTCCAGATAGAAAAGGAGACTTTTTATAAGGCCGAGGGGATGATGAGGATGTTCCTCTTGACACTCACACATTAGCAGAAAACAAAACAATGTTAAAGTCTGGAATGTTTTTACCTGTTTATATGCTGGTCACCATTACTCATTGACCTGAATTAAAATCTAATGTCCTGTATCAATTCGTCAGAGAGTCATTCACCTTTTACCGTTAACGGGTGTTCGGAATTAACTTCTCTCCATGAGTCATAGACATGATTCGACACGTCTACCACAGACATGCGGATTGATATCAAGAAGGTCATACATCTTTTTCCGTTACTCGATACCTGGAATGAAGTCTAGACATGATTCAGCAGGTCTCTTACGGAGAGAGAGAGAGAGAGAGAGAGAGAGGATTTGTATTTAAATATGTATGAAAGACATGTTATATCTAACAGGTAGATAAACAGGCTATTTGTACAATAATAATAGTAGTTTCAATTTCACCTACTGTATATAACAACATTAATTTCTTATACACAAGGCATATAATATACAGTAATCATTACACATGTCAGCGAATCTCGATATATTTAAGGTAATAACTAGGCAGAGGATTTTTATGTGATATAACTTTCAGAAATATGTACATCGTTTGTAAATAAAAGTGTATTGTAACAACATTTTATTTCTTTGCTAGAAAATATAAGTTTACGGATTGTTAAATTGCTGTATTAATCATAATCAGCTCACTTCACCCCCTAAGTATTGAAAGACAGTTGTCCCTTGCATTTAACCTTATAAGCTTTCGTTGGAAGACAACTTTGCCTAATGTACAGATGTCCTGTGTGTATAGTCTTGTGTCTAAAATGTACTTTTCTATAGAGAAAAAATGTCCTCTTTACAATAATACGTATTTAAGCAGAGTTGTTCTTTGAATAATATTCTCAGTGATTCTATGTTATTTTTGCTTCGAATTTCTTTTCCCGCAGAAGATGTCCAGGTAGTATTAATTTACTTAGTACATGAGTAACAAATAAGAGTGTTTTATATTGCAAATTTTAAATAGAATACAGTACCATCTATTAAACATTTTTATAAAACCAACACATTTCATAAGTAATAATTTACGATTTTTGGTCATTTGTTTTAAAATTTGGGTAATTTCTTTTATTTATTTCTTGCTATTTTTAGGGCAAAAATTCATTTATATTTTGCATTTACACTATTTTTTTTTATCATAAAATATCTTGCGTTAGTAAACACATTAAAGTCCTGGTTCTAATAATAGGGTTCCTAATCATACTGTTTTATTATAAATTACTTTAACGTTTTAATTAAAATACTTACGTAGGGAAATAATAATATAGTCTCAACAATGTAACGATAACTTGAAATGAACTTAACAAAATCTACATTATAATTTTTACCATATTGAAAGTTGACTTGCAGTTTGTTTCGTGTACTGTTAGCACCAAGACGTTTTCAGTCCCAAGCTTAAATGTATGTTCTGATTTCAGTTTTAATTGATCACATAACTTTTCTCTGCTACTAAATTTACATTCTAATTTATTCCGTCATGAATTTTTCGCAACTATGTAACGATAACTTGAAATGAACTTAACAAAATCTACATTATAATTTTTTTACCATATTGAAAGTGGACTCGCAGTTTGTTTCGTGTACTGTTAACACCGAGACGTTTTCAGTCCCAAGCTTAAATGAATGTTCTGATTTCAGTTTTAAAATGATCACATAACTTTTCTCTGCTACTAAATTTACATTCTATTTTATTCCTTCATGAAAGTTAATATCCATTTACAGTTGCATGTAAAGACAAAAATTTTATAACGTTATATGGTAATAATTTTTTAATAGTGTCTTTCAGTTCTTTTAAGTTAAAGACAAATTTGTGGAAACAGTTGTATGCAGAGAGAAACTGAAAAACATCACACTGTTTGTTTTAATACAGTTGCAGGAGAAGAGAAAAAGATATAATGTGTGTTTGAACAAAATAAAATTCTGGTAAACATCTACATCCATTGAAATAATTTTTGGATAGCGTCTTTTTCTTCTTTTAAGTTAAAGACAAAGTTGTGGAAATAGTTGTATGCAGAGACAAAAAGTGGTATAATGTGTGCCGTTCTTAACCATACACATCACTTTCGCTGCATACAACCGTGATCATCAGGAACACAAGTACAAGGCGACATTTTACCTGTACCGCAAACATCCCAGCCCTAGGTCTATGAGGACCTCACCTTTAGATTTATTTATAAACTTGCAGTAGGGGGCCCCATCTTTTATGCTCATTTGTTGGTTCGTCCCTTTCTTCTCATTGTCCTATTTGTGCATGACACTACACACACACACTCGGCTACATCCAAGTATCCAGTATAGTAGAATCCATCTTCGCTCATTTTGCCCAAGTTCATAAACGGTAAGGGTCTGTCTTTAAAAGTTTTACGTCGATCAGATTGTTTAGACATATCAAGCGTTGTCCCATTATATGGCATAAAATATAGAGCCATCCTACACCTTCTCGCTCATGTACTGTAAAAAAAAGGTATAATTATAAGTTCTTATCCTGTATGACAATGAAACACGTTTGAACCTGCCTCGTACGTGTATGAGCATGAAATAATTTCGAACAAGTCTGTAGTGATGCAATATCCTATGATGTCATAAATAAAGAATTTGCTGATGGAACACCTACGAATTTTGTGATACTCTTTAAGACATCTCTAGACAGAGAAGCTCTACACGTCGTCCGAAACAAAAGTGCTGAAGGAAAGGATGCCAGATATGTCTTCCCTAACGTGAACACCGTGAGTCCTAACATCATTATTTGTTTTGAAACGTCAGAAGCAGGTCACTATGAGTCTTTGAAGGTACATACTTGTGCAAACATACTGTACAAAACTTTAACGTTCTAAAAGATAGCTTATACTTGTTTGTGTAAGCATATTTGATACATAGGTTCTACCCCTGAAGAAAACTAAATTATTTTACACAACTTGTGATTAAAAACTGTAGAATATTATTTAAATGTAGAAATATTACTAACTTGTACCTAATTAATTTGAAAAGATCTTCTTTGTACACTTCACTCGCTATGAAAACTAAATTATTTATACAAGTCATGCTTGAAAACTGACAGAATAATATTTAAATCAAAAAATTATTCACAAAAATGTTTATCTTCTTGTTAATTAGAAGAAACTTACTACTTCTTCACTCATGCTAATACGAAAACGAAATTATTTTACACTTCTTGTGATTAAAAACTCTATAATATGAAATAAATTTAGAAAATATTACTAACGTGTACCTAATTAATTTCAAAATGTCTTCTTTGAACACTTCAGTCGAAATACAAACTAAATTATTTATACAAGTCATGGTTGAAAACTGACAGAATATTATTTAATTAAAAAAGTATTCACAAAATTGTCAAACTTGTTGTTAATTAGAAGAAAACTTACTACTTCTGCACTCACGCTAATACGAAAACAAAATTATTTTACACAACTTGTGATTAAGGACTGTATAATATTATTTAAATGTAGAAAATATCACTAACTTCAATCTAGTTATTTTGAAAATGTCTTCTTTCTACACTTCCGTCGCTATGAAAGCTAAATTATTTATACAAGTCATGGTTTAAAACGGAGAAAATGTTATTTAAATCAAAAATACATTTACAAAAATGCCTAACTTGTTAATTAGAAGAAACATACTACTTCTTCACTCAAGCTAATACGAAAACGAAATTATTTTACACAACTTGTGATTAAAAACTGTATAGTATTATATAAATGTAGAAAATATTACTAACGTGTACCTAATTAATTTCAAAATGTCTTCTTTGAACACTTCAGTCGCTATACAAACTAAATTATTTATACAAGTCATGGTTGAAAAACTGTCAGAATATTATTTAAATAAAAAAAGTGTTCACAAAAATGACAAACTAGTTGTTAATTAGAAGAAAACTTACTACTTCTGCACTCACGCTAATACGAAAACAAAATTATTTTACACAACTGGTGATTAAAGACTGTATAATATTATTTAAATGTAGAAATTATCACTAACTTCAATCTAGTTATTTTGAAAATGTCTTCATTCTACACTTCAGTCGCTATGAAAACTAAATTATTTATACAAGTCACGGTTGATAACTGACAGAATATTATTTATATAAAAAAAAGTATTCACAAACTGAAAAGAACAGAATGACACTATCCAAAATATTATTTCCATGGATGTAGATGTTCACCAGAATTTTATTTTGTTCAAACACACATTATATCTTTTTCTCTTCTCCTGCAACTGTATTAAAACAAACAGTGTGATGTTTTTCAGTTTCTCTCTGCATACAACTGTTTCCACAACTTTGTCTTTAACTTAAAAGAACTGAAAGACACTATTAAAAAATTATTACCATATAACGTTATAACATTTTTGTCTTTACATACAACTGTAAATGGAAATTAACTTTCATGAAGGAATAAAATAGAATGTAAATTTAGTAGCAGAGAAAAGTTATGTGATCATTTTAAAACTGAAATCAGAACATTCATTTAAGCTTGGGACTGAAAACGTCTCGGTGTTAACAGTACACGAAACAAACTGCAAGTCCACTTTCAATATGGTAAAAGAATTATAATGTAGATTTTGTTAAGTTCATTTCAAGTTATCGTTACATAGTTGCGAAAAATTCATGACGGAATAAATTAGAATGTAAATTTAGTAGCAGAGAAAAGTTATGTGATCAATTAAAACTGAACTCAGAACATACATTTAAGCTTGGGACTGAAAACGTCTTGGTGTTAACAGTACACGAAACAAACTGCAAGTCCACTTTCAATATGGTAAAAAAGTTATAATGTAGATTTTGTTAAGTTCATTTCATGTTATCGTTACATAGTTGCGAAAAATTCATGACGGAATAAATTAATGTAAATTTAGTAGCAGTGAAAAGTTATGTGATCATTTAAAACTGAAATCAGAACATATATTTAAGCTTGGGACTGAAAACGTCTTGGTGTTAACAGTATACGAAACAAACTGCAAGTCAACTTTCAACATGGTAAAAATTATGATGTAGATTTTGTTAAGTTCATTTCAAGTTATCGTTACATAGTTGCGAAAAATTCATGACGGAATAAATTAGAATGTAAATTTAGTAGCAGAGAAAAGTTATGTGATCAATTAAAACTGAAATCAGAACATACATTTAAGCTTGGGACTGAAAACGTCTTGGTGTTAACAGTACACGAAACAAACTGCAAGTCAACTTTCAATATGGTAAAAATTATAATGTAGATTTTGTTAAGTTCATTTCAAGTTATCGTTACATTGTTGAGACTATATTATTATTTCCCTACGTAAGTATTTTAATTAAAACGTTAAAGTAATTTATAATAAAACAGTATGATTAGGAACCCTATTATTAGAACCAGGACTTTAATGTATTTACTAACGTAGATATTTTATGACAAAAAAAATAGTGCAAATGCAAAATATAAATGAATTTTTGCCCTAAAAATAGCAAGAAATAAATTACAGAAATTACCCAAATTTTAAAACAAATGACCAAAAATCGTAAATTATTACTTATAAAATGTGTTGGTTTTAGAAAAATGTTTAATAGATGGTACTGTATTCTATTTAAAATTTGCAATATAAAACACTCTTATTTGTTACTCATGTACTAAGTAAATTAATACTACCTGGACATCTGCGGGAAAAGAAATTCGAAGCAAAAATAATATAGAATCACTGAGAATATTATTCCAAGAACAACCTCTGTTTAAATACGTATTATTGTAAAGAGGACATTTTTTCTCTATAGAAAAGTACATTTTAGACACAAGACTATACACACAGGACATCTGTACATTAGGCAAAGTTGTCTTCCAACGAAAGCTTATAAGGTTAAATGCAAGGGACAACTGTCTTTCAATACTTAGGGGGTGAAGTGAGCTGATTATGATTAATACAGCAATTTAACAATCCGTATCTGCAGATATTCACAACATAATTTAATCTCAAATGTCATGGAATATGTGTGATAAGTGCTTAAAATTTTCATATACTCCAAAAGAAAAGGAAGACAAAGATTTTAAAAAAAGGGACAGAAAGAGCATATTAAAAGGAAAGAAATGGCAAAGGATTTTAATAACTTGGAGAAGGAAAGTGCACGAGAAAACGAATCTGTGCAGGCTAATTTGACTTGCAAGCTGTGCTCTACTGCCCTAAAGTAAATGCAAAGTCAGTATTCTATAAAGGATTTCTGTTTATAATTTCACAGTTCTTAATGTAAGAGAAAACAAAACAGATTATTACATGTGGGACGAGGCACAAGCGCCCGGGTTATGATGGTCCTCTTTGCATAAGCAAAGAAAAGAAAAATGATCTTATGCTTGTTTTCCTTATTGGATATCGCTGATAAACATTCCAATTGTTTATTTACCAGTAATTGTGCTGATGAAACATTATAAATACAGCTGCGGTAATATCTGTTGATGCTTAGGACTGCAATACAGTCATATGTTACATAGCAATAGCCACCAAGTTAAGGATCAGACAAACGTAACTACATGCATAATTTTATAAAATAATTTATTATCACCTCCTAAGTGATTAGAATGTGTAACTTCTAATAGAAGCAACAACAATAAATGAAATATACTTCTTATTTACAGCAAAATATTTCGCAAAAAAATATTAGAAAATATCCATTTGTTAGGCCAAAACCTTTAAATCGATTTATCTCAAAATACTGTTTTTGTACTTACGTCTCTCTGATCCTAAATGGGCCCATTTTTCTAGCAAAGATATAAAATCTTGTTACAATACACTTTTATTTACAAACGATGTACATATTTCTGAAAGTTATATCACATAAAAATCCTCTGCCTAGTTATTACCTTAAATATATCGAGATTCGCTGACATGTGTAATGATTACTGTATATTATATGCCTTGTGTATAAGAAATTAATGCTGTTATATACAGTAGGTGAAATTGAAACTACTATTATTATTGTACAAATAGCCTGTTTATCTACATGTTAGATATAACATGTATTTCATACATATTTAAATACAAATCCTCTCTCTCTCTCTCTCTCTCTCTCTCCGTAAGAGACCTGCTGAATCATGTCTAGACTTCATTCCAGGTATCGAGTATCGGAAAAAGATGTATGACCTTCTTGATATCAATCCGGATGTCTGCGGTAGACGTGTCGAATCATATCTATGACTCATGGAGAGAAGTTAATTCCGAACACCCGTTAACGGTAAAAGGTGAATGACTCTCTGACGAATTGATAAAGGACATTAGATTTTAATTCAGGTCAATGAGTAATGGTGACCAGTATATAAACGTAAAAACATTCCAGACTTTAACATTGTTTTGTTTTCTGCTAATGTGTGAGTGTCAAGAGGAACATCCTCATCATCCCCTCGGCCTTATAAAAAGTCTCCTTTTCTATCTGGAAATAAACATTTCTAAACAGTAATAAAAAACTTAAGTTATTTGTGAATCCTTTATTTGAACGAGTTATAAATTTTCAAACAGTCCTTCATGGAGATCTTTAAACAAAAAATGAGAGACGAAAATAATTGCACAGTTAAAATTCCATTGCATATTAGAAATGTTATTTATAATCTTAAATATTATGTTTAAACAGCACAGAAAAAATTAAACAACCTTTATGCATTATCAGCACTGTGTATCGCACACTTTCACTTTAATTTTAGCTTTGAAACCGAGCGTAAGACAGATTTAGCTCGGATGTCTCATGACATAACACATAGTTAACATCTCGTATGTTATTTAAAACTAGAATCTGACGAGTTCTGTACATGTATTAGTATGAAAAAAAGGGTTTTCATATAATTTTTTTTACGATAGTGTTGAATCATAGTTAAACATATTCTGAAGTGCGTGATCAGCACTAGAATATTAGAAAAATATCATGTCCGATTGATTTTCATGTATTGCTTTTCGAACAATCTTAAACACTTTGGTTTTCAACTTTCAAAAGTCTTCGCATTCTCAATCATTTTTTTTCTGCAGTATAACAAAGTAGTGATAAAGCATTCGGGATTCCTAAATACATTGTATTTATATGTATATTTTGTACATATTTCGGTTTAGAAGACTGCTTCAGGCACAACAACGATGATAAAACTTCTTAGAACATAATCTAAGAGTGTTCGAAAAAAACAAATGCAAAAGATTTGCTCTTAAGAGTTGTGTGGGTGTGTGGGTAATATTTATATATTAAGTAAAATAAAACTGTCGACGTATAACCCTCTACATGAATTGTGCACACTGCCTACCCATCTAACAATAAAATACTGTTTACAATGTAATTTGTATCAAAATCGTCTCAAATGATTTTTTATCTGGTCTGTACGTAAAGCATAAATGGTGAGAACTAGTACATAGCCTAAATGGTCAACTATCGATGTAAAACTTTTATAAAAAATCAACTAACTGTCTATATATATATAAATATCAATAGGTTTTGACAGAATAATAAAATACTGTTCAGAAATGAGAAATTCTCTATCAGCTCCGTACCTTTAGGATTAAGATCCAAACTGGTACAAAGGTCTAGTTGTTAATGCATAACTATGTAGGATTATATCAGAAACTCCTTTGAAGTACAAGAAAAACATAACTTTTTTTCTATCTACAAGTCAGAATTAACTATTGTAACGAAACTTTGTTAGTCATACTTTATCATATCATCTCTAAAGGTAAAGGTTTCTTGAAATACAAGCGTAACAGTTATACGGAACTCTGTAATCACGATTGCATAACCGTTATATATGTAATTATTTCCGGATCTTGTAGCAAGATTTATTATCAGTTGTCTTCATTTAGCTATGATTCCATAACAACACGTCATTTCATACGGGAACTGTCTTATCGATTGTTTGATATTCTATTTTCTCCTTATTACTAAACAAAGTACAGTTACAGGAAGTCTTCTGTTATAGAATGGCCATAAATATGACGCCTTTTAAATTAGGTCATGATCTAGTGTCATAAACCTAGCATCATATAAATACTTGTTGTAAAACTGCATGATCTCATTCTAATTTCAAACTTCTTTGCGTGAACAATGTCTACGTTAAAATTATACTACTACTAATTATTGACAGGGTAGTATTAGTAGTAGTGTTAGTACAGCTGGTGGTGGTGGTGATGGTGATGATAGTAGTATTATTAGTAGTAGCAGTAGTAGTATTTCAAAATGATGGTGTTAGTGATGGTATTGATGGTGGTGATGGTGGTGGTAGTAGTATTAGTAGTAGTAGTAGCAGTAGTAGTAGTAGTAGTAGTAGGAGTAGTAGTAGTAGTAGTAGTAGTAGTAGTAGTAGTAGTGGTGGTAGTAGTAGTAGTAGTAGTGGTGGTAGTAGTATTTCAAAATGATGATGTTGGTGATGGTAGTGGTGGTGGTAACCATTTAATTATTCGTTCATGCACTCTTCCGCCATGTTGTACGTAATTGTTATCATAGGTCCTTGTTACAGTAACTAAACACGTAAGTATAGGAGATAGGTCCTATTTACATAACAGTGACTGTATGCCAACAGAATTTTCTACCAAAAGGCCTAAATTGTAAATGGCGTCTGTGTGAATGAATCATGGAATAGTATAGTCCAAAAAGATGTAACTTCTTTGTTTGAAACGATTCCCATGTCTTCACAAACATCCCCTTGGTCCAAAGGGCCTAATAACAAGTGTCGGGATGAATATGGGTAACATAGTGCGAAAGGGTGTAACTACATTGTTCAAAACGACTACCATGACGTCTCCTTGGTCCAGAGGGCCTAATTACAGTCTTTGGGATGAATATAGATAACATAGAGCGAAAAGGCGTAACTACATTGTTCGAAACGACTACCCTAACGTCCTAACGCCACCTTGGTCCAAAGGGCCTAATAACAGGTGTCGGGATGAATATGGATAACATAGTGCTAAAAGGCGTAACTACATTGTTCGAAATGACTACCATGACGTCCATAACGTCTCCTTGGTCCAAAGGGCCTAATAACAGGTGTCGGGATGAATCGGGAATAGCATAGTGCGAAAGGGCGTAACTCCCTTGTTCGAAACGACTCCCTTGACGTTCCGGATCAAAGGGCCTAACTAGATCGGATCAAACGGCCTAACTATGCGTCAGGATGAATCGGGAATAGCTTTGTGTATAAGGGCGTAATTACATTATTCGAATCGACTATCATGACGTTCCGGATCAAAGGGCCTAACTAGATCGGATCAAACGGCCTAACTATGCGTCAGGATGAATCGGGAATAGCTTAGTGTATAAGGGCGTAATTACATTATTCGAATCGACTATCATGACGTTCCGGATCAAAGGGCCTAACTAGATCGGATCAAACGGCCTAACTATGCGTCAGGATGAATCGGGAATAGCTTAGTGTATAAGGGCATAACTACATTGTTCGAATCGACTCCCATGACGTTCCGGATCAAAGGGCCTAACTTGGTCGGATCAAACGGCCAAACTATGCGTCAGGATGAATCGGGAATAGCATAGTGTGTAAGGGCATAACTACATTGTTCGAATCGACTCCCATGACGTCCCGGATCAAAGGGCCTAACTTGGTCGGATCAAACGGCCAAACTATGCGTCAGGATGAATCGGGAATAGCATAGTGTATAAGGGCATAACTACATTGTTCGAATCGATTCTCATGACGTTCCGGATCAAAGGGCTTAAGTATAGAGACTGTTCCTGTTGCGTAACGGGAATACTGACCATAGGGCCTAAATCCTAAACAAGGAGTCTGGATGAATCGGGAATAGCACAGAGCAAAGGGGCGTAATTACATTATTCGAATCGACTCCCGTGACGTCACTGGACAAAAGGGCCTAACTAGGCGTCTGGAAGAGGCGTCGGTGGTCCAAACCTGCCCCATTACTACTCACTTGACCTTGCCCTACTTTCACTTGACCTTGACCTACTAAGCCATAACGACTCCCATACTACTGACGCCCTTCAAGAAAATTCGCGACTGTCTATTCTTCAATTCAATGAAAATGTTCGCTTGAACAGGTTGTTTTTAGAGCTTGTCATTGTTGCTGTTTTATACCTAAGCAAACAAGAGCTTGGATTCAGGGGCCATAATGAGAGCGTCAATTCATTAAACCGGGGTAATTTCAAGGAGTTGCTGGCAGTATTAATTTCAAAGAGTCCGATAGAAATACAAAATCACTATTCTAAAATCAACAATGTATTCAGCGGTGACTCCAAGACCATTCAAAATGAAATCATTGACTGCATATCAGATTACATTCAAGACCATGTAAAGAATGAAATTCACAACACTGATTTTTTGCAGTGGAAGTGGATGGCAGCACTGATAGAACTCAGACTTCCCAGTGTTCTATTATAGTGAGGTAAGTTATGTTAACTCTGAAGGAATTATCGTTGAGTGTTTTGTGGGATTTCATGATGTCAGTGTTGATAGATCTTCTGAAGCATTGTTTAATCTCCTGGATGGGATTTGATCAGAATTTAGATATGAGAAAAAGTTAATAGCTCAGTGCTATGATGGGGCAAGTGTAATGGCGGGTCACTTAAATGGTCTTCAGAAGAAAATCAAGGACAAAGCACCTCAGTCTGTTTTTGTGCATTGTTTAGCTCATCGGTTAAACTTAGTGTTGCAGTAAAGTTTAGAAAGCATTTCTAAATGTCGCATATTTTCAGCAAGTGTCAGTGGGATTCCTGCATTTTTCCACCAGTCTTCAAAAGAACACATACAGGGTGTTAATTAATAACACCGAAATATTTTCCTGTGTATAGAGGGGACATAGACAAGCAACTTTTATTAGGACATTTTTGCTCTATGACGTAAAATGTGTATGCTACAGGGCATTAAAGTCCTTAAAATTTGGTCCTCATAAGTCAATAATGGAGCGAAATAGGGTTAAAATTTTCATTAAATTGACTTCATGCCTTCTTAGCGATCGATAAAAACCTGATTCTTAATAATTCATCAACAGCTATATCATAATTTAGAATTTTCATAATCTGCAAAATTTACTGACTAATCACATGATTGCCCGCCACTGCATTATGTTTTTATTCCTAATTCCAGACCTAACAAAAATGTTTCGTTTGTCTTTTTTTCCCCTCAGTGTTGCAAGATATCGATTGTCATTTTTTACAATTTTCCCGACCACTACACAATATTCACTGTTCCTTTGTTTCCCATCGTTTCAAGTATTAGAAGTCAGTGGCGTGCATATCCTTGGGAGATTTTATGTTATAACAGGAAGAATTGAATCCATAGAGCAAAAATCTCCTAATAAAAGTTGCTTGTCTATGTCTCCTCTATACACACGTAAAATATTTCGGTGTTATTCATTAACACCCTGTATAATAGATTCACTTTCAGCTAGACATATCCCACCTTTAGTGCAAACTAGATGGTGTTCAAACACAAGATTACTGAACGCAATTGTAGAAGACTGGGATAACTTAAAACAAGTGTTTGAGACAATTATGAACGATAAGCTGTCTGACAAGAATTCTATTCAACTCAGTAAGGGGTTTCTGAATGAAATGAATAGCTTCGAATTTACTTTTCTAGCTGTAGTGTTCAATGATATATTTTCTTTGACTGACATTCTATTTTATGTCCTCCAGAAGAAATCACTGGATATTGCTTACTGCATGTCCAAGGTAAGAAGTACATGTGCCCTAATAAACAGTAAAAGAAGTAATGAGTACTTCTCTGAACTGTATGCGAAGGCTAAAGAAATGACTAGTATGGATCAGAGAAGAGAATACCGTACATTGACGGAGGAAGATGTTTCTCGAAATTTCAAAATTTTGTTTTCGAAATTCTGGATTCTGTTTCAATGCAAATGAACGTCGGATTTCAAGACTGCGATAATCTGCAATTTCTTGCCCTTGTGGATACCACAAAATTTGATAAGTATGCTAAAGATTTTCCTTCTGCAGAGCTTAAAAATTTACAGCACTGTTATCCACAGATATTCAACAAAATTGACCGTTTGAAGAATGAACTCCGTCTTTTGTATGCTGATGAGATATAGGTCAATTTCTACAGTGGAGTGTTTCAAATTGTGTCAGGAAAATATGGATGTATTTGAGGAATCGTATAAGTCATTTGCCTTGGTGTTGAAGTTTCTCGTGCCTGAAGAGAATTAAATCTTCTGCACGGAACAAAATATCACAAGGAAGGCTCACAGCATTAGCAAATATATCCATTCAGAAAGAACTTTAGTGCGAACTCAAGAAGAAGCAACCATTTTATGAGGAGATCATTGATAAGTTTGCAGCTCTCAAAGGCCGGAGGATTGATTTAATATACAAGAAATAGGTGAGTCTTAAATCTTCAGTTATCATAGAAGTGCATTTCTAATTCTATAGTCCTGCTTTACTAAACCCATTTAGCCCTTCACCTACTTGTTTGGGCAAGAGCCGCCACTGATGCAGATATGAATAGTTATATACAGTGCTGCTAATTTGGCAATAGGGTATGATTCAAAGTAACTAAAAGAATATACCTCTAGGGTTCAGACAGTAAAATACTAATTGATATACGTGATAAACACTGATATATGTGGTTTGTATTCGCAGACATTTTTAATATTATTTATTTTCTATATCAAATGCATATTTAGCCTATACCGTCATATTAAAAACCCTATTCAAAATCAAAATATTAAAATATGTTTACAACACGAAAACTTACCTTTTCCTGTCCATAATAGTTAAAAAAGATGAGAACTTGAGAATCGATTAGACCTTTTTTTCTTTTTTCTTCTCATTCCTCATTCTTTCTTATTCCTTTTATTATCGGTATGCTAGACCATCGTTACATGATTTTCATTTCTAGTTATGAGACAAAATATTGTTAAGAATATTTCATTGCATGACATAGCAGAATATAAAGGCAGAATTTAAGAATTATCATACGTTAAGTTATATAGCCTATTAAATTGGCGACGCTATTGTCACAATTTTTATTCGAGGCCGTGAATCTAACTTGGCTATTTAGAAATCACAGAATTTATATTTTGATCTCAGATGCAATAGAAGGCTACAGTAATGTACACATATTTATACAGCAAAGTAAAATAACTAGGCCTAAAGTAACTAAATAAATTTAACAGGGAAGTGAAATTTAAATATAAAGGTGCACTAAACATAAAGTTTAACAAAGGTATAAAACTAACACAATGTACTGTAATTATCACTGTGTTACTTCGTAATTTTAATTTATTTGTATTTGTAATGTACTCTATTTTAAAATGGCCCATAACATCTTCTCGATGCTCACGGTAAATTTAATATTAATTTAAAAACTAAAGAATATCCAATCGCCAAACTGCATATAAATATTCATACATTGATTACATATTACTGCATGTCGAGTACAAAATAATGTTGTCTATATCGGAAATATCTCACAATATTTGTTAGTTAATTCTTCCTTTTTAGTTGCTGTAAATTTTCTTTCGTCTTTTTGACACATCAACTTTCCAGAAGGGCGCAGTAGACAAGGAAGTATGTATAATAGCCTCGTGTCCTCTATAAAAATATAAAATTACGAACATATTTTTCGGACTTGGAAGATGGAACCACATTTAAATGCATGATGCCAGCAGAGGACAACTGGAAAAACAAGTGATGGACGGCTAGCGCATACCGGCTAGTACACCCACGCTATCTGTCGGAGAAGTTTGGCGAGCTACATCCCTATAGTAGCATAGGTTAGCCTAGGCCTAATCACTGCTGTATATAGCCAATGGGCTTAAGACCCCAATTTTTCCCAAAAGCCCTTATGACAATCATTAGCGATATTTTGGCTTTTTTTACAATTTTTTCTACATGCTTATTCCAGGTTAACCGAGGTTTCTAATGTTATCCCTAGATATTTATCCTGGTCTGTAAGCACAAGTCTTTCTCCAAAGAAACGTGGAGATTTTATACTCCTTAAGTTTGTCTTGTAAGTAAAAGGTATGAGAACAGTTTTCTCTGGATTCACTCTTAAGATTTTGCCTGAGCACCATTTCTCTATTCTGTGTAAAGCAGTCTGCATTACCTCAGCAACCACACTAGGGAATTTGCCTCTAATAAGTATTACAAATCATCTGTTTACCCTTTGTGTAGTACCCCTCACCGTTGAGTTCTGTCAATAGTTCGTCTATAACTAGGCTCCACAACAGGGGGGTAGTACCCCTCCCTGTGAGCACCCAGATGTTACAGACTTAGCCATGTTCACCCCCAACAGTGAGGTTTTAATTATTCGCATATTTAGCACAGAGTTAACCCAATTAAAGATTGTGGGATTTACCTCTTTTGCTGTTAATGCCTTAATCATAGATTCGAAGGAGGTATTACTAAAAGCTCCTTCAATATCAAGGAAAGCACCAGGGGCTATTTCTTTTCCCTCTAATGTTGCTTCAATTCAGGTTACAAGTTGATGGAGTGCTACCTCACAAGATCTTCCTGGTCGATAAGCAAACTGGTTTTGGTTTAGGGTTTTAGCCCTCAGACACCTGTCCCTGATATATCTATCGACCAGTCTCTCCATCGTTTTTAGCAGGAAGGACATTAGACGTATAGGTCTGAATGCTTTAGCCTTGTCGTTATCTATTCGACCTGGTTTCGGAATATAAACTACTCTTACTTCTCTCCAGGGTGTAGGAATATAGTTGAAGGCTATACTCGTCCTGAAGAGTCTGATCAGGATGGGTAAAAGTATCTCCATTCCTGTCTGCAGCAAGGTAGGATATATCCGGGGTGCGCGGGCAAAGAGAGTTAAGTCCACTATTCTAAAAAATTGATATATGTCCACAGGCTTCTAGATAAAAATGTTCTCTACATTTGTGTTAAGTCTACTAAGTCATATTAAAAAAAAACACGGCAGTTATGAACGTGTGCCTCATGGGTTTATTCGTCTGAAAAGAGATGTTGTGCGGGTAAAGTGTGATAAGTCACTCTGATGAGACTTAACACTCTTTACACGGAAGGGGGGTCGCAAAGGATTCTAGTTTTTATTACGAGATAAGGCCTGTAGAAATGACTTAGCCCTCTTTGCCCGACTGTATATTTTCCTAAAGGTAAATTTTATTTTGACGTATCTCTCTTGTTATTGTGTTATATTTTCATAATATTGGCGATACTGCTTGCTAATAACCCGCGTTTTATTCTCGTGGCAGTAGTTGATTGTTGTGGTAAGAGAAGTGGGTGATACTGAAGGGAAGTCAGTGAAATTGAAGCGAAAATGGCATCAAGAGGGGAAAAAAATGCTTGAAATCCTTCAAAGACAATGTGATGTTTCATCCAAATACAACAGGAATGAAGATTCAGGTAATACAGTGATCCTTATGCCTTCCTAAACAATGCAGTGCATCTGTTTCTTTGTTGTTATTAATCTGGCACAAGTCAGTGAGCGATTTATGATGTCAACTTCCTTTAATGTGCCTTGTCAGCAAAAATCGTCCACATGTTACGTGACTTGTTATTTTTATTCGAGTTTGTTGTTATTAAAAATAACAGCAGGAATAAATGCGCATGTGAACATTAATTCAACCTACACTGCCAACATTAACAAGAAACAAAATTGTAATGTACATTTATTGCGCTGGGGTATGCCGTAGCGTAGTGGTTGAGGCGCTGCGCTACAAATCGGAAGGTCGCGGGTTCGATTCGCGATTAGGTCATTGAGATTTTTCAATTGGCCTAATCCTTCTGGTGGCATTATGGCCCTGGGGTCGACTCAGCCTCTAACAGAAATGAGTACCAGGAGCAATCCTGGGGGTAAAGGCGGCCGGTGCGTAAGGCTGACAACCTTACCATCTTCATGTGCCGAATGTCCAAAATCTGGGAGCGTCAACCTTCTGGAACCCTCTGGGCCTCCATGGCCTGTATAGGGATCACTTTACCTTTTTACATTTATTGCGTATTATCGATACCTACTTCTTAACAGTGGTACAAAATAATTTATTATTAAATTCTTAGCATAAGGCTGTCATGTTCATCAACAACTTTTCCACCAGACATTTAATAAACAGTACATCTGTAGTATGGTCCTGTGACAATAAATACGTAAAAGTGTATTGCTCAAACCACTTACAATATAATATTTATTTTAAAACAGTCCCATTAAATAACATTCAACTAAGAGGTAAGTCCAAAACACAGTCGTGCATACTGAGATAAGTCCACATATCTCACATTTTTTTGTTTAAATTGTAGTTCTTTTAAGTCCTAATAAGGTTAGCCGAAACACAATACCCACATATTCTCCATAAATAGTCAGTGAAAAATAATTCATGAAAACTTTAAACGTTTTGTCAAACACTTAATTACAGAGACCTTCTGAAACTTTAAATTCAATTTTCTCAATAACAGGAAATGTGGACTTGACTCTCTTTGCCCGCGCATATTATGCCATCTGGACCCGGGGATTTATACGGTTGAAACGTATCAATAGCCCAGCGAACCTTCCCATATGATATCACTTCCCTGGCTACCTGCCAACAATCTTTATCTGGTCTACCAGAGGCCCTAGATAGGGTTAGGTAGATCCCACGAAGACAGAGTAACTTCAGGGAAGTGTTCCGAGTATAGGACTTCCAGAGTTTCTTCTGGTGATTTTGTGTATTCTCCATTAGGCTTTCTAATAGTTTCTAATGGATTTATAGGATCCTTAGCTATTATCTTATGGAGTTTAGCACTGTCGGAGATCTCTTGTATCTCCTCACAGTATTCCCTCCAAGAAGATTCCTTGACCTTGCGGATCTCTTTCTTATATTGAGTGAGTGACTGGTGATAGACATCCCACTCGCCATACGTTTTTGCTCTATTAAAGAGTTTCCTTACTAACCTCCTTCTTTCTAGGTCCTTATTCCACCAAGACGATTGTAACGTTGTAAATTCGTTACGCATAAAAAGAGATATGGACCACGAGGGAACCATTCATAAACAAGGGAAACCATAGAAACTATCGATACTGTGTCAGTTTTGTTTGAATTGCAGGAAGAGGGAAGTGCGCATGCGCGCGCAGAAAATTGGAAAAGAAGACGGTTGGCGTCTTGAAAAGGAAGAGAGAGTCAGAATTGGAAGGTTGAGGTAGAAGGTCGTGGAGTTGGTTGACGAGGCCTGGAGAGAGTGGCAGTCGTAACGACGTAGTGGCCTGACTATCCCTGTCAGACATAATCCGAGATGACCATCTAAACTGGGAACATACGACCGATGGCTATATGGAGATAGCTGTTGGATGGGAATGAGCCTGAGCGTTAGTTGGCTTATGTCGTGGCCGCCGGCAGCGAACATCCGCTGGGAGAAGAGGAAATGGGCAGAGTCTAAGTGATGCTTAGATTTGGAATGGGATCTAACAGGAAACGGACATCCGACAGAAGAAGGAATGACAAGAAGAATGAAGAACAACACTAATCTACTTCTTGTTGATTATAAAAACTATTAATATCAGACACTTCTTTTGTTTTTGGAAACAGGAGAAAATAAATTGTAACTCTAGTTCTGTAGATTCTAACTTATGTTTGACTAATAGATTACTAAAGGAACAAAGAAGGCTTTGATTGTAGAAATAATGGTAAAATAGGACTATACTTGGATTCAGGGTAGGATCATAGTGTAGGAGATGTACCTGGAACTCAACGTTGCAATACACAACCGTGTCTCACTTACTCCCTTTCATTCTGTAGACAAGGAATGGGGAAAGCCGGCAACCTGCCTGAGAACCAGTTGCCGGCTTGCCCCATTCCTTGTCTACAGAGTGAAAGGGAGTGAGTGAGACACGGTTGTGTATTGCAACGTTGAGTTCCAGGTACATCTCCTACACTATGTTCCTACCCTGAATCCAAGTGTAGTAGGAATGTTAGAAGATTTAACAGCAATACAGTAATCCAAAGTTTCCACTTCCTGTCAGAAAAGTTAAGGTAGAAGTAGTTTGAGAAGAAAGAGGGGAATAGTAAATAGAAATCTCTATACTTTGGGCGTTCATAAGTTGTTGAATCACGAACGAATACGTAGCTAGGTTCGGCTGGTGAAGCCTATGAATGCTTTTACATTTTCAAGACAGGTGGCGAGGAGAGTAAGAAAGAAATTATAAGGGGCATGAGAGTAATCCTTATTTGGGTTTCTCCCACTTGGTTTTTATTCAGGTGACAGATGACTATCTACATGTTGGATGGCATGCTGGCCTGTAATGTTTTGTTGCTTTATTAATAAAGAGATTTACTAGGAGAAGGATTTGGAATAGAGTAGAACAAGTGTGAAACTAGAGAAGGATAGGAATGAGAGAAAAGATGTTTGGTTGGTAGTGATTCACTTTAGGAATAAATGATAAAAATAAAATGTATAATCCAAGTTTTGGGTTAGGGTAGAATAGAAAAGAATTTCACACAAAGTTGGGGAAATATAGAGAAGTTACTGAAAAAAGGGCGTAGAAGAGTTTCAAATAAAAATTCAAGTGAATTTAGAAACATAAAATGTGCACACCGTACTGAAAGTAGGTAACAGGGAAATTTAATGAAAGTATAAGGAAGTAGTGAAATTAAAGTGAATAGGAATTTGAATAAATTTGGATTATAAATAAAAGTAAGGTGGGTCCAATACACCAAAGGTTGAAAGGAAGTTAAGATAAAGGGTTAAGTAGTAGTGTAAAATCGCCGAGGGCGAATACAAGAAAGAAACGAAAAAGAGACCTGATAATTCTGTTATAGTTGTTACAAATTAATTATATTAGGAATGAAGAATTATTAAGGTGAGGGATACTATAAGGTGGTGTGAACACCGGAAATATCAAAGAAAATAAAACAAAAGTAGGAATTACTGAAAGATTACCAGAGCTCATCGATGACTAAGGCGATCATCAGCCCCAAGAGCAGTTAGGAAACTTATCAGGGACCTTGGGCATCGATCTATCAAAATTAAGTTTTTTATTGGCCTTTAATATTTCACCGGTTGCAGGGGAGAGGTCAGGTTGACTGTAACTCAGAACCTAGACACCGCCACTGTATCGGATGTCTATCGCCATAGTTCAATCTGTGGATATAGATCTAAATTTCCATTTCATTCTTCGATATATTGTCTTTACTATCTATCTTTAAAAATAACTTATTCTTCTTTGACTGGACAGACAAGAACAAACTAATACAGAACCATATCATAATTGACTGTTGGGCGAAAAAATAAAATAAAATACATTATAATTGAAAATCAACATTTATTAAGAGAAGTATTTACATTGTAGGGTCTTATAGGGTTTATTTGTTGTGAAATTTAACTATTGATGTCTCAAATGTTTGATGAAAGAAATATTTGATTGTAGAATTCGGAAATCAACCTGTAACATAAATTCAGAAATTACTTTAATTGGTTGGAAGGTAGTAAACTGAAATTAATTCAGAATACTAACCTTATTAAGAGCAGGAAGTTTAACATAGTGCTTCATATTGTAAACTAGCATGTGCCCGCGGCTTCGCCCGTGATAATTATTTCAAAAATTAAAAATTAAGAGCATAATAGTTAAATCATTATATTTATTAACACCTAAATCACGTGGACTACATACGACGATTAGATAGCTTCGCCTGGTAAAAGCGACCTCAGATTCGAGTTCCTTGGCCCAGAATACCCCTGTACAGCGAGTTTCGTCCAAATCGAACAATGTTTGACCATATTTAGGCCTATATTGATTATCCCTCTTCCGTGTAGGTTGAAAATTTCATATGTCTTCGGGCCTTGATATTCTAAACAAATGAATCGTCCAGGATGGACTTACAAAATCAAGCGAACGCCCGCGATAATTATTTCAAAGATTAAAAATTAAGAGCATAATAGTTAAATCATTATATTTATTAACACCTAAATCACGTGAATTACATACCACGATTAGATAGCGTCGCCTGGTAAAAGCTATCTCAGATTCGAGTTCCTTGGCCCAGAAAATCCCTGTATAGTGAGTTTCGTCCAAATCGAACGATGTTTAACCATATTTAGGTCTATGTTGATTAACCCTCCTCCGTGTAGGTTGAAAATTTCATATGTTTACGGGCCTTGATATTCTAAACAAATGAATCGACCAGCGTGGGCTTACAACATTTAAGCGATCGCGATGCTTTTATTTCCAAGGTATGACAAAAATAGTCAAAGCCAACTGCAATTGATTGAATTGGAAATGTATTACTGAAATCTGATGCTTCGACAGCGCTAAAATCACGTTTTCTGCCAGTTTTTCCACTCATAACTCGCGAACGAAAGCTAAAATTAAAAATTCGGCTTCGAGGTGCATTCGCCCACCTTTCAGTCCATCTATCTTTAACATTTCAGATCTCTGCGTTCAGTAGATTTCGATGGGCATCGCGGACAGACAGACAAACACGTCCTTTTATAATTATAAGATAGCATGTGCCCGCGGCTTCCCCCGCGATAATTATTTCAAAAATTAAAAACTAAAAATTAAGAGCATAATAGTTAAATCATTATATTTATTAACACCTAAATCACGTGGAGTGCATTTGTCACGTAGCGAATGGCTGCGTGCATAATAGACGATAAGAAACCATTTCTAAACAAAGGAAGGGTTGGGGAGACTTCGATTAATCGATATTGAACCCTGTTATGACTATCGATACTGCCCTGAATTTATTTTGAATTACAGAAAAAAGAGAAGTGCGCATGCGCCGACGGTGAGTCGACGGGAGAAGAGCTGATCCGAAAAAGACAGTAAGGAGTACGTGCCTGACTACGAGTGAGAGAAGTTGAAAAGGCAGAAGGGAGAAGACGAGATTGGGATGTGTGACAGCGGTAGCGACGTTCTGGCATGATGATGTGTCAGACTTCCATCTAAGGAAATTCTGGTTGTGAACTTCCTTGACCCGACTATATGGAGATAGTCATTAATCAGAAGAACACACCAAGTCGGCCAGTACGAGACACCGCTACAGCGAACATCAGCTGTGAGAGTGAGTCGTGACTGCTCGCTCTGAATAAGAGCAGATATGGACATCAGGAAGTAATGGGAGACAACTCAGGATCGGAGGATAAGTTGGACATCACTGGTTGAGTATAATAGTCTAGACTTTTTCTTATTGTTTGAGGAGTGAGAAAACTGAGATATTCCTTTTTTAAGGATGGTTTCTAAGTCATGTATGGCAATCAGACGCCGTAGGGTATGATAGAAGAATAGAATAGAAATATAGAAGTGAGAATTCTAGAAGTAAAGTGATGAAATCCAGTAATCCAACTACTTTCTATTTCTGGTCTAAGTTAATTATAAAAGAGCAGTCAAGAGCCTAACCGCTGAAGGCTACAGATAGATCTCTTCACTTTAGGGTTTCATGGGTGATTGTTCCACGAATGAATACATAGCTAGGGGCAATTGGTGATGCTCATAGAAACTTTGTTATTTTTGAGACAGGACGCGAGGGGAGTAAGGAAGAAAAGTAATTAAGGGGCATGCTTAGTACTTCTTACGAGGGCCCCTCCCACTTGGGTTTCTTTCAGGTGACGGGTGACTATCTATAAATAGATTTCATGCTGGCCTGTAATGTTAAGTTATGTTTTTTTTTATAGAGATTTATCTACAAGCGAAGGTATATGGAACATGGTAGAGGGGGATAAGAAGTGGAAAGATTGAAGGGCAAAAGAAGGCCTACGAGTGGTAGTGCATTAGGTGTGTACCATTGGAAAATTTACATGTTAGGGTAGAAGTAGAAGTCACTAAAGGGGTTATAGAGAAGCTTACTAATCTGGGCGTGAATTAGTTTCAGTTAGAATTCTAGGGAATTTAGAGACAAAAGAAGATTGGGTGCCCATGCTAAAGAGTAGTAACGTAAGAAGTAGGAAAACTAGAATAACCACCGAGTGAATTAAATCAATGGTATAAGCTGAAGGGAACTCTACTTAAAGAAAGAAAGGGGTTAAAAGATAATAGCTAAGGATTGGTCAGGTTAGAAAGAGGAGAAAAGGTAATTACGAGTAGTGTACTGATAAGTAGTTTATGTACAGTACTAGAGATTGTAAGGGTGAGGTGAGGGAACGCCGGAAGTATCCCGAATCAAACAAATAAAATCTGGTAGTAGGCAAGGCCTATACTAGTAACATATAAAGAAAAGAAATTTATGAGAGATTGTGAAAGCCATCGAGGTTGGAGGCGAACAACGGCCCCACGTGCCTCTAGGAGAGAGTGTCAGGGACCTCTGACATCGATTTACAAAATTTTATTTTTGTTTGCGGCCCATTAATATTTTCCCGGTTGCAGGAGAGGAGTCAGATTGTTTGTAACTCAAGATCTAGACGTCGCTCCTGTATCGGTGGTCTATCGCCACAGTCACTCTGTGGGTATAGGCCTAAACTTCGATTTCTTTCTTCATGAGACTGTCTTTTCTATCTATCTTTAAATACAATTCTTCATGGACTAAGCTGACAAATAGACTAATATAGGAGACATAGGTGGGATTATTGAGTGTAATCTGTAGAGTAAGGACTGGATTACGAATTGAAAACCTTTATTTATTCAAGAAAAAAAAACCCAGTATAATATATATATTGAACTATCCTGAAGTTGCAAATGTAAATGACTACACAAGTCAGTAGTAAATTAGAAGAATAATACAAGACGTTCTAGTAGATACCTGAAAAACAAAGAAAGAAAATTAAAGTAATTAATTAAGGATTTGTTATTGTTGAACAGAGAACGTACTTATATAGTTAAAATTGGGTATACTAACCTTGAATAATCAAATATTATCCTACCAATAAAAGTGTTGAATGGTTAATGTAGTGTAAATGTAATTTATTGTATATAAGATTGTTATTGTTGAAAAAAGAAAAAAAAATAATATATTAAATAAATTATGGTTATTGTTATGCAAAGTAAATTAACGTGAAGTTCAGATTTTTGACCCTTATCCTTGTAATGGTTTGAGAGTCGCTGGTTTTTGTGCTAAGTTACATACTTTGGTAGTGAGTATTGAAAAAGGAGAAAAAGAAGAAGCAGAATAAAAAAAAAGAAAGGTAAATCCGAACCCAACTCCCGTCTCCACTGTTAATTTAAAAGCTAGTCGAGGGGCATGTAGGTACATAGCCTGTGTATCTATAATTTAATTTGTGTCTGGGCTGATACATAACAAAAAGAAAAGAGGAAGCGTATTGATGATGGCGCCCGTTAATATAAATTTTCATCAATATTATCAGGACTGGGTAAATTGTTAAAAGAGAGAGAAAGTAGACTGAGAGTAGGAAGTTTGCAATCACCCGGTGTCAAAGGTAGTTGTACTGAACGTTGGAATGTGGACTATGCAGGCAGTGTTGTGATGACACGACAGGTGTATGAGTGACCTTGTTTTGTAGGAGTTCAGTAAACTTATATACTACGATTGAGAATAATCACATATTAGTCGTCACAGATTTTGGCGAAGAATTTTGGCGAAGATTTAATCCAAGAAGTTAAGGAACTTTATAGCATAAAGTAAGAAAAGCCCGTCACACATTCCACGATTAGGTAGCGTCGCCTGGTAAAAGCGACCTCAGATTCGAGTTCCTTGGCCCAGAAAACCCCTGTATAGTGAGTTTCGTTCAAATCGAACAATGTTTGACCATATTTAGGGTTGATTATCCTTCTTCCGTGTAGGTTGAAAATGTCATATGTCTGTGGGCCTTGACACTCTAAACAAATGAATCGTCTAGGATGGACTAACAAAATCAAGCGATCGCGTTGCTTTTATTTCCAAGGTATGAGGTATGATGACATAAATAGGCAAAGCCAAAGTGATTTGATATTGAAATTTATTACTGAAACTGATGCTTCGAAAACGCAAAAAATGCACGTTTTTTGCTCATTTTTCACTCATAACTCACGAACGAAAGAGAAAATTAAAATTCCGGCTTCGAGGTGCATTTTCCGACCCTTCAGTCCGCCTATGTATAAAATTTCAGATCTCTGCGTTGAGTAGATTTCGCTGGCATCGCGGACAGGCGGAGGACAGACACTTCCTTTTATTAATATAGATGTTGATTTTGGATAATAATAGTATATAAACAGTCATAATTGTAGCAAATATGTTGTTGGTGAGCAGATCTTTGGTTTAAATATATAAAGAATTAGAACTAGTGTAATTAAAAGTTAAATCTGTAAAACAACTACAAAACAACCTGACTATTGTTGAATAAAATATTATTGTTATTTGTTTAAAAAATAGTTAAAGTGGCTTTATTATTCACGTGGTGAAATAAATATATTAACCCCTTTAAATATTAAGAACCCCTCCCTATCTCCACTATCTAAAAGCTAAGCCGAGGGGCATATATATATATATATATATATATATATATATATAACCTTGTATATATATAAAATATATTGTGACTGGACTTAGAAAAAAAGAAAAAATATATAATAATAAAGTCAAGAGAGAGATTAATTATGGCAATTATTTAATATGAATTAGATGATGAATTGGTGGATGGCGCCCTTTAACAAATAAATATCTCCACCAATAAAATATAATTTTTGTAAAAGTGAAATTACAGTGAAGAAGTTTGAGAACACCCTGTAGGATGTTGTGACATTTCATTAGCATTGGAATGCTAGTATACGCGTGCCGTACCTTGGAATGGTAAGACAGGTGCACTAACGTAATTGGTTAACTGGGTCATTCTCCCGATAGTTCATCGGACTTCAGAGCTAGGTTACGTAAAGATATATTATTGATAAAAGATTTGTAAAATGAGCTTTAATTAAAATAAAGTAAGAAATGTCCGTCGCACGATCTATTGTGTTTAGCCCTAGAAATCTCTGGACAGTTGTTTTCATAGGAGGAGATGATGCAGCTTTGAACTATACCTGCTACATCCTCTAATTGTTTTATACAAGATACTCTTGTATTAATATCACCTAGTTGGTTTAGGTCTTCTTCATACAGTACTCATTGTGTTTTCCTAGGATTACGGTACTTTACCTCTGCCTCACTTTTCCAACTTAGACTGAAGTCAATCTGTTTATGATCTGAGAGAGAAACCTCATCAGATACAGCCATCCTTTGATTACATTGAATACGTTCAAGGTACTAATAGTAATATCAATAACCTCCTCTCTGTTTCTTGCCATTAAGCTAGGGACAGAGCCCTTGTTCACTATAAGAAGATTATGTGAGACAAGAAATTCAAAAAGGTACTCACCTGTAATGTTGGTATCTGAACTTCCCCAAGCTGTGTGATTAGCGTTGGCGTCGCAACCCAGTATGAGGTCTTCATTGTCCCTCATGGTGTACAATACCAAACGTTTAACTTCCTCTGACGGTATGTCCTCAGGTTCATATGGTAGGTATGCAGATCCCAAAATAAGATCTTTTTAACCCTGACCACCCTGCCTGAGTCGTACTACAGTCGTGTCTCTAGAACAGAAATCATATAGCGGCAAAAATGAAATATTTTCGCGTATATATGTACATGATCTAGGTCTTGCATTTGGTACATATTTATAAACTACCGTACCTTCTGTTGTATTTAGCCCAGCAATTCTGCCCTTGATGTCCCAGGATTCTTCGTTAGGGCTAAATCTATCTGCTCTGCTTCCAGTCTTCTTCTCAGAACTGCAGTGCTGTCCCGGGCACAGTGCAAGTTTATTTGAATGACCTTTAGTTGTATCCCGGAGGTTTTGACAGAGTCTTGAAGGTTACCCGTCCAGTTCCGAGGTATGCTTAAAACTGCATTGCCTTCAAGATCTTGAACGATTTCTCGTTAATGTTGAAAACCAGAGTTAGTCCATCCTCTGTTTCCTTACTACTGACGCTTTTCCATTCCTCTGTCTCTAGGCCTTTATTCTGGATGTTAGATCAAGAGTCTATAAGTTTTATGTTTCAAATTTGCCTCTGTGGTAATTGGCGCAAACCGCCAATTCTTTCCCGCTGTGCTTGTCATATCCTGTGCAGGCACCTTTTTGTGGCGTCGCCACGCCAGTTCAGTTGAGAGTTGTGATCTAGATGCAGCAGTGTACAGTCATGCGTCGCAATTGCTCCTAATTGGCGGGACAATTTTCGCTCTGTATACTTAGTGCTCATCTTATATTCCACACCAACTTGCTCCTTCAGTGTTAGGCAGCTCGCGTGTGAAGTTCCGGGAATCAGATTGTATTTTTAGTGCAAATTACAATTATTCCATTGTGTTCATAGCCTAGCCGCCACGTGCAGTGAAACAAAGAGCTTGGGGCTAGCGCTTGTATAATCTACCTGGCGGGAGTGTTGTATTGCTCCTAGCAACAGTAACTGTATTTAACCACATCTATTATATTCTTGTGTTAAGTGTTTATACAATTTCTCATTATTCAGAGTTCAGGCTTCCTGAATATATATTATTGCAATACCCTCAAATCTAAATCTCTGTTCCAGCTGACCTACAGTCCTAGCTTCCTTTGTGTAGTCTTAATAGGTTTAAAAATAAACCTGGTCCTCCGAAAACCTACTAGTTACCCTATCATTTTGCTCCTCTCGGACAGAATTTTATTCCATTCCCTAACACTGGATTTGAAGTAGCTCCAGAATTCGGGAGACTCCTTTTTTCTTAAGAATCTTCGGTATCCACACCATCACTTTAGCGATACATAGTATCGTGTTGGCTGGACCACTTTTGCTCCTGTCCATGGTCGGATTTCTGGGACAATCTCCTCTAACCATGTTTTAGTTTTTGTATTGGCACAGGTAAAAGTCACTGCGCCATCAGCCAGATTGCTGGAAAGAAACTGTATGTGTTCCCCATCTTCTGATGGTTTAATTCTTTCCAGAATTGCCTCCTGAATGAGTTCAAATTGCTCTTCAGTCACCTTCTCTTCTGGAAATCCTTTACGGACTACAGCCATCTTTACAGTGGTTAGTGCTTCCCTATAGGATAGAGAAGGACCAGGTGTGGTCTCACTTTCTACTTGTTTCTCTTCATGTGATTCCTTGTCTCCATCATCTCTTTTAACCTGCCTAGTGGCATTTCCAGAGTCTGGTGTACTCCTAGCAGAGGGCTTCCTCTTCTGGGCACGCTCTCGCCTGGTTATTACCCGTTCCCCAGCAGCAATTGCCTCCTGTATCCTCATTTTGCGCCTCTGCGCACCAGAGGGGCGTTTTTCTCCAATAAACAGTCTCTTGACCGTTGACTACACGGATTTTATATCTTTTGCTTTCACTCCGGTTTTCTCGAGGTTTGTACTTGCGTCTGCCTCTGAGATTGCCAGTGAGATTGCTTCTATCACTTCTTCTGCGAGGATTCTTGTTTCCTCTGCAGTATCCTCATTTTCCATCTGGGTTGCCTTTTCATCAGGTCCCTGTATGGTTTCAGCTTTTAACATCTGGGTTGCCCCTAAATAAGGTCCCCTTGTATCTTTTTTTCTAGACTTCGGGTTTCCTGTGACTGAGGTCCCCTTGAGTCTTCAATGTCTGCTCCTTTGGAGCTTCTTTCTTCAAAAAGGTCTATTATCTCCGACGAGCAGTTAGGGATCTATAAGTCCGCCCAGGCAGAGTCCCACATGCCTGGGTAAGAATAAATACCCTGGAAGGGCGTCAGATATTCCATAGGCTCCGTTCATGACACATCATCCCCTGTGCCATACACCCCCTCGGCACGGATCGCCTTACACCTAAGGGTTGGTTGAGTTGCTTCTTCGTCTGGTTTCTCCCCACCAACCTGCCCAGCATGGGAGGCCCTACTAGTAGCTAGGCTACCGCTGGTATAGCTTGGTGGATCTAAGAAACAAGCAAGCCCCACCACCAACTACAAGGTCTTGCAACTCCTAGGTGCAATTATAAAAAAGCATTAAGTTAGAGGGATAAATGGGAGGTTAGTTTGTGCGAAATTAGTTATTTGCAAGGTTATGTATCTACACACGTGAGTAAATCTACAGACGGTAACTTAACATATCAAAACAAAAGGAACTCATTTTTGTCTACTGTAATATAATAAAATCGCAGTTAGTTTGTGATTCGTTTGTGAGATGTCTTAGAATTATTTTCACTTCCCACAACGTTTATAGTATCATAACTTTCAGTCAGTTTACTCCTTTCCTGTTTTAAAAAACTCAAGTGATTAGTATCGAGTTGATAACAAAATTTGGTATTCTTCCAGACATAATTGCCAGCACGAAACCGACAACGTTTGTTTAACATTTTAAAAAGAGGCGTCAATTCGTTTTGTGAGTCAGTTGCTATGGATCATCTCACCGCTTACTACGTCAATCAGTCGGAAGGAAGTTTAGGCAATCTGGGTCCCTTCTACACTGGTGACCCATGTGTTCAACAAGGTGGAGGAATAGGTAGATTCTTAGAAGGATTGTTTAGAATGATAAAACCTGTTCTATTTTCGGGCTTAAAAGCATTAGGACGCAAAACTGGTTCGAATATTTTATCAGACTTGCAACTAGGAATCAGGATAAAAAGTAGGGCTGTACCGATTAATCGATTAATCGTCGATCAATTACATTTTCCGATTAATCGGTTTAGTCGATCAATTACATTTTCCGATTAATCGGTTTAGTCGAATTCTGAAAAACGTTTTTCGAGAAATGGGTCAAATGACCAAACTCCTTTCTCTCGCTTTCTCTCGCTTCTCCGGCTTCTCTAGCCTATTGTGTCCAAACAATTCCCGTTATTCAGAAACCTGAAGGGTTGTTTAGTTAACAAACTCGTGTGTTTCAAGTCTTGCCTGAAAAAGTAACCGGAAATGTAAGTTTTGTAGGCTATATATGTTTTCACTTGTTAACTAATAATAGTAGGCCTATTCAATTAATTCAGGATTTCTTCTGATTATCTGTAGTGTAGCCTAGTAGTTATTAAACGTGTAAAATAATATTAAATGTACACTTTGATTTCGTTTAAAATACCGACCTGTGTGTCGATTAATCAGTCGATTAATCGGTCGATTAATCGATTAAAGTCAAGCGTTAACTCGATTAGAAATTTTAATCGACTTTCAGCCCTAGTAAAAAGTATAGATCATTGTAACTAATAGAGTGAGCGAGTCAGCTAAAAAACTCTTGAATAAATGCAAGAACGCAAAAAATGGTTTGTCGACTGTGAAACAGCCATTTCGAAAATTGACCAAAGCTCACAAAATTTGGTCAGAGAACAACTAGCTGAAAATATAAATAAAGCCTACAAAACATTAATGGAAAAACACAAAATGACTTTAAAGATAATTTACAAATTGTCAAACAGTTAAATAGTAAATTAAGACAACAACATAAGTAATGTAAAAGCCGAAAAAATGGAATTCTATTGTATTAATTAATACTAAAGATTATGTAGAAAAAACGCATAATTTCTTTAATAATAACAAAATTGTTGAATTGAAACAAGATCCCACTGACAAATATCCGAATACAATAATAGTCCAGTAGAATTAAAATCCAAATAGGAAATAATTGCTACAAAAGGTTTTATTGTTTTAATGGCTTCATTTGTTGCCCAATATGACTATCCTAGGTTTTCCCCCTCGGCGGAGTTGTGCTTAAGTGGTGGGGGGTAAAAATGTGGCCCCCAAAGGGGTAGTTTTGCGGTTTTACGGTTATATCTCGTAAAAGACTCACGACATCGAAAACATGGTTTTTTTAAAAGTTGTAGGGAATTGCATTCTGCATTGAATGAGACTAAACGCATGTTTTTTGGACAACCCGTTCCCATAATACTGCTCATCAAAGTTGGACAAAGTTTACATATTTATGAGAATTTTTCATTTTAAGTTCTGCTTTTCGGTAATACATCTAACTTAACCCATCTATCAATAAAGTGGTCCATACAAAAGTAATAAAGGAATAATTTCTGCGTTCGATGAGATTAAAAGTGAATTTGTTGGACCACCGTTTCCGTAAAGTTCTACATTTAGTCCAGTAGTGTAAAACCAAAAAATTAGGCGAATCGGAAATAATTGCTACAAAAGGTTTTATTGTTTAAATGGCTTCATTTGTTGCCCAATATGACCATCCTAGGTTTCCCCCCGGCGGAGTTGTGCTTAAGTGGTGGGGGGGGGGTAAAAATGTGGCCCCTAAAGGGGTAGTTTTGCGGTTTTACGGCGAGTCCTAAAAGACTCACGATATCGAAAACATGGTGGTATTAAACACAACTATTAGCAATGATGAATGAACACATCTTACAAATTGAAAGAAGTGTAGATAAAATATATGATTTTTTCAAGTTGATTATAGATGCCATTGTGCATGCTGTGGATGGTACACTCCAGCCACAATTAATTACACCTAATATGGTGTTTTTCGTACTTGCAAGCTGACAGTACGTTTTATGTAATGTAGATCTTATTTTTGACCACATTTCCTAATTCAGTAATCCGCCACTGACTCTTTCAGCAGCTGTTGCCCATACTGCCCGCCAAAACATATTGTTTTCAGATTATGTAAGAATGACAGGATTGGATTAAATATTAGGAAAATGGAAAGACACAACACGTTTTAACAATTTCTATTTCCAATATTAAGAATTTCAATTTCAGATATCCTTGATAAATATTCTTTGAAGTTTAAATATAGTTTGAGAACGTTCCACTAAAACAAGCTTATATACAAGTGACAAAAATCTTTAGTTATTAAAAAAACTATTTACATGACTGCCGTAAATTCCTATAAACGTTCAATAATAATAATCCCAATATACCGGCCAAATAATCTTGTTTTCATTCATAAGCATTTCAGATATCCTTGATAATTATTCTTAGTAGTTTAATATAGTTTAAGAACGTTCCTGTAAAAGATATCTGTAATTGAAGAGTGTAACCCAAATAGCTGCTAAGTGCCATTTTTTTAAAAAAATAGTTTTTGCATCTAAATATTTCATTGCCAATTGACCCAAGACACGGCTTGATCACAAGATGGAACCTCTGCTATGTCCCTCATTTATTTACCTAGAAGTCTGCTAAGTACCAACGGCTGATTATTTCAGAAATGGAGGGAAGCAATTCAAGAGTTTTACATGTTGAAAATAATGTTGAAATGGGGAGAGAAGAAGGAAGAAAGGTTCAGGATATAGGTTAGATGTGCAGAAGAAACTAAGTATTAGTGGCAAAGTTCTTAGTATCCGGCCATAGATACTTGCCCTGCGATAGGGACTTCGCTCAGGTAGAGAAGAGGAAGAGGCTGTGCAAGGCATATGTCCCTGAAGAACTTCATAGCATTGTCTGATCTGCTAAACATGTTAACAAATTTGAAGTCATTGACATGACTGAAAACAGATTTCTCAATATTCAGGCTGCTGCTGATTCCTTGATAAACGAAGAATTTGCAGATCTCTAAGGTAACAATGTTATGTTTCTCAGCAGAGAAACCTGGGGTCGTAGGAGTGAAATATAGCTACAGCGAAGTGGAAACTTTGAAAAATGTTTATATTCTAAAAAAAGGAGTGAAGGTGTCTGCCGTCAGAAATGTAACATTCAAGGGAATTGAAGGGCCAAGAATATTTAGCAAGGAAAGGGAAAAAAAGAAGCAGACTTGTTACCAATGTTAACATATTTGGAACAAAAATACAGGTAGTTTTATGAGAACTTGTGTCGTACTGATGTAAACTGATTTTGTTTTTAAGTTTCTTTCAAATGGCCTACCTGTACTAATGGCCGAGTGCACCATTCTCTGGTTTTCTCAGCCGTTTCGTTACCGTGGTAAACGTAATACCGGGGTATTCTCAAAATCTCTCTGCACCATTGCTAAAATACCGCGGTTTGCTAATGCTTGGAAATATTGCGGTTACTCTGCTCCTACTCCATTCTCGTTGATGGTTTCTTCCATGGCCGCTAGGTTCTCTCTCTCTCTCTCTCTCTCTCTCTGCACGTCTGCCAGTCACGGTGACTCACCTAGGCTATTGGTTTTCCAAATTCAATTTATTTGTTGGCTTATTATTCAATAAAAAGATGTCCATAAGGATAAAAGGGAATATTATATTGCATATATATGTCGTCTGAATTCATACTTTGAATTCAAGCACCATAGATACATAAATCTACAATCCATCCGCAACAAACTACATGAACTTGATCTCTTCCTCGAGGACCTAAACTACAACATACTATGTGTAAATGAACACTGGCTCGCAAATGAAGAAATCAACCTATATGTCCCCAGGAACTATCAGATTTGTGACATTTTTTGCAGATCCAAGAAACAACACGGTGGAGTAGCTATATACATGAAAAACATTTTCAAGGTACCCTACAAAAAACTAGACCTAACATCTTTCTGTACAGAAGAAATCTTTGAGATAGTCGGCCTGCTCTTTACCCAAATTAAAGTAATTGTTTTTTCCCTATATCGAACACCCCAATCTAATATAGAGTCCTTTTTGAACCAATGGGAAAAGCTGAACCTATACCTGAGTAGATATAAAAACTACAAAATACTATACCTTGGTGACATAAATGTAAACACGCTAAATACAACCTATGAAAAAAACTATCTTACACAACACACTGCGATCTTATGACCTCTACTGTCTAAACAACAAACCATCTAGAAATAATGCATGCCTTGACAACATAATCACAAACATGCATAAAAATAATCTTTCTTATGATATCGTAGATCCAATGCTTTCAGACCATCTTGCAATATGGGTGCAATTCCCCATACCTCCATGCCTCAATCAACACGAGACAACAACAATTAATTACAGAGAAATGAAGGAATACAACCTATTAAAACTTAGACAAAATCTCTGCATTTTAGACTGGGAGCAAATAGTTTTGAACATTGACACTGCAACCGAGGCCTGTAACCTCTTTCTTCTTAATTTAGCCCAAGAAATTAACATCTGCTGTCCCAAGAAAATAAAGACTATAAACAAACATAAACTACAACAACACACACAAAACCACAAAAGCTGGTACACCCCATACTTGCATCAACTTAGGAAGACTGTAAATACATTATACAAGGTAGCCAAAACCGGCTCAGCTGAAGATAAGACTAACTATAAATACATAAGAAATGCATACAGAAAGGATATTATTAAAGCAAAAACTAACTACAATGATTCTCTTATAAAAAACGCTAGAAATACATGCAAAACAGCATGGAAAATAGTTAAATCTGAAACCGGTAGGACACAACAAACCATGAACATCCCTATAGCACCTGATGATCTAAATAATTTTCTCGTAAATGGAATCCAGACCATAGTCAACCAGTTGGGCGACAATCCTAAAGGAAATCATCCTCCTAATGAATCACTAGAGCACCACTCTACAGCTAGGAAAAGTACCTTAACCCGTCTTAGCTGGAAATACGTTGAACCTCTCACCATACTTAAAATAGTGCGCAAGATGAAAAATTCTAAAAGCGAAGACTACTATGGCCTATCTAACACATTAACAAAACAACTTATTGATATAATTCTCTTACCCATAACCCACATTACAAATAGAGTAATAGCTGAAGGAGTGTACCCGGACTGTCTCAAAATCTCTATCATTGTACCAATATACAAAAAAGGGGAAAAAACAAACCCTGGTAGCTACAGACCAATTGCACTTGTCCCCATCTTATCGAAAATTATTGAACAATGCATAAAAGACCAACTAACACAATACCTTGCAAAATATAATCTAATTAATGACTCTCAATTTGGCTTCAGACCAGGACTCTCCACCACAAAAGCTGTCGAATCAGCCATCACAGAAATTCTAAATGGTTTCGAGTCACATAATTATGTAAGTGCTACACTCTTAGATCTGAGCAAAGCCTTCGATACTGTTCCGCATAACTTATTGATAACAAAACTAAAACATTACGGAATTAGAAGTACTGAACTAAACCTTCTTGAATCATACCTTTCCAACAGACACCAGATAGTACAGATAAACAATAAACGTTCCAACATGCTAGAAATCAACATAGGCGTCCCCCAGGGCTCAGTCTTAGGACCCCTTCTGTTCATTATTTTCATAAATGACTTAACCCCTAATCTATCCTGTAGATCGGTTATATATGCAGATGACACAACCCTAATTACAACTGACTCAGACATAATTAAACTAATAAACAAAAACTAGGAAGTCTTTAATGAGGCATCCCAGTGGCTTGCACATAACAGACTATTGTTGAACCAAGACAAAACTGAAATAATCACCTTTCATCTCAACAACTCATTGACTGACATAAATCCGAAGACATCTGTGAAACTGTTAGGCATATACATACCGGTAGATGAAAAGCTGACCTGGAATGCACATACAGATAATACGGTTGGTCTTTTATGCATTGTATATAACATTACTTAGTCTCCTTATAACGTATCTACAGCTAGACTTAAATTTCCATTATAACATAATTTTACATATTCCTAGTTTTACTTGTAACATTATTACTATATTACTATTTTCTTTGATGACACTTACGCTCTCTATGAAGCCTATGCTTTTTATGAAACCTATGCTTTTTACTTATTTAATTTATTATTATGATTAGCCTTAACCTTAGTCTTAGTATTAGTCATAAGTCTCTTATTCACTAATTTGCTATTTATGTAAACCTACATTGTATATATCTTCTGAAACCTGGTTGAGTGGAAGAGAAGGCCTTATGGCCTTAACTCTGCCAGGCAAAATAAATCATTTACTACTACTACTACTACTACAGAACAACTCTGTAAAAAACTCTCTAGAGTTCTTTATCTCCTTCGTAAACTTAAATCTGTGCTCAGCGAGAAACATTTACTGACCGTATACCATGCTCTTTTTCACTCACATCTACAATATGGGATCCTTCTTTGGGGAAATTCTGCTGGAGCAAAAACCGTATTCAAACGGCAGAAAAAGGCCATTATATGTATATATAACATAGATAACCAAAAAACGTGTAGAACTGCTTTTAGGAACAGCAACATCATGACACAACCATCTCTCTATCAGCCTATTCCTTTTCTCAGCGCTGTTAAAGCGCTGGCAGCATTTTTATTCCAAAGCTAAGTAATGACATCATTCGGTGCCACCAGTTTTCACAGCGCTTTGGCATCGGTTCCACCGGCCTGTGGATATGGTGCGAGAATCCACCAATGAATCTGATTGGCTCACGTAAAACTGCGGGGGAATTAGCAGACGATGGGCTTCACTCAATCCTGCCCGGTGTCCATGCTGTCACTTGACTTGATGACATATATATATATACATATAAAATAAAATTATTATTATTATTATTATTATTATTATTATTATTATTATTATTATTATTGTATGTATAGCTTAATGATAGATGCATAGGAACAATAAAACTCCAAAATGTTTAGGAAGAAAGGTAACGAGTATAGGCATAAAAACAATATTAGAAGAAGTAGGCTATGTATATTCTCTTCAGATTATAAGAACTCGCTGTCTATAACTGGATGGTATGTTTAAAATTATTGACCAGCAATTATATTATCCTACCTGATTTAATTTGATATGGTATTCGCTACTTAAGAAAACCTAGCTGCAAAAATGTGTTATATTAAAAATTGTGACACTTGTCAGTTGTGTTTGGGTTTTATATGGAGACATTCTTCCGAAAGTTTTAGGTTAGACGTGACTAGTACGGCAAAGGGGGATATTTTCAGTTATTACTAGATGGGAAGACTTTTAGCTATGTCAATAATAATGTAAATTCTATTTGTTTGAAACCATAATACACCAATGCTTCCTGTAAGAAAATATTAGAATCACTAGTAATTTAGTCGCCATTGATGACACCATAAATCCAGCAGTTTTTTTCCAATTCCGCTGCAGCGTGACGTCATCGATTGCCACCGGTCCGGTGTAAAAGCGCTGAGAAACGGAATACGATGTTTATATCTCATGCTGTGTCCTACACAAAGGAGAACCAACATCTTTTTAGTGAACGCAGTCAGATCCATACCCACAACACAAGGCAAAAAACAGACCTAGACACCCCATATTTAAGACTATCAAAAACACACAATAGCTATAAGCACATAGGTCCCAAACTATATAATAACCTCCCACACAAAATTACAAACCTCAAAACAAAACACTTCATGACCTACATCAAAAAATTCTTAACAAAGAATGTCATATACAGTGTAGAGGAATTTGAAGAAAAATGCCACAATGCTGAATTATTTTCACAGTAAATAAATGTAAATAAGATTTAATGTTTTCTCTCTCTGTTCTATATGCAAACTGTAACACAACTCTGTCTGATCTTGTATAGTTAACATTATCCCATAACATGTAAATGTTCAGAGGATGAATAAACTATTATTATTATTATTGTTATTATTATTATTATTATTATTATTATTATTATTATTATTATTATTATTATTATTATTATTAACCAATCGTTTAATGAGTTCGTTTCGCCTACTACTGGTTTGGTTGAGGTGAGAAAGGAAGATCATTTCAATCGATGTTACAGCACAGTATTTGCAAAGATATGTACCATCGTTCATTCTTTAAATAGATCCCACCTGTCTGTACATTTCAATAAAATAACATTGATGTTTTAAAGAATAATTCTCACATGTGTGCAATCCAAGGCAAAGCAACACCACGATATCTCTGCTCTGAGTTTGACATAGCCTCGCTTTTATTCCCGTACGACTAATAGAAATTTTAGGTGCAAAATCATGTTCATAACCATGAAAGGGCTGTTATAATTATGTTCGTGTTCGTGCAGGTGTGATAAATTGATTGCATACCCCATATACCAATACACAGGCTATATCGTGATGCATGCAGCCATTCACTTAAATTTGGCCTAGGACCATTGGTTTTCCATATTTCATTTATTTGTTGCCTTATTGTTCAGTAATAAATGTTCATAAGGATAAAATGGAATATTATATTGCGTATATATGTCGTCTGAATTCAAACACCATAAATACTGTACTAATCGTACTAAACGTGGTTACGCCCACTAGCCTACTCGATGGACCTGGTTTGGTTGAGGTAAGAAAGGAAGGTCATTTCCATCGATGTTACAGCACAGTATTTGCACAGATATGCACCATCGTTCATTCTTCAAATAGACCCCGCCTGTCTCTCATTATTCTTTATGTTCAATTAGCTTTTGGCCTAGATGTCGTAAATATGATTGTTATGGTGGATATAAGTTATGGGGAAATATATTTATTTATTTGTACAGAGTGTCCCACGCAAGAGTTGGCCAATCATGCGGGTTTCTGCGTCGCGCCGACTACAGCTCTAACTCCCGAGCGAGCGGGTGAAATATCTACACTAATAAAGCCGCTAATGGCGTTATGATTCAGGTTCTCACATTTACAGTTGGAATTACAATGAAAATAACCACGTACCTCATCATAAGAGATGTTGGAAATGTCCCCCTCTTGCATCCACACAACACTGGAACCTTTTTAAGAAATCTTCTTTCACGCGCATAAATTCAGCTTCCGACATAGAACACCGTGCTTTAGTTGGGAGAAAACTCGCCTTTTTTAAATCCACGAATTGTATCAAAATAAAATGAGGCAACTGATATAAGAACGTGCCAGAATGCTTTTTTTAATCAGTATTGCCAGGTAAATCACATGTGCTTTTCTTTGTGAGAACCTGAACCATTACACCATCAGCGGGCTTTATTAGTGTAGATATTTCACCCGTTTCCTTTGTAATGTACGGGAAGTTGACCTATACACTTTATTTTTCAAGTTTCTCCATAAATAATATTCACATACTGTTAGAAGAACTTAAAGACATAGGCCTATCACAAGAGAAATGAACTCTGTCTCGGAAGCTGAACTTATGCGCGTGAAAGAAAATTTCCTAAAAAGGTGTCAGTGTTGTGTGGATGCAAGAGGAGAACATTTCCAACATCTCTTGTGATGAAGTACGTGTTTATTTTCATTGTAATTTTAACTGTAAATGTGAGAACCTAAATCGTAACACCGATCGCGGCTTCATTAGCGTAGATATTTCACCCGATCGCTCGGGAGTTGGAGCTGTGCCCGCCGCGCCGCAGGAACCCGCGTCGTTGGCCAACTCTTGCGTGGGACACACTGTATATTGTGATACTTTTAAGTATTACATGAGAACTGTATAATCGGAGACATAATGTTACATCTAGAAACAGTATGTTTAAGTATTATTTATTCATATAGTTTATGACTCTCTACACATTGATACAAATTATTGTAATGCATCAATTACATATTAATTAATACAGACATGTTTCATACCTTTTTAAAAGTTGATCTCCGAGCTAGCAGCACACACACGGGAAGGGTTGACGGGGTGATGTCGTCGTCGTAAACTCTTCAGTCTTCTCTCGGGCCCAAAGGCCCGAGTGGCGTGGCCACAGACAGGGCTGCTGCCTGACTCTGCTTGTACATATTTAGAGTCCTATTTATACGCAGATAATGCTGAGATTGCACTCTGTAATTAGGCTGTTGATTCTTCATTGTGTTGTCAATTGCGGCAACCATATTACTTAATAGCTTTGCAATCTGTAGTTGCTCCACAACACCCTTCCCTCCTTCATGGACAAGCGAACCCGTTCGCTTGTAGGTACCTGTAGGTAGGTACCTTGGTCCTTGGTCCATGTTGGACCATGTCGTTCCATGTTGTTCCATGTTTTCCGATGATTAGTTTTGTCAAGTGATCAGTAGATCAGCTGTGGACTACTGTCAGCGTTTTCTGCGGTGATATTAGAGTGAGGAGATTATTGTTTTGCAGAATTGATTTTTCAGCATAATACGAGTCTTCTTGGATACAAAGGAATGTGTGTGCTGCTTACATCAGTAATTTACAGTGTCTCAACATAAACATAATAACCCTTTTCTGTTTAAAATATATGCACATAATACACAAAAACAATTAAAATATTGAAATATTTGGGTTTTCATTTTGGTAAACTCTTTTTTCTTAATAAGTTAATTTGTTTTTAAGTGCATTGTATTAACAATACAAATAATTTTTCTGAATTTTGAAACTTAAGACATAATATCTGTATCATCAATCAGGTAAAATTGTTTCAATGAACAATCACTCAGTATAACAGTTCTTATTAATATAATGAGTTTACTCTATTATTTAAACATACATTTTTCTATGAGAAAATTGAGTGATTGTAATATTGTGTCAGTATTCATTCACAAAATAGTGAGACACAGTTAACAAAAAAAAATGTGCTTCAATAGAAATTATTCAAACAGAAAATGATTATAGAACATGAAATGAAGTATGTTCTTAATATAAGAAAATTAAACATTAAATGTTCTTTATAATTCATAGTTTGTGAATAAATAACTTTTTTTAATAAAAACTCTGTTTTTAAACAAAATTCAAAATATTAAAAAATTCTGATCTATAAGAATTTTGAGTTTTTCTTTCCACTTCTACTGAAATGTTAAAAATTAAGAAGTGTACGTACTAATCTCCATACAATGAGTAAAATTGATATTTGTTGTTCAATAGACAGTGAAAACATTTAAATACATATTTACATTTCTTATACATATGAATATACATTGATACTTCTTTTAAAATTTATCTTGTTCTAAATGTACAATCTTTCAGTGGGAAGGGTGGGTATAATGGTATTGAGGGATGGTTAACCTTTTTTTCTTGGGGGCCCCTTGTGTGCACATGAGTATTTTTTTTTACCGTTATCATTATTTATGTAGGCCTACATTACCCATTTTTTTCTATTTGTTTTGCATGCATTCTTGAATGTATTATTTAAGTGTATATATTTTTACTTCCTCTGCCCGTACCATAGGTACTATAGGTAGAGGAAGTATTGTTTTCGACCCTAAAATTCGAAGTTGAGTTTTTAGCATATATACACGTTTCAAGGCCCCCTGAATCCAAAAATACTATTTTTGGAAACATGTCTGTGTGTGTGTCTGTGTGTCTGTCTGTGTGGAAGTTTGTGAACAGGCTAGCTCCGAAACGGAGAATCGTATGAAAACAAAATTTCGTATTTGGGCCAGGTACCTTCTGATCATGTGATTCGAAGATTGGCGACAAATTTCTCTTATTTTTAAGGGGACTTTACATGAAGAAATTTTCGTTTTTCGCGATTTTCTCGAAAACGGCTCTAACGATTTTCTTTAAATTTGCACATGTGTTCCTTTTACTGAGAGCTAAAACTTTTATTTGAAACTTTTTTCGAAAAAATTCTCTGAGGGTAGTTACAAGCCACCCACTGTTTGTATAAATTTTGTCTTGCGTGATGAACAACTGAATACGCGCTCTTTCACGGCCTCTTATTCTATGTAAGAATGTGAAGTGAGAAAGATGTATTGTTGGCCAGGTATAGAGTAAAGAAGTATCTGAGGGAAATATTCGATAAATTTAGGAAATTATTCTTTACGGCGGAAAGTTCAATAAACGACTGCAGTCACTTGTTCTTTTTTTTTTTTAAGTTTGTATAGTCTGCGCTTTTAGTCGCATCATTGAAAGAAGAGGTATTTATAGGATAATTAGCGTAAAATTGTGTCTTGCGATTCTGTAAAAGGATATGTGAATACTGCTAACTTTTATTTGGGCAGAGGAAGTTATGTGACTTTCACATCAGATTTTTCTTCTCGAGCTGCTTCTGTGAAATCATTGTGAAAAAGAAACGTAATTATATGATTTAAATGATTTATACAGATTTTTTTTACCTGAAACAGAGAAAATTATATTATTAAGACATTCTTTCATAATTATGGACTATAATAAATTACGCTTATGTCTTCAAAGATAAAGGATTCATTTAAATATTTAAAGTCCTATGACTTTTATATAAAATTGCATATCTTTCACTTATTTGAATATAGCTCTCACATGTATTATTAATTTTTTTTTTAGGTACATACATAGTTTAATATTGATGATTGCCATAATATTGAAAATAACAAAGAAGTAGTATTCCTCATATTACATAAAAAATATATTGAACTGGTAAAAATGTGCCATCAAAATCATGACACAGTTCTATACTTAAGTAATATGATGTAACACTAGGTGTCAGCGAATTCTTTGTCAGTTGATTGTAGTAGACTTTGACATATATATGATTTCAACATCTGGCTTAACGGCTTGCTTTCTTGAAGGCAAGATTATTATAAAAATGCACTATGATTTACATAATATAGAGTATTGAAATAACTGTGAATTAAATGTTCTTTCATTTGTTCTTAAACAAAATTGTTCATATTTAAATTTTAATTTGCTATATGGCATAATATACATATTTACACTTTTTAAAATAACTTATACTTCTTGCTAATTGTTTGAACACTTGGCATACTAATAGTTCTGATATTATTCTTTTTCACAATAGGACTTACTTTTAATAATTTACTATAATTTTATTTTCACCACATTTGCTAGAAAATGTTGCTTTCACACAAGTTTATTTACCTCATTGAATAATTTTTTTTATTTTTTTGTTGTTGTCATTCATCAAGTTATGTTATGTTATGTTTGATTTAAATTGCCACTTTAATCTGTGTTACAGTTACGTAAATTATTTCATACTTCTCTAAGTATTTTATCAGTTTAAGATATTTATATGTACAAATAATTGAGATGTTTGAGATGTTCCTGATATTTTGTTGCTCTGAAATTCATGCGTTCTATCAAAATGAAAATTTTATATTGGTTAAATGGCATGTGGCTATGATTCCATTATATTGGTAGATTGTGAGGCTATTCCATTATATAACATTTTATTTAATACTTTTGACCTATCATAATTATCATACACACTTACAATGCATTTTTTTTATTTATAGGCTATACTCTTATCTACTTTATTCGACGTTGGGCTTCTCTGACCCGTTTATTTATTCATTTCGGCGTTGGGTCCCTCTGTCCCATTTATTTATTTCGGCGTTGGGCTTCTTTGTCCCATTTATTTATTTCGGCGGTGGGCTTCTTTGTCCCATTTATTTATTTCGGCGTAGGGCCTCTCTGTCCCTTTTCTCGTAAGTGTATTTTACTCGCTAATTATATTATTCATAGGTCCCTGTGACTCATTTTTCACAAGTTGTATTATTATTAATGTACATATAGAAATATGCCCCAACAAATCTTTTACTTTATTTAGATGCCACTCTCTTATTGAACACATCTATCAATTTATTATTAATTAAAAATTCTAAACGTTTATAAATGTATTTAATTTACCAATATAATCATTAATTCGATAACGAAATAATAACGCTGTAATAAGACGAATAATACTAATAACAAGACAACATTTATTTCTTTTAATACCTCATAGTAAAATTTATGTAATTCTTTCCCGTTTTATAAATATGGAATAAAATCATTCCCTTTCCATGACGTTTTAAATATTTATTTGGACATACAGGTGATATACTTAAAAGCAACTTGGCTTGGAAGAGAACAATGTATAGATTTTTGTTTATTCAGCAAGTAAGCTATTATTATAGTGATAGCTGTCATGTTATGTGAGCCTATGTGATGAGCAAGCGCTTTAACAACTGTGTGAAGGTTACTACTGTATTTACAACAGCACAAAAATTTATCTTAATTCCATTATAAGATGTTATTCATAATTCAGTCACTACAAATTTCCTAAAATAAAAGCATATTCTCAATTTTATTTGGGGGTTTCATTTAGGTAGGCGAACTTGGCATGCTGCAGTACATAATATGGAAACGTCCCGCGCCTCTACCATTTGTTATGGTGGATATAAGTTATGGGGAAATATCTTTATTTATTTGTATATTGTGATACTTTTAAGTATTACATGAGAACTGTATAATCGGAGACATAATGTTACATCTAGAAACAGTATGTTTAAGTATTCATATTTATTCATATTATAGTTTATGACTCTCCACACATTGATACAATTTATTGTAATGCATCAATTACATATTAATTAATACAGACATGTTTCATACCTTTTTATAAGTTGATCTCCGAGCTAGCAGCACACACACGGGAAGGGTTGACGGGGTGATGTCGTCGTCGTAAACTCTTCAATCTTCTCTCGGGCCCAAAGGCCCGAGTGGCGTGGCCACAGACAGGGCTGCTGCCTGACTCTGCTTGTACATATTCAGAGTCCTATTTATACGAAGACAATGCTGAGATTGCACTCTGTAATTAGGGTGTTGATTCTTCATTGTGTTGTCAATTGCGGCAACCATATTACTTAATAGCTTTGCAATCTGTAGTTGCTCCACAAGTAGTTTGCTTTTCTGTGTGACGACATGAGGGGCTTGGGGGCTTGAGATGGGGGGCTTGGGGGGCTTGGAAGGCTTAGTGGGGAGGGGGCTTAGTGCAAGGGATGGCTTAAACGGTTATGACCGTTAAAAAATTTTGGCGCCTTTTTTGTGATAAGCCCCTAAAGCCGTTAGGACTTCATAACATCCGGTTACGCCCTAATGCCCACCCTAACATCCGGTTACACGCTAAACCGTTTAAGATAAGCCTTTGATAAGATCCTTTATGCCCTAATGCACATCCGGTCAAGATAAGGTCGTCGGTCATCCGTATCCGACATGGTTGGATTGTAGGGGTTAAGACCTTTTGCCTATTATTATCCCACGGTCGCGCATCCGGTCAAGATAAGAACTGGGAGACTGAACATTGTTATATTCCCACGGTTAGATAAAGTCAACGGTTTTTTTATCATGGTTGATAAACACGCGTTGTATATAAAAACACTACTTCATCCGATTTACCTCATTCCGCTATGGCTCACATATGCGAACGCTGTGGAACAAAGTATAAGCATAAACATGATTTGAACCGTCACGTAAGACAAAAACATGGTGATTCTCAGTTCATCTGTGATTTTTGTGCAGCTATATTTAAACGTAAAGATAAACTAAATAGACATATACGGGAGGTACACTCTAGTTCACAGTTTCCCTGTGCCAAATGCGATAAAACTTTTTCGTCTCGCCGTAATCTGAATAGACATTTGAACATTACTCACAGTTTGCTTAATCCAAACTAATTGTACAGACTCCGTGATAACAATGTGGACAACCTCAAACCCAGTACCTCGGCACCAGCATCATCTGAACCCAGTACCTCGGCAACAGTTATCGACCCAGGGACACCAAGACCACACCCTCAACCGCCAGTACAACACGATGTTGCCGTAGACCCACCGCTATCAATCAAACCATCTGTGTTGAAATCTGTCATCAACGGCCGTATTACTGATTACAAGGTAATTATTTTTTATATGTACTTCCATTTTGTTTTCGCCATTGCAATTAGGAGTGGTGAATAAAAGCTGTTTCATTTTTTTGTTCCAGCCCTCAGATGTGGAGTCTCCCAATCGTACAACCAGATCGGTTCAGAGCGCCCGAGGCGGTCAAGAACCACTCATCAAACAAACGACTACACATGCACACAGCGACAGCCAGTCTGCATCTACAAGCGGTCCTGCCCGAGGCAATGAATTGCCCATCCCACAAAATGTCGGCCATTATAATTCGGAACAGACCGAATACGCGCAGAACGACAGCGGCTTGCACCAAGAAGCAGGAACAACCGCTACTCAAACTCAACGACATCAGGACCACCCCATAAACCATCTTGTCTTGGGAGGAGTTGTCGGCGGGCTGTCTGGGACCACTTCATCAATGAACGTAAGTTTTTATATATACACATTCATTCAAGGTGCATGTTTAAAACTCTCTCATTCACAAAGTCCCTCATCGATTTTTCACATGAAATAACACAAATTTTCGTATTTTTGTGTTGCAGAACGATTTCGCCAGAATCGAAACTGCTTTTAAATCGAGGTTATCGACTTATGCTCTTACAAACATCCCAGCAGGAGATCTTCAGGCCACGCTTTCAACTTATAAACATCAGATGGAAGCCTTAGTTAAAGACTGTCTACATCAGCATAACTCGTTAAAAATGAATTTATTTGTTGAAATTAATTTACAGGACACTAATGGAAAAAACACTGTATACAATCTTAAATCTAAAAACGAAGTTGTTCTTGTCTCATCCGATGTGACTGATATTTTAGACCAACAGATCGAGAAAATAGTTCAAGAATATGACGACATTGCGCGGGCAGCGGGTTTTCATTCAAGTCCATCCACAAAATTGAATTCCGTCTAAATAAATATCACCCCTTTAGGGGACGCAAGTTCATGTTTTTGCCTGATCGGTACAGATATTCAAAGTCATTGGTGAATGTTAATAATGAGGATGAATTCTGTTTCAAATATTGTGTACTAGCAAATCTCATTGACAAAGACAACGATTAGTGGAAGTCGTATCTCAACAGAGCGGACTTGGATAATAAATACGATTTCTCTTGTATTAATTTCCCACCATCATTCCATGACGTTGCGAAATTCAGTAAATTAAATAACATTTCGATCAATATTTTCGGGATAGACGACAAGAAAGAAATTTTTCCTATAGTGATTGCTGAGAAAGAGTTGCCAGATCACAGAGACCTGCTCTATGTCTGTGATGAAGTAGATTCCCATTATGTGTTAATTACCAATTTCGACGCATTCATTAAACCTTTCAAAACATCCGACAAGCGTCAAGTCAGAGTATGCAAGCGCTGTTTTGCTCACTTTCAAGCGTATGGCACCCAGTCTGCTGACCAAAGACACGAGGCTCATTTAGCCGTTTGTAATTCTTTTTCACCAGTCAAATGCGAGTTCCCTAAACGGCTGGAGGTTTCCTTCACTAAACACGAACATTCCCAGAAAATTAGGTTCGTTATTTATGCAGACTTCGAGTGCATGCTAGAGCCTATTGTCGGATGTGAAAACGAGCCTGTAAAATCCTGGACTCAAAAGTATCAGAAACATACACCATTTAGTTACGCTTATTTTATTAAGGATTTGGAAGACGAACATTCGAATCTGAGGATGTACAGAGGCCCCGATGCAGGACAACATTTTATGAGATCACTTGTAAAAGACGTAAAGGCTATTGACGAGATATTAAATTCTGAAATCAAACCCATGAATCCTCTCACTGGAGAACAAATTAGTGAGTATATGAACACCACCATCTGTCACCACCAACTTTACCGATGAAAATTACAAAATAAGAGACCGTTGCCACGTGAGCGGTCGGTTCAGAGGTGCAGCGCACAGAAACTGTAATTTAAATTATAGGAACCAGTCTTTTGTCCCTGTTGTATTACACAATCTGTCCAACTATGACTCCCATTTCATTGTGACAGAATTGGGTTATGACAAGAACCGTATCAATGTAATACCCAGGAGAAATATATCACTTTTTCGAAATTTATTCCCTCCTCATATTTGAAACAGCGATCTCTCGAACTCAGACTTATAGATTCCTTTCGTTTCATGTCCACGAGCTTGGAAAAATTAGCAAACAATCTGTCCAAGGTTAAATTCTTAGAGACGCGGAAAGCTTTCGGTAACAATACCGTTTTGATGTGTAGAAAAGGAATTTTTCCCTACGATCACGTCACCTCGCTTGAAAATCTAGATGAAACAAAACTACCGCCTAAAGAAGCGTTTTACAACAAGCTCAGCAATGCGGGTGTCTCAGATCAAGACTACTCTCATGCTGTTAATGTCTGGAATTCATTTTCGGTCAAGTCTTTAGATGAATATTCAGACTTGTATTTAAAATCGGACGTCCTTATTTTGACGGACGTGTTTGAAAATTTCAGACAGATGTGTCACGATACCTATGGCCTAGACTGCATTTTTTTATCCAACTGCCCCAAGCTTCACATACGCAGCCATGTTAAAGTTTACGCAGGTAAAGCTGCCTATTTTAAACGATATCGACATGGTTCAGATTTTTGAACGAGCAATTCGCGGAAGTTTATGTCAGTCGGTCAAACGACACGCTGTGGCAGACGACGAGTCGGCATTGTACTACGTCGACGCTAATAACCTATACGGTTATGCTATGACAGCCGTTGCCTATAGCTAATTTCCGTTGGCTCGAAAAAAACGAGGTAGAGTCCTTAGACGTTATCGCCATACCGGACGACTCCAATTTAGGTTACGTCCTGGAAATCGATTTGGAATATCCGGATAATCTACACGATGAACCCACAGATCTCCCGTTCTGCCCAGAGATGAAATGTCCCCCCGGAAGTAAATTCAAGAAACTTTTAACCACGCTTGAACCTAAGCAGAATTACATTGTACACTATTCCGTGCTTAAACAAGCCTTGCAACACGGACTGAAATTGACAAAGATCCATAGAGTCATTAGCTTTGAGCAAAGCTGTTGGTTGAAACCATATATTGAATTCAATGCAATGAAACGGAAGGCAGCCAATAACGAATTCGAGAAGGATTTTTTTAAGCTGTTAAATAATGGCGTATACGGCAAGACTCTCGAAAATGTGAGGAAAAGGAAAGATTTTAGACTTGTATCGGACGAAAACTTAGTGTCTAAGTTGGTGGCAAAGTCAAACTTTTTGGATAGGACAATTTATAATGAGAATTTGGTGGGTGTACACCTTGCTAAGACTAAACTCGTACTAAATACTGCCATCTATGTAGGCATGTCCATCTTGGAATTATCTATAGTCAGAATGTATGATTTTCATTACAACACAATGAAAAAACATTTCGCAAACAAAATCAGCCTGTGCTATACTGATACTGATAGCTTTATTTCCAAGATCGAAACGCATAACCTCTATCGTGATCTGTTAAATGTGAAAGATGAATTAGATACAAGCGTCTATCCTTCTAATCACCCCTTGTATTCAGTGGAAAACAAAGGAGTGGTAGGTAAATTCAAAGACGAGTGGGTCGGTCATACCATAACTGAGTTTGTAGGCCTTAGAGCAAAGATGTATGCTATAAATTTTAACGGTATGTCCATAAAGAAATTGAAAGAAATTAATAAATGTGTTGTGGAGAGAGAACTCTCATTTGAAGATTATTTGGAATGTCTTAAGACCGGACATACAACATTCACTTTAAACAGATCTATACGATCGTATAAGCATAACGTGTTTTCGATTGCCATGAATAAAGTCACCTTAAACGCTTCAGATGATAAGCGTCACATTCTACCTAATGGTGTGGACACACTTGCCTACGGCCATTACAAACTCAGGGATGATGACGAGGAGGAACCCCCTCTTAAAAAAGGAAAGTCTAATGTATATTGTTTTGTCTATGCATTGTATCTTTTTTAACTGTGTTATGGTATGTACCTCGTAAGAGACAAAGGAATTGTAAATAAAAAAACACATGTTCATACTTGAAATCTTTATTCGATATTTCGTTTATGGATCCACGAGTTCTTGTTCGCTTTTGAACACTATGAGATTTTTAACTTTATATATAATTGAAGTATGGTAATTAGAGTTAGTTAATTTTCGTCCTTGAATCTGTGAAGGTGTGTAGGAAAATGTGTGACGAGAACACTTCAAGTTTTGTACCATCTGATCAGAGTAGTGAGAGTGCTACAGATGGAGTATGTGTCCAATCGAAACTGCCGGGGGTGAAGTCAAACAGTAAATATAATGAATTTTTCGAGATAGTTCCTGGGAGTAAGCAACCTTACGGTCTATGCAAACTGTGCAATAGACTGAAAGTCGAAATAAAAATGAAAAACTATAATACATCTGGTCTGAAGAAACATCTACTATCGACGCATAAGGAAGAATCACATAAACTCTTTCCACGAGTACAAGATAACCATATATCGTCAAACAATGCGAAACAAGAAAACACTATATGAAAAGTATCACGCTAAGGATATCCATCAAACTAATCCTACCTAGCCAAAACTAGTTTTAACCAGTCAAATCTAGTTTTAACCAGTCAAATCTAGTTTTAACCAACCAAATGTTAGTCTAGTTATGGTATACTACAGTCAACATTATATACTACTGGTATCTAGTATATAGTATCATTCTACGTTTCTCGTTATCATGGACAAGAGTCGTGAAAAGACGAGAGAGAGGTTCATGGTCGAACTTGAAAGAACTGAGAGTGAGATATCTACTCATTTTAATGTTCTAACAAAGGAAAATTACTTATCACTCATGCGAGAGGTGGATGATGCTAAAAAAGCACAAAAGAAGACAGCTGCACAAAACAGAAGACTGAAAAGATTTGATATAGCAGAAATAGGCGGATTAAGGAAACTTGTTGTGAAAAACGATATAAAATATTACCTTTCGGTTGATGAAATATACGACGTTATTGATACCGCTCATGAAGCAATAGGACATGGTGGCCGCGATAAAATGTATAATGAACTATCTAGAAAATTTGCAAACGTTACAAAGGCTATGATATCTCTTTATTTATCCTTGTGTCCAATTTGTCAAGACAGACAGAAATCCATTTCCTATGGATATCTTCCCTCGGATACGAACACTCAGCACCATGCTGACCACATCGGTAGACACGGTATGTTTCATGTGAGTAAACAAGTATTTCCAGAAGAAGAAGAAGAAGAAGAAGAAGAAGAAGAAAAAGATTCTTTTCTGGAAGAGCAATATTCGAACTCGTCCGATGAGGCTTTGTCGCACCGTATAGGTGTGTGGGGGGACTTATATACGAATCACAAATTAGATTATGATCCCAACATACACATTGATAGATTGCGTTTGCTGTTGGCTTTGTCTGAAGCAGGGAATCATTCGCATAACAACGAGATACAATAAATTATAACGGAATTACGTGAAAACGACATTATTCAATGAGCAAGAACGACATTTTCAGAAAACTATTTGTTAAAATGTGATAAATGACGTGGGAAACAGGTTTAGGTGATGTGTTTCTGGTTTGCAAGACTCTTAAGAATTCTTAGGTTAACAATAAAAATATCTGATTAATTTCTTATTGTAACACAATATTATATTAAAAGTCGTATATACATGAAATACAAAAATATATAAACTACATATGAACATTACTTTTTACATATTTTAGATTGATGTTCCTCCTAATCCAGTTCTTTTTAGGTTTGGTCTTGGTGTGTTCATGACCCTATAGGATTAGCCTTGTTTCAGATATTGATATTTTAGGTTTGTGTCTTGGTGATACATCTTGACATAAGTATGCGTATGAATGTGTTCTACATATAATATAGAGATGGATTGTCTACGATACAGCCCGCGGCTTCGTCTACCATTTTAATTGACTCTAAGTAATTTACACTGGTAGTTTGCGGTTTAGAGCTATGAAAATAAAATATTTTTTTTCTTTTTGATCATTTAATATAATAAAGAAACTATGTACTCTTCGTAGATCGACGAGTATACCCGATGTCTTGTTATTTAGGACTGATGAATTGAATATGATGGAGAAAGAATAAAAAATGTTACAATTAGTCGGTAGTATGTTTATGTGTGTGGGATGAGTATCGTACTATATGAACTTCAGTTTTTTGTGCTAAGGAGTCAGTTGTCTTGTCGGAGTGATCCTGTCTCCATCTCGCTCACTATCCAGTCTCGTGCCACACAAGGACGTCTGTCAAAATAAAACAGTGACGTGATGTCATTTTAGATGCTGTTTCTTAAAAATAATGTAAAGGTTGCACCATCAACCTTATAGACTGCATTGTTCAACTAAACCTCGAACCCCCATCCCATAGTGATTTGTTCATTCGTGTGAATAATATCTATAAAAATAAGGAAAACCATCATCGGTCCATTAGTCATGGAGCAGTCAGTATGGCGGTCTATTATAAAGTTCTTTCAGAACGCCCACTTGATCAGTCACACCGATGAAGAGTTGGCATTGTTGCATCTTGAGTTTCTATCCGAATGCGCGGCTGAGACTATTTATAGGGTTTATGACAGACTTCCAGAAAATGTAAAAGAGCTTGAAATTATAAAGCAGTGTTTGAGATGCAAGAATCATTACAGTGAGAATTATTTTTATGGTCCAAATCCAATGATAAAAAACTGTTATTCGTGTAAACTTTTAAAAATCAATTCGCGCCAATAATGACCTCCTACATGTTGAAATATTGCGTCTATTATTATTGTTCGCTATTTAAAAGGAAAGATTTCGTAAAACATATGTCTGACATTGTCATTGATTGCACCATGCAGAACGAAGATCTGAAGTCGGGATATTTCACCCAGGCAAGATTTAAACTAGGTGCTACAGATTGTCATTGTATTAAGACTCTTGTTGGAGAGTAGATATAATTTTTAAAGATTTTTGTACTTATACTTTGAATAAATTCAATTCATAGCAATCTCTTATTTTTATTTACCTTCACCTGTATTTTGTAGATTCCCGTAGTGTGGACATCTATGATGTCACACAAGGTTGAACACCTTCCTGTAAAGAAATCAATAGCGGGTTGTGACAGGAAGTATGATGCGGGCTTTTGATCTAGGTGATACTGAAATCCATTCATTGACTTTAAATGGATGAACTTGGATATTAAATAAAATTTGTACCCGAATACAGGATTTGATTTTATCATATTTATTTTATAAACTTACATTTTCAAAATGTTTGTGAAATTTTTATTCTTGTCATGGTTGGGCGATGTACAGCCGACCCCTTGGTTACACAGAGTGGTATGGAAGAACACATCCCGCGTCTGAAATCATAAAAAAATTATAAACCTCACTTCACGATATCACAATTACAATGAGGGAAGTATATATGAAAATAGTACTTACAGCTTTTTGTAGGGTGCAGAATAAATGACATTTTCTGTTGCATTTAACACTCGAAACATCGTAGTGCCCTTTCTCAACCACTGGGCAACGGTGGAAATGAGGCACTCCGTCACACACTTGATGGTGATGTCGATCTTCATGGGTCTCCACCTCCCCAGCCCAATCCCTTAAAACGTGTCCACATGGTAAAATTGGTGCAGATTCTAGGTGCTCCTGGTTGAAACCCCATATATTTTCATATATGATGCAGAAATCTATTGTTCTCATTGTGCCACCATGCGCGTTGTAGACCGTTATCTTCATCGAATCGGGTGGTGGTGGCGGCGGTGGCTGCTCTAACTCCCAAAGTTGGTGTTCGTGAGACATGGTGAAATATAGAATGTTAAAATTCACATGTCTAAATCCTTATATATGTAGAGTCCCCCACCTACAAAACTCATGTGACAAATGCATAAACGCACTTCAGTTCATATGAGGGTAAGGAATGAGTACTAAGATCTCATGATTTACATTTTCAACGATCGTACTGATTCAACCGTATATCCTTTTACAACATAAATACACGCGTGAGTAAACATATACAAGATTGTACCACATACATTAGAGTCTTCACTATATACGCGAATCCATTACCACAATGCACATGTTTCACACTTGAGTACCTACATTAATGCGATAAGTTCTCAGACATATATCCTAGTACAAAACAAATACGATCCCAATTTTTGCAAGTCCACTTTCGTACGTTTGGCTACCCTTACTGGAACAAAACCTTCCTCAATATGATTTCAAAATGTTTTATTTACAAAATTCATGTTATTTCTTGTTTTATATTTGTCTGCAAATGGTAACTTAAATAACAATATAGGACTTAATGCTATAATTTGTGGTAGAATCAAAAATATTTATAGAATGACTTGAATTTTAAACTGGAATATTACGGGTTCGTTTCCGATGGGGTCGATGAGATTTTTCTTGTGGTGCTATGTCTCTGGGGTCGACTCAGCCTCTAACAGGAGAAGTCCTGGGTGTAAAGACTGTCGGAGGTTTACCTTTCCCCTTCACGTGTCGTGTGTCAAAAATCTGGGAGCCTCATCCTCCTGGAACCCTATGGGCCTCCAAGGTCTTTATAGAGATCACTTTATTTATTTATAGAATGATTAACCACAGCATGGTTGTGGAAAAAATAATTCATATTACTTTAAACACTCATGTGAATGCATGCGGGTAGGCAACAATTAGATGTTCGACGATGTACAATTCACTGTGTGTGACATCTGTTATAAAATTAACTTCAGAAAATAGAATTACTTGTGAAAATTATCTAATTGGTCTCCATAATTCGATATTAATTTTTAAATAAAATAAATCAACTCATGACGTGTGCTATATGAAAACAGGATTAAATGGTAGTGAATAAAATTTAAATGTGTTTTTTCTAAAGATTACACACGATTTTCTCTTAGTTTTTTTATTGATTAAATGTTCACTGTATAATATCACCATCTGGTTCTAGAATAAATTGAGTTTATTGCAAAATGTAATGAATTTCTTTAACCTGCATAAGTTCATAGCATTTTTTCCCACACCTGCATTACCTTCTTGTTGTACAGCTGCCAAGGTAGACCACTTTTCTGTAAAGAATAGATAGAACATGCGTATGCCGTACCTCTTGTGATAGGAAGTATGACGGGCTATGGTTATAAGGTGGTACCGACTTCATTCATTGTCTTTAAATGATTGAAATTGGTTTCGATTTATTTTTGTTAAACAGGTTTTGTATTATCACATTTATTTTATAAATTTACATTTTTAAAATATTTTTTAAATTTTTATTGGGATCGTGGTCCGGCAATGTGCACTCAGTCCCCTGCTCGCATCGAGCACTATGGAAGAAAGTGTCTTTGATCTGAAACATGTAAGAAAAAAAATAATAAGTCAAACGTTACGAAAATTAAATAGAACGAGGTAATGGTGTAATACTTACAGCATTTTGAAGCCTGCGGAATAGGATACATTCAGCATCACAATCCTCACTCCATTTTGAATAGTATCCCTCCTTAGCCACCAAGCAGCGAGTGTAGTGCTCAACTCCATCGCAAGCTTCTTGGAGGTGGATGTTGGTGTGTGAGAAGTGTGTTTCTTCGACCGTCTCCTTGGTGAAGCTCCCACATGGAAGAAGTAGCGCCTGCTCCACATGGTTGGGGCCGATGATGTGCTTGTAGACGATGCCTAAATTCACATCTGTGACATGGTCTCCCCTTACGTTGTGGAGGGATAGTTTATAAAATTCACAAGGTACCGGAGGTGGAGGTTGATCCATTTCTGGGATGATGTACTCCTCGGCAGAGATCTCGTCCTGTTGCTGATGACTTTCTTGTGAACACATTTTAACACAAAGCTTACACTGAATAAGTAAAGTAATGGCGTTATCGCAAATGTTATTCTTTATATATGTAAAGTCTCCGCCCACCAACCCATGTCAGAGACCAATGTTTCCATTACCAAAATTTACCAAGTTCGCGTATGTACCCCATTTCCTTCTTACAAAAATAATGCATTAGCTCCTAGGACCCATTATAGCAGTAATGTTGTGTGGACAGCTGTGTTGACATACACCACTCTGAAAAAATCTATAGAACATGCTTGTGGTGTACGACACGTAAAAGAAGGGGGATAGGGGGCGGCGGATGTACGGTAGACCGAATTCATTCATTATCTTTAAATGATTGAACTCGGTTTTCAATTTATTCTTACACAGGAATTGATTTAAAACATTTATTACAATTTACAATTTCAGACATTGCCAACATTTCTTTTAGTAAAATGGGATATGCATTCAGCCCTCTGGGTGCACCATTCTTTGTGAAAGAACGCCTCCATAGTCTGAAACATATAAGAAAAAAATTATAAGTCAAACGTCACGATAACACAATTAAAATGAGGGAAGTATATATGAAAATAATACTTACAGCATTTTTCAGGGCGACGAATAATTTACACTTTCTAGTGCATTTGACACTCCACCGTTTGAAGTATCCCTCCTTAACCACACGGCAGCGGTGAAAGTTTCTCGATCCATTACATGTTTGGTCGTGGAAGCTGTCGTTGTGGGTAACGACTTCGCCGGCTATGTGTCGAAAGGTGTAGCCACAGGGTAATATTTCAGAGGACTCCACATGGTGCTGGCTGCGACCCATTATGTTCTTGTAGACAACATCAAACTCGAGGACCTGCTCGCGATGTCCCCACTCGTCGTGAATGGTTATGATTGTATATTCTGAAGGTTCCGGCGTTGGTCGCGATTCGTCAGACGGAGTGCTGAAGTCATCTTCTTCTTGCGATTCCGATGACGATTCCTCGTCCGGAATGATGAAGAGATCTTCTTGCAAATCCAATGTCGATTCCTCGTTCGGAATGAAGAGATCCTCGGCAGCCTTGGCTACTACTTCATCGGGGATACCTCCCCACGCCTCTTGAAGAAGTTCTTGCGAAGAGGTCAGCTCTTGAGACATGTTGAAATATAGAATGTTGAAATTCACAAATCTAAATCCTTATATACGATAGATCACCGTTCATGTAACAAATGCATGAAGCCACTTCCGTTCATATGGGGCTGTGCTTATGTTTCACAGCGGACTGCGTTCTCTACACACGACAATTTATCACATGGATATGTGTGACGGACTTTCTTACTGTATGCTATGAAGTTCCCTAGTCTCTTTGATTACTCACAATCGTAGTACATAAGTTCAGTGAACTCCTACAAAACAATGTTACTTATATGCCTATCATGCCATCATAACACGGCACGCGCAATCCACATTCCAACGTTCAGCACAGTTACCTCCTCTACCGGGTGATTGCAAATTTCCTACACCCAGTTTACTCTCTCTTTCTTTTAACAATTTACCAAGTTTGATAATATTGATGAAAATTTATATTAAGGGCGCCATCATCAATACTCTTCTCTCTTCTTTTTATTTTGCATCAGCCCAGTCACAAATTAAATTTATAGATACACAGGCTATGTACCTACAGGCCTCTCGGCTAGCTTTTTAATTTAACAGTGGAGATGGGAATGGGTTCGGCTCTGTCCTTTTATTATTATACTACTCCACTCAATTTCTTTTTTTTTCTTTGCAATGACCATTACCAAAATATGTAACTTAGCCCAAAAATCAGTGGCTCTCAAACCATTACAAGGATAGGGGTCAAAAATCTGAACTTCACGATAGTTTACTTTGCATAACAATAACCATAATTTATTTAATATTTTTTTTCTTCTTTTTTTTTCTTTTTTCAACAATAACAATTTGATTTACAATAAATTACATTTGCTCTTGGGTTTTCCCCTTTTTAACAACTACTCATCTTTAAAATCTTCAGATCACCCGATCTGAACAACATTAACCATCCAACAATTTTATTGGGAAGAATAATATTCAGTTCTCATCTGCAAGGTTAGTATGCCCAGTTTAACTGTATGAATGTATTCCTTGTTCTACAAGACAAATTCCTAATTAATTATTTTAATCTCTTTTCTTTCTTTATTTCCAGGTGTCTACTAGAACATCTCACATTACCCTTATAATTTACTACTAACTTGCATAATCTTTTCCATTTGCAATTTCAAAACATTTCAATATACATATTGTACTTTCTTCCGAATAAATAAAGTTTTTCAATTCATAATTCAGTCATTAACTCGACATATTATACTCAATGATCCCACCTATTTCTCCTATACCAGTTCACTAGTCATTTTAGTCCATGAAGAATTGTACTCAAAGATAAATAGGAAAGACAGTTTTATGAAGAAAGAAACGGAAGTTTAGGCCTATACCCACAGAGTGACTGTGGCGATAGACCACCGATACAGGGGCGGCGTCTAGATCTTGAGTTACAAACAATCTGACTCCCCTCCTGCAACCGGGAAAATATTAATGGGCCGCAAACAAAAATACAATTTTGACAATCGATGTCAGAGGTCCCTGACACTCTCTCCTAGAGGCACGTGGGGCTGTTGTTCGCCTCCAACACCGATGACTTTCACAAATTCTCATAAATCTTTTTATATTCCACCAGTATAGGCTTTGCCTACTACTAGATTTATATTTACTTTATTTGGGACACTTCCGGCGCTCCCTCACCTCACCCTTGTTCTTTTTTTTCTCCTGGGGTAATTTCTAGTACGTGCTACTGAACCACTTATCATCTATTCACTACCCAAAATTACCAATTCTCCTCTTTCTAATCTAACCAGTTATTATTTATTATCTTTTAACTCCTTTTCCATTAAGCAGAGTTCCTTTTCAATTTATACCATTGCTCTAATTTACCTACTTTATGTTACTCTGGTTTCCATACTTTTCAGGTTACTACTCTACTCCATGGGCACCCAATTTTCTTGTTTCTAAATTCCCTAGAATTCTAACTGAAACTAACTCACGCCCCAGGTCAGTAACTCTCCATTTATAACCCTTGAGTGAACTTCTGCTTCTATCCTAACATGTAAATCTTCCAATGGTATGCGCCTAATGTACTGCTACTCATAGGCCCTCTTCTGCCTCTCAATATTCACCTTCTTATCCCCCTCTACCATATTCCATACAATTCCTGCTCTTCGATAAATCTCTTTAAAAAACAACTCAACATTACAGGCCAGCATGAAATCCACTTATAGATAATCACCTGTCACCTAACGAAAACCAAGTGGGAGAGGCCCTCGTAAGCAATACTAAGTAAGCCCCTATTACCCTTCTTCCTTACTCCCCTCGCGTCCTGTCTTATAAAAAAAACAAAGTTTGTATGAGCATCACCAATTGCCCCGAGCTATGTATTCATTCGTGGGACAATCACCCATAGAAACCCAAAGTATAGAGATTTATCTTTACTATTCAACGGTTTCTCTCCTGACTGCTCTTTTTGTAATTAACTTAGACCAGAAATGGAAACTGATTGGATTACTGTACTTTGTTGCCTCACCCTAGACTAATCACATCTATATTTCTAACCCTACTCCTTATCATTCATTACGGCGTCTAGTCGCCACACATTTCTTAGAAACAGGCTTTAAATAACAATGCCTCAAAATTTTCCCACTTCCCAAATCAAAAAAAATGTTTATGTGATTATACTCTACGGGTGGTGACCAACTTATCCTCTGATCCTGTGTTGTTTCCATCTACTTCCTGATGTCCACATCTTCCTTTATTCCAGACTAAGCAGTCGTGACCCACTCTTCTTTCCACAGCTGGTGTTCGCTGTAGCGGTCTCTCGTACCGGCTGACGTGATGTGTTCTTCCAACTAACGACTATCTCCATATAGTCGCGTCAGTGAAATTCCCATTCAGAATTTCATTAGATGAAAGTCTGACAAACCATCATGCCAGGGCGCCTCCACCGCTGTCACACATTCCAGTCTCGTCTCCTCACCACTTTCTCTTCAACCTTCCTCTCTCGTAGTCAGACACGTTCTCTCTAACCGTTTTTCAGGTTCAACTCCTCTCCCGTCGATTCGCCGTCCACGCATGCGCACTTCTCCTTTTTCTGTAATTCAAATAAATTCAGGGCAGTATCGATAATCATGAAAGTGTTCAATATCGATTAGTTGAGGTCTCCCCAACCCTTCCTTTGTTTAGGAATGGTTTCCTACCGTCTATTTGGCACGCAGCTATTTGCTTCATTACATTCTTCCCACACTCACCATAAAAAAAATAACGTTAACACTTTTCACATTCTTTTTTTGTGTGTGTGTTTAGTTCACCAGCCTTAAAGAACATTTATCCAGGTACAAAGGGTTTCAAGTCTTTGACGTGCCACTTCCCCAACTGTTTACCAAAACGGTTCGTCAGTTCGTAACTATTCTCGCTAAGCTTTTTCTTTATAATATAGGGGCCGACGATCTTTGCACTTAAGCCTGCTGCATAAGCTTGTGAGGCATCACTTAATTTAAAGTTTCTTCTTAACACAAGATCCCCTGGACAAAATCTCACCTCTCTCCTCCGAAGATAATAATAATGACTTGAATTCTTACAAGCAGTTTCTAAGTTATGTCTGACCATTAGACGTACCGTTTTTAATTTATCAAATCTTTCTATCCAAAGCTTTGGAATTTCTTTCTGTATTTGTTGATTTTCTACCCTCTCAATTCTGCTGATAATTTCAGGCTCTTTCCCATAATTTAGCATATAAGGAGTGCATCCAGTGGAACTATGCTTAGCCGTATTTATAGAAAAATTAAATTCTCTCAAATACACGTCCCAAACTGTTTGATCCTTTTTAATGTAACTGGAAATCATGGTTTTCAATACTCTATTAACTCTTTCTACCGGATTTCCTTGTGGCGAATATACAGGTAAATAACAAGGAGTTATATTAAAAGCTTTAGCTATCCCACGCATTAATTTACTAGTATATTGCGGTCCATTATCCATCAGCAAATATCCCGGAATTCCCCATTTAAGGATAATCAATTCATAAAATGCTTCCGTAACTGCTCTACTGGTTGCTTTCCTTAACGCTTTACATTCTATATATTTTGTAAAGGTGTCCTGAAATACCACTACATATCTATTTGCTTTCTTGGAACGTGGATACGGTCCCAACAAATCAGTAGCTACAGTCATCCAAGGTTTCTCTTTCTGGTAAAAATGCATTGGTCCTGCTTGAGCCGTTTGTAACACTTTCTGTCTTTGACATATTTCACAAGCAGTAACATACTTAGCAACATCTCTAAACATTCCCGGCCAATAATACTTGTTCGCTATTCTAAAGAAAGTTTTAGCTATCCCCATATGCCCTGCAGTAGGTGCATCATGACATTCCTGCAATACTTTAATCCTATAATCTTGCGGTATAACCAATTTCCACCTATTCACTGTTCCCTCTAAAGTTTGTTCTAACTGATCTAATCTTAAATGGTACAACTTCCCATCTACGACCTTCCAATCTGGCCAAAATTTAGGTTTACTCTGTACTTGTGCTTTCCGCTTAATATACCAAGCATCTTGTATATTTTCCCATTCCACTACTTCAGAGTTATTAGTCAACAAGAGGCAAAATTCTTCCTCTACCGTTTTTTCTTGAACTTTCCCTTCGTGTATTCTAGATAAATCATCCGAAACTTTTTGTAATCTACCAGGCCTATGTATTACTTCAAAATCATACTCTTGGAGCAATAAACTCCACCTAGCTAATCGTCCGGTCGGATTCTGTAATGTATTTAACCATTTCAGAGCAAAGTGATCAGTATATACTTTAAAATGATAACCTTCCAAATAAGGATGAAACTTTTGAACTGCCCACAATATAGGTAAATATTCCTTCTCGACTATTGCCCACTTTTGTTCACCTACCGTTAAAGTTCTACTAGCATAAGCTATCACTTTTTCCTCTCCTTCCTCTCCTGTCTGAATTAATGCTGCTCCTAGTCCTGAAAAACTAGCATCGGTCTGTAATACTAGGGGTTTAGTATAATCTGGACAAGTTAATATAGGACTACTAGATAATTTCGATTTTAATTCATCAAAAGATTCCTGACATTCCTTAGTCCAACGCCATTTCTGATTCTTTTTCAGAAGTGCAGTGAGGGGCTTTACCACTTCAGAAAAAAATGGAATGAATCGTCGGTACCAAGAAGCCAATCCTAAAAATGCTCGTACTTCCTTGACTTTTGTAGGGGCTGGATACTCAAGGATACACGAGATTTTATCTGAATCTACAGCAATTCCTAATGGAGTAATGATATGACCCAAATATTTTAATTCACCTCTGCAAAACTTTGATTTTTCTCTATTAATTTTCAGGTTAGCTTTTCTTAATTTCTCTAAGACTTTTTCTAACAAGGACAAATGTTCTTCAAATGTCTCGCTAATAAGTACTATATCATCCAAATAACAAAAACATTTCTCTCCTATCTCTTCTCTTAATATAGTATCAACTAATCTTTGAAATGAGGCTGGTGCGTTATGGATTCCAAACGGCATAACTCGAAACTGATACAATCCTCTACCAGGTACGGTAAATGCTGTTTTTTCTTTACTTGCTTCATCTAATGGAACTTGCCAATACCCATTTTTCAAATCTATTGTACTGATATACCTAGCATGTCGTAACTTACTCAACACATGTTCAATGTATGGCAAAGGATAACTATCTCTTTTAGTACATTTATTTACTTTTCTGAAATCTACGCAAAACCTCCATGTTCGATCTGGTTTCTTGACCATAACTACCGGAGAAGACCAAGGTGAATTTGAAGGTTCTATAACTTTTTCCAATAACATTTTATCTATTTCAGCGTGTATAACTTTTTCAAGAATGGGTGATACTGGATAATATCTTTGTTTTATAGGTTTCGCATCGCCTGTATCAATAACATGAGAAATCAGATCTGTAAGTCCAGTACACTGATCAAATTTCTGTAACTGATTTTCCAAAAATATATTTAATCTGTCCCTTTCCTGAGATGTAGGTAAAGTAAGAATATTATGTAGCTGATCTTCTTTCAAATCTATAGCCTTAACAAATTGAAAAATTTCTGTCGGTTCATCCTTGAAATACCAAGTCCCATCTTGCAAATCTACTACTAACCCAATTTGTTTCAAAACGTCCATGCCCAGAATCATATCTACTGCTAAATTTGGCATAATTTTACATTTTATCTGAAAGATCCTATCCTGCAATTTCATCTCAAAAATTCTCTCTCCTGTTATAGAACTATAAGTTTTATCTGCGAGTTGCACTACCCTAACTTCAGATTCTTCCACTGATAAATCTAACATTTTACACAAAAAGTCACCTTTCTCTCCCACATAAGTTTTATCTGAACCTGAATCTATTAAAGCAATAAATGCAATATCCTCCAACAAAATTTCAACAAAACATCTGTCTCCATTAACTAAATCTGTGGGGTTTATATTTAACATCACACAAGCCTGATTTTTAGTTAATTGTCATAAAGAATTTGTAGGCCTAACTTTTCTTTCTTGGGGCATCCTACAATCAATAGACCTATGTCCAAGCTTATTACAATTATAACATTTAATCGTAGTGCGTGGAGTAACTCTACGAGGTGCCTTACACTCGAACTGCCTATGTCCTATTTTATCACAGTTCCAACATCGCTGGTTATTTGAAAAATGCAAAGTGGTGTTTTTACCATTTTCCCCCAACTCATCCTGTCTCTCTTTATTTGCTATTGCTTTAACCATCCTAGAATTATTTACATGACTTGAATTTCGTTCTTTATCCCACGTCTTTGCAGAAAAACTAACATTGGGTTTGTTTTGTAACTCGGACGATGGAAGTTCCTGTTTTCCCTGAATTCCTAACGCTGTATGAACTGAAGGTATAACAACTTGTCTCTGCGGTTTATAAGCCGTTTCTTTGATTGTAGCTCTAACCTGCGTTGGAGGAGGAATATATCTCTCAGAATCTAACAATATTTGTTCATACTGTCTACCTACACGTATTAAATCTGTTATAGTTTGAATCTCTGCAGGTCTAATGTACAATTTTACGTCAGGACGCAAATTTTTGATAACATTCTTCATCATTTGTTGAGGACTCATTGGAGTACTCAGCCTCCTCATTAACGTTTGAATAGCATTAACATAATCAAAAATCGATTCTTTAGGACCTTGCGTTCTTTGTCTAATCTCATCCAAAAGCGAGTCTTCCTCATCAATAGGCAAGTAATATTCTCTAAATTCTTTCAAAAAAGCTTCCCATGTAGGCCAATCTGTTAATCTGTTCCTGTACCAAAGTAAAGCTGACTCTTGTAAAATTTCGGGTAATACTGACAATAACTCTACACCCTGTAACTTAGAACTTTGTTTTAAATCTTCCAATCTCTCCAAAAATAAGTAAATGCTATCCCCAGGTTTGAATTTAATGTTCCATTTACGAACCAGATCCAAAATATTTGGTTTATGCGGCTCTAACTGAATTGTAAACGATGGTATTACTGGTACAACTTCTTCTGAATCAGCTATCGCCATGGCCTTCCTACGCATTAACTTAACCCATGTGTACACTACATCTCCATATGAATCTTGTGGAACCGTTATATTATGTTCAACTAAGTCTTCTTGCAAAACTTCCTGGCTCAGAGCAAAAGCCGTAATTAGCACCTGAAATGACTGAGGGTTCTTGCGGGCATAATCTTACAAGCGTTGTCTTAACTCATCCCTGGTACCTGTGATCGGTAACTTAACTCTATCACATTCTGCCTCCAGATCCGCCTTTCTCAACTTCCTAATAGCTTGGGTTAACTCAGCTGCTCTTATTTGTGCATACGGATCAACATAAGTAGCCATATATATATATATATATATATATATATATATATATATTAACAATTCCACTGACTGAAAAAAAAAGATTAGAACACAATAGTTCAGTCGTCTGTCTTAGTCATCTATAGAAGTCCTTAATTTGTCAACAGTCATTATTCTTCTCCCAAAAATATGTTATTATTTTTTAAAATAAATTTCAAGTTATACTAACCCAACTCCCAAATTTCTTTCACGTAATAGGCTCTATAATCTCTATAACCTCTATCCCTGCTAACGTCAAAATCGGTAACGTTGCGCAACCACTACGGCCTCAAATTTCTCCTAAAGCCACGCGTATAGGATATCAAACTATGCTCCTTTTTTTTTAAATTTTTATATTAACCAAGCCCTAAATTTCTACTGTTTCGTTTTAACACTATCGAGCCCCACGTTATGGGCGCCAAAACTCCTCCAACACCGATGACTTTCACAAATTCTAATAAATCTTTTTATACTCCACCAGTATAGGCTTTGCCTACTACTAGATTTATATTTACTTTATTTGGGACACTTCCGGCGCTCCCTCACCTCACCCTTGTTCTTTTTTTTTCTCCTGGGGTAATTTCTAGTACGTGCTACTGAACCACTTATCATCTATTGACTACCCAAAATTACCAATTCTCCTCTTTCTAATCTAACCAGTTATTATTTATTATCTTTTAACTCCTTTTCCATTAAGCAGAGTTCCTTTTCAATTTATACCATTGCTCTAATTTACCTACTTTATGTTACCCTGGTTTCCATACTTTTCAGGTTACTACTCTACTCCATGGGCACCCAATTTTCTTGTTTCTAAATTCCCTAGAATTCTAACTGAAACTAACTCACGCCCCAGGTCAGTAACTCTCTCTTTATAACCCTTGAGTGAACTTCTGCTTCTATCCTAACATGTAAATCTTCCAATGGTATGCGCCTAATGTACTGCTACTCATAGGCCCTCTTCTGCCTCTCAATATTCACCTTCTTATCCCCCTCTACCATATTCCATACAATTCCTGCTCTTCGATAAATCTCTTAAAAAAAACAACTCAACATTACAGGCCAGCATGAAATCCACTTATAGATAATCACCTGTCACCTAACGAAAACCAAGTGGGAGAGGCCCTCGTAATCAATACTAAGTAAGCCCCTATTACCCTTCTTCCTTACTCCCCTCGCGTCCTGTCTTATAAAAAAAACAAAGTTTGTATGAGCATCACCAATTGCCCCGAGCTATGTATTCATTCGTGGGACAATCACGCATAGAAACCCAAAGTATAGAGATTTATCTTTACTATTCAACGGTTTCTCTCCTGACTGCTCTTTTTGTAATTAACTTAGACCAGAAATGGAAACTGATTGGATTACTGTACTTTGTTGCCTCACCCTAGACTAATCACATCTATATTTCTAACCCTACTCCTTATCATTCATTACGGCGTCTAGTCGCCACACATTTCTTAGAAACAGGCTTTAAATAACAATGCCTCAAAATTTTCCCACTTCCCAAAACAAAAAGAATGTTTATGTGATTATACTCAACGGGTGGTGACCAACTTATCCTCTGATCCTGTGTTGTTTCCATCTACTTCCTGATGTCCACATCTTCCTTTATTCCAGACTAAGCAGTCGTGACCCACTCTTCTTTCCACAGCTGGTGTTCGCTGTAGCGGTCTCTCGTACCGGCTGACGTGATGTGTTCTTCCAACTAACGACTATCTCCATATAGTCGCGTCAGTGAAATTCCCATTCAGAATTTCATTAGATGAAAGTCTGACAAACCATCATGCCAGGGCGCCTCCACCGCTGTCACACATTCCAGTCTCGTCTCCTCACCTCTTTCTCTTCAACCTTCCTCTCTCGTAGTCAGACACGTTCTCTCTAACCGTTTTTCAGGTTCAACTCCTCTCCCGTCGATTCGCCGTCCACGCATGCGCACTTCTCCTTTTTCTGTAATTTAAATAAATTCAGGGCAGTATCGATAATCATGAAAGTGTTCAATATCGATTAGTTGAGGTCTCCCCAACCCTTCCTTTGTTTAGGAATGGTTTCCTACCGTCTATTTGGCACGCAGCTATTTGCTTCATTACATATGTTCTCAGGCATATATCCTGTTTCACATTATTAAGTATATTGTTGTGCACTTAACACTTGACCGATCAGGTATAAGGAGTCCATTTCCTGTATCCCGTCTTGTGAATGCTACACATTAGATCCATCCGGTTGTATGTCTTTTTACACAAATGGTTCATTACAATGTCTGGTCTGCATAAAATTGTATTGTATATTGAATTTTTAAATATCTGACAGATGTGTGGATCGAACCCACGCTCCCCTTTGGGGGCAGAACTTAAGTCTGGGATCTTAGACCACTCGCCCAATCTGACTCTTATGGAAAAAATATCTATCAATCGATAAAATTAATCGTGGTATCGATTTCTCGTAAATATACTAAATGTAAAATCAGATTTAAAAATGGTAAATTCTAAAATATATGAGAGGTTGACCTCGGTGTTTATCATAAAAAATGCATCCCTAGTCTGTTACACACACCACACTGGGTCAAAACTGAAAACATAATAGTGGCAACCACGTGAATTCGGCTCCTTAGCTATATACATCAATGAAAGTTTCTCCTCGTTCATCTGATGAAGCTGATCTTCACTCAACTTTCCAAACCTTCGTGGTAGGAAAACGGTGCACCCAATCTTTAAATCTATAACGATTCTTCTTCCACGTCTTGTATACACGGAACGAGCTTCCTTTATCGGATGCGCAAGTCCAATTTGCAGCTCGCTCAACGACTTGTTACATCTCACATCGGGGACGCACACAGTTAAATAACGATTAAGAGTGGATACTATAGACGTCTTCTTATTCTTGTTTTCCTCCGATTGAAACTGTGTATTTGGTAAATCCTCTTTTGATGTCAGTATGGTGGAGGTCTGTGGCGTATCCTTCAAGTCCTGTGTTGTAATATCCATTGCAACAGCACCAGCTGTAGTAGATTTGGATGCACTTTTACGACTTCGTTTCAATGATGACATCTTGCAGGTTTGACGATCACTGAGGATTTGACAACCATAGGTGTTTTCAAACATAACGCGGTGGGTTGGTCAGTAGAGCGTAGGGCGATCACAGTGTGGCTTATGAGATTACCGGTTGACCCAAAAGAACCGTAAAAAATTTGGTGCGCATGCGTTGTCGGGTGTGGCTTAGTAATGTCGTGCATAATAACCGTTATTTTTTAAACTTACCGCCGAAACGTGGTAATATAACTTGTTTCGACTTGATTGAACACAATGTTCGGCCTCCTCCGCGCTAAAAAAGACATACCCTTCATAATCAAGCGTAACGACCTTATCACCATAAAGAGTCTTATCTAACGGCTAAAAGGTCTTATCATTTAACCGGATGCGCGACCGTGGGATAATAATGGGCAAAAGGTCTTAACCCCTACAATCCAACCATGTCGGATACGGATGACCGACGACCTTATCTTGACCGGATGGGCATTAGGGCGTAAAGGATCTTATCAAAGGCTTATCTTAAAAGGTTTAGCGTGTAACCGGATGTTAGGGTGGGCATTAGGGCGTAACCGGATGTTATGAAGTCCTAACGGCTTTAGGGGCTTATCACAAAAAAGCGCCAAAATTTCTTAACGGTCATAACCGTTTAAGCCATCCCTTCCACTAAGCCCCCTCCCCACTAAGCCTTCCAAGCCCCTCAAGCCCCCCATCTCAAGCCCCCCAAGCCCCCCATGTCGTCACACAGAAAAGCAAACTACTTCCACAACATGATATATTACGCTGATCTCCATCTTGGAAAGAAAACCGCGGTTTTCTCACTTTACAGCTCCTTCACGGCCGGTTTGCATCTTACGGCGGTAAAAGTCGAAACCGAGCTCGGTGCACTGAAAGTATGACTTTACCGGGGTAAACTGAGTAACTTTACCGCGGTATTCTGAATACCGAGGTTGGTGCACTCGGCCATCAGTGTGACAGGCCGCTAAGTCTCATAAGACTGAGACTACCTCTGGCACTTACCTGAGTTTTTAGTCAGAGTGTATTGGCACTTAGCTACGTTTAGTATTTCTGAATTTAATAATTTCATACTACTTATGTTACATGTAATATCATTAATTAAACAAACAATCTCATTACAACTATCCTTCAATTTAGTATACACTATATTCTATATTAAAATTTAAAATCAAAACTTATGGAATACATTTTTTTTACTGTCACTCCTAAACAACTTTTTGGCACTTAGCAGGTATTTGGGTTACACTCTTCGATTATTAAAAAAAACTATTTACATGATTTTAGTAATATTCCTTGAAGCACCTACGACCATTACATTTTATCCTATATGGCAATCTAACTTGCAATATTACATTTTCAGGAAACAACAGTTCTTGTTTTTTGTTCTATTTTAAATCTTACTAAATCAAAGCCAGTTTTCAATTAATAAGTCACGTCCTACCAAGAGCCTTGAAGCTAATCTTAAGCTTGAACACCCTAAGAATTTTTAGTAGTTTAAGTTTTGATTAATTCGCAAGTATAAACCTACACCACGAGTAAAGGGCGTAACAGAACTAGGTCACGACAACACACTCCGTCTGCTCAAGTTCGCTGAACCGAACTCTAAAAATAACATCTTAAGGTTCAGTGGCCTCAAAGCAAAATTACGTGTCGTACGGACTGAGCACCTTTACATTATATTTGCTATAAAGCTTCCAGTATTCAAACTTGAAAATTATTTTCTTAAAGATATGAAACGGCAAAAGCTTCCTGAAGCCTTTAAAGGTATACTTTGAAATATCACAATATGCCACGAAATCTGTGCAGAAAATAGCATGTACATGTGGACTGACAGCCATCTTTAGGGGACAAATATTAATTAAAATTTTCAACTAATTATGTTTACCAAACAAATCAGACTATAAACTGTAAGCATTTAAAAAAATTGAATTTTGCGAAAGCTGTATTGCTGTGTTAATCTATGTGGATCTTGCAAAAGCCTTTTTACTAGAAACCAGAAACTATAGAAATACGTCGAAAAAAAATTCTAAGAAAATAAATCAGACAGATGGACGGACACCGAAAAATTTAACTATGTAGAAAAACCAAAACTTTAACCCGAAAACAGAATGTTCATAACTAGAAAAGAAAAATAGACATAACGGAATTTGGAGTCGAAAGTTTTGGATGAGCATGAAGATCTGAATAACTAAACTTGAAATACATTATCAACAAGAAAATGGAAAAAGCTCACCCAAAACAAAGCCATGTAGATTCATAGAGATACGCCCACACTTTTACAGAAACTTGAAAATTACATCTAATGGGCCATTCAGATAGAAAATTAACCGTAAACGTAACGTAAACATAGAAGTTTGGGGCCATGTTTTTCAATGTGACCATTCACAATGCATCACGTAAACGTGAAACTTAAACGTACAATTAAACGTAACGTAGAAGCTTGCAAACACCAAGCTTCTGCGTTACGTTTATGCGAAAAATTACGATACAACCAATCAGAGAACAGATCAGGAGACGGAAGTGGAAGTAGCCAAGAAGTATTCTATAAATGAGAAACTCCTCGTTATGATAAATGGCATCCATTACATAAAGATACGGCATTGAAGGAAAATATATGAAAATTAATTCCCCAAGAAATGAACTACAGTATTAAATACAGCCCATATAATATTCTGTTAATTCTTATGTGCCTGCATACGCTTGTATGATTTCAATTTTTAATGGCCTACATATGTTTAATAGAAACATGAAAGTATTTTCGTCTGCTGCAGCCATTTTATCAGTTGTTCACGTTCTCGTTTGTGATTGGTTGTTACCTACGTTTATGTTTTCATTGTGAATGCTCAATGCCGTGCTAAAGATTGCGTTTAAGTTTACGTTCTTACGTTTACGGTTAAGTTTCTATCGGAATGGCCCATTACTCTCACGGTTGGTAGTTCCAGACTGCCTTGCGTTTCCAACGTATTTCTGGTTTCCGGCTACTAAAAAGGTGGCTCTGTAGCCGCTCGACCATGTTCAAGTACCGTGCGCTTTACCACTTAACTAGCGGGCGTGTTTAAAAATACCAAACATGTTTCAGTGTTAACTCATTCTTTTCACACACGCCAAAAGTTTCGCTCATATGCCGCATTCACGGCATACTAATATAATAAGAAATATGATGAGTTCTGAACAGCCAATAAGAGGGCTTGATTATCCTGTAAATATCCCTTCCCATAAATTAATGAAACTCACAACCCCTCACATATTCCTACAAGGAAAATACTTAGTTTATGTCCTGTATGTTCCACTCCTTCTCCCAGAACAATTTCAAGTGTTTAAGATGATACCTTTTCCCACACCGGGTCAAGAAGGAAGACTCAACAAGTATATCTACATAAAATCTAATGGATTATATCATCATTGACACATTACGCCAGAAGTACGCAAAGATATCACAATATCAACTTGACAAATGCTTCAAGATCAATGAATTGAAGTTCATCTGCAAGGAAACAGCACCTATACTTACTTATAAGGCAGGTGAAGACCGCAAGGCAACATTGATACATCCTTCAACTACAGTGGTACCAGGTTCGTGCACCCAGAGAGGATGATAGAGATTGACAATACTTTATGGATCAAGTTATTGGGTAACGAATGGTTACATGTCACTCCAAGCCCAGAGATGTTCACATATGTTTGCGGAAATGACCCACCTCAATCACAAACAATTTATGGCAGAGGAAAAATACACTTGCGACGTGGTTGCAAAGGATACACGGCTCATACAACTATATATTCCTACAACACCTTTACCACAAATGTAACCCTTCCTGATATAATTCCTGTCGCACCTATTGACTTTGACTGCTGTTTGACACCAGAGCAATTACCTTACCTTGAAAATATAAAACTTAACCTTACTTTAAGCAATGTCCTATCTCCTGCAGATGAATTGAAGATAACAGCCATAAAATTGAAGAGGTCAACAACTTGATTAACGACGAGAAATGGAAACTAGAACACCAAACAAAATTACACCTCATGTCATGGGCAACTACATTTGGATTGATAATGCTATTTTTTATCTTCCTCATATGTTGTAGCTGTTGTTGCTGCAACTGCTGCAGAAAATTTGGATTTTGGTTGTATAAGAAATGGCAACCAATGGATTGCACAGATGCAATAAAGAAACAATGTTTCTTGCAACAAACGATCACCACTGGTAACGTTCACTACCACGGAAGCACGATATCCTTGATAATTGAAGCTAGCAGCAATACTTCCAATATGAATCCGCCATAGAAGGACATACCACTGACGGATGCCATACCGATTGCAGCTCGTACCAGATCAGCCAGCAGACTGAAGTAGGAATTCCCATCATGGCGTCCATAAACTTGAAGTAAAGCAAAAGTGTATGTGTCTTTTTAGAGTAGAAGTGTATATGTTTTTAACCTAAACCAAAAGTGTACGTGTCTTTAAACTAAAGAAAAAAGCTCAAATAAAAAGGAGAAGTGAAAAGAAAAGTTGATGTGGAACAGGACATAACAAAGGACTGTAAGAAAACAATGAATACAATATAAGTAAAACAAGAAAAGATACCTAAGAAACATTGTAACAGTATAACTATGTATTGAATTTTGTAACATATTTTATCATGTATTGTATTATGTATTATGTTTACTTTAGTAGTGGTAAAATGAAAATCACAATATGGCTATGCAGAATTAAACAAGAGAATCTCAATATGATGCCAGGACAAAATTAAACTCCCAAAAGAAAGAAGCTTAATATAAGCTCGTTACTTTTTCTTAAGGGAGAGGTGTAATGATATCCGCTTACAAACACCTATACTATTCTTTTTACATAGTAATCATTTTATAAAGGTATATATTATAAGAAATCATATTTAGAATAATGAACTCTTGTTTACCAGAATGATAGCAGTAAGACCTCATTAAAATGATGATACAGAGGTTAAGAGGATATCTTTAATTACAATCACGAGTATTCTGGATCTATCTAATCCCACATGGCACAGTCATGTGATAGAGATTGGATCATGAACTGTGTATGTGACTAATTACATCAGATCAATGACGCAAGTTCATAATCCGCCTCCGACACTGTATATAAACCCATGGTAAGATGTCCTTTTGCTTATTTTGGATCGGACGTCTCATTGTCGACAGCCACATTCCAAGATGGAGATCAGAGTAATGTATCATATTTACGATATCTAGGCCCAAAGCTAATTGAACATAAAGAATAATGAGAGAAAGGTGGGGTCTATATGAAGAATGAACGATGGTGCATATCTTTGCAAATACTGTGCTGTAACATCGATTGAAATGACCTTCCTTTCTTACCTCAACCAAACCAGGTCCATCGAGTAGGCTAGTGGGCGTAACTACGATTAGTACAGTATTTATGGTGTTTGAATTCAGACGACATATATACGCAATATAATATTCCATTTTATCCTTATGAACATTTATTACTGAACAATAAGGCAACAAATAAATGAAATATGGAAAACCAGTGGTCCTAGGCCAAATTTAAGTGAATGGCTCCATGCATCACGATATAGCCTGTGTATTGGTATATGAGGTATGCAATCAATTTATCATACCTGCACGAACACGAACATAATTATAACAGCCCTTTCATGGCTATGCACATGATTTTGCACCTAAAATTTCTACTAGTCGTACGGGAATAAAAGCGAAGCTATGTCGAACTCAGAGCAGAGATATCGTGGTGTTGCTTTGCCTTGGATTGCACACAAGTGAGAATTATTCTTTAAAACATCACTGTTATTTTATTGAAATGTACAGACAGGTGGGATCTATTTAAAGAATGAACGATGGTACATATATTTGCAAATACTGTGCTGTAACATCGATTGAAATGACCTTCCTTTCTCACCTCAACCAGACCAGTAGTAGGCGAAACGAACTCATTAAACGATTGGTACAGTATCTATGGTGCTTGAATTCAAAGAATGAATTCAGACGACATATATATGCAATATAATATTCCCTTTTATCCTTATGAACATCTTTTTATTGAATAATGAGGCAACAAATAAATTGAATTTGGAAAACCAATAGCCTAGGTGAGACACCGTGACTGGCAGACGTGCGGAGGGAGAGAGAGAGAGAAACTAGCGGCCATGGAAGAAACCATCAACGAGAATGGAGTAGGAGCAGAGTAACCGCAAAATTTCCAAGCATTAGCAAACCGCGGTATTTTAGCAATGGTGCAGAGAGATTTTGAGAATACCCCGGTATTACGTTTACCACGGTAACGAAACGGCTGAGAAAACCGGAGAATGGTGCACTCGGCCATTAGTACAGGTAGGCCATTTGAAAGAAACTTAAAAACAAAATCAGTCTACATCAGTACGATACAAGTTCTCATAAAATGACCTGTATTTTTGTTCCAAATATGTTAACATTGGTAACAAGTCTTCTTTTTTCCCTTTCCTTGCTAAATATTCTTGGCCCTTCAATTCCCTTGAATGTTACATTTCTGACAGCAGACACCTTCACTCCTTTTTTTAGAATATAAACATTTTTCAAAGTTTCCACTTCGCTGTAGCTATATTTCACTCCTACGACCCCAGGTTTCTCTGCTGAGAAGCATAACATTGTTACCTTAGAGATCTGCAAATTCTTCGTTTATCAAGGAATCAGCAGCAGCCTGAATATTGAGAAATCTGTTTTCAGTCATGTCAATGACTTCAAATTTGTTAACATGTTTAGCAGATCAGACAATACTATGAAGTTCTTCAGGGACATGTGCCTTGCACAGCCTCTTCCTCTTCTCTATCTGAGCGAAGTCCCTATCGCAGGGCAAGTAGCTATGGCCGGATACTAAGAACTTTGCCACTAATACTTAGTTTCTTCTGCACATCTAACCTATATCCTGAACCTTTCTTTCTTCTTCTCTCCCCATTTCAACATTATTTTCAACATGTAAAACTCTTGAATTGCTTCCCTCCATTTCTGAAATAATCAGCTGTTGGTACTTAGCAGACTTCTAGGTAAATAAATGAGGGACATGGCAGAGGTTCCATCTTGTGATCAAGCCGTGTCTTGGGTCAATTGGCAATGACATATAGATGGGTTTTGATGCAAAAACTATTTTTTTTAAATGGCACTTAGTAGTTATTTGGTTACACCCTTCAATTACAGATTTCTTTTACAGGAACGTTCTTAAACTATATTAAACTACTAAGAATATTTATCAAGGATGTCTGTAATGCTTATGAATGAAAACAAGATCATTTGGCCGGTATATTTGGGATTATTATTATTGAACGTTTATAGGAATTTACGGCAGTCATGTAAATAGTTCTTTTAATAACTAAAGATTTTTGTCACTTGTATATAAGCTTGTTTTAGTGGAACGTTCTCAAACTATATTTAAACTTCAAAGAATACTTATCAAGGATATCTGAAATTGAACTTCTTAATATTGGAAATAAAAGTTGTTAAAACGAGTTGTGTCTTTCCATTTTGCTAATGTTTAATCCAATCCTGTCATTCTTACATAATCTGAAAACAATATGTTTTGGCGGGCAGTATGGGCAACAGCTGCTAAAGGAGTCAGTGGCGGATTACTGAATTAGGAAATGTGGTCAAAAATAAGATCTATATTACAGTAAGATGTGTTCATTGATCATTGCTAATAGTTGTGTTTCACTATATAAATCATTAGTTATCTTATTTACATGACCATTCAGTTTGAATAGTCCTTCTTTTAATAACACAGGTCTACACAAAATTTGCTGAATGAAAACTGTTGATATTTTCTGATTCCGTGCCAGATGGAAGTCTTCAAACCAGCCCTAGTTTTGTTTCATCAGGCTACAGTTTTTCAGAAATCGCTGTTATAGAAAATAACAGTAATTATAATAATCTTATCTGTTACAAGTTTTCACAGTCTCCCCAACAATGAAAAAAGTGTAGAAAGTCTTAGTTCTCTTATTTCAATATATACATTAATGTTGATTCTGTTTCCTGTTATAATATCTACCTGCTTTTTCAGGTAGATAATGGAGGGATTACCGGCCTGAGTCTACATGACTGTCGGTCCGTCGCTTTCTTCTCAGAATGTACAAGTTCTTACGCAATCTGATGCAATAATATAATATAGTGGTGTAAACGTGTGGGGTCATCATTACACCAGTCGAGCTTTCAATTCCAGCTAGTTTGGATGCGCGCATGAAAAATGCCTGATCGACGTCGGTGCATAAATTGCTCTGATTCATTTTGTTACACGTGTGGAAGTTATACTCCACAAAAGCAGAGAAGAAATATAACAGACTTTTATAAAAATGCATATAAAGCTTACTTTGGCATGCCTCTTGGTGATTTGGATATAAAGTAGGCTCCCCATTACGTATGTTCTTCATGTACCGAAAATATAAGACAGTGGGTTTATGGCAAACGGAAGTCTTTGGCGTTTGGTATACCAATGGTGAGGCGTGAACCTAAAGACCATATTAGAGACTGCTATTTTTGTTTGTGCAACGTTGCTGTTATAACAAGAAAGAATAAACGAGCTTTAAAATATCCCACCAATTTGGACTCTGCAATTCGTCCCATTCCACACAGTGAGGAAGTGCCTATTCCTTCGCGGCCTGAAAATCTTGGTGAAAGGCGTTCAACCTCCAGCTTTGAAGATGAGCCACGGTCTTCAGCAGACATGGACTTTGAAACTATTGAACTCCAAGACTCGAAGCAGATTCTACACTTTACACAGACTGAGTTAAACGATCTGGTAAGAGATTTGTACTTACCAAAGAGCAGCTCGGAACTTCTTGCATCGAGATTGAAGGAAAGAAACAAGATAGCGCCTGGAACTTTTGTTACATTTTACAGGCAGCGGGATAAAGATTAATTACCCTTCTTCTCACACTCTGATAAACTGGTGTTCCGTAACAACATAGCTGGTGTTTTTAATGCTTTGAATTACTCATATGAACCTCATGAGTGGAGACTTTTTATTGATAGTTTAAAGGCTGTTTTGTTGCAGAACGGAAACTTACTACCGTCTATTCCAGTAGGTCATTCAGTTCATTTGAAAGAATCATACGATACGTTGAAAGTTCTGCTAGAGAAGTTGACGTACGGGGAACATAAATGGAGTATTTGTGGTGATCTAAAGTGATCTCAATTCTTTTAGGCCAGCAAGCAGGATTTACTAAATATCCCTGCTTCCTATGTGAATGGGACAGTAGGGCTAGAACAGAGCATTGGACAAGAAAAAATTTTTCACAAAGGGGAAATTTAGTTCCTGGAGAAAAAATGTAAAGTATGAACCATTGGTTTCTCCATCTAATGTCCTTCTTCCACCACTCCACATCAAATTAGGATTGATTAAACAAATTGCAACTACTCTGGATAAGGAGAGTGATTGCTTCAAATATCTTCAAAGTTTCCACAGAAATCTGAAGCTATGGTAGCAGCAGGTATTTTCGAGGGGCCCCAGATTCGTGAACTTATGCAGGATGAGATCTTTCCTCAGTCGATGTCCGAGTTACAGAAGTCAGCATAGTTGACATACAAAAGAGTGACAGAAAACTTTCTTGGCAACAAGAAGTCTGAGAATTATAAGGAAATTGTGGAGGAAATGTTACAACATTTTAGAAATCTAGGGTGTAGAATGAGTGTTAAAGTGCATTTTCTCAACAGCCATATTGATTACTTTCCAGCAAATCTTGGTGCAACGAGTGAAGAACAAGGTGAGCGATTTCACAAAGACATTAAAACAATGGAAACTCGCTACCAAGGCCATTGGGATGTGTCAATGACGCCTGACTATTGTTGGTGTTTGAGGAGAGACACTAGTGAAGGACACATGAGAGCTACGAAAAGAATGAAGTTTTCTTCTCCCCACCAATGAAAAAAGTAAAGAAATTCATAATAAATGACAAGTAGTTCCCTTTTTTAGGATATTCACTAATATTTCAGTTGATTTAACCTACAGAAACAGTTTTGTATTATCTTTGTGTGATCATTATATTTGTACTATTTCATTGAAAACTTAAGTACATTATTATATTTGATTTGATTTTGTATGAAAACCTAGCCCGATAGAGAAAAACTGAAAACAGATTTGAATTTAGAACATTCATATTATATATATCCAGTTGGAAAGATAAAAAAAGAAAAAAAATTTTTTTTGTAGACCTGTGTAATTTATTTTTCTTATTTATATCTCGTATGTTTGAATTGAATGATGTGAGAATAGATTTAATTACTAACATTTGATCTTTTGCAATTCTAAGGAAATCTTTACTATCATCTTCTATGCTTGCTTATATGGGGTAGCACCTACAAAATTCATATGCACAGGGTATTTGTATTACAGAAACAATCTTTAAGAATCTTGGCAAAAATTCAGCCAAGTAGTTCATGTCAAAATCTATTTACTGAGTTTAAAATACTTACTGTTTATGCCATGTACATCTATCAGGTAGTCATGTTGGTAAAAAAAGATGTTACACATCTAGTAAAAAATTCAGAAATTCATAATTACAATACAAGGCAAAAAGACGACTATCATAGAGTTGACAGCAAACTAAGAATGACCGAAAATAGCCCTTATGTCAAAGGTTCAATTTACTACAATGCACTTCCAGAATATCTGAAAGTTTTAAGTGGGGAAAAATTTAAATTTGAACTGAAAGGTTATTTAATTAGTATATGTCCATATAGCCTTGAATTATAAAGATGCCCTCAAGTCTAAAGGGAACTCAAGGTATGTAGAAATGGATGTAAACAGATGTTTATATTGAAACTCTTTTAGTATGTTATACTGTTTTATTATACATTGTTGTATGGGCATAATCTAAGTGTATTGTTATAATAATATCTGTCTTATTTGTTTGCACTAATTGTAATTGTTTGTACTAATTACTGACTATGTTTATGCATGCATGTTCATGTTACAAACAATAAACCAACTTTTGAACTTTTGAACTTTAATCCATTTATCTTTGCAGTGAAGTACTGAGCGTCATCACAGTCTAATGTGCCAAGGAGAATTTTAGTTATTTGTCCTACAAAATCTAAAACTGCTCTCTTTTTGCGATTAGGTTCACGTTCAGCTCCAGTATAATCTGCTACAATGTTTTTCAAATATTCTACTTGTTTGATTAAATTATTTATGTATGGACAATCGGAATACTGATACCATGTTTCATTTTTTAATTCATCACAAATAGTAAAAAGTAACTTTATATGTTGTCTCACATTATTCAATGAGTCTCTAGCCTGTTCCATATTAATATAAGTTACTAACTTCCATTCTGACGTATATAAGTGTACGTACCCAACTGAATAGAAATAGATACCTGTTGTGGTAGTTATAGGTTCATCTTGGAAATTACCTATCATATATACATTTTGTGTTACGAGGAGATGAAAGCTAACATGCAGAAACATTTTCATCCTGTGAACAAGAGAAATAAGGTTTACTCGATTTTTGTGTACTGTTTGCAATTTCGCATTCTTTTTCTTTAGCAACTGAAGTCTTAATGTTGCGTTACCATTTATTCTTACAATTTTATAAGGTGCACTGAGTTTCTTAGAAACGCCTATCTTTGTGGCTTTATTACTTAATAAAACTTTCTGACCTACCTTAAAATCAATGGGATTAGCCTTATTCTTATCAAATCTTTCTTTTTGTTCTTCCTTTGCTTTGATCAAGTTTCTTTTCGCAATGTAATGGGTAACTTGCATTATATGTTTTGTATTGATCACGAAATCATCATAATTATAGAGTGGTGACGTAGGAGCTTTTTGAAGTGCCCCTGCAAGGTTTGCTAACCTACCATACACAAGTTCAAAGGGTGTATATTTTGTTGCTGAATGTGGTGTTGTATTGTAAACAAACGTTGCGCATGGAATCCATTTTTCCCATTCTGATTGTTTTTCGTTACAAAACATCTGAGATATTCTACAAGTACTTTGTGTGATCTCTCTAATAATAAACAGAAGAATTTATCTTCTGAATCCTGAATAACTTGCAAACTTGTTTGAATACCTGGTTAAGAAAATTAGCGCCTTGATCTGTCATCATAATTTGTGGTATACCATGTATCAGACGAAGTTTATTTACGAAAGCTTCTGCAATGGTATTAGCTTCTTCATTTTCGATTGATATAGCAATCAAATATTTAGTCAAATCGTCTTGGCAAGTTAATATATATCTACCATTGTTCTCCGTACGCGGTAAAAGACCTACGACATCGAGAGATATCTTATTCCAAGGTTCTGACTGAGTATCTGTTATTTCTAGTTCTTGTCGTGTTAACGGTCTTGTAGCTATATTTCTTTGACATACGTCACAATTCCTAATATAGTTCTCTATATCTAATTTCATATTTGACCACCAAATATACAGTTTTATTCTCTCAAGTGTTCTGTGGATTCCTTGATGTTCACCAATTGGGCAGATATGCATTTCCTTAACGATGTGTTGCTTTCTATGTTCTGCAAGTTCATCTTCAGTTATAAGCATGCATAAGTTTGGGTCTTTTGAGAGCGCTTCGCTGTTGCTATTTCGTTTGCCAGCCTTGTACTGTATAGTATACTGGTATTCTTCTAATAAGCGACGCCATCGAAGCAGTCTCGAACTCGGGTCTTTCACACTAAAGATCCAAGTGAGAGGTTTGTGATCTGTGACTATAGTAAACTGACGTCCTAGTAAGTAGGGACAGAAGTGTTTATAACCCGACACTATAGCTAATAATTCCTTCTCAACAGTTGAGTAATTTCTTTCGGCACTATTCAAAGTACGGCTGGCATATGCAAAGGGTAAATCTTCACCTATCTTACCTTGGCTGTGGAAACAGCCAATAGCTTTATTATTAGCATCAGTGGTTAAGACGAACTGTCTTGTGAAGTCTGGATACTGTAAAAGTGGTGGGTTTACTAACTGGAATTTCAATGCTTCAAAAGCTTCTTTTTCCTTGTTACCTATTTAAATTCAACTTCTTTCTTAAGCAAGTCTGTTAAGGGTTTAGCTATTGAGCTAAAATTTGGAATGAATCTTCTGTCATCATCATCATCATCATCATGACACGTAGTAGTCCTGTAAGAACTGTTACGTCTACAAAAAAATTTCCGTCCATCTTTTTGGAGGGCGACCAAGTGATCTCTTCCCATGTGGTTTGTAGTTCAAGATTGCTCTGGGGATCCTGTCTCTGGCCATCCGTCTTACATGCCGCAGCCAGTTCTCCTGATATTTCTGGATGTAGTCTAGAATTGGATCCATGTGGGGTTCCTGTAGTATATCTTCATTTTTGATGTGATCATATTTGGTGTGGCCCGCTGTCCTACGCATGAACCTCATCTCACTGGCTGTAATTCTACTCCTGTCACATTGTCTCAGAGTCCACGCTTCACTGCCATAGCAGAGGACAGATCTTGCAAGGGATTTATATAAACGGAGTCGAGTGTGTCTCTGGACTAGGGAAGGTTTCATAACTTTATTTATTATACCCAGTGATTTATTAAATTTGGTAATTTTCTCGGGTATGTCCATGTCCGAGTAAAATGATAATTTGTAGCCTAAATAATTGAAATCATTAAATCGTTCTAAAATTCTATTTTTGATACATATTTTGCTTTGTACTGGGTCTTTGCCACAGAAGGCCATGATTTTTGTTTTATGAGGTGATAATTCCATATTAAAGGTATTTGCAATTAATGACAAGTTATGTGTTGAATCTTCTGTAATAACCTGAAAGTCTTAAAAATGATTTTACTTCAGTAGGATTTGTCCGCTCTAGGAATCGAACCACGGCTTCAACATTTTTAGGGTCTGGCATCACACCATCTGCTGTTACAGTATGTCCTAAATAAGTTAACTCTTCTACAGTTTCACCAAAACAAATAATGTGATCAAGGTAAACTAAAGTTTTTAGACCTAGCAAACCTGATAAGACATTGGTCATAAGCCTTTGAAAGGTAGCTGGTGCTGACTTTAGGCCAAAAGGCATTTTTTGAATTTATAATGTCCTGTAGATGTGATGAATGCTGTCTTCTTTCTATCATTTTCTGCAATTGGAAGTTGGTGATATCCACTTGCGCGATCATGTGCTTACAATACCTAGATCTTCCTAACTTGTCTAATATATCATGTATATTGGGGAGTGAGAAGCTATCGCCAATTGTGAAATTGTTGAGCTGGCAGAAATCTATACAAACACGCCATTTCTTTTTGCCTGATGCATCCATCTTTTTAGGTACAACTAATAATGGAAAGTTATATGGACTCGAACTGGGGACCGCTATTTCATCTTCTAACATCTGGTTAACCTGTTCATTTATAATTTCATTATGTGCTTCAGGAATCTTATAGTTCATTACATGAATAGCACGCTCTGCAGGTATGTCGGGAGTAGGGATTGTATGAACTGCACCTGTTGTCTCCGTTAATTTGTCTCCTGGCAAATGAAATATATCCACGTACTGATGACAAAGTGAACGTATTGATTCCTTATCTTTTGTTACATGGTCTAATCTTAACTGTGCGTCTAGAAGCTGGTGTCGCTTCTCGTTAGATTTCGACTTAGACTGTATATTTAAAGCACACATGTATTGAGTGGGTGGTCTCTCATATTTAACTTCTAAGGGACCTAGTTCGATATCATCATCTGTTGTGTTAACTACACAAAGTATAACTATATTTTCTCTTACTGTTGTCAACACATCTCCAATAAAAACGCGTGCTTTTATTTATTGTTTATTTATTAGCACATCGCCTTTTTCAGTTAATGGAATTTCTACAATGTGTTCTGTCCTAGCGGGGATTCGAATCTTAGCCTCTCCATTTCTGAAACTTAGCTCTACTTCATATTTCCTTAAGAAATCTTGCCCTAATACAATATCTAGCTCTTGTGGCAAATCCTCCACAACATAAAATTCATGTGAACACTTTTTGCTATCATGGAACACTATCAATTAAATTTTTTCTTTTACCGGAAGAGTAGAACCTGTTACTCCTTGCAAAATTGTATTTGCTGCTTTAATATCTTCTTTATTTCTTAATGATTTCATGCAAACAATGAAACTTGAGATCCAGTATCTATAAGTGGTTTCCATCCTTTTAGGTTATCTGCTAATATTTGTCTGTCTGTCTGGTAGAGGGACAGGTGGTAAGCCCATCGCCTCGCAACCCCCTTCTGGAAACTAAGTATTTCTTGGACGTGAAAGGGCCGAGAAATTTTGTCCAGAGGCTCTAATTTAGGCTTGGAGTTCTTTTACGTGCCGTAAATCTACGACACGGGACCCCCAGCTTAAAGTCCCTCCCGGAGGACTCCGTGCCCAGGATTATTACGTCCTGAAAAATCCATCGACCGCGGCCGGGTTTGATCCCGCGCCCTGCGGATCTAGAGGAGGGCACGCTACCTCTAGACCACCGCGGCCGAATATCTCCTAATATAATCATAAGTAATTCCTTTTCATTACTTGAACACTGATCTACTTCTTTTACCTGTAGTGAAACATATTCAGAACTATTGTTCGTAAAGATCGTTTCATCATCTTTATTCTGACTAGTATTCTTACATTTGGGAACTTGGCTTACTTCACTTAATAACTACATAATTCTCTTCATTAATATCTTTATCATTACTCCCATTATTTCTATTACTTCCATTACATACATTCCTAATATTACTTGCATTACTTGAATTACTATCATTACTTTCAACACCTTCATAACTTCGAAAACTTTCATTACATTTGATGCTACTAGTAATCTTATTGTTTATTTCACCTTGCTTCTTATTATTATATTTATATTTATGTGCACATTTTCAGCTTTATCTATATCAGTCCTAGTGCAACCTTTAAATGGATTCCCGGACAACCCAGGCTGCTTAGGCTCTCCTACAGTCCGTTTCCACTGTACTCTACAATCTTTAGCTGAATGACCCAGTTTACCACACGTCCTACACTTCGGAATACCTCTGCAATCTTTTGTAACATGCCCCTCTTTCTGGCAGCGGAAGCATACTAAATTAACATTGAAGGTTCTGTTTCCCTTCTTAAAATCCCTACGATCATTCCTACGACCTTGATAGTCTCTGGTTTGATTCTCTTTCCCTGATTTTGTATATTGTGTAGCCTTAAAATCTGTTTTATTTAGCTTAGTTGTTATGATGGAGCTCTCTGTTTCCAATGCTAAATCAATTAAATTCGGTATTGTTGCAAGTTCGTTATGAGCCCTGAGCACTGTCGGGTCAATCCATTAGAAATGAACCAAGCCAAGTTGCTCGAAATTTTTTATTTTCCTAATTTTTTTACCAGTTATTTCCCAACTAAAGGTGAGTTCAAAACTATGGTAAAAACATTTTTAGGCTCATACTTTTTTTGCCGGCCATTTTAAGTTTGCTTTGTAACTGTATTTCAGTCAAAAACATGTTTTGCACAAATGAATAACAATGAATAACAAGACAATTTAAAGACAAAATAAATACCAAAATTATCAGAATGAAATGCTCTACATTTTTGTTTCAACACAATTACCTAAGTAGTGAGGAAAGTGAAGCAAAAAATTCACAACTACAAATTGAAAATTGACTTAAAATGGGAGATTTAGTGCCGCAAAATTATTAGAATGAAGAAAGACTCGCCCTTAATTTTTTTTCTTGTATAGATCTACTATAGGACTATTTGCTGTAGAAGTTTCAAGCTGGAGAACGTTGCTGTTTTTATACAATTATTCAAAAATGCACAAAAGCGTATATTGGCATTATTTCAAGTAGGATATCTCAAAAGGGCCTGAGTGAAAAATTATGAAATTTATACAGATACCACCTCTTTATGATATAAAGATGTGATAAAAATTTGGTGACTGAGACTCAACTGGTTCCAGAGTTATAGTGCATCGAAGTTGGCCATAACTGCAAACTATGCACCGAAATTTTTTAACACTCTGCAAAGCTTTGAGGAAATTATAAATTTGTCATGCTAACTGATGAAATTTAGCCTACATATACAATTCTTTTGTGTAACAAACTTAGGCTCACAAAAATTGTATATTTAAAATTACAAAGTGAATTTTTACTATTAAATTACCGTCAAATTTCGTGTGCCTTTAACGCAATTTTTGGCCAAATTCAAAGCACTGTTACTCTGGAACCAGTTGAGTCTTAGTCGCCAAATTTTTATCACATCTTTATGTTATAAGAGGTGTTATCTGTATAAATTTAATAATTTTTCACTCAAGCCCTTTTGAGATATTATATTTCAAATATTGCCAAAATACGCTTTTGGACATTTTTTGAAAAATTGTATTAAAAAAAGAGCAAAGTTCTCAACCTTGAAACTAATACATCAAGGAGTCCTATAGTAGATCTATGTAAGAACAAAAAATTAAAGGCGAGTCATTCTTCCTTGTAATAATTTTGCAGCACTAAAACTCCCATTTTATGTTAATTTACAATTTGTAGTTGTCTTCACTTTCCACACTACTTAGTTTAACGTTATGTCAGAGCATTTCATTCTGATAATTTTGGTCTTTATTTTGTCTTGTTTTCTATAAAATTAACAGAGTTACATACATTTGTGCAAAACATGTTTTCGGCCGAAAAATGGTTACAAAGCAAACTTAAAATGGCCGCCAAAAAAAGTATGACCCTAAAATTGTTTTACCATAGTTTGAACTCACCTTTAGTTGGGAAATAACTGGTAAAAAAATTAGGAAAATCAAAAATGTCGAGCAACAAATTTTATTAAATTTGGTTCATTTCTAATGGATTGACCCTGTCACGATTTTATCATCATGAAGACCATTTACAAAACAGGAATTGGGAATAAGGCGCAAGAACTAAAATGCTCCTGCTTGATATGCTGGTTTCATAACTCTAGTGATTCCATCACTTATGTATCTAGCCAAAGCATCAATACGACTTGCCCATGAAGCTACGTCTTCGGCATTTGCTTGCTATTGAACAGTTTGGTTGCGTAGTAATCAATAGTTCGCCTAGAGGCATAATTTTCTTCCAAAATTTTTCCTAACATCTTGCCATGTTCGCCTTTCCGGTCGCGGTAATAGCTTTGTTTTTGCTTCACCTGTGATCTGAGCCTCAATGAATTTTAAGAATGTATTTTGTTGGTCAGGATGTACTTCAGATATGACTGTTTCGACTGAGTTAATGAATTGACATAATTCAGACTTATTTCCGTCAAAAGATTGTTTAAGCAATTTAATAGCTTGACCTAGATGACTGTATTGTGTGTCTTCATCTTCACTATTACTAGTGCCTTCTATTTCTCGCGGCATTTTGTTTTGTTTGCGTGTGTGTGTTTTTTTTACTACCTACAGAATGTATTAGTTATAGGCTACAACTACAGTCTTTTAAATATTTAAGTCACTGATGTTATTATTATTATTATTATTATTATTATTATTATTATTATTATTATTAAAGGCAAAAGCAAAGAAGTGGCGAACTTTAGGCCCATAGCCATACTAAATACATTTTCAAAAATTTTTGAAACCATCATTCATAAACATGTTTCTTTCTTCAGTGAAAATAAACTAAATGATTTTCAGCATGGTTTTACCAAGAGCATGTCTACAGCAACTAATATTATCACTTTTCTCAATGACATATTTAAAGTAAATTGCTCACAATCGCAATCAGACGCCATATTTTTTTACCTGAGCAGAGCATTTGATGTAGTTAATCACGATCTTCTTGTTAAAAAGTTGAGTAATTTAGGTCTACATAACAAGTATGTCAATTGGTTTTCAAGTTATTTAAGAAACAGATCTGCTCGGGTTAGAATATCTAATTATCTTTCTGAGCCTTTTCACATACCAGATGGTGTACCCCAGGGGTCAGTATTGGGTCCCTTCTTGTTCTTAGTTTTCATAAATGACTTAGCTAACATACTAACATGTAAGAAAATAGCATACGCTGACGACCTATGTATATGGAATAAAATATCTACGGCTTCGGACTGCAAAGTATTGCAATGGAATATTGATTGCATAAATGAATGGTGCAGCTCAAATTTTATGCTGATTAACACCAGTAAGACCCAGAGTATGATATTTAGCAGGAAAACTAATCAAATAATATACAACTATCGTCTTGGCCAAAATATAATAGCACGTTCAGATAATATAAAATATCTGGGTGTGTACTTAGACTCAAAATTATACTTCCATGTCCACATTGACCATATTTTCACACAGGCTTTAAAAACTCTTGGACTAGTTCGATTAATTTCTCATAATTTAAAAAGCATAGAGTCACTAATTACTCTTTACAAATCTTTAATTCGTAGTGGCTTAGAATATTGCAGTGTTGCATATAATAGCATTATTGTATCTGACAGTAATAAGCTGGAACGAATACAAAGAAAATTTGTTTCCCTTATACGTAGTAAGTTTAACAGAAATCTGGACTACGAGGAAATACTTAAGCTATTAAACCTGGAAACATTATATAATAGGCGTATTTCAACAGATGCTAATTTCATAGCTAAAGTCTTTCATGGGGAAATACATTGCAAATCAATTTTAGATAGCATAGGGCTCTCTGTCCCATATGCACGAGGAACAAGAAATCGAACAATTTTTGCTGTACAACAGCCATATGTAATTCCTTCTAACAGAATGGCTATCGCTTGCAATGCCCTATTTAAAAATTCTGATATATTCCACAAGCAGTGATTATTATTACTGTTATTATTATTATTATTATTATTATTATTATTATTATTATATACAAACAAGACTGACAAGGATTCATTCATTATTTTGATAAAACGGCCATATGCTCTACAAGTTTACAGCTAACAAGAAATGTAATGACACAATCTTTAATTAAAGAATGCGACCTGCTTTCCTCAAATATAAACCTATAGGGTGGCGTGCACCAAACTCATGCCATTTACTCTTTTAGTAAGCCTTACTTCTTTAGTTCTAACTACATTAGTAAGCTACTCTTTTAGTAACCGTACTCTTTTAGTAAGGACGGCGTGCACCAACCAGGAGTAAACTAAACTCGGCGGCTTTCAACATAGAGGAATGTACTAAAGAAGTAAAAATTTTATTTACTCCCAGAGTAAATGAACTTACTCCACAAGTGGTGGAGAGCACCAACACGGAGTACGTTACTAACGTAGTAAGTTGTGGAGTAAATAAGGCCAATATTTACTCCTACTCAGGGGGTGGAGTAAAGTTGTGGAGTAAGTGTGTTCTGTGGCATTTGCGTAAGTTATGAGATACATATCACATTAAATGGATTACATAGTTCAAACTGAGGATAAGTTATTGAGATGAAGAAGGCTGTATACCAAAAATGAGAGTTGTGGCAGGTGATTTAATAAATATTAAGCGAACCATACCTAGTAGGGCATTTAATAACGTAAATAATTAAGCTCATAAATCCTTACATGAAATTTTGGCGTTTGGAAGAAACGATGTCAGATTCTCACTACATCCATGTGATTTCAGCCAGTCAAATATGGAAATATCATTGCGGAGAGCGATCCAACTAGGAAGACGTCCACCAAAGGTGAGGGAAAGAGTGAGTGGAAGGGACGTTTGCATTGCACGGTACAAGGAGCTCATGTGCTCTTAAATATCTTCCTAGCTGGATCGGCCTTTAGATGTTGCAGTTCTCCCTAACTTTGGGTCAGAAAACGACGATGTGTTTCAAGCTAATCATATGGATACAGATATCGGCGAGGTATAGTACATTCCAATAAATGAAAGCCTCCGTTCTTGGAGCTACCCAGAAAACACTTCCCCCTGCTACTTAACCATAGAATTACTGAACAATAGGTGATTCTCATTGTTAAACGATTTAATGTAATTATTGTAAATTAATTTTATTACATTACACTTCTATAGCTTAACATAAAGCACAACATTGCGAATGCCAGATTATAATAATAATTATAAGAGCTAAAAGTTCAATAGTTGCACCCGCAGTGTTAATGAATAATATGTCCTTTTTTCTAACTCAGGTATAAAAATGTCCAAACAGGCCACATCGGAAGAAAATTTGACTGACTCTGGGATTAGCGTACATTGAGAAGGGGACACATTGTAAAACCATTCCTTAAAGACTCCCCAAGTCTCGAATGGTGGAGTGAGACGAGACTTTCATGTTTGGGAATAAACTATAACAGATGCTGCAGGTCTATAGTATGCTGCTAACTATTTAATTAACCCTGTGGACAGGAAAGTGAGAAGCATTATAAATTATATAGAAAAAAAATGCCAACATGAGTGCCGAAAGAAAATTTTAAGGAGGGGCCCGGAGGTTGAAGCTGCACAGGATCTAGAGAAGTAGTCACTGAAATTATTTTTAAACACACAACCATCTACATAATTATTATTGGAGTTCATAGCTTCCGAAATATTGTACCGCCATTTTTTGTTTAAATATTACATTTCTCAGTTGTAATATTATTATTATGTTGAATAAAAACACTTTCTTCAACGCACTTTATTTACCTTAGTAAACTTCCGGACGGCCGTTTCGCAGGTGGTGTTCCTGCATCATCAGCAGAGTGTCAAGTTGACACTCTGCTGATGATGCAGGAACACCACCTGCGAAACGGCCGTCCGGAAGTTTACTAAGATAAATAAAGTGCGTTGAAGAAAGTGTTTTTATTCAACTATTTGTTACACAGCGCTAAAGTCGGACACAAGAATGAATTATTATTTTTATAAGGTAATATTTTTTAAGTACGGTAAATGTTCTGTGCATTTGAAAAGTGGACAGAAACATAATGCCCCTTATTAGTTTTTTTATCCTTTTTATCCCCCCTTTTTCATGATTTTGTGTAATACTTCTTATTAATATTGTTAAACAGTCAAAAAGTATTAATAATTCATTATAGTGAGATTTATGATAAACAACTATAGAATAATTGATTTATCGTTTTTGGGGAAGAATATGCAACTTTAGGAAGTATAAATATTTTAATATACCGGTATTTTAGAACTTTATTATTATTATGAGAGAAATAATTATAATATTGACAGTGAATCAATTATGAAAATCAACTGGAAATTCCAATTGTTTGCATTATAATACAGAAATAGTTTGCACAAAAATTGTAATCACAGTACCCATACGTAGGCTACTAAACTGAAAATACTCAATTGAAGGAATTAAAATTAGTAATGAATAAAACATTACTATCAGACCTATTTTAAAACATGAAGATTGTCATTAGTAATATTTGGAACAACTCAAATTCATATTCATTGTTTCAGCGAACCTTTCCTTTTCATTATCTGGCACTTGAATAATACTGGCAATTGAAATGCACGTGTCCTGCTGCGCTGTACTAACGTTTCTGCTCTGTTCTGCGCAGAATTCGACTACTTCTTTAGTAAAAATCGCTTACTACTTTAGTAACAACTAAAGAAGTAACTATCAATTGAGCTCTCCAACACCAACTAAAAGAGTAAGTTACTAAAAGAGTAGCACTAAAGTAGTAAATGTAGGAAGGGAACCTTACGTAACAAAAACCGGTTTGTCTGTCTCACTCTAGCACATACATTAGTATGACTTAAGAGTGAGACAGATGTACTGGTTCTTGTATACTCCAGGTCTCCGTCTTAAATTTACTACTTTAGTAAGATTTACTCCTGGATGGTGCACGCCACCCTTAAACTAGTGTCTGCATTGAATTACAAGTAAAGAATGTGCTGACGAAACAAAGTTCATGCTATTGGCATAGCTCTGCTGACCGCACAATCAATCATGTTAAAACTGCAGACTTGACAGTTAGGCAGTCAGATGTCTAATTATGTGTTATCTTGTAATTCCTGTTGTATATGTAATTCTATTATTATTGTACATAATATATCATCATCATAATTCACCACTGCCATTCCTTCATCATAATTCATTCTAATATTAGCTAGAAGCCTACTGTTTAAAATTTGTAAAAATTGTCTGTAGCTTCTATAAATAAATAATTGAAATTGAAATGATTAATTTTATTATTATTATTTTTTCACTGAGTTTAATTATTCACTTTACTTTATGATTTAAATAAAAAGAATCAAATAATGGTACAGAACAACCTTTGATGAGCACTGAAACCAGATTATCCTAGGCTTACCTAGGATTTGGGTTGAGTGGAGACAGGGGCCCTCGGGTTATGTCTTCTCTCTTTGAAGTTCTCGCCGTTGTTCACTGTAGCCGCCCATTGAGCTCGGGACAGGTCTTTCAGAATGACCAGTTTTCCAAGTGGATTTCCTCGAAGACCGCTCCGTTTCTCGAACCTCGGACTGAGCCAACAATATACCGCAACACTGCCACCAAATTTCTTTATGTCGTGACCCGGTCCTCAGACTAAGTCAGACACAATAGGAATAGTAGGATTCGTGTGAGTTATTGAAAACTTCAGTGAAGGCTGAGAACGTTGTATTTATTGAAACTTGTAGTTGAAGCTTGATATTACAGTTGTACAGATGAGGTCGACAGTGACTGTCGACATTGAGACGTCAGATCCAAAATAAGCAAAAGGACATCTTACCATGGGTTTATATACAGTGTCGGAGACGGATTATGAACTTGCGTCATTGATCTGATGTAATTAGTCACATACACAGTTCATGATCCATCACCTATCACATGACTGTCACATGCGGGATTAGATAGATCCAGAATAATTGTGATTGTCATTAAAAATATCCTCTTAACCTCTGTATTATCATTTTAATGAGGTCTTATTGCTATCATTCTGGTAAACAAGAGTTCAATATTCTCAATACGATTTCTTATAAAATATACCTTTATAAAATGAATACTATGTAAAAAGAATATTATAGGTGTTTGTGTGCGGATATCATTACAATGTAAAGAGGAGATACCAAACATCTAAAAATAAAAAAAATGTTTTAAAATCCATCTTCTCCAAGAAGACAGTATATGGAAACTGTACTGCCAAAGACTGGATTTATATCTAGATGAACGAGCATTAAATATGGATATATAAACAGATTGGAGAGAGTTGCAGGAGTTAATTTATAAAGCTGCTATGGAAGCTATAGGCCAGCGTATTAAAAGGAAACGAATCAAAGGATTAAAATTATGGAACGATCAGATAGCAAATATAATGCAACATTTGCCGATGATATGCTATTCTTGCTTAAAATGAAAATACTACTTTAGCCTCAGGATACTTACAAAAATCATTTAGATTTATTAGAACGCTGGCTAAATCAATGGCTCATTCAGGTAAATAGTTCAAAATCTCAGCATATCACTTTTTCTTTATGCCGAGAAAAATGCCCAAGAATACAAATAAATAACGAAGAAATTCCAATTTTAGAGCATCTAAAATACCTTGGTTTTCATTTAGATGTATATCTAACCAGGCCCGACGAGAGGGAGGGGCAGCCGGGGCTGCAGCCCCGGGGCCCGCGTCCCAAAAGGGGGCCCGGCCGACCAGGTCTTATTTTTTACTTTCTAAATTAAATCTAAAATAAAATTGGTTATAAGTCAATAAAACAGCTTAAGTTATGTTTTATGTGTTTATTTTATCTTCATTGTACTATCGTATAACGGTGACACGGAATTAATCAGTTAATCTGAAACGGATTATTCTTGAAGAAAAATTGCTATTTAAAAAAAGATTTAGAAGCAGAAATCATTTTGGACTCAACAATAGGCCTCACTAACGTTCGGCATTTAAAATCATAATTTTCAAAAGATTAAACTGGTACATACAGATAAAATTGTTCCTAATTAGAACATTTTAATGTATTTTTCTGTTTCGTGTCAGGCATCAGTTAACCGATTTGGTCCAATATCTTCCCATGGAAGTTATAAATGTGTATACCAAGGTTTATGAAAATCCGATAAAGCGTATTTGAGTTATCGCGCTTACAGGCACACGGACAGACAGACAGTCAGACGGACAGATATTTTCCTGTCTACCAGACAATCTCATAAGGCACTGGTACCATTCTGCCACTTAATAATTATGCAATATCATTGCATAGTCAATTTTTGCATACGTTATAAAGGACAAGTTGGATAGGGAATTAAATATTTGACGGGGGCCCCGGAAAATGTGTCCCTGGGGCCCTTGCTTTCTTTCCACGGCCCTGCATCTAACATCACATTATTACAAAGAAAGAAGCCAAACTAATGTTTCAACAATTTTACTGGTTTTTAAATAAGCAATCTCAGCTACCCCTGTGTAATAAAGTTATACTCTACAAGACCATAATAAGCCCAGTTAGTCCAGTCAAATTAGATTTTTTGCTGCATTAAATCATGTAGTTCCAAATGTTTCAGGAATGTGTAGTGGGAGGTCCCCTGAACAACGCCTAATGTTTTCCCGCCAATTTCAGGTGCCGCGGGGGGTGTGGGGAGGGTCAAATGTCCCTTTTTTTCAGATTTTGGCGCAAATCTCGAAAACAGTGCATCGTACAGAAAATGTTATGGTATTCAAAATTAAAGCTTATTAAATTCCCGACAAAACGGTATATTCATATTTATCTTTATATGTTACCGTCTCCGAGAATGAGCCGGCGAAAATGGAAAACCTGCAGAAAAATTTGTAGCGCCTCACGTTTTTCGTCAAACTCGCCCTTCCAATTCTTTAGTTTTCCATTTTACAAAACACTTGTAAGAAAAGAAGTTGTAGAAAATTACATGTTCTTCAAGAATATACACACATTTGATAATTTAACTTCACGTAGTCAAAAGTTAGACCGTTTTTAAATTTCGGTGTCGATTTCGAGATTCCGCTAGTAAACTGCTCATCATTTTATTTCCGTTTTCAAGTGCTTTAATTCTCTGTATCACGTTATTTATTGTTTATGTGAACATAAATATTACTTGTTATCCATATAACTAACATATATATAATAGCTAATAATACAAAAGTAATAAAAGAGGCTTACACAACCTAATTTCCGCTCACCCTTCCATCCTGTCACACATTTAAAGCTGTTCATACTCATATTCCTCATCGTACAACTCTCCCAAGTCCTCTTGAACGGGAGCATTGTTAGTGCAAGCACCGTGGCAATTGCCACAGACAGGTGAGCAGTGGATGCCGGCTTTCCGGCTTTCCGGCATTCACATCTCATACCGCAGCCTGTGGCACAATGACAAAATATGGAGTTGAGCACGCTGTCAGGTGCAATAGGGGCCTTGGTCTTAATAGGAGTCAGATATCCCCCATCTTCTCTTGTCCAACCCCAACGTTCAGGTTCGAGAGATTCATTTCCAAACCACTACTGGACCTGTAGAAACACTCTGCACGAGTGATGTAGAGCAGCATCTTTTGTAGGTGGCAATGAAGACAAGTTCGCTTTCATCTTGGCTGAAGATTTCATGAAGCACATGTACCTGTGAATAAAACACAATAGAATAGAATAGAATATTTATTTATCAAACAGCATGATTCAATGAAGTTAGTACATGCAATACAAAATGAAATGTACCTGTGATGATTGAGGTCATGCTCGTTGGGTGGGGCCTGATACATCAGTAGGAACATTTGTTCCCCAGCTTCAGCAATATCTCCTGGCGTGGATGTGGGGTCGTAAAACACTTCAGCGATGTTTTTGGTTTCGTTAGGAAACCTCTGGAAACATTTAAGTATGGCTGCTTTACTTTTTCCATAAATCGCAGAAGTGGTATCGCATCTAGTGAAGCAATGGATAAACAGAATGTATGGGCTGAATGGCAAGGCTTGAAGTTGTTGGGAGGAGTACAACCTGTCTTCTGTGTTGCCTCGTCCAGGCTTCATAAAAAAGCACATTCGTGTCTCGTGGTGTGAGTGCCACGAGTAAGACGAGCAGGTCTATGTATTCGCCAGCTACCACCACAGTTGAATGAGAGGTATTTTCCAGTCCACACCTAACAATGCTGCAGTCAGCGTCTCCTTTGTCTATGATGACCTGTACACCTTTTGCGCCCAAGGCCTGCGCTAACATACATATCAGCTTGGTTTTGTTCCTTTCATTGGAAAGGAAGTTTTCCTGCTGAACAGTAGCCACCATGTTCTCATCAAAATCTATATCCACTGATGTTTTACTTGATGCCCTTCGATGTTGTTCGGCTCTTTTCGTGGAATTCGTGTCTTCGTAACCGTAAAAAAACCACAGCAGAGTTGTAGCCGTAACGGTTGATCATGTAAGACACATATTGATCGCAGATGGAGGCGAACTTGGTGTTGTTGTTCCACTTTACTCTATGAAGGAGGAAGCCGCCATAGATTACCGTGAAACTGTTCTTCAAGTTGACCATTTTATTGCTTGAAGGAACGGTATCGTAGAGAGCTGACTTTTTCGTTTTCCTCATGATCCCTTCGTCGAAAAGAGTCATGGGGTATGGGGCTAACTCACACTTCAACAGCTCCTCTACATCCTCTTTAGTTTTCTGGGTAATTATGGTCATCTGGAAAATCATTAAAGGCTCGATCACCACCACTCCGTTGTCCAGTTTGACAGTGTTGCTCATAGCAGCCAATGGGAACACTGCGTTCTTACACTGCTTCATTTCTGCGAAGTTCATTCCAACAAAAGTTTCCATTGTACGGGTTCCGATTTCCATTGCTTGGTAACAGTTGATGTTATTGGTTCCTATTACTCCGGTTGAAAGGGACATCAAAGAATCGCGTACAGAAAATGGCGGGTGATCAGCCAACCACTGAGCAAGTTTCCTTCTGTCTTGGTCATTTCTGCTAACTCGTGATGCTCGAAAGTCGACATGCTGTTCTCCACTCACAGAATGGACTAACTAACTATGTATACTACGTCGATTATGTAAACAATAAATAACGTACATAGAAGTTCACATTTTATACGTACTGGTATAAAGGCTCACATGCGTATATATATACAAATGCATATTTATATGTATATATTAGTTATATGGGTAATAAATACCATTTATGCTTACATAAACAATACATAAAGTGATAAAGAGAGTTAAAGCACTTGAAAACGGAAATAAACTGATGGGCAGTTGACTAGCGAAATCTCGAAATCGACACCGAAATTTAAAAACGGTCTAACTTTTGACTACGTGAAGATAAATTATCAAATGTGTGTATATTCTTGAAGAACATGTAATTCTCTACAACTTCTTTTCTTACAAGATTCTTGTAAAATGGAAAACTAAAGAATTGGAAGGGCGAGTTCGACGAAAAACGTGAGGCGCTACAAATTTTTCTGCAGTTTTTCCATTTTCGCCGGCTCATTCTCGGAGACGGTAACATGTAAAGATAAATATGAATATACCGTTTTGTCGGGAATTTAATAAGCTTTAATTTTGAATACCATAACATTTTCTGTACGATGCACTGTTTTCTAGATTTGCGCCAAAAACTGAAAAAAGGGACCTTTGAGCCTCCCCCCACCTCCCGCGGCACCTGAAATTGGCGGGAAAACATTAGGCGTTGTTCAGGGGACCTCCCACTACACATTCCTGAAACATTTGGAACTACATGATTTTTTGCAGCAAAACCATCTTTTGTGATCTAATTTGACTGGGCTAAGTATGGACATATGGATTTGAGCTTTGGGGCACTGCCAGCAATTCGAATATTGACGTCTTAAGAAGATTTGAATCCAAATCTCTTCGCCGACTTCCTAACATACCGTGGTATGTTTCCAATGCTACATTACACCATGACCTGGACATCCCTACCATTAAAGAAGAAATTACCTCGCACAGCAGTCGATACCAGCAACTGCCTAAACAATCATCCCAATTCCCAAGCCATCAATCTATTGGACAATAGTTCCTCAATCAACCGTTTTGATCGACTTGGCATTCAGTGACTTACCTTAAAGAGTTGCTATTCAATGACCTACCTTAAAGAGTTGTATTTTACAGCTCTCACATCATTACTGTATCATTTATACCATTTACTGAATGTTCATATTTGAACAGACTGTAAATCTGTAGAATATTTTTTTTTAAATGTGTATTGATTTATAAAGTTGTTGCAACGCTCAAAGCTGACTTGCTCTTCTGTTTCTATAAACTGATGTCGAGTTGGCTTAGACTTTTATTCCAATAGAAATCCACAGTTTTCAGAAGCTATAGTAATTTATAAAACTCCACATCCCTAAGCCCTAATACAATGAAATTTTATATGCATCATGTTTAAGCCTCCACGATAAAAAAAATATATTAATGGTATTGTACCTGTACCTCATTAACTTTTGGTTTTTCAATAGTTCCATTTGAAGTTTGAACCAAATTGCCGTTTAAAATCTGTTCGCCATAATGTTTAATATAGGGCCTACGTTATTTTAATTATTATTAGTTAAAAATATTATTTTACTATCTTAAAAATAATTTAACAGATAAGACGCGAAAAATTCATATAAAACGAGCATAACGAAAATTGAAAAAAGAAATCATTCTTTACCAGTACTTAAAGGCAAAGAAAAAAATCAAAAAGTGTAAAACACTGCAAATAAATTATGTCATTCTAAAATAACATTCTTGAAATATTACTTTTATCATCGTCATCATTCTTACTGTTATAATTACAATATTATTTTTATTAGATTGTTTGTTCCTCTTTTATTAAAATTTTAGAAGTACCCTGGTTTCTCTCTGACATAATCTGGCAACTCTAGTTCCAATCTGAATTGAGGAAGAGCAGTGCATTGACCTGGAAAACAAACAAATTATGTGTCGTTAACACCTGTAAATGACTTTGGAGAAACTCTGACTGATCCATGTGAATACATTTTAATAACAATAATATACATTGAAGTTAAGTAAGATATACTTTTACCACCTTATACCCTCATTTAAAATAACAATGCTTGGATAGTTTGCCCTAAATTCCTCAAGTATTTATTCTGTGATATAAAATAGTACATGGATACCCAGGTTAAAATTGTCAAGGTAAAATTTTTAGGCCTATTTCTTTTGTATCAAAGAATTACAATTACAATAAAATTACAATAAAATCCTGTTATCCTGTTAAAATTAATCTTATGATTAAAAACAATATAACATGTAAAATAGAGATGGGAATCTGTTACTTTTTTTGGAACAGTTACGTTACTGTTACAGTTACACGAAAGTAACTGTTATTTATAACCGTTACCTGTTACTTTTCTTGAATATTACGTAGTTAATCGCCAGATCACTTCCCACTTGTAGGGGAATGCCCTTTATCTCCCCCCCCCATAACGGTTATGGACGTAGCCAAGGCTGGGGCTCTAGGGAGGGACCCCCCCGAAATAAAAAACAGTTGTAAAATTTAGCTTTCAATTAGGGATGATAATCGATAGTTAAAATATCGAGGTTAAAATCGGAGAAAACCATCGATATGTCGATAATATCGGCCTGAAAACATCGATGTATTTAGACAAAAAACATCGATGTATATTTAAAAAAGGCCATGGTATCAGAAAATTAGGCAAAATTCATAAATAAACAGAAGTATTTCCATGAAAACAATCGATGTAAAAAATCAATGTTTTGGGAAATAAAACTCCTGTAAATAAAATTATATCGTAGAACCAAGGTAGCCTATTAATCTTCTTTTTGTTACAAAAACATCCATGTCGGGGAGAAACATCGATGTAGCAAATACATCAGTTGTTTTCCATCGATGTAAAAAACATCGATTATCGTCATGAAAATAAACTTTTTGGAATTTTCCTGTGGTTTACAGCCTAAAAGATATAAGTATACCAAATTTCTAGTTTCTAGCTCATCTGGAAGTGGGCAAGCATTCATGTCAGTGAGCGAGCCCTTTTTTCGGGGGTTTTTAGGGCTAAAAATATAAAAACTACTTTTTGGAATTTTCCTGTGGTTTACAGCCTAAAAGTTATATGTGTACCAAATTTAAAGTTTCTAGCTGTAATGTCAGTGAGCGAGCCCTTTTTCGGGGGTTATAGTGCTAAAAATTAAAAAAAAAAATACTTTTTTTTGGAATTTTCCTATGGTTTACAGCCTAAAAGCTATATGTGTACCAAATTTAAAGTTTCTAGCTCATCTGGAAGTGGGCAAACAGTAATGTCAGTGAGCGAGCCCTTTTTCGGGGGTTATAGGGCTAAACATTTTTAAAAATTACTTTTTTGGAATTTTCCTATGGTTTACAGCCTAAAAGCTACATGTGTACCAAATTTCAAGTTTCTAGCTCTTCTGGAAGTGAGCAAACAGTAATGTCAGTGAGCGAGCCCTTTTTCGGGAGTTTTTAGAGCCAAAAATAAAAAAAAAGTTTTTGGAATTTTCCTGTGGTTTACAGCCTAATAACTATATGTGTACCAAATTTCAAGTTTCTAGCTCTTCTGGAAGTGAGCAAACAGTAATGTCAGTGAGCGAGCCCTTTTTCGGGAGTTTTTAGAGCCAAAAAAAAAAACTTTTTGGAATTTTCCTGTGGTTTACAGCCTAATAACTATATGTGTACCAAATTTCAAGTTTCTAGCTCATCTCGAAGTGAGCGAGCCCTTTTTCGGAGGTTTTTAGGGCTAAAAATTAAAAAAAATTACTTTTTGAAATTTTCCTGTGGTTTAGAGCCAAAAAGCTATATGTGTACCAAATTTAAAGTTTCTAGCTCATCTGGAAGTGGGCAAACGTTAATGTGAGTGAGCGAACCCTTACTCGGGGGTTTTAGGGCTAAAAATTAAAAAAAAAAACTTTTTTTGAATTTTCCTGTAGTTTACAGCCTAAAAGCTATATGTGTACCAAATTTCAAGTTTCTAGCTCATCTGGAAGTGGGCAAACATTAATGTCAGTGAGTCAGTCAGTCAGTCAGTCAGCCGTGTGGCTTTATATTATAGGGATTTTATTATTAGTAGTAAAATTATCAATATTATTTCGAATAATTTACTACAGTTATTAAATTCATATTTCACGCTATATACCCACATTCTAAGTTTAAATTATCCAGTAAAGGCAATATCGTATTTTGATAAATTTTTAAGTGGTATGTAAAGCAAGAAATATATATGAGATCAGACAGCATGAATTCTATGCATGAACTCTTTACGCCCATTAATAATTAAGAAAATATCTTTTTAAAATTTATTTATTTTATTTATTTTATTTTTTGTTATTTTTTATTCTTATTTTTTTGTTTTTTGTTTTTTTTTTTTTTTGTTTTTTATTATTTTAATTTTTTATTATTTTAATTTTTTAAATTATTTTTGTTTTTCAAATATTGGAAGTAACAGATGTAACGAAAGGCGAAAGTCACGGATAAAACACTTGTAACAGAAATATTAGAATTAACTGTAACAGGTCAGAGTAACTGGAGCAGGTGGAAATAACAGTAACAGGTCAGAGTAACTGGAGCAGGTGGAAATAACAGTAACGGGTCCGAGTAACTGGAGCAGGCGAGAGTAACAGTAACAGGTCAGAATAACTGGAGCAGGTGGAAATAACAGTAACGGGTCCGTGTAACTGGAGCAGGTGGAAATAACAGTAACGGGTCCGTGTAACTGGAGCAGGTGAAAATAATGTAACGGGTGTAACTCTCGACACGTTACTTTGTTCCAGACCAGTTACATTCGCTCGACACCGACAAATTTCTCAACGCAACTAATAATAACAATAATAATAAGTAAATAAATGAAATAAAAATCAAAACAAAAAATAAAAGTATTAAAAAAACCCTGAGAAAAAGGAGAGCTGCTGAGAAATTTGGAGAAACTATACAGAATTCTTATATATTTATATATCTTTACACGCTAGCGGCCGTAATTTTGAAGATATTTGAACCAAATTTTATTATGTTATTTCTAGGCCCAATAGTTAATGAGCAAAATTGGCCCAAGTGGGGGGGGGTCGTGGGAGGGGGTTGAAATTTTGAAAAAATTACATCTCGGCCCCTATGAAGTATAGAGAGAAACTTTGTTGGAATAAATTAGAGTACTCCATATGGAGTTCACAGTGACAGTAACGATTCGAGGGTTTTAGGGGTACGAGTAGGGGTGGGGGGTGGAAATTCGAAATTTTTGAAACCACGTCTTGTGGGGTATCGTTGAAAAGCTCTTGATGAGTACTCTACAAATCAATACCTAGTTTCTCGATAGCTCTCATATAAGGCGAGATTTGAATGTTTTAAAAAAGTGCTCTTTCCTCTTTTTTTGCAGTTATTATTGCGGGTTTATCATGCCAAGGGTAAAGAAGAAGAGAACTGCGCAGTGACAATAAATTAAACCAAAAGCACTTCGAAATCTACCTCAGCCTGTAGGCCTGCCTAAAGGGATTTTATTTCACTTCACACAAATGCAATTAATAGGAAATGATCAATCTCCGCCATTTCATGCAGATGTCTAAACTTAAATAGATGAATTTTCGCTTCTCATTGTAATGATTGCTCGATGGCGTAGTGGGTAAGATGAAGGGCTAATATGCTAGCGGTCCCGTGTTCGGATCTCCTTGGGTCGAAAATTTAAAGGATAGGAATAGATAGGTAGGGTAAAGGAGAAAACGGATTGAATAGTAGGAAAGGGTAAAGAAGTGGTGAAAGGGGGGGAGTCAGAATTTCCAATACTGCTAGTAGTTCCACCATTCACATCTAGATGTCTCGAGTGGGAAGAGCTAAAGAGACGACCTGTTTTTCCCTCGTTTTTTAATAAAAAATCCCGGGGGAGGACCCCCATTTTTTGGATTTCCAAATAATAGCAAACTTTCGTCTGTGTCGGTCCCTCCTTTCAGTATTTTCTGGTTCCGCCTTTGGTTGAGACGAAAATAAGATATCCTAGGAGGAGCTTTGGTAACCGTTACTTTTGATTTTTTGTAACAGGTCGTTACCGTTACATACATGTAACAGTTACAAAGTAACAGTTACAAGAAATATTCCCCAACTCTAATGTAAAAAGGGACGATGTAGAATGGCGGACAGTGAGGTGGACTTGGTTGATTAGCTCTGTGGTTATAAGTGAGTTATTGGCTACTGAGTGAAAATCCAGTATATACTGGATGCACAACATACTAATTAAGGTTAGTACTGTACTTGAAAATAATAATACAGGAGGAACTAACATAATATAACACCAAATAACTGTTGTAAGAGAGGCGAATTGTTGAGGTTATAAACGCCTGCATCAGCGTGGTCAAGGCAGGTTGAATCCGCGTGGTCACTGCATAGTGTCTCGAGAACTGGCATGGTCGCGCATCACCAGAGATAATAGTCGATTGCTAACTCAGGATGGAGAGCGACCCTGGCGATGAAATCGAGAACTGCCTCGAGATTCTTCTTAGTATTAACGAGAAAAGTACGAAACTTAGAAAAGAACTGAAGGAGGACATCACCAACTCTTTTAGTAGACTTCGAGAATTGTACAACAAACTGATGAAAACAATAGGAGAAAAATAATCAACAATGAAGAATATGGAAAAGCAGAATGAATCCTAGGGAAAAATACCCAGATGCCAGAAACATCAAACAGACCTCTTTTCTTTGAAATTGTGAGCAATAGGAGGCAGAGTCCAGAGCAACTACGGAAATACAGTCTGATTGTTAAATAAAAAACAACCAAACACCAGAGTACATCAGGAACATAATTAAAAGCAAAGTGAATCCAGTAGACATGAAAGTAGGAGTAAGCGCTTTCAAACCACTCAGAAATGGTAATCTCCTAATTCAGTCAGGTAGCAAAAGCGAAATCGACTCAATATGTGACAATATTAACAAGAAGTGTGGTGAAGAAATTGAGGCGCACGGTACCAAGATGAGAAACCCTCACCTAATTTTGTATAATGTGCCCGAGGAAATGGATTTAGAGGGTTTGAAAACAGCAATCATAGAACAGAACGAGGAGCTAAATCTGGAAATCAATTAAATAAGTCCCAAATTCTTATTTAAGGACAGAAAGAAGAATACAAACCTGGTCATAGAGGTCTCCCCAACAAATCGAAAGAGACTATTAGGCAGAAGGATACAAATAGGCTGGAGTATGTGCACAAATGATGACTATCTTAAAGTAAATAGGTGCTTTAAATGCAACAAGTATAACCATCGGGCTCAAGACTGCAAAAGCGAACAAGTTTGCCCACTCTGTGCGGGAAGTCACACTTTAAGGGAATTTACAGCCTCAAAGGATAAATATAAGTGCACAAACTGCATAAATTATAACAAATACAATAAAGATCAGGCTGTGGACGTTAACCATTCAGCATTGCACAAGGAGTGTGGATGCTACAAAATAGCGCTGAAGAGGTATATCGAAAACATTGACTACTGAAATGGAAGTCTTATCGCAAACCACAGAAGATAGAATGTACCACATATCCCTAAGATGCATACAGATTAACCTGCAGCACTCAAGAACAGCTGTTGGCAACCTGGCCCAGCTAATTGCAGAATATAAATTTGACCTGATATTCGTACAGGAGCCTTATTTAATACACAACAACCCAGCAGGAATCCCAAAATCAATTAAAACTCTTTCACAAGGGGTTGGAAGAAAAAGGGCAGCAATTCTCGTGAATAATAGTACAATTGACATCATGATCATAAATCAGTTATCAGATGAAGATGTGTGGTAGCAGAAGTCCGCACTAATAGGAAGAAATTTTATATCGTAAGTAAATACTGCGACATCGAGGAAGATATGGAACTCACAATAAATAAAATTGAAATGATAAAGAACTACGCCAGAGGAACAGGAGTGCTAATTGCTGTAGACACCAATGCAAGGAGTAAAATGTGGCATGACATGACGACAAATCGACGAGGCAAAATACTGGAAGAATACATAACAAGCAGTGGCCTATTCGAATTGAATGAAGAAAACTGCATCCCAACATTTGAGTCTAGTAGAGGTAGAAGCAGAATAGACCTAACGATCTCTAATGGTAGTATGGCTAACAGGATCACAGACTGGAGGATAGGAGAAGAGGAAAGCTGTTCAGACCACAAAGCCATAACTTATAGCATAGTAGTAGGTAATCTGAGTAGAACCACAGACTTGGCCAACAACCAAAGCATAGGAATAAGATACTTCGTGAAAAAAGATCATCTTCCCAGATTTCAAGACAGTCTAAGAAGACAACTTTCAACAGTATTCAACTGTGATTACAATGGCAAAGATCCTTATGCAATGGACAAAGAACTCTGTGGAAAAGTTAGTACAATAACAGATGCTGAACTACTAACTGAAATGCTCACTCGGTGTATTACATCTGCATGCAAAACGGCATTCCGCTACTCTCTAAGGAAGAAAAACATAGAGAAAAGCAGAACAGTGCCATGGTGGGCTGAAGAATTGACTATACAACGGAAAAAGGTTAATGCTATGAGGCGAAGGTATCAGAGAACACGAAACAACGAAGCCATGGGAGAATTAAGGAAAACACAGTATCTTGAAGAAAAAAGACAGTATCAAAACAATCTGCAGAGGGCCAAAGTAAATTCTTGGAAACAATTCTGCAATGTTACCGAAGGAACAAATCCCTGGAACATGGTTTACAAGTTCACAGCAGGGAAACTTAGAGAAAAAAACTATTATGTCAACCATACAGACACCTGAAGAAACATACACTGAAGATATACATACCACCTTAAGATACATGTTAGACTACTTTATACCTGATGACAAAGAAGAGGAAGACACTGACCATCAACAAAGAATTAGAAGATTATCTAAGGAACTTCCAAACACAGAAGATGACAAAAAATTCACTCAAGAGGAAATAAGATCAGTAATAAAGAGCTTCAATCCTAATAAGACTCCAGGTGAAGATGGCATAACAAGTGAAATACTCCTGCAAGTGTTCATGCGTTTCCCAGCCTTCCTCACTGCAGTATACAATAAATGTCTAGAAGAAAGTTGTTTTCCAAAGCAATGGAAATCATCCATCATCATACCTGTAATAAAACCAGGAAAACAGCAAAGCAAACAAGCTACAAAGTACCGACCAATAAGTCTGCTAAAAGTGGGAGGAAAGGTACTGGAAAAGCTAATGATCGATAGGATATTACATAGGATGCATACCAACAAACTGATGAACGCAAATCAGTACGGATTCACGCCCCAGAAAGGAACTGTAGATGCGGCTATGTACGTAAAACAATTCATGGAGGAAAATCTTCAAACAAAAAACAGTGTTGCCGTCGTCAGTTTAGATGTACGTGGAGCTTTTGATGCTGCCTGGTGGTCACGTATACTACTCAACCTCAAAGAACTTCAATGCCCTAAAAACTTGTTTAGGCTAACAGGTAGCTACTTCACAAAAAGAACTGCTATTTTACAAACAAATGAATGTAAGGTTACAAAAGAAGTAACCAAGGGCTGTCCACAGGGCTCTTGCTGTGGGCCAGGACTGTGGAACATAATGTATGATTCAGTTCTCAACCTGCAATTTACACACCATACAAAGGTAGTGGCATTTGCCGACGATCTTTTATTGCTTACAAAAGGCACTAACAACAAAGAAGCAGAAAACTATGCAAATTCAGATATTAGAAAGATTGAGACCTGGGCAAAGAATAACAAAGTCGTCTTTAATGATTCAAAATCAAAGGTATTACTAATATCGCGGAGAAGAAAAGCTGGAAATGTGCCAATCAAGATATATTTGAATCATCAAATACTCGAACAAGTCAGAGAATTGAAATACCTAGGGATTACCTTGGATGAAAAGTTTAACTTTAACAAACACATTGACAATACAACTGACAAGGCACTTATCTGAATAAACATGCTAAGCAAAACGGCTAAACTACAGTGGGGACTTGGTCACCAAGCCTTGAGAACAATTTACAGAGGAGTAATTGTACCCATGCTAACTTATGGATCACCAGTTTGGGAGAAAGCTCTAGAGATAAAAAAAGAACAGAATAAAGCTTCAGAGAGCTCAAAGAGCAATAAATATTAAAATTGCTAAAGCACACAGGACATTGTCGTTTGAAGCTTCATGTGTTATTGCTGGAGTTAAACCAATTCACATTACAATTGCAGAAGCAGCCAATATTTATAAAGTCACACATGGCATGACAGAAGAATCTTCAGATTATGACGCACCCTCAGATATATCAGACTGGGCCCATCCAGCTGACAGAGTACACCTGGAAGAAGTTAATAAAGACAAGCATTATAATATACAAATCTTCACTGATGGAAGCAAAATCCAAGATAAAGTTGGGGCTGCAGCAGTAATATTCAAAAAGGAGGAAGAGATACAGAGAATCAAGGCTAAACTTCACAAAAACTGCTCCAACAACCAGGCTGAGCAAATTGCAATTCTTAGAGCACTGGCAGCACTAGACAATATGCATACGAAGATAGAAGAAAGATTTGTGGCAATATACACGGACAGCAAAATCACTCTGGACCTTCTCAGAAATAATTCAAGACACAATTCTATTATAGATGAAATCCAAAACAGCATCCGAAGGCTTAAAGAACAAAACTGGGTCATACACTTCTCCTGGATCAAGGCGCATGTGGGATACACCGGTAATGAACTAGCTGATAAGCTAGCCAAGGAGGCGGCGCTCAGCAATGGAATGGACTTTGCCTACAACAAAAAACCCAGAACAACAATTGTCGCTGAAATCAAGGAAGAAGGACTTCAGAAGTGGCAAGAGGAATGGACCAACTCAATGAAGGGTGCAGTGTGCAGGGAATTCATCCCATCAGTTGTTCAAAGAATGATACTACCAATTCAGTTAAATTTCGCGTTAACAGCTGTGATTACTGGACATGGGTTAACCAAATCATACTTATACCGACTAGGTGTAATACAGGACCCTATTTGTTATCTGCCTTAAAGAGGATCAAACAGCAGAACATTTGATTTATAGATGTGACAAACTTAAACCACAAAGAGACAAAATGATAAAAGAAATTGAATCTAAACATGCTAAATGGCCAGTGAGTAAGGTGCAGCTAATCTCAAATCATAGCCCAGTCAAATTAGATTTTTTGCTGCATTAAATCATGTAGTTCCAAATGTTTCAGGAATGTGTAGTGGGAGGTCCCCTGAAGAACGCCTAATGTTTTCCCGCCAATTTTAGGTGCCGCGGGGGGTGGGGGGGAGGCTCAAAGGTCCCTTTTTTCAGTTTTTGGCGCAAATATCGAAAATAGTGCATCGTACAGAAAATGTTATGGTATTCAAAATTAAAGCTTATTAAATTCCCGACAAAACGGTATATTCATATTTATCTTTATATGTTACCGTCTCCGAGAATGAGCTGGCGAAAATGGAAAACCTGCAGAAAAATTTGTAGCGCCTCACGTTTTTCGTCAAACTCGCCCTTCCAATTCTTTAGTTTTCCGTTTTACAAGAAAGTTGTAAGAAAAGAAGCTGTAGAGAATTACATGTTCTTCAAGAATATACATACATTTGATAATTTATCTTCACGTAGTCAAAAGTTAGACCGTTTTTAAATTTCGGGGTCGATTTCGAGATTCCGCTAGTAAACTGCTCATCATTTTATGTCCGTTTTCAAGTGCTTTAATTCTCTATATCACGTTATTTATTGTTTATGTGAACATAAATGTTATTTATTATCCATATAACTAATATATATATATATAATAGCTAATAATGCAAAAGTAATAAAAGAGACTTACACAACCTAATTTCCGCTCACCCTTCCATCCTGTCACACATTAAAAGCTCTTCATACTCATATTCCTCATCGTACAACTCTTCAAAGTCCTCATGAACGGGAGCATTGTTAGTGCAAGCACTGTGGCAATTGCCACAGACAGGTGAGCAGTGGATGCCGGCTTTCCGGCATCCACATCTCATACCGCAGCCTGTGGCACAATGACAAAATATGGAGTTGAGCACGCTGTCAGGTGCAATAGGGGCCTTGGTCTTAATAGGAGTCAGATATCCCCCATCTTCTCTTGTCCAACCCCAACGTTCAGGTTCGAGACATTCATTTCCAAACCACTGCTGGACCTGTAGAAACACTCTGCACGAGTGATGTAGAGCAGCATCTTTTGTAGGTGGCAATGAAGACAAGTTCGCTTTCATCTTGATTTGATGAAGCAAATGTACCTGTGGATAAAACACAATAGAATAGAATAGAATATTTATTTATCAAACAGCATGATTCAATGAAGTTAGTACATGCAATACAAAATGAAATGTACCTGTGATGATTGAGGTCATGCTCGTTGGGTGGGGCCTGATACATCAGTTGGAACATTTGTTCCCCAGCTTCAGCAATATCTCCTGGCGTGGATGTGGAGTCGTAAAAGACTTCAGCGATGTTTTTGGTTTCGTTAGGAAACCGTTGGAAACATTTAAGTAAGGCTGCTTTACTTTTTCCATAAATCGCAGAAGTGGTATCGCATCCAGTGAAGCGATGGATAAACAGAATGTATGGGCTGAATGGCAAGGACTGAAGTTGTTGGGAGGAGTACAACCTGTCTTCTGTGTTGCCTCGTCCAGGCTTCATAAAAAACACATTCGTGTCTCGTGGTGTGAGTGCCACGAGCAAGACGAGCAGGTCTATGTCTACGCCAACTACCACCACAGTTGAATGAGAGGTATTTTCCAGTCCACACCTAACAACGCTGCAGTCAGCGTCTCCTTTGTCTATGATGACTTGTACACCTTTTGCGCCCAAGGCCTGCGCTAACATACATATCAGCTTGGTTTTGTTCCTTTCGTTGGAAAGGAAGTTTTCCTGCTGAACAGTAGCCACCATGTTCTCATCAAAGTCTATATCCACTGATGTTTTACTTGATGCCCTTCGATGTTGTTCGGCTCTTTTCGTGGAATTCGTGTCTTCGTAACCGTCAAAAACCACAGCAGAGTTGTAGCCATAACGGTTGATCATGTAAGACACATATTGATCGCAGATGGAGGCGAACTTGGTGTTGTTGTTCCACTTTACTCTATGAAGGAGGAACCCTCCATCGATTACTGTGAAACTGTTCTTCAAGTTGACCATTTTATTGCTTGAAGGAAAGGCATCATAGAGAGCTGACTTTTTCGTTTTCCTCATGGTCCCTTCGTCGAAAAGAGTCATGGGGTATGGGGCTAACTCACACTTCAACAGCTCCTCTACATCCTCTTTAGTTTTCTGGGTTATTATGGTCCTCTGGAAAATCATTAAAGGCTCGATCACCACCACTCCGTTTTCCAGTTTGACAGTGTTGCTCATAGCAGCCAATGGGACTACTGCGTTCTTCTTACACTGCTTCATTTCTGCGAAGGTCATTCCAACAAAAGTTTCCATTGTACGGGTTCCGATTTTCATTGCTTGTTGATGTTATTGGTTCCTATTACTCCGGTTGAAAGGGACATCAAAGAATCGCGTACAGAAAATGGCGGGTGATCAGCCAACCACTAAGCAAGTTTCCTTCTGTCTTGGTCATTTCTGCTAACTCGTGATGCTCGAAAGTCGACATGCTGTTCTCCACTCACAGAATGGACGCCGGCAAACTGCTCTAATGAAGAACATATGGCTGTAGCTGTGCGTCCCCTCCAACCCATTTTGCCAACACAGAATCACTCATGCCTCTCCCTCGTGTAAGTCCACCTTCACTTTTCATGTCACGCATCAGTGTCACTTCAATTGCCATATCAGACCACAGTCTTACCAACATTTGGAAATAGTAGTATTTTAATTAAAACAGTCGTACACTAACTATGTATACTACGTCGATTATGTAAACAATAAATAATGTAGGCCTACATAAAAGTTCACATTTTATACATGCTAGTATAAAGGCTCTCATGCATAGGCCTATACATATATATATATATGTATATATATTAGTTATATGGGTAATAAATACCATTTATGTTTACATAAACAATACATAAAGTGATAAAGAGAGTTAAAGCACTTGAAAACGGAAATAAAATGATGGGCAGTTTACTAGCGGAATCTCGAAATCGACCCCGAAATTTAAAAACGGTCTAACTTTTGACTACGTGAAGATAAATTATCAAATGTATGTATATTCTTGAAGAGCATGTAATTATCTACAACTTCTTTTCTTACAAGTTTCTTGTAAAATGGAAAACTAAAGATTTGGAAGGGCGAGTTCGACGAAAAACGTGAGGCGCTACAAATTTTTCTGCAGTTTTTCCATTTTCGCCGGCTCATTCTCGGAGACGGTAACATATAAAGATAAATATGAATATACCGTTTTGTCGGGAATTTAATAAGCTTTAATTTTGAATACCATAACATTTTCTGTACGATGCACTATTTTCGAGATTTGCGCCAAAAACTGAAAAAAGGGACCTTTGAGCCTCCCCCCCACCCCCCGCGGCACCTAAAATTGGCGGGAAAACATTAGGCGTTCTTCAGGGGACCTCCCACTACACATTCCTGAAACATTTGGAACTACATGATTTTTTGCAGCAAAACCATGTATTTTTATCTAATTTGACTGGGCTATCATTTGAGAATCTTTAAAACATTTATACAGAGCATTGACTTTGGCGAACTAAAATAATATAAGCTATAAGTAACATTATGAAGACATTGTTAAGTAATATTGATAAGTGTTAAGTGAAGTGATAATCTAAAAAGTATCTATAGTGAATAAGTCAACAATAAGTGTGTAAGACAATGTGCAAATAAGCACAAACTAACTTGAAGTATGTAAAGTATGGCATGTAGTACTGCGTACTGCAATGGGGCATGCCAGCTAAAGCCAAGACCCCCCCCCCAAAAAAAAACATGTAAAAAGATAGTAAAATGATATGAGAACAAGTATTACTTTAAAAAGTGTGTTATCCTTGTTGTAGTAGTAATATCAATATTACCGGTCAAAAGTTAAAAATAAATTGTATAAGCACCTAGTATTGCAATGTCTATATTAGTTGTTTCACTTGCTGTAGATCTTGTTGTCCTCTTTTGTTGCAGATTGTGTCGTTTTTCTTTTTTCTTTTTTTCTTGTAGGAAGTTAGGCGGCAAAACGTCCAAGTATTATTTATAGTAGGTATGCATTTCGGTTTTAAAAAATCCCTTTAGGCAGGCCTACAGGCTGAGGTAGATTTCAAAGTGCTTTTGGTTTAATTTATTATCGTTGCGCAGCACTCTTCTTTTTTAGCCTTGGCATGGCAAACCCGCAGTAATAAGAACTGAATTCGGTAAAGAGGAAGAGCCTACAATCATTTGTTTTGACAACAAGAATAGGATATAATATTCTGGGAGGCCATGCGCAAGATCAGCAATGAATAAAATTAGCAAAGCCGCTAAACAAGACAAAATTATGATATTATAATAACTCTTTTAAGTGTTATTATTTCCAAACATTAAAATCTCGCGTCATATGAGAGCTATCAAGAAACTAGTTATTGATTTGTAGAGTACTCATCAAGAGCTTTTCAACGATACCCCACAAGACGTAGTTTCAAAAATTTCTAATTTCCATCCTCCCACCCCCACTCGTACCCCCCAAACCCCCGAATTGTTGGTGTCACTGTGAACGCCATAGGGAGTACTCTAATTTATTCAAACAAAGTTTCCCTCTATACTTCATAGAGGCCGAGATATAAATGTTTTAAAATTTCAACCCCCTCCCCCGACCACCCCCTTGGGCCAATTTTTCCCATTAACGAACTTGTCCGAACTATTGGGCCTAGAAATAACATAATAAAATTTGGTTCAAATATCTTCAAAATTACGGCCGCTATCGTGTAAAGATATTTATTTATATATATATATAAATATCACAAAAAAAAATTTGAACGGGCGATGGTTTCGTACTTAGGGGAGCATGAAACGTAAAGATAGATTTTTCGAAAATCATGACATGGTATCCATTGCAATAGGTAGATTTTTCTTCGAAATCTACCTAAAAACCATCTTCAGCCTATTAATAAAGTTTACGTATACGTTTGTTAAGAGTAAGGAAATTATTAAGCACCCTATAGAACGATATTATTTTAATATGACCCTTACCTTGTGCTTATAACCTTCTGTACACAGATGTTGTGTGGTACTGTTGATGATTGCTTGCAGTTACTGTATTTATGGAGGTTTAGTGTGTCCATTAATTAGAGCAAATAAAGGGTTCTGGTCAGTAGTATTTTCAGTGTGTATTTTATGCCTATGTTTGTATATTTCCAGATTCTCCAAAGTATTTAATTTATGGCCTTTATTTTCTCTGTGTATAATTTTCATTGTGTTTTCTATGGTGTTATGTTTATGGTTTTCATCTAAAAGGTGTTTGGCATATGCTGATTTTCTTTTATTTAATCTGTAGTCAAGGGTGTGTTCATGATATCTTGTCTTAAATTGTCTGCCTGTTTGACCAATATAAATTTTTTTACACGTAGTACAGTTTAGACTGGATATTCCATTGCCAATATATTTATCTGTAGTATTGTTTTTTGATTTGTACAATTTGTTTTAAAAATTGTTGTTGGTTTTATAGGCAATCTTAAAGTTATTGTTTTTAAATAATTTAGTAATGTGATGAATTCTATTGTCTGTATATGTAAATGTTAAGTATTTCCTGTCTTTCTTCTTGTTATTACCCATAGGTGTCAAGTTTGAGGTTTTAGTCTTATTTTTATTCATTGTTTTTCTTTGTTTCCTCAATAATTTTATTATGGTATTTCTTTTGTATCCATTATTGGCTGCTATTTGAAGGATAGTGTTAAGTTCTTTTTTATATTCCTTATTTGACATGGGAACGTTCAGAAGTCTGTATATCATGCTATTGAAAGCTGACATTTTATGGTTGTATGGGTGATTGGAAGTATTGTGTATCACTGTATCTGTGTAAGTGGGTTTTCTATAAATTACAAAGTTAATTTTATTATTTTTCCTATTAATGCTCAGATCTAGATAGTTTATGACTTTTTGTTCTTCTTTTTCGTATGTAAATTTTACGTTTATGTTCATGCTATTGAAATCTGAGATTATTTCATTAATTAGTGTGTCTTTGCAAATCAAGATGATTTCATCTTATAGAATTTTATATTATGTCTTTTGATGATTTTTTCAACCTGTTTTTCTTCTAAATGTTGTAAGAATATTTCTGATATTACTCCAGATAAAAGAGAGCCCATGGCTAGACCTTCTTTCTGTATGTAAATATTATTGTTGAACATAAAATAATTTTGTTGGAGTACTATTGCCGTTAAATTTAATATATGTGTTCAATTATGAGCGAGTTTTCATTATGTGAATGTAATTTACTCTATTATTTGCAAAGTCTCATTAACCGGTATGTTCGTATGGAGGTTCTTAATGTCTAGTGATATAAGTGTTTCGTCTTTACGTAGTGTTATGTTTTCATTTTATTGACAATGCCTATACTATTTTTTTATTGTGTATTTATTCTCTAGTGTTACTTTTTGTTTCAATATTTTGACTCACGGGGGTGCCACTTGGCCATGTTTTCAAACACTCTCCAGCCGCGCGGTTTTGGCTTGTGACGTCATTAGGTTGGCAGATCAACCCTCACCCGTAAGAGTGAATGGAAAACAGCTGATTTAAAAAAATTAATATTTAATTATAGGCAGCAAGTATCTCGTGTTGTGAGATGTCAACCTGAAGTATAATAACTGTTCTATTAGGCCATGTGGGAGAAATAGTAAAAGTCTTTCTGGTTTGGTTTAAAAATTGTATCTTTTGAAGCTGTTTTTAGAGGTTTAGATTGAGTCTGCAGATGATGTCCAGCTAACTTAATGTATTATACTTTAATATCGTTGTTATTCGAAATAGGGAGGAAATGTTATTTTTTTCTTAATCCTTCACTAACTACAGCTTTACCTTTATTAATATCATAATACTGTAAATAAATAATATCAATTGACTTTAATGTAGAGTGTGTACATCATTTCTTAGCCATTCAAAGCACGGTTTTTAAAAAACTGTGAGTTATAATTATTTATAACTAGCAAATATAAAATACATATGTGTATGAAAGTGCTTTTCACCTTTGAAAGCCATTAAAAAGAGAAATGGCATTGAAAATAATTTACTAGAATCAAGCTTAAGACTGTGTAAGGTATGTCAAATGAGTAATTTGAAGTTTCCATGAATGATTTACAGTTTAGATAGATAGGCAAGTACAACTTTACCTCGGGTAATGAAAGCCTGTGTCACACTGCTCTATTATTTTCTTATAGACACTCCTATAGATAATTTTCCTGTTTATAGCTAAGACGCGAGAATCACGTATTATTAGTTCAAATTAGGATTTATTGTACATTAGATTGTGCAGAAGTAGTTCTACAACAATATTTGTGGTATATGTAGTCAGTATTACGTTAATATTCATTTTAATTGATAGTAGTCATATAATATAAATGTATTGTAATAATTTTATGTTTTTAATCATTGTTCAATATATTGGTTCAAGACTGCAGAAAATATAAATACCTATATCATACTGACCTCCAGTCACAACTTATATAGAAACTAGCTTTGCTTGTTCTGGGCTCTGTCCCAAAATCTCCGGGAAAATTCTCGCGAAAGTTGTTTCATGAACTGACACTGTATCGGAGTAGAGTTCGTCTATTTAGACTGCCATGGAATTAAGTTTAGCCACAATAGACCTAAAAAATGTGGACCTACTGTGGGGTTTTTAAGGGGGTAAAAAAATTAACAAAAAGACTTTTAGCAATTTTCCCTTCGGTTACAGGCTAAAAGCTGTAAGTGTGCCAAATTTCAAGCTTTTATCTCATCTGGAGGTGGGTAAACATTTATGGCAGTGAGTGATTGGAAACCCTAAATTATTCCAGGGATAAAAAATGAAAAATTTGAACTGTTTGGAATTTTTCGTAGGCTAAGGGCTAAAAATGAGTTTGCAAATTTCACGTTTCTATTTCATCTTGAAGTGGGTAAACCATACGATTGAGTGATTGAAAACTTTCAAAGTTTTATTGCGGGTTAAAAACTAAAAATTTGAAATTTTCGGAGTTTTCCCGTCGGTCACAGGCTAAAGAATGAAGTCATATTTCAAGTTTTTGGCCCATCTTGAAGTGAACAAACAACTGAAAGTTTGGTAATGCGTCTGTTGACGAAATTGATATCATCAAAAAGGAAACTCACATAAAACTGAAAGAAATATAAAATGAATATGGATTCAGCTCTAAAAGTTTTGTGAAGAACCTAAGTACAATTGAATTGAATTGACTAGGGCAGCTTAAACGCAGCAGATTAGGCTATCAATATGAGAAAATCCAACGGAGAAGAAACTTATGTCTTTAACAAATGCACATTCAAGTAAAGTGGCAATTTACAGATAGATTAGGCCTACGTTCTTGAAAAAAAAAAGTATTTTTATTTTGTTCCGATTTTACATTATCTTAATTTTGAGGTTAACTCTATTCTCACTACTTCGTTGGTGGCATTGCTTAGTATTCCATAATGAAGTTTGTTCATTAATTTAGTATTGCCGTGATGTGACAGTTGACACTATTAACGATTTTATTTTAAACAAACCAGAAATAAATATTTATATTATAATATATTATTTATAAAATCCGTTATATTTTATTAATGGAATAGTCTTAATAAATCCAACCCTGCTGCGCAGTCGTGAATCTATCGATAAACTCGTAATCTCTCGTGGGATTACCTATGATAAATACTAATATAATAATTTTAATCATTGCTAAAATTTAGTTTAGCCTACGTAGTAGTTCTGAGTGGCGCAGTCTGTATGGTACTAGCCTTCTGTTCCCATGGTCGCAGGTTCAATCCCGATCAGGGTCGGTGACATTTATATCTGCATGAATAAATCATACCTATGTCTCTAGATTTACATCCTCCCACTACTGAGAGAGAAAATTCCGGCTCACCGGGGACGGTTACAAGGCTAAACTATAGTACTCGTACACCCCTGTCATTAAATAGCGTAAAAACGAGTTGGTGCGTAGTATAAAAATACTTCCATTGTCTGGTGAAAGTGTACCCTACTAGCTACATTACCTTATGACAATTCAGAAAACTAATACAGACCTAATTAATACTATATTCCTAGATTAATTCTTCCATTTTTCCTGCAAGTAGTGTATAAATAATTATAACTTACAGCATTTTAATAGTGAAATATTAAAATTAATTTAACAATGTGGATCGAATAAGAACAATAGAAATAGTCCTGTATTATCATAGTCTCATGAAACACTAATACATTCAAATTATCTTGACATTACCTGCAGATTTGATTTTAGCCTCTAAAAACAGCTTCAGTAACTACGATTTTTAAACTAAACCCGATCGATTTTTACAATTTCTACCACACAGCCTAACAGAATAGTTATTATACTTTCGGTTGGCATGTTAGAACACTTGATAGTCGCTGGCTGTAATTAAATATTAAAGTTTAAAAACCATCTGTTTTCCATTCACTTCTTATTAGAGAGAGGCTGCCTGCCACCCTAGCCACGTCACACCCCTCAGCCAATGACCGCTCAGGGTGGCAAGTGGACTAACCTTTAGTATTTAAGAACCTTGATTTTGACCAGCGTTTTAGAAATCTCTTGTATTTATTCTCTAGTGTTACTTTTTGTTTCAATATTTTGACTAGCGTTTTAGAAATCTTGTATGTTGGGGCGTTTCTGAAGTTGACGACTGGTCTAATATGGTAAGTAGTATCGTTTTATATGTGACGTCAGAGGTGGAATGTGGAATGAGAGGGGAAACGGGGGCGTGGCTATGACGTGAAGGATCACGTGACAGGAGGCGCTGGAGGGGAGGGAGGCGCAGCTATGACGTCACAAGTGGGCGTGGCTTCTGACGTCACAAGTGGGCGTGGCTTATGACGTCACAAGTGGGCGTGGCTATGACGTCATGATCTTTGTCATGGTCACGTGAATGAAAATGGCGTCGGTTCCAGTTCCTATTGCAAATGGCGGACCAAGCGTGAAATTCAAAATTTGGAAATTTATAATAGCGGTATATATGAAAATGGTTACGTTTCCGGTTCCTATTTCAAATGGCGTAAGGTGGGAAATTTAAAAATTGTATTTTGGTAGATGGCGGGTGATTTGAAAATTGCGAATGGTGGAAATTGGATATTACAATTGCAAATAGCGTAAGGTGGGAAATTTGAAATTTGTATATTGCTAGATGGCGGGTGATTTGAAAATTGCAAAAGGTGGAAATTGGATATTACAATTACAAATGGCGTAAGGTGGGAAATTTGAAATTTGTATACTTCTAGATGGCAGGTGGAACGTTTTACGTCATAATTCCAAATGGCGACAATGCTTACGTCACAAGTGGATTGCTATGACCTATCTCAACAGTGGAGTGGTAGGGGAAGGTGGAATGTTTTATGTCACAAGTGGAATAAGAGGGGAAGGTGGAATGACTACATCATAATTCAAAATGGCGACATTGCTTACGTCACAAGTGGAATAAGAGGGGAAGGTGGAATGACTACGTCATAATTCAAAATGGCGACATTGCTTACGTCACAAGTAGAATAAGAGGGGAAGGTGGAATTTTTACGTCATAATTCAAGATGGCGACATTGCTTACGTCATCAGAGGATTGGGAGGATTGCTATGACCTATCTCAACAGTGGAGTGGTTTATGACGTCATGAGTCAATATGACAGATTTCAACTTTATGTCTTTTTTTTGCATGGAAGCATTACAGATGCAGCAGGAAGTATATATATATATATATCATATTACTCTACGTCATCAGTTTTGTTCCCACGTTTTCTCACGTACACCAGAACAAGTGGCCGCAACACCTGGTCAGAAGTGCGTCTCACATTACAGTACGAAGCGTAAATCCAACATCATCATTATTTTATAATTATATTCCTCCATACAAGTTTTCCGTAAGATGTCTATTTTCCTAAAAAATAGCCCTGAGGTTGACTCAGCCTGGAGTAAATGTGGTCGGTGCGTAAGGCTTACATCCGTGCCGAATGTCAAAAATCTGGGCCTCCTAATTTATTATTATCATTATTATTATCAGACACCATCTAAAGTGTAGAGATATCGATATTTTATTCCTTCGTAAATTTTTATGAATATGGTAGCTAACGTCTTAAAACTATATTTTATCATACAATTTTGTCATAAGATGATAATCCTAACCCTGAGGTCTACTCAGCCTCGTTCTTACCAGTCAGTGTATTATATTAAGTCGTAAATTTTGCTAACGTGACAGATACATGATCTTACGTATCGAATGAGCTTTAAACCCTCGGTATAATGAGGGAATAATATTATGTTGATAATTACAGGTTTTTATAATGTCGATACCGTATTATAATATCGTAGAGTGATTAAAACATATAGAACTAACGTTGTTTCATTGCAGAGAGATTTGCTGAGGTGAGCTAGCCTTGATGTATAATATTTCTCCTTGTTATCTCTTACTATACGGCGGTCATATGATGTAGTAGCCTTCAACGCTCAGATGTAACATTCTCATTCAGTGAAACTCTTTCCTTTTAAACCTCCATCGTAATATTATAACATCACAGTCCTGTTCCCTTTAATTACTCTTCATGTTTATTATGTCTTATGTGATTATTTTAATAAACATCGTTATTCTGTTGCTGTATATTAAAAGATGAAATTCTAATATTTCATCGCGGATGGGTCTGGGTTCGATTCCTGGCCGGGTAGAGGGCTTTTCAGTAATGAAGAATCCCCGATATATGGCTTGTGTATTATATATTAAACCAATGTCTCATCTCTGAAGGAACCTTATATTATTATTAATGTATTTAGCTTCCGTTTTATTACAGAGTATAACATAACACATTTGTCAGCATTTATTTTTCCAAGCATATAATGTCCAAAAGACACGTTTTCAGAATTAAATATCATGTATCTGCTTATTCATCAAGTCTCCGTTGCTAGGATATAATTTACATACGCCAGCAATTTTTTGTGAGAAATCACGATCATGCATTTTCACAAGCATATAATGTTATATGCTTTACGCTTTGAGGAAATCACTTCGGAAATGGATATCTAATTACTGCTGACGTCATCATTTTTAAACTTTACCGTGTATTTGTCCTTTTGCGAGGCTACAATTCATTGCATAATCATCAGTTTTTTAAACTTATATCATTTCATTGGTGGAAAATAAATAATTTCCCGTTCTGAGACTAGAATTCATTACATCATCATTATTTCTCATTGGAGGATTTTATTCCTACCGTCGCGAGGATATTTCATAACGTCATCACTACAGACCTGCTCCTCGTGTAATGTTTGGCCGCCAGATTTTAAATACGAGGATGAAAGTTGCAATAAATTCATCTGAACATCACACCCCCTTCAGGTGAAGAGCTGCCAGCGAAGATTGAGTGTGAAAAATTATATTTCAGCGGTAAGAATATTCAATAGCGTCATGGGTAAGTATATAAAATATTTCCTACAATGTTTATAGTGCTAGCCTATATGTTTTTTACTCCTCAATATGTGTAGTACACTAGTCTAGTTTAATATAGCACAGCTATTATTCAAAATTCATTTTAGTTGTTAACAACGTCTTAGAGATTTTATAAATCACATGTGAATTATTCCTCACAAATATTAATTTTCTCCATTAAATATACATAGCCTATGTTCTATTCGATTACAATATAACTTATTTCGAGAATATAGATTGATAGGTAGAATTATTTTGATAATTCAAACACTACCACCCAGAGTGTATTATAATAATAATATTCACTTCCTCCGTTATCTGAAATATTTCTACTAAATATTATAAACGTGAAAATATAGACCTAACCACACTAGATAATGTTATTAATATTAATATAAATATTATCCTTATACATACACCGTTTATCTTCTAAACCATAACCACTCGCAGACATGGTACATGAAATAATATCTATAAGGTGATGCAATATTATTCTCATTCCGCAGATCATATGGAACAATATTGGGACGGAGTCCCCGACAATATAATATCAAAGGCGCTAGATGGTGAAGAAGTCGATTCTGAACCTACATCTACACAGGTATGTAGTGAAATTATTATTATTTCTTATATTTCAGTGATTGTACAAGACAAATCTTAATTTTTTCTCATAGATCTTAATATTTTATTTTTCTTTTGTTACAGAATACAGAGTTCAACCGCATAAGTAGCAACATGTCTAATATATCGAAAGAGGTGTTCTTCTATAAATATCACGAGAAGAAATCATTCAAAGAACAGGTTTCTTATTATAGTTCTCTAACATCTGATTATACTCGTATTTGGCCATGTGGACGATTGGAGAAGGACTCACACTCTCGCGAGTTTCATTCTGAAACATGTGATGGTGTTCAACATTATATGTTATGTATAGATCCGTAGGATGTTAGTAGAGCGATGTGCTACCATATATGTGCAGACGGACAAGATTGCTCTGTGTATAAATCTTCTAACAAGATGTATGTAACATTTCTTCAATACTTTTTTTAAGTAGTCTATTAATAGACTTTATTTACATTTGTATCTTTGTTTTGTTTCAGACGTTGGATGAACTAAAGGAGGATCACGATGAATGGTTGTACGCCTAAGGCTTGCTGTATACAATCGATTGTTTTAAGTTGTAAATATATATCATTAAAAAGTTAAAGGAAAATCCGGTATCAGTGAAAATTATTTCAAACCGATTTCTTTTATTCATCGAATAAATGAAGTAGTGTATACCCTAGAACCGAAGACACCTCCATACTTCCATCACACAGCATGTCTTATCTATTTTTACAGGACACTGTTCAACCTTGTATATTTAGAATTATTACATAATTCTTATTATATTTGCTAGAAAATTCAAAATAGAGTTTAGAAATTCTTTCATTCCATGTATTGCATGATGTGGTTATGTTACAATATTCTCACCATGAGCTAAATTTCTGTATTCGTACAGTTTCTCAATATTCCATTTTGCTTCAAAGTAATGTTCTTTACGCATTTCTCGCACTAAATCATTATTCTTTATATTCTGCTGCATACTCCTTAATGTACCAAAGTCATAGATTTTTACCTAATTTACACCATCATGTATGAATTAGTTTCTTAGCTTTCCACTATTTCCCACCATTTTATTCATGTTATCATACCATTTAGCTAATTAACATCACACTATGGGTTTATTACCATGTATACACACATTTCTTCTATAATACATCACAAGTTTGATGGCTAAAATAATATGCTTATTGTTTTTCCAAGTTCTCATCATTACTCACAATGCCTTTGAACTCGACCTGTTCATCATTCCAGTCTAAGACCCATATTTTAAATGCACTTAACACAATTATAATTTTTTCGAGATCTTTGTCATAATTTAGAGAGCACCTATTAGTTATTGGTAATATTGTTTTAAATTCAAAGTCATTGAATCCGTTAATCTTCACTTTAATACTATTTCATTTTACTTTTTCGACTATGTTCGCCCTATATATACCATTTCTACTTCAGTTCTACTTATGAGGTTTCTTTGACCAAGGCAATTATTCACTTTGTCTCATTATAACATCTATTAAGAAACCTTAGGAAAAGGGTTCTTTAAATCTAGTTCTGATATCTAAATTTCCTTCTTTAACCAAGACTAGGTTTCAACTTCATATCTATAAGCCAGATTTTTTTCTTTCTTTATAGAAACTCGACGATCACAATTCTAGCATCCAAGCTGACAGATGAAACAATTACCATTATTATTACTATTACTTTTATTATTACATTCTGGCTTTATAACCATAAAGGACATGTCCTACTACCAATCAGCTGCTCATTTTCCACTGTTTCATTTCGGTATTAGGTGGCAAATTACGGTCTAAGTTGTAAGCAAAGCAGCTTTCCAGCTATGAGCTATCATTTCTTTCTACATCAAAATCTTCAGAAGTTCTCACATATGCCCGTAAACACCGTTTGAGGTTTTTCTTCAGAAAAATAAGTACACGACTGGTATAGATCCACTATACATCTGAAGCGATGATAATAGCTCTAACATCAATTTATATTCTTCTTTCGGACATCCATCTTTCTATGTTCATTCCCACTTTTATTAATTTAGGTGTACACTTCATTATAGTATTTATTATTATAAATAACAAATATCTGAACTCATTAAGGATTAGTGTTGTAAAAAAGTTACAACTAAGGATTTCAAATTTTGCCCTATCTATATAATTCACTACTCTAGCTGTAAAACATGATAATTTCTTGAAAATACGTTTAAGAATTCATTTCGAAACCTCATACTTCTGAACGTTTAGTCACACTATAAAACAAGATTTTCTACACAAAATCACTATAAATATCGAAGTTTTTACATAAACTATCTATAAATATAGAATTTTCTACATAGAACAGCGAAAAATCACACACACCACATTTTTAGGAGAGTAGACCTACATACGATTAGCTACATTTTGCACTCATAAATGATACTTTTTTTTATACGAGGAATTGTTGGAAATTGATGAATTTGTACCAGATCTTCAGGTTGTTGTCAATATTCTGGTGGATAAAACACGAAGCATACTTTACATCATTCATCACTCTTTTTTACATAAATAACTCTAAATTCAGTTAATAGAGGACTATGTAACGGAAATATTTAAGTAGGGTTATTCCGTTCTTGACACTGAATAGGGAGGGTCTCGACTACAACATGTATTAGAATGAAACTGATGTCTCACCAGTTAGAACTAGTCTGGACTGGCTTTTGTCTAGTTAGCTAATTGTATTTAACAAGCAACAACTATTTATTAAATCTCATTTTGCCAAAAAACTAATGGAATAGGTCTCGTCTCGTCTCGTTCTCGTCTCGTTCTCGTCTCGTTCTCGTCTCGTCTCGTTCTCGTCTCGTCTCGTTCTCTTTTCGTCTCGTCTCGTTCTCGTCTTGTCTCGTCTCGTCTCGTTCTTGTCTCGTCTCGTTCTCGTCTCGTCACGTTCTCGTCTTGTCTCGTCTCGTCTCGTTCTCGTCTGGTGTCGTTCGCCTCTGGTCTCGTTCTTTTCTCGTCTCGTTCTCGTCTCGTCTATTTGTGTATTTAACACAAGATCCAGTACAAAAACATCACCATCATCATTATAGTCATATCTGCTTTAGGATTTCGAATGAAGTGATACATTTTATAACGGAAAACTATATAAAACAAATGGCTCAGGTTTACAGACTCTAAAATTTCATAAGTCATCACTTCTCGTCACGTTCCCGTCTCGTCTCGTCTCGTTCTCGTCTCGTCTCCTCTCGTCTCGTCTCGTCTATTTGTGTATTTAACACAAGATCCAGTACAAGAACATCACCATCATCAGTAGTAATAGTGGAGGCATAGGAAGAGAGCCATCGAGGCCGGTCAGCCTCAAAAGATAAGTAAGCAATAAATAAAAATAAATCCTATAATATTGTGAGAAGTGATGTGAACATTAAATCTTAAAAATAAAAATGTAATCCACGTAGGAGTATTTATTAGGGGTAGGCCCACCCCTATATATACTTAAGCCTATCGTAAAAGAAAAAAAAATTCAAAAAATAAAGTATTTAAATTTTGTGAGTCGAGTACTTTTTATGATTTAAAAATAAAGCGTAATCCACGTAGGTCTATGTATGTGGGGTAGTCCCCGCCTGGGCGAGGCCCAGACTATACCCGCCTGGGCGAGGCCCAGACTATACTAATCTCAGATGTGAAAATTAAGTTGTGATGGGTTTGTACATCCCTGCTTAAGCGAAGTTAAAGGTGTTTGTTGTAATAACACTGCAGGCAGTAAGGAAATGCAACGTAATGATGCAGCTAGATGATGGAATGCATGTTAGGTAACGAAGATAAACATCATGACTTGCTTATATTAAATTGTGATGTATTCCCAGCGTGTGTCCAATTTCGTGAATGAGTACGTAATGCAGACTGTTGATCTTTTCATCACCAGAGAAATTCGTTTTCGTAGACCATTGGAAGTCGTCGTTAATGTGAATTTCAGGACGAATACCCTTACCAGGATGGAAGGCATGTGCTAAAACATGGTCATGTGTCACGAAATCGTCAGAACAATCCATATCGAGGAGTTCAAATTTATGGTATCCTCTCTGATTAGTTATTAAGATATCTGGTTGATTTATATCTCTTGAGAAAGTGACACCAGATATAGATGCCCATTTTTCAAAAGCCTTATATGCAATTTCTATAGAATTTAGGTCCATGGTGTTATAATTCCATGGTAAAAATGTGTTTTGTTCCACTTGTTCAACTCTTCAGAGTACGTTATATCTGCAACTCCGCATCGCGGTGTCCTCATTAAAATCAAAGTGTCATTGTATAACTTTGAAGATACATTAAGTCCATAATAAGCTTGAAACATGGCAAGAGCTTCTTCGAAAGTTCGTTTGTCTCGTAGTGTGTTGCTATTACACGACAGATATCCATACTGCTTTAGGTAATTAATTGCCATTTCTTGATCGTCGTCGTTGTCCACCATCATAACCTCCGCCCAGCCACAGAGGGCAATCGTTAAAATAATTGTAAGCCGTAACATCTTGAAGTTCCACCAACATGGTCTCGACAGTGATGTAGCCGCTTATATACCCTGTCGATGACGTAAGCTGTTGCAATCGACACCTCCCCTCTCCTCCATTTTCCTCTGATGCGTAGCAATTAACATATCTACAGCCTGAAACCAAAGAAGTGTTGAGAGAAAAGAAAGGAATTTCTATTTGGTTATCATACGAAAAATTAACTGTGTTATACTTTTTTGTGATGTCCTCTTAAATGTTGCACACTTGGTGTCACATTTTCTGCTCCATATTCCCATCAGAGGATTGGCAGGAATTAAACAAGTTGTGAAATGTTCCTCTCCCGTGCACATTTCTTCGTGGTGATTGAAGTCATGATCAAATTTCCGTTGCTGACCAGCAATCATTTTGTTTGATCGCCCGCATGGAAACACCTGAACTAATTCCTCGTGAATTTGGTCATACCCTTTGATTCTGGTAAATGTAAAGGGATGAACCACCTCCTTGATAACAACACCTCTGTTGTCATACACACGATAGGTGATAGGTCGCTCCTCGCTCTGCAACATTTGCCAGCGTTCCATCGTAGCTGATCGTTGGCCAAAAGCAACAAGCCTTTTTATATATATCCTGGCAAGGGGGGAAAAATACCTTCACGACCTTGTTACAAGAATAAAACTACGCCACAAAACCTTTATGCACAGTCATGGCCATCTTCCTCATGACGCATGATCATTGTCATACTCGTTCAAGGCTAGTTATACTTTAGTGCATTAAAGCCTTAACTTCATTGGCTGAAATAAAATGTCTGTCAGGTGTGGGGTTCGAACCCACGCTCCCCTAAGGGAACCAGATCTTGAATCTAGCGCCTTAGACCTCTCGGTCAACCTGACACGAATAATATATAGTCTTGCAAACAAGTAAACCAACGGGTGTATTCTGTCTTACCCAACCTAACACTATATCCCTCAGGTTCAACTAATTTAAACAATATTACAAAAAACAGCTCTAAACGTTTCAGAATTCAAACAAAAAGACTTTAAACTAGCAAAGAAATTATGAAAATAGTTACACTCTAGTGCATTAAAGCCTTAACTTCATTGACTAGAATCCGAATAAAATGTATGTCATTTCATTAAACTGACAGATAACTTTTGTCTTGCTTTAACATTTCCCTCGGGTTCACCAACAGTATTATAAAATAATATGAGAAAGACTGTAATTTATCAAATTTTGGTATGTATTAATCATATCTTACATGTCTTACTTGTTGAGTCATGAATATGTGTCATTGGTACAAGATAAAAAGGTGACGTCTGCAAGACATGTTTCAACAGGCCTCACTAAGAAAGGATTGCAACACAAGTTGAAATATTTAGAATACAGTTTTATTTAACTTTTCTTTCAAAAAATGTACAAAATTGTGAGAAACGTTCGTGGTCCCTCCGAGGATCATCTCCCTCATTCCATTGTCCAATTGCAACCTTGCAAAAAGCACAACGAACAATATCATCGTATCCAGTGTAATAAAAACCCTCGGAGGCCAAAAGCGTTGGATTCATGAAAGACACAGTCCATCTTCCATATGTTTTCAAACGATCACTTTCCTTTTTCATATTGAGAGCACGCCACTTTGTACGAGGACAAGCGGTCGAAGACATGATGACGTTTCTTCTTCACCTTCTGATCTTCAACTCTTCCAAGATGACTACGTATAGGCGATGTAAAGGAATATAAATTTGAACAAAAACAGAGAATTGGGTTGGAAAGGGTTGTCTAATACTTCTTGTAGAGCTAGTAATCTAATATAAACATGTTGATACATGAGAAGCTCAGGATAGATTATTACAAAACAAGTATGATTATGTCCGGTCGACAGAGGATATGAAGTCTTTTATACATTAAATTGTGCACAAAAATTACGTAACAATATGACAAAGGCACTCTTCAATACTGAGTAGAGAGGCTCAGGACAGGTATCACCCGCAAAACATGATTCATCGTGAACAGCAGACAGAGGAATCGAAACCGTTTATGCATTTAAAATGGGCAAAAAATAAAGTCAATTATGCTAAAATGATGAATAACCACTAAATTAATCCACAAATCATGCTTGAACATGTCCATCGACACAGGAAATGAAGTTATTTCTACATTTAAAATTACGAAAGTCCTCTGGTTGGGTGACGGTAGGAATGAAAGAAAGACAAATAAGTGATGAAACAATATTTATTTTGTCACATGATATCGTGAACAAAACTGGAAAAATTAAAATGGGTCTTCATCCAAATTCTTAACACCATCACATTCTGTAGTGCACATGCCATATGTGAAGCAGTATGAAAAAAACATTTGACGTCACATTGTCTTAATTTACTCAGCTTAGGACAGCTGACATCATCAAGGTTAGTAACACTTCTTTGCAGTAGTTTTTCAAAAAATTTTGCTTTTTCTAGTCCCTTGCAATAAAGTTTGTCTTCACACTGTAAAGCACTCTCTAGTATAGATTTCAATGCCACATATGGTATGTATCCAAGCTGCCAAGGGATTCCATGAAGATACGATTCTGCATACTCCTGACACCGAGCGTCCAGAAAAACATCAGCTGGCGGTTCAAGCATAAAGTGTCCAATTCTCCCATCGTGTGAGATCAGTGCCACCTCCTTCGCCACGAACTGCTTGGATTCAGACTGAAATCCCTGGACATCTATGATGACAAAATTATCATAAGACATTGGTAAAGATGTTAGTGAGAGTGGTATTATTCAATACTTCTATCGTGGAGAAGTAAACAGTAGGCTTCTGATTTTAACTCCTCGTTCTGCTACGAGTAGTCAATGACAAAAGACTGGCGTGTGATTGATAAAGACACTCTTTTTAAGTAGCGGACAGCTGACACGCAATAATTGTCATCCTCGTTTTCCAGAGTCCTTTGCTAGTTTAAGGGTGCAGCGCTATGTTTTAGGAGAGACGGTGGCAATGTTAATGGCGCGGCAAACTAGCAAAGGACTCTGGAAAACATTTTTGAGGATGAGGATTATTGCGTGTCAGCTGTCCGCTACTTAAAAAGAGTGCCTTTATCAATCACACGCCAGTCTTTTGTCATTGACTACTCGTAGCAGAACGAGGAGTTAAAATCAGAAGCCTACTGTTTACTTCTCCACGATAGAAGTATTGAATAATACCACTCTCACTAACATCTTTACCAATGTCTTATGTTAATTTTGTCATCATAGATGTCCAGGGATTTCAGTCTGAATCCAAGCAGTTCGTGGCGAAGGAGGTGGCACTGATCTCACACGATGGGAGAATTGGACACTTTATGCTTGAACCGCCAGCTGATGTTTTTCTGGACGCTCGGTGTCAGGAGTATGCAGAATCGTATCTTCATGGAATCCCTTGGCAGCTTGGATACATACCATATGTGGCATTGAAATCTATACTAGAGAGTGCTTTACAGTGTGAAGACAAACTTTATTGCAAGGGACTAGAAAAAGCAAAATTTTTTGAAAAACTACTGCAAAGAAGTGTTACTAACCTTGATGATGTCAGCTGTCCTAAGCTGAGTAAATTAAGACAATGTGACGTCAAATGTTTTTTTCATACTGCTTCACATATGGCATGTGCACTACAGAATGTGATGGTGTTAAGAATTTGGATGAAGACCCATTTTAATTTTTCCAGTTTTGTTCACGATATCATGTGACAAAATAAATATTGTTTCATCACTTATTTGTCTTTCTTTCATTCCTACCGTCACCCAACCAGAGGACTTTCGTAATTTTAAATGTAGAAATAACTTCATTTCCTATGTCGATGGACATGTTCAAGCATGATTTGTGGATTAATTTAGTGGTTATTCATCATTTTAGCATAATTGACTTTATTTTTTGCCCATTTTAAATGCATAAACGGTTTCGATTCCTCTGTCTGCTGTTCACGATGAATCATGTTTTGCGGGTGATACCTGTCCTGAGCCTCTCTACTCAGTATTGAAGAGTGCCTTTGTCATATTGTTACGTAATTTTTGTGCACAATTTAATGTATAAAAGACTTCATATCCTCTGTCGACCGGACATAATCATACTTGTTTTGTACTAATCTATCCTGAGCTTCTCATGTATCAACATGTTTATATTAGATTACTAGCTCTACAAGAAGTATTAGACAACCCTTTCCAACCCAATTCTCTGTTTTTGTTCAAATTTATATTCCTTTACATCGCCTATACGTAGTCATCTTGGAAGAGTTGAAGATCAGAAGGTGAAGAAGATACGTCATCATGTCTTCGAACGCTTGTCCTCGTACAAAGTGGCGTGCTCTCAATATGAAAAAGGAAAGTGATCGTTTGAAAACATATGGAAGATGGACTGTGTCTTTCATGAATCCAACGCTTTTGGCCTCCGAGGGTTTTTATTACACTGGATACGATGATATTGTTCGTTGTGCTTTTTGCAAGGTTGCAATTGGACAATGGAATGAGGGAGATGATCCTCGGAGGGACCACGAACGTTTCTCACAATTTTGTACATTTTTTGAAAGAAAAGTTAAATAAAACTGTATTCTAAATATTTCAACTTGTGTTGCAATCCTTTCTTAGTGAGGCCTGTTGAAACATGTCTTGCAGACGTCACCTTTTTATCTTGTACCAATGACACATATTCATGACTCAACAAGTAAGACATGTAAGATATGATTAATACATACCAAAATTTGATAAATTACAGTCTTTCTCATATTATTTTATAATACTGTTGGTGAACCCGAGGGAAATGTTAAAGCAAGACAAAAGTTATCTGTCAGTTTAATGAAATGACATACATTTTATTCGGATTCTAGTCAATGAAGTTAAGGCTTTAATGCACTAGAGTGTAACTATTTTCATAATTTCTTTGCTAGTTTAAAGTCTTTTTGTTTGAATTCTGAAACGTTTAGAGCTGTTTTTGTAATATTGTTTAAATTAGTTGAACCTGAGGGATATAGTGTTAGGTTGGGTAAGACAGAATACACCCGTTGGTTTACTTGTTTGCAAGACTATATATTATTCGTGTCAGGTTGACCGAGAGGTCTAAGGCGCTAGATTCAAGATCTGGTTCCCTTAGGGGAGCGTGGGTTCGAACCCCACACCTGACAGACATTTTATTTCAGCCAATGAAGTTAAGGCTTTAATGCACTAAAGTATAACTAGCCTTGAACGAGTATGACAATGATCATGCGTCATGAGGAAGATGGCCATGACTGTGCATAAAGGTTTTGTGGCGTAGTTTTATTCTTGTAACAAGGTCGTGAAGGTATTTTTCCCCCCTTGCCAGGATATATATAAAAAGGCTTGTTGCTTTTGGCCAACGATCAGCTACGATGGAACGCTGGCAAATGTTGCAGAGCGAGGAGCGACCTATCACCTATCGTGTGTATGACAACAGAGGTGTTGTTATCAAGGAGGTGGTTCATCCCTTTACATTTACCAGAATCAAAGGGTATGACCAAATTCACGAGGAATTAGTTCAGGTGTTTCCATGCGGGCGATCAAACAAAATGATTGCTGGTCAGCAACGGAAATTTGATCATGACTTCAATCACCACGAGGAAATGTGCACGGGAGAGGAACATTTCACAACTTGTTTAATTCCTGCCAATCCTCTGATGGGAATATGGAGCAGAAAATGTGACACCAAGTGTGCAACATTTAAGAGGACATCACAAAAAGTATAACACAGTTAATTTTTCGTATGATAACCAAATAGAAATTCCTTTCTTTTCTCTCAACACTTCTTTGGTTTCAGGCTGTAGATATGTTAATTGCTACGCATCAGAGGAAAATGGAGGAGAGGGGAGGTGTCGATTGCAACAGCTTACGTCATCGACAGGGTATATAAGCGGCTACATCACTGTCGAGACCATGTTGGTGGAACTTCAAGATGTTACGGCTTACAATTATTTTAACGATTGCCCTCTGTGGCTGGGCGGAGGTTATGATGGTGGACAACGACGACGATCAAGAAATGGCAATTAATTACCTAAAGCAGTATGGATATCTGTCGTGTAATAGCAACACACTACAAAGACAAACGAACTTTCGAAGAAGCTCTTGCCATGTTTCAAGCTAATTATGGACTTAATGTATCTTCAAAGTTATACAATGACACTTTGATTTTAATGAGGACACCGCGATGCGGAGTTGCAGATATAACGTACTCTGAAGAGTTGAACAAGTGGAACAAAACACATTTTTACCATGGAATTATAACACCATGGACCTAAAGGCTATAGAAATTGCATATAAGGCTTTTGAAAAATGGGCATCTATATCTGGTGTCACTTTCTCAAGAGATATAAAACAACCAGATATCTTAATAACTAATCAGAGAGGATACCATAAATTTGAACTTCTCGATATGGATTGTTCTGACGATTTCGTGACACATGACCATGTTTTAGCACATGCCTTCCATCCTGGTAAGGGTATTCGTCCTGAAATTCACATTAACGACGTCTTCCAATGGTCTACGAAAACGAATTTCTCTGGTGATGAAAAGATCAACAGTCTGTATTACGTACTCATTCACGAAATTGGACACACGCTGGGAATACATCACAATTTAATATAAGCAAGTCATGATGTTTATCTTCGTTACCTAACATGCATTCCATCATCTAGCTGCATCATTACGTTGCATTTCCTTACTGCCTGCAGTGTTATTACAACAAACACCTTTAACTTCGCTTAAGCAGGGATGTACAAACCCATCACAACTTAATTTTCACATCTGAGATTAGTATAGTCTGGGCCTCGCCCAGGCGGGGACTACCCCACATACATAGACCTACGTGGATTACGCTTTATTTTTAAATCATAAAAAGTACTCGACTCACAAAATTTAAATACTTTATTTTTTGGATTTTTTTTTCTTTTACGATAGGCTTAAGTATATATAGGGGTGGGCCTACCCCTAATAAATACTCCTACGTGGATTACATTTTTATTTTTAAGATTTAATGTTCACATCACTTCTCACAATATTATAGGATTTATTTTTATTTATTGCTTACTTATCTTTTGAGGCTGACCGGCCTCGATGGCTCTCTTCCTATGCCTCCACTATTACTACTATCATCATTACAGTCATACTTGCTTCAGGATTTGGAATGAAGTGATACATTTTTTAACGAGAAACTATATAAAACAAACGGCTCAGGTTTACAGACTCAATTTCATAAGTCATCACTAAGAATATTCTATCTGACTAGGACATATACGTATGGAAAATGAAAAACATGTACGTATGGAAAACGAAAAACATGTACATTTGTTTGTATCTTTTCTGTTTATTGTATCCCTCAACCATTATTCATAACCCAACTTACAGTGTGAGACATATTATATCACAGCTTTGGTTAGGTTAGGATAGGTTAGTTTAGGTTATGTTAGGTTAGGTTAGGTAAGCAGGATGATATTTTAAAATTATTTCATCATTAATGAAAATGCTAAGTTAGGTCTGGATAGGTTAGTTTAGTTTATGTTAGGTTAGGTTACGTTAGGTTTGTTTAGGTTATGTTAGATTAGGTTAGGTTAGCAGGATAAAACTTTAAAATTATTTCTACATTGATGAAAAGGTTAAGTTCCTTGGCACATTTTATCAATGTTTCTAGAAATAATTTAAAAATACCCTGCTAACCTAACCTAACCTAACATAACCTAAACTAACCTAACCTAACCTAACATAACCTAAACGAACCTATCATAACCTAACTTAGCCTTTTCATTATTGATGAAATAATTTTCAAATATCATCCTGCTAACATAACCTAACCTAACATTACCTAAATTAACCTATCCTAACCTAACCAAAGCTGTGATATAATATGTCTCACACTATAAGTTGGGTTATGAATAATGGTTGAGGGATACAATAAACAGAAAAGATACAAACAAATGTACATGTTTTTCATTTTCCATACGTATATGTCCTAGTCAGATAGAATATTCTTAGTGATGACATATGAAATTTTAGAGTCTGTAAACCTGAGCCGTTTGTCTTATATAGTTTCTCGTTATAAAATGTATTACTTCATTCCAAATCCTTAAGCAGATATGAGTATAATGATGATGGTGATGTTCTTGAATTGGATGTTGTGTTGAATACACTAATAGACGAGACGAGACGAGACGAGACGAGACGAGACGAGACGAGACGAGACGAGACGAGACGAGACGAGACGAGACGAGACGAGACGAGACGAGACGAGACGAGACGACACGAGACGAGACGAGACGAGACGAGAAGTGATGACTTATGAAATTTTAGAGTCTGTAAACCTGAGCCATTTGTTTTATATAGTTTCTCGTTATAAAATGTATCACTTCATTCCAAATCCTGAAGCAGATATGACTATAATGATGATGGTGATGTTCTTGTACTGGATCTTGTGTTAAATACACAAATAGACGAGACGAGAGCGAGACGAGTCGAGAACGAGACGAGACGAGAACGAGACAAGACGAGAACGAGACGAGAAGAGAACGAGACGAGACGAGACGAGAAGAGAACGAGACGAGACGAGACGAGACGAGAAGAGAACGAGACGAGACGAGACGAGACGAGACGAGACGAGACGAGGACAAGACGAGACGAGACGAGGACAAGACGAGACGAGAACGAGACGAGACGATACGAGAACGAGACGAGAACGAGACGAGAACGAGACGAGACCTATTCCATTAGTTTTTTGGCAAAAGGAGACCTAATAAATAGTTGTTGCTTGTTAAATACAATTAGCTAACTAGACAAAAGCCAATCCAGACTAGTTCTAACTGGTGAGACATCAGTTTCGTTCTAATACATGTTGTAGTCGAGACCCTCCCTATTCAGTGTCAAGAATGGAATAACCCTACTTAAATATTTCCGTTACATAGTCCTCTATTAACTGAATTTAGAGTTATTTATGTAAAAAAGAGTGATGAATGATGTATAGTATGCTTCGTGTTATATCCACCAGAATATTGACAACAACCTGAAGATCTGGTACACATTTATCAATTTCGAACAATTCCTCGTATTAAAAAGTATCATTTATGAGTGCAAAATGTAGCTAATCGTATGTAGGTCTACTCTCCTAAATATGTGGTGTGTGTGTGTGATTTTTCGCTGTTCTATGTAGAAAATTCTATATTTATAGATAGTTTATGTAAAAACTTCGATATTTATAGTGATTTTATGTAGAAAATCTTGTTTTATAGTGTGACTAAACGTTCAGAAATATGAGGTTTCGAAATGAATTCTTAAACGTATTTTCAAGAAATTATCATGTTTTACAGCTAGAGTAGTGAATTATATAGATAGGGCAAAATTTGAAATCCTTAGTTGTAACTTTTTTACAACACTAATCCTTAATGAGTTCTGATATTTGTTATTTATAATAATAAATACTATAATGAAGTGTACACCTAAATTAATAAAAGTGGGAATGAACATAGAAAGATGGATGTCCGAAAGAAGAATATAAATTGATGTTAGAGCTATCATCGCTTCAGATGTATAGTGGATCTATACCGGTCCTGTACTTATTTTTCTGAAGAAAAACCTCAAACGGTGTGTACTGGCATATGTGAGAACTTATGAAGATTTAGATGTATATAGAAATGATAGCTCATAGCTGGAAAGCTGCTTTGCTTACAACTTAGACCGTAATATTGTCACCTAATACCGAAATGAAACAGTGGAAAGTGAGCCGCTGATTGATAGTAGGACATGTCCTTTATGGTTATAAAGCTCGAATGTGATAATAAAAGTAATAGTAATAATAATGGTAATTGTTTCATCTGTCAGCCTGGATGCTAGAATTGTGATCGTCGAGTTTCTAAAAAGAAAGAAAAAAAATCTGGCTTATAGATATGAAGTTGAAACCTAGTCATGGTTAAAGAAGGAAATTTAGATATCATAATTATATTTAAAGAATCCTTTTCCTAAGGTTTCTTAGTAGATGTTATAATGAGACGAAGTGAATAATTGCCTTGGCCAAAGAAACCTCATAAGTAGAACTGAAATAGAAATGGTATATGTAGGGCGAACATAGTCGAAAATGTAAAATGAAATAGTATTAAAGTGAAGATTAACGGATGCAATGACTTTGAATTTAAAACAATATTATCAATAACTAATAGGTGCTCTGTAAATTATGACAAAGATCTCGTAAAAAATTATAATTGTGTTAAGTGCATTTAAAATATGGGTCTTAGACTGGAATGATGAACAGGTCGAGTTCAAAGGCATTGTGAGTAATGATGAGAACTTGGAAAAACAATAAGCATATTATTTTAGCCATCAAACTTGTGATGTATTATAGAAGAAATGTGTGTATACATGGTAATAAACCCATAGTGTGATGTTAATTAGCTAAATGGTATGATAACATGAATAAAATGGTGGGAAATAGTGGAAAGCTAAGAAACTAATTCATACATGATGGTGTAAATTAGGTAAAAATCTATGACTTTGGTTCATTAAGGAGTATGCAGCAGAATATAAAGAATAATGATTTAGTGCGAGAAATGCGTAAAGAACATTACTTTGAAGCAAAATGGAATGTTGAGAAACTGTACGAATACAGAAATTTAGCTCATGGCGAGAATATTGTAACATAACCACATCATGTAATACATGGAATGAAAGAATTTCTAAACTCTATTTTGAATTTTCTAGCAAATATAATAAGAATTATGTAATAATTCTAAATATACAAGGTTGAACAGCGTCCTGTAAAAAATATATAAGACATGCTGTGTGATGGAAGCAAGCCTTAGGCGTACAACCATTCATCGTGATCTTCCTTTAGTTCATCCAACGTCTGAAACAAAACAAAAATACAAATGTAAATAAAGTCTAGTAATAGACTACTTTTAAAAAAAAGTATTGAAGAAATGTTACATACCATCTTGTTAGAAGATTTATACACAGAGCAATCTTGTCCGTCTGCACATATGTGGTAGCACATCGCTCTACTAACATCCTACGGGTCTATACATAACATATAATGTTGAACACCATCACATGTTTCAGAATGAAACTCGCGAGAGTGTGAGTCCTTCTCCAATCGTCCACATGGCCAAATACGAGTATAATCAGATGTTAGAGAACTATAATAAGAAACCTGTTCTTTGAATAATTTCTTCTCGTGATAATTATAGAAGAACACCTCTTTCGATATATTAGACATGTTGCTACTTATGCGGTTGAACTCTGTATTCTGTAACAAAAGAAAAATAAAATATTAAGATCTATGAGAAAAAATTAAGATTTGTCTTGTACAATCACTGAAATATAAGAAATAATAATAATTTCACTACATACCTGTGTAGATGTAGGTTCAGAATCGACTTCTTCACCATCTAGCGCCTTTGATATTATATTGTCGGGGACTCCGTCCCAATATTGTTCCATATGATCTGCGGAATGAGAATAATATTGCATCACCTTATAGATATTATTTCATGTACCATGTCTGCGAGTGGTTATGGTTATGTTGTAGAAGATAAACGGTGTATGTATAAGGATAATATTTATATTAATATTAATAAAATTATCTAGTGTGGTTAGGTCTATATTTTCACGTTTATAATATTTAGTAGAAATATTTCAGATAACGGAGGACGTGAATATTATTATTATAACACACTCTGGGTGGTAGTGTTTGAATTATCAAAATAATTCTACCTATCCATCTATATTCTCGAAATATGTTATATTGTAATCGAATAGAACATAGGCTATGTATATTTAATGGAGAAAATTAATATTTGTGAGGAATAATTCACATGTGATTTATAAAATCTCTAAGACGTTGTTAACAACTAAAATGAATTTTGAATAATAGCTGTGCTATATTAAACTAGACTAGTGTACTACACATATTGAGGAGTAAAAAACATATAGGCTAGCACTATAAACATCGCAGGAAATATTTTTTATACTACAAGCGCTAGGTATAAATGGAGTCATTTTAAAATTTTTTGCATCATATTTAAATGACAGGAATCAAATTGTAAAAGGTAATAATCAACTCAGTGAAGCAAAGAACATAAATATTGGAGTTCCACAAGGAACAATTTTCGGACCTATTTTATTCCTTGTATATATAAATGATCTACTGAAATTTAAACTAGACGCAATGTCTGGATCCAGCTACTCCTATGCTGATGACACAATATTGATTTTTTCTGGTTCAAATTGGAACAATACATACGAAAATGCTAATAAGGGGCTAAGCATTATAACAAACTGGCTGGATGTAAATATGCTTTCTTTAAATATCGCTAAAACATCTTTATTACCTTTTTCTTTAACCAAAACAGGTATTCAAGATCAGGAATCTTTTCAAAATTCTATCAAATTTCACATTTCTGGTTGTTCCATAACTCAAAATTGTTTTTGCTCTTCCATACGTACTAGTACTGAGGTAAAGTATTTAGGAATAATTATTGACCAAAATTAAAAATGGAATAAACACATAGCATGCATAACTAACAGACTTCGTAAAACTATACATAAATTTGTAATCTTGCTCTCTTATATGCCTACGTATGTTTTACGGTCTGTATACTTAGCTTTAATACAATCTGTAATACAGTATGGAATAATTGGTTGGGGAGGCACTTCTAAATCTAATGTTACTCCTTTATTATTACTGCAAAAACGTATAATAAAGATTTGCTTAAAGAAACCTTTGGATTGCCCTAGGCAACTTATCTTCCCTGAATTTAATGTATTAGATATTTTGAATTTATTTAAAAGAAATTTTCTTTTTTTATCCATAAACATAAATCTAATTTTAAAACACATTTTCACCCTCTTAACACAAGACGAATTGCCTCCTCACCCTTAATTGAAATTAAGTGTAATACATCAGCTGCGCTGAAACATGGGTTTAATTTTGGAGTAAGACTATACAATAATGTATTAAGAAAGCATCCAGATATAAATAACATGAATGTGAATAGTTTTAAGAATAGAATAAGATATATTATAAAATAGTTTTTCTAAAATAGTTCATCTTATTTTCTTGATGTATTTTATAAGTAAATGTTAACAGTAATGAAATTATACGTTTTTATGTTCTCTTGTGATTTATGTTAATTTTGTTTTGTGATGCTTGCATGTGTATGTATATGTTCGTGTGTGTGTGTGTGTGTGTATGATAATGCTGTACGTTTTAAGACTGAACTGCACCCGAGCCCGAGCATTCTGCTCTTTCGGGTGTTTAACACTTGTATAATATTGTATTTGTGTTTTTGTATTTGTATAATATAATATAAAATTCAGGTTTATTGTAAAAAAAATACACTCTAACTTACCCATGATGCTATTGAATATTCTTGACCGCTGAAATATAATTTATCACACTCAATCTTCGCTGGCAGCTCTTCACCTGAAGGGGGTTTGTGTAGAGATGAATGTATTGCAACTTTCAACCTCGTATTTAAAAGCTAGCGGCCAAACGTTACACGAGGAGCAGGTCTGTAGTGATGACGTTATGAAATAGCCTCGCGACGGTAGAAATAATGATGACGTAATGAATGCTAGCCTCACAACGGTAAATTATTTATTTTCCACCAACGAAATGATAAAAGTTTAAAAAAACTGATGATTATGCAATGAATTGTAGCCTCGCAACAGGACAAATACACGGTAAAGTTTAAAAATGATGAAGTCAGCAGTAATTACATATCCATTTCCGAAGTGATTTCCTCAAAGCGTAAAGCCTATAACATTATATGCATGTGAAAATGCATGATCGTGATTTCTCACAATAAATTGCTGGCGTATGTAAATTATATCCTCGCAACGGAAACTTGATGAATAAGCAGATATCCGATATTTAATTCTGAAAACGTGTCTTTTGGACATTATATGCTTGCAAAAATAAATGCTGACAAATGTGTTATGTTATACTCTATATTAAAACGGAAGCTAAATTCATTAATAATAATATAAGGTTCCTTCAGAGATGAGACATTGGTTTAATATATAATACACAAGACATATGTCGGAGATTCTTCATTACTGAAAAGCCCTCTACCCGGCCAGGAATCGAACCCAGACCCATTCTGCGATGAAATATTAGAATTTCATCTTTTAATATGCAGCAACAGAATAACGATGATTATTAAAATAATCACATAAGACATAATAAACATGAAGAGTAATTAAAGGGAACAGGACTGTGATGTTATAATATTACGATGGAGTTTTAAAAGGAAAGAGTTTCACTGAATGAGAATGTTACATCTGAGCGTTGAAGGCTACTACATCATATGGCCGCCGTATAGTAAGAGATAACAAGCAGAAATAGTATACATCAAGGCTAGCTTACCTCAGCAAATCTCTCTGCAATGAAACAACGTTAGTTCTATATGTTTTAATCACTCTACGATATTATAATACGGTATCTGCATTATAAAAACATGTAATTATCAACATAATATTATTCCCTCATTATACCGAGGGTTTGAAGCTCATTCGATACGTAAGATCATGTACCGGTCACGTTAGCAAAATTTACGACTTAATATTATACACTGACTGGTAAGAACGAGGCTGAGTAGACCTCAGGGTTAGGATTATCATCTTATGACAAAATTGTATGATAAAATATAGTTTTAAGACGTTAGCTACCATATTCATAAAAAATTACGAAGGGATAAAATATCGATATCTCTACACTTTAGATGGTGTCTGATAATAATAATAATAATAATAATAATAATAATAATAAATTAGGAGGCCCAGATTTTTGACATTCGGCACTTATGTAAGCCTTACGCACCGACCACATTTTCTCCAGGCTGAGTCAACCTCAAGGCTATTTTTAGGGAAATAGACATCTTGTGGAAAACTTGTATGGAGGAATATAATCATAAAATAATGATGATGTTGGATTTACGCTTCGTACTGTAATGTGAGTCGCACTTCTGACCAGGTGTTGCGGCCACTTGTTCTGGTGTACGTGACAAAACGTGGGAACAAAACTGATGACGTAGAGTAATATGATATATATACTTCCTGCTGCTTCTGTAATGCTTCCATGCAAACAAAACGACATAAAGTTGAAATCTGTCATATTGACTCATGACGTCATAAACCACTCCACTGTTGAGATAGGTCATAGCAATCCTCCCAATCCTCTGATGACGTAAGCAATGTCGCCATCTTGAATTATGACGTAAAAAATTCCACCTTCTCCTCTTATTCCACTTGTGACGTAAGCAATGTCGCCATTTTGAATTATGATGTAGTCATTCCACCTTCCCCTCTTATTCCACTGGTGACGTAAGCAATTTCGCCATTTTGAATTATGATGTAGTCATTCCACCTTCCCCTCTTATTCCACTTGTGACGTAAGCAATGTCGCATTTTTGAATTATGACGTAGTCATTCCACCTTCCCCTCTTATTCCACCTTCCCCTACCACTCCACTGTTGAGATAGGTCATAGCAATCGACTTGTGACGTAAGCATTGACGCTATTTTGAATTATGACGTAAAACATTCCACCTGCCATCTAGCAATATACAAATTTCAAATTTCCCACCTTACGCCATTTGTAATTGTAATATCCAATTTCCACCTTTTGCAGTTTTCAAATCACCCGCCATCTAGCCATATAAAAATTTCAAATTTCCCACCTTACGCTATTTTCAATTGTAATATCCACTTTCCACCATTCGCAATTTTCAAATCACCCGCCATATACCAAAATACAATTTTTAAATTTCCCACCTTACGCCACTTGAAATAGGAACCGGAAACGTAACGTATAATGAATTTCCAAATTTTGAATTTCGCGCATGGTCCGCCATTTGCAATAGGAACCGGAACCGACGCCATTTGATTCACGTTACCATGACAAAGGTCATGACGTCATAGCCACGCCCACTTGTGACGTCATAAGCCACGCCCACTTGTGACGTTATAGCTGCGCCTCCCTCCCCTCCAGCGCCTTCTGTCACGTGATCCGTGACGTCATAGCCACGCCCCCGTTTCTCCTCTCATTCCACATTCCACCTCTGACGTCACATATAATACCATACTACTAGGGTAGTTTTGTTTATGTGTCTTTATTTGTGCACGGAGTGTAGGTGGTTTGGGTTCATATTTAGATTAGTTTTCATGTCTTTTTCACTTAAAATTAAATCCGATTGTCTTAAAATCTTTTTCAATTTTTGTTGAATTTTTTCTGCGTTCAGTATTAAGTTTTTCCATGTTATTGCTTTCAATAAATTCTATTGTATTCTTGATATAATCTTCATTGTTAATCAGTACAATGGAGTTGATAGGATCATAATCATGGATTGAACATGGTTATAATCAGAACATATATCAAATATTATTGAGCATATTAAATAAGATTGAGTATATCAAATATGATTGAGCATTGATAGTACCACAATTAAATGTCATAAGAAATAGATATTAAATGATAATAAATTCAATAATAAAATAAATAAGTAATATTCTAGTAATATTTTAGTAAGATAAATTTCAAGCTAGCGAAACTTCACATTGTAACTGCAGATACTCAGACAGAATTCAAGGAAAAACAGTGAGGGAAATACACTCTGCTATTCAACCACAGCATGATATAAGGGACACTCATTGTTAAGAAGTGCTCTCTTATTGTGGTAAAAACTTACAGAATAGAACTTAGGAACTGTGAAAAGAAGGTACCGAGAATGTTGAGTGGGAAGAGCAGTCTGTATAGCTGTTCCGAGAATCCAGGAGTAATCACTGGAACTGAGTGAGCTGGGAAGCGATACTTCCTAGCCAGAGTAGCATGTAGAAGCTCAAATGAATATAACCAATGAGAGTACATCTCTCATTGAAAAACATGGTAAAATGCTCTAATAGTAGTTACTATTGGTTGTAGAAATAAGAGGGGAGAGATAAACTAAGGAACGATGGACGCTGGAACACAGGTGATAGGGAAACACTTCTTCAAGACTCCTTCGCCGAGTTAGTCGGTGCAGGGGACATTTCTTGCTTCTTGACTTCAAAGTGCCAGGGAAGTATATTATACTTTATAAAAAGTCATATTATCGTGATCAGGAGGGTCCTGCTCACGGTATCAATAAATAATTAATATAAAAAGCAGTTTGTATTAGGAACTTATTTACAGTTACTACCAAGGTAAATTCAGTGACGCACGTAAGTACTTGTGGGTTACAAGGAACAATACCGACAGTATCAACACGCAGCAATTTGCACGTCATCACGACATAAAATCACCGATATTAACAGCAGTATTACAAAGCGTTCTACCGTCCTGACATTCTGAGTTCATCACTCACATATTCAAGTTGTTAATTGTTAAAGACATTATTGGACATAAATAAATCTTAGTCATACCAGTAATATTGTGACATCATTACTAGTATATATACAGAACACACCACCCAAGTTCCCCCGAGATAAGATAGAGACACTCTTCTGCAACCACTGAGCTACCGAGGTCGGTCGTTTTGTGGTTCCCAGACACATACTGGATAGTTCAAAATAAAGGGCTAAAAATCACAAGGACGAGCCGTTTCATACTTGGCGCGCTAACTTAAGGGGCTTCGAAAAAACAGTAACACTAGTTAAACAGTAAGGTTAAAATACCAGTAAATTACACCAAATATTCAGCGAGTGCTTCATACTTAACGCCATCTTATAAAGTACATCAAATAATCAGTAAGTGCTTCATACTAGTGCGGCAACGTAACATTATTCAAGTAAAGTCAGCTTAACTGTGGGAGCAATAAAAACAAGAGGAGAATTCAGCCGGAACAAAGAAATTTAGGAGCGGGCATACAAGAGAGAAGACCGGGGAAAACAAGAAAATTTTGTAATTGTAGTTAATAAGAGGGTATTGTTTATGTAATTTAGATGATAAGAGTGTTTATATGTATTTGCATGCAGTGTTATGTTGGTGATATATGTATGTACAAAGGTAAGGGAGCATGATTTTTTACTCAGTGATTCCAGTGCAGTGAATAAGGTTAGGTCAGGGTATGATAAAACTACGTAACGGAAAAATAATAAAGCCTAAAATGGAAAACACAGTAGGTCAGGACAGCCGGGATTTGCTCACTAGCAGTGAAATTGAATTAATGCAAAATAACGAACAGGGGGAAGTTATAAGTAGCCATGAGGAAATAGAGATAAACGAAAGTAATCAGGAGCGGGCAAATAGTGACGAGCCATCAGCTCAAATAGATGCGGAAAATAGAGAGAATACAATGACAAGCCAGGTAAATGTAGAACAAGGGATGCAGTCTTGGATGGCGGCATTAATGGCTAAAATGGATCAGACTTCTAAAGAAACGAAAGAACAAAACGAGAAATTAGCAGAACAGAATAGGAAGTTAGCTAGTGAGACTAAAGAACAAAACGAGAAATTAGCAGAACAGAATAGGAAGTTAGCTAGTGAGACTAAAGAACAAAACAGGGAATTAGCTAATAAAATCGATCAAAATTCCAAGGAAAATGCAGAGCAGAATAGGAAGTTAGCTAGTGAGACAGCTGAGAAAATAGTCCATATTTCAACTGAACTGAAAAATGAACCTAAAAGATCAATAGATAAACTTTCTGGGGATCTAAAGAAAAATGACGAAAAGATTGACAAATTAAGGGAGGAAAGTACTGTAAACAATGCTAGGTTAGATGGCAGAATTGATAAAGTACAGAATGAAGTTGATCAGAATAAGAAAGAAATAACGGCTAAATTTGTAAACAAAGATAGGGAAATAGAGCAGAAACTTGCCAATACTATTGATACAATTGATAAGAAGATAGAAACAAATAATAGTGTTTTGCGAAATGAGATTAGGGACCAGAATAAAAGCTTGGAAAATAATTTAATACAGTCTTTCTCAGCTGATATCGGAGAATTAAATAATAGATTCCAGGGACAAGTTAAGGAGATTGAAGTGAAATTGACTAAAGAAATTCAGAACGTAGTAGGGGTACAAAATAGCATTACCAAAGAAATAAATAATTTTTCTGATAAGGTTGACAAAATGAGTAATGGCATTTCTTGTACGAGAATCGAGGCAGATGGCAGAGGAGTTTGTACTCCACCTATAAATTTTGCAAGTGCAAATATTTTGCAAGGTAATGAACGTAATAATGGAGAACCATTAGCTCCGAGCATTAGCCAAGATTCCGATACTATGCGAAGTGACCTAAGCCTTAGTAATCATGTTGTTCACCCGATTGCTAGTCAAAGTCATGTACAATTAACTAATATTCTTGGGATTGAGTGGGCGTTACCGCGGTATAATGACGAAAATTTGTCTAATCCACATCAATTTATATCGGAAATGGAAACGTACTTTAAGTTAAAGGGGGTCCCAGAGGAATACAAAATGATATTAGTTCAAAAGGGTCTGATAGGTAAATGCAAGGATTGGTGTCAATTTGTATTAGCTGAGGGAGTAAGTTATCAAGAATTCCGAAAATTGTTTATGGAAAAATATTGGAGTCCAAGTAGACAAATGAAGGCACGTACTGAATTATATGCGGGAAGCTACAATGATAAAGGTCATTTGACATTAACCGAAAATTTCTTAAGGTTAATCAGGATTGCGAAGTCATTGCAAACTATGTTTTCTGAACAGGACGTACTTCAATTTTCTATGAAGCACTTTGGGCCCGAAATTCATAAATTATTAGCGGTAGCCAAACCAAGTTCCTATGCAGAAATGTTGAGCCTATTAGCCGAATTTGAAGAAGGAAATCGTAGTGGAGGAAGACAGGAAAATTATGTGCGATATGACCAAGGAAATAAAGGTCTAAATCAGGGTGACAATGGGGCATATTCTTATGCAAATACTAGAAATAATGCTAGCCACTTTGATAACGCAGCAAGGCCTAGGCAAGACTTTAATGATAATAGGGAAAATCGACCCGGAAATAATGGAAGGAATAATCAAAACAGTAATAATTATTCACGGGAGAGGAATGACCGAGGAAATAATAACAAGGGAAGTTACAGTCAACAAGGTCCGCGCAATAATAATAATGGTGACAGAACTGGGTCAAGACCGCAAAATGTAACTGTCAATCATATTGCCTTCCAAGAAACTGAGGTGGGGAATGCTGATAGGAATGCTAGATTTGGAGAGCTAAGAGACGGAAGATACGTGCGATAAAGAGATAATGAAGGGAGTAATTGTGGGCGCGTGCCAGAAACACGACAGTTACTGAACCCTAATGCAAATGAATTTCACCGCACGCAAAATCACGTAACTGACTCTCGAAATGATTGCCCCCAGAACGGAGATTTAAACGAGACAGAGATGTAATAGCGAGTCATATTACGTCTGTTGATGGTACCAGGCCTTCCGAGGATAGACTCAAAAATACTGTACATAACTTAGAAATGTCCTACAATGTAAATAATACAAATAACCAGCAAATATTAAACCCACCACAAATAGAGGCTAATATTGGGAACTTAAAAATTCAGATTTTATTGGATTCTGGTAGCTCAATGTCTGTGATAAATGAAAAAGCTTATCTGGAGCTAAAATAAAATAAAATTAAACTGCAGGAATTAAACGTCCCAGGACTTTATTGTACGACGGCCATTAATAAAACTAAATATAAAGTAGACAAGCAAATAATGGTACCTTTAAGCATAGGATCTTGGCACACTGAAATCTACATGCTTGTGGTCAGAAATCTAGCTCATCCGTATATTTTGGGGTGTGATACTTTGCAAGAATATCAGGGGATTCTAAGTTTCGAGGAAAATTGCTTGAAAATAAAAGATGAAAATGACGTTATTGAAGTTCCATTTCTTAAGAGTAATGTTTATGACCGCTCTAATTGTTCCAAGAATGAACTCGCAATTCAGGACGAATGCTTCATTATTGAAAGCCTATCTGAGTGGCAGGATAAAAATGAGGAGGGGGAAATAATAAGCGAAATTTTATTTGACGCTAAAGGTCGTGAGAACCTAGCAAGTAGTCAAAATGAAGGTCGATGCGACACAGAGAATATTATCGAGGCACCGAATACAGGGTCATTAACTGGATGCAATCTAAATGTTGAAATCGACGAATTTAATAACGCTTATTTAGAGGAGATTTATGATGTCGGACTCAATTGCGAAATAAATATGTGCGGAACGAGCAAGGATGAGCAGGAACATTGCAAGAATGAAAATGGAAGGGAATATAACGATAGGTTGACTGAATCAGAAATCCTTGAAATCTTGAGAAATAAAGTAGCTAGTATCACCTCAATAACGGAACCTCAAAAAGATAAGCCATTTAATGTGCTAACCAGTAATATGGGCGTGTACAGTAATTCCCCTGGATATTGTTTAATTCACGAAATGTTACGGAGATCTATGAGAGAAGAGGCCAATAAAGTCAGTGTAAAAATGGCAAATGATGAGATGATAAAGAGATCAAATTTATCAGATATTAGCCATGTTTGTAAGATTTTTAAGTATAACAAAACCTCAAAAATAGCCGTGGATTTAGAAAACAAAGCAGGTTGTATTTACTCTAGAGGATAGAGATCATAAATAAGACAGAACTAAAATTATTTACAGAATTGAGTCGAACTATTAAGAAGGAAGGTACTGGGAGTATAAAAAGTTAACAGACGTATTATATGACTCTCTTAATAATAAGTGTAGTATTAGGCTATAGAATGTAACCTTAGGACTCTTTACAGGGGACCGTATGTCGTCACCAATGTATTTAATGGGGTGTGTTTTGAAGTAGCTGACATCAAAACTGGGAAGATTATTGGGCGATACAATTTGTCTTTTGTTAGGCCTTATAAAGAATAAGAAATAAGGGTATAACAGTATGACAACAGGCTTGCGTCATTTCGTAATAAACAGGTACAAGGGTTAAGTGTGTTTTACATTGTAAGAGTACATGATCGCGAAGACTACGTGTGATGTAAGCTTACAGTGTAATCAAATGTGTAAATATAATCAAGGACGAGCAGTAAAATATGCACTGGCGAATATATATAATAAAGACGAGCAGTAATAAATCTACTGGCGAATATATATAATAAAGGACGAGCAGTAATAAATCCACAGGCGAATATATATAATAAAGACGAGCAGTAATAAATCTACTGGCGAATATCTATATTTAGTTTAAGTATATTAAATAATAATTTTTGCTATTATTTTGTTTTTATATGTGTTGTTTAAATTTGTGATGTTTTGTGTAAAATTCATAAAAATCAATCTTGCCTGTAACATGACATAAGCATATGATGTCATAGCGGAACAAAGCTTACAAATGTGCGAAGGGTGATGAATGAATGCGAGATAAGATTGTGGTATGGCATGCAGGCTGAGAAACCCTTACCAGGTACAAGGAATGCCAATAACTCATAACTGGTCAGTGAACCAAATGAAGGTTAAAATGAATGACAGTACCCTGGAGCTCTGCTAGGCAATAAATAGGTCACTGTACTGGAAAGGTAAACATGAGCAGTGTTATGTAAGAAAAGTAACAATAATTCAGGAGCAAAAAAGTATTCCTGTTAAAAATGAATTTTACTATAAAATACACTTTTCACAATAATAATTTTGGGCAGTATGATAGGATCATAATCATAGATTGAACATGGTTATAATCAGAACATATATCAAATATTATTGAGCATATTAAATAAGATTGAGTATATCAAATATGATTGAGCATTGATAGTACCACAATTAAATGTCATAAGAAATAGATATTAAATGATAATAAATTCAATAATAAAATAAATAAGTAATATTCTAGTAATATTTTAGTAAGATAAATTTCAAGCTAGCGAAACTTCACATTGTAACTGCAGATACTCAGACAGAATTCAAGGAAAAACAGTGAGGGAAATACACTCTGCTATTCAACCACAGCATGATATAAGAGACACTCATTGTTAAGAAGTGCTCTCTTATTGTGGTAAAAACTTACAGAATAGAACTTAGGAACTGTGAAAAGAAGGTACCGAGAATGTTGAGTGGGGAAATACACTCTGCTATTCAACCACAGCATGATATAAGAGACACTCATTGTTAAGAAGTGCTCTCTTATTGTGGTAAAAACTTACAGAATAGAACTTAGGAACTGTGAAAAGAAGGTACCGAGAATGTTGAGTGGGAAGAGCAGTCTGTATAGCTGTTCCGAGAATCCAGGAGTAATCACTGGAACTGAGTGAGCTGGGAAGCGATACTTCCTAGCCAGAGTAGCATGTAGAAGCTCAAATGAATATAACCAATGAGAGTACATCTCTCATTGAAAAACATGGTAAAATGCTCTAATAGTAGTTATTATTGGTTGTAGAAATAAGAGGGGAGAGATAAACTAAGGAACGATGGACGCTGGAACACAGGTGATAGGGAAACACTTCTTCAAGACTCCTTCGCCGAGTTAGTCGGTGCAGGGGACATTTCTTGCTTCTTGGCTTCAAAGTGCCAGGGAAGTATATTATACTTTATAAAAAGTCATATTATCGTGATCAGGAGGGTCCTGCTCACGGTATCAATAAATAATTAATATAAAAAGCAGTTTGTATTAGGAACTTATTTACAGTTACTACCAAGGTAAATTCAGTGACGCACGTAAGTACTTGTGGGTTACAAGGAACAATACCGACAGTATCAACACGCAGCAATTTGCACGTCATCACGACATAAAATCACCGATATTAACAGCAGTATTACAAAGCGTTCTACCGTCCTGACATTCTGAGTTCATCACTCACATATTCAAGTTGTTAATTGTTAAAGACATTATTGGACATAAATAAATCTTAGTCATACCAGTAATATTGTGACATCATTACTAGTATATATACAGAACACACCACCCAAGTTCCCCCGAGATAAGATAGAGACACTCTTCTGCAACCACTGAGCTACCGAGGTCGGTTGTTTTGTGGTTCCCAGACACATACTGGATAGTTCAAAATAAAGGGCTAAAAATCACAAGGACGAGCCGTTTCATACTTACCTTTGTCACCTTAGTGTGTTTAATGTTGTTATCTTTAAATATATTGTTAAGGTCTTTTATCTGATCTTTATGGAATTTATTAAGTGTCTTGTGTTTTTGCGGAGGTTTGTATATTTCTTTAATTTTTTACGCAGCTTTATTTCTCATTCGTTTTGTTGTTCTATTGGTAATAATTAAATGGTGTTTCTGCATAAATAACATTGGAAAATATTTTAAAACCGAAATGCATACCTACTATAAATAATACTTGGGGTTTTGCCGCCTAACTTCCTACAAGAAAAAAGAAAAAAGAAAAACGACACAATCTGCAACAAAAGAGGAAAACAAGATCTACAGCAAGTGAAACAACTAATATAGACATAACGCAAACGAAGAGTGTGTCCAATGGTATCGAATGAAAGAAATAAACTTGTGAACAATGTTCTAAAACGGGAAAACTGGCCAGTGTCAAAAACAGTTTGATAAAGAGCCATAGAAACTCTTTCCTTATATTTGTAAATTCAATACACTTTGAGAAACTAAATGGTTGAAAGCGATAGGATATGTTAGTATAGGGTGACTAATAACGAAGCTAGTGTTAATGGACAGTATGGTGTATATTAATAACCAAAATAGGTCAAGGAGAATAGGTTAAGGACAAAAGACTAAGCAAAATGGACTAAGGAACAGGAAACAGGCTAAAATACCAATGTATAGTATATAAGTACTAGGATTCAATGCAGAGTTTATAGGCATGTAGTGCTACCATTGTGTAACGCAGCATGCTGTTGATGAATTAAAAAAAAACGAAGGTTGTGCCAGTGTTTCGGTGGACCGCCGCTCTCCCTATACCCACCATTGTATTAGCGGCCGAGTCATCACACTTTCTCATTCTATTCATTGTGATATACGTATAATTTACGTTTTGACTTTGACCAAACGTAAGATATATATGTAGCCAGGGCCGTGCTGGCCATGGGGGCAGGGGGACATGTCCCCCTGCGCCCTTCGCCTGAAGCGCCCATTCCCCCCTGACCCCTTTTGACCCGGAAAAATTATAGTATTTATCGGTATCTGTAACTAAATTACTGCATACAAAAAATAAGAGTACAGTAAAACTGTTTTTAATGTTGTCAATATTATAATATCTATTTTCAAGTTAATTTTATTCTTTATCTTTGAAAGGTAAGGAAAGGCGTATTAGACCAGACCGTTCTGGCGCACGAGTATGCAAAACTTTTCGGACGCAGTTTCTCTTTGGATTCTTAATTATGACACCTTACAGTATGTAGAAATGCAGGTTGCCACCAAATATTGTGGTCGAGGTTATCTTGACCCGCCATTAAAGATGGCGGAAGAGCCACATCATGTTTACGCCATTATCTCCGTGATCCCTGGTCCAATCTTTCCGTTCTTTTTTTTAAATGAAAGGAAATTAAAACTACAACCAATCGGGGTTGAGCGTGTTGACCGAGCGCTCGGTGCAGCCTAGCGAGAGGCGAGACTTGGCGTAAAATCCTGCGCTTTATTTATTTTAACCTCAATAATTGCTTTATTACTAGATAAATTTACATTACCTACTGATGTGCACTATTTTTAACATGATTATTAAACACTTACTTATAAATACAATTAACAATTATATCATTTATCTGGGAAATGAACATCAATAATTACCAACTCATATAATATACTGTCAAGGTTTTTATCTTCGATTTTTAAGATGAAATCGTTAAAGGAACTTCAAACAGTCGAAATAATTAAAAAAGGAAAAAGTATTACAATTTAGGTATGTATAGGAGACTTTTAACAATACGTTCAGAAATGAACACAGGATGTAAGCAACTAAGAAATAAAAATGCCTATAAAATGCCTTATACCCTATAATATTATGAACAATCTTGAAATAAGTCTTCTTCACTAGACTCACTGTAATCAGTTATTATAATTGCACTCTTCCTCATCTGCTGTTGCTTTGGTACACCCCTTGCACCCACAGCTCTCGGTGCATCGGATTTGAGTAATAAATACAATGAACAATTATACAATTTACCTGGGAAATGAACATCAATAATTACGAACTATACATCCCATAACTCTGTACTTCAAGATGAACATGTTCAAGCCACTCTACTTGATACATCTTCTTACAAATAATGAAGCAATGTTGTCTTTTTGGATGAAATATATCGCCCTAGTGGAGTTACTTCCCGTTTTTTTTTCAGACTAATCGAGAAGGAAATTGGTTTCTGTTTTTAGCTGCTGTTGAAAAAATTGTGCCTTGATTTTTGCGCTGGATAGAGTGAACTACTCACACTATCTATCATAATACTTACTTTCTTGAATTAACTAAACTAGAAAAGGAGAGCCTTTATGTTCACCAATATTATGTAGAAGGAGGTTTTCAGTACAAATAAGAAGCAACAACCCATTTTCTAGAATTCCAGTGGACCAAGCCATCAAAGAGACTGTAAAAAAAGACACCCAAATTCCTGAAGGTACTAAGGATTTCAGTCTGAAAAAGTAGGCTGTAGTACGGTAATATGTTAATGCTGAGTACAGAGCTAAAGAACCTCCTCAGCATTCTATCATCCAGCGAAACAGATCAGTGCCACCCTGACCTCCAAAGCCCAAGGAAACTTAGAGATGAGAAAGACGTGACAACTCTCACTGACCTTCTAACCGAGTGGACGAACCCCTTCGATCCCAACCCTTAAGATATTTTACATTTGCCTACTGGAATGCATGTTGATGAATCAACAGCTTCTGATCACATTGATTCGGAAAACAAGGTAAAAATAGCTTATTAAGAGTTCACGTTTCAGCTAGCTAAGGGAGAAGGGTTTCATAAACGTATTAAGAAAGTGAGTCTTATGATTATTAGACTGAAGAAGAGCAAAATACCAAGGTTGGAAACAAAGAAGTAATCCTCCATTGCAACGAAATCTATTCAGCAAAATGGTCCTATATTGCAGAAAACCAACAACTTGACATGATGGAAGGGTTCAGATATCCTCTGGCGCCGTTTCCATGGACTACGGCGAATGTTAATGGGCGAATGTTAACAAATCAGTGTTAGCCCATTTTTTGGATATATACACCACCCCTGCCAGTCTGCCGGAAAAAGATTCGGCCTGCATCATTGATTCAATGGCTGTGCTTCAGTCCATCAAAGGAGAACAAAAAACGTTTTACGAATTGTCAATGAATTTTCTCAAGCAGGTTTTGAATATAGGTCGGAGGGTTGACATATATTACCCAGAGGTTTCGATCAAATCTTCGGAGCGGGAAAAAAGCGGAACAGCTGAAGGTATCAAATTTAGTGAAATCAAGGGTGACCACAGAGTGGTTTGTTGGAGGACGCTTCTAAGGAACAGTTACGGAAAAAATATAATGATAAATTTCTTTTTTTAGTTTTTAAGAGTAGAAATTTGAAAACATAATTGGAAACCTAGAAATCTTCGTAGCAGTTGGCGAAATCTGCTTCATGATCATTTATATTAGGAGCAAAAATGTTCCTGAGCTGTTCTGCACTCAAGAATAAGCTGATTCCAGAATGATGCTGCATGCAAGGAACGCCGCTACATCATCTGAATCAGTTATTTGCTTTTCAATCAATACAGATGTATTAGTTTTGGCTGTACGTTTTTGCAAAACCATAAAAAGCAAAAACTTCTGAATCGGGAAACAAACAAAACAGTTTTAACAGATATGCAAGTTTCCCAGATAGTATCTGCCTTAGGCGAACAGCTTTTTACAGCTCTTATTGGGTATTATTGCTGGTCTGGCTGCGACACAATCAGGGCTTTAACTGGCCAGGGAAAAGTTAAAGGATTTAAGTTTTGTGCAAAAAGGTACAAAGATTTATTGAAGCGTTCAGAAAGTTATGCAGAGATTGGATGATGTATAATGATGTTGAGGACAGCAAAGAAGAATTTGTCTTCCAGTCGTATGCCCCCAAATGCAAGGTGAAATGAGCTGCGCTATCAGATGTTCAGAGGGCCAGATTGAGAGCTCTTTATAAAAAGACACCTTGAGACAACACAATAAACGTGCCAACTACCAGGCCGGAATTTTGATGAGAAGCCTGGAAACCAAACCACTAATTCTGGACCCTTTTGCTCATGGGTGAGAAAATGACACATCAGGTAACTTATCAGTCAAGTGGATGGAAGGTCTGCCAGTACCGGCGTGCGTACTTTCCTTTTTCCGGTGCCACTGCAAGATCAACTGTGCACCAGAAAGTTACTCGTGCTTAGCAACTCAAATCTGAATCATCGAGAGCTGTGGGTGCAAGGGGTTTGCCGAAGCATCGGCAGTTGAGGACGAGAGCAATAATTATAATAACTGACTTCAGTGATTCTAGTGAAGAAGACTTAATTCAACATTGTTAATAATATTGTATAAGGCATTTTATGGGCATTTTTATTTCTTAGTTGTTTACATCCTGTGTTCATTTCTGAATGTATTGTAAAGAATGTCTCCGATACATACCTAAATTGTAATACTTTTTTCCTTTATTAATTATTTCGACTATTTGAAGTTCTTTTAACGATATCATCTTAAAAATCGGAGATAAAAGCCTTGACAGTATATTATAAGAATTGGTAATTAGTGACGTTCATTTCCTAGATAAACAATATAATTGTTAATTGTATTTATGAGTAAGTGTTTAATAATCATGTTAAAAATAGTGCCCATTAGTAGGTTATGTAAATTTATCTAGTAATAAAGCAATTACTGAGGCTGAAAATAAATAAAGCGCAGGATTTTACGCCAAGTCTCGCCTCTCGCTAGGCTGCACCGAGCGCTCGGTCAACATGCTCATCCCCGCTCCGCCCGCTTTGAATCTCGATATCTCGGATTCTATTGATACGATCTTCGATTTCTTTTTTGCGTTTTAAATGTGAAATGTGTCTCTACAACGTTTGTTTCCGTCACTTTTTCGATATACCCAACGGTTAGAAAAATAAAGCACAAAACGTAAATGTCAAAAAACCTATTTTTCCGACATTTAGAGTTTTGACCAATAAATACTGCTTTTTTGGCCACATACATGTGGAACAAACATGTAGCCAGACGAATAACCTACATTTTGAAAAAACAAAATTCAAGATTGATGAACCCAGTCACAAGATATTTGAATTTAAAGATTCACAGTCGTCCGCCATTTTGAATGGCCGCCATGTTTGAAAGCTACCTCCTCATGATGGCCCCCCCCCCGACTTTTTTGCTCCACATGACCCCAGGAACGTATGGTATAAGTTTCATTCAGTCCCCCCAAATTATAATGACCGATGGGTCTGGCACATGGACTAATATAGGTGGTACTCGATTTATAATAAGATCCAAATATTTCACTAAACCTTACACGCTTGATCTCTTTCTGGACACAAAACTAAAATAATAAATGTCGCATAGTCAAATTTTCTTCACCCTCAACATTTCACGATCGTCCAGCATCATTCAGACAGCTGTAGCGCCCGGAATAATTACCACTCAATTACTCGTAAACCATTCAAGATATAAAGGTGGTACTGAATTTAAAATAAAGTTGAAATATTTCACTAAAACTTTCTCGCTTGAAGTTTTTATGGGACACAAAAATGAAAAAAATTGTCGCATAGTCAAATTCTGTTTCACCCTCCATGAATGTTGTGTAATTGGTGGTGTTTATATAATGAAATAAAAACATTTATGTCCGCATTTTTTAAGTCTCTGTTTTAACCATCAGAAGGACTGTTGTGTGCAGATTATTCCTGCACAAATTTCACAGAAATAGGACCAAGGGTTAATTAAAGATTGCGAGTTTAATCATAAGATGCCAAACTATCATGATGCAGCATTGAGAAGTTGAAACGCAAACGAAGGTGCTGCCAGTGTTTTGGTGGACCGCCGCTCTCCCTATACCCACCATTGTATTAGCGGCCGAGTCATCACACTTTCTCATTCTATTCATTATGATCCTAGTTTTCCTTGTGGAGTGTGGAGTCAAAACAGTCGCCTCTTAATCCCTTTGTCAGTGAAGTTGCAGATTGTTGACCTGAACTGTCGTAATTAATTATATTGTGAGTTGTCAGTGAAAAGTGTTTTACACGTACCAGTTGTATTTTTCGGGGCTTTAAAAATTCGCCGTGTGATAAAATTTCAGAGATCTTCCTAGGACATGGAGGACAAAAAAGGAAGAAGAGTTGTAATGAATTCAGACAAGATGAAAGACTGAAATAGTTGCAAGATCGGCTAAACCTTGTTCCAAAATAACTTTTATGCAAAACCACACAAAAGCAATCACCCGGAAAGTGAAAATTGCGGTGAATTAATACGCCCAGGAATGACCTTGTTCTCTAATTCTTCTCTTAGTGAAAAATAAAAACCTCAGTGTAGTGAACGCCCTAATATTAGTTATTGTTATGGCAGACGTGAAACTTCAAATATTGATTCTGATTCTAAAACTGATTCTATCTTCTGATGATAGATAGAAGCTACGCCGACAATAGAAACTTCTTTTGAACGAAACTCTTTATCACCACCTCTGTTATCATTGAGAGTAGATCCTGTGAAAGATGAGTCTACCTCAGAGAAGTCAACAGATTATTTTAAAAAGCCTAGAGAAAATGATTTATCGACTTCTTTTCATTCCATCCATATCAACCCAAAGAAGAAGATTTACCTTTTTCGAAAATAAATAAATAAATAAATCTTTTCCATCAAACAAACTGACGGTCAGTTATTCAGTGGAAGTAGACAGTGGCTCTCTTACAATAAAGACAACAAGAAATTGTATTGCTTCTTATGCTTGGTCTACAGCAATGGAAGATCCACATTTTGCTCAGCTTTTGAAGACTGAAAACATGTTCATCAAAGAATAGAACAGCATGAAAGGTCTAAAGCTCATATGGAATGTGTACATTTATTCTTGGCATCAAAACAGAAAAAAATCTACTTTTGATTTACTTTTTAACAATCAAGTGGAAAAAAGAAGGCGAGAGGTGATGAAAAGGAGACATGTCGTACGAGCCATTGTCGATGTCTTGAAATTGATTGGGAAACAAGGTCGAAAGTGGTACCCAAAATCATGAACCTGAACGAAAGTTATTGAATATGAACTTTTACATGATAAGAAGCCTATAAAGTTAAAATTAATTATTTTAATAGTTTCGCTTGTTGGTTAATGAACGTTCATAATTTTGGTACAGAAATATTAAGTAGGCCCACTGTAAAAGCTTTATCCACGTTATCCTAAGGTGTTGTACAACCCATTGCCAGAACTCCCCCCCCCCCGGTATGGTGCCCTCGGGAAGGGTCCAGCACGGGCCTGTATGTAGCTCTAAAATATACGTATATTATACATATCGTGCTGCGTGGGGTCTTCCATGGCCGGTGTTGATGGTTTTCTTCATGAGATCCGAACTGTACTTTTTTATCGAATAGGCTTAGATTCTCAGTTGACCTATCGAGGCTAATTGCATTTCGGTCCAGATTCCACTGTCTTAGAAAAATCCGAGATGGTCCCGGGGGTGGAACTCGAGCCACCAGAACCTTAATCAGCAATAGATTTTGGAAGAGGTATCCAAAACATCAACATTTTTTATGTTTCTTATAGTAGACATTACTCATCAATCTTCCACATATCATAAAATCGTAAGTATGAAATTAATATAATATACCTTTGGCATACAAACATACGTCTTTATATCAGATAGGTTTGTCATTAAAAGTGACTTGAAGCAAGGAGATGCACTATCGCTTTTACCGTTTAATTTCGTTTTGAAATATACCGTTAGAAAAGTTCAGGAAAACAAGGTAGGCCTAGAATTAAATGTAAATCAACGATTTTAGCTTATATGCAGACTAGCTTAAAAGGCCCGGCGTCGCCCGGGTTTTTTATTTTGTAATTGGAAATTAACTTATGAAGGGCTTTAGATTTATAAATTCTAGGTCCTTATATAGGTATTAATAATTTGAAGTAGAAAGAACGACTTATCACACTCAAACTATCCCCTAAGAAAATGTTTGAAATAGCTTTTATGGCTATATGTAGAATTTTGCATCCCATCGCTTGTACAGTAGGCTACACAGTAAGCCCGGGAGGGGTTCTAATAAGAAGAAACCGAAATTCCGATAACATAAAATTGTATTATCGTGGCTGAAAATTTTGTTTCTCACTGTCATGTTACCATAAAACCGTTTTCGGAATGAAATTAAACAGAAATACAATATCACTTTCATACATCTCTTCCCAAAACATATTACCTTACCTCGTATTGTTTTCTCTATTTCCAGGCTAGAGGAAGTTATGTGACTGCATTATTTTTGTGAATTTCATTTTGTGATATAATAATATATATATTACCATACCTCGTATTGTTTTCTCTATGTCCAGGGTAAAGAAAGTTATGTGACTGCATTATTTTCGTGGATATTGATAGTTCTCTCATTTGTTTCTCTCATTTGTCAAATTTATTCTACTTTCATTTTTTTTCCAAGGCCGTCTGAGACCCGCTGGTAACAATATGTTTTAATGTCAAATGTGATTCGGATTCGATAATTCTGTGTAAGAAGGGATTAAGTATTCTCAAAAACATTTGATTTTTGGCATTTAGAATCTGAATTTTTCAAAATCCTTTCTTAGTGAGCACCAACATTATGAAACGAAGGTACTGTCAAAATTCCAAGTCTCTACCTGTTATAGTTTAGGCTGTACGTTGATTCCTGTCATTCAGTCAGTCATTCAGTCAGTCAGGAATAAAGCCTTTTATATATAGAGAGATGACGTTTATGCGTTTATGACATAAATACAATCGAGAGAGATGCAAAAAGCCTTTTCGATGCCTGCAGGAACGTTGGATTGGAAATTAATACAGAAAAAACTAAATATATATATATGGTCATGAAACCAGGGCCGTAGCAAGATCCTTCTGCGCCCTTGGCGAGTTTGACAAATCTGCGCCCTCCAATATGGGGGAATGAACAATTTTTTTAAATTTCTGTAAAATTGTTTATTATTTTAATATAAAAACACTGTCATTATCATAGGTAATCCCACGAGAGTTGACGAGTTTATCGATAGATTCGCGACCGCGAAGCAGGAGCGAATTTATCTGATGTAACTCGTCAACTCGAGTTGGATTTATTAAGACTATTCCATGAATAGGCCTAAAATGTAGCGGATTATACAAATAATAATTACTTTCGTGTTTTCTTGTATAAAAATAAAAATAAAAGTTCGAGATCACGACATACTATGAATCAACCATCCATGAATGTTGTGATAGTGCTGCCAATAGTGCTTATAAGACATAGTTAACTTCATTCATGTAAGCTAACAGCAGAATAGAGTAAAAGCACACCAACTGGCTTGCACCGAATCGAAATTGTGTTTTAATCAATGTACATTTCTATTATTTCAATTTACAAACAAGTTAGGCCTATGTTGTATAAAGTAATTTTTTTCGTGCCGCTTAGTGGCAGCAATCACTGCACACTGATACTTACATGCCCAGTAACGAGCACACGATTTTACCCCGATAAAACGGACTCCACGCGATTCCTACAAGAATATTGTAAGATAAACGGCCGTGATTGGTCTATATCCGAAGAATTGCTTAACGTTATTGGTCAAGATCAAACACGCGGCGTATGAGTGGAATAGTCAAAGAAAACCAAAACCTCAATTTGAAAAATGAACTAAGTGTTGGATTTTCAAGGTACTAAAACCTTATTTTCAGACGATTGAACTACTTAAAAAATAATTAAATCATAAAATCTAGAATTATCATTGCTTGATAAATTGCACCAGTCTAAAAAAATGTGGTTTTTTTTTCATGGCTAACTTTGCGTCCTCTTTGTACCTGCGCCCTTCGCGGGGGCACATCTCGCCACCCCCTAGCTACGGCCCTGCACGAAACGTCAAAATAATGTGCTACAAAATATTAGAATAGTCCGTAAATCGTTCAAACAAGTGGAAAAATTCAAATATCTGGGAGCAATAATTACAGATACAAATAAATGTTAAGAGAGAAGTTAAGTTTCCTGTTTTTATGCAGTTCAGAAACTCTTATCTTCTCGTCTTCTGTCCAGAAGTCAAAAATTAAAAAAAATTATGAGACAATATCCTGCCGGCTGTACTAAAATGGTCGCTTACTCTTCGGGGAGAACATAATCTGAGAGTGTTCGAAAACAGGGTGCTTGGGAAAATATTTGGTCCTAAGAGAGATGAAAATGGGGACTGGAGAAAACTGCATAACGACGAACTTTAGAATCTGTACTCGCCAACGGATATAGTAAAGGTAATTAAGTTACATCCCGGAGGATGAAATAGGCTGCATGGCAGGGAAACGCATATCTTAAAAATATTGACTGGGAGACCCGAAGGGAAAAGGCGACTTGGAAGACCTAGACGTAGGTGGGAGGAGAAAATTAGGATACATTTAAGGGAAGTAGGATTTGCGAGGGATGGTTGAATGGAGTTATCACAGAATAGGGTCGAATGGCGGTCACAGGTAAGCGCGGCAATGCACCTCCGGGTTCCATCAAATAAATAATATTCCTTTAGCTTGCTTAGGAATTGTCTATTGCCATTGAGTAAGTAAGAGAATGTTAGCCTACATATACCGGTGCGGTACTTTTATTTTAATTTGTATATGTTTTACTCGGGTTTAAAATACATTACAAAGTTGTAGCGACAAATGGATATCTTTCGAGTCATAACAATAAACATAGCCTTCTGTAATACAGAATGTTACCCTATGTCCTCGAGAGCCATTCAAAATGCTTCGGGGCACCGAACATCGGAATATATAATACAGATAACTCTAGACCACTTGAGTTGATTGTTATTAATCTTGGCAGTTGGCAGTCGTACTGTACGGACGCTTCTCTGTACGCTCCTACGTAACCTCACTTAGTTCTGATGACGCTTGAAACCGAGAAGAATTCCGTTAACGTACTTAGTGTGGTGACCTGCAGAGCATGTGATACAAAGGTTCTTAAAACTAATGGGATAAAATGTCGCGATTGTAGAAATCATTTTCATCCTAGTTGTGCCAAATCAGCCGATAATGTTGTGTTACTGGAAGACAATGTGCTAGTTTGTTGTGATTCCACAAAGAATAAGGACGAACTTCTTTGTGAAGCATTAGCAAATATAGCAGAAAACGGTAAAATTGACGTAACTGTTGTAAAATATTTACTATCCCAGAAAGACATTATTATTAATGAACTTCGCGAGAAGATAAGCATACTGAACGATAACGTGACGCTCCTCAAGAATTCAACTGGAGTGAATAATTCCAATGCTAATTCAGCAGTAAGTAGTAATGTAAATATTGTTACTGGACAATTACATGAAATTCGTGTGCCTGGTGTTTATGACAAACGTGGAAGGGATCAAACAAAAAAGGCATCAGAGACCGTGGACAGTGAACTAACTGACGCAGCTCAAAGCAGCAAAGATCTTGCAAGAGATAAGTCCATTTCTCATAACAGTGTTTCACAACATAATGGAAAGGAATTATGGTCGGAGGTAGTCCGCAAAACACGAAAACATCCAGTGGTTGTTGGTAAGAAAACACCCGAATTGACCACCTCAAAAATCCGGGGTGTACCGAAATCGATCTCCTTTCATGTGTGTAGACTTTCTCCCGACACGGAGCTTGCAAGTGTATTGGAATTCCTGCGTCATAATTTCCCGGAAGTAACAGGCGAAAAATTGACATCTAAAAACCCAGACATTTACTCTTCATTCAAGATAAATGTTCACGAAGATCACAGTACTGCAGTTCTAGATCCAAATCTTTGGCCAAGTGGTGCGTGTGTGAGACTTTTTTTTTACCACCGTCAGAAACCAAACGACGGCTAAAGTATAGTAGGCCTAATGCTCCCTGTGGTGATAATGAATTGAATATATTCTGCGTCAATATTCAATCATTGTACAATAAAGTAAACGAACTCGAACTACTACTAAATGATTCTAACTATATAGCCGTCTGCATATGTGAACATTGGTGTAAGCAAGACAACTTTAACTATTCTAAACTATCTGGTTATGTATGTGCCTCTATTTACTGCAGAAGTGTAGCTGCCCATGGTGGTGTTGCCATATTCATCAAACACGGTGTCGAATATAACGTACTAAACGTTGAAAGGTACTGTAGTGAATTGAACTTTGAAGTAGTAGCTATAAGGCTATCATAATATTGTCCTATTATCTGTATACCGTTCACCGGGAGGAGATAAAAACATGTTTTAAGGCAGCTGGATTGGTTATGGATCGCACTTACTTATAGTGCGTGTAGTATTATAATGTATGGCGATTTTAATATCGATGTAAACGTGAACTGTGCTTTTTCCTCTCAATTCCTAAATATTTTGAGAGCAACTAACTGTATATATTTGAATGACAAACCAACTCGAGGGAAATCCTGCCTAGATAACATAATAACGAATCTCGAACAGAACACTATTGAGCTGAGTATCTTGAAGCCTTTAGGCCTACTTTCTGATCATGATGCTTTGTCTGTGAAGTTTTATAACTCAATTACTTGGACAAACAGCACAACACAAGATACTGTCTTTACCCGTAGATATAGTGAAACTAATCTAAATAATTTCATAAACTACTTGTCCAGTATACAGTGGCAAAGTGTTTTAACATCCAACAATGTGTGTTGTTTTGATGCTTTTCTGGCTGCATTTTATGAAGGGTTTGATGTTTGTTTTCCGCTTGTGAAGAATAACAGACCTATAGATAAACCTAGTAAAAATCAAGTGCTGTTCGATAGTGAACTGAAATCGCTGAAAGCTCGTGTCGACAAGCTTTATACTTACATTGAGTGGGCATCTTATCTTGGAGTTGACTGTACTGAGGCTAAGCTCATGTTTACTAATGCCAAGAGACAATACAGAGTAGCCCTTAAGCAGGCCAAATTACGCTTTAATGAGTCCTTTATAAATGGTTCTGCCAATAAATGCAAGGCTGCGTGGAGTATAATTAATAAAGCTAGGAAAATGGAGAATGATAGACATACCAACTTTAAGCCCGACGATTTTAACAACCATTTTATTAGTTCTGTTGAGACTATTATAAATTCATTGGATGCTTGTGAAAGGACTTCAATGTCTTATTTGGAAAAGTCTAACTTATCTGGAAATAACATGATGTAGGCTTTCACGGCCGGTGTCCATATTGTTAAAACTTTCCGGGCTCTGTTGCCGTGGTCCATCGGATTGCTTTCCGGACGTTTCGCCCACAACTGCGGCAGGCATCATCAGCGGTGAGTTCTGCTTCGGAGTTTCCTCGGCGAGGTCTTGCTGTCGACTGATATAGCAGCTGGATTTCGGCGCGTATTTATAGGCTGTTGGCTGCACATACTCGCACCGTTGCTTGCAGCTGATTGGTCGGTCGTTGTATCAGCCGTTTCTGGTTGGCTCCCTCTTTCTATTGTACTAGGATCTTCAGATTGGCTTCAGATTGGCAGATTGGCAATAGTTTCACATTAGGTTGGAAGTCGTCACAAGTTGGCAGCCAATATCCAGCTGCTATATCAGTCGACAGCAAGACCTCGCCGAGGAAACTCCGAAGCAGAACTCACCGCTGATGATGCCTGCCGCAGTTGTGGGCGAAACGTCCGGAAAGCAATCCGATGGACCACGGCAACAGAGCCCGGAAAGTTTTAACAATATTATCTGGAAATGTGTTTAAATGGAAATATGTTTCTAGTGATGATACAATCAAGGTTGTTAAGGATTTGAAAGCTTCCCAGTGTAAAGACATTTACGGAACAAATGTTGACTTGATTAAGAAGGTAATACACTGTATCGTACTACCTCTTACATATTGCATAAATGATTGTTTTCAAAATGGTATGTTCCCCTCTCGTCTGAAGCTGACGAAGGTTATTCCGATATTCAAGAAGGGTGATAGATCCATAATTAACAACTATAGACCCATATCTATTTTGCCTGTGTTTTCGAAAATTATTGAGAAACTGATGAAGAGCCAGATATCAAATTATTTTGAAAGCAACGCCTTATTCTCAGACGCACAGTTTGGTTTCAGGGCTAATATGTCAACACTATCAGCAGTTGAACAATTGGTATCCACTATAATCTCCGGATTCGAGGATCATAATAGTACCTCTGCCACCTTGTGCGACCTATCAAAGGCCTTCGATTGTGTATCTCACAAAACTATTATATCTAAATTAAGATATTATGGCGTAAATAATGTAGAACTGGATTTGTTTGAATCTTACTTATCTGACCGATATCAAGTTGTGTTTATAAATGGTATCTATTCAAATACTCTTCAAGTTGACAGTGGTGTGCCCCAGGGATCGGTTCTGGGCCCATTTATGTTTTTAGTGATGATTAACGATCTTTCTTATAATATTTCATGCCAGTCTGTTTTATTTGCAGATGATACTACTTTATATAACACTTGCTGGGATGTAAATGTTCTAAGACTCGTAATGAATAACTCATTTAGTGAGGTTACAAGTTGGTTTGAAGCCAATGGCCTTAGCTTGAACGCTGGGAAAACCCAACATATTTTGTTTACACTGCAACAGCTGACTTGTGACGACTTCCAACCTAATGTGAAACTATTGGGTATTGTGATTGACTCGAAACTGAAATGGAATGCCCATATTGACTCTCTTTGCACACGTTTGGCCAGGGTACTGTACTTGCTGAGACATTTGAAACAACTAGTACCTAAGGAATTCCTTAGAAATGCGTATTATGCTTTCTTTAATAGTGTAATAAACTATGGTATCCTTGTATGGGGCAACTCCTCCAGTGTGGACAGAGTTCTCAAGTTGCAAAAGCAGGCCATCCGCATCATGACAGGTTCATCATACGATGCTCATTGCAAGCCTTTGTTTACATCAGAAAGAATCCTGACAGTAGTTAACTTATATATATACCAAAGCCTAGTTAAAATTAAGTCTAACGTAAATGAATATAATTTGAGATCTGACTACCATGACTATAATACAAGACATAACCATCGTCTTGATGAACCTGCCGCCAGACTGACACTAACAACACGGAATTTCCCTGCAATGGCTGTAATGTTATTCAATAGGTTACCCCCATATGCATCTGGTCTGCCTATTTCAAGATTTAAAAGACGTTTGCACCAATGGTTAGCAAGAAATCCATTTTATAATACTAATGAATTTTTAGATGCATCTGCAAATATGTATATGTAATTTTTAATGTTATTGACTCTGTCCATACATCATTCATGATGTTTACGACATTAAACTTTATTATTATTATTATTATTATTATTATTATTATTATTATTATTATTATTATTATTATTATTATTATTATTATTATTATTATTATTATATTACTATATCACTTGATATGAATATAGTACAACATAATACGTATTTGATCCATGCTCTTTGAACGCAGTCAGATTACAAGTTAATTTCGTATATTCTTTTATCAATAATTTAATTTGCATTTCTGCTCCATCTCTGAGCTTCTGTTTCAGAAACAAGAATTAACTTTCTAATTTCTCTGGTAGGTGACGTGATTCCTATACAGTTACTGGTTCATCCGCTAGGTGGTGTCGTACCAGCTTGTCAGGATAGCCAACACATTGCGCTTGAGAAAATGCAACTGGAGCTGGTAACTCCAAAAAAACTTTTCTTATAAGTTTGGTAATCTTGTATGTCATTTCTATGCTCAATCTGCGTGTGTCGTTGGGACTTATGTCTAGGGAGAGACGAAGAGGAGCCGCTACGACTGTTCGGCAGCACTGGGCTATGACGTCACTTCCTGCATCTGGCAATAAACAAACAGAAGAGGTTTGCATCGCGCCGGTGTCATCCCTTCCAGCAGGCGTTTATAGGTTAGAAAAGTCTCTGTTTTCCCTTTACCATTATTTTGTACACTTAGAGGGAAAGTAACTTTACATTTGTCCTCTATGATTTATGAAGAACACAACTAGCTAAAATAGTCTATTTTTTCTTTGTTTTTTTAGGATAAAGTGTCCTCATGGGAGCATCTTTAAGTACGGTACTTGCAGAATTTTCTCTTGATAGTGACTGTGAATATGCAGTACACGGCAAAGGTAAAATGTTCAGTTGTTTAAAGATATCTATATTTCCTGTTCTCGTGAGAATATCTTTAATTATTTACATAGTTTGACCTTAACAATTTGTGAATTTTTAGACGATTCACCCCACGTGCTATTTTATTTAGCAATCCTGTGGACCAGCAGTACTGGCACAGGATAACAATAACAATAATAATAACAAAAATTATACAATTAATTGTATAGTTATGATATTAAAAAATGCCTTCCAGCAACTATTTATAGGTTGGAAAGTGACACCTTTGATGGGTATTATTTTTACACTTTAAATGGAAAGAAACTTTACATTTAGTTCCTATGGTTTATGAAGAACACAACTAGATAAAATAATTGATTTTGTTTGCTTTTTTTTTAGGTTGATAAACATAGTGCCCCTTTAGCGATGTGGATGCTGTGAATGTGTAGACAAAGGCAAAGGTAAAATGTGACAGAAAAAGGAACAAATATGGCCCGATTTCTACTCGACGGATGCCATGATGAAGACAGAGTGGAAGCAAGCAGACTACGAGCTCAGACACATCTACACACGCCTTTCAGTCCACGGATTCCGTCACCTGATGTGTTCCACCACGAAACACCATGAACCAGACTCGCTTCAGTGTTTATGTCAACTGTGTGGCCGACCATGTGAACGCTATCATGTGTTAACATGCAAGAAGAGACAAAAATCCCTAACCCAGTTTTGTACTGAAGAATAACAATGCACATTGTGCGCTCTTCTATTTATTATTAATAAAATGTGTTCTGTTTAAAGATATCTGCTTCCTGTCCTCATGGGAACACCTTTAATTATTTACATCGTCTGGACCTTTCTTTGTGAAAGTTTAGACGATGCTCCCCACGTGGTATTGCATAGTTATGATATTGAAGGATGCCTTCCAGCAACCATTTGTAGGTTAGAAAAGTGACATCTTTGTTCAGTATTATTTTGTGCACTTTAAATGGAAAGTAATTTTACATATGGGTCATTCCATGTCAAATCAACTAACAGTCTAAACCTTGACCTCTCAGATTTGTGTGATTTTTTGGCGAAAGATAGATCTGTGCCGCGCACCGACGAAGCTCCACCCGCCTGCTCGTTTCCCCTGCTGACCCTCGCTTCTGAGCCAATGCGCACACTACTGCTTGCTTCCCCTACATCTCCTATCACGGCTATGTACTAGCTCAGTGCCAATACTGCAGCTCACTGTTGTAGCCTTTGTTATGTACATATGAAGCATGTTAAATTAAGACGGCAACACAAAATAAAACAAATATTAGTAAAAGATAGATTTATGCTGCACACCAGACAAGATCTGCCTGCCGGTTCCTTCCCCTTGCTTCCGAGCCTGCGCACGCACCTCACTATTTTACCATGGCTTCCTTGACAATTGGAACGATGTTTTATGAAAGGTGTGGAAGGGTAAAAAGCTTCTGCATTTGGTTAAATAATGATAGGTAAATTCTAGGTCAGTGACGGGTTTTAGGTTTTATTATTTTAGCAAAGTTATGTTAGTTTAGGAGCAATATACTGAATAGCGCAAGGTTTATGTCTCACATTGAATCTCTTCTGCAATGAAACCCTAAACCCCGCCTTCCGAGGCAGGTCCCATTACAGAGTTGGTGGGAGGAGCCTAGTGCGCAGCATAAAACTATTTTTTCCAGATTTTTTTCGGGTATTGTACTCCCCAAATCTAGTTCAAATTTCAAATTTTTCTGACTTTTGATTTGTGTGTTACAATGGTTTAAAAATCCAAAATACTACGCTTTTCTATTGCTTTAAGATCATTATAAAATGCTATAGCTAAAAAACTAAACCACCTAGAGAGCTCAAACTTGCACCATTTTTTTCTCCTAAAAATTTTCTTTAATTTGATGTATCACACGGCTATGTTTCTTAATTTTTGAAATGTTAAAAAAGTTCCCAATACTTTTTTTTAAATTTCCAAAATACGTACCCTCGGATCTTTTTGAAAAAAATTATACGTGTTGTCCACTCTATTTGACTGCATGCACGCAAAATTTCAAGATGGGATCTCAACGGGTTCTTGTTTAAAAAAATATTTTACTACCATAATACAGATCAATTAGGTGTGAGCGAACTTATTGTAGCCTACTAGTCTATATTAATAAAAGGAAGTGTCTGTCCTCCGTTCGTCTGTCCGCGATGCCCAGCGAAATCTACTCAACGCAGAGATCTGAAATTTTATACATAGCCGGACTGAAGGGTCGGAAAATGCACCTCGAAGCCGGAATTTTAATTTTCGCTTTCGTTCGTGAGTTATGAGTGAAAAATGAGCAAAAAACGTGCATTTTTTGCATTTCGAAGCATCAGTTTCAGTAATAAATTTCAATATCAAATCACTTACAGTTGGCTTTGGCTATTTTTGTCATCATACCTCATACCTTGGAAATAAAAGCAACGCGATCGCTTGATTTTGTTAGTCCATCCTAGACGATTCATTTGTTTAGAGTGCCAAGGCCCACAGACATATGACATTTTCAACCTACACGGAAGAAGGATAATCAACCCTAAATATGGTCAAACATCGTTCGATTTGAACGAAACTCACTATACAGGGGTTTTCCGGGCCAAGGAACTCGAATCTGAGGTCGCTTTTACCAGGGGATGCTACCTAATCGTGGAATGCACTCCACGTGATTTAGGTGTTAATAAATATAATGGTTTAACTATTATGCTCTTAATTTTTAGTTTTTAATTTTTTTAATGATTATCGCGGGGGAAGCCGCGGGCACATGCTATCTTATAATAATAAAAGGACGTGTTTGTTTGTCTGTCTGCGATGCCCATCGAAATCTACTGAACGCAGAGATCTGAAATTTTAAACATAAGATGCACTGAAAGGTGGGCGAATGCACCTCGAAGCCGAATTTTTAATTTTAGCTTTCGTTTGCGAGTTATGAGTGAAAAACTGGCAGAAAATGTGATTTTAGCGCTGTCGAAGCATCAGATTTCAGTAATACATTTCAATGTCAAATCAATTGCAGTTGGCTTTGGCTATTTTTGTCATACTGTGGAAATAAAAGCATTGTGATCGCTTGAATGTTGTCAGCCCACGCTGGTCGATTCATTTGTTTAGAGTGTCAAGGCCCACAGACATATGACATTTTCAACCTACACGGAAGAAGGATAATCAACCCTAAATACGGTCAAACATTGTTCGATTTGAACGAAACTCACTATACAGGGGTTTTCTGGGCCAAGGAATTTGAATCTGAGGTCGCTTTTACCAGGTGATGCTACCTAATCGTGGAATGCACTCCACGTGGTTTAGGTGTTAATAAATATGATTTAACTATTATGCTCTTAATTTTTAATTTTTGATTCTTGAAATAATTATCGCGGGCGAAGCCGAGGGCACATGCTAGTTTAGTATATAATAAAAATTATTCGTTAATAATACAGTATTATTTAAAATAAAATAGTTATTGCTAACTTTACCTAAAAGTTACAGAAGTTCAACAAATGTTACCTTAAGAAGTTAAATAAAATTCACCTAGGCCTCTATTTAAAAAATATTTTTAAAACATTAAAATTTGTGTGTGAAATAAGCAAAGCTAAGGACATTGTTAGATTGGGCATTTATTATGTTCAGATAAGAGTGTATTCAGTAGCACAGAGAAACAAGTTGTAACTTGAAAGGAATGATACAGACTGCAGTCTGTTTTCCTGTCACAACTTGCACCAAATAACACCATCAGATTTGGAAAACATTGCTGCTGGTTTTGTGACAGTAGCATATTGCAAGCCCCACACACAAGCTCTTTACCACACTCCTGGGAGCGTACGGGCAATATCGGGGGGAAAGAGCTTGCAGGCAGTCACACGCGGTGAAAATATAAGCCCAAAATGCATGCACGTTCTTCCTTGCATGATAGATTGTCAACAAAAGAGTACGCGCGGAAGATTATTCATGTAATTGCCAAACACGTGCAAATTCTCTCTCAAAAGAAAGCCACGTGGAGTGTCGAAATTTTCGACACGCCAGCGAAGAGCATGCGGTATTGTTTAAAGTTCAGTACAGAGGAGTTGGTGTGCTCTTGGAAAGTTTTGTTTGTTTGTCTTCTGCCTTTACATACACATACACTTCCAGGCGAAAGAGTGCAGCGTTGCATGAATGACGTACTGCGCGGTTTCTTTTGTTTGTCTATTGCCTTTACATGCACATGTTTTCACGAGAATTTGAGTGCACACCTGCCTAAACTCGAGCGATAAAGCTTGTGTGTAAGGGTAGCTAATGATGACTCTTGGTGGCTGGGATGCATCGAAGAAAGACAATGGCGTATACCGATTACATTTTTTACACCAAAAAAGGTCCAGTCCGTTCTTTTTGTTATCCACAACCAAGCGGTTTATTAGATGTCCCAGGAAACACTCTTTTGCAAACAGTGGATCCAACTACAGCAACGGGAAGAACATAACTCTAAGTGCTGAAGAAATTAAACTGTCTTGTCTTGCTTTTGAAAAATATCTTACAATATCAAAAAAGAAACATTTAAATTGTGTTACCCTCAGAAAAAACTTTTAAAGTGTATAAATACTATTAACTATGTACGGTAAATACCTAAATAATATAAATACCGGTACCTAATATTCTAAGAAATACAGTTCTATCCAAGCAAATATCAACAAGTTAAACTTTTTCACAAGATGAAACAAATTTTACCCATTTCTTTTATATGGGACTCTTTGTAAATGATTACAAATAATACTGGAAAACCAAGCAAAAGATAACCTCTACCATTTATAACTATATGAGTTGATATTACTAAGAATTTTGGATGATTCAAGGTGAGTGGCTTTGTTCCAAATTTCACTAATAGCACGTTGCATATAAATTAAAATTTGTTCTTCCTTCTTATGTATAGTTACAGATATCATGTAAACTAAATTAAAAACAACACTACATATCATTTAATTAACCAACAATAAGAGGGAAATGTTACGTATGAACGCTATCTAAATAATTTAGGTTTGGTAGAATTATGTACCTTAGTATTCATAGCCTAGAAATAACTTAGTCTGCTATACACTTCAGTAATCTGGTAGTAAAATATTTTTTTAAACAAGAATCCATTGAGATCCCATCTTGAAATTTTGCATGTATGTAGTCAATTAGAGTGGACAACACATAATTTTTCCAAAAAAATCCGAGGGTACGTATTTTGGAAATTAGAAAAAAAGTTTTTTGGGAACTATTTTAACATGTCAAAAATTAAGAAACATAGCCATGTGATACATCATATTAAAAGGAAATTTTAGAGGAAAAAAAATGGTGCAAGTTTGAGCTCTCTAGGTGGTATAGTTTTAGCAGTGGCGGACGCAGAATTTTTTTTCGGGGGGGATTTGAATACTAAAAAAATTAATTAACTTACATATTATACAATTAGTTTATAAAACTGGCCACTTAGAGTGCATATATAGCCTTCTTTTCAAATTTCGGGGGGGGATCTATCCCCCCAATCCCCCCCTCTGCATCCGCCACTGAGTTTTAGAGCTATAGTATTTTATAATAATCTTAAAGCAATAGACAACCATTTTTTTTTAATTTTTAAACCCTTGTAACTCACAAACCAAAAGTAAGAAAAATTTGAAATTTAAACTAGATTTGGGGGGTTCAATACCTGAAAAAAAATCATACAAATCTGAGAGGTGAAGGTTCAAATCTCTGATTGTTTGTTCTTCATTCTGTTTTTCCTGTAGAATCTAATGAACAAAAGAGGACAAAGAATTTATATTTTTGCCTTCACGAAATCCAAATTGGGAATTTGTGAGAATATTGTAGGTACTGGCATCTAAGACTGGAATTGGTCTATTTAACATAACCTAGGCTACTCAAGCATTTTAGAAAAGACTAAAAGTAATTAAATGGGTCTATAGTTGTCTATGTTATTACTAGGGTTTGGATGTTTATGACCTAAAAAGTGGAAAATACGACTGCAAATATGCCCTTAGAAATGACTAAATATGACCTAATAAAATAATTTATTTTTTAGAAATAAATATTCCAGTTCAAAAACATTTAAAGACACTAAATTCTTACATCACATGAATTCAATCAGATAATCACTATTTAACAATTTTACAGGTAATTTAGTTTTACTTGTAATTAGTATTACTATATTACAACGAATACTATTAACACTATCATTAAGAGTAAAATTAGAAGTGGAAATATCACAGTAGTCATAAGAAAGTTCCTAACACTACCTTAGTAAATTTATACTCACATATTAACTTAATAACAATAAACAACAAAAGTTCTTATAAGTAGTAAATAAGAAAACATAATAAAACAAAACACCAAAACTCCAGAGTATAGTTAACTATAGCGTAGATGTTCTAGAATACCTAGCTAGAGATTTCAATCAGCAAGACGAACCACCAACAGACAGGAGATAAACAATGCAATGAAGCAAGAAACAAGGATCGAACAGAAAAGAGCAAAAATTAGCAGTCAACTACATGTAGTAGGAATGAAAGAAAAAAGAAATTGGAGACACCACAATCACAGTATCTAGCAATCATAGGATATATGACAGAAATAAGAAATATAAAGTGAGCATAAGAAGGGCTTTATGATGAAAGAGAGAGGAAAAAACCATTGAACATGTTATTGGTGGGTAGGTGGGTGGTCCGTGATGCTGTAATGCACTTACCACTAGGGCTTGGAAGTTGATGACATGAAATTACCTTAAATTTATTAAAATATTAAATGAAAAATAACTTAATATTTATAAATATGTATTTAAAAAGGGAATATATGGTGTATAATAATAAACAAAGGACAAAATTTAAGTATTTTACATTACTACTTATATTATTATGTTTTCCATTATTGTTATGTTTACTTTTATAACGAATGCCTCTTAGCTAAAGAATTATGAGATTGTTTTATCTGTAATGTTAGAAAAGTACAATCTCCCGACAAAATAGGGGGAAATGCAATGAAAGAAATTAAAATTTCCTATAAAATGACTAGCAGAGAATAAAAGGCAAAATAAAAGTGGCCTTTTTTTGTTCATTGTGAAGCGAGACAAATTTATAGTACATCCTGCACTGTCTGTCTCAGAAAAAAAGATGACTTTTCATCAACTTTCAAGGCCTATTTATCACTATGTGGTACAGTGTCTTGAAACAGCTGCCGGTTTTGCCAGTCCAGGACACGGCGGGTCCATAGGTGGTGGATAATGGAATGGCCCTTCATGAAAAGGGTTAGGGGAAATCCCCCCCCGAACCAAAACTGGCATAAACATTAAATTTGTATAGAAAATACTTTTGTATTGTTTTACATCATATTGTTATTTCCTTGATAAACCCAACTTAAAGATGTAGATTTTTTAACCATAGTCCCATGCATCTACTTTACATCTTGATCCATTAAAAAAAAAGTACAAATCTGGTTAGACAGAAATGTTAGACATGTAGTTTTAAAACATGACTAAATAGGCTTGGTATATTTGGAGCAATAGATAAATTTGGTTAGATTTATTTAGTCGTAAATATAATCTTGTTATATACATTATTGTATAGAGAAAATATTATATAGAGTTAAGATAATTTTTAAAGAAGAAAGAACTGATGCCAGATATAGTGTAATATTTTAGATTTCCTTAACTACAAATGAGAGTTCCATGTCGTTATGTATTGTTACTATTCTACAGACTTTGGTGAATGATCACATGCCACGGCAATCAACCTTTGAAGTTGAATATTTACAGATAACATAAATTTGTCATCTAAAAATCTTAAGGTGAAAGTCACATAACTTCCTCTGCCCAAATATTAAGTTAGTCTCTTAGTATAATATAATTATTATGTATGACATTCTCTTCATGTAAATTGGTTGTAAAAATAGAAAAGAATGTTATCACATCACATCTCATCCACAAAGCATACTTAACCCAAATAAAATCTGATTAATGTACTCTCGTAACTTTCTTTACCTTTCAAAACGTGTATTTATGCTAAAAACTCACCTTTGAATTTAGGGGTTCTCTACCTACGGGCAGAGGAAATTAAAATGTTGTATAAAGAGAGATATGATGTGAGTTGAGAATTTTTTTTCTCTTGTTACAGTTGCCATTTGTGGATACCAACTTTTCTATTTAAATTGTCCTTATCAATTCTTTGCTTAGAGCCCACTGATTGATTCCTTATTTAAATGTCCAAATATAGCTCTGAAAGGGTTAATGTAACGTTAATTACAAAATATGAGAACATTTTCCTCAATACCATAAAACAGAGTGAAGCAGAACAAACCTTGCCAATAAGTTTCGAAGGCTAATAATGCCAACTAGTAAAATATATATAATTTTCAGAATAAGTCCCTAAGAATAAATATAAGATTTATTGACTATTCCTTAGTTTGTGGCCAACACCTGCTTTAAACTGGGCATGTCAAAGGAAACAGTAAAACAGACCAGCCTATCAGCATTAAAGGGTTTGATAGCCATTCTGAGGAACAATTTGTATGGAACTTGAAATCTTTTATACCCAATGGAAAATTTCTTATTGTATATCTACTCATTTTTTATCATTGAGCGGTATTCATGTACAATTTTACTCTGCTGTTTATTGTTTCACCTATGGGATCTTCTGTTATATCATTGTTAATATTCTTGAATAGATGGTAAGCGTTGTCTTTTCGGCAGCCTTGTAACCAAGGAAGCATTTTAAAATAAAAATTTATGTGAAAAATGAGGATTTTTATTCAAATGTTATGTTTCTCATATCAAAAGTGGTTAAGTACAAAATTAGGAGGAGATTTGGAACGATATAAGAAATGTAAGAAAGAAGTAAAACAGGTTGTCAGGAAAGGGAAAACGGAGACATGGGAGAAAATATGTAACGGAATTGAACATACGGTGGGATATGGGAAATCAAGAAAGGCATGGAGAACAATTAGGAAAGTACGTGCTTCAAATATGAATAAAACAAATCTTCATTTGATAACTTTGCAAGAGTGGAAGAAACATTTTTCGGACCTGTTAAATGAAAATAGAGAAAATTTTAAAGAACAATTGTGTGATGTTTATGATGATTCAAGGCAGACTATGGTGGAACCTATCTTGGAAAGTGAAGTAATAAATGCTTTGAAGACATCCCAAAATGGGAAAGCAACTGGGCCAGGGGGAATAGCAATGGAATTGTATAAATATGGAGGACATAATATTGTTAGGATTGTGACAAAAATGTTCAATCAAATTTTGGAGGGGGAGTACATACCAAAGGAATGGTGTTTGTCATATATATCAGCAATATATAAGAAGGGAAATAAAAAAGAAGTAAGAAATTACAGAGGAATCAGTGTTATGGCCTCAATAAGCAGACTGTTTAGCAAAGTGATTAAGAATAGATTGGAAGAACAAATTGGGAGTAAGATATCTGAAGAGCAAGCTGGGTTCACAGCGGGAAAATCATGTTTAGATAACATATTTCTAATTCGTCAAATAAGTGAAAAGATGTCTGCAAAAGGGAAGGAAATTCATTTGGTATTTATAGATTTAGAGCAGGCCTATGATTCTGTTCCTGTAAGTCAACTCTGGAATGCACTGATGAGTATGGGAATTGATAAATCCTTGATTCATCTTATTAAAAGGATATATAGCGCATGTCATGCTACAGTGAAATTGGGAAGACGGATATCCGAAGAATTCAGAATAACGAAGGGTTTGAGACAGGGTTGTGGCATGTCCCCTACACTATTTAAAATATATTTACAGAGTGTTTTAAAGAAATGGGATGCATCTTGTTATAAGATGGGTATTCCGGTACATGAAAAAACCCTTTACTCATTGTTATTCGCCGACGATCAGGTGGTATTAGCGCAGGATAGAGAAGATGCAGAGTATATGGTAAAGAAATTACATGAAGTATACAATGAAGGAGGTCTGAAAATAAATGTCAAGAAGACAGAATACTTGGTTGTTGGAGGAGATGGAGAAGATATGGATGTACCTGGTCTGGGAAAGATAAAAATAGTAGATAGTTTTAAATATTTGGGTTCCATTATTGAAAAATCTGGTACTTGTAAAGAGGATGTGACACACCATATAAATCAGGCAAGAGGGGTTGTTCGAGCATTGAACGGAGTTTTCTGGAATAGAGAAATTCATCTTAGCACAAAAAGGTTGATTTTAAATGCTATTGTTGAAAGTATCCTCACTTATGGAGGAGAAGGATGGGCTTTGACACAGCGACAAAAAGAAATGTTAAATGCAGTAGAGATGGATGCATTGCGTAGAAGTTGTCGGGTATCTAGAATAGAACGAGTACCCAATAAAGTAATAAGGGAAAGAATGGAACAGGAAGAAACGCTCGTGGAAAGGCTTGAAAAGAGGACACTGCAATGGTATGGACATGTCCAGAGGATGTCAGAAGACAGATGGCCCAAGCAGATCATGTCATGGTCACCATATGGAAGGAGGAAAAGACAGAGGCCTAGAAGCACCTGGAGAGGTGGAATAGCCCGAGCAATGCAGGGAAGGAATTTACAAGAAGGCGATTGGCAGGATAGAGGATTCTGGAGGAAGGCATTAGAAGGCAACCCCTGAAAAGGGGAGACGCTTTAAAAAGTAAAAAGTAAGTATGTTTCTCATTAAAAAATCAGCTGTTCCTTGAAATTTTCCTTGTCGATTTCAAAGAGAGCCTACATATATTTATAATTGTTGATTGCATTATCAGTGTATAAATTCAGCTCTGAAAGGGTTGAATATATAGTGTGTTCTATGCAGGTACCCGGGAGGGCTGCCACATCTCGGGTTTGGGCCCAGGACCACGTTTTGGTCATATGTTAAAAGTATGTTTCATTCCGTATATGTTTAAATATCATATTTTAATTGTCTAGCAGTTATTCCAAAGCTAATCAGTATTATTTATTTGAAACATCAATATGTAACCTTAATTACTTCGAATTTGGACTCCTTATAGTAGAAGTACCTTAACTTTATAGATACTATAATTTGGCCAAGACATAAAATATGTATAGCATCGTCATAAGTCATAAGAGATATTCAAAGCGGCCCCTTACCGTTTCTCCTTAGACATAAGTCACACACTGTTTTATAGACGGGCAATACCCTTAGCGGCACAGCGTCCACGCATCATTACATGGAAGGCATAGCCGATAAAGATTTATTTTCCTCTTTCTTGACAGTAGGTAGAAAACTTACCTACGATACCACAGGAAACTCTTTCAAAGTCAACAGCGTTGCCGGCGGAGAACTAGATCACATCAACGAATTGATGTACTCCAATCTAAATGACAACAGCATGTCGTTGGACATAAGAGCAGCGTGCATTACACCAGCGTTGTGTGGACAAAGAAAAAACAGAAGCAGGGCAATATATAGATTACCTTGATGCAGACTGTCCCAACATCAATGCTGGAACGGTTACATTTTCTATGGGGGGCAGCAATTGCCAAAAGGCATGTGTTTAAGAAATCACACGATTTCATACATGGTCTCATAAGAGGTGGCGTAGCTGTTTGGCCTCTGGCTTTGAAGGGAGGTTTCATTAATCAGAGCATGGTAGGTTCTGATCCCACATTCTTGCAAACAGCTCCTGAAACTACGGGATCGGGAGAATTGGTGATAACAGGAAGAAATGTCGTGGGGATGAATCATGGTACCGCAGACGCCATATGGCATGGAAGAAAAGCCAGCACTTGCCTCCCATCCATGCCAGCTGGCGTTTAAGCGTCTGCCCGCGCCATTTTTTTGTATATTTCTTCAAGGAAGATGGTGAAGGTGGTAGTTTCCATTTACGGCAATAGATGGTGAGTGAATACACTTGCTGGATTTACAGAAACCCAAAAAATTATGTCGTCGACCTCCTGACAACAAATGAATTCCACGTGCTTTTGAAGACCAGTTTCGCAACACTAGTCAGTAGCGTGAAGAATGGCTAGCATTAGCATTAGGCTTAGTGGTAATTCTGTGTGCAGTGACAAGAGAGATAAACGTGATTATAGGCGTAGGCCATTATCAGATGAGATAGACGAATTATTATTCAACAATGATTCTGGTGATGAATTATTCCAGTCTGCTGCAGCTCCGCGGCCATTCAACAAACATAGAACTCTTCCTGAAAGTATGTGAACATTTTTATGCATTAATTTCATATAGTTTTCAAGAAAAATTGAAAATAGAAAGTAGTGTAAATTCATGTGTATTTTTAAATAGCCATTTAAAAATCCCTGGGCTGGGGCATTTAAAGAGCTGGCAGGTAGTGAGTAGTGAATGTTAACGAGGAATTAACAAGCAATGTGCAACTCACAGAAAAATATCAATCCAATTTGAAACATATCAAAATTGATTACAGACCCGTTCCGGTGTTGGCTTTCGGCCAGGAACCGGTGAATGCATCATCTCCTTCCCAGACTAACAACTATGTATTTTCCCATACGGATTGGCATGTTAAGTTTCATATGAAAATATTATGTTTCGTTAATTCCTATTTCCCTTTGATGCAAGTCATTCCTATGTTATGTTATGTTATGTTATGTTCCATGTTACTATGGGTTCGGCTTGTTTACAACTAAATGTTATGACTTGGTCAAAACTGTATGGTCTGCCCAAATTTTTTGGCATGACTTATTTTACTCTATGCAAATTCGAGGATGCAGGAGATGGAAATGGACGATAATGATTATGTTGTAATGTAACACAATGGAAAAAACAATGTTTCCTGTAAAACCAACATTTTTATTGTATTCAAATAACCATGGAATATAGATTACAATATCTGGTGTTGTTGTGCCTTCATCTTCCTGTTTCATCAAGCCATAAGTCCTGAAAAATCCTCTCACAGCAAATGGATTGAGTTCTTTTAGCACTATCTACTAACAATTTTGTGAAACTGAAAAAATTAATTTTTTCTCCTTTATTCTCTTTCTTTCCAGTCTCCTTCCGCTCACCTCCTCTTCACCCAACCTATGAGACCTATTCCTAATAATGAATTTTGAATCGACCAGGATTTGAACTCGGGACCCCTAGCATTATAGCTACTCTTAACCATTACGCCATGAGTGAATGTTGAGCACTGAAGGAAGCTTTCGTATATTTGAGTTATGATAGGGGGGACTTCATGAGTTATAACGCAAGAATCTGTTTTTATAATTTTGAGATATTATGTTAGTTATGAAAAGAGTAGGGTTAGTGCAAGGGAATTTTTCTGCATCAATTAAGCCATATTTTATGTTATAATAAGGCGTTTTTTATAAATGTGAAACATTATGTATGGTGCAAGGGTACTTTTTTATTGTGAAATAGCCTATTTTGTTGCAAGGGTCGTTTTTATAATTGTGAAATATTATGTGGAGGTGCAATTTTGCATTACTGGCGTTGAGCAGCGGCTACAGGCATGATAGCATGCGCTGCAGGACAGGCGGCACGCGCCCAGGTGAGTGGCGAGTGGAAGGGGGACCTGGTTGTGGCGTAGAGTACTAACTTGCCAGGAATTTTTAATAACTCACACCTTCTACAATATGAATGAATATTTCCAGCTTACAGTTTTGTTTATTGTTGTTATAACATACATGTTTATTCTGATCTGACGTGTTCTATATCCTTGGGCCTCGCTCAACATAAGATCTGCAGAACGAGATATCTACATCAGTGTATAAGTGACTGTGCACCCCTTGTATACCGCAGTGCCCATCGTACTGCTGCAACAAAGATACTCGGTGACCCTGGCTCAGTTGAAAACTAATACATCGTGTCGGACGTGTGAAGAAGCCATATCGCAGTGGCGGCTCGTGGCCGGAAAATTAGGTGAAGAGAAAAAAAATGACACATGCTTATGTTAATAACGGAATTCACCCAGTAGCGGCTTGTGGCGCAAAACGAGGGCGTGCTGCAAATACCATTTCATACAGCAAACTTAAAATATTTTTAGAAATTTTGAGTAGGCCTATCTAAACTGCTCGTCTCTTAATCCATCTCTGGGAACTCTCACGTGATTTTCTCTGCCCTAATTATTTTTTTGCTAATTTCTCTCGTCTCGTCGAACGTTGTGTGAGTTGTGTGTCGAGAGAAAATAGCAAAATAATAATAATAATAATAATAGTAATAATAACAACAGCAGTAATAATAATAATTAGGGCAGGGAAAATCGCGGGAGAGTTCCCCGAAATGGAATAAGAGACGAGAGAATAGTATTTTAAATGATCGAGGTAGAGGAAGTCGCTTAGTGTTCCCAGTGCGACAGAATACTTAATCGGGGTTGTGGAATCCGGGTTTTTTTTAATTTAACACATTCGAATTTCGCGGCGTCAGACGGTGGAAGATCTGACGTGCCCACCTCTTTCTCCGAGCTGACAGTATGAGGTGCTGGCGAAGAATATGGCTGAGCAAGAGGGACGGCTTCGTGGGTAGTCTGTTCGCCTCTGTATGGGGACGTGGGATAAGCAAGAAAACTGCTGCTTGCATATCCTCAGTTTTAGTTGACCAGACTACCCATGCAACGAAGGGCGTGGTTTCCAGCTCACCTTCACACGGCCGACTTGAAGCAAGTTTTAAAATTTGAACTAGATTTGGGGAGTACAATACCCGAAAAAAATAGTTTTATGCTGCGCACTAGGCTCCTCCCACCAACTCTGTAATGGGACCTGCCTCGGAAGGCGGGGTTTAGGGTTTCATTGCAGAAGAGATTCAATGTGAGACATAAACCTTGCGCTATTCAGTATATTGCTCCTAAACTAACATAACTTTGCTAAAATAATAAAACCTAAAACCCGTCACTGACCTAGAATTTACCTATCATTATTTAACCAAATGCAGAAGCTTTTTACACTTCCACACCTTTCATAAAACATCGTTCCAATTGTCAAGGAAGCCATGGTAAAATAGTGAGGTGCGTGCGCAGGCTCGGAAGCAAGGGGAAGGAACCGGCAGGCAGATCTTGTCTGGTGTGCAGCATAAATCTATCTTTTACTAATATTTGTTTTATTTTGTGTTGCCGTCTTAATTTAACATGCTTCATATGTACATAACAAAGGCTACAACAGTGAGCTGCAGTATTGGCACTGAGCTAGTACATAGCCGTGATAGGAGATGTAGGGGAAGCAAGCAGTAGTGTGCGCATTGGCTCAGAAGCGAGGGTCAGCAGGGGAAACGAGCAGGCGGGTGGAGCTTCGTCGGTGCGCGGCACAGATCTATCTTTCGCCAAAAAATCACACAAATCTGAGAGGTCAAGGTTTAGACTGTTAGTTGATTTGACATGGAATGACCCATATGTAAAATTACTTTCCATTCAAAGTGCACAAAATAATACTGAACAAAGATGTCACTTTTCTAACCTATAAATGGTTGCTGGAAGGCATCCTTCAATATCATAACTATGCAATACCACGTGGGGAGCATCGTCTAAACTTTCACAAAGAAAGGTCCAGACGATGTAAATAATTAAAGGTGTTCCCATGAGGACAGGAAGCAGATATCTTTAAACAGAACACATTTTATTAATAATAAATAGAAGAGCGCACAATGTGCATTGTTATTCTTCAGTACAAAACTGGGTTAGGGATTTTTGTCTCTTCTTGCATGTTAACACATGATAGCGTTCACATGGTCGGCCACACAGTTGACATAAACACTGAAGCGAGTCTGGTTCATGGTGTTTCGTGGTGGAACACATCAGGTGACGGAATCCGTGGACTGAAAGGCGTGTGCAGATGTGTCTGAGCTCGTAGTCTGCTTGCTTCCACTCTGTCTTCATCATGGCATCCGTCGAGTAGAAATCGGGCCATATTTGTTCCTTTTTCTGTCACATTTTACCTTTGCCTTTGTCTACACATTCACAGCATCCACATCGCTAAAGGGGCACTATGTTTATCAACCTAAAAAAAAGCAAACAAAATCAATTATTTTATCTAGTTGTGTTCTTCATAAACCATAGGAACTAAATGTAAAGTTTCTTTCCATTTAAAGTGTAAAAATAATACCCATCAAAGGTGTCACTTTCCAACCTATAAATAGTTGCTGGAAGGCATTTTTTAATATCATAACTATACAATTAATTGTATAATTTTTGTTATTATTATTGTTATTGTTATCCTGTGCCAGTACTGCTGGTCCACAGGATTGCTAAATAAAATAGCACGTGGGGTGCATCGTCTAAAAATTCACAAATTGTTAAGGTCAAACTATGTAAATAATTAAAGATATTCTCACGAGAACAGGAAATATAGATATCTTTAAACAACTGAACATTTTACCTTTGCCGTGTACTGCATATTCACAGTCACTATCAAGAGAAAATTCTGCAAGTACCGTACTTAAAGATGCTCCCATGAGGACACTTTATCCTAAAAAAACAAAGAAAAAATAGACTATTTTAGCTAGTTGTGTTCTTCATAAATCATAGAGGACAAATGTAAAGTTACTTTCCCTCTAAAGTGTACAAAATAATGGTAAAGGGAAAACAGAGACTTTTCTAACCTATAAACGCCTGCTGGAAGGGATGACACCGGCGCGATGCGAACCTCTTCTGTTTGTTTATTGCCAGATGCAGGAAGTGACGTCATAGCCCAGTGCTGCCGAACAGTCGTAGCGGCTCCTCTTCGTCTCTCCGTAGACATAAGTGTCGTTGGGACTTGCGAGTGGAAGTGAGTGTGAGGGTATTGTGTAGTGTAGACGGTGTTCGGGGAGGTGGGCAGGAAATTATTTCGCATCGAGTCCTTACTATCGAGTTCGATGTGCTATGGGAGACAGCAATCCTGGAAAACGAGTTACAAGACAATTAGTGAGTAATTCACATGTCTCTCAGTACTTATTGTCATTATTGCAATTCTTTCATGCTTTTCGCCGATATATTTGCAGTCGCCATCATGGGCATTGTGTCTGTCACGAACTCTCAAAATGTGCACACATCTTTTTTTTTTTATTGTATCGCAACAATGAAATGACAAGTTTGTTTTATTCTTTCTACATGAAGTTATTTCTTGTCTTCAGTAACTGTGCCAGAAAAGATTTGTACCATTTAGTTGCAGTTTCCTTAGTTTACTAGAAGTGGGTCAGGATTTCTTCAATTTTATTACAGGTGCTGTAGGAATGTAAACAGCAGCAGGTGTGTCATTATATCAGCTGTTTGACATTGTTGGTAGGTGTATATGAGTAACAGCATTCGAAGCCTACATTACCCATTACACCACTTGAATCATAATTGTGTTATATATTAGGTTATGCCATGTGATTATTAAATATCAGATGCATATTTACACTTGTTTCTGTAACCCAAGGTGCAATTTCCGTATGTGTACTGCATGTTAACTGAGTTATAAATTAGTATTACTTATATTTTTATATAAAAAAATTATAGCTTATATTTGTTTTAATCATCTCGTTTCATTTCTTAATGTATTACTGTCAGAACTTCAAAGTGACGAAAAGAAAAAGGAGTAGGCCTATTCATAACACCATGCCATACATATCTGCAATTGAAGCTTAAATACTTACATATTTGAAATATCTGTGCCCTTGTTTCATTCCAAAGAAAAGGAATTCTAGGTTAGGTTTGGTTTACTCAGAAGCTGTATCATAATGATTAGTTTGTTTTTTCTTTTTTTTCGCGCGGCTAAATTACAGCGTTGGAAGATATTACCATATTAACTACATAAAATTAGTATGCAAATGAAATTAATTTTACCAAAGTTTGTGTGATATATACCAAACTATTAATTGCGAACTGTATTTCAAAATAACACCAATCTTGTTACGACTGTTACAGGTGTGGAATTATTTATATCTTAACACACGTTTATATATTATAGATAGTTAGGGGCACTTGTTTTTTTATAGCATCAGCTTATTTTAATAAACTGTCCTAAACAAATTCAGTAATCCAGATAGCTGTATGTTTATTAATTCATTCATTAGTATTTTATTGCTCGAAACATGTAATTACATGCATAAACATTGTCAGTAGTACTTAAAATATGACATATTCATAATTACAATACATTTAAAATATAAAATATACATTTACCGGTACATTACAATATTGTATAGATTAGAATAAATAACAAGGACGTTATTTACAATTGCAATTTATATTTGGACAATAGATATTACACATTATTAATATTAAGGATTTCTTGCTACTAATTCGTTCACAGATTTGTATGGTATTTTTTTTTATCTCTCTCTGTAACTTGGGTAATTAATGTTTTATTTGAATGAAACCTAAAATAGATTAGGTACATAGAGAATATTCTCCTTGAATATGTATGTGGGTACCCATTGAAGGCTCCCACTAAGCCCGGAACTATTATTTTTTGGGATTAACCATTTTTGGTACCGGTACTTTGCATATTCTGTTGTTTCACTTGTTGAGACTGTACTGTTGCTCTTCCCGAGCGGGGCACATTCCGAAGACCGGAGTTTTGTCAAAATGGCGTCGACGGGTAGTAAGTGTGATGGTGGTCGCTCCGAAATGCAACGTGAATATATCATTCGCCCGGTACGTAAGTCCATTCTGTGATTCAGAAGTGTCTACGTTTGTATATTTTCTATTGTTCATTAATGTCTTTTGTATTCGAAATTGTTTTCCACTGTAGTATAAGCTGTTCTGTTACTGGAATACTTCTTCAAAGTGACGCCATTGAAAATACGCATCGTGTACACCGTCTGTCATAAGTAGGCGCGAAGCTTGCTGATGCATCCATACGTCAAATTAATACTGCATTGTCTTTCTTAATGAAAATTTCTTAAAAAGGTAAAGTACCCTCTCATTGCCCATAGAAATTAGCTCATTTGGGAACCAGTTTTCTTTTGCTCTGGCATGTAGCCTTATTATTGATTATATTCGTGCGCAGAACGATCCTTCAATAGTACTGGGGATGTTGAGAACCGCCCCGTACTTAATCCCAGATGAGAAAATTGGTATTTTTTAAGCATATGGGCCAAGAATAGAGATTTTCCGCTTCCGTGATCCATGAATAGAAGTTTTGGATTGTTTAAATACCTAATAACCTTTTACGGAAAAACGCTGCGCCAAAAGACTGTAGCTATAGAGATCAGCTGTCAAATTATTAGGAGTGCTCCTATGAATTTTTATTGTTTATTTATTTGACAAAAGAGATCCCAAAGAGCCAAGGGCTCGTAGCAGGGACGATACACGGTTCAATCCCTGATATATAGTATACCGGTACATTGGAGTAGTTGGAGTAGGCTATAATAATTTAAACCACATATGACTTATATTGCTCGTTTTTGTAGTATTATAATTTCTTGTAGCTGTGTTTAGTGCATCCTTGCCAAACTATAGGCTATTCATGTACTTTAAGTGACTATGTACTAGCAGTGCTTTAGTTGGAAAAAAATATTTGGGGTAGCTCACCAAAATACGTAACATCAACTTTTATTACATTACATTACAATATTACATTATTACATAGAATTGCAAAAACAAATACAAGTACAAATACATATTTATACAAGTAAAATAAAACAATTTTCAAAATTCAAAATTAACTACAACTATTTAAAAAGAGGAAAAGAAATATAGGCTATATCTTCACAAGAAGTATTACATTTAGTAATACACCTGAATGAGCAAGACTGCTCGTGCTCGGGTGCCGTTTCAAAAATATGAAAGTGAAGAAAGAGGAGAGACAAAGAAATAGAGTGTATAATGTGCTTAACTAAAAAAAGAAAGTTAAAAAACATTAAACATAAAAACGTAAATACATAAAAGGAGTGAAACAAAAATTACTTAAAAGCTAAAAAATTACAAAAAATTCTTTACATATCTATTAAATTTAACAGTGGAGTATGCTGAGAGATCAGGATATTTTCTGATAATTGAGTTATAGAAGCGCGGTCCAAAATTAATGCTATGCTTTAATCCTGCCGATGTGAGACATTTGGGTTCTAATAGGAGTAATGCACGGATCTACCTAGAAACTGACCACTGCCACTGCCGCTATTCAAAACATCTCACCAAAGACGGTTTCCTAAAATAGGGGTTAACCCGTAAAAATCTTTCACCCTCAAGACCTCAACTCCTACAACTGCAACCTTTTCTTGCATTCCAAGAATTCAGGATCAGTCAGAATCCTCTATGGAAATGAAAGACAGAGACAAAGTTGCCGCATTATTTATACAGTGGAACATTTCTTCAATGTTCAATTCATGTCTGTGGAAAATATGAGATCTCCTATTTTAAAAAAATAGAAATAAGGAATATTGAGACAAATATTTCCCGGAGTGCTCCGGTGAGCTCCGGCCCAACTAAAGCACTGTGTACTAGTGCATAGTAAATATTTCTTAACATGGGACTTGGCAGACCAGAGTTTCTTAGTCTTACTAGTACACCAGTTATCATTAGGCCTACCATTTTTTGTTAATAGACCTATTACTTTAATTCCAATTTAGTTTTGAATCAAGGGTTATAGGACTACCAAGAATGTTAATTGAATCAACTTTTTAAAAATTTGCTTAAGTTTGAGGGGTGTAACATTTTGAAATTGATAGTCCGACTACTGTAGACAACCCCATCAGTTCTAAATTTGTAACTTTGTTTTTACTTTCTGTGCCTAATTTAAGTGAACTGTAAATTGTTCAGTGATTGGATTTTTGTTTGGTTGCAGAGGCACTTACCCAAATTCACATGGAAATATCTTCAGTCATTAGGAATATCCCTAGAACTTGTCATAGCATCCTTTTGGGGATAATTTTTCGTATTCTCAATGGCAATAGACAATTCCTAAGCAAGCTAAAGGAATATTATCTATTGTATGGAACCAGAAGGTTCATCAATTGCCATGCTTACCTGAGCCTGCCATTCAACCCTATTCTGTGCTGACTCCAACCATCCCTCTCAAATCCTATTTCTCTTAAATCTATCCTAATATTGTCCTCCCACATCTAGGTCATCTAGGTCTGTCCTGTACATCTAGGTCTTCCAAGTATTCTTTTCCCTTCGGCAGGGCCGCCACATCTTGGGGTCGGGCCCGGGCCCCTCATCGATCGCCGACCATCCTCATACAGTTGTGTGATTTAAGTAGGGGAGAGGGGGGTAGATTTGAACTGGGGGGCAGATTTGAACATTTTATTTTTTTAATTAAAGAAACACTGTGAAATTTTTCTGTGACTCCATGGATGTTAGCTGCAATGAGATGCAAAACTGCCACATGTTTCCCTCCATTTCAATTGTGTTGTATGCTTGTGAAGGAGGTGGTTACGTTTTTGTTGCTGCTGAGTAAATTTTTGCCATTTCAATTGTAAGAGTTTTCTGCCTTATTGTATTTTTTGTGGATCTCCTTTAAGTATCTATTGGTAAGTACCCTTAATAATAATAATAAGAAGAAGAAATGTTCACCCGAATGGGTATTAAAGTTTCAACAATGTTTTAACCTTTGCTGTATTCATTGATGGTTTTCACCCTGTTTCGACACACTGCAAGGTGGTATCTTCCACATCTCTGGGCACATAGGTCACACACGCATTTCTCGTCAGGGTTGTGGTAGCCTAGTTCTTGTTTGAGCATACCTTGTAGTGAAAGCCGTGAATGGCGAAGCATGTGATGACATGTCTTTGCTCTTGATTCTCTTTGGTCCAGTTCCTTTCCAGCATCGCAGTTTTAGCGTAAAAAGCCGGGTCTATTTCTTGCCTTTTTTCTTCCCTTTGTTTTAAGAGTGTCATGTAGGCTCCTGTCGCTGGCAGTAACATTTTCTTCGATGTAGAAAGGCTCCTTGGCTAGCTCGTAGACCATTCTTGATAGTGCAGTCTTCCCTACTTTTAGGGCGCTCTTGAGAAAACGGGATTTGACACTTTCCAGTCTTTGCAGGTCGCTTAATGTCAGTTTGTCCCACATAAACTCTAGGCCATATGTCGCTATAGGGGAGATGACAGTTTTGAAGAGCGTGAGCACTGTATCCAGTGACAGGTCCGGTAGGTTCTTTATGGTGTAGATAGCCCTTGTGGCTGCTGCCGCTCTTTCTTGCATGTGGGTCAATCCATACCAAGTGGTCCAGCACTGGTTGCTTGACCATCTCAGAAAAATTTTATATTTGCTGGGTTAGTTCCCCAATGTTTAGTGGTCACAAAAATATTTATTGTTTATTATTTTGAAACGGCAGCCATTTTTGTTCCAGGCCGCATGCGTTTTTTGGCATTTGCAAGCATCTGCCTTTTTTAAAATTATTCAGTAGTGGATTGTCCTAAGCCTTTCAGATAAAATGCATTTAGTTCAACACACTCTGGCCTACAAATTAACATCATTATCACTTAGCTGAATGTATTCTTTAATATATTTTTAATAGTTCAAAGTTATCAGCTACAAATTTAAAAAACTCAATTTTTGAACAGTAGTTTTCCAAACAAAGAGTACCGGTAACTTCTCAGCTTTAATATTTTTTATGCTATTACTCTGTATAGTATAGTTACTTTTTATAGAGTAGGCCTATCAATGGTGAGCAGCTTACACTTAAAAAATTACCGGTAGCCTACACTATTTTAAAAAATGGGTTTTTTAAATTTTTCCATTTTCTGGCCTGCAATATCTTTGTTGGGGGACCAGATAAAAATCTGAAAATTACACAGTTGATAGATCTTTATGATATATTTATTTATTTTGTAGTCTTTCTGCACAACGCAGATTGCCTTGCAGACAAAGAATATCTTTCAACAAAGTATACACAAAAATTACAAGCTTTCAGTTAAGGTAAGGGCACCAGTAGTTGACATGTTAAGGAAATGTGCGACATTCTTTTGATCCTGTAACTTTACTTTAAAATGTCAGAGCATTTTACAATATATTTTCAGACAGGTGGATGATCCTATTTTAATTTGCATATATGCTTTTAGTTAATTCATGAACATTTATATTAAAAATAAATTTATTTTTAAACCTCTTGACGGGCACCTATAGCTGACAACATAAAAAAAGACAGGATCCTAAAGCTGACATAAGTGGTACCTATACCTGACACCTGTCTCAAATCCTTAAAATCAGGCTGTAACTAGGGAATAAAGATGTTTTTTAATGTTTCTTACTGTGTGCAGAAAGGTTATCTATAAATATATAATCTTCTATTTTACCATAATTATTTTAAATCAATTTTTCAGCCTTAAAATTGTATTAGGCCATACAACATAAGTTAGAGAATAATTCATTGAAGTATTTTTTAAAAATGAAATCTTGCAAACTTATTTTTTGAATTTTAAAAAATACTAAGAAATAATGCTAGGGCCCTACAGGTGTCTTAAGTATTTTTACATTCATATATTTCATATACGTAATTAATTACTGTTGTTATAAACCAAAGCGAAATACTAAATAATTAACTTACTGTAGCATGAAATTAATACATCACCAAGTGCTTGAACTGCTTCTATTTCCTTTATTACAGCCTCAAATTGATTCTGGGTCCCAAGGAAACAATCCATATTTCTGAAACCCTTTCTGCAGGATTTGAATTGTTTATTTTCTAACACAGAACTCGGTCAAAATCGTGCTTCTTTATATCTATATTTTCCAACACAGAACTCGGTCAAAATCGTGCTTCTTTATATCTATATTTTCCAAACACCAATCTTGCACTTTTTACTTCCAAGGCAACTTTAAGGTACCAATAGTAGAAAACTGCAACATACGTGCGGCATCTGTATATAAAGCAATCAGTTCAATGCCCTTCTCTGAACAGAACTGACTAATGGCATGATGCATGTGGTGTACAGCCATTCATAAACAGTATGATTAGCAACTTAATATTCCCCTTCATTAGCCAAGGGTACAATAAATTTGCAATATTGTGAGTTATCCACGAATTTTGTGGCCATCCAATAGACCATTCTTTTGGAACAACAAGCGCTAAGGCGAGCTGTACTAACTGAACACTATCATTAAAGGAGCAATTTCTCTAGGAGTGCTTCATAATGTGTTCAGAGTATAATATTTCTTTTTCATCATTATTACCTCCCTGATAGACTGGACTGCTTCCTCACTCTGCTTAGGACTTTTTTTCATCCTTGCGATTGAGGAAGAAGAAAGATCATAAATAATTTCTAGTTGGGACCTGAAGAATGGAGATCGATTCCTTCTCAACAAAATAGGTTTGCACATCCTCAAGCATTTGGCTAATATTGTTTTGGTATAACTAGATGTTAAATTTTGATGTATTCTCTGGCTTATAATAGGACTCCTTTGCAAAAATGCATACCACTTTTTTACTGGGGAAGGAATCTTGTACAATGAATTTTTACTCAGCAGCCAGCTTTCTTATTTAATATGCTATAGAAATGTATATTTGGAGATCTGGAGACTCATTATCATCCATGCATCCATGGGAATACTCAAGAATGAACAGTCTCCTAAAGATGACATGTTGGATACCTAAAGCTGACACCCCCTGTCGTCTATAGGTTCTGTAAGTCCTAGACCAATAAAAATTTAATATTAATTAATGTTGTGAAATATATGTTTAAACTAGTTCAAAAATTAAATATTTGGTATAGAACCTGAAGCTGACACATGTGTCAACTTCAGGAGCAGTGGTAATTTGCAAGAACCTATGGCTGACAACCCTACTAAAGGGCTGAACACACATTTTCTTCTGCAAACAACTAACTAAAAACATTATTAAACATCCTTTACCTCAACAGTACATTCAAACATCAGATAAAAATGAAATAAAATTATTTGAACCTAAAGCTCAGAACTTGCCTTTCTTGTGATTTTGTTTAGACATTCACTGAAATCTGCTTCATTCTCTGCAAGCACTTTTTCAATCCAACACCATCCACATGTAATAATGCATAAGGCTGAGGTTTTTTACTGCTGCCAGAAAACAAGTTTTGGCAATGTTGCCAGATTTATGTGAGGCTTCTTTGATCAATATTAACCTTATTTCAAACAATTAAAAAATGTATGTCGACTATAGGTGCACTGTCGACTATAGGTGCCCTTACCTTAGATCATAAACATAATGACAGGAAAATTCAAATAATCAGTAGTAAAAACCATTAAACTTGAAAAAAAAAAAAAAAAAAAAGGAAATCTGTCCAGCTTAATTGTTGTTATTGTACAGGTGGTTTCTTAAGATTTGGATGGATCCCTTAAGTGATAATAACGCCACTTCATTGTACAGATTTTGTGACAATGAGAAACGTTTACAGAAGGGAATAAAGAACTTCGTTATTGTTCCCCTACTACCAACCATTAGTCCAATGACTTCAACATTTTTCAAATCATATTTGTTCTTGAAGTACTCAATGGTTGGTTCGTATATCTTCTTTTTTTCATTATCAACTGCTGCAGGTTGATCTTCTTCAGTCTCAAAGCGGACTGTAGGGTCTACTATTAAACCAGTTGATCGGTTTTTGTCTATTGCAATGATGTCTGCTCTTCGTGTTCCTCCATCCATGGCAATGCAGTGCACCTCCTCGTAAACGTCATAATTCTGCAGTTTCAAGGCAACCGCTATCTTGCTCCTTATTTGATGATGGCGAGTAAATGTTTTGATATGAGCTGGGCATGCCGCTTTAGTAATTGCGGGCATTGAGCCTTTATGTTTGTCTGGTATTGCAAAAGCAGAAACTACGCTGCTCCGAAAAGGCTTCACATATGGGTCATTCCATGTCAAGTGAACCAATGGAAAAACGTGACCACCTCCGATTTTAGTCATACTTGGTTGTCATGAAGTACCACCTGAGATATGTTGAAGTACAAAATATCAGATTTTTATGTGTTGTAGTTTTCCAGTTATACCCTTCTGAAATATGGAAAAAAAACCAAATTTTCTGCATAAGTGCAATCACAAAATGACGCATAAATCAAGCTGGAATTGACATAGATGAGTGGGAAAAGTATCAAAATGTAGCTTATATTATGAGCTTTAATTTGATACGTCACACGACTACTTTCGAAAAAAAATATTTTCAAGGTTACCCAAAAAAAATTTGAAAACTGAATTTTTCAAAAACCTATATTTTGAAAATTTTGAAACAATTCTCATAGAAACATACATATTTCAGCATCATGTCCTACAAGTTTTGATAAGGGATCGCAATGGGATCATATTTTTTTACATTTATAACAAATACTATGCACGCTGGGTAAGAATATATGACACAGGAATATTGCACTTAATTCTAAAATCCATTCCTTTGTCCAGGGAGTTGTTTACCAACATGCATATACCAACTTGTGCAAGTGGTCAAATGGGTATGAGTAAACACAGTCTGCAAGCATGTGAGTCAGCCAGGGAATGCAAGTTGTAACCTGTTGGACCTGGCTTCAGTTGTGCCTTGACTCTCATGCAGTGTGCTTCCTTTCTTCAAAGGCTGTACAAAGACTGTATTGCTGCATGTAAAGTAGTGGGTTCAGTGATTAAAATAGGCATTGTGTATTTCCCCAGTATGGCTGAAAAAGTAAGTGAAACAGCAAAGATTTTCTGCTGCAACCCTTTCAAGAAAGACAGACATCAGGGTGTGAAAAGAAGTGTGAGGCCTGTTACTGACTGGATGTGTGACATGTTTGACACCATTGTGGTAGGTATGAAAATTTGTGACAGTTGTAGGAAAGAACTATCAAAGCAGAAACAGGTTACAGATACAACAGATGACTGTTTAGTACCAGTAGCCAATACCACTAGGCCTACTAATGTTGATGAATCATTTGTAGCTTTAGATGTTACCTTAGAGTACCTTAATAAGTCTCTAAGCTCTCTAGAGGAGTCACCTGTTGCTAAGAGGAAGTTGCAAATGAAATCATACTGTGATAAAAAATACAGTAAAATAAAAAAATGTTTGACAGAAAAGGTACTAACAGCAGCAAGTACAAATACAGAGAAAACTGTTGACCATAAATCAGAATCATGTGAAGTCATTTGTCAGCTAAAAGAAAAGTTTCAAGAAGAAAATATAAGTGTTAGTGAAAAATTGCAAATTTTAACAGTACTACCTAAAAGCTGGTCATGCAGTGAAATACAAAATGAATTTCAGGTTAGCAACAGAATGGCAAGAAAAGCTAAAGCATTGGTGAAAGCGAAGGGTATTCTGGCAACACCAAATCCTAAACCAGGAAAGGTTTTAAATGAATCTGTGATTGAGAAGGTAATAGGGTTCTACAACAGTGATGATGTCAGCCGTCTTATGCCTGGAAAAAAAGATTTTGTTTCTGTGAAAACGGGTGACAGTAGTAGAATTCATGTACAGAAGAGGCTAGTGATGGGCAACTTGAAGGAAGTGTACGAGCTGTTCAAAAACAAAAATCCTACTGATAAGATTGGATTTTCGAAATTTGCTGATTTACGACCTAAACATTGCGTCTTGGCTGGAGGAAGTGGTACCCACACAGTATGCGTTTACAGTGCATCAGAATGTTAAATTAATGCTACAAGTGTTGAAATCCAAACAAATTACACTGAATGATGGCACAGATATAAGTAATTATAATTCCTGTTTAGCGAAGTTAATGTGTGAAGAGCCAGGCACAGCATGCCACCTTAATGAATGTCCTTCATGTCCAGGTGTAGATAATTTGAAAGATGAGTTACAGTTGCTGCTAGATAATGAACTGGTGGACAACATTACATACAAGCAGTGGGTTTCTGTTGACAGATGTAATTTAGTAACCTTCATCAAAACTGCAGATGAGTTTATAGAAACTTTGTGTGAACAGTTGTTGATTTTGAAGAGACATTCTTTTATTGCAAGAAGACAGGCAGAATATTATAATCACTTGAAGCAGAATATTGGAGTAAATGAAGCTGTGGTATGTATGGACTTTGCAGAAAATTATTCGTTTGTACTACAGGATGAAGCCCAGTCTTTTCATTGGAACAATGATCAAGCAACTATTTTTCCTATAGCAGTCTACTACAATGATCATAATATACACTACAAAAGTATTGTATGTATCTCTGAATGTCTACAGCATGACACCACTGCTGTTCATTTATTCCAGAAAAGGCTTATCTCTCATTTGAAGTTGGAAGTAATTAGAGATTTGAAAAAAATTTACTACTTCTCAGATGGTGCAGCTGCGCAATTTAAAAACAGAAAAAACTTTTCAAACTTATGCCACCATGTTCATGATTTTGGAATTGAGGCAGAGTGGCATTTCTATGCAACAGCCCATGGGAAAGGAGTATGTGACGGTCTGGGTGGTACTGTGAAAAGACTTGCAGGAAAGGCAAGCCTACAGCGGCCATACGAGCATCAAATCATGACACCAGCACAGCTGTTTACATGGAGTGAGGAAAACATCGACTCCATGCAGTTCTTCTTCTTCAATGAAGCACAATACAACAAAGAGGAAAAAATACTTGCAGACAGATTTCTGTCTACAAAAGCAATACCAGGCACACAGAAGTTCCACAGTTTCATCCCATTGTCAGATAAAGTGTTGTTGACAAAGGTATTTTCAAGAAGTGAACAGTCATCCACTTTTTCAGTGTTAGGACCACGTGTGCAACAGAGGCTGAAGCTAGCAGAAGTAAAAGGATATGTTACATGTGAGAACAACAATCATTGGTGGCTTGGTGTAGTTGTGGACAAAAATGAGACAGCACAGATAGTGGAACTGATGTTTCTGCACCCTGCAGGTCCTTCTCCATCATTTACTTTCAAAAGTGACTGTCCAAATAAACTGACTGTGCCTCTCTCTCAGATCCTCACCCTTGTGCAACCTACATGTCCCACTGGCCGTAGTTATTACCTCTCGAAGGAAGAGATGGATGCGGCAACCATGGCTCTAGAAAATTACTGTAGACAATAAATTCACGTTTTTGTCATTGAAGAAGGGAAGGTAACATGTTTTCTGTAAGTTTTTCTTTTTGATTGTAATGAAATTTTAGAATTAAGTGCAAGATTACGGTGCCATATATTCTTACCCAGCGTGCATAGTATTTGTTATAAATGTAAAAAAAATATGATCCCATTGCGATCCCTTATCAAAACTTGTAGGACATGATGCTGAAATATGTATGTTTCTATGAGAATTGTTTCAAAATTTTCAAAATATAGGTTTTTGAAAAATTCAGTTTTCAAATTTTTTTTGGGTAACCTTGAAAATATTTTTTTTCGAAAGTACTCGTGTGACGTATCAAATTAAAGCTCATAATATAAGCTACATTTTGATACTTTTCCCACTCATCTATGTCAATTCCAGCTTGATTTATGCGTCATTTTGTGATTGCACTTATGCAGAAAATTTGGTTTTTTTCCATATTTCAGAAGGGTATAACTGGAAAACTACAACACATAAAAATCTGATATTTTGCACTTTAACATATCTCAGGTGGTACTTCATGACAACCAAGTATGACTAAAATCGGAGATGGTCATGTTCAAAATTGACAAAAAATTGGTTCACTTGACATGGAATGACCCTAATGAAGACGCAATCTTGCGTTTGGATATCGAAAGACCAGCACACTTTACTACTGCCGGACATCCTGCTTACTTCAATAATTTCGTTAATAACAATGGATGTACCAGGAATCACAATCTGGAGATTTTTACAGACGGTTCAAAATTCTGCAGAGAAGGAATGGTGGATAAAATCGGTTGTGCTTTCGTGGTGTTCTGTTGTGGTAGGGAAATGTATTCACAAATGGCCAGACTCTCTACAGAGTGCTCAATTGTACAAGCAGAGCTCTTTGCTATAAAGGAGGCCGCCTTATGGTCTAAATCTCAAAATTCTGACTGTTGCATTTTCAGTGACTCACAAACTGCACTTACTGCTATAAACAACAAGTTCAATTTAAATGCCTTGGCAGCAGAAATTAGAACTAAGATAATATCATATGAGAAACACATTTGTTTATCCTGGGTACGAGGCCATATGGGCACATTAGGGAACGAAAGAGCTGATGAATTGGCAAAAAATGCTGCGACCTCGAATTTAAATTTTAGCTACAAATTGTGTCCCCTATCTTATGCTAAGAATAAACTTAGAGATTATATTAGGACTGCTTGGAATGAGCATTGGGTGTCCAGCTCCAAAGGGACCACTACGAGAGAAATCTTCTTTCCAACAGTTGAGTGTCGCCTACGCTGTACGAGTGTAAAACCGGACTTCATATTCACTCAGTTTCTGTCTGGGCATGGCAAATTTGGTTTTTACTTTCAACGTTTCATGATCCAAAGACAGAACGGTTATCAATGTATATGTACTGAACAACAAACTGTTGAACATTTAATTTTTCATTGCCCAGTCCTAGAGCATAAAAGAAGAATATTGGACACACACTTAGATTATTGTAAAAAGAAATTAGATAAACCACTCTTTGATATTTTTAGGAAAAAATGCTGTTATAGAGAATTCCAAAAGTTTTTGTGTTCTATTTTAAGATGTTATAGTTTTCTTTTATAATATAATATGTTAGTTATCTTGTTTTCTTAGAGTAGTAAGGCCTGCATCCAGCCTATAGATAAGAAGTAGTAATATTGCAAATATATTGTCTTGTAACTATAACCCTAATATACCTCCGGGTGGAATAGGGTTTAAGTAATTGTATATTCAATAAATAAATAAATAAACTTGGTAAAAGTTAAGATATTTCAATACAGAAGACACACCTAAAATATCATTTTGAAATGCCTACTATTTTGGCTTAATTTTGATGTGACGGGTGTGACACATGTTGTGTGACGGGTGTGACACATGTTGTGTGACGGGTGTGACATGTTGTGTGACGGGTGTGACATTTATGTAAAATGCCTTTTGCAGCTTTTGTATAGTGATTATTTCATGCAGATGTTGAATAAATCATATGTTAGCATTAATACTATCTTTAAAATGGCTCTTGGACTTCCGTGGTAGAGAACAGAACTTCTTTGCAAGACGAAGAAACTAAGATCTACCAGCTTTGGCTATGGATGACATAGGTGACCGGTGGAAATGTCACAAATGTTTTAATGTTGGTAAAGAACTGAGGTAAAGATCTAGTGATCCCCTATAGAGGCCATGAAGGCTTTTAGGGTTCAAACGTTCAACCTTCAACATTTTTAGACTTTTAGCACATGAAGGTGGTAAGGTTGTCAGTCTTATGCACTGGCTGCCTTTACCCCAAAATTGCTTCTGGTACCCATTTCTGTTAGAGGATGAGTAGTGCCAGCAGAAGGATTAGGCCAATTGAAAAATCTCAAAAACCTCATCAGGAATCGAACCTGTGCCCTTCCGGTTTGTAGCACAGTGCCTCAACCAGCAGCATGACATTGTACCCCAATAAACTAAATGAGAAGTGATAGCCTAATTAATTCTGTGCCTGATTTCTGTACTGGTAACTGTGTATCTTAGATCTGCTAAGAAATTCAGACAAACAATACCTCTAACAGCCGATGAAATGAGTAGGCCCACACGGAAACAAATTAAGGAGAACAGATAGAAAAACAATCAGCCAATCTAAATATAGCTACACAATATTATTTTTGTATGAGAGACAACAAAAATGTCCTGGTGACAAGAATAACCAGATCCACATCAATTCAGTAAAAGTTTGTGAAGAGCTCAGGCTTCCAAGTAGTCCAGGATTTTAGAGTACTAGAGGACAACGAAAACTGCCTAACTAGTACCGGAGGAACATTTCACTTCACAACTTTACACAAGCCTGTTAAAAATATGGACAAAGTGGAAAAAAGACTAACAAGGGAATTCTTTTTTATGCTGGTGTTGGGATTTCCCAGGATTGGTATATTATCACAAAAAATTTTCACGGAATTCATGCAAAATGGTACAGAGGCAGAAGGTGCAAAGTGTGGTTAGCATTGCAGATTACAGATCCATATGCCTGGGTTCGATCCCCGGTACCTCCTCGAATTTTTCTGAGGTAGGGAGGTCTGGTAGGGGTGCATTCAGCCTCATGATTCAAATTGAGGAGCTACTTGATAGAGAAGTAGCGTCTCCGGTCATGAAAACCACAATTAATGGCTGTGGGTGTCTGCATGCTGACCACACGCCCCCCAATCCTACCATCTGTCTACGGTAGATGATGCAGCGATCGGGTGGTAGGCCAAGTCCCTCCAGGGACGGAGTTTAGTTTAGTTTAAGTCTCGGTTATAAGTTGATGTTGTCACATCCGACATGTCACACCCGTCCTGTCACATTGATAAAGTAAATTTTCAATAACTAAGTTATATAAATATTTTTGTAAAATCTAATTAGGCCTATGCATTTCAGTATGTTTATCAGGCCTCTTACTTGAAAAAATAAAACAAATATGGGTGATTCTTCAAATACGGGAAAATTTGTGTTCCGGAGTGATATTTCCCTTCAAATTCAACTTTTAAAAAAAATTAAAATTAAAGTTTGTTTCTACTACTCCCATACTACAACTATCACTTTGAATGTCACTAACTTTAAATTCTGATATTCCCAAATTAAATTCAATGAAATATCATCCACATGCCCTGTCCCAAACCTCGGTTTTGTATATTCTAATGCATTTTTCCACAAAACAAAATATTATTTCCTTTTCAACTTTTTTCCTGCCAATGAGTATGAATGTGTGAAGAATATTAACCCCTAAAAAATAAAATGAAATAAAATTGTAACCCCACCTAATGAACATAAAGAATGTCCCAAGGGTTTTTGGTCATCCACATGGCTGAAAAGAATGAAATTTTTTCTGCAGAAATGAGAAATTTGTATAACTGGCAACAGTGTTAGAAAGCCAACAGGGCAGCTTGTGGTTGAATTGTAAGGTTTAATTTTGCTTGCTTACAAACAGTTTGGGATTAACAAAGGACTTTGCATCATTTTCAAGGAAAGCGTTTTTATTCCCCGTCATTAACATGGCTTCTAGAAAGTAGGCAGAAAGTGAATATTAATTAATTTTGATTATGCACTATGATAAACCTTCCAATTCAAAGTACTTGACTGAAGTTGAGCTTACAGAGGTTTAGGAATGGCTTGCTGAGACCACTTAAACTCCTTTTTTGTCATCCACATGTCTCATGAAGGGGTATGTGGACGACTCTCAAGTCATGTAGATGATAAATGTAGGATACTATTGTGTTTGCGGTGTCTGTGACCTGTACTTAAGATCTTAAAGCTGATTAAATGAATTTCTGCTTGATTCCCCCCTCCCCCAAAACCATAAAAACACAGTCTCGTTAAAATTACATTAATTCCGGAGTATGCACACAAATTTGCAAATTTGGTGCAAAATCAACTGAAGTATGCTGAGAAAAATATGAAATCACATAAAGAAAAGCAGATTGTTGCCAAAGTTAGTCATTAATGTGGCCTTCTGCCATCCACATGTACACGGATGTCATTCACATGGCTTTAAAAAAATTAAGAAATAAAAATAAATAAAAATATAAACATTTAAGCTCTGCTGGTGTCATATAAAATCAAGTATCCCCTGAAGTATTTTAGTAATTTTTTTGAGATTTTTTAAACAAAGTAAAAAATTTGGATTTTACACACTCCAAATTTTCCCGTATTTGAAGTCACCCATATTAGACCATGGGCTACCAATAGCAAATCCTCCCCCCCCCCCCCCGTGGGATTTTCTGACACACATATTTTCTTGTTGGTATTGTCGTCTGGTTTAAGATTTTACTTGTTTGCCCCTTATCAATTACAGCATTTACCCGGAAAACTACGGAAATCCGGAGAAAATGAGTTTGTTTTAATTTCTTATTGTTCTTTGCCCCTAATATTCCCAGGGAATTTCTGACCCACACATTTTTGTTCGTATTGCCATCTAGTTTAAGGTTTCAGTGGTTTGCCCCTTACAAATTACAACATATCGCCGGAAAACCACGTATATACGGAGAAAATAACTATGTTTTATTTTTTAAATCTTTGTTCTTTGCTCCTAATATTCAAAGGGAATTTCTGACTCACATGTTTTTTTGTTGGCATTACCATCTAGATTAAAATCTCAGTTGTTTGCCCCTTATCAATTACAGCATATCCCCGGAAAACCACGGAAATCCGGAGAAAATTAATTTCGTTTAAATTTTTGAAAATCTTTGTTCTTTGCTCCTGGTATTCAAAGGGAATTGATGAATCATATATTTTTGTGTTTGTATTGCCATCTAGATTAATTTTTCAGTTGTTTGCCCCTTACCAATTACAGCATATCCCTGGAAAACCCGGAAAACCACCTATATAATGAGAAAATGACTATGTTTTCTTTTTAAAACTTTGTTCTTTGCTCCTAATATTCGAAGATAATTTCTGACTCATATGTTTTTTGTTGGCATTACCATCTAGATTAAGGTTTCAGTTGTTTGCCCCTTATGAATTATAGTATATATCCAGAAAACTCCGAAAACCACGGAAATCCGGAGAAATTGACTTTTAAAAATTCCTTTACATCTTTGTTCTTTGCTCCTAATATTCAAAGAGAATTTGTGACTCATATGCTTTTGTGTTGGTAATGTCATCTAGTTTAAGGTTTCAGTTGTTTTCCCCTTATCAATTACAGCATATCTCCGAAAACCACGAAAATCGGGAGAAAATTAGTTTTTTTAAATTTTCTAAAAATATGTGTACTTTGGTACTAATAATCCCAGGGAATTTCTTAATCACATACCTTTTGTTCCTATTGCCATATAGTTTAAGGTTTCAGTTGTTTTCCCCCTACCAATTACAGCATGACAAATAATACTGGAAAAAATCCTGTTTCTGAAGGGATGAAAGCGATTGAAAACCTGGCAGCACACCTTTCATATTCTAATTTGACATCTGTGAATGATAATTTATCTTGCCAAACCTTCCACAGTCACTATCAAACTTTCTTGACTGAAGTTATAGAAGGGACATTGGGTAAAACAGCACAATTTTGGATTGGTAATATCGACAAAGTGTCTTTGATTTTGAGATTTCAGCGAGCAACTAAAGAAAACAACTTTGACTTACACTTGGCATGTTTAGAAGATATGATTAGCATTTTCTTTGCATGTGACCAACACAATTATGGCAAATATCTCGTAGTCCACATACTCACCCTTTTGAACCTGTAAAGGACACACCTGAAGCAGAATTACTTCGCAATAACGGTTTCAGTGACTGTAGGTCACAAGTTCCGAGTTCTAGAAATTCCGTGGTTTTCCGGGTTTTACGGGGATATGTTGTAATTGTTAACGGGCAAACAACTGAAACAATGCCAACAAAAAATATGTAAATAAGAAATTCCCTGGTTGTATTAGGATCAAAGAACAAAGATTTTTAATACATCAAAACGAACTTATTTTCTGCGGTTTTCGTGGTTTTCGGAGTTTTCCGGGGATATGCTGTAACTGATAACGGGCAAACAACTGAAACCTTAATCTAGATGGCAATACCAATATAAAAACATATGAGTCACCAATTCCCTTTGAATACTAGGAGCAAAGAACTAAGATTTAAAAAATTAAAACAAAGTAATTTTCTCCGGATTTGAGTGGTTTTCGGAGTTTTCCGGGGATATGCTGTAATTGATAATGGGCAAACAACTGAGACCTTAATTTAGATGGAAATACCAATACAAAAACATATGAGTCACCAGTTCCCTTTGAATACTAGGAGCAAAGAACTACGATTTAAAAAATTAAAACAAAGTAATTTTCTCCGGATTTCCGTGGTTTTCGGAGTTTTCCGGGGATATGCTGTAATCGATAATGGGAAAACAACTGAGACCTTAATCTAGATGGCAATACCAACATAAAAAACATGAGTCAGAAATTCCCTTCGAATATTAGAAGCAAATAACAAAGAATTAAAAAATAAAACAATGTCATTTTCTCCGTATATAAGTGTTATTCCGGGTTTTCCGGGGATATGTTGTAATTTGTAAGAGGCAAACAACTGAAACCTTAAATTAGATGGCAATACCAACAAAAAAATATGATATTCAGAAATTCCCTGGGCATATTAGAAGCAAAGAACAAAGACAAATTAAAACAAAGTAATTTTTCCAGATTTCCATTGTTTTCCGGGGATATGCTGTAATTGATAATGGGCAAACAACTGAGACCTTAATTTAGATGGAAATACCAATACAAAAACATATGAGTCACCAGTTCCCTTTGAATACTAGGAGCAAAGAACTACGATTTAAAAAATTAAAACAAAGTAATTTTCTCCGGATTTCCGTGGTTTTCGGAGTTTTCCGGGGATATGCTGTAATCGATAATGGGAAAACAACTGAGACCTTAATCTAGATGGCAATACCAACAAAAAAAAACATGAGTCAGAAATTCCCTTTGAATATTAGAAGCAAATAACAAAGAATTAAAAAATAAAACAATGTCATTTTCTCCGTATATAAGTGTTATTCCGGGTTTTCCGGGGATATGTTGTTATTGGTAAGAGGCAAACAACTGAAACCTTAAATTAGATGGCAATACCAACAAAAAAATATGATATTCAGAAATTCCCTGGGCATATTAGAAGCAAAGAACAAAGACAAATTAAAACAAAGTAATTTCTCCAGATTTCCATTGTTTTCCGGGGATATGCTGTAATTGATAAGGGGCAAACAACTAAAAACTTAATCTAGATTGCAATACCAACAAAAAGATATGATATTCAGAAATTCCCTGGGCATATTAGGAGCAAAGAACAAAGAAAAATTAAAACAAAGTAGTTTTCTCCGGATTTCCGAAGTTTTCCGGGGTTTCCGGGTAAATGCTGTAATTGATAAGTGGCAAACAACTAAAAACTGAAACTAGATGGCAATACCAACAAAAAAATATGTAAGTCGGAAAATCCCACGGTGGGGGGGATGGGGGGTATAACAGTAGCCCACGCTCTATATAGTGAAGCTAATCTCACAGAAATTTCAATTAAACATACATAACAAAAAACCTTTGTCCAATTATGGTCACACCCGTCACATGCACAATATATTTTCAAGCTCAACCATACAGCCTTGAAAAAACATAGATCATATTTTGTACTTCCAATGGGTTGATATGTTAACACAAAAACTTTGATGACATTCCTGCAATATGGTTTAGAGGTAGAAAGAAATAAGTGTAATGAAATCTGTCCAAATGTCACACCCGTCACTATGGCTTGGCTCCTTTGCAAACTAGCCATCGAGACAGCCCCTTTGTACCCCCTCCAATCCCATCGCAAGCATTCTTTCCATTAGAAGTGGCAAAAAAAATGCTATTCAGCTTCAAAGTGATTGCAAATATTCAAAAAGTTCTTTTTGTTTTTGTACTGGCTACCATCTCCATCGCTAAAATAAACAATTTTTTAAACTGAAGGGGCAACTTTTTTGATATCTTCAGTCAAGCACAGCTACTGATTACTGAACAAAGGAGCTACAGAGGAGTCTGTAGAGACTTGCCTTTTTCAAGTCAGCATATTCTGGCTTGCTCAGCAAATGTCGCAATATGGTCTCCTTCTGCTGGAGTACTGATCACTATGACTATTACCATGGAACATTTAATATGTCAGTTTTATGGCATATTTAATTTTACTAGCAACAACAAATAATTATATTATTTTTGACAATTTTTATTGTATTTTAACACTGTTATTCGCTCATTTGACAGTGTTTTTTTTTAGTATTTTCTTTATTAAAAATAAAATACTTCTGGTCAGAACACAGTGATGAAATTTTATATGTTGATTACTAGGCACTAGAAGAATATTTTGAGAAAATTTCAGATTTTTCTGTTCAGTCCCATTTGAGATATTTTAATTTGAAAATCAACAATTCTGCAAAATCTCGATATTTGAAGACTCATAAAACCTAAAGGATTTACATAAATTATCTCAAATTTTACTAGCATCTAGTGTTCTACTATATCTTTGTGGGGAGAAAATATGAAACATGTGTTTTCATCCCTTCTATGAAAAAAAGTTTTATAAAGTTGTTAATTTTTTCTAATCGGAACTGCATTTTCTAATAAAGTTTTAGATTATTTCCTTAAGACCTAACAAATTTTTGGTCATGACATGAATTGTAGAATGTTTCTTGTAGATTAAGATGGTTTTTACTTCAAGTTGATCATAAATAAAATAGGCCTAGTTATTTAATTAACCGCTAACCTTTGAAAATGCCAAAAATGACAGATCCTTCTAAGCAAAATGGCCACTAGTTGCCGAAGCATTAGTGATAAAAATGTGAAAAAAAATTGTTTTGTACTCCCAGATACACATAGAAACAGAAAATATATACAAGTAAGAATCAGTTTGAAAAATTTTATGTCATAACCGGGATTTGAACACGGATCTTCGGCTTAACGCGCCGATGCTCTACCATTGAGCTACCATGACAACATGCCAGTACGACATCAAATTCCTCAACTGATTCAGAAGACAAGCGTCCCCTTAGAATGAAAACCACGTATCTCATAAAACACATACGTGACTTTGTCACTTAATAACGCTTCCTAGCAATACACTAGGTTCCGTTTTTCCTCTCTAGAGGGCAGCACACATGTTATTATTGTAATATTGGCTCACAAATAGTTGAGATACGTGTTTTTCTCTCTAATAATAAATTAAAAGTACTCTTGCTTCTGTTTTGAGATACGAGGTTTTCATTCTAAGGGGACGCAAGGCAGACCACGGGAGGTTTCTCCGTTGAGAACACGCATCCAATGGCGTCCTACATTTGTAGGTACTTGGAAGCCAAGTTATTATTTATATATTATTAAGTGGAGGGAAAGGAAATAGACATTAAATCCATGTCTGGGATATTAATACAAGTAAGAATCAGTTTGAAAAATTTTATGTCATAACCGGGATTTGAACACGGATCTTCGGCTTAACGCGCCGATGCTCTACCATTGAGCTACCATGACAACATGCCAGTACGACATCAAATTCCTCAACTGATTCAGAAGACAAGCGTCCCCTTAGAATGAAAACCACGTATCTCATAAAACACATACGTGACTTTGTCACTTAATAACGCTTCCTAGCAATACACTAGGTTCCGTTTTTCCTCTCTAGAGGGCAGCACACATGTTATTATTGTAATATTGGCTCACAAATAGTTGAGATACGTGTTTTTCTCTCTAATAATAAATTAAAAGTACTCTTGCTTCTGTTTTGAGATACGAGGTTTTCATTCTAAGGGGACGCAAGGCAGACCACGGGAGGTTTCTCCGTTGAGAACACGCATCCAATGGCGTCCTACATTTGTAGGTACTTGGAAGCCAAGTTATTATTTATATATTATTAAGTGGAGGGAAAGGAAATAGACATTAAATCCATGTCTGGGATATTAATACAAGTAAGAATCAGTTTGAAAAATTTTATGTCATAACCGGGATTTGAACACGGATCTTCGGCTTAACGCGCCGATGCTCTACCATTGAGCTATCATGACAACATGCCAGTACGACATCAAATTCCTCAACTGATTCAGAAGACAAGGCAGACCACGGGAGGTTTCTCCGTTGAGAACACGCATCCAATGGCGTCGTACGTTCTCAACGGAGAAACCTCCCGTGGTCTGCCTTGTCTTCTGAATCAGTTGAGGAATTTGATGTCGTACTGGCATGTTGTCATGGTAGCTCAATGGTAGAGCATCGGCGCGTTAAGCCGAAGATCCGTGTTCAAATCCCGGTTATGACATAAAATTTTTCAAACTGATTCTTACTTGTATTAATATCCCAGACATGGATTTAATGTCTATTTCCTTTCCCTCCACTTAATTAGAAAATATATACTTAAAAATAAAATAAAATAGGTCAGCAACAAATTATTTTATTATTGGATGATTTCATATGGATTGACCCGGATGTGAGACATGGCCGCTAACTGATCAGGAAGAACATAGTCTGAGATTTTTTGAAAATAGGGCGCTTAGAAAAATATTTGGGCCCAAGAGGGATGAAAATGGGGACTGGAGAAAATTGCATAACGATGAACTTCAGGACCTGTACGCATCACCAGATATAGTAAGGGTAATTAAACCGCGAAGGATGAAATGGGCTGGACATGTTGCACGCATGGGGGAGGTAAGACATATCTCAAAAGTATTGATTGGGAGACCCAAAGGGAAAAGACCACGTGGAAGACCTAGACGTAGGTGGGAGGACAATCTTAGAACGGATTTATGGGAAGTAGGATTTATGGGGGATGATTGGATGGAGTTAGCACAGAATAGGGTTGAATGGCGGACTCAGGTACACGCAGCAATGAACCTTCGGGTTCCATAAATTAGATAATATTACTTTAGCTTGCTTAGGAATTTTCTATTGCCATTGAGTAAGTAAGTAAGGACAGGTTGTAAAGAAAATTGCAAATCAATTGCACCCGGCTTATAATATTTTTTATTTTTTTATTTATTAGGATGTATTTTAAGTTTTAGCACCCCCCAGATTGAAAACCTGGCTGTGCCACTGTATAGACCTAAATGTAAAATTCAATAATTAATAAAATAATTGTTTTCTCATGAGTATAAATATCTAATTAATATAGGCCTTATTATTTCTTATTTAATCAAAATTGCATAAAATTACAGTTAAAACAAAAGATGCTCTATTTGGCTTGTTGTTCGGAATGAGTTCAAAGGAAAGAGTTAAGAAAGAGATAGATACCTGTAGGGCAGGGGTCGGCAACCTGCGGCTTGCCAGCCAAATGCGGCTCTTTGGATTTGAAGCTGCGGCTCTTTAGTTCCATACGCAAATATTATTTATTTTATATAAAAAAACCACTTAAAAATAGTTCTGAATCGATTAACGAGGATTAGGCACCGATTCTATCTCTCAGCCTCTTGTACTCGCTTTTCACCGCACCCCTCCCCCGTGACACGCGTCGTCACTGTCGTCAGTTCGTCGGAAGCTCTCGAATGACGCCGTCGTCGGATGTTTCTATGTAGGTTTTAATTCGCTTTCGACGCAAGACAATTTGGCGTCTTCACCAGTGCTTTGGCTGTGACGTATAGTTTGTTATAGCGAATGCCGTGCAAAAATGCCTTGAAGACAATAAGATCGATTTAAATAAAATCGTTTCAATAGCAACTGATGGAGCCAGAATTATGACAGAAAAAAATAAAGGGGCAACAACGATTCTTCAGAGCAAAATAAACCACGAAATTCTTACGTTTCACTGCATAATACACCAAGAAGCGCTTTGTGCCCAAACATTTCCAGCCGAAATAGTTGAGGTCATGAATTTGGTAATCAAGATTGTTAACAGCATCTTGTCAAAAGCACTCTACCATCGTCAGTTTAAAGAATTCTTAAACGAAATGGAGACTCAGTATTCCGACCTCCTTTTTCACAATAAAGTGCGATGTCTTTCCAAAGGTAAGGTGTTGAAACGTTTTGCTTTGCGCTTGAATGAAATAAATACATTCCTAAATGAAAACGGCATTAATCACCCTGAATTAGAGAACGACAAATGGTTGCAAAAATTTTACTTTATGGTGGATATCACAGCAAAATTAAATGAGCTGAATCTAAAACTGCAAGGAAAGGGAAACCCAGCCTACGTTTTGGTAGAAGAATTGGTTTGTTTTGAAGAAAAATTAATTCTTTTTGCAGAAGATATTCAGAGCGGTAAATTACTTCATTTTCAATTTCTAAAGCAATATCACAATAAAACCAGTGCAACTGTTGACACAAATTACTTCAGCACAGTTATAAAAAAAAATTAAAGATGAATTTGCTGACAGATTTGAGCAATTCAAAACCAACAAAACCACTCTAGCATTCATAGTAAATCCTCTCAACACAAATAGTAACGAAATCCACATTGAGCCATTTGGAATTGATACTGGATCTCTAGAAATGCAATTGATCGATTTAAAAAGTAAAGGTTTGTGGAGTGGAAAATTTACAGAGTTGAAAAGCAAGTTGGAAGAGTTGGAGGTCCAGAAATGTATGTACTTAACGCAACAAAAGTGGACAGCTTTAAAAGAAATGCCGCGAGTTGAGGCACTTATATTCGATGCATGGAATAGTCTTCCAGATTGCTACAGTGAGGTGAAGAAGTTGGCATTTGGAGTGCTGACTATCTTCGGATCGACATATTCGTGCGAGCAAGCGTTCTCTTGCACGAATATAATTAAAAGTAAAGTAAGAAGCCAACTAACAAACGAAAATTTAGAGTCGTGTTTGAAACTTAAAACAAAAAGTTATGAGCCAAATTTATCCAAACTTTCTAAAACCATGCAAAGCCAACGCTCCCATTGAATTTGTTTGCTCAATTGTTTGTTATTGAAGTACAAGTTAGTGTTGTAAGTAAATGTTTAATTGTTTTAATTTTTTACTTAAATAATAAGTAATTATCTAATAATGCCATGTATATATTATCTAATTTGTTGTGAAAAACACTACTTATATATGAATAAACATAATTGAATCGGTGAGATGAAGAAGGGAAAAGTTCCACTTTTTGGGGGTTTTGAACTGAGATAGCCATTTTGTTCTTTACACGTAAACACATCTTTTTGCATGAAAAAAGAAAATATTCCTTTCATATTTATGCTGTTATAGGCAGTGAAAGTTTTGGTCGACTTTAAAAAGGGAAACATTCCAGGAATCTTTCCCTTTTCGATCTCAGTAGGGGTAAGTTCACTTTTCCGCCACCAGAGCGCTCAGTGTCTCGTACATTGGAAACTTATGTTTTGCTGTTTGGTTATGTTTTCTTAATGCTGATACATTTGTGAATACAGTTAGTGTTTTTGCTAGTGTAGTGAAATATTAAACGTTTTTAAAATGTCAGAACGTTCAGAGGTTGAAGACAGCCCTGTCAAGAAAAGGAGATGTGGCGGAAATATGACACAAATCATGAAAAATGCTAGACTCAAAGGGGAAGAGTTCGTTACTACAAGTGGCAGGTTAGTGGAGCAAAAGAAGACTGGGTCATTCCATGTCAAGTGAACCAATGGAAAAACGTGACCACCTCCGATTTTAGTCATACTTGGTTGTCATGAAGTACCACCTGAGATATGTTGAAGTACAAAATATCAGATTTTTATGTGTTGTAGTTTTCCAGTTATACCCTTCTGAAATATGGAAAAAAACCAAATTTTCTGCATAAGTGCAATCACAAAATGACGCATAAATCAAGCTGGAATTGACATAGATGAGTGGGAAAAGTATCAAAATGTAGCTTATATTATGAGCTTTAATTTGATACGTCACACGACTACTTTCGAAAAAAAATATTTTCAAGGTTACCCAAAAAAAATTTGAAAACTGAATTTTTCAAAAACCTATATTTTGAAAATTTTGAAACAATTCTCATAGAAACATACATATTTCAGCATCATGTCCTACAAGTTTTGATAAGGGATCGCAATGGGATCATATTTTTTTACATTTATAACAAATACTATGCACGCTGGGTAAGAATATATGACACAGGAATATTGCACTTAATTCTAAAATCCATTCCTTTGTCCAGGGAGTTGTTTACCAACATGCATATACCAACTTGTGCAAGTGGTCAAATGGGTATGAGTAAACACAGTCTGCAAGCATGTGAGTCAGCCAGGGAATGCAAGTTGTAACCTGTTGGACCTGGCTTCAGTTGTGCCTTGACTCTCATGCAGTGTGCTTCCTTTCTTCAAAGGCTGTACAAAGACTGTATTGCTGCATGTAAAGTAGTGGGTTCAGTGATTAAAATAGGCATTGTGTATTTCCCCAGTATGGCTGAAAAAGTAAGTGAAACAGCAAAGATTTTCTGCTGCAACCCTTTCAAGAAAGACAGACATCAGGGTGTGAAAAGAAGTGTGAGGCCTGTTACTGACTGGATGTGTGACATGTTTGACACCATTGTGGTAGGTATGAAAATTTGTGACAGTTGTAGGAAAGAACTATCAAAGCAGAAACAGGTTACAGATACAACAGATGACTGTTTAGTACCAGTAGCCAATACCACTAGGCCTACTAATGTTGATGAATCATTTGTAGCTTTAGATGTTACCTTAGAGTACCTTAATAAGTCTCTAAGCTCTCTAGAGGAGTCACCTGTTGCTAAGAGGAAGTTGCAAATGAAATCATACTGTGATAAAAAATACAGTAAAATAAAAAAATGTTTGACAGAAAAGGTACTAACAGCAGCAAGTACAAATACAGAGAAAACTGTTGACCATAAATCAGAATCATGTGAAGTCATTTGTCAGCTAAAAGAAAAGTTTCAAGAAGAAAATATAAGTGTTAGTGAAAAATTGCAAATTTTAACAGTACGACCTAAAAGCTGGTCATGCAGTGAAATACAAAATGAATTTCAGGTTAGCAACAGAATGGCAAGAAAAGCTAAAGCATTGGTGAAAGCGAAGGGTATTCTGGCAACACCAAATCCTAAACCAGGAAAGGTTTTAAATGAATCTGTGATTGAGAAGGTAATAGGGTTCTACAACAGTGATGATGTCAGCCGTCTTATGCCTGGAAAAAAAGATTTTGTTTCTGTGAAAACGGGTGACAGTAGTAGAATTCATGTACAGAAGAGGCTAGTGATGGGCAACTTGAAGGAAGTGTACGAGCTGTTCAAAAACAAAAATCCTACTGATAAGATTGGATTTTCGAAATTTGCTGATTTACGACCTAAACATTGCGTCTTGGCTGGAGGAAGTGGTACCCACACAGTATGCGTTTGTACAGTGCATCAGAATGTTAAATTAATGCTACAAGTGTTGAAATCCAAACAAATTACACTGAATGATGGCACAGATATAAGTAATTATAATTCCTGTTTAGCGAAGTTAATGTGTGAAGAGCCAGGCACAGCATGCCACCTTAATGAATGTCCTTCATGTCCAGGTGTAGATAATTTGAAAGATGAGTTACAGTTGCTGCTAGATAATGAACTGGTGGACAACATTACATACAAGCAGTGGGTTTCTGTTGACAGATGTAATTTAGTAACCTTCATCAAAACTGCAGATGAGTTTATAGAAACTTTGTGTGAACAGTTGTTGATTTTGAAGAGACATTCTTTTATTGCAAGAAGACAGGCAGAATATTATAATCACTTGAAGCAGAATATTGGAGTAAATGAAGCTGTGGTATGTATGGACTTTGCAGAAAATTATTCGTTTGTACTACAGGATGAAGCCCAGTCTTTTCATTGGAACAATGATCAAGCAACTATTTTTCCTATAGCAGTCTACTACAATGATCATAATATACACTACAAAAGTATTGTATGTATCTCTGAATGTCTACAGCATGACACCACTGCTGTTCATTTATTCCAGAAAAGGCTTATCTCTCATTTGAAGTTGGAAGTAATTAGAGATTTGAAAAAAATTTACTACTTCTCAGATGGTGCAGCTGCGCAATTTAAAAACAGAAAAAACTTTTCAAACTTATGCCACCATGTTCATGATTTTGGAATTGAGGCAGAGTGGCATTTCTATGCAACAGCCCATGGGAAAGGAGTATGTGACGGTCTGGGTGGTACTGTGAAAAGACTTGCAGGAAAGGCAAGCCTACAGCGGCCATACGAGCATCAAATCATGACACCAGCACAGCTGTTTACATGGAGTGAGGAAAACATCGACTCCATGCAGTTCTTCTTCTTCAATGAAGCACAATACAACAAAGAGGAAAAAATACTTGCAGACAGATTTCTGTCTACAAAAGCAATACCAGGCACACAGAAGTTCCACAGTTTCATCCCATTGTCAGATAAAGTGTTGTTGACAAAGGTATTTTCAAGAAGTGAACAGTCATCCACTTTTTCAGTGTTAGGACCACGTGTGCAACAGAGGCTGAAGCTAGCAGAAGTAAAAGGATATGTTACATGTGAGAACAACAATCATTGGTGGCTTGGTGTAGTTGTGGACAAAAATGAGACAGCACAGATAGTGGAACTGATGTTTCTGCACCCTGCAGGTCCTTCTCCATCATTTACTTTCAAAAGTGACTGTCCAAATAAACTGACTGTGCCTCTCTCTCAGATCCTCACCCTTGTGCAACCTACATGTCCCACTGGCCGTAGTTATTACCTCTCGAAGGAAGAGATGGATGCGGCAACCATGGCTCTAGAAAATTACTGTAGACAATAAATTCACGTTTTTGTCATTGAAGAAGGGAAGGTAACATGTTTTCTGTAAGTTTTTCTTTTTGATTGTAATGAAATTTTAGAATTAAGTGCAAGATTACGGTGCCATATATTCTTACCCAGCGTGCATAGTATTTGTTATAAATGTAAAAAAATATGATCCCATTGCGATCCCTTATCAAAACTTGTAGGACATGATGCTGAAATATGTATGTTTCTATGAGAATTGTTTCAAAATTTTCAAAATATAGGTTTTTGAAAAATTCAGTTTTCAAATTTTTTTTGGGTAACCTTGAAAATATTTTTTTTCGAAAGTACTCGTGTGACGTATCAAATTAAAGCTCATAATATAAGCTACATTTTGATACTTTTCCCACTCATCTATGTCAATTCCAGCTTGATTTATGCGTCATTTTGTGATTGCACTTATGCAGAAAATTTGGTTTTTTTCCATATTTCAGAAGGGTATAACTGGAAAACTACAACACATAAAAATCTGATATTTTGCACTTTAACATATCTCAGGTGGTACTTCATGACAACCAAGTATGACTAAAATCGGAGATGGTCATGTTCAAAATTTACAAAAAATTGGTTCACTTGACATGGAATGACCCGACTGGTCCCAACTGCGAGTGTAAGAAAATGTGTACTGCGAGATTTAATGATGAACAAAAGCAAAATATAATTAAAGCTGTTTATAGTGGTAGGCCCAAAAACGAACAGGACACTTACCTGATAGGACTGATTGAGCAACATGATGTTGCAAGGCATAGGCCTAAAGGTCCAGATTCAAAACAGAACAGCTCATCCTTTACTTATTTTGCTATGAGAGATTGTGACCGGGTAGAGATTTGCCGTAAGGCTTTTATTAGCTTACATGCTATTTCAAATAAGATGGTATATCGACTGACACAACTTTTGGCTAAAGGCGAACAACCTATTGACATGATAGGACAACACTTCAACCATAAAAGAATTCCAAACAATCTTCTGATTAAGGTGAAAGAACACATTGAGTCTTATCCCAAAAAAACCTCTCACTATTCATCAACTACTATCACATACTTGGAGGCTGGGTTAACATGCTTCAAAATGCATGAAATGCTCCTAGAAAAACACCCAGAACTCAAGACATCATTAAGTATGAGTATTTTTTAAACTATTACAAGGAAAATTATGGGTACCGGTTCGGTAGGCCTCAAGTTGATGTGTGTTCCACGTGTGAGGACTTGAATGCTAAAATAAAATCAACTTCTCTCAATGAAAGTGCAAAACGGGCCGCTGTAGCCGAACTATTAGTTCATAAGAGAAGAGCGTGCAAGTTTTATAAAAAAACTTAGAGAGATAAGTGAGCTTTGCTCAATCAGGAATGATGTCCATGGGATGTGCTTTGACTTTATGCAAAATCTTCCTTTGCCATGTATGCCAGTTCAGGAAATGTTCTATTTAAGAAAGTTGTGGTTTAACACTTTCTGTGTCCATAGTTTAGGAGATAAAAAATCTGTTATGTACACTTACCATGAAGGGGTGGCCAAGAAAGGAGCAAATGAGGTGTGCTCTTTACTGCACGACTACATTAAAAACACAGTTGATCCTCAAGTAAAAACACTGTACGTGTTTAGTGATTCATGCCCCGGGCAGAACCACAACCACACTTAGTGAGATTGTTTCTGTCCCTTACCATTGATAGGCGATTTAATGAAATTCATGTGTTTTTTCCCATTAGAGGTCACAGTTTCCTCCCTTGTGATCGAAATTTCAGTGTAATCAAGATGGTAATTCGTCGCTATACCCCTGAACAGTACAACGACATGATTAGAACTGCCAAAACCACTCAGCCTCTCTTTGAGGTGAAGCCTGTTTCTATTGAACAAATTCTGAACTTCAATGACTGGTGGCCGACGTTCTTTAAAAAATCTTGTCAGAGCATTGGAAGTAAACAGTCTTTTAAAATAAGTACTTACAGACATTTAACATTCACAGCAGCAAAAAGAGGATATGTCACAGCTCGCAGTTTTATTGATGGTCTAAACAGTGAAGTTTTCAAACTGTACAAAGGTGGTGATGTAAACCCTCCAGTTGAAAAGGCGTACAATGGAAGTGTTCCCATCAAATAGAAGAAACTCGAGGATGTTGCTAAAGTAGTTCATTATGTTCCAGAAGAATCAAGAGAATTTTACATCAAGATTTTATCATGGGCTGTAGGTGATGGAGAAGCTGGTGAAGAACAGGACAGCGAGTAAAGACTACACAAAGACTATGATTACTGACTGAAACATAATGCTAAAAAAATGTCATACTCTTATTATTTTTAAGGTTTGTGAATTAATTATGATCATTTTTAGATTTTAAAGTACTCATTATTGTTAACACTCAGTTAAGTATATGTCGAGGTAGCCAATGAGTAAAAGATAGAAAAAAGCAATGACTCTTTTCTAAGCTATCAGTTTTTGACACTACCTACGGTTTTTTTTTACTGTCTTAACGTTTGTGAAGAGTGTTTATTTATCCTATATTTTGTTTTACTGTAATACAGTAATACTTTTAGACCAAAACAAATGTTTTTATTTAATTTTTCCTGCTTAAAACTGCAGTGAGATTGAAAAGGGAAAGATTCCACCAACTTTGAATAAATACACCAGCTTAATTAAGAACAAAATTAACAATTAAACAGGTGGCTATGATAGATAAGGTTATAGGCTATAACTTTGTAATAGTGAGTTTGGCTATCAGAATTTTAGTTTATAAACTATAAAGTTTTTTCCAGTTTCCCTAAAGTTTGGTCACCTGGAATCTTTCCCTTCTTTATCTCACCAATTCAATTATATTAACATATATTTTTTCTTATGAATAAACAGATATTTTTTCTTATGAATAAACAGATATTTTTTCTTATGAATAAACAGATATTTTTTCTTATGAATAAATAAGTTAGATATTTTTTCTTATGAATAAATAGATTAGTTTTTTTTATCAAAAAACTTTATTTATGCGAGTACTATTTACTGTTGGCAAGAAAACATTTGGTGGCTCTTTAAAAACTTTGAAATTTTGTAAATTGTAATTTTTGACTTCCGACTCAAAAGGTTGCCGACCCCTGCGGTAGGGTAAAACGAAATAAAGAGGAATTCAAGGCCAATATAGAGAAAGAAGGAGAAAGGAAAAACAAATAGGGAAATTGAAAAACAAAAACTGACTAACTTAACAATCCAAGGAAATTAAAACTGAAGCATGTGGGAAGACACCGTTGCGGATAGAGGATACGGCCTCCAGATATGGAGGGTAGCTGCAAATATACTGAATAAGCAGTTGCAAACAGACGACATGAGAGACTATAAAAACTTAAATATAAGTAAACTATCATGTAAATTTCTTAAAACATTCAAATTGAATTATTGCACAGGAAAACATTCTTGTTCATTAAAAAGATGTGATTAAAATTATTTCAAAATCTTGTTCATTATTTTGCACAGTATAACATACATAAAGTATTGAAACAATGATACTAGGTTAATGAGTGTAGTAATCTTGGCTAGCCAGAATAAAAGGCCCTGGAGTTCTTGTGTTAGATAATTCACAGAGATTTTCATGGCAGATAGATAAACTCAAATTCTGAGTCCATTTTTTGTAACATACGTAACACCCATTTTATTAAGAATAATATTTATGCCCGAGTGCACCATTCTCCAGTATTCTCAGCTGTTTCGTAACCTGGTAAAAGTAATATCGGGGTATTCTAAGAAAACCTGTGCACCATCGCTACATTACTTCGGTTTCCAAAGTTCAAATATTTCACGGTTACTCTGCTACGAATCCATTCCCATGGAGGAATTTGTGCTTATTTCTTCCAGGTTCTTTCTCGGCTGCTAGGTTCTCTCTCTCTCCATGCTCGTCTGCCAGTCATGGTGACTCAATAAGATGGAATGTTTACAGTGTTTCTGCTCTTTATTTATGTTAATGTAATCCTCTTTAACAGACTGTACATTTAAATAAAATAATACTTATGTTTTAAAGAATAATTCTCACATGAGGGCAATCCAAGACAACCTTGTCAAGGCAAAACAAACACCACAAAATCTCTGTTCTGGGTTCGACATAGCCTCGCTTTTATTCCCGTCGAAAAGTGGAAATTTTAGGTGCAAAGTCATGTATACAGCCATGGAAGGGCTGTTATAATTATGTTCGTGTATGTGCAAGTACGATAAATTGATCACATACCCTATATAGGCCTACCGATATGCAGACTATATCGTGATGCAAGCAGCCCTTCACTGTAAATTTAGCTTAGGCCCACTGGTTTTCCATATTTCGTTTATTTGTTGTCTTATTGTTCAGTAATAAATGCTCAAAAGGATAAACTGGAATATTATATTCAGTATATATGTCGTCTGAATTCAAACACCATAAATACTGTACTAATCGTGAAAATGAGCTCGTTACACCCACTAGCCTACTCAGTGGACCTGGTTTGGTTGCTGAGGTAGTAAGGAAGGAAAATTAGCTCTTGACCTAGGTATCAAAAATTTGATACATTATGCTGATCTCCATCTTGGAAAGAAAACCGGGGTTTTCTCACTTTACAGCTCCTTCACGGCCGGTTTGCATCTTACCTCGGTAAAAGTCAAAACCGAGCACAGTGCAACGAAAGTATGACTTTACCGGGGTAAACTAAGCAACTTTACCGCGGTATTCTGAATACCGAGGTTGGTGCACTCGGCCATTAATGTCTATTACTGATTAATAAAACTTTCACATATTCTGGAAGCACATCTTTGAATCTATCTTCTGATAGTTGTAGATGTAGATATCTCGTTCTGTAGATCCTATGTTGAGCAAGGCTCAAGGATATAGAACACGTCAGATCAGAATAAACATGCATGTTATGCAGGGTTGTTATGAAAAAGCTGGCCTGGTTTTAACCGGTTTTATCCACTTGAAAAAAGCCAGGCATTTTATCCGGCTAAAATCAAATTGAATAAAAATAATTGAAGTTCCTTTCATGTTTTTATTTCCAAACATCACAAATTTAAAAGTTACAAGCTTAGAACCTGTAGTAGGCCTACTTAGGCCTACTGAGTGCAAATGCAGAGCTACCAGTTTTATCCGCTTGAAAAAAGCCAGGCATTTTATCCGGCTAAAATCAAATTGAATAAAAATAATTGAAGTTCCTTTCATGTTTATATTCCCAAACATCACAAATTTAAAAGTTACAAGCTCAGAACCTGTAGTAGGCCTACTTAAGCCTACTGAGTGAGAATGCAAAGCTACCAGTTTTATCCACTTGAAAAATGCCAGGCATTTTATCTGGATAAAATCAAATTGAGTAAAAATAATTGAAGTTTCTTTCATGTTCTTATTTCCAAACATCACAAATTTAAAAGTTACAAGCTCAGAAACTTGAAATTGTATTTAGTGTAATTTAATACAGTGAGTCCCATGCAAGAGTTGGCCAATGACACGGGTTTCTGCGTTGCGGCGGGCACAGCAAATAAAGCCAAAATCGGTGTAATGATTCAGGTTCTTACATTTACAGTTAAAATTGCAAAGAAAATAACCCCGTACCTCATCACAAGAGATGTTGAAAATGTTCTCCTCTTGCATCCACACAATACTGGCACCATTTTAGGAAATTTTCTTTTACGCGCATAAGTTCAGCTTCCGAAATAGAGTTAATTTTTCTTGTGATATTGTCTTCAAGTTCTTCTAATGTATGGGTAATTGACCCATACACTTTATTTTTGAAGTTTCCCCATAAATAATAATCACATGCTGTTAGAAGAACTTAAAGACAATATCACAAGAGAAATTAACTCTGTCTTGGAAGCTGAAATTATGCGCGTAAAAGAAAATTTCCTAAAAAGGTGCCAGTATTGTGTGGATGCAAGAGAAGAACATTTCCTACAGATCTTGTGATGAGGTATGTGGTTATTTTCATTGTAATTTTAACTGTAAATGTGAGAACCTGGATCATTACACCGATCACGGCTTTATTTGCTTAGATATTTCACCTGATCGCTCGAGAGTTGGAACTGTGCCCGCCGCGTTGCAGAATCCCACGTCATTGGCCAACTCTTGCGTGGGACTCACTGTACCACTTCACTGTGTAATTCCCAGCAATAGTTAATTACCGTATTTACTCCAATATAATGCACCCTTAAATTGAATGCGCACCCTGATTTTGAAACTTAAAATCATAAAAAAAGAGTTTGTTAGCGAATGTAATGCGCATCAATAGTAGGATATTTTATTTGGAATTTTGTCATAGTATTTATAGAATAATGAACCAACACATAAACATTTACAGTTAACTGTCAGTTTTAGGCTTATAGGCATGGCTCATCATTATTCACTAATGTGTTCATCACTGGAATCCTCGGAGGTGCTTATTTTTTATTGCTAAATGGACAAACAAAACGTTAAATGAATGTTTCACAATAAAAGCTGATACCGCTCTTAAATGAGTTTAAAATCAACAATGCACAATATTCCACATTTGCACTATAGAACTGATAAAAACAATTTTTTCATTATGTTTCAGATTAAATTTCATATGGTGTAGGCTAACAATAAAATGAACGAAGTCAAGAATTATAGCAATGCATTGTTATGTTGATCAATACTACCTCCGACCTACGAAACGGATTTGTACTAGAATTTAACACGCACCTCAGTATTGAAATCTACAAATGGACAAAAATAGGCACGTTATATTCAAGTAAATATGGTAAATTCACCATTCATCATAAGACTCTTGCATATTTGCTTTATTCTGCCTGCTGATGTATACAAGCTTCTGGGCTTTTTCATTGCCTAGTCTGTTTCTCAATTTTGTTTGTATTAACCCAAATGAAGAAAATACTCTTTCGATTGATGCAGAACTGGCCGGCATACAATGTAAAGATTCTATGGCTTGACAAAACTCTAGCGATAGGTGATTACACTCCTGATATGTGTAATTGATGGAGAAATAAGTATAAAAAATCCCTTTAGGTAGGCCTACAGGGCACAGGCTGAGGTAGATTTCATAGTGCTTTTTATTGAATTTATTGGGGTAAGTGTAGAATAAAAATGGAAATATTTTTTTTTATAAAAAGAGAGTTGTTAATTATGTATTAATTGATATATTTTATTATTTCATTTCTAATTTGGCCAAGGATTATTGTTCTAAAGATATTTAACTATTATTTTTAATATTTCTAACTTTATTTCATTGGTAATTTTAGCCTCAGTTGGTCCTCATAAATTCATTTCGGCATGCCTATTGGCTGAGGTATATTTTAAAGTGTTTTTGACTTTCAAAAATTCAAATCTCTCCTTATATGAGCGCTATCAAGAAACTAGTTGTTGATTTAAAGATTACTCATCAAGAGCTTTTCAACGATACCCCACAAGACATGGTTTTAAAAATTTTGAATTTCCACCCTCACCCCCACAACCACTGAATCATTGGTGTCTAATTTATGCAGACAAAGTTTCCCTCTAAATCCCATAAGGCCCTAAATATAATTTTTTCAAAATCTCAACCTGCTCCCACCTCCCCCAACCAGGAAAAATTGATTTTAGCCGGCTAAATTTGATTTTAACCGGCTAAAATTGAAAAAAACCACTGGTCAAGTCTTTTTCAATTTTAGCTGGCTTTTTTACAACCCTGATGTTATGACAACCAGTGGCGTAGCGTAAGGGTAGACTTTGAGACTGAGTCTACCTGAATAATATAAGGAAATAGTGGATTCATAAACAAATAAATAAAGGCAGCAACAACCAAGCCATTAATCATTATAAACTCATTAGCCGTGTCATCAAAATATTTTTCGCCATTGCATGCCCCAACGCATAAAGCATCAATTTGTGGTGCCGCGTGCTTAGGCAGCCTCAAAATCTTATGATGCGGCAGTGAAGACAAGCGAGCTGAGACTAGCGATGCTTCAAGCCAGTCCAGTTTCATCAAGTGCGAGTTATATGATTTCTCCCACTAAACGTTAACTTACTCGTTGTGAAGACAGGCTAATTTGTTTCGCAAGAGCGGCATAAAGTCACCACCAAAGAAACTGGTGGAATTTTTGAGAACGCTAGTCTCTTCACTCAAAACTGTTCGGCGGCACTGAGCTGTGACATAATCTCCCGCATCACACCGCCAAATTTGAATTTTAAATTCACAAAAACGGATTTTATAACCCCCAGCATGTGTTCTGCCGCTCTTGAAATACTCACGCTACTTTCTCTACCTTAATAAAATTGTTACTATTTTCTCTCGTCTGATTCCAGCTCTTAGAAAACACAACACAATGTTCTCTACCTTAAACGTTAAAATTACAGTTTTCTCCCTCGATCTCTGGGAATTCTCACGCGACTTTTCTACCATAATAAAATTGTTCCTATTTTCTCTAGCCCTATTCTACCTCTTGAAAAACTCACAGAACTTTTGTACCATAAGAATTAAAATAACTATTTTCTCGGGTCTTCTTCCATCTCAGGGAGCTCTCCATGACTTACTCTGACCTAATTATTATAATTTTTTTTTAAATTTTCTCTTGTCTTATTCCATCTCTTTGAAGACTCTCACACTTTCTCCAACAGAAGCATTGAAATTACTATTTTCTCATGTCTTATTCCATCTCAGGGAGCTCTCACACGACTTGCTTTACCCTAATAATTTATTTGTCATTTTCTTTCGTCTTATTCTTCCTCTTGGGAAACTCACACAACGATCTGTATCTTAAGCAACAAAGTACTGCTAACTATTTTCTCGCAACTTATTTCACCTGTTAAAACATTCGCACAACTATCTCTAAGTTAAGCATAGAAATTACTATTTTCTCGCGGCATATTCCATACCTGACAACTCTCGCATGACTTTATAACCTTGTTAAATAATTGACTGTGTAGAGATAATATTATGAAAAGTTAAGTAATACTGAAAGAAAAAAAAAAGAACTGATGCCATAAGTAGTCTCTTCAGATACCTGCTTTCTCGAAGACCGCTCGAGCATGAAGCCGGACAATAGATTGAAAAAGGAAAGAGTACGGTAACATAAACATTACATTCCTCATCATTGGACTGAGTGCAGTGTTAGTTTACCTTAAAATTGTGATTATTTCCGTGTTGCACATTTTAATATAATAGATATGGATAACACCGTTTTCGACTTTATCTTATGAACCAAAGGGTAAAAACCAACTTCTAAGCTTGATTTAGGCGTTTTTCTAAAATTGAATCTTATACTTTATTTTTTTTAAATCTATGTAACTTGGTTTAGTTTAAAATCCAAATCCACTAAAATTCGATAATAGTTAATAAAGATTGTGGTACTAATACTAATACTACTACTAGCTGACTGGTAATAGTAGTAATAGTAATAATAATATACTTATATAGGTATATACGAAATCGAATCCATGTGCATGATATTAACATTATTTTATTATTTTAAACACTGGGAATTCGTGTATCATTTGAACAGTTATAAATTCATATTTTAAAATCCAGTTTACCCAGAACCCAACGTCAAGCTACGCCACTGATGACAACAATATACAAAACTGTAAGCTGAAAAACTTATGCAAGCTGGAAATATTCATTCATATTGTAGAAGGTGTGAGTTATTAAAAATTCCTTGAGAGATCTTTTGAAAGATTTGCATTTGCTTTTAATACACAATTTAATGTTTCTGGGAAGCTTATTGTAAATCTGTATTGCGGAATAATAAGCACCCTTCTGAAAGAGTTTTAATGAATTAGCTGGTATATGTAAATCATTCGTGTTTCTGGTTGTACGTCCATGTATAGGCCTACTATAATTAGTTTGAAATTTATCAGTATTTTCTACCATATAACACATTACTGAGTAGGCCTATATATACTCCCCTGTGAGAGTGAGGACTTTTAATTTTTCAAATAGCGGTTTACAAGATTCTCTTTTTTTTTTCTCCCACTTATTATTCTTATTGCACGTTTTTGTAATCTAGGCTAAATATTTTCTCTCTATGGGAAGAGTTGCCCCAGAATATGATTCCGTATCTCATTACAGAGTGAAAATATGCAAAATATACCATCCTGTTTTAATATATCGTCCGCCGCCGTGGTCTTGTGGTTAGCCTCTCTGACTACAGATCCGTCGGCCCGGGTTCGATTCCCAGTACCTCGGATTTTTCTGAGGAAGGGAGGTATGGTAGGGGTGCACTCAGCCTCGTAATTCAAACTGAGGAGCTACTTGATAGATAAGTAACGGCTCCGGTCAAGAAAACCACCATTAACGTCCGTGGGTGTCGGCATGCTGACCACATGCCCCCCAATCCTGCCATCTGCCTACGGGAGATGACGCTGCGGTCGGGTGGTAGGCCAAGTCCCTCCAGGGATGTAGCGCCACGGAGTTTAGTTTAGTTTAGTTTTAATATATCATTCAAAATTCTTAAAGCGAAACATGCTGGACTCAGAGTTTTGGACTTAACTTATCATGTCAATGTGTACCTTCCAGTCAAGATTTTGGTCGATTTGTAGTCCTAAGAATTTTATGTTGCTAATTTCTTCTATGATTTGTGTTTGATAATCAGTTATAAGGTTTGAGATGCATCTGTGTTTTGTTCTGAATTGAATAAAGTGGTTCTTTTCAATATTAAGTGTCATTTTATTAGCTAGAAACCATGTAATTAATTTGTGAAAAGCCTTTGTAGCTATTCTTCATAAATGTTCTTGTGACTTTCCTGCTACAAACGTACACTAGTATCATCCGTAAAAAGCAATACCTTTGATTCGTCGCTTAAGTTATACGGCAGAGGACAGACAACTTGCCTGGAAGGACATGTAATAAGAACAGAGGAACATCGGAAGCTACGTCAGTTTACGGAAGCAAAGCCGCAGGGGCAGAGACCCGTAGGAAGACCCAGAATAACATGGGAGGATGTGGTAAAACAGGTGGCAGGAAGAAGGGAGAAGACAATACATCAACTACGAAGCATGGCCAGGGACAGAGAAAGTTACAGAAGATGGATACGAGGACATCCCCTAACACTGCACAGAGCGGCATAAATAGGGAAGATGAAGAAGAAGAAGAAGTTATACGGCAAATCATTGATGAAAATTAAAAAGATCAGAGGTCTCAGTATCGATCCCTGAGGTTCTCCATTTTTAACAACCCCTAAGTTAGATTCATTCTATCCCGACAGGTATGGTTTGAACCACTTAAGTGTTAAATTATCCAACCCATAATGATTCAATTTCTGAAGTAAAATTTCATGATTTATCCAGTCAAACGCTTTAGCATATGTCTTTTTATCTAACGCTTCCAATATTTCTGTGGTAAGTTGAAATGTAGCATTCTCAGTGGACATGCCACTTCTAAATCCAAACTGAGATGAAGTAAGAATGTCATTCAAATTAAGATGGTGTATTATGCTGTTGTACATTACTTTTTAAAAAACTTTTGAAAATGAGGTTAAGAGCGATATAGGTCTATAATTTGATGGTATGTTTTTGTCGCCTTTTTTAAACAGGGGCTTAACAATAGCATGCTTCAGTCTTTCTGGAAATATTCCACTTTCTAATGAACAATTACATATACTGTAAAACCTCGTTAACATGAACTCGCTTACGACGAACACTCTGTTAATAAGAACAAAGATTTGGTCCCAGCAAAGATGTATTGTTTCTTACGAAAGTTTTGTCGGTTACCACGAACTGCAAACTGTTTTTCTGTCCCTTGAATCTTGAAATGTCATTTAACACAAACTTCCAAAGCTTTTCAAATTGTTATTTCCTGTTCTTCCTTCGCTAGGCATGCAAGAAATGAAGTTAAACATAAACCTTTATTAAATTCCTGGTTGCTTATGTGAATGGCTACGAGTAATTGGATTAACATTAACGCTAGCTGGTGCAGTCGCTGGACAATCAAGAGCATCGTGCCACCAACAATCGGGTTATAACGTTTCTTATTTTATTTTTCTCTTCATTCAAACATAACCATTACAATTTCATCATACGTTGCATTAAAACTTGTAAGCAGTAAGTCAGACTCTTATCATGGCCAAGAGGAAGCAGACAAGCATAGACCTGCAAACAAAACTAAAAATCCTAGCGAAAGTAGATTGTGGTGCATTGAAGAAAACGACTATTGCTGAACAGTTTGGAATTGCCAAGTCCACAATAATTAAAGATCGTGAAAAATTTTCCTACAATATCCGAATCATCTGCTGGGTTTACTGAAGCTGTGAATACAGTTGGCCGTGAAGTTTCAAGGCATTTTCGTTCCCATCAGCGACAGCGCAACTTGAATTTTTCAACAGGAAATGATATATGTAAAGTAGTATTTTTTAAAGGTAGGCCTAATTACATAGCCTACTTTAGCATGTAACAGTATTTTCTACAATAGTGTACCGGTATATACCCTAAGGGTTCATTTAAAAAAATAGTCCCTGGTTAGCACAAATTTTTTTAACATGAACCCCTCATTTTTCGGTCCCTTGGAATTCATGTTAACGAGGTTTTACTGTGTGACTGAGAGGTTTACTAAGTTCAGGTGAGCAACTTTTTAATAACTTATTACTTATCTCATCCCATCCAAATGGGTTTTTACTTTTGAGCAACTTGATTATATTTTCAATTTCTATAGAGGACGTCAGTTCGATTTGAAATTTATGGTTCAGAACTGTAGATTTTGTCAGTAGGTCTACTGCTTTAATACCAATATTATTTGTAGGAATACATTTCTCTGCAATATGTGACTGTTAAAAGCATTTGCAATATCCGATATGTTTTCTGTCTTGATATGTTAGGGACATACAATCATTGTTTCCCTTTGTTCTCCCTGTTTTGCTTTTTATTAAATTCCATATAGTCTTAACTTTATTGTTTGATTTACTACCGGTAATTACTTGTGAAAAATGCCTGCTCTTTGCTTCTTTAATGACTTCTTCAGTATATTGCAATACTTTTTATGGTATTTCTTATGAGTTTAGTTGTTACTGGTTCTATATCTAAAATAGAGCTCTCTTTTGTTTGCACATGATATTTTAATACCAGTAGTTAAACATGGTTTATTTCTTAAATTAGGTAAGTTAGCAATTTTCTTTTTTTGAAAGTTGGCCTCAAAATGTCGTGACACAATGTTTAGGAATTCGTTTAATTTACTATCTACTTTGTTATAGGAAAACATAGATTCCCAGTTTTCATTCGCAAGATCTTGTTTGAAATTTAAAATTGAAGCTTCATTCATTATTCCAGTCATTTTACTGGGTATGTTAGTTGGTTTGTTCAACACTAACATCTGTGCATCTGGGTCTGATCAATGAATATAGCCTATTATCTATTATTGTTCTCGAGTTGTTTTGAATTCTAGTTGGAAAGTTTACTGTGAAATCTAAATTATTACTACCTAGTCTGGTCTTTATTTCACTATTAATTGAAAAGTCTACATTAATGTCCCCACACAGTATGATACTTATGTTATTACTATATAGTGAATTAAGAACCCTTTCTAACTGATCCATAAAATAATTGAAATTACCTGATGGTGCTCTGTAAATAAGTTAGTTAGTATTACAAATATATCGTCAGTCTCTACTCTGGCTGAGCAACATTCAAAATCCTGTTCCTTGTAGAATGAACTGGTGTCTGTATCACTAAAATTTAAGTTTCTTTTGATAAATATACTCACACCTCCACATTTTATGGAACATCTACAAAAGTTTGAACACAATGAAAAATTATCAATTTGTAATTGTTCCAGCTCTGCCTCTGCACAGTGGTGTTCTGTTAAACAAATAGGCCTAACTTGAATTTTCGGCTTATTAGAATTAATTGCATCCAAAATTGCATAGTTAAATTCTTCAATTTTTTTCAAGTCCCCTTTTAGTTCTATTTTGATGTAATAATGTAAATGATGTATTAGTTCTAGCTGAAGCCCTGGATGTATTACTACTTTTTAGTTGAGGTATGCATATAAGTTGTTTGTTTCTTTCATTTAGATTCCACCAGCTATGAAAGGAATAGGCCTGTTACAATCAGATAAATTAAACCTCAATTCCTCAGCAACCAGTTTTGCCAACGTCTTCTTCCCTCGAGAGTTGAGGTGGTGTCCATGTCTAGTATATTCTTCCCTTCTTAAGCTATTAACAGATAAAACATTAAAATTAGCATGATTACCAGAGAAATTCCACAACTTATCATTTACAGCTTTTACCTTGGATTGAAGCGAGGTCTTGTACCTGTGGAACAATTCAACAAAATCTACATAGTGTGCATGGTATTTTCAGAAATACTATTAAGGTCAGCTTCAATTGAATTGATTCTGTTTCCACCTCCTCCAATAATCACCACCCGGTCATCCTTAGAGTATCCTGTCAGTCCTTTGATACCTGTAACAACATCTTTTACCATAGCACTAGGCTTACATAGGCTATACATTGAACTTGGAAATAGTCTCCTACGACATCTTGGAGAGCAGGTTCCATGTGTCTGGCATGACTTCTACCTAGAATTAATTTTTTTCTTCTTATTAGTGGGCCTACTTGTAGTTGCTGGTCTAGGTGGCTGTTCATCTGCTTCATCTCCAGTAATATCTAAAACAGAAAATCTATTGTTAGTACTGACACGGTGTTGTGAGTTCTGCAATGCCGTCACATTCTGGCTGGAAGTTCTTCTTCTGCGACTACTCAATACATCTGTGAAAGAGACAAACCTGGAAGTAAAATTTACATCATTACTTTTCATTAGGTTCAGCTTGCAGGTTACAATTTACATGTCTTCCATGAAGTTCAGCTTGCAGTTTCTTAACATCGTCCTGTAACAAATCAATAGCACATTTTAGATCAGTAATTTCCCTGTCCTTGATACACAGTTTACATATCCAATCTCCATCAGGAACGTCATCCATACATAACCTAACACATTTAAAATGGTACCATACATCACATGAATCACACTGTATACCTTCATCTACGTGATCAGTACAATTTCCACATAACCCGCTGGAAGTCATTTCTGCAATAGAGAAAGAATAAAAAGTTAGTAAAATCAGAACAAACAATAATAAAACAAAGGAAGAATAATAATATTAAAGTGACGATAGTAGGCGTGTCTGTGAACATCTGATTTCCTAACAAGATGGTGGATAGCTACAAGTGTAGGCTATTGCAATTTGTAAGTTAAATAATGAAGGCTTTAATTTGATTAACTTGCAAAATTTATGTTTGAGGAACAAAAGTATATTAACTGCAATTATATTTAAAAGTAATAACTCAGATACTAGCTAATTAATATTGAAAAACTATAAAGATTCTCAGAGCTCACACGCAGCACGTCCTCACAGTCTCCAGTTCCAGTTAATACTGTATTTTAATCACTGTAGGGGTCTAAATTGCTTCCAAATGTGACATACGTAACAATGGAATGGCTCTTTAATGAAATTTGTTTTTCAAAATTCAAAGTGAAAATTTTGATTTTGAATTTTAAAAAAGTACATTTTTAAAAATTTTCAAAAAATCTTAGGAAATAGGTTATACCAATGTTAAATGATGTACTAAGTTTGAAAATGGGATGGGAATGGGTTCATAGTTTAAAATTAAAACATTATCACTTTAAGATTAAAATAAGGTCATATTAACTTATATGTCCCAATGGAAAGCATAATAAAATAATTTCAAGAAATAAATGGAAAGCATAATAAAATAATTTCAAGAAATAAATGGAAATAAGAGTAGTAACAATCACATGCTTGACAACTTGTTGTTCAATGGAAATACATGTCTAATGCCTAGGGGCAGTATTTTTTGGTAAGAACGATAAATACAAAATTTTATAAAATGTCCATTAGCTATATTTAGCTTTTATATGCTTAAAATACCAATATGAACCGAATTGAATCCACAAAATATTGCGAAATTTACTCCATTCCACGAAATGTGTCTATAAGCACGAAATATGCCTCTTCTGTCCGTAAAGTGAGAAATGAGCACGAAAATGTGCCTTAAATTCACAATATTGTGTTTTGGTGTAGGCATACTGTATTTTTTATTTCTTAGCAGCATGCTTTTTTCTGCTGTTTCTGTGGCTGTCGAAGATTTACCGATATATATCGATCTTTGTGATTGATTACAATGATTGCAGAATTTACGCAAAGATTGTCTTTGACTTGGTTTGTACTATTGAGTACACTCTTTTCCTGCTATCTCTTTGCCAAGTTTGCGATGCCTAGGATCGATTACAGCAGAAGATTGTGGAATGTTTGTTACTTGTATTCAACAGATTTCGTCTTTTATCCACAGTGCAGTGGTATGGTTGGCACTTCTGTTTGCAAATGGCTATCTGATGGTGTTTAGTAGAAATTACGATAACATTTCTCGTCATTATATTTAAACATTAACTAGATAATCATGCCTAAATCGAAAGTTACTTCAGTTCATACAAGGGCAGAAGAATATAGAAATGAGGGAGGGAGGTGTTAGTTCATGTAAATAAAGATGCAACATTTATCAGTGCACAATGTAGTATAAAGTAATTTATTTCACGAAATACCCACCGAAATAGATGGAAGTTAACACCGAAATCAGCCATTTTATTTCACCAATAAATCAGGGCCCTACTAATGCCTTTTGGGCTTGCAAAGTGCCATTTTAAGATAGTGACATAAATCCTTCTGGTCAGTGTCACAGGATTTACTGTACAATACATCTGTGAGAGGTCAGGCCCGTGGAAATAATAATAATATAAATTTTATTGTCATTAGACTACAATTACATAGTAATAGACGTCAATCTTAAAATTAGGGATATAAATACATTATTAAACAGTAAAACATTAAAATGCCATCATTATGTATCCAGAACTCCACTCAACTTACAATAAACAGTTGAGACATACAGATAGGACTTACATAAATATGTAAGGCAACTTCATCTTTGTATATATTAATACCGTATAAATATAAAGATTGACCACTGTCATAATTTTTTCTTGGACAAATAGTGGTTTGCAATGTGCTCTAAAATTAGATCCCGCAATAATCCTAATAGCCCTTTTTTGCAGATTTAATATGGTGATGATGTGTTTTGAATCGCCCCAAAGAAGCAGTCCATATTGCAATATACTTTGAAAGTGCTCAAAATACGCTGTTTGTAAATATGTGAATTGTATTGTGTGTTTAAGTCTGTGTAACAGATAGATGGCCTTAGAAAGCTTAGATGAGAGTCCCTTTATATGAGGATATCAAGTTAGTTTATCGTCAATAATAATCCCCAAGAACTTAATGTTGTCGGAATGCTGATTTTTATTTACTTACGGGTCTCGCAGGGAAAATAAAAGGTGTTGCGTTTTGCTCTCACTTAACATGAATCCATTAATGCCAAACCATTGAAAAGCTCTAAGCATTGTATTGTGTGTAAGTAATTCCAGTTTACTAGGATCGTCACTAACATTAAAAAATGTTGTATCATCAGCATAGAGTATGGTTTGAGTACCCAGGAACGAAAGGAGATAATTAATTACTACGAGGAAGAGAAACGGACCAAGCACTGATCCCTGCGGTACGCCTACCTTATTCATGGCTATGCCAGACTTTACTTTGTCAAAAGAAACTACTTGTTGTCTGGTTGAAAGATACGACCTCAAGAGATTTAAGCTTGTATGTCTAAGACCATAGAAAGATAATTTATTGATCAAAACCTCGTGATTTACACAGTCAAACGCCTTGCTCAGGTCACAAAATGTGGCCTGAGCAAAGAGTCCTTCCTCAAAACCATTTAGTACTAAATTAACAAGGGATTCAACTGCAGTTGTAGTGGAATGGTCCTTCCTGAAACCAAATTGTGCTGGAGTCATGATATTATTGTCTTCAAAGAATTTAGAAAGTTGACGATAGATAAACGTTTCGAGAATTTTCGCAAAAACCGGAATGATTGATATGGGCCTATAGCTAGAGGGTATGTCTGGATCGCCCTTCTTGAATACAGGTATAACTCTCGAGATCTTAAGTTCATTTGGGAAATAACCTTCGTGTAAACAGATATTAAAACAATGCGTTAACGAATTAACTACGGAAATTATGACCTTTTTTAGTAGATTGGTAGATATGTCATAAATATCTAAGCATTCAGAGGGTTTCATCTTTTTGACGATGTTAATTACATCATACTGTGTGACTAAGGCAAAATTATCAAATTTTTGTAAATTGTTATATGTTAAGAGGTTGTTTTTCATTATGTTGTCCACTTTTGTACAGGAACTCTCAATAGAACTGCTAATATCTAAGACTGAATTTATAAAATAATTATTAAAAATCTCTGGGGATATTCTTATATTATCCTTTTTCGTGGGCTTAACCACTTTATTAATCATGTTCCATGCTGCTTTCTGTTTATTGCTGGAGGTATTTATGACACATGTGTTAAATTCTTTTTTAGCCTGAAGCATGGCCATTTTATACTTCTTTCTATATTGAGTAAGAGCTACTTTGTAGACATCCGTTCTACTATGCTTATGTAATTCTCGTAATGTCATTAGTTTGTTTTTCATTTCAACAAGGTGAGGAGTATACCATGTATTGTTTTTAGTGTTTTTTCTACGTACGCATTTTTTGATAATATCTTTACATTTCTTTTGTGGCATACATTCATTAAAGATACGCATAAAGTTGTTAATAAAACTCGAAACATTTTCTTTGTCACTTAAGTTACCCATTTGATCAGTTTTGTTCAGGATTGAAGCCCAGTCCATTTCTACAAGAGAGACATTTAGTTTCAAAATTTTTTCTTCACTAATGGGCCTTGTAATCGATATCTTAGTATCCGTTGTAATCCCTTTAGTAAAACAACAAATATCCTTATAATTAAATTTGAAAGTCAGAGCCATATGATCAGACAGTGGGAAGTCTATGATTTTTGTAGAGTTCTGCAGAAGTTGTAGATTGGTAAAAACATTATCCAGACACGCAGAGCCTCTCGTAGGATTGTTATTTGTGAATCTGAGGTTAAACTGCCTTAATACATTGAGTAAATCGTTGACTGTTTTCTTATTAGTATTGACATCAAAGTCCGCATTGACGTCCCCTCCTATTATGTTGTTATATTTATTGTATTTAGTCCTAAACAGGTGCATTAACAAACTATATAAGTTAGTTTATCTAGAAATATATGTGTTACCATTAGGTGATCTGTATATGGAAACTATAATTCATTTCAAAGTGGCAAGGGCCCCAGGGACATATTTTCCTGGGCCCCCGTCAAATTTTAAATTTACTACCCGACTCACCCTTTATAATGCATACAACAAAAATATTTTGTAATGATATTACATAATTATTAATTGCCAGAATGGTACCGGTACTTTACAAGATTGTCTGGTAGACAGGAAAATATCTGTCTGTCTGTCTGTCTGTCCGTGTGTCTGTAAGGGCGATAACTGCTTTATCGGATATTCATAAAACTTGGTATACCATTTATAATGCATATGGGACGAAGCCTATTGATTTTGGACAAAATCGGTTAACTGATGCTGGGCACGAGACAAAAATACATTAAAATGTTCTAATTAGGACCAATTTTATTTGTATGTACCAGTTTAATCTTTTGAAAATTATGATTTTAAATGCCAAACATTAGTTAGGCCTACTGTTGAGTCCAAACGGATTTCTGCTTCTACTTTTCAAAAATAGCAGTTTGTCTTCAAGAATAATCTGTTTCAGATTAACTGATTAATTCCATGTCGCCATTATACGACAGGACAATGCAAATAAAATTAACACATAAAACATAACTTAAGCTGTTTATTGACTTACAACCAATTTTATTTTAGAGTAAATTTAGAAAGTAACAAATAAAACCTGGTCGGCCAGGGGGCCCGGCCCCGGGGCTATAGCCCTGGCTGCCCCTCCCTCTCGTTGGGCCTGTGAGAGGTATCCATAATGCATCAAGCTTTCATGATAGTGATGGTCCAGCTAGAAGAAGGAGCGTTACTTTCATTTTGTCATGCTCACTATTCTCCAGCATAAGCTAGCCACTAGTTCTTATCATACACGATGGGGATGTACCTTGTCACAAACGTGCTAATTGGTATTTGTCTGGCGATCTTTTAACATCTACCGGTACTAGTAATTATTGTGTCACTTTAGAAAACTTTTTTACAATTTTTTTTATGTACTACAGTCAACAGGTATGAAAGTGTAATGTTGTTGAGTTCCTTGAATGGTATTTGCATGACTGGAACAGTCTTTTAGAAATGTTTCTGACAGCACGTAATCCTCCAGCATTGATGTGAATAGTAGGCCTATATTTTAAAGTGCCTATTCATAAAGGTGGAGAGGAGTTAAAATTTCGTTTTCATAGGGTTCTTGCAAGCTATTTCTAGCTGCAAGTGTCTTAACTCCATCACAAGGCCTTTTTCAATCTGTTGTGGCTGAAAAATCGTATTCAGCATCATTGTTAAAGTCTTGCTTTTGAAATGTTTTTTTTTTAATTTTTAAATTGGACAGCTCATCCATCAGAAAAGAACTATTCCAAATGTTGTAGTAAAAAAGTGAATGCATTTTGTTTGAAAGGTGTGCAACTGTAGGCCTAAGGTGTTCTAAGCAATCAGAAATCACAACATAACTCAAATGAAGTTGTGTTTCTTCTTTGAAAGGTGTATGTTCGTGCAAGCTACAGGTTTTACTAGCATTTTTATTCATGTCTAGTTATTCTTTCTGTTCAAACTCTCTGCTAAATCTATTTGCATTAACTCAGCAGTTTTCAGCGGATTGATACATGTTCTTAGCGCTCTTTCTTCGGCCATATTTCCGGCAGGTGCATATTTGAGAGGCCTCGCGCCTATTCATCGGCGTCACGCCAATTCAGTCAGCATCTAGCATTCACATGAAACAGTTCATTGTGAATCGCTTCTACAATTCGCGCCTTTCAAGACAATAGCAGCAGTGACTTTTGCTCTTAAATTGCGAATTAATGCACAATACTTTAAGATACAAGTATTGTCTTGTGCGGGTAATTAATCTACATTAATTACAGCAATTTCATTAGCATCGGCTTATTAGATTCGTCTATTACATTCGCAATAGTTCGAGAGCATTGTGCAACCCACGCGTTCACATTGAATCAGCTATTAAGTTTATTATCTTCAAGATTTAAGTGTTAAATCATCCTAAAACGGAATACCGCAATTATTCCAAGTGTTTTGATATAAGAATCTTCACTGGCATAAATACAGAACATTTATTGCCACGTGGCCAGCATTCCCGCCAATTCAGTACATTGGTTATGCAAGTGTTGCAAGCATATTTCAGCTTACTTGTTATTCAGTTTATCATTCAGTCAATTCAGTGCATTTATTTAACCATATATCGTGTGAATAAAAGAGTTCCATAGTTTATTACATGTATAAGGTTTGTTTCCAATGTTACATTCCGTGGACCTCTGTTCCCAGCGACCTCGATTAGTTCATCTAGCTCTCCTCCCTTTTTTATTATTGTTTAAGACAATAATTGGTCCTCCGCTACCAGAGATTCTTTTTAACATTCTACCATAATGAATAGAATGAGAAAGTGTGATGACTCCACCGCTAATACAATGGTGGGTATAGGGAGAGCGGCGGTCCACCGAAACACTGGCAGCACTTTCGTTTGCGTTTCAACTTCTCAATGCTGCATCATGATAGTTTGGCATATTATGATTAAACTCGCAATCTTTAATTAACCCTTGGTCCTATTTCTGTGAAATTTGTCCAGAAATAATCTGCACAACACAGTCCTTCTGATGGTTAAAACAGAGACTTAAAAAATGTGGACATAAATGTTTTTATTTCATTATATAAACATCACCAATTGCACAAAATTCATGGAGGGTGAAACGGAATTTGACTATGCGACAATTTTTTTCATTTTTGTGTCCCGTAAAAACTTCAAGCGAGAAAGTTTTAGTGAAATATTTCAACTTTATTTTAAATTCAGTACCACCTTTATATCTTGAATGGTTTACGAGTAATTGAGTGGTAATTATTCCGAGCGCTACAGCTGAATGAATGATGTGGGACGATCGTGAAATGTTGAGGGTGAAGCAAATTTGAATATGCGAAATTTATTATTTTATTTTTGTGTCCAGAAAGAGATCAAGCGTGTAAGGTTTAGTGAAATATTTGGATCTTATTATAAATCGAGTACCACCTATATATCTATAATGGTTAACGAGTAATAGTAATCACTCTAAAGCTAAAGCTATCAGAATGGTATTGAGGTATTAGCAGGCATCTTTTCCATAAAATACCAGCAATAACGTAAACATTTTTACATAATTTATTCGTGGACTCAATAATAAATACTATATTAACTGACTACTTGTACCCATACTGCAAGATTGACCCGCTGGGGAAAAGGAGTAAATGAAGCTTAGTAAAGCTGCTCTACTTTTATTTATGCATTTATTGGATTATTTATCATATTTTATGTTCACTTATGTTAGTGATTTTTATATATAATTATCATAGCAAATGTCTTATTAGTTTAATATCTTGTTCCTTTTTTTAATATAATTTAACAACATAAGACGTACAGTCGGTCAAATAAAAAACGTCGGGACTCGTATGCAGTTAAAATTAAAGTTTTAGCGCATTAGTTCATAAGTTCCCTATAAAAAACATAAAATACAGGTCATTTTTGGAACATATGAGGCCATGCGACAGGAGGGAAAAATGAACAACGCGGAAAGCTCAACACACGATATTCAACTTAATGTATTGTCATAATTCATTTTGCTTTGTGTCATCGCCACATACAAATGCTAAAGTGAGAGAAAGTGTAGTTAGGGCTGTAATTGACCTGCATTTTTCGGCCTCTGAAGCAGCGAGAAGGTTCCATATTTATGAAAGAGCAGCTCAGTGCAATGGTGCGAACTTTACTATAATGCGACCGGAAGTTTTCATAGGAAGCGTGGATCTGCGGAAGGCCGCGTTTTTCGATGCTAGACTGGTTGCAGAAGTTGAGCGTAAGTAATTGATTTTGCACCGGTACCGGTACCGGTATTATAAAATAAAATCTTTAAAAAATGCTCCTTGAATAAACATATTCCTCGCGAATCTATTAATTACACTGGTCTACAAAAAATTTAAAGTTCTCTATCTTGAACAAAAATAGTCCATTCCAACTAATTAGAGGTCGAAGAACAAGAATATGACACCAGAAATTTTTTGTTAGCTCTTGGTTCAAAGATATTCATATATATACATGTATGTATGGAACTTCTCCCTTTGGTTCCTTACTATGTAATTATTCACTCTGAGCGTTTCTCTTTTTTTGGGTTTCGTTTGTAATCTACTTCTGGGGCATCTCTCATGACATTCCAGCAATAGTCTGCAAGCATAGATGAGTTCCACTTGCCCTGATACCTTCTTTCCATTGTTGAAATGTCTTGATGGAAGCGCTCCCCGTGTTTGTCAGTCACAGCGCCACAATTGCTTGGAAAGAAGTCGATATGTGAGTCCAAAAAGTGTATTTTCAACGACATATTACAACCTAGCTCTTGGTATGTCCTCAGAAGTCCATTAACAGCTAATTTGTAATTTTCAGTTCTTCGATTTCCCAAGAAATTGTGAACAGCATTTTTGAAGGCTTCCCACGCTGCTTTCTCTTTCCCTTCAATGACCCTATTAAATATTTCATCCTTCAACAGCTCACGAATTTGTGGTCCAACGAAGATTCCCTCTTTGAGCTTTGCATCACTGAGATTTGGGAATTTTGTCTTTCAATACTTGAAAGCTTCTTCTTCTCGATTCATCGCTTTGACTAAATTCTTCATAAGTCCGAGCTTTATGTGTAAAGGTGGCAATAAGATTTTATTACGGGAAACTAAGGGAGGGTACTGTATATTCTTTTTCCCAGGTTCCATCATTTTCCTTTCAGGCCAGTTTTTTCGTATGTAGTGTAATTTCCTGTCGCGACTATCCCATTCGCAATGGAAGCAACAATACTTTGTGTATCCTAACTTATTGCTGAGAATTAAGAGCACATAGGTTCTTTAAGCACAACAATGGACATTAATGTAAACAAAATGGCTTGTCTAGAAACAAAATACAGCATGGCATACACAGTGTTAAAAACCTTCATTTGTAAAAAAACATTACCAGCTTTGCAAAATTTTCCTCTAACATAAAATGAATTCCTGTTTATCAAGCTAAGTAAACATTTTAAACTTCATATCCGTTTATGTCACATCAAAATGAATGGGAATTAACTATTTTTAACTCGGATAGATTTTTTTGTAGACCAGTGTTATTAATATTATAAAAATTTGCAACCAAGAATATGGCGGATTTGAGGCATATAGCCACAGCCTTCCATACATGTTTGTTTTGGAACAAAACTGACTAAATAATCAAGAAAATACATAGATAGACAAGAGGCGTGTGTGAACCTAACCTTAAGTCTTCCTGTACATGCGCATATGCTCGTTCGTGATACTTAATCAAATACCGCCCGACGTTTTTTATTTGACCGACTGTACATCAGTTACAGCGAACGGCGAATGGTCGAGGGTTTGAGCAAATAGCGGGCTGTAGTTAAGGCAAGAAGATTTAATTTTTTTATGAAAAAATCAGGGAAAATGCTTTGAAATATTGTGTGATATATGTAGAATGCATTGCAAAACAATTTTTGCGTATGTGCGTCTTTATCGGATGTTGAGACGCCAATTTTAAAGATCATGCGCCCTATTTTTGTAGTGCTGCTTATGAAATTTTCCGTGCCCTGCAATTCACAAACCATCCCTTAGTTTATATTATCTCTGTTCACATAATTTGTACACAGATCTACACTTTTGACCGTGTTTCACCTACATAGCTTACCCCATACAGCCAGGAGAAAATTAATATTAATATAAATAATATTACTATTAATACAATATTAATACAAATTAATACTCAGTAATATTCTTATACAATGTAATATTAATTTATAAAATATCCCTTAGCTGTTTTCTACCCTAATTATACGTTAGATATATAAGCATTCATGAGCCACAGATTATTGTCTCTGTTGGAAACTACATGAGAATAATTCTATTCTAATTATACGTTGTTGGGCCATTCCAGAAAAAAGTCAACCAGGACATGGATTTCTAAAAATGAATCTAATTAGAAAGTAAAACCATATTTATGTAGGGGAAGGATTATATTTCACAGGAATATTTTGTTTTTTGAAGATATATTTTATTTAGTGCAGTTAGGAACTCATGGAAAAAGAACCTCTTTTACACCAAGTATGTGACTGAATTTCTCCACCACTATCATTGATATTTTTCTTTCAAATAAAGGTAAAAAAATTAACATTTAATCATAGAATTAGTATCTGGCATTCATTAAGATTCTTTAAATGCATTTATACATGTATTTTAAAAAGGTTTTATGTATTTTAATTAATAGTGGATGTTTCTGTGCATTAGGCATGTAATTCCGTCACGAAAACGGACATTTTTCTCTGTTACTATTAAAGTAATGGCAGTAGGTGGGAGAAAATTTGTATGCAAAGCTAGTTTTGCCTGCTTTACAACCAGATCATATCATTTGTTTCACAGGATTACATTTAAATCAATATTTAGGGTCGTGACGGAATTACATAACCTGTTTCACACACTGAGCCTCTTACTAATAAACAGTGCTTAACATGAACTTAGTTAGTGTAAGTTGAAAAAAAGGTATGTAATACTAAAATAAGAATAATAGGCATACTGGAACTTTATTAGGCACAGAAAATTATCTGTAATATTTTATTGGTTTATTTGGAGTATCAATTTCTTCAGTGACCGCAATGGGTAAAACAACAGCAGAACATCAGCGTGAGTGCAGGAAAAGAAAAATAATGCAGGATTACATGAAGAAATGAAAAAGACAGAGCAGTGAGCCGTGAAATTCGGCTCAAGTGGTATAAAGCGCCCCTATGGTTGTTTGTTTGAACCACAAAAACTTTAATTATCATTGATTTTACGCGTCCGAGTTTACCAGCGGTTACGTCTGGTATTTCTGAACGTGGTACGTGGAAGCGAGACCCTGGAGCGCCGATCTTACGTGCTTCAGTTGGGAGCTGCCTCTGACAACGCGAGTATGTAGTGCTTGATTCTGTGATTTGGTGGGCGTGTACAGCAGTTCAGCCATGGATCGTGCCTGCTGTTTCGGTGAGATTGTTCCTTTTCTATCTTAATACAATTTATAAATTCTGTTCAATTCTTTATCTCACCTGATTTTGGATCTGCTAAATTTGCCGTAATGTATATATAGTTCGTTTATTTGTTGAAGTTTAGATTATTCATTTTCTCGGGTTTTTGGCTTCTAGAAATTTCGCCCACAATTAGTAATTTATTCATATTATGTTTCATTTTTCTTCGTCCGTCCGTCCGCCTAAAATACAATTCTCCAGTTCTCCTGAAACTAATACCACGTTCGTAGGTTTTTCTAAATTAATGGTTAATTTTTCAAGTAATGTAAAGAATGTCTGAACCCGGCTATGTTAATATAATCCCAGCAGTGGTCAGTAACTGGATGTCATGCTGCAGTATTTGAAGTTTCAGATAGAATCTATGGCATAAGTAAAGTACGAAAATACAGAGTGATATTTCATAACTGGTATAATCTTGCAAGCTCTTTTGAATTAGACTTTGGTGTTACGACGAGCTCGTACTAATTAGTTCCTGAGTGGAGTTTAACTTTACAATTCAAAAATAAAATCAGTAATATAAATTCATATACAGCGTGATCACATTTTCAGTAAATAATCTGACATGTAATTTGAAATAAGCTTGGATGCCACAAAGGTGTATGCACAGAGTAATTTTAATGAAGTAATTTTTGGCTACTGTTTAAATTGGATAATTAGCCATTTTGTATATATTAACTTTTAGATTATTTATTACTATTTATTTAATTTATTTGCATATTTATTATGTCTAAAGAACCATACAGGTATCAATAATCAGTACCAGATATACCCATGTTTGTTAAATAAAATTGTTAATTAAACCTTACCCTTGCTTCTTAATGGTATTTGTAGTTACCCGAGGTTTCCAGATTTTGTCCAATCAATTTTCAGAGTTACATATGGGGATAATGGGCCACAGTGTGAAAGTTCAGCAGGGCGTTTACTTGATTTAGCTAAAAATGGTCAAAACCAAATCTACATTCTAAAACCGTACGCTAGCTTCCCGTACGTAAACTCGTGCACCCTCAGAGGGGGCACAAATAAGTGTTACCGCAGAGCGTAGTTAGGTTTTTGACTCCCATTTTTCTAAATTTGTGCTCTGCTGCTCTTTATTAAACAAAACTTTGGAAGATTTTGTATGCTTTTTCAAAATTCCGTTTGTAGAAACTCATGCGTTACCACTTCTCGATTTTTGATCTAGTTCCTCAGTGTAGGCTGGATCTGCATTTTGTTCTGGCATTGATAGTAGTTCTGCGTTTCAATTTTGAAGAATTTCAGTGGACTTTATCAGTAACTTTTACTATTCTGAACTTCATCAAATCCGGTTTTGACATAATTAACCTCACTTATTTTGTATTATTAGCCTTACTTGAAACTGATATCTGCAAATATTCAGTTTGTTCATTATTCTAACCTAACGCTGATCTTGCACTTCTTATTCTATCCTAACAACAAAATAGTTTTGACTGTTAGTATTTATATATCCTTCATCATGAGTAATAGGATTCATGTACCGATTGAATTTCTTTTGAAAGCTGACATTATTTATGAGTTAGTTATCCGTGGAATTAAGGTGAATTCGGAGGATTCAGTGGCGAATTTATCTAAACTTTTAAGAGATAATTTCTCGACCCCAGTTAATCCGAGTCACTTAAAAGATATTAATGCTGATAATGAAATTCAAGCTCTTGTCTCTAAAGTGGAAGAGATTTTTCAACAGTGTCGCGAACTTGCTGATGAAGGTGGTTTTTCACAAAAACAAGCAAAACGTCTTATCGCTAAATTGGATCATATCCAAAATAGAATTTCTGATTTAATTCAAATTGGTCTTTCTCTAGATTATAGCCAGACCTTAAGCTCACTCAGTATGGAGATCGCGACGGAAAAGGATAAGCTCAAATCACAGTTGGCAGAAAATTTGAATAGAAATTTTGAAGCTGATCATTCTGAGGTCATTACAGCTATTAATGGGGATTCTCCAAACCCTTTTCTCAACAATGAGCCAGTAGTAACTAATGTACTCCAACATACCCCAACGCCGGTTGTTAGAAATTTACAATTTGATCTTAGTAAAGATTTTTGTAAACTTCCCCACCCTTTAGGTAAACTGTTAGACAGGTTGGAACATTTTAGTGACAGTTCTTTGGAAGAAATAATTAAATTTTTGCTTTTTCTATGCGAACTTAAGACTCAAGTGGATATTTTTGCATTTTCTCAGAAACAAATCCTTGCTTTATGCTCTGCACATTTACACGGTGTTTTGAAAAAGCTAGCCACTAGAACGGTTAGAGAAGATAGAGATTTGAATTATTTTCATGATATTATTCTTGAATATTATCTCCCATCCAGAGCTCGCGTAGGTCTTATGAACAAATTGTATTATAGGGTTCAAAATGAAAAAGAAGCCTTTTCGGACTATGTTAATGATATTAAGGCTTATGCCGAAGTTTTTCGTGTTGACTACTCAGAAGCACAGATAGTTGAAAACATTCTGGTCGGCATGTCACCGAAAGCTAGGGGCATGTGTATATTCGAAAATAAGCCCTCCACCTTTCAAGAGTTAGACCTATTATGTGCTAGATTTCTCTCTTTGGGGTTTTCTGATTCTTTGAGAACTGGGAATGGGGATTGCAGTAGATTTCCTTCTCAATCTGAACCTCTAATTAATCAACAGAGAATAAAAACTTCTACCAATTATATAGAGCGCAGGTCGTGTTATTTCTGTAAGGAACAAGGCCATATTCGGAGAAATTGTCCTAATAGACAACCTCGGGGTAATAGTCAGAGAGTTCACAGTTTAGGGCCGAGACAGCCTAGTAATCCTGACACTGCTTGTTTTTCTGTGAATTCCGCTGAGTATTCCGCTCGTGTTCAAGGATTTACTGGGCGATGCTTACCATATATCAGTTTAGAGTGTGGGAATTTGGATATGATTGGTCTAGTAGATAGTGGGTCCACTATAAATATTATGTCTGAGTTTATTTATAAGAATTTGAGTAACAAATATAAGAAATCGCCCCTAAACAATGAAAAGATTTCCTGCCTTGTAGCTAATGCTTTACCGATGAAATTTTTGGGATGGACTGTCTTGAAAATCAAAATTGCTAGGTTTTCATGGAAAGTTAAATTCTGGATCGCGCCCCATTTATCTGTCCCTTTGATTTTGGGGGTTCCATTTGGAGAAGATTCAGGTGCTATTTTGGATTTCGCTAAGGAGCAAATTTATTTCAAGTTTTCCCCGGAGGTTAAGATACCTTTCTATAAAGGATCTTTTACTGAGGATCCTGTTTCTTGCAAAAAGGGGGATCTCTTGTTAACTGCTGATACTGGGACCGATTCTGGTTGGGACGTTAGTTCATTGGGCCTTTCCTTGAACCATTTATCGCCGGAACAGAAAGGAATTCTGAGTGGGATTTTGGAACTTTTCCCTGAAGTCTTAACTACCAAGTTGGGTCTCACTAATTTGCTCGAATATGAGATCGAGTTATTGGATCCTACTCCGGTGCGTAGACCCCCGTACCGACTTTCTCCTCCCAAAGTCAGGGTGATGAAAGAATTAATTCAAGGGATGTTGGACGAGGGCGTTATTACCACCTCAAATTCTAACTATAGTAGTCCCATGTTTCTTGTAGAGAAGGGAGAAGGGAAATATAGACCAGTAGTTGACTATAGGTATTTGAACTCGAAAATAAAGATAGATTCTGTACCGTTACCAGATATTCATTCATCTTTCGGCTGGTTCGGCAAAGCTAAATTTTTTACGTCATTCGATTTGAACCAAGCATACTACCAGATACCCTTGTCACCCAAATCTCGTAAACTAACTGCCTTTAACACTGATTGGAACTTATATGAATTCACTAGAGTCCCCTTCGGGTTAGCCACCGGTGCCCAAGTACTTCAAAGACTATTAGACCAAATTTTTGGTGATGTTAAGTTTAATTTTGTGTTCCACTATTTGGATGACTTGGTAATCTATTCCAATAGCTTTAAAGAACATGTTGATCACATAGTGCTAGTTCTGAAGCGGCTGAAGGAAGCTGGATTAACAGTGAATCCCGCTAAGGTCACTCTAGCTGTTTCACGGTTGTCCTTCCTGGGGCATGTAGTATCCTCAGAAGGGGTTACCATTGATCCTGACAGAACCAAATCCATCAGGGAGTATCTTCCCCCTAAGGACGTTAAGGGAGTCGCTAGATTTTTGGGGATGATCAATTTTTTTCACCGTTTCATCCCGAATCTGGCTGATCTTGCTGCCCCATTAAATCTTCTCCGGAAGAAGGGTACTAAGTTTCAGTGGGGTGAAGAACAACAAAAGGCCTTTGATTCATTGAAACACATGGTTATGAATCCTCCCCTCCTTAGCATCCCTGATTTCTCAAAAAGGTTCGTGTTGCAGACGGATGCTTCTTCTGTAGCTTTAGGGGCAGTTCTGTTGCAAAAATTTGATGAGGGTAGGAAACCTATAGCCTATGCTTCTAGAACCCTCACAAGTCTTGAAAGAGCGTACTCGGCCTATGAATTGGAGGCACTGGCTGTCCTTTTTGCGGTGGAAAAATTCAGGATGTACCTTGAGCATACCGAATTCGATCTTGAAACGGATTGTCAGGCACTGAGTTGGGTGTTGGCCAAACCCCGGACTACGGGACGCCTTGCCCGTTGGGCAGTGCGCCTCTCGGCCTTTAAATACTCAGCCCGGCACATAAGAGCTTCCGAGAATGGTGTGGCCGACGCCTTATCTCGTATGTTTTCTGTTTCTCAAGAAAACAAAGAAACGGGCAAAGAGGAAGAAAACTTAGAAATGTTTCAGAGTCCTCATGAGAGCCATGGTAGTGCGGTCAACCTACCTTTGGGCGACTGTAATTTGGTGAGTGGGATTCTGTCTGATTTCCCTTTAGCTTTCAAATCTATAGCTTTACACCAAGACGCCGATTCTGAATTAAGCCCAATTATTAAGGACTTACAAGAAGGCCGTCAAAGAGCCGGATACACTCTAAAGAAGGGAGTCTTGTATAGTTCTGACCGTCGATCACAGGTGGGAAAGATTATCTTGCCCTCAGTATTGATCGACATGGTGTTCAAGTTCTTTCACGAATCACCAGTGGGAGGTCACTTGGGACTTTTCAAAACCAGGGCCAAGATTCGTGAGAATTTCCTGTGGAAAGGTATGGAGTCAGACATCCGGGCACGCATTCGAGCGTGCGACCGCTGTGCTTCGGCCAAACCTACTCAGGCGAGTAATTTGGGCTTCCTGAGTTCTCAAGTGCCCAAGGCCCCTTTAGACCGGTTATACATTGATTATGTAGGTAAATTTCCCAGATCTCGGAATGGAAATCAGTACATTCTGGTAGTTGTTGACGCCTTCACGAAATTTGTTTGGCTCTTCCCAGTCCGTGACGCCAACACGAGAAGTACTGTTGAGTGTCTGAAGAGGGTTTTCTCTGTGTTTGGGTTTCCGAGAAACCTGGTTTCGGACAATGCCAGTTATTTTGTTTCGGGTACCTTTCGCAAGTTTTGTTTTGACCTGGGAATTAAACACTGTACCACCTCTCCGTATTATCCTCAACCATCTTTAGCTGAAAGGGTAAACCGAAATTTGAAGAGTGCTTTGATAGCTTACCATGCTCAGGATCAGACGTCTTGGGACCAGAATTTATTCTGGCTCCAATACGCTTTTAATTCTGCTCGACATGAGGCGCATGGTTTCTCTCCTATTTCACTCATGCTGGGGTTTACCCCAAATAATCCGCTGGCTAACTTATGGTCTATCAACGAACTGTTACCAGAACCAGATAGAGCTGAACAAGTCAAACAGATGTGGAGAAAGGCCGCTAACAATTTACAGATTTCCCATGGTAGGACCGTGGAAAGATATAATAAACGGAGAAGGGCAGTTCCATTTAAAGAGGGCGATGCGGTGTGGGTCAAGAATTTCCCTAAGAGCAATGCAGCCAATAAGGTGGCAGCAAAACTGTCGGAACGTTTCGTAGGCCCTTATCGTATCTTGACGTTTCTCACTCCTGTAACGGTTTTGTTACAGAAGTGTCAGGATGGAACGCGGCGGAGGTGCCATGTTTCGCACCTGAAGCCTGGTCTTCTTGAACCTTAAGTAGATACTAATGTTTAAAGTTGGGTATTTAGATTAAATGAGGTATGCCTTGCCTAAAAATTCACTGTTTGTCTGATACAAAACTGGGGTGTTTCTAATATTTAAATGTTTGTAAAATTTTATATTGTGTATGAATATTTCGGGGTGTTTTGGGCTCCCTCTTACTTCTTGCTGGGAGGAAGGGTAGATCCACGAATACGTTTATATATTCTTCTGCTAATTCCTGTAAGGAGGTTTAGTTTTCAGATATTTCGTCGCGGGCGGCTCACTGGTAATTCCGGAAGCCATTGAGCTGGACGTTTCGATTTTGTTCCGTTGTCTGGGTAAATTCAAAGGAATTCCCTTGACGTTACTTTTTGGTTTCCTTATTCTGGGACCCCTACAATAAACTCCCCGATAATCACTCACCTGGATTTTGTAAATTGCTGGTATTTATTCTTGATAAATGTTATGGTGGATGTACCTGAAATTTTATAAAGTGGGAAAGGATTCAGGAGAAACTGAATGTTCTTTTCGCGAATCGGTTTCAAGGAAGCATATTTTCAGCTCCCAACTCATTTTGTTTTAAATGTAATTTATTTTAAAGGTAAAGTATGGTTACAAAACATATATATATATTTGCTTGGACGCATACTGTGTGGTTTCTATTTTATGTTTCAGTTTGTTGTCATCTGCCCAAGGGACATTGTTGTGGTCGTGTACTCTGACCCAGACTTAGTGTGGACCTAGTATGTGGGGGGGGGCTATCCCTCTCTTTCTTCTTGGCTGCCTGTCTGAGTCCCGTCTTGTGCCGTGTCCGTCACCTTGGTTCCTGCTCTGGAGACGTCTGGGGTTGGTTCCTGTAACAAAAGAGGAAGCATCTATTAGAGAGGACGCATTGCTGAGCTACAAGCTGGGTTGCAGAAACATGCATCTGCATCCAGATAAGCGGAGATGTCTGCTGGGATTGGGAGTAAGCGGAATTCCAGGAAGAGAGGAGCTTTTGATGGAAACATGGAAGCGTGCTGGTCCAGGTCTTGGTCATGCTGAGAGAATCTCTGAGGCATGCAATTTGAAGCAAAACTTTTATTGGAGCCATTTCCATGCTATTTGGCAAAGCAAACTTTAAGAGCCATGCATGACGTCATTGAGACAGTGAGATCCTACTCGGATGGGAGAACTTGTGGATCTATAGCAAGCAGTATTTCTGACACAGCAGATAAGAGCTGCCCAAATGCAACTTACTGTGCAGCCGACTGCCATCTTACGATCACTTCATCTTGTTGATCGTTTTTTCCATCCCCTATTTTCCTGTCGTGCCCTTTGATGCTTTGCCTCAAAATTCTAGTTTATCCTTCCGTGCCTTTCCTCGGCGAGACTTGCCATCCTGTTAGCCCATCTTTATCTGATCCATCGAGTGGCAGTACAGATTCTCCTAGAAGATACTTCGCAGTCTTGATTAAACTTGACCTGGCGGCACAACTTCTAGCTAGAGACAAGAAGTCCATGACACTGTTTCTCTCTGGACCCTTAAAAGCTACTGTCCATCAGATCCAGTTATTCTCTACAGTTCCTGCTCGAGCGGCTGGGCGGTGGGAACCTTTCCCGCTAGCTGTTCCATGGTCTTCGCTGGGCACTCCTGTGGTGCAGAGTTGCAGAATATTGGAAGTCCTGCTCCAGTGGTGAAATGCTCGGTGCGTCTGGACTAAGAATTGGATGTCTTTCTCTCTTCAGTTTGGTGCTGGTGTTTATCTCCCACCCCGGGGGGGAGGAATAAATGGAGTGGTTCGTGTGTTTGGAACTCATGAAGAGTACAAGAGTCTCTGAAGTTTCGGCGGCACTGGTCAAGGCGAGGAACTTTCGACGGCAGTTTTCAAGAAAAAGATTGGGTTTAGTGTTTAATTTATTTAAATGTTGTGTTTTTTTGGGGGTAATTTCTGAGGTTAAGGTCTAAAGGCATTTTTGAAATAAAGTCTTCGACTTTATTTAGGGCAATTGGGGGAGAATGAGCCGTGAAATTCGGCTCAAGTGGTATAAAGCGCCCCTATGGTTGTTTGTTTGAACCACAAAAACTTTAATTATCATTGATTTTACGCGTCCGAGTTTACCAGCGGTTACGTCTGGTATTTCTGAACGTGGTACGTGGAAGCGAGACCCTGGAGCGCCGATCTTACGTGCTTCAGTTGGGAGCTGCCTCTGACAACGCGAGTATGTAGTGCTTGATTCTGTGATTTGGTGGGCGTGTACAGCAGTTCAGCCATGGATCGTGCCTGCTGTTTCGGTGAGATTGTTCCTTTTCTATCTTAATACAATTTATAAATTCTGTTCAATTCTTTATCTCACCTGATTTTGGATCTGCTAAATTTGCCGTAATGTATATATAGTTCGTTTATTTGTTGAAGTTTAGATTATTCATTTTCTCGGGTTTTTGGCTTCTAGAAATTTCGCCCACAATTAGTAATTTATTCATATTATGTTTCATTTTTCTTCGTCCGTCCGTCCGCCTAAAATACAATTCTCCAGTTCTCCTGAAACTAATACCACGTTCGTAGGTTTTTCTAAATTAATGGTTAATTTTTCAAGTAATGTAAAGAATGTCTGAACCCGGCTATGTTAATATAATCCCAGCAGTGGTCAGTAACTGGATGTCATGCTGCAGTATTTGAAGTTTCAGATAGAATCTATGGCATAAGTAAAGTACGAAAATACAGAGTGATATTTCATAACTGGTATAATCTTGCAAGCTCTTTTGAATTAGACTTTGGTGTTACGACGAGCTCGTACTAATTAGTTCCTGAGTGGAGTTTAACTTTACAATTCAAAAATAAAATCAGTAATATAAATTCATATACAGCGTGATCACATTTTCAGTAAATAATCTGACATGTAATTTGAAATAAGCTTGGATGCCACAAAGGTGTATGCACAGAGTAATTTTAATGAAGTAATTTTTGGCTACTGTTTAAATTGGATAATTAGCCATTTTGTATATATTAACTTTTAGATTATTTATTACTATTTATTTAATTTATTTGCATATTTATTATGTCTAAAGAACCATACAGGTATCAATAATCAGTACCAGATATACCCATGTTTGTTAAATAAAATTGTTAATTAAACCTTACCCTTGCTTCTTAATGGTATTTGTAGTTACCCGAGGTTTCCAGATTTTGTCCAATCAATTTTCAGAGTTACATATGGGGATAATGGGCCACAGTGTGAAAGTTCAGCAGGGCGTTTACTTGATTTAGCTAAAAATGGTCAAAACCAAATCTACATTCTAAAACCGTACGCTAGCTTCCCGTACGTAAACTCGTGCACCCTCAGAGGGGGCACAGCAGAAAGCAATTAAAAAAAGCATCTATGAACCATCTTCAACTCAATAAATAAGATGACTACAGTGTTTTGCAGATGACAAACAATTAGTCCTTCTGCTTAGATACACAGTCCAATCAGAGGTGCCGAGACGGAGGGGAGACTCTTACTGCTGGCAACACTTCGTTCGCTCTTACACTTGATTGGCGGTGAAGGAAATTTCTTCTCATTTGAAAAACACTGTAATTACATAGCAGTCCAGAAATTGAGAAGTAAGAAAAAAGAACGTAGAAATACTGTAGAAGTTCCCTCAACTAGTGGCCATTTTGCTTCCCCACATTCTCCATACAAATCAAGACAATCCTTTTGAAAAGCTGTGAAAAAGGCTCTGAATGCTCTCCCCGCAAGTCCACGAAAGTGCTCATCTGTGGTCAAGCATTTAACCAAGGATTTAACTCTAATTACAGACAAAACTGAAAACCTCAATCAGTAGGTTGTCAAACTGTACTAGCCCTTTTCAACCTTGATCATATAAGTTGGATGTGCCCAGGAAGTAAAGATTTTATATATAAAATAAAAGAGAATCTAGAAAAACTGAAGTCCAAAAAAGGTACATGTTGATGACTCTCAAAGAAGCAAATGCCTTATTCTCTGAAACTCATACCAAAACAAGTGTGGATTTCTTTATTTTGCAGTTTGCAAAGGTTATGAAAGATGGAATAAAGTCAAAGGCATTTCACATTTCAGAGACATTCATCATGTTAGAGTAATTGATCTGTACAAAATTTCTACCAAACTGTACAAATCCAAAGAATATTGCGATAGCCTATACATTATTTCATAAGCGTAACTGATAAACAGGAAGATCATTCCGAAGAAGGCCAGGTATGTACAATTGTGATTTTGTGCATGCCACTTATGCTGGGAAAAAGCAAACATGTTTTTTGTAGCTCAAATAACCTCCACAGATCCACACAATGATATGTTTGAAGTTCTTAAAGATGATAAAGGAATTAGCTTTCTATTTCATGGACAAAAAATAGATGTTGGTTACATGCCAGTAAAAAAGGAAAAAAAGTGAAGTGTTCCCTATTAAAGGCCATGGAGGCCCAGAGGGTTCCGGGATGTTGAGGCTCCCAGATTTTTAAACAATCGGCATATGAAAGTGGTAAAGTTGTCAGCCTTATGCAGTGGCCACCTTTACCCCCAGGATTGCTCCTGGTACTAGTTTTTGTTAGAGGCTGAGTCGACCCCAGGGCAATAGTGCCATATGCCAGTGACCTGCAGAAATTACCTGAACAACCAGTATTTCAAATAAGAGGATGTCATAGTCATGTTTCCACCAAAGTGTCATGGGTGAATAATGTTAAACAAGCCAGATACTGAAAATAATTATATATTTAAATATTCTTTATATATATGCAACCTGTTCCTATTATATTTTGTTTAATAATGTTAAAAACTCATTTAAGTGTTAATTAGTTATAGACAGTCTACAATCTTATTGAATGGTATGAGTACTGTTCAATTACACAAATTTTAATTTCACAGGAAAATTTGAAATTCCGTCACGTAATTCCGTCACACTCATTCATTCGTTAATGGTTTCTAAATAAAAAGATGTAATTAGTTTAGAATTTAATCACATAAACTACAGCTCTTCTAGTTTAGAATGATATGTAAATAAAGTTCCTCAATCCTTAGAGTTCACAGAGTTTCAGAAGGTTTCACGCTATGGTTTGTATGTGGTTGACTTTTTGTAATTCCGTCACAAATATTAAAAACATTTTTTCCCTTCTAAAAATTGTTTAAATCCAGTAAACTTATATATGCCTAGAAGCGTCCATACATCACCTATCAACACACAAAGAATCACTTTCTCTCATAAACACGGCTCAACATATCTATAAGGACAATGGCGAAAAAGACATGCATTTTGTAATTCCGTCACAAATGGAATGGCCCTGTTATTTCTATACAAATGTACATTCTTTAACAAATTCTCTTCAAATTATACTAATATACCCTCTACCCTATTTTCTAGGCAACAAAATATTAGATCAACATCCCTTAGCTGTTTCATACCTATATTATATAATTGTTCATTGCTTGTGAACATATTCGATTTTTGGAAAGATGTGGAACGAAATGTTACGGTCAAGCTTCTTGCAATCTGAGAAAATACTGTTACACTCGGCCATGTTTATTTATGGAGATGAGATCTTCCAAGACGTGTAAAGCAGCCCGAAAATTGTCAAAAGTATCTAACAATTCAATTTAGATAAGGTGAGTCATTTTGAAATAGATTAATGTATTATTTTGTTTAAGAATGTTTGCAATTTTTCCTATACCGCCCGTAGTAATCTTGCTCCCGTGAATCTCAAGCAGAGTAACTGCTACCTAGCGGCGGAACCAGTGAACTACCTCAGTCATCACACTTTCTCCTCTATTCATTATCATTCTACCTTTATTTTTCTCCTATTGGTCCGGTTCCTATGCCACCACCCAACAGTGTAAATAGCAACTGTAGGCCTAAGGTGTTCTAAGGAATCAGAAATCACACTCCCACGATACACAGGGAAGAAATTATTTTGTGCCTCCAAATTTAGATTGCAGAAATCTCTTGATTGCGAAATTGTATAATAAATTACCTTTCAGCCATTTCATAATTACGGGTGGGACATTCTAGCTGATTATAAAACTATTTTTGTTTATTACATATCTTAAATAATAAACTAGAATTGGTTCTTCACATTCTGTAAAATTTACAATGCCTTCTCCTCCATGCTAAATGCAAAGTATTATTTAAAATTTATTTTAAATATTTTAAATTTGTTTCTCAAAATCTGTTACGGGTGGGACATAACTTGTATACTGATTTTAATGATGCAAAACAAAAGTTCACCCTTTCTGTTCTGCTATTACTGTTAGGGTCTTAATGTTGTTAATAATGAAGGTATGAGGGATTAAATACAAATTATAAACTGTTTCCAGGTTGTCAGAACATTTATTTAACTCAACGATAATAATTGAACAAAACTATCACTGTTACGGGTGGGACAAAAATTCTCGTTTGTTATTTCACATAGTAATTAACCACACATATTTTTTGAAGTTAATCTGATACCAAATTGTGCCTTAAGATGTATATTTTCTCAAATGAAAATGGACATGGCTGATTACTCTTGACTACTTGGTATTAAAGAGTGTTAAAATCATGCCAAAAATGGCAAAAAAAAAAAGTAACTCAACACAATAAATAAGTAAATCGACAGATTTTACACATGAAACCACTTCAGATACACCTAAGCCCTTAATATTCAAAGAATTTGAGGTTTTAAACTTATTTTTGACCACCCAATTACAATAATTTTGTAACTTCTCTCTTTGAGGGAAAAGTTCCCATATTTTATGAAATCGCTGCTTTATACTTATGACAAAATTTCAGTGATTTTAAATACAGAGTTAAAAATATTATCATTCAACTAAACTTTTATATTGTACAAGAACATTTGGAGACAGATTTTGTTTAATGACTAGCTGACGAAACCTATTGCATTGTATGCTTAATGGTTAAATAAATATTAATATTATTAAATATAAATATATTGCTATCAATACAATATTAATACAAATTAATACTCTACATTATTCTACACAATGTAATATTAATATTATTACTGTAGGCCAGTGTTTTTCAACCTACCCCCTGGGGGGTCGCGGAGCCTCTGTAGGGGGGTCGCGAGAGGTCGAGAAAACTTCAGTTTTTTTTATACAACATATAATTTGTGAGACTTAAATAAAAAGTCGATAAGAGTTAAAATTATAATATTAACAAAATTTCCATATAATCAATCATACAAGTCAGAAAAATGCTAGTTTAAAACATGTTATTACAAAAAAATATATATATTAAAAATGTGTTTAAATAGAAAATGATTACATCTGTGCTTGATTATCTTAAATAGCAGTATGTATTGTTAACGCAAAATGATACTCTTTATGTTATTTACACAAACTCATTAACAAGAAATAAAACCTTCGAGTAATCGTTCATTTTAATGTGAAGGTTGCGCTTGAGTTTGTTCAATTAATTTCTCCCATCGTGGATCCGTTTTTGCCACATTAAGTATTGAATCGTTTTCCAAATTTAAGCGATTTCTTAGTTTACATTTTATTCGCGCCATTGAGGAAAATGCCAACTCGCACAAGTACGAGGTAGAAAATGGAATCAAACACTTCAAAGCCTCGGTTGTTAATTCCGGGTATTCTGTTCTTTTTAACCAAAAGTATCCAAATTTTCAGACTTGAATTCAAAGTGTAACATCCCATCGGCAGATAGTTCCAGCAGATTCTCTTTGAGCTTAGTTGCTAAATTTGCCTCGTTTATAGCTGCATTTAAAAACGGATTTAAGATCCATCTTTGCCCAGTGTTATCCGATATCTCTTGCAGTGAGAAGTAATGACACAATTCTTTCTTCACATTATGTAACACCATTTTCATACCAGATATATATGAGTTGATGTTGATCTCGCTTCCGACTTCTTCAATGAAAGACTGTGTGGACGAAAATGAATCAAAGTTGTTTTGATTTATAGATGATGACCACAATTCAATTTTTTTTATAAAGCCATGGAGTTTGTCTTTTGCTGTAATTACATTTTCATCACGCCCTTGAAGACTTTTATTCAAGTTATTTAAATGTTCAAATAAGTCAGAAAGAAAAGCCAATTTTAAAAGGAATTCCGGGTCAGAAATGAATTCAGAGTAATGTGACTTGGCTTGCTGTAAATATACCAATAGTTCAGCGCGAAGTTCCATAACTCTGGTCAGTACTTTGCCTTTTGATAACCACCTAACCTCTGTATGGTAAAGCAAATTGCGGTGTAGTGTCCCCATATCTTCACAAATGATTCGAAACAATCGAGTCTGCAACGCTTTTCCTTTAATAGAATTTACAATGTTAATAATAATATTAAGAACTTGACTGTATTCTTGCGGTAAGGATTTGGCTGCAAGAGCTTGGCGATGGAGAAAGCAATGCATCCAACAAGCGTTTGGCATCTGTTCTTTCAGTCTAGCAATAAATCCACTCTTCGCACCAGTCATGGCTTTTGCTCCGTCACTACAAATAGCAATGCATTTTTGTGCCCAATCGATATACATATCTTGCGTAGCTTCAAGGAACATGTCATGCAAGCATTGACCTGTAGTATTTTTGGGAAGTGCCTTGCAAAATAGTATTTCTTCCATTATTATTTCATTGGATTCAAAACGCACAAAAGCTACAAATTGCGCACAACCCGCAATATCCGTTGATTCATCAAATTGCAAGGATACAAAAGAACTTTTCTTTATTTTTTCTATGACTTGATCACGAACATCAGACGGCATATTGCTTATCCTGCGTTGAATGGTATTGTCAGAGAGAGGTATACTTTTGAGCTTTTCGACCTCTTGCTTGCCAAACATAATCTCTGCTATATCTAAAGCCGCTGGTAAAATCAAATTTTCGGCAATACTGTGAGATTTCCCTGCTTTAGCCACACGAAAAGCTACTCGATAACTAGCGAGCAACGCTTTCTCATTTAGGTTGGACATTTGTCCTATAGCAGTTTTTTGATGTTCAAGAGCTTTTAATTTTCGCTCAAAGAATTCCACGGGTTTATTTTTTTCATTAGGATGTTTTGTGTTTAGGTGGCATACCAACTTTGATGGTTTCATGCTTTCTCTTGACAAAATTTCAAAGCAAATTACGCACTGCGGTTTACTGTCAATCACAGTAAACCCAAATTTTAAATAATTGTCGTCATAAAGACGTTTTTTCTTTATTCCACTACTCCCGCTAGACGTTGATGGTTCTGATGATCTTTTCAGGAATTTATCCATTTTCAATTATAACAACTCAAATAAATACGTACCGTAAAACAAGTGGTTCGTGCTCTTCAAACAACTAAACAGCAGACATGACCACGCGTGACTTACGCTCACAAATCAGTCTATAATTAGGCCTACTCCAACTCCAAGGCACCTTACAGTCCACATAACACCGAATTTACACTTCTGAATCGTTTTCACTTATCGGGATTGCTTCTGATTCAACTTCCTTCGCTGTCTTGCATCAAACTGCCATGGCCGCGGTTGACCGCCGTATTTATAGGCCAGCGCATTCTAGCGAGAATTATCTCGAAGCGTAAAGAAACGTCTCGAAACTTGTGGATCTTTCGTGGACTACCAGCGCCATCTGTTGCTAACATCCGGAACCTGCACTAGTTCCTAGTGTTACCAACAGATGGCGCAAATAACGCAAACGCCTAAAATTGTTGTAAGTATTACATATTTTTAACATACATGGAAAAAGGGGTTGGGGGGTCGCGAAATATTTTTTGATACTAGGGGGGGTCGTGTCATGAAAAAGGTTGAAAATCACTGCTGTAGGCTATTAATAGGCTGTATAAAAATATCCCTTTGTTCTTTTCTACCCTTATTATATGGTGTAATGTCTATACAAGTATACATTCTTTAACAAATTCTTTAACATTAACATTCTTTTTAACAAATGTATTACTGACCATATGTAGTCGATTTTTACGGAAACATGTATTATTGTAGTTGAGAAAGTTTTATTCCCATCATTGCCATTGTATGTACAAGGGCTGGTCAATAAATAAGGTCTCCACATTATAAAAAAATCGAAAATACATGTATTTAAAAAATATTCACTTCATTTTGTAGGACAACTATCAACTATTTCCCAACATAATCGCCCTCCCGATTCAAGCACTTTTGGAGTCTTTCAGGCAACTTACTGATACCAGTGTTGTAGAAATCGCCCGCCTGCTTACTAAGCCAGCTTTGCACCTCTTCCTTGACTCAAGGAATTGTCGTTTTGTTTCCGGAGTGAAATGAAAAACCCACATTTCATCACCTGTAACAATGGAATCCAAAAATTGTTCCCCCTCTTCATTCTCGGAACCCACCACGCACAAACCTTATGGAACATCAATTTGTCACTCAAAATGGTCTGTATGGAACCTTTAGAAATGTTAGGAAGCAATAAACAAAGTTCACGAGTAGTGATGCGTCGATCTTGTCACATCAATTCATTGACTTTTGCCACCATCTAATCTGTGACGGCTGTTGTTGGTCTCCCACTTCGCTCTTCATCATGAATATTTGTCCGCCCCTGTTTAAACTCACGAACCCTTTTACGCATATTTTTTATCTCCATACATCCCTCTCCATAAACTTCGCAAAGCTGTCTGTGAATTTCAATCTGCGGAACTTTTTTTTGCAATAAGGAACCGGAGGCCGCACTTGGCGGGGACGGAAATCAGGAGATCCATTTCAAACAACTCTATCCCAGACACTAAAAGGTCCAGTGGCTGCAGCAATGGCTCGTTTGAAAGAGGGGAGATAACGAGACATGGCAGTGGTGCCAACTCTCTCATCCGACGTTGTGAGCTTGGGCTAGAGTGTTGGAAACCTTACTTAATTGACCAACCCTTGTAGCTGTTTGAATCTTCGTGCAGGGCTAGGGGTGATGTCACATCCCTCGTGATCAATACGCATGCGCGTCGAACGATACAATCTTCATATACTAGCCTTGTTTCCATCCCATCTTCAAACTTGGTACATCATTTAACATCGGTATAACCTATTTCCTAGAATTTTTTGGAAAGTTTTGAAGATGTACTTTTTTCAAAATTCAAAATCGAAATTTTCTCTTTAAAATTTGATAAAAAAAATCATTAGAACTATTGTATGTTACATATCATTGAAAAACTTGTAAAAAATTCTAAAAAATGATACCTTTCTGACCTCTGTTGGTTAATTAGAAGAGTTGCTATATCAGTTGAAAGATATGTTTTGATGCAATTTTTGTTATTTTTTAATACTTTACATGGCTGTATTTTCAAAACAGGTTGAAATATTTCAATAAAAGTTTGTAATTCCCTTAATAAACATGAAAATTACCTCTCTACAAAATTTCATCTAAATCTGGGATGGTGAAGTTAAATGGGTGTGTTGATTTTACTTTTTTGGGTTTATAACTTGTTTTTTAAAGTATTGTTGGTTTTATAGGCAGACTTCAAATTATGTTTTAAAAAGTTTGGCAAGGTGGTGTAGCCTACTCTTAGTTTGTAATATGTGAATGTTGCATAGATTTCTTCTTTTCTTTTTTCTCTCTGTCTGTAGGTGTTAGTTTTTGTTTTATTTTTACTTCTTGTTCTTTTTTTTTTAAATAAATTTATTATAGTATTCTTCTTGTAGCCATTGTTTACAGCTATTTGGAGTATGGTGTTTAGTTCGTTATTTTATTCTTTTGTAGACATGGGTATATTAAGAAGCCTATATATATATCATACTATTGAATGCTGATATCTTAGGACTATATGGGTGGTTGGATGTGTTATGTATTACTGTATCTGTGTATGTAGGTTTTCTATAAATTCCAAAATTAATTTTATCCTTATTCCTGCTTATACTAAAGTCCAAGTTATTTAGAAAATTCTGATTTTCTATTTCATATGTGAATTTTATGTTTTCCTTCATGTTAATGTAATTTATTCTCAATTATTTGTAGAGTTTCCTTGGAGGGAATTGTAGTGTATAAATTAGTGTTTCTTCTCTATTTAATTTTAGGTTATTCATTTTTTGTACTAGGTCTATGGAATTTCTTTATTGTATACTTATTTTGTAATATTACTTTTTGTTTCAATACTTTTTAGTGTTTTGGAGATTTTATATGCTGGGGCTTTTCTAAAATTAACAACTGGTCTGATGGGATGGTTTTGCTAATATGTGTTTTTATTTGTGTATGGAGTGTTGATGACATCTTTGTCATTGAGATTTACAATGTATTATAATACTACCCTCAATGGACAATGAAATTCATTTATACTGAAAGAGCTTACCAGGCTAAGATTTTGAACAAATTTCCCAACACGAAAAGGAAGTTATTAAAAACCACAGCCAACATAGAGTTCAACAAAAGATATAAATATGAACCCCAAACCACCAACACTCCATGGCCTGTCCACACACAGCCAAACAAACTCAAGATCTGATGGCATTATTTGGTTGGGAACAATTCGACCATCCTCCCTACAATCCAGATTTGACACCAAGCAATTTTTTTCTGTTTTTTGATCTGAATAACAGCCATTCCATTGTTACGGTCCAGACATTTACACACTTTTGGAGTCCTCATACTCATTGTTAAGATAAATTTTCAAAAGGGTTAATAATATGTATGAATTGCCTTCAAATAGTACTTCACCCCTGATATATTTTTAATTCCATCTCAACATTAATCATTCAAGAAATTTATAAAAAGTACCCTGTTACGGTTCAGACTCACACAGAAGGTTACCCATGTCATTTGTAAAGACATGCAAAACTCTGTGAGTTGTCACAACTTTATGGTGAATCATATTTTTTTCCTTCTTTATAAATGTTCAAGGATAATTATGCACTATTGATCAACCTCAAATTTTCAATAATTAACCCACAGTAAATTTTCAAAATATGTTACGGTCCAGACACATGCTGTTACGGTTCAGACACTGTGTGAAATCACACAAGTGAGAATTACTTAACAATTTAAGAGAATAGAAAATTTACACATGTTTTGCAAAATCTAGGAACCATGAACACTTAACTAGTCAAAATAAGTAATTTAACATAAACTTAGGCCCTTTCATAGGGTTTATAAAACTGTTGTCACAAAGAAATGGTGAATGCTTATGAGGATGACTCATTATGTCTAATTTTAAATAAATCATCCACTATTATGAGTGACAGTAGGTAGTTTGACCTCACAAACAATGACTGAAGCATGTACTAGGTCTACAAAGATGACCTTTTTCTTGAGACCATATCCATGTCGATATACTACTGGAATTCATATAGTTGAGTGTGTAATCATCACTAAGTGCTAAGTAGGCCTATCTCAGCCTAGTATGTCTTTCAGCTTGACAAGGACAAAATCACAAAATTTAATTCAAGGAGGACTTTTAATTCACTCTGATGATTAAGGAAGAGTGATAATAAATTGTCATGGTGAAGCACCTGAACTTCTCTGGCCAACTAGTAATTTATTTCTGGTTGGCGTAACCTGAAAGTAATCAGCGCTCTGTAGGTTGGGACTACAAAGAATACCAGACTACCTTTTCTCTGGTTTTGACTTCACATGCTGGCACCCATAGTATTCTTTCTGCTGAAATTATAAAACTGCTCAGGTGTATTCACAGAATATTTTTGGCTCTTCGCTGGTGTCCGAACATTATGCTTTGTCTTCTAACTCCATCCACTGCCACTTTCCCATAGAGTGGTGCCTAAATATTACACTCAATATTTAGAGAAACTTGTTTCCAAAAAATAGGAGATTGAAAAAGGTAAAAAAAAAAAATAATAATTAATTGTGCTGCTGAACCATTAGAAAATATTTTTATATTAACTACGATAGTAGGCCTACATTAGCAAATTCTGCTTTCATTTCTCAAATGATTGTCTTCAGGAATGTCCAGACAGCAAATTACAGCTGAAAAAATATTTTTCTTGCATAACTATTACTCAGTGGAGGAGTTCCTGTGTGAACATTGAGTTTTTACGCATTTACATGAATAAGTAGATGAGCCAGGCAATACCTGTGAACAGTGTTGCTTGTTGATGGGCCCAATGAGCTGACTGAATTAATTCATCCTGTGTAATGAGCAGGGCCCGGATTCTATTGACATGTCATCTTTTTATTGATGCTGGATGGACATTGCCAACCAGTGGATAAATCCTAATCATGGCCCCTAGATTATAGAAATGAATTTTTATTAGGTCATTTTTTGTCATTTTATGCCATTTTATATTTTTAGGGCATTTATTTCAGTTTTAGGTCATTATTTTGTCATTTTCGTGTCATTTGTTTCCTTATTAAGTCATTTTCATGTATTTTCATTGAGTGTATTAACTTTTCTTCGTCGCTAGCTGTGCTGTCTTTGAAGTGTTGTTTGTTTAATGCAAGAAGGAAAAATTCGGCGTTAAGTGTTGTCATGTCTCAGTCGGAAATGAGAATCAAAGAAACGCAAAAATGTTGTATTATATTACTATTGTTATTAGGCTGACTTGACACCAGAGTCTGTCACCTGCTTGGATTTGAGAGTGCAAACTATTGTTTACCCCAATTAAATAACAATATAATCCGGCAGACCACAAAAGGAAATGCCGAATTTCGACTCGCCAGTGCCTCAGTGCCAGTATAAATTTCCGTGAGAAAAGAACATTCACAACATTGCAGTTATTTACTATTATGTACAAACTAGTCTATAACTTTGTGTGTACAATAATAATTTTGTATAAATAAAATATCAGTTTTTAGGTCATTTTTTATAATTATTAGGTCATTTTCTTTAAAATTTAGGGTCATTTTATAGGTCATTTTTCAAACAATTTTAGGTCATCAGAATTCTCAGCAAAATGTATCTGTAATACATTATACAAGTTCATTCATTTCCACTTTAGTTTTGTTCCATTTCAAAATAGGATGACTGCCTATGCGTCTCTTAACGTTTTCCAAAATCCAGTTTATCACAGTCTGTCTTTTAAGCTCATCTTTAATCTAGAAATTGTTCAAATTAATGTGTAATTTAAAACTTGGGCCAACACTGGGTATTTGTCCTCATTTTTGGTGTCTGGACCGTAACGCTCATTAAATGGAAATAAATTATTATGCAAAAATTTTAGTAAGTGATATGAGTTACATAACCCTTCTTGTTAGAAAATATTAAATATTACTATTGTACAAATTATTGTTAACACATAAAATAAACTTTTTCACTTTTTTTGTTACGGTTCAGACAAATGCGTAGTCCCTCGTAAATACGAGTAATAGAATTTATAATTAGCTCTTGGTAGTAAATAATAATTTACTTTATAAGACTAGTAATATACTGAACAACAACTTTTGGAGAGAAATAATCAGCTGATTCTCCAGGCTGTCAACAATAGGGCTTAAATACAAACTGTTACTTTTTCAAGAAATTGGTTGCTTTCGTTATGTTCAAATTTAACAATCAATAACAAAATGTTACTTGCAGATCATAAAAAATGAGTACTGACATTTAAAAATACAAGCTTTTAGCTTTCATTTGACATACAACATGTCTACCTTACTTAAAAATATAAATATGGTAAAACAGGCTCACTTTTCATGGAATGGCTGATAAATTCCTTGATGGAAAAATTTCAACGACGATGATGTGAAACAAGAAGTGCAGACTTGGCTTTCATCACAGGTTGCATCAAATTCTTTGTTGAAGGCATACAAAAACTGGTTTTCCATTATGACAAGAATAACGGTGGTGACTATGTGGAGAAGTAATGAAGTAATGAATGATAATAAAGTATTTGGAAAATAATATGCTGTTATTTTTAAAAAATTATTGAAACTTACTTTCAAAGAATTAAACAAATATGTTTTAATCAAGTGTGAAGGGATACATAAAGCATGGTACGGTATAAAATTCTGTTAGATTGGGGCCTCCCTCCCAATAAAGGACACCTCCCACATGTGGACAGATTGTTACGTCCCTTCGATATTCGTAAATTAGAGGTTTCACTGTATAATTCTTCTGTGGAGATCTGACATTCAAGTACAGTTGTCTCATTTATTTGTATTTTTTTTTTTTCAGCGAGATCGCAAAGAAAGAAAACATTATACAGATGATTGGGCACTTGGAGATGAAGAAATCGAAGGCAGACGATCTTTCCGTCTTGAAGACAAGATGGAGAGTGACAGATTCCCACAATGCTTTGTGAAAGAAATGGTGGGCTCAGGTATGATAAAATTCTGTATTACTTTTGAGGTAGATTCAAATTGTTCTGAGTATGCTGGTCAAGATGCTCAACAGGGATTCTGTACTACTGAATGGAAGTAAAGACATGGTAAGACTGAAATTGTAAAATTCAACTAGCCATACGATTATATTCCATGTTTGCAATAATAAATTTACCAAAGTTCTCATATAATGACATGGGTTGGAAGGAAGGGAAAATGATGTGGATAGGTTAAGTTATCACTGTTGAGTGCAGGAAATTCAAGTTCTCACCATGATAGTAAGAATAGGAAATGGATGAAAACATTACAATTGAAAAAATAATGTATCTGTAATGCTAATTTTATCATTTGATGTGACAAACAAAAATTTAATCTAAATCAAAAATTTATAAGATGAATTTATTTTTTATTTTTTGGTAGGGCCTATATGGATAAAAAAATCACTGACATGTTTAAATTATGGATTTATTTTAAGATATTTCCTGTTTATTCTGAATGAATTAATAAGTCTAGTAGCAGATAAATATCATTCAAGTAAAAGACATTTGTATGCTAGGAAGCCTGCTACTAGCTGCTGATAGGGAGAATGAATCTACCATAAACTTACTTGAGGCAAAATATTACATAGAGCTCTGTCAGGATTATATTTATCCGTTATGCTTACTGCTATTCATAAATAAAGCACAGAGAATTTAAGAAAGAATTAGTAAATAATCTCGGTGCAAGCTGCTATTATCATACATAAAGCTAATTTCTTTTAATATTGCTTTCATTACTTGTATTTCAGACTTCAATCTGGCATATCTGCAGAGGCATGGATTCAATACTCCACTGCTATTCCGTGACAAAGCTGGTCTTGGTCTTAGAGTTCCAAGTACAAATTTTTCTGTAAATGATGTCAGAATGTGTGTTGGTATGTTTCAGTCAAATTAAAAATAATGTTCTGAATTTTTTTAAATGCCATGTATTAGTGTGGTAATTTGTTAAATAATTTTGATATATTTATTCCTAATAGGTTCACGAAGAATACTGGATGTAATGGATGTGAATACACAGAAAAATGTGGAGATGACAATGAAAGAATGGCAGAGATATTATGATGATCCTAATAAAGACAAACTGCTCAACGTGATCTCACTTGAATTCTCTCACACAAAACTTGAGAATTATGTTCAGACTCCAACTGTGGTTAGTATAGGCAGGATTGCTTGCAGGATTCTGTTTTCATTATGATTAAGTGCACCTTGTATATCTGTTTGACCCTTCGCATTGTTCTCACATCCCTATCTCAGCAGGAATTCTAAGGGATCGGCCACATAGCAAGCAGTGAGCAGCACATTGCCACTGACCAAAAATTGGGGAGTGGGAAGAAGAGAGTGTTGGTGTGTCCTTGCAAACAAGCAGCGCAGTGCGTGTCATAAGACCATGGCGATCTTGAAAGTGTTTCTTATCGAAATTCTTATCTAAAAACAAAAATTCCAAGTAGAAATAAGCAGGCATGTCAGAGTTCCGCGAAAAAGCGGAAATCCGCTTTTTTGAGGTCCGATTTCGGAGTTACCGATATTATTCCAAAACTGCAATAAAATTTTTAGGGGGGGGGTACCATATCGGCTCATTATAGCACGATGCTTTTTAGTAGCATCACAGTAGGCATATGCAGTGAGTCTCAGACAGATTGCACCCGCCGTGCCGCGCGTTGGGTTCCCCGCAGATGACGCTTATATCCCCGGTATGCGGCAAAGGAACTGCCCGGCAGTTGGCTGACTTGTCCGTGCGTGACAATGAAAATGAATGAAATAAGTTTGAAAATAACGAAAATAGGCACCTACCTTATTACAGGAGATGCGGGGAGTGTCCTCCTCCTACATCCACACATTTTTCGCATCGTGATAGAAAATTCCGATTAATACGCATTAATTGTTCTTCCGTTACTATTGAGTTTATCTCTATCCTAATGTTTTCTTTTAATCTGTCATAATGGTCCAGATTTCCACTGATTAATATATTGACACAAAATTAAAGAAAAATTGTTTAAAGTGGATATTTATTTGTAATTAACACACAACGTTTCGGTCAAAACATAAGACCTTCTTCAGGTGACTGTTTACAAGAAGAGAAAAACTCTCAATTGTCCGTGTCATAAGAAACACTTCCGTTGTAAGTGGAATGCGCACGATTAGAAAGGGACAAAAAATTGGTATTACGAAAATGCTTATTAATCCAATCCACAGGTATTTCATACGGGGACTCTTCTATAACAACCACATGGGGAAGAGGAAAGCGTATAACATGTCTATTCTTTTTAGTTCTCTTAATGACCCCCAACCACTCATCACCCAAGTCACCGTCAAATCGGTTCAAAACGAAATCTTTATTACATCCGATATTCCAAGCTTCGCACACTTTTCTCTTAATAACATCGTCCTCAACCTTTAAGATCTTCAAAGCACCCATACGGTGATTATTCTCGATCAAATGTTGGCTAAGACCAGTAGACGTTTTCCTACTTCTAACATCTTTCTCGTGCTCACGAAGTCTGATTTTAAAGGATCTACCTGTTTCACCAATATAAAACTTATCACAATCCAAGCATGAGATTGAATATACCCCTGGATATTCCATTCGGTCCTTATTTCTGCCGAACCTTTTATATTCGGAAAAAATCTTGTCAATGGTTCTATTGGTTTTGTAGGCAGGAACCAAATCGAACTTACGAAAAACCTTCTCGTAACGTTCGCTCATGGCTGGGTGGTAGGTCATACCCACATACTTAGTATTAGGATCCTTAATCTCACCATCTCTATTCATAAAATGTTTTTCAGCCTTCTTCCATATCATATCCATTCTTCTTTCATCAAAACCATTGATCCTGGCTAAACGAAAAATCTCCCTTTTTTCAGAATATAAATCATTGTAGTTGTTACATAACTTTAAGGCTCTAATGACGAAGTTACGCCAAACGTTGTGTTTAATCCTATGGTGGTGTGCGGATTTCTTATGAATATATAATTCACCTTTATTATTTTTCCTATAAACGCCCAATTTAATCCTCGGATATTCTAGGACAATTCTTAAGTCCAGGAAATTTAGAGTATTATTCTCGGATTTTTCAATAGTAAACTTCATTCTGTTGTTAAAACCATTAAAATCCTCCAAAAGCTGTCCAGAAATATCATTCCTAGAAATAACCAAGATATCATCAACATAGCGAATATATACAGCAATGCTGTCCACATATTTGCTAATAATGGATCTCTCCATGAAGAAAAGAAAAATGTCCGAAACAATACCAGACACGGGGTTCCCCATGGCCAAGCCTTCGTTTTGTTTATAGATAATACCATTAAACTGAAAAATGTTGTAAACAGTACAAACATTAAACCACCTAACGTACTCATTAGCAACAATACTATCCACGCCCAACTCAATAAGCCATCTAAAGAGATATTCTCCTGCTTGGGCTCTGGGTACACTAGGATACAAAGAAACGACGTCCAAACTGAACATACAAAGATCTTTGTTGTATATAACATTATCTAAAATTTCTCTTGCTTCAAAAGAGTTGCCGATTGACCATTTCGTTCTTTTTTGTACACCCATTAATCTTTCAACCAACAGTTTTGCTAAACCATACGCCGGATGACAGTACATGGGAATAATAGGTCTAAGAGGAATACCTGGTTTATGTGTCTTGGGCAAACCAAAACAATTAGGCAATTCGTGTTTATGACCAAAAATTTGTTTCTTAGTGTTATCACTAATAGTAACACTACTATCAATAACTTTTAACACCTCCTTTTGAATGATCTTGATAGGGTTCTTCTCCACCACAGAAAAATCAGGAGGTTTGAAACATTCTGCCATCTTTTCACCATATACGGCAGAATCAATAAAAACAGGACAATTTTCTTTGTCACTCTTAATAATAAAAATATTGTTGTTCTCCATCCATCTCTTGGCGTACGCTATATCATTATCTACATTAGACATCACAAACTTCCCCATGTTATCATTCAATTCTTCAATAGTCAAAGAAACCTCACGAACAAATCTGCTTTTTAACCCTGCATCATAAATCATATTCGACCCATGAATAGCAGGGGCCAAAAGGTCCTCCATGTTATACCCGTTTACTTTGGGCGCGTATTTAAAGCCATACCTAAAAATATTGGCAACTTTTTTTGGTATCATCTTGTCGGTCAAATTAACAAAAGGATCTCTTCTTGAATCAATGTTATCGTCATTCAACCCATTCAATGGCATAAGACCGTATTTCGTATATTTTTTCAAGATGTTGTTCCTCAATGTAGATAAATGTTCATAGACTAAATGATGGTGCCTCTGTATGAGGGTCATTCCATGTCAAGTGAACCAATTTTTTGTCAATTTTGAACATGACCATCTCCGATTTTAGTCATACTTGGTTGTCATGAAGTACCACCTGAGATATGTTAAAGTGCAAAATATCAGATTTTTATGTGTTGTAGTTTTCCAGTTATACCCTTCTGAAATATGGAAAAAAACCAAATTTTCTGCATAAGTGCAATCACAAAATGACGCATAAATCAAGCTGGAATTGACATAGATGAGTGGGAAAAGTACCAAAATGTAGCTTATATTATGAGCTTTAATTTGATATGTCACACGAGTACTTTCGAAAAAAAAATATTTTCAAGGTTACCCCCAAAAAATTTGAAAACTGAATTTTTCAAAAACCTATATTTTGAAAATTTTGAAAAAAATCTCACAGAAACATACATATTTCAGCATCATGTCCTACAAGTTTTGTTATGGGATCGAAATGGGATCATATTTTTTTACATTTATAACAAATACTATGCACGCTGGGTAAGAATATATGGCACCGTAATCTTGCACTTAATTCTAAAATTTCATTACAATCAAAAAGAAAAACTTACAGAAAACATGTTACCTTCCCTTCTTCAATGACAAAAACGTGAATTTATTGTCTACAGTAATTTTCTAGAGCCATGGTTGCCGCATCCATCTCTTCCTTCGAGAGGTAATAACTACGGCCAGTGGGACATGTAGGTTGCACAAGGGTGAGGATCTGAGAGAGAGGCACAGTCAGTTTATTTGGACAGTCACTTTTGAAAGTAAATGATGGAGAAGGACCTGCAGGGTGCAGAAACATCAGTTCCACTATCTGTGCTGTCTCATTTTTGTCCACAACTACACCAAGCCACCAATGATTGTTGTTCTCACATGTAACATATCCTTTTACTTCTGCTAGCTTCAGCCTCTGTTGCACACGTTGTCCTAACACTGAAAAAGTGGATGACTGTTCACTTCTTGAAAATACCTTTGTCAACAACACTTTATCTGACAATGGGATGAAACTGTGGAACTTCTGTGTGCCTGGTATTGCTTTTGTAGACAGAAATCTGTCTGCAAGTATTTTTTCCTCTTTGTTGTATTGTGCTTCATTGAAGAAGAAGAACTGCATGGAGTCGATGTTTTCCTCACTCCATGTAAACAGCTGTGCTGGTGTCATGATTTGATGCTCGTATGGCCGCTGTAGGCTTGCCTTTCCTGCAAGTCTTTTCACAGTACCACCCAGACCGTCACATACTCCTTTCCCATGGGCTGTTGCATAGAAATGCCACTCTGCCTCAATTCCAAAATCATGAACATGGTGGCATAAGTTTGAAAAGTTTTTTCTGTTTTTAAATTGCGCAGCTGCACCATCTGAGAAGTAGTAAATTTTTTTCAAATCTCTAATTACTTCCAACTTCAAATGAGAGATAAGCCTTTTCTGGAATAAATGAACAGCAGTGGTGTCATGCTGTAGACATTCAGAGATACATACAATACTTTTGTAGTGTATATTATGATCATTGTAGTAGACTGCTATAGGAAAAATAGTTGCTTGATCATTGTTCCAATGAAAAGACTGGGCTTCATCCTGTAGTACAAACGAATAATTTTCTGCAAAGTCCATACATACCACAGCTTCATTTACTCCAATATTCTGCTTCAAGTGATTATAATATTCTGCCTGTCTTCTTGCAATAAAAGAATGTCTCTTCAAAATCAACAACTGTTCACACCAAGTTTCTATAAACTCATCTGCAGTTTTGATGAAGGTTACTAAATTACATCTGTCAACAGAAACCCACTGCTTGTATGTAATGTTGTCCACCAGTTCATTATCTAGCAGCAACTGTAACTCATCTTTCAAATTATCTACACCTGGACATGAAGGACATTCATTAAGGTGGCATGCTGTGCCTGGCTCTTCACACATTAACTTCGCTAAACAGGAATTATAATTACTTATATCTGTGCCATCATTCAGTGTAATTTGTTTGGATTTCAACACTTGTAGCATTAATTTAACATTCTGATGCACTGTACAAACGCATACTGTGTGGGTACCACTTCCTCCAGCCAAGACGCAATGTTTAGGTCGTAAATCAGCAAATTTCGAAAATCCAATCTTATCAGTAGGATTTTTGTTTTTGAACAGCTCGTACACTTCCTTCAAGTTGCCCATCACTAGCCTCTTCTGTACATGAATTCTACTACTGTCACCCGTTTTCACAGAAACAAAATCTTTTTTTCCAGGCATAAGACGGCTGACATCATCACTGTTGTAGAACCCTATTACCTTCTCAATCACAGATTCATTTAAAACCTTTCCTGGTTTAGGATTTGGTGTTGCCAGAATACCCTTCGCTTTCACCAATGCTTTAGCTTTTCTTGCCATTCTGTTGCTAACCTGAAATTCATTTTGTATTTCACTGCATGACCAGCTTTTAGGTAGTACTGTTAAAATTTGCAATTTTTCACTAACACTTATATTTTCTTCTTGAAACTTTTCTTTTAGCTGACAAATGACTTCACATGATTCTGATTTATGGTCAACAGTTTTCTCTGTATTTGTACTTGCTGCTGTTAGTACCTTTTCTGTCAAACATTTTTTTATTTTACTGTATTTTTTATCACAGTATGATTTCATTTGCAACTTCCTCTTAGCAACAGGTGACTCCTCTAGAGAGCTTAGAGACTTATTAAGGTACTCTAAGGTAACATCTAAAGCTACAAATGATTCATCAACATTAGTAGGCCTAGTGGTATTGGCTACTGGTACTAAACAGTCATCTGTTGTATCTGTAACCTGTTTCTGCTTTGATAGTTCTTTCCTACAACTGTCACAAATTTTCATACCTACCACAATGGTGTCAAACATGTCACACATCCAGTCAGTAACAGGCCTCACACTTCTTTTCACACCCTGATGTCTGTCTTTCTTGAAAGGGTTGCAGCAGAAAATCTTTGCTGTTTCACTTACTTTTTCAGCCATACTGGGGAAATACACAATGCCTATTTTAATCACTGAACCCACTACTTTACATGCAGCAATACAGTCTTTGTACAGCCTTTGAAGAAAGGAAGCACACTGCATGAGAGTCAAGGCACAACTGAAGCCAGGTCCAACAGGTTACAACTTGCATTCCCTGGCTGACTCACATGCTTGCAGACTGTGTTTACTCATACCCATTTGACCACTTGCACAAGTTGGTATATGCATGTTGGTAAACAACTCCCTGGACAAAGGAATGGATTTTAGAATTAAGTGCAATATTCCTGTGTCATATATTCTTACCCAGCGTGCATAGTATTTGTTATAAATGTAAAAAAATATGATCCCATTGCGATCCCTTATCAAAACTTGTAGGACATGATGCTGAAATATGTATGTTTCTATGAGAATTGTTTCAAAATTTTCAAAATATAGGTTTTTGAAAAATTCAGTTTTCAAATTTTTTTTGGGTAACCTTGAAAATATTTTTTTTCGAAAGTAGTCGTGTGACGTATCAAATTAAAGCTCATAATATAAGCTACATTTTGATACTTTTCCCACTCATCTATGTCAATTCCAGCTTGATTTATGCGTCATTTTGTGATTGCACTTATGCAGAAAATTTGGTTTTTTTCCATATTTCAGAAGGGTATAACTGGAAAACTACAACACATAAAAATCTGATATTTTGTACTTCAACATATCTCAGGTGGTACTTCATGACAACCAAGTATGACTAAAATCGGAGGTGGTCACGTTTTTCCATTGGTTCACTTGACATGGAATGACCCATGAGACAATAAAGCTCTTCGTGCGGGATCACTTTGGTAACTTGTAAATGAGTGTTGTAAGCTTCAATATTAGCTTTATTTAATTCGCTATAAGCTTCGTCAATACATTCATGTAACATGTTAAATTGTAACTTACGTTTATGATAGAATGTTTTCCCCGTCAAAGGCTTAAAATTCCATTTTAGGAAATTGGGAATTACACCTTTTTGATAGCACGTTCTCAAAAATCCAATTCTTGTTAACAAAGCAGAAATTCTCTTCCTCACAACAAGAAAATGTTGGACCAGTTTCTTTGTATTCAAATAATCTGTCATAATGGTCCAGATTTCCACTGATTAATATATTGACACAAAATTAAAGAAAAATTGTTTAAAGTGGATATTTATTTGTAATTAACACACAACGTTTCGGTCAAAACATAAAATAATACGAAAAAAAAATATACGAAATACGGTCTTATGCCCTTGAATGGGTTGAATGACGATAACATTGATTCAAGAAGAGATCCTTTTGTTAATTTGACCGACAAGATGATACCAAAAAAAGTTGCCAATATTTTTAGGTATGGCTTTAAATACGCGCCCAAAGTAAACGGGTATAACATGGAGGACCTTTTGGCCCCTGCTATTCATGGGTCGAATATGATTTATGATGCAAGGTTAAAAAGCAGATTTGTTCGTGAGGTTTCTTTGACTATTGAAGAATTGAATGATAACATGAGGAAGTTTGTGATGTCTAATGTAGATAATGATATAGCGTACGCCAAGAGATGGATGGAGAACAACAATATTTTTATTATTAAGAGTGACAAAGAAAATTGTCCTGTTTTTATTGATTCTGCCGTATATGGTGAAAAGATGGCAGAATGTTTCAAACCTCCTGATTTTTCTGTGGTGGAGAAGAACCCTATCAAGATCATTCAAAAGGAGGTGTTAAAAGTTATTGATAGTAGTGTTACTATTAGTGATAACACTAAGAAACAAATTTTTTGGTCATAAACACGAATTGCCTAATTGTTTTGGTTTGCCCAAGACACATAAACCAGGTATTCCTCTTAGACCTATTATTCCCATGTACTGTCATCCGGCGTATGGTTTAGCAAAACTGTTGGTTGAAAGATTAATGGGTGTACAAAAAAGAACGAAATGGTCAATCGGCAACTCTTTTGAAGCAAGAGAAATTTTAGATAATGTTATATACAACAAAGATCTTTGTATGTTCAGTTTGGACGTCGTTTCTTTGTATCCTAGTGTACCCAGAGCCCAAGCAGGAGAATATCTCTTTAGATGGCTTATTGAGTTGGGCGTGGATAGTATTGTTGCTAATGAGTACGTTAGGTGGTTTAATGTTTGTACTGATTACAACATTTTTCAGTTTAATGGTATTATCTATAAACAAAACGAAGGCTTGGCCATGGGGAACCCCGTGTCTGGTATTGTTTCGGACATTTTTCTTTTCTTCATGGAGAGATCCATTATTAGCAAATATGTGGACAGCATTGCTGTATATATTCGCTATGTTGATGATATCTTGGTTATTTCTAGGAATGATATTTCTGGACAGCTTTTGGAGGATTTTAATGGTTTTAACAACAGAATGAAGTTTACTATTGAAAAATCCGAGAATAATACTCTAAATTTCCTGGACTTAAGAATTGTCCTAGAATATCCGAGGATTAAATTGGGCGTTTATAGGAAAAATAATAAAGGTGAATTATATATTCATAAGAAATCCGCACACCACCATAGGATTAAACACAACGTTTGGCGTAACTTCGTCATTAGAGCCTTAAAGTTATGTAACAACTACAATGATTTATATTCTGAAAAAAGGGAGATTTTTCGTTTAGCCAGGATCAATGGTTTTGATGAAAGAAGAATGGATATGATATGGAAGAAGGCTGAAAAACATTTTATGAATAGAGATGGTGAGATTAAGGATCCTAATACTAAGTATGTGGGTATGACCTACCACCCAGCCATGAGCGAACGTTACGAGAAGGTTTTTCGTAAGTTCGATTTGGTTCCTGCCTACAAAACCAATAGAACCATTGACAAGATTTTTTCCGAATATAAAAGGTTCGGCAGAAATAAGGACCGAATGGAATATCCAGGGGTATATTCAATCTCATGCTTGGATTGTGATAAGTTTTATATTGGTGAAACAGGTAGATCCTTTAAAATCCGACTTCGTGAGCACGAGAGAGATGTTAGAAGTAGGAAAACGTCTACTGGTCTTAGCCAACATTTGATCGAGAATAATCACCGTATGGGTGCTTTGAAGATCTTAAAGGTTGAGGACGATGTTATTAAGAGAAAAGTGTGCGAAGCTTGGAATATCGGATGTAATAAAGATTTCGTTTTGAACCGATTTGACGGTGACTTGGGTGATGAGTGGTTGGGGGTCATTAAGAGAACTAAAAAGAATAGACATGTTATACGCTTTTCCTCTTCCCCATGTGGTTGTTATAGAAGAGTCCCCGTATGAAATACCTGTGGATTGGATTAATAAGCATTTTCGTAATACCAATTTTTTGTCCCTTTCTAATCGTGCGCATTCCACTTACAACGGAAGTGTTTCTTATGACATGGACAATTGAGAGTTTTTCTCTTCTTGTAAACAGTCACCTGAAGAAGATCTTATGTTTTGACCGAAACGTTGTGTGTTAATTACAAATAAATATCCACTTTAAACAATTTTTCTTTAATTTTGTGTCAATATGTTTTCTTTTAGTTGTGACAACTACAGAATAACACTTTCACGTCTGTACAACACGAGAACAATGCTCAACTGCCGGCTGTTGACTTATCTGCGGGGACAAAGCTGGCTGCGACGCAGGTAGTGTTGAGTCATCACAAGAGAAGCACGGCGCGCGGCAAACGGATGCAATCTGGCTGAGACTCACTGTAGTATAACAGTAACGAAGCTGTAATGAAAGGAAAATGAAACAAAGAAGATGCTTTCTTTTGCACATGGTCCGCATACAGACGCCAAACAAACAGTGCAGTCATGGCACACGTGCAGTACAATAATTCGGGAAAAGTTCGGTAGAGTTCGGGGTCGGACCGAGTCGGATGCACGTCATCGCGGGTGATTCCCGCAGAATGAAGAGTGTTGTTGATGTTGAGGTATTGCGCTGCGCGTATAATACGGCGAGATTTCAGCGGGCTGTTACCATGCACGTTTTTTTTATAAGTGCCTTTAGCCTACCATATTTAATTATTTTATGATATGAAACGTTAATTATAACTGTTTAATTAAGAATTAAACTGGCAAAATAACTTTATATATGGGCCTGTAGATCTTTTTTTTTTTAAACTTCTTTTTGAAAAATTTTCGGGGGCGGGTAGTATTCGGGTATAACGGTAACTAACTGGTATGCTATTTTATTTTCAAAATATAAAGCTACTTGATTTGTTTAAATAGTGTATGAAAAAAAGATCCATATATGTATATATTTAGGCTTTTTGTATCTGTAAGGTTCAGTGTGCAAAATTTCACTGCGCGCCAAGGTTCAGGGTACAAAATTTTGCCGCGCGCCAAGGTTCAGTGTAGTGTGAGAAATTTCGCCACGCGGAAGTTCAGCTTTTTTCAAAATTTAACTCTGACATGCCTGAATAAGAGAGAATTTGTGATTCATTAATGACAAACAGACAATTTATAGGAAATTTCATCAATTGTGTGGAGAACTCAGGAGAATTCCAGACAGATTTTGAAATGGATAGCCTATCTTTACAGTGATAAATACAATGTACCTTTTATCAATAACTACCATACTAAATTGATTATCTTCAAAACTAGCCATATTTGGTCCTTGAATTCCACTGTCATGTATATAGTAGTTAAAATACAGTAGATTATAATAATTATATATGAGTTGAAACTTTTACACTAGGCTTCACTTCTGGTATAGTTTTACCTGTACATGTTTCGGCGCCTTTGCAACCATTTTCAACAGTCATACTTCAACTGCCGTGCTACCCTCTCGTGGACGTGGAATAAATCTCGAGATGAGGTTGTCATTGGTAGGGATGTCGAAGTTCATCAGCCGGTCCCCCCCTCTTGTGTATGAAAATTCTTTCCCAAATAGAAAGCTCCCTGTGGCCTCGGACACATTTTAATAATTCTGGTTCTCTGGTAATTTCATGTCCATCGTTCCAAAAGTGCGCGGCTACTGCTGATTTGTCTGTATTCCCAAATTTGATGTGTCTTAAGTGTTCTTTAGTTCTAATTTCCAGTTTCCTTTTGGTTTTTCCCACATAGACTTTTTCACAATCATTACAATTAAACTGGTATATGCCCGACTTTTTACTAGTGTAAAAGTTTGTTATGTTATATAACTTCACAGTGAATAGTTAAAAGAATGCTGCACAATAAATTGATTACTTGAACAAAGTTAGTGATATATTAGGCGGAACCTTTTAAGTTTATCAATCTACCATACTAAAGCTAGGCATTTGATCTTTTTACAGTTTCTAGATACATACTCTGTGTTAGTACTAGAGGTGTACAAATCTCGATTTTAGCTTGCCCATACCCGCTTGAACGCCAGGCAAGCAAGTTGCCAGCGTCATAGCTAGGAAGCAGGCAGGTTTCTTTAAACTTGATGGGTCAGGTCAAACCCAGCCTAGGCAAGTCAGAATAAGCTTGCGACATTCCTATCAGCTAAACAACTGTAGTTGCTAGTGTAGGTAATACTTTCTTGCTTTTCTACATGCTGGTAGAAGAAATTCACCATGCAGATAAATAAAAGGTGGATGAAGTATTAAAATCCTTTTAGCGTCTTAACACAATTATTATTTTTATTATTAGGTAGATTTCGAAGAAAAATCTAATCTACCTAATCTACCTAATGACTTTCAAAAAATTTGTTCTTATCTTTATGTTTCATGCCTCCCTAAGTACGAAACCACCGCCTGTTAAAAAAAATTGAGATATTTATATACAGTATATGTATATGTATATGTATATATATATTTATATATACATACATATATTTATCTTTACACGCTAGCGGCTGTAATTTTCAAGATATTTGAATAAAATTTTATTATGTTATTTCTAGGCCCAATAGTTCAGACGAGTTAATGAGCAACATTGGCGCAAGAGGGTGGTCGGGGGAGGGGGTTGAAATTTTAAAACATTTATATCTCGACCCCTATGAAGTATAGAGGGAAACTTTGATTGAATAAATTAGAGTACTCCTTATGGAGTACCAACGATTCGGGGGTTTTGGGAGTACGAGTGGGGGTGGGGGTATGGGGATGGAACTTCGAAATTTTCGAAACTACGTCTTGTGGGGTATCGTTGAAAAGCTCTTGATGAGTACTCTACAAATCAATAACTAGTTTCTTGATAGTTCTCATATAAGGCGAGATTTGAATGTTTGAAAAAGTTCTCTTTCCTCTTTTTTGCAGTTATTATTGTGGGTTTGTCATGCCAAGGCTAAAGAAGAAGAATGCTACGCAGCGACAGTAAATTAAAACAAAAGCACTTCGAAATCTACCTCAGCTTGTAGGCTTGCCTAAAGGGATTTTTGTTATTGTTATTAATGATTTTATGATGTTTTCTCGAAAATGTTTGAAAATTTTTCCCATGCCGGACTAGTATTACCTTTGTTCATTGATAATTCAAACTGTCCACATTTTAGTTTCTCCTCGGCTTCCTTCAGGGTAAAATTCTCTAAACACATCTGAAGTTCCTCAACTACGTAACTGCACGACTTACCAGTGCACTGCTATACCCAGTTTCATATTCTTTCCGCCAGGCCTTGCAGTTTCCTTAGGTCCTGTGCAACTCATCAGGTTATGAAGAGCTTGTGACTCATAGCAACAGCATTTCTTATCATCGTTGTAATCTGGCTTGCTTTCAAGTCAAGCAAGTTAAAAGCTGTGACTGGTTGCAGAATTTCAAAGGGGCAGGCAAGCTAAAATCAGAATATGTACACCTCTGGTTAGTACTGAAAAAAGGATTTTTCATAAATATACTTATTTACTGAAATATAATTTTTTCTTTATTTTTTTATCAACATTTTTAAATACCACATGACCTGTAAATAGTTCATAGATTAACCAATTAATTTTTTTTAGTGCATGTAAGACATCTGAATAAACAAATCCTGAAAATTTCAAGTTTTTACATTAAGTAGACGATGAGACAAGATACATTTTATGGAAGAACAGTCACCACAAAAGCTCCGCCCACCCTGGCCGAGCATTGCTATGGCGATCTCCCGCTTTTCCGCTTCAGCCTCTTGTGCCGAAGCTTATGCACTAATTACTACAATTGAGACATCCCCAATATGAAAATAACCCTTATACCACACCATATGAACTAATTACTACCATACTAAATAACCCTTACATTAATTACACAATACAAGGCATCCCATTGAACCAAAACGGCTCTCTAAACTTAAATACATTCTTTATCCACTTATAAGGGCCTGTAGGCTCTAACCCATTCAATAATTTGCTGTGAATTAATATTTATTATTATTACTTAAAATCGTGTTTGGTTGTGCAAACGAAAATCAGACTATAATATTGTTGACATAAGCCTACATAACATGATCTCCCTTTGTTTCAATTAACTCAGATCATTTGAAATAGTTTCCGAATTCTTTAGATTTATACATCAAATTTACTCTGTCAATGCTAGTTTCCACAGCATCTGGCGAAATGTCTGTTTCCGCTTTGAAAAGACTGGAGATATTTTTGCGTACTACAATTTCCTAGGAAAGACCTAATTACACACAATTCTGTTCTAAGTCTAATTATTGTCATAATTACCCAGGTACAATAAGGATAGCGGGAAAAGTTTGATTTAGATTGTGCTTTTGATCAATTTATAGGGAGATGTGAAATAAGAGAAGAAAGTCATTTATTATAAATGTAAATGAAGGTGCTTTCCTCTTCGCAAGTTGCCTTAGGACACAGCTTATCAATTACATCTTATGAGACAATAAATATACAGGTAAACAGTTTATCCTTTCTCGTTTAAAAAGAAGCTCACAATCACTTTTTGCCATAAATATTGATGGACATTGAATCAACAATGATGCTTTCAATAAGATGTTTTTGGTTTCTTCTTTGGTGATCCCTAGTTTTTGCAGTTTTGTGCAACCGAGCGATAGATTGTACCTCTGGAACCAACAGAAGACCATGTACTGAAAAATGATAGCCACCAAATCTTGTGTGATAATTTTCTTTAAGGAATGAAATGCAGCTCTCGTAGATACTCTTTTTCTCTATGTCAACATTTTGGCTTGATCATCGTAGTTAGATTCATAGCGAATGGTTGGATCGAGGATATAAGCTGTTTTAGCTCCTTTCTTGAATGCTATAATACCTATGAAGCGATTAGATCCTAATCCATCTAGAGCATGCATTTTCTCAAAGCATTCATATCCTTTATTGGTCAGGAGGCTGGGCAATGAGTGTTTTACCCGATGATGTCTCTGATTAACAAGCAGGGAATTAAATGGACATAATCCGAGTACGTGATTTGTTATTACTGACTCCTTTGCACACCTTCTGCAAAGGGATGATCCATTAATAACATAATTATTACCAGGGACACTTCGTAGGTTCTCATAATTAACATTCAATATCAGCGTCCATTCAGATGATGTTAGATGCATCGTTTCCACCATGAAGTTGTTAGCAAACAGCATATTCTTTAAAATGTGACACAGTGATACCTTGCCAAGGCATAGATGACCATTTGCCAAAAGAATTAAGGCTATTATTTTTCTAAGTTGTTACTTTAACAACAAGCAGTGCTACCGAATAGTCCATGTTTTATTTTATTTTACTTTAAGTTGTTTTAGTAGTTACCCAAGACACCAAAAAAGTCCATATAATTATAAACTTTAAAGAATTAAATTGGAGTACACCTCATGGGGGAGTTGTAGCTAGCTGCCTTCCACCCTAGTAGAGCGTAGGCTACTGTATAACCCCCCCCCCCCCCCGTGGGAATTTCCGACTCATATATTTTTTGTTGGTATTGCCATCTAGTTTCAGTTATCAATTACAGCATTTACCCGGAAAACTATGGAAATCTGGAGAAAATGAGTTTGATTTAATTTTTCTTTGTTGTTTGCTCCTAATATGCCCAGGGAATTTCTGACTCGCATATTTTTTGTTGGTATTGTCATCTAGTTTAAGTTTTCAGTTGTTTGCCTCTTACCAATTACAACATATCCCCGGAAAACAAGAAAAACCACGTATATACGGAGAAAATGACAATGTTTTATTTTTTAAATCTTTGTTCTTTGCTTCTAATATTTAAAGGGAATTTCTGACTCATATGTTTTTTTGTTGGTATTGCCACTCAGATTAAGGTTTCAGTTGTTTGCCTCTTATCAATTACAGCAAATCCCCAGAAAACTCCGAAAACCACGGAAACCCGGAGAAAATTACTTTCTTTTAATTTTTTTAAATCTTAGTTCTTTGCTCCTAGTATTCAAAGGGAATTGGTGACTCATATGGTTTTGTGTTGGTATTGCCATGTAGATTAATGTTTCAGTTGTTTGCCTCTTATCAATTACGGCAAATCCCCAGAAAACTCCGGAAACCCGGAGAAAATACTTTGTTTTAATTTTTCAAAATCGTTGATCTTTGCTCCTAGTATTCAAAGGGAATTGGTGACTCATATGGTTTTGTGTTGGTATTGCCATATAGATTAAGGTTTCAGTTGTTTGCCCTTTATCAGTTACAGCATATCTCCGAAAACCTCGAAAATCCGCAGAAAATGAGTTCGTTTTAATTTCTTAAAAACCTTTTTTCTTTGATCCTAATATTCCCAGGGAATTTCTGACTTACATATTTTTTGTTGGCATTGTAATCTAGATTAAGGTTTCAGTTGTTTGTTCGTTATCAATTACAGCATATCCCCGAAAAACCACGGAAATCCACAGAATTTCTAGAACTCGGAACTTGTGATCTACAGTCACTGAAACTGTTATTGCGAAGTAATTCTTCTGCTTCAGGTGTGTCCTTTGCAGGTTCAAAAGGGTGAGTTTATGGACTACGAGATATCTGCCATAATTGTGATGGTCACATGCAAAGAAAAGGGGAATCATATCTTCTAAACATGCCAAGTGTAAGTCAAAGTTGTTTTCTTTAATTGCTCGCTGAAATATCAAAATCGATGACACTTGGTCCATATTACCAATCCAAAATTGTGCTGTTTTACCGAATTTCCCTTCTCTAACTTCAGTCAAGAAAGTTTGGTAGTGACTGTGGAAGGTTTGGTAAGATAAATAATTATCATTCACAGATGGCAAATTAGAATATTAAGTGTGTTCTGCCAGGTTTTCAATCGCTTTCATCCCTTCAGCATCAGGATTTTTTCCGGGGGAAAACAACTGAAACCTTAAACTATATGGCAATGGCAACAAAAATTATGTGATTCAGAAATTCCCTGGGAATATTAGTATCAAAGAGCAAAGATTTTTAAAAAATTAAAACAATCTCATTTTCTGCGGATTTTTGTGGTTTTCGGAGTTTTCCGGGGATATGCTGTAATTGATAAGGAACAAACAACTGAAACCTCAATCTAGATGGTAATGCCAACAAAAAAACACATGAGTCAGAAATTCCCTTTGAATATTAGGTGCAAAGAACAAAGATTTTAAAAATTGAAACATAGTCATTTTCTCCGTACATACATGGTTTTCCGGGGATGTGTTGTAATTTGTATGGGCAAACAAATGAAAGCTTAAACTAGATGCCAATACCAACAGAAAAATTAAAAGAAATTCATTTTCTCCGGTTTTCTGGCTAAATGCTGTAATTGATAAGTGGCAAACAACTAAAATCTTAAACTAGATGACAATACCAACAAATAAATATATATGTCGGAAATTCCCACGGGGGGGGGGGGGGGGGGTTTCATATTGGTAGCCCATGGTCTATAGCAGTGTCCGGCAGATGCTGCAGTTGTGACGTAAGAGCCGATCATCTCGCAAGAGCTTGAGAGAGCGAGCAGTTGAGTTGCATTCCTGTTAATACGCACTAGCGCAGTGGCGTTCAGTGCAGCAGTAGGGTTAAGGTGAGCCGTGATGGTACATTGAATTGCGTGCATTAACCATGGTAAGGGTGCAGAGGTCAGTTAATCAGTGAAATGTATGGTAAATTTAGTGCATTCAGATTATTACTAGACTTACGGAAACGTCAGATCACCCTCGGAGACACGCCACATTTTCCAAAGTTGTCTACAGTATGTCATTCAATTACAGACATTAATAATTATGTACAAATATTAGAAGAACTGGATCAGGATATTTTATTACAGATTTCAAGATTTTGCAAAACTCCAATCCGATATTTGCATATTTGCGACACCATTTTCTGTGGATGTTGACAGTGTTCCAACGTCATTGCAACTAGAAGTCATTGATTTGCAAAAGAATATTGAAATGAAAGACCGCTTTCAAAACAAAAAGGATCTATCCATATTTTATAGAAGGTTTCCCCAGGCAACTACATAATATATTTGCTGCTAGAATGTTGAGTATATTTGTATCGACGTATGTATGTGAATAGTTCTTTTCTTGTATGAAGATCTGCAAACTATCTGATCAGAACATGAAAAATGTTCTCGTTTGTGTGTTAGCCAGACTATGTCTCCTAATATTGCAAAATTAGTGCGCGAGAAAAGAGGGAAAAAATCTCGACAATGCCTTGAGCTTGGGCACGATAGTGACACAAAGTAAGGGTGTGTATCAAAAGTCTGAATAGGCCTATACTTGGCATAGTGCTCACAAAGGTGTATAGTTTAATTTGTATATTTTGTGTATTTTGTATATTTTGTATACTTTAACATTTTTCAGTTTCCGAGTAGACAAAGTTTTGCAGTACTGCTTAAAGTATTCTTATGTTTTATGTATTTGTATGTTTATAGTAGTTTCGGAGCCTCATTTAAATAACCCGACGCTTCCGCACCTGGATGCATTTCAGATTAGTGTAAGTAGGGCCTATAATAAATTTCATTACAAACAAAACTGTTCTGTTACATTGATTATCACAGTTGTACTATTTTGTTTTCGTACAAATGCATTGTAATTGTGCTATTCCCATACTATCTACGAAGATCGGAGCGCACTCTGTCAATGCATAGGCGTCGTTCCGCCACTGGCCAGTTGAACCCTTCCTCCACGCTCAGTACGGAGATATTGCCGAGCAAAGAGCGTGGCTGCTCTGTAGTATGACGTCACAGAGCACGGAACATGCCGGTCACTGGTCTATAGCGACCCTGTTCAATTTTTGACCAGGTTGGAGATTTTCCAGTAGTGGAAAGTTTCCTTCCTGTGTTCAAGACCGGATGTTGTTTTGTCCTTTCAACCCCATCCCATATAAAAAAAGGGTGCTGGAATGTAATATATTTAATATCTTTGAGCACACCTAATTTTTTTTTTTTTTCAAAATTTGGCACCACTGTATGCACTGACAGAACAGCCAACTTCAAATCTTGAGTGTGAACAATTTTAACGTATTCAGTTCAATAGAACATGTTCATAACTAGGGTTCGGATGATTATGACATGTCATATTTTTATCCTGACCTCCATTCTCGTCACAAACACAAATTAAACATGAATTGCACATTTGTTATCCTAATCGGACCATTTTTATTTTGCTTATACAGTCATATTTTGGTAATTTTCATGGTCTTGGTCATATTTCGCACATATTTGTAATTTAACATATTTCAGGTATAAATTTGGTAAAAGAGCACAATTATGCAGTATGTGCACTAAATTGTCTACTTAAATTTTTTCCAAGAAAGAGTAATTAGTAATGAAGAAACAATAGGATTTATCTCTTTCCTCTTGTTTTTAACAACTTCAATAGACATGTTTTAAAAATATTTTCAGTTCACATTTGCAGTGGTATCTGGAAACATTAACAGATAAGAAGTTCTTAACAAGTAAAACTGTAAATCACCTGTAAAATTGTTTAAAAGTGATTATATTATCTGATTAAGTTGATGTGATGTAATAATTTAGTGTCATTAAAAATTTTAACATTTCTTGTTTATATTGCATCGAACAATATTGTTCTAATCTACAACTCTGATGACACACCCACATACTTACACTACAATGGCAGTACCACGAATCCTGACTTAAGCCTTACCTCCCCAGATCTAGCAAAGTCCATTGAAAGATGCATCCTTGAGGATCCGGGAAGTGGACACAGAATAATAATAAACACTATAAAACTTCAAACTAAGGTTGAGACAAATACTAATTCAACGGCCAGGTACAGTTGGAATTTCAAAAAAGCAAAATGGGATTCGTACAAGGAACAATTAGAAAGAGAGTTAAGCTTTTCCAATTTCAAACCTGAATCAAGAACGCCAGATGAAAACAATAGAAGATTCTGTGGATTACTATTAGAAGCAGCGAAGAAACATATACCTAAAGTTGCATGCTTAAGATACAAACCTTTTTGGACAGATAAACTGAAACAACTTAAACAAGAAAGAGATGAAGCTAGAAACCAAGCAGATAAGTCTAAAGACCCGAACGAGGTAATTGCATGGAGAAAAAAATCTGCACTACTAAAAAAAGAAATAAATAATAACAAATCACAGGCATTCTCAAAATTTCTACAAAACCTAGACTATCAAAACAGCAGCACAAAAGTACATAAATTCATCTCAAATCCAGAAAACAAGAAAGACACTACAAAACGAGAACCTATTCTACAAAATGGTAAACTAATATGTGATGATAAAAGTATAGCTGAATCTTGCAATAAACACTTAACTAAATTGCAGCCAATCCCCAAACATTTAAGAAAACAAGAAAGACATATTAAAGTATACATGAAGAATGCCTGGAAGCTGCAAGATGAACACATTTTAAATACAAATTTCACAATGCAAGAGCTTCGCCAAGCCATAAACTCACTTAAATGCGGGATCTCCAGGACCAGATAAAATCATGGGAGAGTTTTTAAAAAACCTAGGAACACAAGCCCTCAAAACAGCCTTGTACATATTCAACCAATCATGGAATTCATATATACCATCTGAATGGAAGAAAGCATTTGTAATTCCAATATTAAAGCCGAAGAAACCAGCAACTGACCTGTCAAGCTATCGCCCCATCTCATTAACCAGTATAATGTCTAAACCAATGGAACGAATGGTGAATAACCGATTAAACTACTTTCTGGAACATAATAACATAATCTGTCCAGAACAAGCTGGATTCCGCAAAAACCGCTCCACAAACCAACAAATTCTACATTTAACCCAAGATATCAAAGATGCTATGGATAGAAAACATACAACACTAGCTGTATTCGTGGACTTCAAGGGAGCATATGATGCAGTCTGGAGAGCTAAACTAATAGAGAAACTAAACTATATTGGAATTAAAGGTAAAATGCTCAGATGGCTCTACCTTTTTACCAATCAACGATACTGCTCTACAAGAATTAACACTTTATCTTCTAAATATAAACAACAAAAGCGTGGACTCCCTCAAGGATCTGTATTAAGTCCTGTATTATTCAATATCATGATTAATGATTTACCACCTTCACTGAGGAAAATACATTGAATAAAAACAGCCCTATATGCTGATGATCTAGTGATGTGGATATCTCTTCCACGAAACAAGGAGAAACTACTTTCTAATACCATGAACAAGGCGTTAGATATTCTTTCAAAATGGTCCCAAGAAAATTGCATGCCAATTAACAGGGAAAAAACATTCTATCAAGTTTTCACACTTGCACATAAAACTAATAGCATAAACATCAAAATTGATGACAAACAGATCAATCAGAGCCAGGAACCTAAATATTTGGGAATAACGCTTGATCAAAAACTAACATTTCAGAAACACATAGAAAGTACAGCAAGAAGAACAAGAAATCGATTAAACATTATTAAGAGATTGGCTGGAAAACAATGGGGTTCATCTCTCTCAGTACTAAACTCAACCTATAAAACATATATAAAACCAATTCTTCTCTACGGTAGTGAGGCCCTAATAACAACAAATACTACAACTCTAGAACTTGTACAAAACCAAGCTCTAAGACTGATAACTGGTGGTGTAAAGAGCACACCAATTCCAGCATTACAAATAGCAACAGGGAACATCCCTATTAAAAAAGAAATAGAAAGACTTGCTCTCATACAACATGAAAAGCTCATCAGAATACAGTCCCTCCCTTTTTGGACTAACTATGAGCATCAACCTAGACAACTTAAAACCCAGAGAGGATTTCTGCAATATGTAAATGACTTAAAACCAAAATATCTTCCAGTAATAACACCAGAAGCACTACCGACACCAGTTTCACCTCTTCAGCAACCTAACATCCAACTGCAACTAGATTTAACAGAAAAAGTAAAGAAGTCTGAAAATAATCAAGAAGTATTGAAACAACTAACAATAGAAACAATAAATAAATTCTATCCCTCACAAAATTGGCTTCATATATTTACTGATGGTTCAAAATTTGGAAAAGAAGGCACTGTTGGAATAGGAATACACAGCAAGCTATTCAATTTTTACCACACACTAGGCGAATTTCGGTCAAACTTTGATGGAGAAATAGAAGCAATAAGAGTGGCTTTGGAACAACTACATCCGAGACTGAACAGTTTTCAAAATGCAGTTCTCCTGTGTGACTCTCAAGCAGCATTGCAAGCTATAGCTGAACATCAAACCACCAATTCCAGTGTAATTGCCATCAGAAACCTAATCTATGAAATACAAAATGAAGGAAAACAAATAAAACTACAATGGATTCCCTCACTCTGTGGAGTGAATGGAAATGAAGCAGCTGATTACTTAGCAAAAAAAGGAACACAAATTCTTGAAAGACCCAACCGCAAAATGCCGTTTCTCTCAGCCAAGCAACACATAAATAGAAAAGTAAAGGAAGAAATGTTTGAAAAGTACACAAAAGCGAGTGAAAACAAGAAATGGAGCTGTCTGCTCACATCAAAACAAATCATCCCAAACCAACCACGCAGAGAAACAGTGGCATCATTTCGTATCTTCACTGGTCACGACCTCCTGGCTGAACACCTCCACAAGATCTCCATAATGACATCACCAGTATGTGTGTTGTGCAAAGATAATGACAGTATCATGAACTGGGACCATATTTTGAAATGTGTTTTGAAAGACTTCCAGTATACAACAACAGGTGAACTCTATTGGGAAGTACGAAGACGAATGACTTTATGTCAAGTGTCTGGGCATTAAATTAAATATTTTTTTTTATTATTTATTTATTTAACAAAAGGTCCCAACGAGCCAATTGCTCACATTAAGGGACAGTATTACAAGGATGACAAAATTCAAAGTTATTATAATAAAATTGTTACAATAATTTACACAAATAAGTATACACAGTAAATATAATAGAAATATTGTTCACTTAATCATTTAATAGAAAAATCTTCAACTTTTTTTTGAAACTATTTAAGTTTTTTACAGATCTTATTTCCAGTGGAATTTCATTAAAAAGATTTGCAAGATAATTTTTCACTCCCCTTAGTCCATATGTAACCAATTCAGAATGCGTGATGAAAATATTTGATTTGTTTCTCGTGCCATAAGAATGCACATTTTCAAGAAAACGCAATGCAATGTTACTTTGAACATGTCTGTTTACTACTTTATATATAAAGATTGCAGCACTATACTTTATGATTAATTCTAATGGAAGAATTCCTGATTGCTCATATAATACTTTGACTGGTGTTAAGTAATGACAGCCTGAAAGATTTCTTACAGCCCTATTTTGAAGAATTTTTATCTTATGCAAATATTTCTTTTTTGAACGTCCCCATATAAATACCATATACAATATGTAAGAGTGTACAAGGGAATAATAAAGAGATCTCATACTAGAATGTGATAATATTCCACCCAATCTTTGTAATACTCCAATTATCGGCGCAATTTTACTACAAAGGCTTAAAATATGCATATCCCAGTTTAAATGTTCATCTATTATTAAACCTAAATACTTTGCATTTGATACCTGCTGTATAGGTACATCATTTATTGTAATTGCAGAATTAATGTTTAGAATGATTGAAGGTTTATGAAATATCATAAATACTGTCTTTTGAGCATTTAGTGATAATTTATTGGACGCTAACCATTTTTCTAAGATTCTGAGGTCTTTTTGCATATTATTCATTACGGCATCAATAGTATCGTCTACATAAAATATGGTTGTATCATCTGCAAACATTGTGACTGTACCATTCAGATTTATTTTGCTCACGTCATTAATATAAATTAAGAAAAGCAATGGTCCTAAAACAGATCCTTGTGGAACTCCATAATTTATTGGAATAGAATCACTATCAAAACCATTCACAGTAACATACTGTGTTCTATAACTCATATAACTTTGGAACCAATTTAATGCTAAACCTCTAATACCAACTGCTTCTAGTTTTTCCAGTAGAATTAAATGATTAACTGTGTCAAAAGCTTTTCGTAGATCTAAAAATAGTCCACTTGCAAACTTATTTTTGTCTAAAGCTTCTTCAACTTTAATAATAAAATCTACCGCAGCATTTAAAGTTGAGGAAGATTTACGAAACCCATATTGGAATTTATATAGAAAATCTATTTTTTCAAGGTACGATGTTAACCTTTTCTTCATACATTTCTCTAAAATCTTTGATATTACTGGTAAAATTGAAATGGGCCGATAATTGTTTAGATTGTTTCTATCACCATTTTTAAATACTGGGATTACACGTGAAATTTTACATTTTTTAGGAACTGCTCCTATTTTAAACGAATAATTTATAAAATCTGCAATATACCTACTAATGGACTGCATACATTTTTTAAAGAAAACGTTTGTTAATCCATCTTTAGTTATATTACATTTGTTTTTCAAGTTAGAAATTATATTTTTAATTTCAATTTCCATAACTGGTGCAATGAAAAATGAATTCCTTTCATTGTATTGTTTTTCAATATTTAATATGTTATTGCAATGAATCGATTCAGCTAATGTAGATCCTATATTTACAAAGTATTCATTAAATATTTGAGGAACATCTTTTCCCTGATAGTTTATTCCTTCTTTATAAAGTTCTATAGCTTCATTAGTAATATTCGGATCAGAAGAATTGCTTAGTATTTTATTAACCTCTTTCTAAAATTGTTTTGGATTACCATTAGTTTTTTTTAGACACTTCTCATAATATTCCTTTTTTAGAATTCTTTTTTTTTGAAGTAACCAAGTTTCTAACTTTCTTATATTCCAACCTTAAACTATTATTATTACAATGTCTTTTAACATGTGCATGCAAAATGTCTTTTCTTTGGATTAACAATAAAAGGTCATTTGTTATCCAAGGAATTGTTTTCTCATAAGTAGGTTTAAATTGTGATGACGGTTTAAACTTAGTGATGCAAGATGATGAACTAATTCCGACATTAATAAATTCCATTAGTTCATCAAAACATTGATCAATATCACCTTTACATTCAAAGTTATTTTTTAAAAAATACTCATTCATCTTTAAAAAATCAATATGCCTGTTGATTACTTTTGGACTATCCAACAATTTTTGTTTTGATTTTAATGAGGGAATATGAGTATTTAATATTAATATATTATGATCACTAATATCAGATTTTACATTAAATATGTCATAACGATATTCACATTTATTAACTAAAACTAAATAAATAAACATTTCTTGTTACAAAATACGTTCATGTTTAGGACTTTTGGGTTATATCAAATACTCTCAATAAGTAATACCGTCCACTCCCTGTCTTTTTCCGGGACATGCTACTACTAGCGCCGCCAGTGAGCAGGAATGGGCAGTTACTCGTCAGCTGATATAGTTAACGTTTGTCTGTTGTGTTTTGTGTACGAAAATATAATATAAATTCTAGTAAAACAGGGTGCCCACGGGGGGTGGGTTAAGACGCAGACTGCGTCATTGAAATTTCTGGGGGGGGGGGAATATTATCGTGTTATGAATTTTCTGGCCGGGGGTTGAAAATTGTTGCAAAATTAGAGTTTTATATGTTATAAATAAAAATGGCCAAGTTCTATAACTTCAAAAGGTCTCTTTTAATTCTTTATAAAGATAAAGATGAAGAATTTCGACAGCCATGGGCGTACCCGGGGGGGGACGCAAGGAAAAAAATGTATATTATTAATTATTATCGTCAGGTGTTTTTCTTTTTAAACAATTATTATATTTGCAGAAGTTTTACCAAATCGACAACATGGAAGCAGAATCCACAGTGGATTAGGAAAGGAGGGTTCAGACCCCCAAGAGTCAAAACCTAAAATTCTATATTTGTATTTAAAAAATATATTTATTTAATTAAACAAGATAAATATGATATAGCAGTTATTTTCTTTTCATAACATAATGAGTAGACCTATTATGTCCACTGTTCCATGTGCTATTTAACTTTTCTTATAAATAGTAATAAGTATTATAATTTAGGTAACAATTTCATGTTTAAGTTGCCATGTCTTAGAGTATAGTAAACAAATTTGCTAACTAGTTTTTCAGTGCTAAAATAGCGTAAAATGTGATTTTCATTAGTTCAATATTTAAAAATTTCCCGGGGGGGACATCCGACTTAGGTAACATTTTCTTGTTTACATTGGCATGTCTTAGAGTATGCTAAACAAATTTCTTAACTAGTTTTTTAGTGCTAAAATAGCGTAAAATGTGATTTTCATTAGTTCAATATTTAAAAATTTTCTGGGATGGACCCCCGACCCCTTTTTTGGGGGTATTCCAAACCCCCCCGGCACTTCCGACCCTCCCCGCAATTATTTTCTGGCTACTTATTATATTATTAATATAAAATACAACGTGGCCCAAGAAGTTAAAGCGACAAAAAATAAATAAATTAAAAAAATTGCCCCACCCTAGAAAATATCATATGGGCGCCCTTGTCGACAGGCAATTGGGTTGGGGGTGAGCAATGAAGTTTGGGGGATGAGCAATGAAGTTTTGGGGGTGGGCACCCCTGAGTAAAATAATAAATACAACATAGGCCTAAAGAAAATGTCCTGTTATGTAGGTGGCATGATATGTGCCGTCTATGGTTGTAATAATTATTTTGAGAGTGAAATAAGTAAAATCGTTAATTAGAGTGTGTACAAGACTGATTCATTCAGATGTTCATTGGCTTACCATCCGAATTGTTTTACATGTAAAGATTTCAAATTAAAAAAAAAGTATATATTGTACAAAGTATCTTGCAAATCGTATGAATTAAAATTTAAAGCTGATTTTCACGAAAATGTATTAAAGTAATAATAATAATAATTTATTTGATGTCAATTGACTTGATACAAGTTTCTGACATTGTCAAGCTTACAGACTAAGAGCTAATTTCTACAACCTAGATCTAAGGATAAAAGTGTGTGATTGATCAAAATATATCAAGCTTACAGACTAAGAGCTAATTTCTACAACCTAGATCTAAGGATAAAAGTGTGTGATTGATGAAAATATAATAATGTATAATAATGTATAAGTGGTAATCAGTTATTACAATTCGTCTAAAGAATATAAACATTTTTCTATTAAGTATTTCTTCAGAAATGTTTTGAAATTTTTCTTGTCAGCATTCTTAATTTCTACAGGTAGCTTGTTGTATAGTAATGAAACAATTAGTTTTGATACTTATTAAAAAAAAGTGTGTGTGTGGAACGCCATGTGGCAGAAGTGAAACTTTTTTTTATTTTTTCAATTTTGGATTTTTCAAATTTTGGATTGTTGGACTTTTTAATATTGGGTTATTGGGCTTTTTAGATTTTGGATTTTTTAAATTTCTGACCTTTTATTTCTTTAATTTTGGATTTTTTTACATTTTTAGATCATTGAATTTTTTTAGTTTTGTATTTTTTAATTTTTTATTTTGGATTTTTTTTATTTTTATATTTTAGAATTTTAGAATTTTATGTTTTAAATTTTGGATATTAAGATTTTTTAATTTTTAATTTTTTAAATTTTGGACTTATTAATTTTGGTTCTTTGAATTTTTTTATTTTGAAATTTTAGATTATTTAAATGTTGGATCTTTGATTTTTTATTTTTTGTATATTTTAATTTTGGATTTTTTAACTTTTTAAATTTTGGATTTTTTAATTTTTGGACTTTTTCAGTTTTGGATAAGCCTAATCATTGAGTTGATTGTTTTCTGTGCAGTCCGTTCCGTCACACCTCACTAATTTCGTGACGATTTTGAGCGTTACACAAGCTCTCGATTTACCCCTACCGCGGCTAAAGAAGTTTTACTTAAAAAATTAGCGTTATCGTCATTTAATTAAGTTAGTTTAGCGGTAGTGTAAATTATGTTATTTCCCGACCTAATTCCTGCATTATCAAGCACAAAAATAAGTTACTGTGTCATCAGGACTTTGAAAAACAAATTTATTTCTGCAGCTATATAGGTTCATTAAGTAGCTTCTGAGACTGCTGCCCATTCCCACTCAACAGATGGCACCTCTGTGCTAGTGGACAGTTTGAACAAAGGGAATAGAGTAGAGTGGGCGGTATTCTTATTGAGAGTATTTGGTTATATTTAGTCACCTTTAAGGTCATATTTGCAGTCATATTTTCTACTCTTTTAGGTCATAAACATCTGAACCTTATTCATAACAATGTTTCAAATCTTTGTTTAAGCTATTTTGTGAATAGGCTTATCCTTTAAAATGTTGATATTTTAACCTGTTGCACCTTATTGTTGTACAGGCTCTAATATTTGAATAAATTTTTAATGCATGTTACTTGTTTTAGAAAATACTTCTTTATTTTAAGTATTTCATTTTAATTCATGTGCATTTTAAATACCAAATGTTTAAGTTGAAAGTACGAAAATATCTTTTCCTTACAAAAAAAAATCCGATTATGTTATTTTTTAAGCTGATGGTAAGTTATAGTATATAATAATATTAAGAAGCATTACACTATCTGGGCATTATTATTGAAGAAACTTAATTTAGTAAGTATTGTTACTTATACAATTTTTTTTTTCCTATTTTGTATTTTCGGCTTAAATCCCCTTACACCGGTAAAAAGTGGCACTTCGGAAATACGAATAGATAGGCTCACGGCATAAAGAGAGGTGAAAACTATTCAAGAACAGCTAGCAAAGACGACAATTCTATTTCAGTTACAACAAGAAATCAAATACGGTATGAGAAATAAAAGTATTGTAGAGTGGTCATTGCTATTTGGAAAAGGCACCTAACAGTTGTGCACTGACACTTGTTCGAGGGTGTGGTGTTTGAGGAAAGGAGCCGCAGGCTAAACTCCAGACTTGCACTCAATCTACCCATAACAGATCCCAGAGATGTTACGGAAGTGATTTACCTCTACCTCCTCTTGCCCCTCCTAACAGCAGTGTACCATGCAGGGAAGTTCTCTGCTTTAGACAATAATACCAACCCTAGGGAATCCCAACACATGATTTCAGGCTTTTTCAAAGTCATATACTCGAGAAAAAAGTGTATTGTAATGGTGACGGGTGTGACCACGATTGGACATAAGTTTATGATTTACTTGTACACAATAAGTCGCCACTGGGTTGGTATCATATTGAGAACGCCTGGTGGTATACTGGGATATTTGAATCAGTTGGAGAATTTAATGTTGTACTGGCAAGTTGCCATGGTAGCTCAGTTGGTAAGAGCAGAGGTACAAAGAGCCGAAGATCCTGGTTCAAATCCTGGCTATGGCATTGAATTTTTCAGTCTGACTTCACCTTTCCATGATAGCCTACATAGGCATTATCATTAGAATTATTATAATCACTAAATTGTTCGTTTCTTGTCTCACAATACAACAGCAGCCATATTTCTTTTCCTTTAGCCAGAGCCAGATGTGATCTACCCTCTGTGCAGCTGCATAATAAGGGTAATTCTCTAACTAAAAAATGTAAGTTTATAAAAAAAAAATGTCCTATAGGAACTTTTTTATTGCCATACAAATTATATAAAAATAGTTACTGTCCATGTTATGAAAACCTTGTTGAGTACTGTTATCAACACAGGAAAAAAAGAATTATACCAAATTTGACCACAAATATTCTCCATAGGAAAATTTTTATTCCTTTTAATTCATTCAGTGCTACCACAGTATAGGTATTAATACAGTAAAGAAATTGTTTGTTGAAAGTCCTATGACAACATGTTAACTAGACGACACTAGTGCTCCACGAGGTGAGTAACTAAAACTACAATCTCATCATATCAAATAACTTGGAGAAATACACGAACATGTCACAAAATATGTTATTTTAAGATAGGGTTCCCAGACGTCCCGTAAAATATGGGAACGTCCCTTTTTACACTAATGTGTCCCATTGCCCTGAAAGAAGTCTTCGGGATGCAGTTTTGTCCTGTATTTTAATTTTTTAAATTGTAATTATTTTTTATCCTCCAAAGACAACCACAAAAAATGGGATGGAAGTACTGGTAACAGTTGCTAGCTTCACTGTGATTTGCAGGACCATTCAAGATACTTAGCATGAGTGTGATCATGCTTTGTCGTGTTGGTTTGCTCTGTTGTATTTAGGAAAACCCCGTTGGAATTTCATCTTTGCAACTGAATCCTGTCGCACCCAGTGTGGTAGGGTAGGGGGGGGGTCCCGAAATCAAAACCTATAATTCTGTTTAAATTGTTTAAGCTGTATTTTGTCAAATATTTAATTATTTTATTTAATAATTAAATAATGAACTTGTAAATGTAGGCCTATTGTTTCCACTGTTTCATGAGTTATTTAACTTTTCTTATAAATAGTAATAAGTATTATAACTAGAGCTGGGATTTTTATGTAGTATCTATTGGAAAATATGTACATAAATATGTAGTGAAAATTGGGGACATATGTAGAAAAATATGTAAAATCTTCAAAATATGTAATATAAAATATTTCAATTTTTAACATTATGCTCAAGAGACATTCATACGTTAACATTACATTTTTCGCTAGAATGAACTGTTATTATTTTATGAATATGTAACCTACAAACCACATTGTATTAATCTGATTTTGAATATTAGCTCTCAGTCCTATCAAGTAAAAATATTATAATATGAGTAAATACGCAAATTCCAATACTAGAGACATTCATTCATTAAATTTTGCAGCACAGTGAACAGTTAAATATTTTTCTAAGTTCTGTGGGGTGAATGATAGCCGTTTGTCAGACGGAATGTTCTTATAAGCGGAAAATGACCGCTCAACATCGCATGATGTGACTGGGGCAAATTTTTGTAAAGGAATCTTTCCCAGTGAAATGTCCTCAGGACAATCTACAATGACTCCTTTTAGAATTTGACACACACTGCAAAATGTTGAAAATACAGGGTTTTTTCTCAAAAAGGTTTTAAATTTATTCAATGCACTCTCACCATTCTCCTCATGCACTACACTTAGTTTTTCAACTGCATCTTCCACAACACCAATAGAATCTTGAATTGGAAGTCCTGAAGTTTCCGAGCATGTGATGCTCTCCGGTAGCCAGCTAAAGTTGCTCCTAATGTAGGAGACAGAACAAACCACTTTGGAATCGCTGAAGTCACGCTGAGATTCACGAATACTTGCAGCATTTTCAGGATCAAAAGAGTCTACAACGGTCTTTATGTCATCAAAATATTCACCGTAAAAGTTCACTGCTTCAATCCATGTTCCCCACCTAGTTAACACTGGTTCTGGAGGCAATGGTGTTCCTGGTAGTTGCTCTTTGTAGGAGTTCAATCGCTGTGGGGCTTTTAGAAAAACCCTATTTTTTTGTTGCTGAAATTAATGTGTTGACTTCTGGAAATGTAACTCTTATATCCTCAGCGTGAGCCAAGCACATGAAATGGAGCATGTTGGGGTAAAATACCTTCAGAGAAGTTGCAGCTCTAAGCATGTATGGTGCTGCATCAGAATATAGCACTTTCTCTTCTTGAGTTCCGGTAGGCCACAACACTTTTAGTCCATCATTCACAAATCTTGCAATAGTTGAAGGATTTGTACGGTCCAGCTGTTTGCAGTAGATTAAACATTGGTTAGGAGCACTGTCAGGTTGCAACTTTCCTACCATGATATTTGCTATGTTACGTCTCTTAGAATCAGTTGTCTCATCAACCGAAACCCATTTGAAAGAATCTCCGATGTACTCTCTTATGCTGTCCATTACCTCATCGTTAGCAGCAATCATTGCACTGCACAAATCCTTATAGAAAGGGTTAATTGAAGTTGAATTTTTCATCTGTCGTTAAAAGCATTTGCTTTGTAGGTTGGCGTAATTGTTTGTTCTTTTTATGCAATGCACTTCTTAAATGCTGTTCAAGCTGGGATTTCATACAGCATCCTATGTGTTTGTTGCAATCTTGACAAATCACTATTTTGCCGTCAGTCGTGAAACCCTCGTCAATTGCAGTCCATGATTTTAATTTTGAAGACAGCAAAGATGACACTGGTGCCATGTTCGCACTAGAAAGAACTGAAGTAAACTGTTCACTTACCCACTTTGATTCTGAATGAAACTAAAAACAGTTTGGGACTTAGGGTTAACTGGAATTCCCAACAAAAGAACGAATTTAAAAATATTACTGGAATATCCAAACCACAGTAGCCTACCTTTTTGAAAAGAAAAATTATACATTGTTAAAAGGGAGATTTAAAGTATATACAGTAAAAGTATTGAGTGCAGAATTCACAACAGTTTTATGGAATAATTCTCAAAACCATTAGGGCTAATAGGTTTCTTTTCATGTTGTGGTCATGCTCTTAAGTGGCTGTCAATCATCTCTCATCACTTTCCTTACCTGATATGGCCATTCCTTGCTTTTTAATACCCGTCAGTGATCTTAATCTTCCTATTGTGGCAAGTGACAATATCCACATAGCTTCAGTATAGAATTTATAGATAAATTTACACATGTGAAACAAGAAAATATTGAAATATGTAATTTCATGTAACATCACAAGAATATGTAATATACTTAAAAATATGTCAAATGAAATTCAGTTACAGTAACCCTAACATAGTAGTTTGTGAAGATATCTCTTTTCCCGGCATCTAAATAGCATGGAACAAAATATGTAATTACATAGAAATCGCAGCTCTAGTTATAACTTAGGTAACCATTTCTTGTTTAAGTTGGCATGTCTTACCAGAGTATGGTAAACAAATTTACTAACTAGTGTTTCAGTGCTAAAATAGCGTAAAATTGTATTTTTCATTAGTTTAATATTTAAAAAAATGTCTCGGGAGTGAGAACCCCAAACCTCCCTGGCACTTTCGACCCTCCCCAAAATTATTTACTGGCTACGGATTGTGAATATACTGACAAGTTATTAGCTCATTTTCTATTTTTGAAAGATAAAGATGGAAAAGTTGAATATTCAGAAAAAACAAACTGTGTGTAAAAACAGTGAAAGCATTATTATAAATATTATATAGAGTTTGGAACTTAACACAGTGAAGTGAATCAATATTTTATTAATATGAGTTGAATAACACAGTTGAACTTCACTTACCAATCATTTGGTAGGACGCGTTTCACAGGCGAATGGCCTGTGAAACGTGTAATGATTGGTAAGTGAAGTTCAAGTGTGTTAATCAACTCATTAATAAAATAGTGAAAGCATTGTTTATTGTAAAATCGTTTTTCAATTTCCATGACATGCTGCTTCAAAATAAGCAATTGTTGAATGAAATTCATTCCTTAAAGAAGTAATGATTCATGAGTGTGATTTTTAATAAAATTAAAGGTGAGCCTATTATTTATCTTTTGTTGTTGTTTGTTTTAAGTTTGAAATAAACTAGAGCAAACTCACATGTGGTACCGAATGCCTTGGGATTGTATTCAACACAGATCTAAATGTCCCGTATTTTATCCTCATATTTCTGGGAAGAGAGAAAAATGCTCTATATTCTTCTTTATGCAAACCTGAATTTTAAATATAAGAAATATTGAAACCGGTATTATATTCTAGTTAAGAACAGGTAAACAATAAAACAGTACCTAAATTGGCTATTTTAAGTACTGTATCTAGGCCTAGTACTTTTCCTTTAAAATCATCATTTAAATTATAAATGATATTAAAGGGTAGTCTTTGAATATAGGTCTGTCCTGCAGTTCATCCTGTACTTCATTGTTAAGAGTGCATTTTGTTTCTCTATCTTATATGGCAACATATGACTTCAGTTCAGGTCTATGTAGCCTGCAGGATGAACTCCATTAAACAAAACAAAAAATCCTGGAGCATTTGGAATTAAAGACACTGTCGGTACAGCAGTTTTAATTAACAAGTTTTAAAGGAATTCATAAAATGACACTTTAGACATGTCCCAAGCATAGATGGCGATTTTCACACAAATATTTTACATCTTTTGTTAGTAGGTCTCTTGTCAACCATTAATGACCCATTTTATACACCAGAAATCATTACAACAGAATGAACTCTAAAATATTACATTGAAGTAAGTTCAAACATAACCACACCAGAGCACGTGTCATGAGTAAGCCAGTAGGCTACAATAAATATTACGTATATTTGTTCTTACCTTTCTGGATCTTTCGAGAAAGTGAAGAAATGCAATCAGGATTTCTTCCTTTATTATTACTGCAATTTACAGCAGAACAATAAGGTCCTTTCGAAACACGCTTGTTCTAGTAAATACAACACTCCGATTTATTTACATACTTCCCGCAGTAGTTACTATAGTGTTGGTTTATGGCCGCTATGACCACTAGGTGTATGCGCACGCATGTTCATCTGTCAGAGAAACGAACTGAGTTTCATTACTGTATTAATACGTATACCATGGTGCTGCTTATGTACCCGCATATAGCAATTAAGCTTTTCTAGCAAGGATACTGTTGCTGCTGTCAATTTACATTTGAAAGAAAGTAGCAAGCTGCTTACCAGAAGTAATACAACCTGACAAATACAGCATACAAGACAGTACTTTTATATTGACAATATTTCAATAGTTCACTTTACTTCGATTTAAAAAAAATATATATGCAGTGAACGCTGCTTAATGTAATCGCGGATAACGTTATTAGTCTGGTAATGTTATCACTTTTATGTAGTCTCTTACGGATTAATACTAATACATTGAAAAAATGTAGTCTATTGTGATCAGAGATTTGGTTAATGTTATCACATTTTCCTTTTTGCGGCTTTATTTGCAAGTACTGTAAGTCATTCATAATTTTGTTTTTAAGGGTTTTGTTTCTAACTCAACTGTATTGTGTTGGACCGGAGTACTGTTTCCAGCTAACAGGAAAACCAGTTCGAGGGGGTGGCATTACCTAACTTTATCTTTTAAGCAATAAAACATGTTTCACCCCACAGTTAAGCTGCAGCTTTTGATTTATGAAGATAACAGTGTTGACATGCAGTGACGGCTAGTGTAAAATGAAAATACTTGAACAAAGATGCATTAGATGTTTTGCTATACGGTGTTCACCACAGATCAGTATAGACTTTCAAAAACACTCATAACTGAGTATAAAGTATTGGTTAATGGACTCTTAAAGGAAAGTAAAAACAAATAGGCCTACCTTGTTACTGGTTGAAAAAATAGTTGCTTGCAGTCTATTACTTTATTAGCCTATGAGTGGTTCAGTGATTCACAGTTACATATTATTTTATAAATAAATATTTTTAGTCTGTTTTGTAGTGTATTATATATCAATAAATAACCTTCGTTTAATTCCTCCTGCTACTGTTATCAATTGGTTTATTTTATCAGATTTGCTGCATCCCGAAGTGATCACAATAAGCGGCGTGCACTGTATATGTATTTCTTTGCTGCAGATCCAAAAGCATTTGAAAACAATAATTTAAAAGTTAATGATAAAGTGCCACAAAGTATGGATGAATGCCTATATTTTCGGTTCGTGGCTGAAAGAAGTAAACTTAAAAATGAAAAAAGGGTACAAGTTAAATATTATTGTGTGTCGATAATGCTACAAGTGATGTTGATGTCAGTCTGTCCAACACCACTTGAAATTTCTACCATCCAACCTAACCAGTGAAGTGCAGATGTTGTACAAAGGAATCATACAGTTAATGAAATTGGTTTACAGGCAGTAAATGGGTAATGGTAATCAAATTACATGTAACGATTCCTTGTAATCGTTACTTTTTTAAAAAATGTAATTTTTACTCTTAATTTACTTCTGGAAATAAAATTGTAGTTGTTACGAGGGCCATCCATAAAGTAAGTTTCCTCAGGGCTGTTTACAGAAACAAAACACAATATCATGGAAATATTTATTGCAACAGATACTACAAGTGTTTAGCTATTTTTTAAAATATTCGCTACCGGAATTGAGGTATTTTTCATAGCGTGGGACCAACTTTTGAATACCTGTGTTTTAGAACTCTGCCGCCTGGGATTTGAACCACTGTGTGATAACTAGGGACCGGATTCTTAGGTTTTTACCTATTTTTTTCCTTATTTCCAAAACAAAAATCGCTCATACACTTTTTTGAATCATGTCCATAGGATTCACCCACATTAATTCTGTGGTACCTAAAAATACCTAAATGGGGTATAAAAACCTAAATACACCTAAACGGGATATAAAACCTAAAATATCTAATTTAGGCTCCTTTTTTTGTATTTTTTGTTTGTCAGTTGAGAAATCGATATTTTGCGAGGAGAGAATAATTTTTGTCGGGTAGAAATTAATACCACCAGCGTTTCATTCAACCCATTGTCGTCTAGGATGGACAGTATCAAGAGAGGAAAAGAGTACCGGCGTATTCCTTTTAAAATATTAATACGAACAACCATTGTTGCCGTGTAAGAACAAGGCTATAGATTTCTGTGTTTTAAAGCCCTTTTTTGCCTTTATTACTGCCCTGTTATTCATACTGAGCGGTCACACTGTGAGTTTTAAGAAGACGTGTTAATTATGCGGAAACAAATAAAATCGAGTTTATTACGGCAGTGGATTGGCGACGACCTGAATTTCACTACAGATGGCAAAGTAATATTTTGTCAAGCCTACCAGAAACGGGGGAAGTTTTCGTCCCTAGTTGATCTGTTGTGCGGTTAGCATGCGTAACAACCAAAGAAAGGAAAATAATCAGTTTCACATTATCCACATCCAACAATAAAGTATTTTACTCACTAAATTAGAAGCATCGGATTCGAATCCTGAGAAGGGTAGTGTCTAGATACAATATTAACTATTAACTAAGAGATAACAGGAAGAACTTCACAGTTGAGAATCTTGAAAGATATTTAGTGATATACTGTACCCAGGAAATGTGAGGCAATCTTATTATTTTCACTGCTTCTTTTGAGTGTTTATGCTTTCTTTCTGCAATTGTATAATATTGTCCTAAAGCTAGTTTACACAAATTTAAGTCAATTTTGTTAAGTTAAACTTTACAAGTATTATGTATTCAATCCTATGTAGCACATTCAAATTCATTAAACCAATTATTCCACCCGAAAACGATATTTTGGACAAAAAACCTAAAAAAAACTATTTCACCTAATGGAAAACCTAAAACAGTGTTTTTAAAAACCTAAAAATCCGGTCCCTAGTGATAACCATCTCCCCATCTTTGTCATTCTTGGTCATTTCTTGAAGTGTAAGAAAAGATGAAACCACTGGGATTGAAGTCCGGGCTATAGGGTGAATGTTTAAACACCTCCCGGTCGAACGTCCACAGGAGACTTGCTGGGAGGTGTTTAAAAATCCACCTTACAGCCCGGATTTCGCTACCAGTGATTTCCATCTTTCCCTACACCTCAAAAAATGAGGCAGAGATGGTTGTCACACAGTGGTTCAAATCCCAGGCGGCCGAGTTCTGCAACACAGGTATTCAAAAGTTGATCCCACAGTATGAAAAATGCCTCAATTCCAGTAGCGAATATTTTAAAAAATAGCTGAACACTTGCAGTATCTGTTGCAATAAACATTTCCATGTAATTTTGTTTTGTTTCTGTAAACAGCTCCAGGGAAACTTACTTTATGGGTGCGCCTCGTACATTGTAGTAATCAAAATGTATCAAATAGAGAATTTGGCAACGTGCTTTCTTCTACTCGCTGGTGATTGCTGCAGGTGAACTTTGCATTTTTTGTAAAGCACTTTACAATTGCTGCTTTACATTTGCTGCGCTTTATGGTTGCTGCAGCATTGCTTTATGGTCACTGCAGCAGTGGTGAAATGAAGCCAGATCTTGCTTTACGGGTTTTGTTGCATGGCCATTATTTTTTACACTTTAGTTTGCTGCAGCGATGCAACATTCAACATGACAAGGCAGCATTTCTGCAGCAAAACGTCATGATGGCGATGCGACAGAAGCTGAGTTGGGGTTTGTGTGACAACAGCTGAGATGAGGGAAGTCGAACGTATTTTGTTTTTTCAATGGAGACCACAGCCAGAGCAATTTATACAGGGAGCTATAATACATGTAATTAGATTTCTGTATAGATTCCATTCATTCCAAGATGTATTCAAAAAATTAAAATTGCTGTTCTCAACCTAAAAAATATATTTATAGCCCTTAATAAAAACTGAGCTCAAATTAACCTCAACTTCGAAGTTAATTACCAAGCAATAGAGGCTCTGCTGGAAATATTGCTTCTGGCATTTAACATCATGTGGCTTCTGGCATCATGTATGCTATATGAGGACCAGTGATTTGCAAATAGGTGACATTCACATATAATTTTGATAGGATTCTGCATCCCAGTATTAGTCGTTTTCTTAATTCTGATCTAATCTATTGTGAACAAATTCTGTGATGCAATAGGTTACTGCAATATCATGCTGCATGTTGCAAGTGTCTCATTAACCAAATGCCACTTATGGGTTTTGCTGTATGAACTGTCATGGCCTTCTCTTTTAACCGTAGTTTGCTGCAGCGAAACTGAAGCGCCTTACAGGTTCGGTTTAAAAAGGAACGTACGGAAAGCATTATGCGCAGGACAGAATGCAGTTTTGTAATAACATCAGGTATCATCTGATAATTATTGCAGGAATACACAGTGAAGTGGTTAAATTAAAACAACACACTTATTTAATCACTCAACTTCACTTCTTAAGTAGATTATTACCCATAACGCATTTCACAAGCTGTAGCTTGCATCATCAGATGGACACTGCCGGTTTCACTGGATTGCTGGTAGATGGCTCTGTAGGAAGGATCCATCTTGTGATCAAGTCGTTTTCATTTGGTATGTCAAAATTAACTAAATTGTTCTTGTTCCTTTGGATATAAATTCTTTCCCAAACACTCAGGTCCACCGGTTTATTCACACCTTTTATTAATCTTATGTCGTCTTCAAAATCATGTTTTTCGGTCCAGTAATGATGGGCCACTGCTGATTTATCTAATTGCTGAATTCTAATTAAATTCTCTAACTATTATAATTGCTTGTACCTGATATTTCTTAAATGCTCTTTGTGCCAGACAGTTAAATTTCTTTTTGTCTTGCTGATATATGTTTTGTCACAGTCCTTGCATTTTAGTTCGTAGATGCCCGAATTCTTGTTAGGAGGAATTTTGTCCCTTTGCTCTGATTTTAGTAGATTTCTTATGCTATATTGGTTAAAAGGAGCCAATCTAATGTTCACCTCTTATACTTTTTAGGTAGATTTTCGAAGAAAAATCTACCTATTGCAATGGATACCACTTTATGATTTTCGAAAAATTCTTTCATATCTTTACGTTTCATGCTCCCCTAAGTACGAAACCACCGCCCGTTCAAAAAAAAATTTTGTGATATTTATATATATATATATTTATATATATATATTTATATATATATATTTATATATATATATTTATATATATATATATTTATATATATATATATTTATATATATCTTTACACGATAGCGGCCGTAATTTTGAAGATATTTGAACCAAATTTTATTATGTTATTTCTAGGCCCAATAGTTCGGACAAGTTCGTTAATGGGAAAAATTGGCCCAAGGGGGTGGTCGGGGGAGGGGGTTGAAATTTTTAAAAATGTATATCTCGGCCCCTATGAAGTATAGAGGGAAACTTTGTTTGAATAAATTAGAGTACTCCCTATGGAGTTCACAGTGACACCAACGATTCGGGGGTTCGAGTGAGGGTGGGGGTGGAGGTGGGGGTGGGGGATGAAAATTCGAAACTTTTGAAACCACGTCTTGTGGGGTATCGTTGAAAAGCTCTTGATGAGTACTCTACAAATCAATAAATAGTTTCTTGATAGCTCTCATATTACGCGAGATTTTAATGTTTGAAAATAATAACACTTAAAAGAATTATTATAATATCATAATTTTGTCTTGTTTAGCGGCTTTGCTAATTTTATTCATTGTTGATCTTGCGCACGGCCTCCCAGAATATTATATCCTATTCTTGTTGTCAAAACAAATGATTGTAGGCTCTTCCTCTTTACCGAATTCAGTTCTTATTACTGGAGGTTTACCATGCCAAGGCTAAAGAAGAAGAGTGCTATGCAGCGACAATAAATTAAACCAAAAGCACTTCGAAATCTACCTCCGCCTGTAGGCCTGCCTAAAGGGATTTTTTGAATTTGTAATGGAATTTGGGGTGATAAGTGAACTTCTTGATTACAGAGTCCTCCTTGATGCACCTTAGGGTGCTCTGATACTCAATTAGTTTCTGTTTTTTAAATTTTCTAATTCTCTGGTGAACTAATTCAGAGCTGAAACCATTTTTCTGCGCTGTGCTAATGATCCGGTTGTATTCTGCATTGTATTCAGGTATCATTTTTAAATTTGCATTGGAATAGCTATGTACATCTTCATTATTTGATGTTGAAAGATTATGCATAATATTGTAAGTCATGGGAAAATCCATAAATAATTATCTATTTCTTTCCATTTAAAGCTATTTTCAGTTAAATGTTACAATAGGAACATTTCTTAATAAATTATATTTTGAAACTTGCTTCTCATTCTCGCTTGCTTGCTATAGCCTATCATCATCATTGTCATTTATGCAACTATTATCCAGGTTAGATTTATTATTAACAAAAAGTTACTCACTGTGTCTGGAAATATTCATATTGATGTGCTTTTTGTTTGTTCATTAATAACATTAGTAACATCCCAAGCAGCTTTAACACTGAATGGCCCAATAGTTTCTGCCCTTGTTCCCCTCCCCAATGAAAACAAAACAAGGAATTTTTAAGCACTGCCGTTTTGTAAAGTAATTGTGATTGTAGTTTTACTGATTACTTTTTGAAAAGGTAATTTGTAATTCTAATTAAGTAAAATGTTTCTCAGGTAATTGTTAATTCAACTCAGTTACTTTTTTGTTGTAATTTTCCTATCCCGGTTTACAGGAAACGGTGAATGAGGACTATCATCAATGCTGCAGGGGGATGTAACACTTGGGGTATTGTAAGATCATAAAAACAAACATTTATGAACATTTATAAAATGCAGTATTATGCTATTTATAAAGATCCATGAAATTCATGAGACATGTTAACGCAAATTGTTCTCAATTCGACAAATATTTACAGAATATCAATTTACTGCTGTATAACTTCAAAAACAGCACTTCTGAACATGAAATAATGAAAATTTCACAAAGTATCTCAAATTTCATATAACTTGAAATTTAAATATAATTCCATTTTACATTAATTTTGGCAACAATATTGTTTTATTGGACAGATTAATCCATTTTACTTTCTTGCATGTACGTAGTATAGAGAAAGTATTGTGATCGTGACAAAAAATTGAAATCGAGATAACACCGGGAAAGGGTGTTTCAGGATGCCTAGGGGAAGAAAGAAAGAAAAAGAAAAGTGTTTTTGGAATGATGTCTGTCCATCTATGGACAAGCACAGCGGGTAAACGGTCCATTGTATTTACTTCATTTTTTTAAATAAAGGACTTTTACGAAATTTTATTGACCCACCCAGAATTTGGGTTTTATTACTGAAATATTAAGGGGACTTTTCATGAAAATGTTTTTTAAAATCTTAATTTTTGAAAAATTGGCTCTAACAATTTTAATAAAAATGTGAAATTGGAAACTCTTATCTGTGACTAATGAAATGGCTATATCTGTTTCTCTGCAAAAATTACTTAGAGGGTATTTTACTCTTAACCATTTTCAATTTTTCTAGAATATCTTCATTACAGTAGGCGATAAATGAAAACCTGCCATAGTAAAGTTGTAGAGTAAATTAAAAAGAACATTTTTTGTTAAAAACATTTCTTATAAAATTATTAGGTATCAAGATAAAAACGAAATAGCATGACTTAAATGCGAATTTCAGAACACATTTTGATTAAAATATGAATATTCTTTTGTTGCCCATAGTAACAAGAATACTATAATCTAATTATTGTGAAATGTAGTCAGTTAACCACAGTCGTAATGAGCACATCAAAATCCATTAGAGCGAGGTTGTATAGAGTAATAGGGAAGAGGTCCTGGGTTCAAATCAAACCTCGTGGCCACCCAAATTTACCAGTAGGCTCTTGTAATAACTCATTCATGCAGCATATCTCAATGTATCTTGCATTTTTGCTTTTCCAAGTTGTTGTTGTTATTATTATTATTATTATCATCATTATTATTATTATTATTATTATTATTATTATTATTATTAATTCACAAAAAGCATTGAACATAAAGATTGACCCTGATGCTTTCCGCTCTAGATACTGTACTTGTTAGTTTTATGAAAATGTATTAAATAAAATTTGTCTCTATAATTTATTTTTTCTGTGCTAGCCTTTAACACGTATATGCGAGAAAGTTTGTGCAACATATTTTTGCACCGTTTATTTTAGCAATAATTTTGTATTTTCCATCATTTCCTCGTGATGTTAACTGGAAATGAATTCAACTGCCATGATGGCATAGAAGAATATTTTCTCGTGAAGAGGTAGAGCAACAATTTTTCACTCCAAAGCAAGCAGCTCACTGAGAAGAAATTTAGGATCAACATACCAAGTGCACTGGCACTATCATTGTCTGCTCCATAAGTTCTAAGCTCTTTTCAATCTTTTTTAAGTTCAATTGATTTTTTTTAATTCATCCGGTTTGTCTGTTAAGAAAATCCATAATAGTTCAATTTTCAAGTAATGTTTGTTTCCAAAATCCCTGCAAACATCATTCATTGTGAACTTACCAAATTAATATCAATAGTTCCCATAATAAACTAAAATATAAGTGGTGTGATGTTAACTGAGAGTGGCAAATAGAATTTACTTGAGCAGTTCATAATTTTAATTGATGAATTATAAAACTTACATTATACATATATATTGTTCCGTTACGCGGAAACATGGGGTCCCATAACCACAACAAACAGGTGGCTGTATAACTAGATTAGATTACAATATTCATAAAAAAAGAGCCATATTGAATTACTAATCAATGAAATGATGTAAAACTCTGCCTTTCAATATTCAAGTTTTTTAGTTATATATATTTCGACCAGCTTGTGGTCATCTTCAGTGATACATATGGTAGTATGATGCTAAACAAAATGATGTAGGCTTAGGTCTATGTTATTTACATGAAAACTGACAACTTCATTATGAGCACAGAGTAGGCTAGACTCACAATATAATGTTACATGGTGTTAGCCAACGTATGAAAAAGAACATTATCTTTGTTGGCAAGTTACTCGTTTAAATTTTCTTCTTTGTTTTTAAGTTTGTCGAGGAAAATTTTTAAATTTTCAAGCGTATTCATAGTTAGACTTTTGTTTTTTTACATGTAGAATGTGCATTTCTTTATTTATGGTTTCAAAACCATGTTGTGTGTCTGCCTTGTGCTCAGCGTAAGCTGAATGTTTTCTGTATGCTATTGCTTTTATATGTTCTTTGAATCTTTCATGGAAATTCCCCTCAGTCTGGCCACATAGCTACATTTACAATTATGATCTGAAAAGATAGTTTATATATCCCAGACTTATTGTATTTATCATGGTTATTGATTTTATGGCTACTGAATACAAGGGTGGATAAATTGTTGTTAGTTTTAAATGCAATATTTAAGTCAAATCTTTTGAATATGTTAGTCATTTTGTGTATCTTGTTAACGTGTGTGAATGTAACATATTTTCCATTCTGATTTATTTTGTTTCTTCTTATGTTTTTCTTAATTGACTTATTTACAATATCTTTTACTATATCAGCTGTATAGCCATTTTTGCTAGCAATTTGCTCTAATGTTTGAATTTCTTTTTTCTTTTTGTCATTCAAAAGTGGAATTGTTAAGGCCTGCTAGCTTTTGTGCCGGTGGATGGTTAGATGTAGTATTTATTGTAGTGGCTGTAGTTTCCTACAGATATCATATTCAAAATGTTTATCTTTTCTGAAAATTGTTAGATCTAGGAAATTCAGAGAACGTTCATTCTCAATTTCCATTCTCAATTTCCAACTTGTCAAGACTTTGTAGGTATCAAATTGTACCAACTAGTTAAAATCATATGCGAGAAAGTTTGTGCAACATATTTTTGCACCGTTTATTTTAGCAATAATTTTGTATTTTCCATCATTTCCTCGTGATGTTAACTGGAAATGAATTCAACTGCCATGATGGCATAGAAGAATATTTTCTCGTGAAGAGGTAGAGCAACAATTTTTCACTCCAAAGCAAGCAGCTCACTGAGAAGAAATTTAGGATCAACATACCAAGTGCACTGGCACTATCATTGTCTGCTCCATAAGTTCTAAGCTCTTTTCAATCTTTTTTAAGTTCAATTGATTTTTTTTAATTCATCCGGTTTGTCTGTTAAGAAAATCCATAATAGTTCAATTTTCAAGTAATGTTTGTTTCCAAAATCCCTGCAAACATCATTCATTGTGAACTTACCAAATTAATATCAATAGTTCCCATAATAAACTAAAATATAAGTGGTGTGATGTTAACTGAGAGTGGCAAATAGAATTTACTTGAGCAGTTCATAATTTTAATTGATGAATTATAAAACTTACATTATACATATATATTGTTCCGTTACGCGGAAACATGGGGTCCCATAACCACAACAAACAGGTGGCTGTATAACTAGATTAGATTACAATATTCATAAAAAAAGAGCCATATTGAATTACTAATCAATGAAATGATGTAAAACTCTGCCTTTCAATATTCAAGTTTTTTAGTTATATATATTTCGACCAGCTTGTGGTCATCTTCAGTGATACATATGGTAGTATGATGCTAAACAAAATGATGTAGGCTTAGGTCTATGTTATTTACATGAAAACTGACAACTTCATTATGAGCACAGAGTAGGCTAGACTCACAATATAATGTTACATGGTGTTAGCCAACGTATGAAAAAGAACATTATCTTTGTTGGCAAGTTACTCGTTTAAATTTTCTTCTTTGTTTTTAAGTTTGTCGAGGAAAATTTTTAAATTTTCAAGCGTATTCATAGTTAGACTTTTGTTTTTTTACATGTAGAATGTGCATTTCTTTATTTATGGTTTCAAAACCATGTTGTGTGTCTGCCTTGTGCTCAGCGTAAGCTGAATGTTTTCTGTATGCTATTGCTTTTATATGTTCTTTGAATCTTTCATGGAAATTCCCCTCAGTCTGGCCACATAGCTACATTTACAATTATGATCTGAAAAGATAGTTTATATATCCCAGACTTATTGTATTTATCATGGTTATTGATTTTATGGCTACTGAATACAAGGGTGGATAAATTGTTGTTAGTTTTAAATGCAATATTTAAGTCAAATCTTTTGAATATGTTAGTCATTTTGTGTATCTTGTTAACGTGTGTGAATGTAACATATTTTCCATTCTGATTTATTTTGTTTGTTCTTATGTTTTTCTTAATTGACTTATTTACAATATCTTTTACTATATCAGCTGTATAGCCATTTTTGCTAGCAATTTGCTCTAATGTTTGAATTTCTTTTTTCTTTTTGTCATTCAAAAGTGGAATTGTTAAGGCCTGCTAGCTTTTGTGCCGGTGGATGGTTAGATGTAGTATTTATTGTAGTGGCTGTAGTTTCCTACAGATATCATATTCAAAATGTTTATCTTTTCTGAAAATTGTTAGATCTAGGAAATTCAGAGAACGTTCATTCTCAATTTCCATTCTCAATTTCCAACTTGTCAAGACTTTGTAGGTATCAAATTGTACCAACTAGTTAAAATCGATTAATCTATACCAATTAATAATAAAGACAGAAACATAATAAACGAAATTAATAAGATAACCAAAGATAAAGACCTAATTATAACAAAAGCAGACAAAGGAAATGCTACGGTTATCTTAACCAAACAAGACTATGTAAACAAAACAGAAGGCTTCTATGAAAAGAACAACATAACAAAAATAAATAAGGATCCCACAACTAACATACAAAACATAATTAAAAACACATTAAAAACAATTGCATTCATATTAACAGATAATGAAAAACAGAATCTCATTCATATGAACCCTGGTCCCCCTATCCTAAAAGCTTTACACAAAATACATAAAGAAAATATACCAATCAGACCTATTGTAAATTTTAGAAACTCCCCAGTGTACAAAGCAGCTAAATTTACTCAAATTTTCTCAAGACAAATTTCAAATTCTCAGATAATAAATCTATACAAAACACAGCAGAAGTAATAGATATACTTAAAAAAATAGACATCACTGATAACACTGTTATAGTTTCTTACGACATAGTAAATATGTACAGTGAAATCCCCGTATAACGATAATACTCTTTATAACGTTAAAATATTTTGGTCCTGGCATTCTTTCCATTAAAAATAATGTAAAATTCCCCTCGGTTTTACGATACTCTTAATAACGATAAACCTCTCCATTACGATTACATTTAGAATCCCCGTAAAATACCTTTTCCTCGGTACAAGTATAAAAATAGATCGTGAAAGTGCAAATCATGAACTCCCCGGAGCTAACGGAAGAAAACATTGAGGGAATCCAAAACAAGCAGGCGGAAGACGAAGAAGAGGAGGTAGAACAAAGTGTGCATCTACCAACCCGCACTTGAAGCCATTGCCTCTATGTATGTGTTCTGTGCTTGCGAGGCTCTGCAGAATTTTCTGTCGAGTGTTCCATCGGTGCCAGAATGTCATTTAGTGAACCTCTAATCAAATAAGGGCATTGTGTGTATCCCTGTTCATAAAAATAGCTAAACAAACTGTCATTTCTGACTTTCACAAACAGGGGCAAAAATGAGTCATCCTGTTTATGGTGCTGTGCTATAATGCAATGTAAAATGTGTTTGCTCATAGTGTAATAATTTAAGGGTGGAGTGAATACAGTACAGTATAGCAGTTCTTGTGATAAACTTCTTTATTTCTCTAAATACTTAAAGAATTTCAGCTATTGAACTTGTTTCCTATATACTACCAAAATTAGAACATTTTTTTGTAAATTCTCGATATAACAAAATATCTCCCTACAACAATATATTTATCTGGTCCTTGCGAAATCGTTGTATCGAGATTTCACTGTATACCAATATACCAGTTCCAGATACTGTCAACATTATAGAAGAAAATTTAACTAATTAAAACATCTTAAACAAAAATGAAATCGATGAATTATTAAGACTTTTACGTGCAATCCTAAAACATAATTACTTATGTTCAATAATGCATACTATGAGCAAAGTAAGGTATTAGCTATTCTGGAATTCTTGGAATTCTTGCAGACATCTATTTAAACAACTTAGAAAGTAGAATCCTAAATCCTGATATTAACAACACTGATGGCGTTTTAGCATATATTAGATATGTTGATGACACACTAGTAGTACTAAACAAAACAATTATGACCACAGATGAATTTCTTGTTATGATTAATAATGTTAATCAGCATATTGAATTCAAAATGGAAATTGAAAATGAACATTCTCTAAATTTCCTAGATCTAACAATTTTCAGAAAATATAAAAATTTTGAATATGACATCTATAGGAAACCTACAATAAATAATACATCTAACCATCCACCGGCACAAAAGCTAGCAGGCCTTAAGTCAATGGTAAATAGAATGCTGTCAATTCCACTTTCGAATGGCCAAAAGAAAAAAGAAATTCAAACATTAAAGCAAATTGCTAGCAAAAATGGCTATTAAACTGATATAGTACAAGATATTGTAAACAAGTCAATTAAGAAAAACATAAAAACAAACAAAATAATTCAGAATGGAAAATATGTTACATTCACATATGTTAACAAGAACATACTCAAAATCCCTAACATTTTCAAAAGATTTGACTTAAATATTGCATTTAGAACTAACAACAATTTATCCACCCTTGTATTCAGTAGCCATAAAGTCAATAACCATGATAAATACAATAAGTCTGGGGTATATAAACTATCTTGTACAGATCATAATTATAAATGTAGCTATGTTGGCCAGAATGGGAGGAAATTCCATGAAAGATTCAAAGAACATACAAAAGCAATAGCATACAGAAAACATTCAGCTTATGCTGAGCACAAGGCAGACACACAACATAACAGGTTTTGAAACCATAAATAAAGAAATGCACATTCTACATGTAAAAAACAAAAGTCTAACTCTGAATGCGCTTGAAAATTTAGAAATTTTCCTGGACCAATGTAATAACAAGGAAGGAAATTTAAACGAACAACTTGCCAACAAAGATAATGTTCTTTTTCTTACATTGGCTAACATCATGTAACATTATATTGTGTGTCTAGCCTACTCTGTGCTCATAATGAAGTTTTCAGTTCAGAGCTGGCCACGTAAATAACATAGACCTAAGCCTACATCATATTGTTTAACATCATACTACCATATGTATCAATGAAGATGACCACAAGCTGGTCGAAATATATATGATAATTAAAAAAACTTGAATATTGAAAGGTGGAGTTTTACTACATTTCATTGATTAGATTAGATTATGTCACTTTGAGCTCATTATGTATATGTCTCACCTGTTTCTTATATTTTATATCCATCTATGTCTATTTGTTGCGGTTTGGCGACCATGTTGCATTTGCAGTCATGCAAATCAACACTTGGAGGTGCTGCGATTCATACAAAGCAGTGCTTTCAGCCTTTCTTAAATCTTACTAGTGTCCTGGTTGAACAATGGAAACAATCCCTTTGTGTTCTCGTAGTGACCAATTAACATCAAGTCTTTGTTCTTTGTCACTTCACTATGTCACTACAATGAGTGGTGCATAAAACACTAATATACTACATCATTCAAGATACCACATCTCATTATTGCTACAACAGCAACAACCTTCGAGAGCCAACTTCAAATTATATTTGCTAAATTATCGTCAGCAAGACGACCACATTCTACATTACCGTCAATAAGACGACCACATTTTACATTACTGTCAACAAGACGACCACATTTTACATTATTTGTCAACAAGAAGACCACATGCTACACCTACTCCATTAACACCACATTCCACATGGTGACCTTTTTCATCACTATTATTCTTCTACAATATTCGCTGCGAACACCACCTCAGTTATATCAAGAACAGAAATGTGAACAGTATAATATTGGATATTCATTTTTTTCTTCAGTGTTATTTTATTTTATTTTATTATTTTCTTCTTTAATTTTTTGTGTCATTCAGTGACTGTCTCGAAATTTTCTCTATATTTTTACAACGGTGTTTTCAATTTTTCTACAGTGTTTTCAAATTTTTACAGTACTTTAGTGTTTTTTCAGTAAATACATCTTTTAATCAGGCTATGAACTACGCTTATTCATTGGTTTGCTTCTTTATCATCCAGGCATTATATTATTTTTATTATTCATTATTATTATTTTATTTTTTCTTTCCGGAATGAGATTGCAGTTCTTTCCCTTCGGATCCAATACATTCCTCCATTCCTCTCGATAACACCAAAATATTAAAATTTTAAAACAAATTTTCCCTGAAGATAAAACCACTTTCACGTACCTCTAGCTATTTAATACAAAATATGCACTCAAACTAGAAAAATGTTTGTGATATGAAAGATAAACTCCAAAATATGAAGAGTGTCGGTTCAAAACACGTTAAGTCCACTTCCGATCATAATGTAGTTTTTTGCGGGTTCGCATTCTCTGAGGTGTTCTGCATGATACTACATAACGTTTTTGTTCCAAATCGCAACCTTTCCCCGTTAAAATTGAGCCTGAAATATGGGATTCGATGCAAAACGCATTCAGTCCAGAACTTTGTTTGGTGCAAATTATGTTGAGTCCACATTTTAGACGCGTTCACGTGCGAAACAGGCGGTGCGTTGAACTTTACGACATCTGTTTTTTGCAGGTGTTCTTCTAATGAAAGCGGCATTCACCAGATGCCGAAACAGATGTCATTAGCAGTCAATAATAAAAGAAGAGAAGCATGGATTTTCCATGATTTAACATGCTTAAAGAAACAGAAATTGTATAAATTTTGACAATTTGGTACTTCGGCAATAGTTCACTCTGTATTAGTGCGATCAGATGTGATTGTAATTCTTAAATAAAATACTAACTTTCATCTTTTTAAATGATTATTATTATAGTGTTGGGTCAAAACGCATTAAGTCCATTACTTTCGAAACTTTAACTATCAATAAACATGTAAATGAAAAGAATGATTTGACACACCCAGGGCCGATTGTATAAACATCACTGACTGGAGATCAATTATGATCTAAGTTCAGAAAATGATCTGAGTTCAGGCTTGAGCCGTATTGTATAACACTGATCTAAGATCAACTAATCGAAGTTCAATTTTGATCCTAGTTCATACATGAGCACTTGGCAACATCGCAGAAACAGATGAGTATCGCGAGACGAGAGCATTGTTATTCTGTTTTCCTCCGTATTCAGACTGTGTTATGCGAAAGGAAGGGGAAATATGATCGAAATTAAGCAGAAAAAAGATCGTTCCTAATTGAAATTTTCTTGGGAAAATATAAAGATATTGTAGAATCCAAAAAGACGGATGCGATAATATCCGTGCAAGAGCAAAATGCGATGAAAAATGTTCTGGTAATTTCATTCCTGGCGTTATAAATCGGCTTAACATTTTCACGGCTAAGGACGTATAAATGCTTCGTCTCATGAATTGTATAAGAGCAGAGACGTAAAACTTAAGGAATTTTTGTTCATCTGTTATGTTTGTCATTCATGGAAACCAGGTAGCCTATTCCACTGAACTTTTCTCTATCGATTTTAAACTTAATAGCCCACTGAAGTTTTTACCTCATGACTGACTTATTACAATGTAAAATCTCAGTTCTGAAAGTTAATAAAGTCACATAAAAAAGATAACGAAGAAAGCATTTGGGGAAAATCCAAAAACAGGTCGCCTCCTTAAGATCCTCCCACTCGAGATTTCCTAATAGTTCCACCATAGTTGCCTAAATATATCTCGTTTAGCAGCGTTGAAAATTCGGAAAATTTTTATTTTTTCCCCTTTCTACTATTCAATCTCTTTTCTCCTTTACCCTACCTACCTATTCCTACAATAAAAATTTTGAACCCAAGGAGATTCGAACACGGGACCGCTAGCATGACAGCCACTGGTTTTACCACTATGCCATCAAATGAACGTTGGGGTGATAAGCGAGAATTCATGTGTTTCAGGTTAGGAAGCTGCATGAAATGGCGGAGATTGATAATTTCGTATTAGTTGTAATTGTGGTTCATGGGTTATTTTCGTATTATAGTAATTAGTGCAACATAATAATAACGTACAGGTTATGCTGTAGAGTTATGTTACACTGCATTATAAGGAGCCTAAAACATAGCCTATATACGCACAACTACTTTATAGCTAGAAATGTATGCACAACTACGTTATAGCTAGAAATGTATGAAGTTGTCTTTTGTGTATTTTCTTTATATTTATCGTAACCACACAGGTAGGCCTAATATTATGTTTATAATGAGCTAATCTTATGTCTCAAATACGAAAACAGCCCCTTGAACTGAGATCAACTAGTTTGATCGGAGAAATTTCTCCAGTCAAAATTGATCCTAGTTCAGTGCAAATTGATCTCAGATTAGCGTTTAAACAATAAAATTTCCGAGTTCAGCGTGAACTGAGATCAATTTGGTCTCTGATCCAAGATCAAACTGTTTATACAATCGGCCCCCAATACATTTGACTATACATTAATTACTGATTCTGATCAGAAAAAAATATTGCAAATTCGTTTGATAGTTTGGCCACAACAGTTTTTCGTCATTCCTGAAAAATCATTATTTGTGGACTAAGCGCGTTTTGAATCAATGCTCCTCATATGCTTTATAAAACCTAAAACCCCAAAAACATGCATTATACATGAAATTGTGTATAAAATGCCAAAACATGCAAATATGCTTGGAAAAGTGTACTTATTAGGAATCAGTTAAGCCACACAAAGGATATTTAACAAGTTTGAAAACTGCAACTAGCTTGCACAAAAACATGCATTCGTATGGAAATCCTGTCTTTAGTAATATTGTACTATACAGGTAACATCTGTTTACTGCATTCAATAGTGAAGCTAATTTATTTTATTCTTTTTGATAGGTTAGACAAATTGACTGGGTGGATGTTGTTTGGCCAAGGCACTTAAAAGAGGCACAGACTGAATCCACCAATGTCCTCGATGAGATGATGTATCCAAAGGTACAGAAATATTGTCTCATGTCTGTAAAGGGATGTTACACTGACTTTCATGTAGACTTTGGTGGTACTTCTGTTTGGTACCACATTCTTAAAGGGAGTAAGGTGAGTAAAAGTTTAAGTGACTGTAGTCCGATAATGATTTCATATTATATCATAAGTCTGGAATCATATAGAGCATTTCAGATTCTTTTTCCCATGATACTGGCATCTTATTTAGGGTCTATATACACTTCTCTTGAAGAGTTATGGTTTAGGCAAAGTATAATTCAGAATCAAGAAGAAATTTTGGATTACAATTAAACATGAGATATCTTAAACTTGTCAATCTGTATTTTTCAATATATAAAAAAATCAGTTCAGCTAACACATGGTTTTATAGTATAGTATGAGAACCCCTCTGGTTTTGTTATTATAACTGCATAAAACAGTTTTGTTTCAAGGCCTCTGCTTATGCAAGATTCTTTAATTTTCTTAGGGATAGCCCCCCCCCCCTATCTATCATTAACCCTATCACAGTGATATGTTCTAGGTAATATTTTTCCTTACAGAAATCGATGATGAACGGTTTCATAAATAGCTCTTCTCGGAGTCCACCCCATCAGGTTGTTCACTGTGATCTCAAATCTTGCCTTGGGATTACAGTATTTTAAAATTATCTGCAGATTTTGAACATCTTTTTTATTATTATTATTATTATTATTATTATTATTATTATTATTATTATTATTATTATTATTATTGGTGGATAAATAAATTGAATTGTAATTTTTTTAAGCATGATATAATATTTCCCCCCTATTCTTTACTTTTTGAACATTTTTTACTTGAGTTTATGGTAGATAGGCCTAGTCCTGGGCCCTGCCTGTTCCAAAGTCGTATTAACAAATATATAGCCTAATATCAGGGCCCTGTTTCATAGAACTTGCTAATAATATCAGAACTCATAATATTATTTATTAGTTAACAAGATCTTGGTTCATAGAGATAGGCCTATTAGAGCTTAGGCTACTGTATACCCCCCATCCCCCCACCCCCCGGTGGGAATTTCCGACACATATTTTTTTGTTGGTATTGCCATCTATTTTCAGTTTTCAGTTGTTTGCCCCTTGTCAATTACAGCATTTACCCGGAAATCCGGAGAAAATGAGTTTGTTTTAATTTTTCTTTGTTCTTTGCTCCTAATATGGCCAGGGAATTTCTGGCTCACATATTTTTTGTTGGTATTACAATCTAGTTTAAGTCTTTAGTTGTTTGCCCCTTATCAATTACAGCATTTACCCGGAAAACTACGGAAATCTGGAGAAAATGAGTTTGATTTAATTTTTCTTTGTTCTTTGCTCCTAATATGCCCAGGGAATTTCTGACTCACATATTTATTGTTGGTATTGTCATCTAGTTTAAGTTTTCAGTTGTTTGCCCCTTACAAATTACAACATATCCCCGGAAAACCCGAAATCCACTTTTATACGGAGAAAATGACAATCTTTTATTTTTTAAATCTTTGTTCTTTGCTTCTAATATTCAAAGGGAATTTCTGAATCATATGTTCTTTTGTTGGTATTGCCATCCAGATTAAGGTTTCAGTTGTTTGCCCCTTATCAATTACAGCAAATCCCCAGAAAACTCTGAAAACCACGGAAGCCCGGAGAAAATGACTTTGTTTTAATTTGTTAAATCTTAGTTCTTTGCTCCTAGTATTCAAAGGGAATTGGTGACTAATATGGTTTTGTGTTGGTATTCTCATGTAGATTAAGGTTTCAGTTGTTTGCCCCTTATCAATTACAGCAAATCCCCAGAAAACTCCGAAAACCAAGGTAGCCCGGAGAAAATGACTTTGTTTTAATTTTTTAAATCTTAGTTCTTTGCTCCTAGTATTCAAAGGGAATTGGTGACTCATATGGCTTTGTGCTGGTATTGCCATGTAGATTAAGGTTTCAGTTTTTTGCCCCTTATCAATTACAGCATATCCCCGGAAATCTCCAAAAACCTCAAAAATCCGAAGAAAATGAGTTCGTTTTAATTTTTTTAAAACCTTTGTTCTTTGATCCTAATATTCCCAGGGAACTTCTGACTTACATTTTTTTTTTTTTTGTTGGCATTGTAATCTAGATTAAGGTTTCAGCTGTTTGCCCATTATCAATTACAGTATATCCCCGGAAATCTCCAAAAACCTCAAAAATCCGAAGAAAATGAGTTCGTTTTAATTTTTTTAAAACCTTTGTTCTTTGATCCTAATATTCCCAGGGAACTTCTGACTTACATTTTTTTTTTTTTTGTTGGCATTGTAATCTAGATTAAGGTTTCAGCTGTTTGCCCATTATCAATTACAGTATATCCCCGGAAAAGCACGGAAATCCACAGAATTTCTAGAACTCGGAACTAGTGATCTACGGTCACTGAAACCGTTGTTGCAAAGTAATTCTTCTGCTTAAAGTGTGTCCAATGCAGGTTCAAAAGGGTGAGTATATGGACTACGAGATATCTGCCATAATTGTGATGGTCACATGCAAAGAAAAGGGGAATCATATCTTCTAAGCATGCCAAGTGTAAGTCAAAGTTGTTTTCTTTAGTTGCTCGCTGAAATCTCAAAATCAATGACACTTTGTCCATATTACCATTCCAAAATTGTGCTGTTTTACCGAATGTCCCTTCTCTAACTTCAGTCAAGAAAGTTTGGTAGTGACTGTGGAAGGTTTGGTAAGATAAATTATCATTCACAGATGTCAGATTAGAATATGAAGTGTGTTCTGCCAGGTTTTCAATCGCCTTCATCCCTTCAGCATCAGGATTTTTTCCAGTATTCTTTGTCATGCTGTAAGGGGAAAACAACTGAAACCTTAAACTATATGGCAATAGCATCAAAAATGATGTGATTCAGAAATTCCCTGGGAATATTAGTATCAAAGAGCAAAGATTTTTAAAAAATTGAAACAATCTAATTTTCTGCTGATTTTCGTGGTTTTCAGGGTTTACGTGGATATGCTGTAATTGATAAGGGGAAAACAACTTAAACCTTAAACTAGATGGCAATACCAACAAAAAACATTTGAGTCAGAAATTCCCTGGGAATATTAGGAGCAAAGAACAAAGATTTTAAAGAAATTTTTAAAAAGTCAATTCCTCCGGATTTCCGTGGTTTTCGGAGTTTTCTGGAGATATGCTATAATTCATAAGGGAGCATACAACTGAAACCTTAATCTAGATGGCAATACCAACAAAACAACTTACGAATCAGAAATTCCCTTTGAATATTAGGAGCAAAGAACAAAGATTAAAAAATAATACATAGTAATTTTTTTCGTATATACGTGGTTTTCCGGGGATATGCTGTAATTGGTAAGGGGCAAACAACTGGAACCTTAATCTATATGGGAATACCAACACAAAAACATATGATTCACCAATTCCCTTTGAATACTAGGAGCAAAGAACAAATATTTTTAAAAAATAAAACTTAGTCCCTTTCTCCGGATTTCCGTGGTTTTCGGTGTTTTCCGGGGATATGCTGTAATTGATAAGGGGCAAACAACTGAAAGCTTAATCTAGATGGTAATGCCAACAAAAAAACATATAAGTCAGAAATTCCCTTCGAATATTAGGTGCAAAGAACAAAGATTTAAAAAATAAAACATAGTAATTTTCTCCGTATATACATGGTTTTCCGGGGATATGTTGTAATTTGTAATGGGCAAACAACTGAAACATTAAACTAGATGCTAATACCAACAAAATGTGTGAGTCAGAAATTCCCTGGGAATATTAGGAGCAAAGAACTATGAAAAATTAAAACAAATTCATTTTCTGCGGATCTCCGGGGTTTTCCGGGGTTTCCGGCTAAATGCTGTAATTGATAAGGGGCAAACAACTAAAATCTTAAACTAGATGACAATACCAACAAAAAAATATATGTGTCGGAAATTCCCACGGGGGGGGGGGAGGGTTTCATATTGGTAGCCCATGGTCTATATGTACACTTCTCTTAAGCCTCTTCACTAATATTTTAGTTCGTCACTTGATTAATTCGAGGTTATGTATAATAAGTAGCCCTAAGACCTGCCAGGCACTTATTCCAGATAGCAGTAGGCTTATGTACTAAAATTTAACCTCAAATCCGGAAAACTTGTTATGACAAAAGTTCCTTTGATAGCGTATGTAACTTAAGCTTTTTCTTCACTGATAATTAAATCAGAGTGATTCATTTTCCACAATTTTAAGATCACGAAATTTGAATCACGGGTCATTCCATGTCAAATCAACTAACAGTCTGAACCTTGACCTCTCAGATTTGTGTGATTTTTTTCCCAGGTATTGTAACCCCCAAAAGTAGTTTAAATTTAAAATTTCAATTTTTTCTGAATTTTGGTTTGTGAGTTACAAGGGTTTAAAAATCCAAAATATTGTGGTTTTCTATTGCTTTAAGATCATTATAAAATGCTATAGCTAAAAAACTATACCACCTAGAGAGCTCAAACTTGCACCTTTGTTTTCCTCTAAACATTCCCTTTAATTTGATGTATCACATGGCCATGTTTCTTAATTTTTTAAATGTTAAAAAAGTTCCCAAAAAACTTTTTTTTAAATTCCCAAAATACGTACCCTCGGATTTTTTTGGAAAAATTATATGTGTTGTCCACTCTAATTGACTACATGCATGAAAAATTTCAAGATGGGATCTCAACGGGTTCTTGTTTTAAAAAATATTTTACTACCAGAATACATGCCAATTAGGTGTGAGCAAACTTATTGTAGGCGGCTACTAGTTTACTATATAAAAAAAAAATATTCATTAATAGTACAGTTTTATTTAAAATGAAATAGTTATTGCTAACTTTACAAAAATGTTACAAAAGTTAAAAAAAAACTGCTAGAAATCTTAAAGCAAACCTCACCTTTTGCACTTAAAAAGATCACTTACTTTTCTAATGGGAGCACTGCCCAGTATAAGAATAAGAAAAACTTCCTTAATTTATGCTTCCATAAAACAGATTTTGAAGTTGAGGCAGAGTGGGAGTTCTTTGCAACATCCCATGGCAAGAGTGCATGCGATGGCCTTGGCGGGACTGTTAAGCGGCTAGCTGCTAAAGCCAGCTTACAAAGACCATATGACCAACAAATTTTAACACCCAAAGAACTTTATGAATTTGCCTTGGAAAATATAAAAAAAAAACATTGACTTTGAATATTCCACAACAGAAAACTACGAAGAGACTAAAGAATGGTTACTTTCTCAGCTCAGTGAATCAAAAGCAATTGTGGGAACACAAAAGTTTCACTCATATAAACCCCACACAGAGAGTCAAATTACTGCCAAGCCTTATCATTTCAGCCTTGCTGAATCTCTTGAATGTGTGACAACAGTGAACCAAATTGGAAAACATTGCTGCTGGTTTTGTGACAGTAGCATATGATGACTCTAGGTGGCTGGGAGGCATTGAAGAAAAGCACAATAGCATGTACCGAATAAATTTTTTACACCCAAAAGGTCCAGCCCGTTCTTTTTGTTATCCACAACCAAGAGATTTATTAGATGTCCCAGGAAACACTTTTGCGAACAGTGGATCCTACACTCTAAGTGCTGAAGAAATGAAGCTGTCTTCTCTTGCTTTGGAAAAATATCTTAAAAGATCAAAAAGAAACATTTAAATTGTGTTACCCTCAGTGAAAAATTTTAAAGTGTATAAATACTATTAACTATGTATGGTAAATACCTAATATTCGAAGAAATACAGTTCTATCCAAGCAAATATCAACAAGTTAAACTTTTTCACAAGGTGAAACAACTTATACCCATTTCTTTTATATGGGACTCTTTGTAAATGATTACAAATAATACTGAAAAACCAAGCAAAAGATAACCTCTACCATTTATAACTATATGCGTTGATATTACTAAGAGTTTTGGATGATTCAAGGTGAGTGGCTTTATTCAAAATGTCACTATTAGGATGTTCGTATATAAATTAAAATTTGTTCTACCTTCTTATGTATAGTTACAGGTATCATGAAAATTAAATTAAAAACACCACCACACATCATTTAATTAACAAACAATAAGAGGGAAATGTTACATATGAACGCTATCTAAATAATTTTGGTTTGGTAGAATTATGTGCCTTAGTATTCATAGCCTAGAAATAGTCCGCTATACACCTCACTAGCATGTATTCTGGTAGTAAAATATTTTTTTAAACAAGAACCCGTTGAGATCCCATATTGAAATTTTGCATGCATGTAGTCAATTAGAGTGGACAACACATATAATTTTTCCAAAAAAATCCGAGGGTACGTATTTTGGAAATTTAAAAAAAAGTTTTTTGGGAACTTTTATAACATTTCAAAAATTAAGAAACATGGCCGTGTGATACATCAAATTAAAGGGAATGTTTAGAGGAAAAAAATGGTGCAAGTTTGAGCTCTCTAGGTGGTATAGTTTTTTAGCTATAGCATTTTATAATGATCTTAAAGCGATAGAAAACCATAGTATTTTGGATTTTTAAACCCTTGTAACTCACAAACCAAAATTCAGAAAAATTTTAAAATTTAAATTTAAACTACTTTTGGGGGGTACAATACCTGGAAAAAAAATCATACAAATCTGAGAGGTCAAGGTTCAAATCTCATAGTAGAATTGGTTGATTTGACATGGAATGACCCTCACACGGGTTTGAGATCAACTTATTAGTCTAAATACACTCATAGAAAAACACCTAATACATGGGTTGATTTTTTAATACTGGCAACTATTTTATTTCTCCACATATAGCATACGTACATGGTTCTAACTTTTATAGGCCTTTGATGTAATCACCACCATTGCGTAAAATATGTTCCCTGCGATGCGGAAGTCATTAGAACCCGCTGCCAGCGCCTAGTCTGTTGATGGTGCGAAGAGAGCAGTCGGTTGCCTGTAAAACATCTTCAACCATATGAAAGCGAATCCCCAAGTGGCTCCATCATCTTCAGGACTAGATCAAAGTCACAGAAGGATTAGATCAAATCTGGAGAGTATGGAGGTGATAGAGCATCTCCCAGCCCCAGGAATTGAACAGTTCAGACACAACTCCTGCTCTATGCGCCCTAGTGTTGTCATGGAGAACAATGAGTGGATTATCCGTGAAGTTGTCGCCGTTTTCATTTTAGAGTTTCTTGCAGTTTTGCAAAAACGAAAAGTAGTACTCCACAATATGGTCGAGTAACTGGTAAAAAAATTAGGAAAATCAAAAATGTTGAGCAAATAAATTTATTCAATTTGGTTCGTTTCTAATGGATTGACCCTATTTTGGCATTATTTGAAGTAGAATATCTCAGAAGGGCCTGAGGGAAAATTATGAAATTTATACACATAACACCTCCTTACGATATAAAGATGTGATAAAAATTTGGTGACTGAGACTGAACTGGTTCCAGAGTTACAGTGCATCGAAGTTGGCCAAAATTGCAAACTATGCACCGAAATTTCAACGCTCTTCAGCGCTTTGAGGAAATTATAAATTTGTCATTGCTAACTGATGAAATGTAGCCTACACGTACAACTCTTTTGTGTAACATACTTAGGTTCACTAAAATTTTGTATTTAAAATTACAATGTGGATTTTTACTATTAAATTACCGTTAAAATTCATGTGCGTGTAATGCAATTTTTGGCCAAATTCGATGCACTGTAACTCGGGAAGCAGTTGAGTCTCAGTCACCAAATTTTTGTCACATCTTTATATCATAAGGAGGTGTTATCTATATAAATTTCATATTTTTTTTACTTAGGCCCTTTTGAGATATTCTACTTCAAATATTGCCAAAATACGCTTTTGGGCATTTTTGAAAAATTTTATAAAAAAAGAGCAAAGTTCTCAACCTTGAAACTTCTACAGCGAGTAGTCCTATAGTAGATCTATACAAGAAAAAAAAATTAAGGGTGAGTCTTTCTTCCTTTTAATAATTTTGCAGCACTAAAGCTCCCGTTTTAAGTTAATTTTCAATTTGTAGTTGTGAATTTTTTTCTTCACTTTCCTCACTAGTTAGGTAATATTATGTAAGAACAAAAATGTAGAGCATTTCATTCTGAAAATTTTGGTCTTTATTTTGTCTTGTTATCTATAAAATTAACAGAGTTACATACATTTGTGCAAAACATGTTTTCGGCCGCAAAATAGTTACAAAGCAAACTTAAAATGGCCGCCAAAAAAAAGTATGAGCCTAAAAAAATTTTTACCATAGTTTTCAACTCACGTTTAGTTGGGAAATAACTGGTAAAAAAATTAGGAAAATCAAAAATGTCGAGCAACAAATTTTATTAAATTTGGTTCATTTCTAATGATTCATTTGCTAATAATATCAGTGTAAAAGTTCTATGAAATTATTAGTCTTATGTTTCATAAGAATATTTTCTTGTAATATACTCATATATATAACAGGTGCGGCAGAGGAAACGGACGTTTTTCAAATAACCATAACTCAAAATTTAATTATACAGAAATAAAGCTTGTATAATGCAGTTTCTGTTGACTATTTCAGAATTACCTCCGAAAATAACATCCGTCAAGGGACGACCTTCTTTCTGTTTTCACTCTCGTAACCTCACTTCGAAATTCTGCATTGCTCTGCCCAACATTTCTTCCTCCACGTTAGTGATTTCTATACGAATGAACTCTTTTAGTTCTTGGATGTTACGGGGTTCGTATAAAGGAAAAGTAAACTAAAAATTCAGTATCATTTTCTTCATACGGATTGAAAGAAAATGTTTTTAAGAAATGATATTCACTGTTAGAAATGTTTTACACCTTCACATTTAATCACAAAACGAATATGTTTATTGTAACGCGGTGGGCGCGTGACGTCACGCTTGACGAATGCTTGGCTCAGTCTCGCCCGGTGAAAGACATTTCACAGCATTCTGTCTACTGTTACAGTTTTTTAGTGAGTATCTGTTCAAACAATGGTTTATTGTAGTGTTGTGGGGTGTACAAACTCATCGTCGAAGAGTGATAACACACTTAAAATATCTTTTCATCGATTTCCCAACAGAGATATGTCACCCGAACGTTAATAAGCAATGGCTGATAAAAATAAAAAGAGAAAAATTTGTTCCTACTAAATACAGTAGGGTTTGTTCACAACATTTTGAAGAAAATGATACCGAGCTTTCGGTACAGTTACGAAAACAGTTATCTGGAGAAACCCCGCAATCTGTTTAAAAAAGAATTGCTTCTTTTGCGTGGGAAATCTGAAACACCGCCAATGAAGAAAAGAAAATCGTCGTACTTGAGGAAGAAGGAAATGAGAGAGTTGTTGCAAGATTCGAACAGTAATCCATCAGTATCCGGGAATGGACAAATCATGAATGTGAAATCTAATATTTATGACGAAAATTCAGTTTCTAACAGCGTAGGCGTTCAGTGTGAACTAGGAAATGAAACTTATGTCAATGTTTGCACAGATTCATAGATTCATTGATTGTCTCTTCTAGAAATTGTGATTTAGATAGCTCTTTTAGCATTTCAGACATTTCTACTACTGCAAAAGATGATTCTGAATCTGAAAGTGACTCTGTTCGTATCTTGAAAATATTTTGTTTTTGAACTGTATTAGCTCTAAGTATTAACTGATAACGCCTGGCAGCTATTGTATCTTTATTTATAATAACGCTATCAAATGAGGCATGTTGTGTTATAGCCTACAGTCTACAACCCCCTTCTGTTCACAAATTACTTCACAGTCCCAACAACACACACTTTCGTGGCCCGTTTTCATATGTATACACAGCCCACATTTACACCATTCCGTATTTTCTTTTCTTCCTTGCAATTCTTTCAATAATTCCTTGTCATTTTCTTTTCGTGTGATATTAATTTGTGAATACCGAGATTTGTCCTTAGAAGGTAACATTGCAGGCATCTCTATCAACAACAAACACAAATAAGACTTTGTGGTGTATTAGAAACACACGCGCGAGCATTACAGTAGCTGTCGTCCTGTCAGGGAGTTAGTCAATCGTGACGTCACAGGAGCGTTTTACTTCACCCGTACAAAGCGTAATATTAGGCGCGTGAAGTTCACGAGATCACCATTCGTTTCGTAATTCAAAGCTCCGTGCGATGAGATTAAAATTAAAAAATGGTATTTTTTTAGTTTACCCTTCCTTTAAGTAAACCTTTGATTTGAGGTAACCCCACAAAAAATAGTCACATATGGACAAGTCAGGGGAGCGAGGCCAATGTCGCTAAAACGGGAGACCACATGTTGAGGAAACATGTCGCGAACCACTTGCATTTGATGCTCTCGCAGTATGTGGTGTGCCACCATCTTGTTGGAACCAAATTTGCTGCGTGTTTAGTCTTCGGCTTCGTAGTTCCGGAAGCAGGATCCTGTTGAGCATTTCAATGTAGCGTGCTGAAGTCACAGTCACTGTGGTATTGTCCTCTTCAAAAAAATAAGGACTGATGATTCCAAATTTAGCAACACCACACCACACCACACTGTTACTGGGTATACCCAGAAGAAGGCCACAACATGAGGGCCGAAACGTCGGTTTTAGACATGATGACACGGCGCCACCCGGACATTCAAGGTTATTATTAATGAGATTGCAGGTTAGATAATTCCATTGTTGCGTCAATTGACGTCAATTTTCGGAGGTAATTCTGAAATAGTCAACAGAAACTGCATTATACAAGCTTCATTTCTGTGTAATTAAATATTGTTTAACTTGAAAGTCTTCTGAGTTATGGTTACTTGAAAAACGTTCGTTTCCTCTGCCGCACCCTTTATATACACACACACACTTCATATATATGATCAATTATGTAATTATAAATTAACCCTGCTAATCCGAATTTTTGCCAATCCGAACAGGCCCCGTCCCAATTAGTTCGGTTTAGTGAGGTTCTGCTGTATAAACCGGTATATTTCGATGGGTGAAAGGCAGAACATCTTAAGCGCCATTTACATTTTTTTTCAGGAGGAGCAAAAAAGTTTTTCTTAATGTCCATATTCCAAACTAAATAAAGTTACGTCAGTATGCAGCTGGGAGGAGCACAGTTGCTCTTTTTAAATAGCAGTTGTAGTTACTTTTGAAAATTGTATTTGTTCTGCTTTATTTTACTTGTATAAATATGTATTTGTATAAATAAATACAGTATGAATCAGCGTTGTTTCCTGAAACTGATTATTAGTTGGCAAAAAGGTTCTTCAGTTGTTTTGTCGGAAATTACATTGTTGGTACAAATTATCTTATAGTTACTTAAGATGTTTTGGCAGACATCGTTTTCTTCTAGCACTTAAGATGCTCTGCTGGACTCCTCTTAAGAGTACTACAGAGTCCGCCAGAAAAATGTATACACTCTTTGTCAGACTGTATCGGGATATTGTATAGGGATATTACCAGTATGTTGTAGTATTGTCTTTCGCTCAACAGATGTCGCTACTTTCAACACGATAGTGACAAAACAAAATGACTGGAGCACGCTTAACGTTTGAGCAGCGAAAATGCATTCTGAAGTTTTTTATCAGGTTTGATAATGCCGTTGAAGTGCAGCGTCAGTGGAGGCGGGAGTTTGAAACAGAACCCCCAACCCGCCTAACAATTAAACGCATTATTGGCAAGTTTGAGGCACATGGAACGATTTGTGATATTTATAAAGGAAGATCGGGAAGACCGCGTACAGCTACAAGTCCTGCTTCGTTGGATCTCATGTTGGAAAAGTTTGTTACTTCTCTACAAAAGTCTGCTACGCAATGTGCGCGTGAAGTGGGGATTAGCAGTACAAGTGTACGACGAATTCTGAAAGGTGCTAAGTGGAAACCTTACATTCCACGATTACTGCATGTGATTAATGATAACAATCCTGATCGTCAAATGCAATTTTGCGAATGGTATCAGCAAATGGTAACTGAAGATGAACAATTTGTGACGAAGGTAGTGTGGTCCGATGAGGCTCAGTTTAAACTTAATGGAACAGTGAATCGACATAACTGCGTGTACTGGGCACCGGAAAATCCGCATGTTCGTGTGGATAAGGCAGTCAATCTACCAGGGGTTCATGTGTGGTGTGGACTATCATCTAGGGGCTTAGTAGGACCCTTTTTCTTTGATGCTATGGACTTTTACTTATGGGGAACCCTGAAAGATCAAGTCTATCGACGTAAGCCACGCACGGAGGAACTTCGCCAGGAGATTACAGCGGCATGTGCTGCGATCTCCATTGAAACATTGACCGACGTAGCTGTGGCGACCGCTCATCGTTCAGTAATGTGTCTGGCTGCCAACGGCCAACATTTTGAACATCTAATGTAACCACTGAACTGAAGAAAGTACTACCGGTACATGTTTGATTAGTATTTGAATTTAAAAAACCTAAAGCCGATGTCCCACGATCCAATTTTTGGTCCAAATGTCTGCAAACCATCAGATTGGATCGTGTGACATGGCCGACTGTCATTGCACACAATTTCATCCTATATTTTCCATACAATTTTTTTGCATCCAACGGAATAGAAACGTTTCTATTTTTCTATCCAAAAATATGAAATCAACCAATGAGCGTCATTCTATCCCCGCGTGACGTGCATGACGTAGAAACATGGCTTCTTCCTCCGTACAGCTGATTTTCTCTGCTGCCAGCGCTCGACCAGCGAACATAACCAAAAAGATAAAATGTTATAACATTAAAGTCAAGAAGATTAACGGATGCTAAGACTTTGAATTTAACAATATTAACAACAATTATTGTTACAACCGGCATAAAAGCTGAGGTACTCTCGAAATTATGATAAAGATTCCGTAAAAAATGTTACTTGTGTCAAGACCATCTATGTAGATGGTCTTGCTTATGTCAGGTGCGTCCATATCGACCGCTATGTCGATTGTAGTAGCCATCGATTTTCGTTTCGGGAGAACAGCTGGCGCTGGATATTGGACCAAAACGCACTCTCGTGTGCACAGTCAGAAATAATTGTATAGAAATGCTACTTGATACAAAATTTTCAACCAACAAATTGGATCGTGGGATATCGGCTTAATAAATAGTTTCGTTCCTTAAAGTGTGTATACATTTTTCTGGCGGACCCTGCATTTTGTCAACTTAGTGAAATATTTACTTGATTTTCGATAGCATTGCATGTTTTGTAAGGAATTAAAAGTTTCTGGTAAAATAAGTACAGTCAACCCTCGATATAATGTCCCTCTTTACAGTGCCACCCTTGCACTGTGCCGATAAAAGCAAGTGAACGATCTTCTCACATATAAAACACACAAGAATCCTCGTTACTGTGCCAATTCATTTAATGCCAGTGAATATAAGACAACATTTGTATAAAATATAGCATGCAATAATTTTTTTTATTTTTTTTTTTAGTTTCAGAATTTTTTTAAATGTGGTGTGGACATTAGTAAAATATTTAAGAAACATACTGTACTGTATTTCCAAGACATGAGTAAAAGTGTACTGTGATGGAGTGAGGAAGCCATGTTAAGAAGTCGGACAGACAGCCTGCATGAGGGTGGAGCAGGTAGAAAGAACCCTTCATACAGTGAGATATTCCAACCTTTCACTTCTTTTAGTCCAGTGTCCATTCAGCTGTTAAACATTACACTACAGTTAATCACTTCCATGGACCCACATGATTTTCAACCCCTTTGTGTACTGTAGCACTGGACATATACTGAAATAAATCGAACTACTGTAGGCCTACAGTATTTTATTTTGTGCTAAAGTGCTCTACTAGCTTTTTACTATTTTCTTTCTTTCCTAATGCAGTAAAGTAAATTAATATAGCACTGTATTATGTCATTTTAACTTGAAAAATTAAATTTTGTTTTAGTGCCATCCTCGCTTTGTGCCACGAAATGTTAGAGAACAGATGGTAGCATTATATCGAGGGTTGACTGTATTAAATCATTTTAATATCTGATGAGTTTGTTTTTAATGATAGGGCAAGTTAGTACTTTGCGACTCACCCTGCTCCCCTTTCCACTCGCCACTCGCCTGGCTGCTTCCCACGTGCCGTCGCTTCCCCGCAATGCATACCTTCATGCCTGTAGCCGTTGCTCAACACCGGTAATGCATAATTGCAATTGATATGTCACCTAATATTTCACAATAAAGAAAGCCCCTTGCACCTCCACATAATATTCCACAATTATAAAAACGACCCTTCCAACAAAATAGGCTATTTCACAATACAAAAAATACCCTTGTACCATACATAATATTTCATAATCATAAAATACGCCTTATTATAACATAAAATGTGGCTTAATTGATGCAGGAAAATTCCCTTGTACCAACACTACTTATAAAAACCGATTCTTGGGTTAAAACTCATGAAATCCCCCTAACATAACTCTAATATACGAAAGCTTCCTTCAGTGCTCAACATTCACTCGTAGCGTAGTGGTCAATACTCCTAGCTATAATGCTAGGGGTCCCGGGTTCGAATCCCGGTTGATCCAAAATTTACTATTAGGAATAGGTCTCAAATAGGTAGGTAGGGTGAAGAGGAGATGAGAGGAACAGAGGAAGGAGGCGGGAAAGGAAGAAAATAAAAAAGAAACAAATTATTTATTCTCTTTCATCAGTTCATTAAGAGATGGCGCTACCGTCGCATTGTGTAGTTCAAATGCCACCGCTAGGGGAGGGATTGAGAGTAGGAGTGGGGGACTTGGGTGAGTCGCAATGTATCAATTTCCCAATGATAGTATTGATATAACTATAAATGATTGACCTTATAATGTGTAAAATTCTGAGGCATTAAAGCAAGAAGTTAACATTTATAGAAATAAAGTAAAGTACTATTTTTAAAAGAAAGATTAATCAACATTCTATTTAAATTTATATATTAATTTTCCTCATCAGTTTCTGGCAAACACTTTTAAATTGATTGTTTGATGATTAATGAAAAGCGATTTTCGTAGCAAGAAATTACAAAATTCATATCAAATTATAAATATCAGTGATTGAAATAAATATAAATGAAATAGATATTAATAAAATTATATTCAAATTAACTTCTCCTCCTCATCAGTTTCTGCTGCCGTGGAATTTTATGCCTCTCTTTGGTGTATGTAGGATTCCACTTATCAGTCATGTGATGTTGTAAGTGTTTTCTCACGGCGGGCTGTGGTCAGCATAACATCGAGAGTAACCTACCCGTGTTGTCGGGCGCCAATGCGTACTTCTGATGGAATACACATAATTTCTGCTGGTATCGGCTAGTTCTAAATCAGTTTCAAGTACAGGGAACTTCTTTCAGGGGCAGGCAACTAGGAAAAGCCACTGGGGTTTCTACAACGAAATCACTGTTCGTCAAGTAGGGAAATACACATTAGTGGGTTTATTGGATGGCACTGCTTACACTGTCATTACACACACAATACACTGAGTACGTTTTCATGTCGGAGTAATCCTTTGTAATGATAAGTAGGCCGTCGAGTTAACAATGCAATCAGATATCGCGGGCGTGCATCCTACACATAAGGTTTCTTTTGTTTTCACTATGTACTGTGCATACATCCTAGTATTCTTAATACTGGCCCTAGATAGCGTTGTGCTATATTATTATACACATTTATAGATTATTTATAGTTGATATTCTGGGTAGTGACCTAATGCACGCAGTTAAATAATCAAGTTGCTTTTACAAGCCAACTAATTACATTATAGCGAAGGCTATATTAGATCGGAGATTAAACTACCGTGATCTTCCTAGATCACAGTATAACAACTCTCTGCAGACCGACTTCCGTATGTTATAAGAATTATTTCTAAGTGAAATTTTCTATCATACAGACCGCCTACTTACGCATTGAATGAACCAATGGCCTTTATTTAAACTTATTACGAAGGATTGCTCCTAAACTCATGCTAAAAACATCATCATTCGCAGATCTTAACTTTTCGTGCGAGATAAGATAAGTTACGACTTAATTGCTTTTAGCAAGGCATGTGGGAGCTCTGCGGTCAGGCTAATGGAACTAGCCCCCTCTTACTGGTGCTCACACATAAAATTCATTATTACTTATCTATCTAATATAACATTACGAATCTTACTAAAGTGGACTGTAGTCAATCTGCATCACATGCCCGAAGGATGCTCGCTTAATTATTTGAATTATTAATTCTATGACTTAAGCAGGAATCACTTCAGTTCCCCCTAAAGCAGATTGCCATCGAATATGAACAACAACAATACTTAACGCCCCCTCATACGGGCTATCTTCCCTTGCGTGAGCAAAATCTGTCGTCTCAATGCATTCTACAAAGAACTGATGATGTCAGTGAAACTAATTACCAAGTAACCGACTTGGGGGGGGGGGGGCGGCAGTAGGCACCCCGATTGTTGCATGCAGATGGGATCCATGTTTGAAAAGGAGGTAATACACACAGGCTCTTCCAGAGTAGATAAGGACGGTGATGATGATGATGATGATGAGTTGAATATCTTTGCCTTATGGTGCAAATTTTCAGAAATCACATCACTAACAGGCAGGGAGAAGGATGAGCTATCTCTTATGTTGATGAAAAACAGCGGGATACAGGCAAATCAGATTACACCCGGAGTCGTGGAAATAATGCTCGTTTTTACATACCGGAGTCTGTTACAGTTCGGCTTTTGGAATACATACGTCAGGGAGTGCTTGTTGCAGGCCCTCCAGCGCATGTTTCCTGAAGGGGTAGGTACCCATGTTAGTTTTTTTTTTTTTTTTTTTTTTTTTTTTTTTTTTTTTTTTTTTTTTTTTACCCAAAAAAGAATAAAATAATATCTCGATATTGCGTAAGTACAGGCAGGAGTGAGAGGAAAGTAAAAGAAAAAAAAATGGACAGGGTCGCGTTATTCTAATTGTTGCAATTAAAATGGGCGCAATGTAAGTGCGAAGCCACCAGCTTACCCTCTCATGACTGAGTGCAGAGAACTATGAGATAGTGAAATGTAATTATGTTTAGTTTTTAAGAAGTTTGTATTTCTTAAGTAAGTGATGCGAGTGAAAACCCCGGTTAAAGACAGCTAGGCGACCTTTCTAGGGAATATAACCGGTGTTCTCTCTCCCCAGTGTTGGAAACAATAATTATTTAACGCCAATATTCGGGCATTATCCTTCCCATTTACAGTATGGTGAAAACATGTGTGATGCTACGCATGCCAAGTCGCGAACACTGATGATTTCTCTCGTGCGCTTGTAACCAGTGAAATGGCAAGTAGATTCTGTGTAGTAAAGGGGTCTCGAACCCAATACAGTGGAGATGGGAGTAAGAAATGGTGTCGTGTGGGTATGAAATTCGAGCATACGACATCCGCGAATTACATATAAGGGATGCTGAGTGCGATCTGCATGTGAAACATCTGAGGTAATATTAATATATTTAGGATTAGCATAAGATTTTGTTGTCAAGTTGAAAAATAGGATTATAGAGTTCGTGGGGTTGCCTTGACCTCCAAGACATAACCAAGGCGGGTACAATAGGGATGGTTGTCTCAGGTATAAACCCAGCAGCTGTAGTCTCAGGTGATGTTTATTTACAAACTCTGAGAGCTCAATGACCCAGTACCCTAGAAAAGAATGAGTTCGAGTATTGTGTTCATATTTAACAGCAATCTGCCGGAGGAACTGAAGTGATTCCTGCTTCTGTACTATTTTACAGCGGCATGGCCTACATATACCTTCAGATATGTAATACATCTCATTATTCACATATTATTTAATGGCATCTATTTTCATCTATTTCCTTCAGATTGAATGTTTCTTTTCTTTTTGAGTTTTGATGAATGTTCCTTTTGTGGATTAGAACACAGTAGAGATTCAGATAATAGGCCATGACATAATAAGGTGAAGAGCTTGAGTAAGCTGGATATTTAATTGAATTTATATAAAGATCTAAAAGCTTATTTTTAATATATTGCTACGTTTTCTCATGCCATGTCTATTTTGATGCACAACTAATGATGGTAACTACATTCTTGATATTTTATGGTAGTTAATTATGCTAAACATTGAAGATATATGAATCTGTTTATTTTGCTTAGTTACACAATATAACATATCCTGTAAAGAAAACAAGCAGAGCTTCTGCCCTCAATGTAGCAAGTTTTTTCAGACAGATCAAGATCTAAATATACCCAGAAGTAAAATGCATTACACTCTGTAATGGCCTCTTGGCTCGTTTTTACATATGTCGGAAAGCAAAACATTATTTATGAACGTAGACGTAAGTTTGTCCATCTTTAGCTAAATTGGTTAAGCGACATCTGCAAGATTGTTAATCATTTCACCCCTTAATTCATTAACTTCTGGCTAATTACCTGATTTATCTTAGTTTCTGGAACCCATATACCCTAAATTAAATTTTAATAGATATTCTTTCAATGAGGGAATAACTAGGCTGTTTCAAACTCTACAAATCTACCAATCAAAGAAAGTATTTTGAAACAGCTTTATTTTGCATTGTAAGTTGAAATTCCAAATTCGCAATTCACCTTTGCCTTAACAATATGCTTTAGAACAACGTGTTTTAAGCCTAATATTTAATGTTTGAAATTGCCTTCTAAAATTTCAATAACCAATGACCCATACACGGTCTGGAGGTTTATAAATAACAACAATAATAATATTTCTTAACATGTAAAATAGTAGCTAATAAAGCCCCAGTAATCTTCACTCTACAAATACCTTCCTTATCTTGATCACAGACAATTCCGGCTGACCTTCAACTATATTTACAAACAATTCAGAGTTCAGCCCACTTTGTAAACCAGTCAAAGAACAGATTAATATAATTTTGATTAAATTAATCGGGAAAACATTGTGAAGTGTATATTATATATAATCAATAAGAATATTCTTCTTCACACATATTTTGTAAGTCAAAACTTACCAAAAGGTTAATAGATTTCAGAACCTTTCTCAATTCAAGAGCTTAAGTATCAAAAATACTATGGAATTAGTAGATAGAATCAAAGACATGGAAATAGATGAAAATAGCCTATTGGTTTCTTTTGATGTCGTTTCTTTGTTCCCTAGTGTTCCTAAAGATAAATTATTAATCTCAATAGAAAAATGTCTTACTTCAATCAATCTGGGAAAAGAAATAGTGAAAGAATATTTGGATCTTACAAGATTGTGCATTGATCAAATTTTTTTTTACATTTAGAGGGAAATTCTATGAACAAAAAGGACTTGCAATGGGGAATCCTCTCTCTCCAGTTTTGGCTAACCTATATCTGAGTTTTATGGAAACACACATAGAAAGTTTTCCGCATATTTTCAAATCATGGCATAGATATGTAGACGATGTATTCGCTGTAGTGAACAAGAAATTAGTGGAAGATGCTGTTAGATTACTTAATCTCCAGGACAGTTCAGTAAAATTCACTGCAGAGATAGTCAGACAATATGCTACCCTTTCTAGATATCAAGATCATCAAAAATGGCAAGAAATTGGAATTTGGAATTTATAGGAAGGACACACACACCAGTGGCGGCTATTCAGGTGAAGTAGATGAAGTAGCACTTCACCAGTATTTTTCCTTTACAATACGTATTTTTAAAGTTTATTTCCCATATCACGAATGTTGGTTTTTACTATAAATGCATTTATGTAATTTTGTATTGCCCGCCACGAGTGATGTTAAAGGAGGAGGCGCCAGAGAGCTCCCGAGTCTTGCAAGCAAGCACACGAAGCAGAACTAGCCTTGATTCACTTCCCCTGTTCCATGGGTAGTCTGGTCCACTAAAAATGATGCTGGCTCATGCTGCAAGTAGCATTTTTCTCGCTTATCCCACGTCCATGCTGAAGGGATCAGACTACCCACGAAGGTGTGTCGTCCTTCGGCTTCATGATGGCACGCGGTTACCACAGCAAGCTGCTACAATGACAGTGTCTGGCGGGTTTCATACCTACTCCTCTTCTGCTAACAGCTCCATTAATAACAAAGCACCAATTTCACTTCCTCTACCCATACCAAAGGTAATAAATGTTCGAAATCAATGTTTTTAACATAAATACCTGTTTTGAATTCTCCTCTGTCCAATAATATTTTCAGGAACGTGTCTGTGTGGCTTGAGAACTAAACATCGTGTATAAATAAAACGTATTTGGATTAGATATCTTCTGGGGAGATTGACGACTTTTTCTTACTTTTATACGGTATCCTTATACTTTGAAGGGTAGTTATAAGCCAGCTATCGTTTGTACAAACTCAGGCTTTTAAGTCTTACATCTTTGAGCGAGGCTAGAACAGACTTTCATTCTTCACGATTTTATAAAAAAAAACTAACAATTTTGTTTAAATTTTCCACACGATTTGCATAGACGCTAAAGAGCTAGAATTTTTATTTTTAACAATTTACAATTAATTATTTAAAAGGTGTTTATAAACAACCATATACTTCATTGAAGTATGAACGGTAGAGGAGCTTGGATTCTTTCTCATAAAATTAAATATCATTAACGGAAAAAAAATCATAGGCGTTCGATTCTATAGCACAAAAGTGAGGCATAGGGATGAGACTAGAAGTTAATTTATTTAATGTGTGTCACCATATACCAAGACTACTGTGTACTGTGATGAAAGCCCACTGTCACGTGTCACAACACTGAACCATCTTCGGAGATCGTCACCGATAGGACGCCATAGGACGACAACGTTGAATCACGACGTTTCATTCCTACAATGCATATTTTTTCATAGGCAATCATACGACATGTGACATATTAATCACTGACATATTAATCACTGCCTTGAAGTATCCAGTAACGAGCTGAAGTTTATCAGATAAAATTGCATCTTTCCGACCCTTGCAAGCATATTAACTTATAAGATAAACAACAGTCATTGGTCGATATCCGAGGCATTGCTAAAGATTATTAGTCAATTTCAAGTCCGCATCGCATGAATGGAATATTCTGAATAATCTGATTACGAGAATAATAATTACGATAAACATCAATAGATTCACAGCGGAAAAGCAGGATCGAATTTATCTAATGAAACTCATAATCCCGATTGGGATTTATTAAGAGTATTCCATGAATAAAATGTATCAGATTTTATAAATAATAACTATATTCTTACCCGCATTGTTTAAAATCAAATCATCATTGTGCCAGCTGTCAGATCACGATGTAGGCCTACTAAATGAAGGATCAAAAATGTTGCCAGACAAGTATCTTGTTTAGCGAATATTTCAATTCAGAAAAAACCTTTACTGCAGCTAGAAGAAATGCAGCCATTCTATGATGATATCACCGACAAGTTTGCAGCCTTAAAGGACTATCGAAGGATTGATTTGCTATACAAGACATAGGTGAGTTCGGTTATTAACGTAAGCATGTGGCATTTTTTCCTCTTCACCTAATTTTCCGGCCACGAGCCGCCACTGACACACACCGACAATTACATCAAGCAGGGCGGCTATAATCCAACTCCTCATAAATTAGCAGTAATAAACAGCCTTACTTACAGATTAGTCAACTTACCTATGAGCAACAAAGAATATAAATTAGAATACCAGCATATTTTAGAAACAGCAAAAATTAATGGATTTACAGAAAATACAGTCAACAAGAAAATCAAGAAATTTGAAAACCAAAAGCAAGTTAAAGAAAATACCACCTTATGCAATGCCAAAGATCAAACAACTTTCAAGAAATTCACTTTCCATCCATTAATGCATCATAAATTCCAAAAAATTTTCAAAGGACTGAACATCACATTGTCACCTATCAACAAGTACAATATTAAAAATCTCTTAAGATCAGACATGAAAGATAAAATTCATCCAAGTAAGAAATCAGGCATTTATGAAATTGACTGTAATACGTGTGAAAAAGTATACATTGGCAAAACAAAAAGAAACTTAAATATAAGGTACAAGGAACATATGAGAAACATTAAATACCAACAAATAGAAAAATCTGCAGTGGCTCATCATTTCTGGTCTACAGGTCATAATTTCAATAGTGAGGCAAAATTACTGAAAAATGTTCAACAACCATTGGATTTAGCGGTGTGGGAAAAAGTTTACATACAGAAAAATAGAGACACACTTATGAATTTTGACATCCCAAAGGACAATGACCTCATTTCTAAATTTCTACTACATGGAGGACATCTGGTGGATAAAGAAGGAAACACGACAGTTGAGAACAGCTGATGATGGTGAGAAGTCACTCACCGAAACGATCGTCCTTTTGGTAAGTTTTGACTTACAAAATATGTGTGAAGAAGAATATTCTTATTGATTATATATAACATTAATATAAATTTATCTGCCAGAAATTAATAATGTCAGTTTAAATATAATTTAAATTTAACATATATTATAGTTGAAAATCGGGCACCTCCCGTTGAATAAACCAGAAGGAACTCTTCAAAACTGTTTAATTCCCAATAATGCAAGTAACTTGTCATTAGGCTATTTCTTTATAACCCGTGAAAATCTATAATAGTTACATAAATTCCAAGAATCGATATCCTTGCTTTACTTTACTTCCGATTCCAGATTTCCCCAGTTCAGCTCTCATTTTGTCAATAACGGGGCATATAATGAAATATTCCCAGTGAGAGTTAACGGTGACCAAATCCATTTTAATAGGACATAATCTAAATTGGTTTGGATCCAGAAATTCCTATTAATTTACCCATAATTTACTGATAGGTAAAAGCCCGAACCTAACCAAATGCTTTTCTCAAGTTAATTATCTTCCTGATTATTTCCCACATCCAAGTTACAGTATAGTTTATAATTAAAGTCAATTTGAATGAGTCCAGGGCCCGGATTCTAATGACATCTCATCTTTTTATTGATGCTGCATAGTCATTGCCAACTTGTAGATAAATCCTAATCAGGGCCTCTAGATTATAGAAATACATTTTTATTAGGTCATTTTCTGTCATTTTATTCAATTTTATATTTTTAGGGGATTTATTTCAATTTAGGTCATTATTTTGTCATTTTCATGTCATTTGCTTCCTTATTTAGTCATTTTCATGTATTTACATTGAGTGTTTTACTTTTTTTTTTTTCGTCACTAGCAGTGCTGTCTTTGAAGTGTTGTTTGTTTAATGCAAGAAGGAAAAATTTGGCGTTAAGTATTGTCATGTCTCAGTCAGAAATGAGAATCAAAGAAACGCCAAAATTTTGTATTACAGTAAACTTGTTCAAAGCGGAATCATATGGGACCAAAAGAATTTTCCAAATTGGACAAGTTTCCGGATTACACAAAATACACTAGCCTACATAAGTGTTATAAATTACTGTACCATGCGCCAAAAATGTGAATTTGTAATAACTTATGCAAATATTGTAATTAATTACAAACCTTAATTCCTGTACAGCAGATATTCTTCACTTTATTTTTATATACAGTAAAATACTACACTATTATTAATAATTAATAACACTAACACAATATAATTATGCAATTACTGTAGGCTAACTGTTTTCTTGCCTCATTATCCCTAGGTTTATTTCACTTTTGTCGCCACATATCGGGAAATGGGTCCGGACAAAGGCAAGTTTTTAGCCCGTGCATTTACAAACCATTCCCACACTATTTCATTAATTTCTTCATTTCCCGTCTTCTTTGCTTTTCTCTTCATTTGTCCATTCCCCTTCATCCACTCCTCCCTTAACTTATCTTTACTCTTTAAAGTTTCGTAAGTTTGCGTTTTACCGCATTTGGAACACAAAATTATTTCGCGCACAGAAAGTTTGTCTCTCTCATTCGCCTCGATCGCCTTCATTTTTTCATTGAGCGTGAGCGATGCGTACTTTTTGTTCGACACGATGTTACTTAAGATACAAACAGTTCAAGCCAACTGAAACTGAAGCCTGGCGGAAAATACAAAACAAAGCAGGTAGCAGATTTCTTGACTACTGGGTAAATTCCATTGTTGGCCGAAACATAAAGCCACATGTATGACTATAAATGAAGTGGTTAATAACCCTTTCCTTCCAAGTTGGTATCAATGTGGAATGCTGCTAACTGACTTGCAGGCCAAATGTCTGTTATGCACTTGGGGCTTCCCTACCTTAAAATTGATTTTTTTTTTTTTTTTTTTTTAACTGAACAAACCAGGAGCAAATCCCGGCTATGGCATTGAATTTTTCATTCTGACTTCACGTGTCCATCTTAGCCTACACACGGCCAGTGTGAAAGAATTATCATTCCATTGTGACCTACTAGTGGTTTACTATAAAGCCCAGGTCTTAAGTACTTACAGGTTGTAAGTCACCACTGGGTTTGTATCTCATATTGAGAACGCCTGGTGGTATACTGGGATTGTGAGTCAGTTGGAGAATTTAATGTTGTACCGGCACGTTGCCATGGTAGCTCAGTTGGTTAGAGCATCGGCACGGAGAGCTGAAGATCCTGGTTCAATCCCGGCTATGGCATTGAATTTTTCATTCTGACTTCACGTGTCCAAACCAGGAGGACTTTAACACTATTTCCAATTTCTGATAAACGGATTAGACCTTGGACTCCAAAACAAACAAAACAACATACGGTGCATATGGGCCAAATATTCAAAGCCAAACCAATAATACCGGAAAATCAAGTATTAAATAATTTCAGTAATACATAATGATAGTAGTACTCAAAATTGAGTGAGCATTGCTATTACAGTTTACTTGATGACTTTAAATTACTACAAACAGAAGATTGGAACAAGCTCACCCATACAAAACATCCATGTCCTTGCCAGCTGGATACACCTACAATTCTCTAATACAACTTTGTATGTGTTCACATCACAGATACATGCTCAAGACGAAATAGAGTTCGAAACAGGGCCCTATGATCGCAAGAGCATGTTCAGCTAAACATAACAACCAGGAGCGTTTAAAGCAGGTGTATTTTCAAGTTTTAACCTAACCATGTCGTTTTAACATTCATACTGAGATGTTATACACATCTTAATCAGCATGAGCCGAATTTTCACAGCTCAACTCCTGATGATTCTGAACTGTTAATCTAGTCAGTGTCATGATTTACAGGTAATAAATAATGAAACTGAATTCATTATTGACATGACTACAACTTATTCTCTTTCAACTGTTAAGACTAACATTTTGCAAAATAATTCAGACTGTGCTCCTTCTTCGAATATCTCTTAGAATACCGTATTTTACAGACTATAAGACGCTCCAGACCATAAGACGCACTTTGATTTTAGAATGGAAATTTAAAGGAAAAGAAATTTAATGCGATTCTAAACGACAAATTTTAAAGGGAATAATGTACTTTGTTGCATAAACAAATTATAACGTTGTACAATGGAATCAGTGTAAATCACTTCTAACTTTAAACCTGCGTTGTATGAAAATCTCTTTTGTACAGGTGGTATCGCGTAAATTTTAACTACTGAACTGATTTCTCATGAAGGACTGAAAATACTTTCCTAACTCTCAATTCACCATACGGTAAGTGTAATGGGACGAGGCTGTTTAGAGGTCATTGCCTTCATTTAAACCACCCGACAGAGACAACTTCCGTATAAAAGAACTCAACATTCCTTTCTTTTCGCATTGTATACCTGACTTTCAACTACCCTCATTTTACGATTGTGACCATGCACTAATGTACAGTCCGTGCCAAAATTTGTAACTATTTTATCGTTCACAACACTTTGTTTATAACTATGGTATTGTGGCAATTTTCCATATTAATTTTTTGTGTACTTCGGACCATTAGATGCACCCAACCTTCAAGGCTCTGTTTTCAAAGAAAAATGTGCGTCTTATGGTCTGTAAAATACGGTAATACTGATACAAATTTACTTATACCTGTGCATGAAATAAATGATATGTTGAATGACCCTACCTATCCACACTGTGGCAAATATTTTTGAAGGGTAAAAATGCATATTGTTCGAGCTCATCCAGAAATTTCTAGGGAATCATTAGTGCAAAAACATGAACCTGACAACACAAGTGAGACTCAACATATTAGTTCCATACTAGTGCAACATAATAATGAACCTCATTTGATTGACCTGAAGTTATGGGATCACAAATTTTCATCACTTTTGACTGATGAAGAGGATAACAGGAAATTTAATACTCCACTGAATTCACCTCTTTTCTAAAAACAGCTACCCTTCTGTGTAAAGGTCCGGAGCACCCTGCTGTAAAATATTACAAAGCAAGGAAAAAAAGAAAGCTAATATTAAACAGTCTGACTTTTCTCAAAGTAAAAATCCTCAACGGTCTGATAAACGTTTTAGAGAAAAATGGAAAAATAAGTGTCATTATGAGGTTACTCAATTCTACTAATTACTACAGAAGAAAACAGGCAGTTCAGAATATTATATCCCGTTCTGAAAATAAATCTTGTGCAGTACCACTGCCTTCTATATCTTACAAGCCATGCTGCTTGAAATCTGGCAACACAGGAGGTAGTCCTATCTGTGGTGGTCTGTGGGAAGCATTTGAATACGTTTTTATTCCAGATAATTTTATTCATCACAAATACTGTTCAGTTATGTTTGATACTTGAGATTTGACGGAGTTTTTTATTTTCTTGGCCTTCTATAATAATCTTTTAATAATTATTCTTGTCTTTTTTCGGCCTTGGTAAGATTTTATTCAATGTTAATTTTTCTCACGGCCTTCTAGTAATTATTATTTTTATTGTCAAAATACAATCTTTTGTCTTTAAATTGCCTAATCGTTTTTATCTTCGTCCAATGGGATTGATTCTTTAGTATTGTTACAAGTCATTGTTTTCAATTCAAAACTTACTTCTTCATTCGTCTTCCTTCTTCGTCTATTGTGTAATCCTCTGAAAGGATTTTCAATTCTCTCTGGATGCAGCTAGCAGCAGCTATTAATACTTATTCGTCTTGGAATCTGTTTACAACGATTCAAAGAATTATCAACATTAATTTTATCTGCACAGAAGCAGTTCTAATTATTATTCGCCGCAAAATGGTGAATTTCTTCTACGTCGCTGCTAAGCTTCTCTACTAGCTTTAATATAGCTTGATTGGACTTCAGGATTATTTCCTGTAGTGATATTCGTTTCAAGAAGGAGTCATTACACAAGTGAGTGTTTTTAAAAGATTTTAATATTCATATATATTTGAATATTGCTTTGACGCTATACAACACGCAAATTAATTTATTGACATTAGCATTGCGTTTGTGATTCGAGATTAAAAGACATCACAAGATTAACTGTAAATCACATTTATAGCATACAATTGCTATATGTATATGCTTAATTAATAATTACAAGTTCTCGACGTATCAAGTCGAGTGGTCCTCTGGAATTTTAAATAAATCTGTATTGAACCCAACAAGGTTTTTTATTGGGCGGATTCAATCATCTCTGCTTTTAGAAGATCTTCAAGTCATCAACCAAGAATTAGCGAGTGATTGTGCATAAGAAGAATTCAGTGTCGTGTTACATCGCCTATGGTCTTTGTTTCTTGTAAACCTATTATTTTATTTTCTATTCGAATGTATGGCGTGCATTTTGATTTTAATCAGCCCTAATTATCTATCATACAGTCCGCTGAGATGCACGTTCTACAAATACTGACTTTATTTAGGCCAAATCAGTAGGCCTATATTACATAGCCTATACTTGTGATGTGCAGAATAACATATCGTGCGGTGATTCCACATATCTGAAGGAATTCGTAGTTTTCAGTGTCTCCTCATTATACGTTATGATGTCGCGTTTTTTCTTATTTTATTGGTAATAACCTCACTTATCCTGTTAGGCCTACGAGCTCTGTTATTTGACCCACAACAGAGTCGTATTTTATTAAGCTGCTACACTTCTCTGGGTCATTTGGTACCACCACTGAGCTAGTTGTCCCAGGTTTAATATAACCTAGAATACTGATATCTCTTTTTTGTTACATGCACTTTGTGGCAGACTACGCCCATGACTATCCCTGAAAAGAATAACTTTGCCTAATTCCTTGGGAACACTCAGCTTTCCGTTATTTGCTGTCAAGTCATTCATTCGTTCATCCTCCGGTGGTGAACTGTGTTGATTCGCCAGCACATTTGAGGTTAAGGTTTGAATCCCGTTCATTACCTTCACCAAACTGTAGGAAAACGCTGGTAGTAATATTGGGAGGATGGGAGATTACATATACTACGATTTGGCGTCTGCCACATTAAGATTAATTAGGCCTACTGTGAGCAGCTTGATAAAAGTTCATACCAGTAAAAGTGGCTCTATTTCTCTTCAATTCTTCTTTAATACCAGCCAATTCTTCCTTAAGGACACTAATATCATACCGTACCTCACTCTGGTATTCGTTTGTAGCTGATGAACACGAAATTCTTCTGTGAAAAACTGTTCTCTGGTGTACTCAATTAGAGTGACGGTGTATATAAATATATCATTTTGTACACGGTTTTTACCTTCTCTTTGCTCTCCAGTTGCTCTTCAGGTGTGTCCAGATGCTCTCTAAACCATAGGCAATGATGACTGGGATTACTTTAAGCTGAAATATGCTTAATTTGCGATGATTCTGATGGAGTTCATTGCTTTATTTACGGCATGTTGATAGCCGATATGACTACCGATGCGATGTTTCCAGATTTAACAGCATGGCTTGTAAGAAATAAAGAAGGCAGTGGCAGTACCAGTCCAGGATGTGTATCAATATTTTTCTACCTGGTTTGGAGAAGAAAATTCTTGTATTTTCGATAAATATACTGAACCGGAAAATCTAAATAGTGCTAAGTCCTGATGTAGATTTAAATTACATTATTACTAAAGAGGATATTGAAAATGCTATGAAACTCATGAGAAATGATACCACATCTGGTGTTGATAGAGTTCTTCTAAACGCTGTTAAAGAATTGAAATGTGCAAATATCATAAGTAAAATAGCAAATTTGCTTCTTTGGGGTTATGTGCTGAGAGCTTTTAAAAAAGGTAGAACCATACTAATTTATAAATCTGGTGACACAAATCAGTTAAAGAACTGGAGAACACTGAGAGAGCACTTGAAAGGAAGTTACGATCTTTTGTTGAGGTATCGGAACATCATAAAGGTTTTGACAACACTACTGAACATTTCTTAATTCTTAATGTATTGAAGCATGTTTGCAAGTTGCCAAATCAAAGAAGAAAGACAGCTCTTTAACTTTTCTGGATGCTTCCAAGGCATTCACATTGAAAATACTTTGAAATCAATGGCCATACCTCAGAATCTAACACGTTTAATATTGAACTTAATTAAAGATAATTCTGTACAGATTGAATTAAATTCTGTGACCTGCACGAAGGAAATTAAGATATCCAAGGGAGTGCCTCAAGGATCCCCTTTATCTCCTCTTCTTTTTAATTTGGCAATTGACTTTCTTTTCATGGAACTTAGTGATAATGAACTAGCTTCCTCGTTTGGTTACAATTTACATGAGAATTTAGCTAATTTGTCTGTTCTAGGCTTTGCAGATGATATTGCTTTGTTGTTACAAAATAAGAAATCTACTGCAGTTATAATTGAAATTAGCTATCAGTATTGGCCTTCAGCTGAATGCTGAAATGTCCAAGGCAATCATTATTAATCATGGAAAACTAGAAGATACAAGTATTTGCACCAGTAAAAGACTTATTATTGCTTCTATAGGCCCAAATGAAAAAAATTGATATCTCAGGATTTCGTTCACTGATGAAATCGTACTAGACATACATAAACTGATGTCTGATCTGAACACAAATATCAATAAGTTCGTTCATTCTCCTCTTCTAAAACCAGAGGAGAAACTAAATATATTGAATCAATATATCTGGCCAACATTAGTATATCCGTTGCAGTGTGCCCCTTTAAGGAAATTGAAGAAAGATTTTTTACATAATCATAAAAAGTCCAGTCAAAGAAATAATTGGATTGCCAATGGATACCCCAGATGTAATGTTATACTCGTCAAGGAAGGTTAGAGTACTTGGTGTGATGAAAGCTTCATGGGAGGCTTATTTGCAAAACGTAAACATATGTAACAGCCTAAAAGCCATAAATAACACAAGTCAACAGCCAAAATGTATTTGAGATAAAATTAACCATACATTACTAATTTGGGGTAGCTAAACACGAAAATGACATCCATTTTTGTCTGTTAGTTCTCATTTCTACAATGCACAGGTCAGGTTGTTTTACTAAAAACAGAATTTTAGCCAAGTAACTTTGTTTGAAACAGACTGTACTGGAAATTTAAGGGTGAATTTATGGCTCTAGCATATAAGTCAAACCCTCAACCTGATATTCCTTTATAAATTCAGTTCAGTTCTTGCTTTGTGAGTGAGAAAACTGTCTAACAGTGTGCTTTGAAATAGTTAAAATAGGGAGTGATTTAATCGTTATTGTGAATGATAATTATAATTATAAAGTAACATATATGCGTATATATTATCCTTTCTGTAATAGAATTGGCATGAAAGGCACAGAATGCCGCGTAAGTGTGTTAACAATCCAAATAACTTTTGTTTTATCTGTGGAGAAGTTACTTTTAAATCGCAAAAGGTACGGTTAACTCCTATTGTTAAAAAGGCCTATCATCTCTATTTTGGTTGCAAGGTTGGTGATCAGGACAAACCATTTGCACCCCATATTTGTTGTCGTAATTGTTCCACAAACCTATGCGAGTGGCTAAATGGAAACAGGCGATATGAATTTTGCTATACCAATGAAAACAGGGTTATACGAAATATTGTTGCTTTTTATGTGAATGGGATAGTCGTGCGAAGGACAAAAACTATGCAACAAAGCAAGAACCAGGTATTAAAAACATTGTTTTCAGACCACTGGTTGACAAGACTGAAATAATATTACCTGCGTTGCACATTAAGTTGGGACTAATGAAAATCTTTGTAAATGGTATGAATCAAAACGGAGAAGCATTTTAGTATCTCTTTCATAAATTTCCACGATTAAGTGAATCTAAAATCGGAGAGGGAATATCCATAGGTCCCCAAATAAGAAAACTAATGGCTAATGAACATTTTCATGGACTTCTAATAGGCAAGGAGAAAACTGAATGGGTAGCGTTCACTAGAGTTGTACTTAATTTCCTTGGCAACAAAAGGGCGTCTAATTACAGAACATTAGTGATGGCTTATAATAGAATGGGGTGCAACATGTCCCTCAAGATGCATTTCCTTCACTCTCACCTGGTCTTCTTCTCTGACAATCTTGGAGCAGTAAGCGACAAGCATGGTGAACGTTTCCACCAAGACATCACTACTCTAGAACGACGTTATCAGGGGAAATGGAACACGTCTATGATTGCTGACTACTGCTGGTCTGTAGTAAGAGATGCTCCTAAGATAAAGTACACTAGAGAAGGCAAAATACCACGTTTATGAGGTATGTGATTAAAGACTACGTATATTTTCTTGCACGAACAACAATGAAGGCTATATAGCCGATATCTTCTAAACGAGAACTAATAAAAAAAATTTACTGCCATTTTCGAATTTAGGAGGCAAAATTACATAAGATTTGATACATTTTATTTCGGATACAAAAAACTTTTTAAATTTTGTTGACTTGTGTAATGGTCATCTGAATTAGCCAGAAATTTGTCTTATGAAATCAATGAAAGCTTGCAAAGTCTGGGACTTGACACTCAAAATCCCACAAATGTAAGAAAATTAAGGAAAACACTGCGAGAACAACAGTATGAAAAATGGAAGAACCTTCCACACAAGGGACAAGGTGTCTCTATTTCCTCTGATTGGAATAAATGCAATTTGTAGTTCTCAACCAAAAAAGGACTTTTTTCATCACAATGGACAAATGCCATTAAAAAGAATTCCAACTTGGTGGCTGTTTGAAGCGTCTCGGGCAGAAGTCAGTCAGTCCATTGCAGACATTGCAATGAGGTAGATGTACAGTCGGTCAAATAAAAAACGTCGGGCGGTATTTGATCAAGTATCACGGACGAGCATATGCGCATGTACAGGAAGACTTAAGGTTAGGTTCACACCTGCCTATTGTCTGTCCATGTATTTTCTTGATTATTTAATCAGTTTTGTTCCAAAACAAACATATATAGAAGGCTGTGGCTATATGCTTCACAGCCGCCTTATTCTTGCATGGAAGTTCTTATAATAATAATGAATAAATTATGAGGAATATGTTTATTCAAGGAGCATTTTTTAAAGATTTTATTTTATAATACCAGTACTTGTAGTGCAAAATCAATAACTTATGTTCAACTTCTGCAACCAATCTAGCATCGAAATACACGGCTGGCCAGATCCATGTTTCCTGTGAAAACTTCCGTTCGCATTATAGTGAAGTACCCACTTCTGAGCTGCTGTTTAAGAAATATGGAACCTTCTCGCTGGTTCAGAGGCCGAAAAGTGCAGGTCAATTACAGCCCTAACTATACTTTCTTTCAAGCTAGCATTTGTAGGCTTATGTGGCACGATGACACAAAGCAAAATGAATTATGACATACATTAAGTTGAATATCGTGTGTTGCGCTTTCTGCGTTGTTCATTTTTTCCCTCCTGTCGCATGGCCTCATATGTTCCGAGAATGACCTGTATTTTATGTTTTTTATAGGAAACTTGTGAACTAATGCGTTAAAACTTTAATTTTAACTGCATACGAGTCCCAGCGTTTTTTATTTGACCGACTGTACTTGGCTACTGTCGTCAAGAGGATTTTCTTAGAATCAATCATCACAATAAAGTTAGAAATACAATTGCTAACTGTTTTCAAGAAACCCACAAGTATGAAGTCTTTGAAGAGGTACACTGTATCTCTAGCACTGGGTCTACAAAGGATATGTCATTAGTCCAACAATAAGATTTGAGAAAGGAGATAAGCAAGCTGCAGAGGTGAATAGAGAAAAACACTACCACTATGAACCTTGTTGTGGTTATTTTGCCGACAAATATAACATCCCTCAATGATAAGTCATTGGACTACTCTTTATTGCTCTAGGTACTGCTACGCAATTTTCAGTGGGTATCTTCAGGTACTTTGGGTTCCACACAGATATTCTAGTGGACATTTCTTTACAAATCTTGCATGATTCTTTAACAATAGACCACAACCATCTGTATTCAGTAATAAAATTTCTATAAAATTTGTCCTTATCAGGACCAGTAATTTATTAGGGAGTGAGAGTTGCCAATATTGGCTTCCAGGCCTTGCTAAGTTGTAGACCACCATCCCTATAGGCCCTTGAAAAGACTGTCTGCAAGCCGAAGCATTTTTTCCGGTACATAGAAGACACATTCGTGGCTCCAAAAAACTGGATGCATTTCTTCATTCCCTTAACACTCTACACGACAACATCCACTTTACCGTGGAAACGGAAAAAGACGGCTGTTACGTCTTGTGATACCTGCTTGCTGCGCTATGTCATAAATTTATCTCATAGATGGCTTTGATTTAATTTTCATTTGTTCTCTTAAAAGCCTCTTAGTTTTACTTATTAATGTATGTCTTGGCAATTATTGTCATTAATCTCGAAATCAAATGTCTTCATTTTATTTCTAAATACTTTCCTATTTTAAACTGTGATGGTTGGTGTGAGGGATTTGTTCGGTGAGAATACTTACTTTGTATCCCAGTAGCTGTCCATGTTGAACAACGAACCGCTTTTCCCGTTGGCCATTTTGCTCAGGGTAGATACATGAATCATCTCAGGGTATAATGATTATAGATGCTAACAATATATGAATAACAACACTATAATCACTTTGATATCGGAATTTATTATAAACTTGTGGCTTTTGTGTGAGTTTGTGTCACTGGAACTGGCGAATATCATTTACCACTTTTATTATATTCACTTTCAGTACTTACGTAGCAGTATATTATTTATGATCACAATTTAAAGAGTACTCACACGGCGTAGCTTGTTGTGTATGTTTCGATGCATGTGTGTGGTTAAATATGGAAATCGCGATAGCTGAGGCATCAGTCGCAAATATTACTTCAATCTCCCTCGACACGTCTATGCCGGGAGCGACATAAGGTTGGAATGAATTTTAGTAACTGACTTTCTTCGCGGGACTGTAGTCTTGTTACATATTACCTTCTTATTGGTTCAGCTTAATTCGCGCCTCGCTATATGAAATAATTACGTTATGTTTTGAATATATCGGTTAGTTTTACCGTTACCCTTTGAATTTATGGTGACATAATAATAATAATAATAATAATAATAATAATAATAATAATAATAATAATAATTTCTAATGGAATTTAAATATCGAAAGACAATAATAATAATTTAAGTACTTTTGTATAAATATTAATCACTCATTCTTTTATGATAATTGCGATGGCTGGAATAGTTACAGGCGAAAGGCCTTTTTCTTCATTCTTATCATGGATTCAGTAATCCAACGACCATGAAGATTGCATGGAACTCATATTAAGGACCTCAAGGACTTCTTTACGAAGATAATAAATCTTCATCAATTCTCAGGGCATTCATACTTATCAAGGGGAAAATACTTCATTTTGTGAGTAATTTCGTGAACTACATACCAAAGGTACGTTTCACAGCATATTTGGACCAAGGATTAGTACGGCTTCGTGAGATTCACAGTCTCAAAGAGAATTTTATGTAATTGTGATTCCTAATAAATGTAGACATTTATCAATTAGCAAGTAAAGTGTGTAAATCACTCAATTCATTGCAAAACCTCGTTCTGAGCTTCATGTACTGTGAACATTCAAATTTTATAATTTGTATGAAACATTAATATACAAATATTCTAGCTAGTGAGAAGTGACAACTTCAATAAGCTATATCTTTGCTATAACAATTATAGCTGGTCCTCCGATTGTATACAGTTCCAATACATTTACATGTGTATTAAATTAGTTTCATAAACATCTAGATCTACCACGAACATCTCTTCAAGCGCATGTTTATGTTAATCAAGTGACGTCATTCACACTGTGATTTCTGTGTGTTTATAAACTGTTTATTCTTTTTCTGGTTGGAAATACAATAAAGTTGTGTTTTGAACCACCCATCGTTCATTTATATGTTGTTATCGCTGGGAATGTACCTTGAATTCTACGGTCCACTCCAGAGGCTGGGTCACCTGGTGATAACAACGGCACTCTTCCACTTTTAGATATACAGTAGAGTCCTGCTACTCCAAACCCCACTATTCCGAAAATCCGCCTATTCCGAACAGAGTTCAGAAAAAATACAGATTGTTTTAACTTAAAAAGACGTTTGTGAAAAAACGTACATTTATTGTTACACAAAGAAGTTAAATAGTGACATACATAGAGCCTAAGCTTGATAAAAATGCCTGAAACCAAACTGGAATGAATGTTGGTTACTTACAGCACTTGTCTGCTCCATTTATACAATTCCCCACTAATCCTTAGCTATTTAATAATGTTGTTGGATGTGAAATCGGTCCTGGGTTATTCCATGCCAAATCATCCAACAGTGGTTGCATGACCATTTTTTGTATATGAGTTCATACGTGTTTCATGGTATTAAAACAAGTTTTCAAAAAAATCTTGTGTTCTTGGTTTTCCAGGGGTGTCCATTTTTCAATCCTGGTGTAACACATTTTTTGCGGATATAGCTGATTACGAATATTTTCATAACTCAACAACCATAAGAGTTAGAAATTTGAATTATGAACCATTTTGTAACTATTGAAGCGTACTTTCAGAAATACTTTATTGTTTTCTTCAAAACAAAATTTTTCATATGAAAATATGAGTTTGAAATTCGGGTAAATTTTCCCAAAAGAATCACTTTTTGAACCAAATTTTATATGAGAAGGAAGTGATTGTAAACGTTCAAATTTTTGTTATGTTCAAACCTACATGAGATTTGTCTGTGAGGAAAAAATCATGGTCTAAAAATACATCCCTTATTTCTAAACTGGCCTCGAATATTAGCGTTTTTCAGATTTTGATTACTTTTGGGCTTAAATATCTCTGGTGGGTACCCTTCAAAAAATCTGAAAAATTGCTTAAAGGAGGCTTTTCATGTCCCTAACTCACAGTTAAAATTTCTATTTCTTGATTCAACTCCTTCTATTAGTTTTATAAAACTGAAATATCACTCTTTTTAGGGTAGCGAATTTGGGAAAAACTACATACAACTCAACAACCATAAGAGTTACAAATATGAATTATGAATCATTTTATCACTATTAAAGCTTGCTTTCAGAAAGTTTGTTTTCATCAACACAAAAATTTTCATATTAAAATATGTGTTTGAAATTCGGGTAAATTTAAACAAAAAAATCACTTTTTGGGCGAAATTTTATGTGAGAAGGAAGTGATTGTAAACATTCAAAAACATTTTATGTGCAAACCTGCATGTGATTTGTATGTGGGGAAAAAATCAGGGTCTAAAAATACATCCCTTATTTCTAAACTGACCTCAAATATTATCGTTTTTCAGATTTTGACTATTTTTGGGCTTAAATATCTCTGATGGATACCCTTCAAAAGATCTGAAAAATTGCATAATAGAAGCCTTTCATGTACCTAACTCATAGTTAAAATTTCTATGTCTAGAAACAACTCTTTCTATTGATTTTATAGAGTTGAAATATCACACTACCACATATTATGTAGTTTCTCCCAAATACGCTACCCTAAAAAGTGTCATATTTCAGTTCTATAAAATTAATAGAAGGAGTTGTCTCTAGAAATAGAAATTTTAACTGTGTGTTAGGCACATATAAGGCTTCTTTTATGCAATTTTTTAGATTTCTTGAAGGGTACCCATCAGAGAGATTTGAGCCAAAAAGTAGTCAAAATCAGAAAAACGCTAATATTTGAGGCCAATTTAGAAATAAGGGATTTATTTATAGACCCTGATTTTTTATCACAGACAAATGACATACAGGTTTGAACATAAAAAAAAAATTGAACGTTTACAATCACTTCCTTCTCATATAAAATGTTGTCCAAAATGTGATTTTTTTGGAAAAATTTGCCCGAATTTCAAACTCATATTTTCATATGAAAAATGTTGTGTTGAAGAAAACAATAAAATATTTCTGAAAGCAAGCTTCAATAGTTATAAAATTATTCATGATTCAAATTTCTAACTCTTATGGTTGTTGAGTTATATGTAGTTTCTCCCAAATACGCTACCCTAAAAAGTGTGATATTTCAGTTCTATAAAATTAATAGGAGTTGAATCAAGAAATAGAAATTTTAACTGAGTTAGGGACATGAAAGGCTTCTTTTATGCAATTTTTCAGATTTTTTGAAGGGTACCCACCAGAGATATTTAAGCCCAAAAGTAGTCAAAATCTGAAAAACGCTAATATTCGAGGCCAGTTTAGAAATAAGGGATGTATTTTTAGACCATGATTTTTTTCCTCACAGACAAATCACATGTAGGTTTGAACATAACAAAAATTTGAACGTTTACAATCACTTCCTTCTCATATAAAATTTGGTCCAAAAAGTGATTCTTTTGGAAAAATTTTGTGTTGAAGAAAACAATAAAGTATTTCTGAAAGTACGCTTCAATAGTTACAAAATGGTTCATAATTCAAATTTCTACTCTTATGGTTGTTGAGTTATGAAAATATTCGTAATCAGCTATATTCGCAAAAAATGTGTTAGACCAGGATTGAAAAATGGACACCCCTGGGAAACCAAGAACACAATATTTTTTTTGAAAACTTGTTTTGATATCGTGAAACATGTATGAACTCATATACAAAAAGTTATTTTTTTCTAAAATGGTCATGCAACCATTTTTTAAAAATTTTGATGATTTCATATGGAATGACCCTCCTTATCAGGGCCAATCATTTATTAGAGCTAGTGAGAGTTGCCAATAATGGCTTCCAGGCCTGACCGCCAACATTATTTAAATTTCGGCTTTGGATTTGGATTTCCAAGGCCTCTGCAACAATGCGGCCCCTGTAGATTCTCTGCCTCCCTAGGAATATGGTCTGGTCGAATTGGATTTTGTGGGCAGTGTCGACACAGTGCTGGGCTACTGCGGACTTGTCAGGGTAATATAGCCTGATGCATCTGCGATTTTCGTTGCATCTTTCTTCTACGGTACAGCCGGTCTGGCCAATGTAGACATATCTGCATTCGCAGAGAATTTAATAAATGTCTGGAGTGTGAAGGCCCAATGAATCCTTCATGGGGCGTACCATATGCTATATTTTTGGAGGGGGTAGATGGTTTTAATATTGTGCTTGACTAGAAGCCTGGATATTTTGTTTGAAACGGGAGGAAAGAAAGGAATGAAGGCTTGGCGAGATGTGGATTCAGTGGTTGGCAGTTTGAGTGCCAGTGGTCTATTTTAGAGCCCATTTGAAGTCCCTCTGGCTGTAAGAATTCTGGCGGAAAGTAGTTTTCAGGTGACTGATTTCTGTTGGCAAGCTGACGGATTCAGAAACTCTGCCTCTGGCTCTAAGGATGAGGGTTCTGAGTATTCCCCGCTTCTGTGGCATGGCGCACTTTACTCAGGCAGGAATACTACCCCCACTCCTCAGAATTCTGCTGACGTCAGGGGGCTTCGCTTTGCACAGAGCTCAATTGCTTATCTTGGTCCTTAATCATAAAAGTTAGGTAAAAACTACTTTTCCAACTTAAACAATAATAATGAATATGGACTGCATTATTGACCCAAAAGTATGATTACAAAATGACCTGCTCCTGTGTATGGGTGACAAATTCAAGGTGGTAACAAAGAATCACTAGATTTAAGAGCAGAAGTGACTAAAGATTATCGTCTGCTAAATTCCATAACATTGTGGTAAAGGTGAAGTATCATGACAGAGGCGTTTTGTAAAAAAAAAACCTAAAACAAGATTTGAATAGGCATCCAAGTTTTATAAACAAGATTAATCCACAGTACTGTAAAATGTTCTAAATTATGGTATATTTAAATCTCTGCGTGTACTGCTTTAAAAGGTATACAGAACATTGTTTTAAATGTTAAAATGCAACATTTTATAAAATGAAGTGTATTATTGTTATTTGTTCCAGGAGGCTAAAATGAAAACTGATTTGCATATTGAAGAGTAGCACATGCAATTATGTTGTTAATTTGATTTGAAATTACGTTGTCTATTGGATTTTAAATTAATTTATTCTTACAACATTTTTGCTTGCATTCGGGAAGTCCAGGGTTTAAGTCCCGTCACGGGTTTTTTAATTTTTTAATTTGTGGTTTCTTCTGTCAAAAGGGCAGTTTGGATATTTACTTACAGTGACTCATCGTTCTACTTCATCTTATATCATCATAAAAATTCCGTCAGTTAATACACTTATAAATTAAGCTTAAAGAATATATTGTATAATTTTGGAATTATTTCGAAACATTGAACTCTTGAAAGGCCTGTACACTACCTTTTTAAAATCCTTTATCTTACAAGATCCTTGTACACTTGAGTTTGGGGTGATTTTCAAGGACAGGTTTCTTTGCAACATAAGCAACCATCCAGTCATCTCAGAATTTACAGGCTAATATAAATATAACAGAACAAAATGGTGTCTTCTTTCACTGTACAAAAGAAATGAAAAGAAACTACCCTGACCGAATAATTTTAATTTTAGGGTTGCCTTTTACACTCCCAGCTGAGGGAATTCAGTCCTTTCTAAGAATATTTTTTAACCACTCTTTGTGTAATTCCTGTTCTTTGGAAAACTGAAACATGTTATGTAGTCACTTTTAACACCCCTTATTGTGTAATTACTCGTGCACAATATTTTTTAAGCATTTAAACTAACACGATTAAAAACACAACACAGCTAGAACCACAGCCCATGCTGTTTAAAGCACGTGGAGTAAGAAGGGAAGGCCCAGTGACGTCACACTCCCTTCCACCAACCTTCCCACCTGAGTAAAGTGCACCATGGCTGTGGGCATTGAGATAGAGATCAGTGTGCATTGGTTTCCAGTAGATGCTGTGTGCCAGGAGGCTGTCAGACTGTTTACTGATGAGTACAGTAGAGTCCCGCTATTCCGAACTAATTGGGACCGAATACTGTTCGGTTTAGCAGGAACCCGGAATAGGTGGATTTCATGAATAATATCAATGTATTGACTTGTTAAGGTGTAAATTAAGTGCGGAGAATTGTATAAATGGAGCCGACATGTGCTGTAAGTAACCAACTTTCATTCCAGTTTGGTTTCAGGCGTTTTTATCAAGCTTAGGCTCTATGTATGTCACTATTTAACTTCTTTGTGTAACAATAAATGTACAATTTTTCACAAACGTCTTTTTAATTTCACCTGTTTTTAGGTTAAAACAATCTGTATTTTTTCTGAACTCTGTTCGGAATAGGCGGATTTTTGGAATAGTGGGGTTTGGAGTAGCAGGACTCTACTGTATATCTAAAAGTGGAAGAGTGCCGTTGTTATCACTAGGTGACCCAGCCTCTGGAGCAGACCGTAGAATTCAAGGTACATTCCCAGCGATAACAACATATAAATGAACGATGGGTGGTTCAAAGCACAACTTTATTGTATTTCCAACCAGAAAAAGAATAAACAGTTTATGAACACAAAGAAATCACAGTGTGAATGACGTCACTTGATTAACATAAACATGCGTTTGAAGAGATGTTCGTGGTAGATCTTGATGTTTATGAAACTAATTTAATACACATGTAAATATATTGGAACTGTATACAATCGGAGGACCAGCTATAATTGTTATAGCAAAGATATAGCTTATTGAAGTTGTCACTTCTCACTAGCTAGAATATTTGTATATTAATGTTTCATAAAAATGATAAAATTTGAATGTTCACAATACATGAAGCTCAGAACGAGGATTTGCAATGAATTGAGTGATTTACACACTTTACTTGCTAATTGATAAATGTCTACATTTATTATGAATCACGATTACGTAAAATTCTCTTTGAGACTGTGAATCTCACGAAGCCGTACTAATCCTTGGTCCAAATATGCTGTGAAACGTACCTTTGGTATGTAGTTCACTTGATAAGTATGAATGTCCTGAGAATTGATGAAGATTTATTATCTTCGTAAAGAAGTCCTTGAGGTCCTTAATATGAGTTCCATGCAATCTTCATGGTCGTTGGATTACTGAATCCATGATAAGAATGAGGAAAAAGGCCTTTCGCCCGAAATTAGCAATATCTTGAAATGCTAGAAACCTTTAATAGGTTGAAAAAGAGCTCCTTGCTCTTGGAAAAGGTGAATGGAATGTGGATAAAGTTATCCATTTTGAAGAAGAATGTTATTAAAACAATAGAAGGTTGAAATAATTAGATAATCGCCAACCCAAAAAATAGCTCGATCAGATCATTAATGAATCAATTCATGAAATCATATTCATATAATCTCAAGATAAAAAATAAAATAAACAAAGAAATGTTTAAAATAGGAAAGTATTTAGAAATAAAATGAAGACATTTGATTTCGAGATTAATGACAATAATTGTCAAGACATACATTAATAAGTAAAACTATGAGGCTTTTAAGAGAACAAATGAAAATTAAATCAAAGCCATCTATGAGCTAAATTTATGACATAGGGCAGCAAGCAGGTATCACAAGACGTAACATATTGCCCGTGAAATAATTTTCATGCATTTGCGTTGAGTGTATTAACTTTTTTCGTCGCTAGCGGTTCTCCCTTTGAAGTGTTGTTTGTTTAATGCAAGAAGGAAAAGTGTTGTCATGTCTCAGTCTGAAGTGAGAATCAAAGAAATGCCAAAATTTTGTATTATATTACTATTGTTATTAGAATGACTTGGCACCTGCTTGGATCTGAGAGTGAAAACTACTGTTTACCATCAATAAACAATAATATAATCCAGCAGACCGCAAGAGGAAATGCCGAAGTTCGACTCTCCAGGGTTTCAGTGCCAGCATAAATTTCCATAAGAAAAGAACATTCACACCATTACATTTATTTACAGTTTTTACAATTATGTAAAAATTAGTCTAAAACTGTGTGTACACTGATATTTTTTTTATAAATATCAGTTTTAGGTCATTTTTTATAATTATTAAGTCATTTTCTTTAAAATTTAGGGTAATTTTGTAGGTTATATTTCAAACAGTTTTATGGGGAATTCGAACCAGATTATGATACTAAAATAACTTTGTACTTGATGAGGACTTCCGTTTTTAGCAAGTTGTTTGGCTTTTAACAAACTGAACATCTGGAAAGACACACTTCCGCCTAAAGTTAACGGAAGAAAACTTAGAGAGATACTGTGTACTCGATCCTTTGAACATGTATTCTGAGTGCCCTAAGGCTAATTCATGGATGTCCAGTAAATCACCTCTCTCTTCTTCGGAATATATCAATGCAGTGAAAATGTTGTGTAACGTGACTGCAGTAAGATCGGTTCCCGGCAGAACATTAAGCACAACCCGCTGCCGCCAAATAGGATGCAGCGAGACAGAAACACTTGGCCATGTGTTGGGATTCTGCTGGAGCACTGAACTTTTGCGTAACAACCGTCATAACAGTGTTAGAACATCTATAGCTCAAATCCTGCAACAACGAGGATGGGAGGTACATGAGGAAGCTCTTTGTGTTTCTGAAGATGATTCTAACAGGAGAGCAGACATCATAGCTATTGATAGGGCGAATATTAAGGCAATGATATTAGATCCCACTGTTCACTTTGAAAGAGATCCAAAGCAAGCAGAGGAGGTAAACTTAGAAAAACAAAGCATTTATAATCCATGCATTCCTTTCCTGTCTGAGTAGTTCAGTATCCCGTTTCTCCTGTTTGGGGCAAGAGATACCCTTCCCAGATACACCAAAAACATTCTTGATATCCTGCACTGCACTTCAATTTCCATGAAATCAGGGAACTGTTAAATTTTAAGGTTAAATGTAAATATTCTTTCATGGTTTTTGTTGTATTCTGGATCATTAGGGGTCACCCTCATTGGAGGTCGGACGATTTATGTACTTTTGTAATAAATCTTACTACTATATATACCTGTATATATATATATATATATATATATGTATATGTATATATACAGGGCGTTTCACGAAGTTTTACTGCCAGTAACAGAGCATGTTCCTGACGTTATTTGGAACAACTTTTCCTAATAAAAGTTTTACCTATCTCAAATAATTACTGAGTAATGTAGATATTTATGAACAGAGCTCAACATAGCGGACATGCAACAATAATAAAGAAAAGTCTTGGTAAATTATGGAATGCGACACGCGCCGTTCATACCCGCATGTCGAAGTGCTTGGACGTAGAGGGAGGCGTCTTTGAAAATCTGATGGCAAACTGAGATGAAGGGAGAAATGTACAGTCGGTCAAATAAAAAACGTCGGGCATTATTTTATAAGTATCACGAACAAGCATATGCGCATGTACAGGAAGACTTAAGGTTAGGTTCACACATGCCTCTTGTCTATCCATGTATTTTCTTGATTATTTAGTCAATGTTGTTCCAAAACAAACATGTATAGAAGGCTGTGGCTATATGCCTCAAATCCGCCATATTCTTGGTTGCAAATTTTTATAATATTAATAATTAATAGATTCACGAGGAATATGTTTATTCTAGGAGCATTTTTTAAAGATTTTAAGTTGAATATCGTGTGTTGTGCTTTCCGCATTGTTCATTTTTTCCCTCCTGTTGCATGGCCTCATATGTTCCGAGAATGGCTTTTATTTTATGTTTTTTATAGGAAACTTGTGAACTAATGTGTTAAAACGTTAATTTTAACTGCATACGAGTCCCGACGTTTTTTATTTGACCGACTGTATGTTAAGTATGTGAATTAAACCCGTTTTGTTATTACTTTCAATTTCTGTGCCGATCTATTGCCAAATTTATTGCTATTTTGTCACGAATGTTAAAACTTCAAACGCTTATAACAACATAACTACATGTGCGATCACATTTTTAAATTTACATTTTTTGTTCCAAATATTCTCAAGAATGCACTCAGAAAGTGGCGGTAAAACTTTGTGAAACACCCTGTATATATATATATATATATATATATATATATATATATTACCGCCAGTCTCTGAGTGCATTCTTGAGTATATTTGGAACAAAAAATGTGATCTGACTTGTAGTTATGTTGTTATAAGCATTTTAAATTTCAACATTCGTGACAAAATAGCAATAAATCCGCACAGAAATTGAAAGTAACAAACAAAATGGGTTTAATTCACATACTTATCATACACTTCGCCCTTTATCTTAGTTTGCTATCATATTTTCAAAGATGCCTCCCTCTACGTCCAAGCACTTTGACGCGCGAGTATGAACGGCGCATGTCACGTCCCGTACTTTATCAGGACTGTTCTTTATTGTTGCAACGTAAGTACGTTGAGCTCTGTTCACACCGAGACGTTCATAAATATCTACATTACTCTGTAATTATTTGAGATAGGTAAAACTTTGATTAGGAAAAGTTGTTCCAAATAACCTGTTCCTGGCGGTAAAACTTCGTACAACACTCTGTATATATATATATATATATATATATATATATAAATTTTAATTATAATTAGTATTACTATTTGATTATAGTATACATCAACACAAAAAGCTGTATACATGTATAAATATTATTCTAAACATAATGTAAACAGGGTTTTAACGATTATGTAAATATGTTTGTTTTAGCAATCTAATTATGTAAATAGAATTTTAAGGATATCAATTTTAAACAGCTCAGATGAATTACAATTCAGAGTATTTTTGCTATATCACTAATAAATAACTGGGGCTGTATGCTGAAAAATTTCCTTTGTTTATCTATTTAGTTTTTGATTGTATAAGGCGAAGAAGAAAGAAAGAAAGGGAAAAAAAGAAAGAAGGGAAAAAAACTACCCACTAGTCCTTAGCTGTTACCATTCCCTCAAAGAATAAAAATGAAATTCATTAACATTATTAAACTCTATTTTTCTTTCCCGACCACTTTCCATTTCATGAATCCATTTTCTAATTTTCCTATTGGCCCACCACCCGTTCTAGTATACCCAGTCTTTTCCTATATAAGAAACAGTTTTTCCCAATCCAGTTCACTTCTCCCAGAAGATGGCAGCGGAGGTAGCTGCCGAATGCTTGTTGGTTGTAAGCCCGAGAAACAATAATACATTCTCAACACCGGGAAAGCCTCAAGTCACACACATGTATAAAATTGATCTTCTACAGACTGATCTTCGTAGGTTGTATCTTCTGGTAACCTCAGACAGGGCAGCTATAATTATTATTATTTTCTCTCTCTCTCTGAGAAAACCTATCAGGTGCTTATTTAAGATAGAGATAAGCTAGGCCTATTAAAACCTAACCTCAAAATCTGAAACCTTATTGTAACTAAATTCATTTGATGGCAATTGTAGACATTTTCTTAATGATACTGAATCAGAGGGATTCATTTTTCACACTTGTAAGTACACTAAAACTGTATCACATGGATTTGAGAATTACTTATTACTCCAAGTACACTCAAAGAAAAACACCTACTATTATGAGTAATTTATTTTATTACCTTTGCAGTCTAATAGTAATATTAGTAACACTTATTAATAACTAATAATATTAACTAATATTATTATGTATTTGCTAATGATACCAGTTTGTAAGTTCCATGGAACAGGGCCCAGGGTTGAAATTGAAACAAGTTGTGGTTCTTCTTGTGGTATAATCATGGGGTCATATTTTTGTGTTTCTCCTTGAAACTAAATATTTTTGATTTGTGATAGTTTTCTAGATACAGTATAAAATAGAACTATTAGCTTTGACTTATTAATTTAATCAAATTGTCTTGAATTGGTGTGCAAGTTATTGTAACTCATTATATCACTCCATGGGTTGGAAATTATTTTAAGGTTTCTTTCATATTGTGAATTATTTGTTTCAGATATTTTGGCTGATTCCTCCCACGGAACGGAATATTCAGTTGTATGAAAACTGGGTGTTGTCGGGGAAGCAGTCTGATGTTTTCTTTGGTGATACTGTGGATAAATGTGGTCGTGTGACCCTAACAGCAGGGAACACATTCTTCATTCCTACTGGATGGATCCATGCAGTTTATACACCATTAGATTCTCTTGTATTTGGAGGAAATTTTCTTCACTCCTTCGGAATCGAGAAACAACTCAAAACAGCTCAAGTTGAAGATACCACACACGTAAGCTTTAGTATAAATCAAATCAAATCAGCCAATGACATGACCCTCCGTGCCATGGGTTTTACTCATTTTTGGGTTATACTTACTTCATCATGAGTAGGGACCGGATTCTTAGGTTTTTACCTATTTTTTTCCTTACTTCCAAAACAAAAAGCGCTCATACACTTTTTCGAATCATGTCCATAGGATTACCCACATTAATTCTCTGGCACCTAAAAATACCTAAATGGGGTATAAAGACCTAAATATACCTAAACAGGATATAAAAGCTAAAATATATAATTTAGGCTCTTTTTTTGTCTTTTTTGTTTGTCAGTTGAGAAATCGATATTTTGCGGGGAGAGAATAATTTTTGTCAGGTAGAAATTAATACCACCATCGTTCCATTCAACCCATTGTCGTCTAGGATGGACAGTATCAACAGAGAAAAAGAGTACCGGCGTATTCCTTTTAAAATATTCATACGAACAACCATTGTTGCCGTGTATAAACAAGGATACAGATTTCTGTGTTTTATAGCGCTTGTTTTTTTCTTTGCCTTTAGTACTGCCCTGTTATTCATACTGAGTGGTCACACTGTGAGTTTTAAGAAGACATATTAATTATGTCGAAACAAATGAAATCGAGTTTATTACGGCAGTGGATTGGCGACGATCTGATCGCAAAGTAATATTTTGTCAAGCCTGCCAGAAACACGTATTATTTACCCTTCTAGAAAAGGGGGAAGTTTTCGTCCCTAGTTGATCTGTTGTAAGGTTAGCATGCGTAACAACCGAAAACAGGAAAATAATCAGTTTCACATTATCCACATCCAACCATAAAGTATTTTACTCACTAAATTAGAAGCATCAGATTCCAATCCTGAGAAGAGTAGTGTCTAGATACAGTATTAACTATTAACTAAGAGATAACAGGAAGAACTTCACAGTTGGTAATCTTGAAAGATATTTATTGATATACTGTAGCCAGGAAATGTGAGGCAATCTTATTTTCACTGCTTCTTTTGATTGTTTATGCTTTCTTTCTTCAATTGTATAATGTCTTAAAGCAAGTTTACACAAATTTAAGTCAATTTTGTTAAGTTAAACTTTACAAGTATTATGTACTCAATCCTATGTAGCACATTCAAATTCACTAAACCAATTATTCTGCCCGAGAACGATATTTTGGACAAAAACCCTAAAAAAAACTATTTCACCTAATGGAAAACCTAAAACAGTGTTTTCAAAAACCTAAAAATCCGGTCCCTAATCATGAGTTATAAATAATTCCCCCCCCCCCCCAAAAAAAAGTTTTGAACCTTTCATTTTTGAACTACGCGGCTGTTGCAAAATTTACAGGTGGATCCATCTTAAAACCCTCACTTTACAGCTCTTTCATGGCCAGTTTGCATCTTACTGCAGTAAAAGTCGAAACCGAGCAATGAAAGTATGACTTTACCGGGGTAAACTAAGCAACTTTACTGCGGTATTCTGAATACCGAGATTGGTGCACTCGGCCACTAGAGTTTGAAAATCAGAAGTCCTTCATAAGTTAATTTTGAATGTCAAAATACAAAATCTGAGCGACGCCGGGCCTTTAAGGTAGTATATATATAAGCGGCTTTGTCCTGATTGAGAGAGAATCAATGTAGAGCCTAAACTATTATAGGTAGAGACTTAGAATTTTGACAGTATCTTCGTTTTGTAATGTATGAGGGTCATTAAATAATTAAAGAGACAAATTGGTCTGGGGAAAAGGTGGTTGGTAGTACAAGTTTGATACATTTAGGATTTTAAGTTGGCATCACTGGGATGAGTTCTAACCAGCTGATGGATCAACATTGCTCTGTTTATAACCTCAGAATTAAGTTTAACGATGTCTGGTCTCCTTGAAAATTCCACATTGGTTGAACAACGTTCTGTGATTCGTTTTTTGATTGCTGAAGGTGAAAAACCAGCTAAATATGTACTCTAAAATGACTAAAGTTGTATGAGTATTAATGAACTTCATCTTGAATAAGAGGGCAATAGAAATTAGGAGTTGTAAGAATAATTTCTTAGCCTAAACCCTCAAAAATCAATGAAGCGAAAGACTATAAAAAAGTGTATTTATTTGTAAAAATCTAAAAAAAATTGCTGTAGTTATGATAATAAGAAGATAATAGAAAATGAATTGAACTATTATTCACCATGTATTTTATTATATTGACATTAGCAAATAATCAGTTAGGTTAGAAAGACCCGATGGAATATAAGATATTAATATACACAATATTTAATAACGTATAAAATGTTAAAATGTCATATAAAACATGTGAAGTATCATAATACAATAGATCTATTATTCATTATTATAACATCAAATTAAATGTAAGACACTAGTTGACAGATAAAAAATGGTTAGACCTAATGATAAAAACAGTTATTATTTGTTAATTTATTCAAGTACTGATAATCAAAATCATTACAACAAAATTAAGTTATCATTAAAAATCACAATAAAGTTCCAGTTGGTATTATATATATTTACAAATTATGTAGAAAGATTAAGATATGTTAAGTGCAATATGTACCAACCTTGTTTACAAGTGTCTACAAATGTATAAGGTTGTAAAATCTTATGATTATATATTAAAATTAACACATGTGTGTATGGTACAATAATTATATAAAATAATGTTAAAAGATTCACCTTACAATAGCCTAGTTTAAGTTCAAACAAAGCTGAGAGTAGCTATTAATAATAATAATAATAATAATAATAATTTGTTATTATTAATAGCTACTCTCAGCTTTGTTTGAACTTAAATAGGCTATTGTAGAGTGAATCTTTTAACATTATTTTATATAATTGTACCATACACACATGTGTTAATTTTAATATATAATCATAAGATTTTACAACCTTATACATTTGTAGACACTTGTAAACAAGGTTGGTACATATTTCACTTAACATATCTTAAATCTTTCTACATAATTTGTAAATATATATAATACCAACTGGTACTTTATTGTGATTTTTAATGATAACTTAATTTTGTTGTAATGATTTTGATTATCAGTACTTGAATAAATTAACCAATAATAACTGTTTTTATCATTAGGTCTAACCATTTTTTATCTGTCAACTAGTGTCTTACATTTAATTTGATGTTATAATAATGAATAATAGATCTATTGTATTATGATACTTCACATGTTTTATATGACATTTTAACATTTTATACGTTATTAAATATTGTGTATATTAATATCTTATATTCCATCAGGTCTTTCTAACCTAACTGATTATTTGCTAATGTCAATATAATAAAATACATGGTGAATAATAGTTCAATTAATTTGATTTTTACAAATCAATACACGTTTCTTTATAGTCTTTCGCTTCATTAGTTAATTGATTTTTGAGGGTTTAGGCTAAGAAATTATTCTTACAACTCCTAAAGTTGTATGAACCATGGAAATTTTTACAAGTGGGTAGAACAGTTCAAAAGTGGTCGAGAATCGGTGACTGACGAACACCATTCTGGTCGGCCTGTTGAAGTTGCAACTTCCTCACTTGAAACTCGAATTGATGACATTATTCATGCGGACCGCCATGTCACAATGGAAATGATTGCAGAAAAAGTTCAAGTTATTGTTGGTACAGTTCATAACATTATCAGTGACAAGGTTAAGTACCGCAAAACATGTGCAAGATGGGTCTCAAAGGAGTTGACACGGCTACACAAGGACACAAGATTTACAGTGTGCACAGAGCTGAAAGAGCCCTGATTTAGCACCCTCTGATTTCCATTTGTTTGGTCCACTGAAGGAGGCATTACATGGGAAGAAGTTCCAGGATAACTAGGATGTCAAGAAATTTTTGGGAAATTGGCTCCGACACCAAGGCGTTCTTTGCAGCTCTAGTAACCCGTTAGGACAAGTGCATAAATGTTGATGGGGATTATGTTGAAAAGTAGGAAATGTCTTGTTTTGTAAAAATAAACGGTTTTTTCTCCAGGTCAGTCTGTCTCTTTAATTATTGAATGACCCTCGTAAGTGCGCACTAAGAAAGGATTTTGCAAAATTTCGATATTTAATTTAAAAAATCAAATGTTTTCAAGGAAACGAAATATCTTCCATAAGAAACACATGAGTAATTTGATTGTTCTGTGAAATTAATTGAAGAAGGCCTTGCTTGGTTGCTATATTGATTCATTTGTTTACGATTTGCAGAGATCCTTTTTTTTTTTTTTTTTTTTTTTTTTTTTAAACATAGGTGGACAGAAGGGGACAATGAATACATGCCTAAATGGAAAAACATTGAATGATTTGGACGAAACTCACTATGCAGTTTTTGTTTGCGGGGGGGGGGGGGGGGGGCTAGGGAACTTGAATCTGAGGTCTTTTTTTCCCCCGAGCAGCGCATTTAGTTCATGAAGAACACCTCGAAAGTGAGTTTTTAGTTTTTTATATTTATCAATTGTTATAATAATATTGTTTATGCATTAATTGGATAATGGATGAATCTATGGTTCATTTTAATTGTTTCATTTCAAATTTGTATGCCCATAAGGCAGCATAAGATTTCTTTTGTTTGTTAAATTATTCATATTTTCTACATTAAACAATATAATTAAGAATAAAATTATGCAATTCCTGCAATTTATGTAAATACGTTGTCAGTGTTAATAAATAGGCTATAATATTTTAATTATTTTCTGTTAAATAAATTATTTAAACAAAACATGTAGCAGTTGAGTAAATATTTGCAGGCGAATCCGCAGACACCTGCTAGTAGTGATACAGGCATATATTTTCTCATACATAACTTATATTTTGTACTAGCATGTGCCCGTGGCTTTGCCCGGGATAATTATTTTAAAAATTAAAAATTATGAGCGTAATAGTTAAATCATTATATTTATTAACACCTAAATCACGTGAATTACATACCACGATTAGATAGCGTCAAGAGATGACAAAAATAGCCAAAGCCTACTGTAATTGATTTGACATTGAAATATACTGAAAACTGATACTTCGAAAACACAAAAAATGCACGTTTTCTGCCCGTTTTTCACTCATAACTCACGAACGAAAGCAAAAATTAAAATTCCGGCTTCGAGGTACATTTTCCGACCCTTCAGTCCACCTATGTTTAACATTCAGTTTTCTGTGTTCAGTAGATTTCGCTGGGCATCGCAGACAGACAGACAGACGGAGGAAGACAGACACTTCCTTTAATATAGATTGACTGTTTATTTCAATTCTTTTTCATTTTCTGGATCTTTTTGTATCATTCTGGATATACAGTGCTTTGTGGCAATGTAGGCTTTTAGGTGTATAACCTGTGGTTCACGTATTTCCTGAAATTATTTAATTTCAACAATGGCTATGGCTAACTATGGCTAACTAGTAATTATTATAGATAATCCCACGAGAGTTTATGAGTTTATTGATAGAGTTGAGCAAATTTATCTTATGAAATTCGTCAACTTGATCTGGATTTATTAAGACTATTCCATGAATAAAAATGTAACTGATTATACAATTACTTTTTACTTTGTTATATAAAAACAAAACTAACAGCTGGGAGATCACGGCATACTATGAATCAACCATCCATGAATCGATATCACGACAATACCATGAAACAACCGACCAAGAATTGTTTCTAGCTACCAATGGTGCATATAAGACATAGTTAACATAATTCAGGTAAGCTAACAGCAGAACATAATAAAAGCACACGAACTGGCTTGCACCGAATTGAAATTGTGTTTTTAATCAATGTACATTTATATTATTTCAATTTCCAAACAACTTACGTTGTATAAAATGTGTTTTTCTTCTGCTTAATGGCAGCATGTGACATATTAATCATGGCACGTTAATGCCATAGGTGTCCAGTAACGAGCTGATGTTTTATGAGCTAAAATTTCATCCTTGCGATCCAAGGAAGGATATTATAAGATAAACAATCATGATTTAGATCTGAGGAATTTCTAAACGTTATTGGTCATATCAAACACATGGCGTATGAGTGGAATAGCATTTAATCATATACACTTCTAAAGTTTCATATTCACTTTATGTTATTTATATTTCACTATTGCATATTTTGTATTGTCACTAGTCCATTCAGTATTTAGTAAATGGACATGTTTTGAAGTACTGTTCTTCTTAAGTATGCTTCTCCTATCCTCCCCTACATGGAGCCGATCTCATAAAGCCTCTGAATTGTGTCAACCGCTTAAAAAGTTTATTTAAATTAATTGTCAATACTAAATTCAATTGAAATTCAAAAGATAACATCCAAAATTTAAAAATCACCTCATGATGTAGATTTCACATAACACGGCTTCCTACAGATGTATTTTCAGTTTCAAACGAATTCTCAAGAAAACAGAGGACGAAGAATTCTTTCCTTAAAACTCAAAGAAACAGCAGAATAAATAACACACAATATTTCCATCTTAAGTCACACAATAAAATTAACACACAATTCTCAGTTAAACATCATGAAAATAAACTTTTCTCCAGCTTCCACCATCAGCCAACATATTGAATTAGAATGCGTGTTTTCCAAGTGGTTCTGATTGACCAGTTCCAGTTTTCATAGTCGGCCATAAACTGACATTCGTAGTTTAAAAAAAACAGCTGCCAGAAGTTTATGGCGAAAATAGAAGTATGTTTAGACTAAACTCCCAAGGTAATCTGTTTTAGTTTATGCCAGGTATAATTCAATTTGGAGAAAACAGCCATAAGCTCATGAGATATCATTTGTGTTGTTCTTTTCAGGGATTGATACAATGCTACATATTATCCTTATATCCTGTGTGTTTTTTTCCGTCTGCAGGTTCCTCAGAAGTTTCGATATCCATTTTTTACGGAAATGCTATGGTATGTGTTGGAACGGTATGTCCATTGTCTTTTGGGGCGATCTCATTTGGATGAAGGTGGTGGTAATGGTAGTCCACGTTCTGAAACACCAGAGAGTCATGTTCACCTCACTCCTCAGGTATGGAGAATTTAAATCATGTTTCTGTCATTTCTCTTTTGGGCCATTCTATTTTAAATCAACAAATTGACTTTGCCTCACCATTTCTTATTTTGATGAAATTTGGTAGGTGATAGGTACCAATCTTGTGAACCCCAAAACAAATCTTTTTATACCTCTAAGAAATTTTACTCCTGAGATAATGAACAAGCAAAAAATGTAATTTCAGACTTATTTTCTGAAAGCTACAGATTTTCTATTTGAATAAGTAGGATAATCAGATAGGGCTCTTTGGAAAGCTTAAAGAATGGATTTTCTTTTCTGCATACTAAAGTAGATTTAAGTTAAGTCTAAACAGAGGTTTTTGGGGCTCTAATATTCATTCATGAACTCTTGTTTCGTGTAATTTTAGGTATTAAAAACAATGAAGGATTTGGAGTAACAGGCCAATTTTTTCATGTTATACTTGTGTATAAGGAGTATGTGTAGAAAAAATCTGAGCTCTTACTGGTGGTCCTTCAACCTGAGAAATTCGCTTAAACTTCAAAAAAAAAAAATTTAATGTGTTTTTTTTTTGTCCCGAAAAGTAATGTGGGACAGGTGATAAAAATCTGATAATGCCAGGATGAGAAGCCCCTGTAATGTATTTTAAAATAAAAACAAAATCATCGTGTGATTTGAAGGGATGGAGGAGCTACAAGCCTTTGAAATATCAAGTAAACAACACTTGACTGCTACTGAAAATAGGTTAAGCAGATAGGATAATTACCAAAAAAATTTACTTTAAATTTACATAAAAATACAGAACATTTGTATGCAAATGAGAATTTTCTTCAGGTATGCAAATTTCTGCTTTTTTGTGATATTTCTAGCAAATTTCCACATTTGATTTCTTTTTAAGCTACTTCAAGTACTGTATTTTCAACTATTGTATTTAGAAACCATTCTTATCCTGTTTTATTACGTGTAGGTACTGCATTAAACACTAGGCCTATATATTGAATTATACTAGGAGACCTATATTGAAATTGTATTGTATGTTAACTGTTGCTAGTTCTGGACATGGACTGTTAATTGGAGAGTGGCTGTTGACCAAGTCATGTTTGATCATGTATAGCTTCACATGATCTAGCCTCTCAGTTCTATGCTGTCCACTATTCACTTACGGAGTTGACTCGAAGCAAATAGGTTGTGTTTGTGCTTCATTGTCTTTTGATTAGTTTCTTTTTTAAATTATTGCTATTGTTATTTTGTGTTGAATACATGCTATTGAAATTGTTGCCAGTATATTATTATGATGAAGTGCTCTTGTTCTGTTGGCATCTTCAAAGGAGAGGTATGTCATAAATTATCTTACTCTGTACCGGTTGTGATGATATAAAAAATGTTTACTTCCATATTTATGGACGGTCTTGCTCTGACCCTACAGTTTTACTCAAAACCTGTTAAAAAATCTCTCATACAAATATCAGTGACACTTTCCATGTGCAATCCTGAGCTGAAATTAATCCCAGGGAAAGCATTGTGCACAAAATGTTTACAAAAAATTCAGAATCCAAAAGAAGGCACAGATACCGGTACTGACAGTGAAGATGAATGCTCAGACATTTATGAACCTGAAACCATTCCTGTTGAAACATTTAATGATTCTTGTTCAGCCCCTGGTATTTCTCCTGTTAAGGTGCAGAAGCTTCAGTTGAAGCTAGACCCTCAGTGTTAAAAAAGAAAGTTAGTAAAATAGCCAAATCTGTAACAGGAAAGTTAAGTCTTTTGATTTGGACATTTGAACTGATAATGAGGATTTTACAATGAACATGCAGCATGCCAGTTTAGTGAATGAGTATGAACAACTGATTCACAAGCTTAAAAAAAAAAAAAAATTGAAAGTTGCATCTTCTGCTGAAGAAGTAGTTCATTGTAAGTTTAGCTCCTAGCAGTTGGAGTATTAGTAGAGTTCAGAGTGAGTTTAAAGTCAGCCAATACCTAGTCCGCCAGTCGAGAAATTTATTGAAAAAGAACGGGATTTTGCCACAGACTGGGGAGGACAGGACTAGGAATAAACTTCATGAAGTTTCAGTCAAAACTTGTCCCCCTTCCTTTTAATCATCTTTTTATTATCTCTTTTATTGTCTTCTTCTCTTTCTCTTTCTTCACTACATACCCAAAGGAATACCTGTGTCCTTAAAGGAGGGAACAATCACAAGAAATGCAAACTACAAACATAATGTAACCTGCTGGACCAAATAATACATTAAATCAACACACGCGCTCTTTGCCTTTCACAATCACACTGTAGACATTCTTTAATAATAATTAATATACATTCACCCTAATTTCATTTTCCACCCATACAATGAGAATACAGTGATCACCTAAAATTCTGAAGGCCTAATACACAATACTCACTCTTGGGAAGCCTTCATTACTAAATTCCCAAGCTGGTAGGAGAATCTGGTTGAGACGCGTATTTCACTAAATCAAATATAAAATTCAGCTGCTCCAAATAATTATCTAAACTGAATGTTTGATCACTATGACACAATTAAATTACATTACATGCAGACAGGGAAGTAATTGTCATTTACAATTACAAATTCAAATATACTAAATTCCATATTATCCAATGTGGCGGCTAGCGAATGACCTAGGCTATTTCTTAATTGAAATATAGTTTCCATACTAAAGGTTTATCTTAATTGGACTCCCTAAATTTTTGTTTATTTTTCATACATTAATCTATTTTTTACAAGCTTCATAACATAATACAATCTAACAAGACACTCCATACCATATTTACATTCTAAAAAGGCCCAATTTCATCAATTTACATCAATACATTTTATTTCCATCTAGTCTTCGTTCTTGAGTCTTCAGTTTTAATTACAATATAGCCAATATTCAATTTTACAAGTCCCTACGATTTCCTTTTAATTGATAATGTCCTTCATTTCCAAAAATATTCGACTTCTTCATTTGTTTTTCTTTGATAGATATTATTGCCATATTTAAGTTAAGACAAATTCGCTTGCTCTTTCACTGTTCCAGTTTTTTCATTACTACATCTTGATGTTAATATGCGAAAGGAATAAGGGGACCACATGAATTTACTGCCTTCATGAGACAACATGCTATGTCCAACCAATATACTCATGTACAATGTTCATTTCTACACCAGACCTTTACCGAGTTGCACACACATAACTTTCACCGAACTGCATCGAACAGTATATTGCTACAACCGTCATTGAAGTCCTGGCTCATAGTTAAAACACGCAGTCTTTCACGTGCTTAAGAGTCCGAAGTACTGCAACCAAGAGATGATATACTTTTCACAGTGATGATGTCCATACTGTGGTACTTATAGAGCAATAGTGAAACATACCTGACTGGGTGAGCACCTGTGTTGACTCAGTGTCACCTGAAAGCCGATGATCACAGCATCTCCATTGACCATCTCAGACATTGTTGGTGATGTATAGTCTTTGAGTTAGCTGCCACAGCCAAAATTCTCACCATACATAGCTGTGTGCACTCAGGTCTGTCTCTATCTCCGCATGTAGTCTCAGCAGCATCGTGGTTTTCTGCCTCGCCTCGCCTCGCTCCATCAGCTGAAAAATGAAGATGAGTGGCAGAAAAAGTCCTAATACCAGGGAACCAGGGACTACACATACGTAACATAAGAGGGACTTAATTTCTTTCCTTCCCTTTTCAAATTAATCACAAATGCCTAAGCTTCTCTCTTATTTCATTCCTTGTTTAACAAAGTTCTCTTTCATAACAACTCAAACTACTGTTTACTTTATGAAATTCCATATTTTAGGCCTTTTTTCGAACAATTACCTATTACAAGTTCAATAAGCTCTCCTTATTCTCTCACCTTTCATAACTCCACTCTGTGAAGGACACGACAGCTTTTTAATCAAATTTCTCGCCGCATTACACCTTAATCACTTTCACACATCCCTGGCTATTTATCCTACTTCACTGCACACTCTGCAAGAAGTTCATCATACCACCATATACCTGGCTACAGACCCTGCTTCATTGCAACCTCTGCAAGAAGTTTGTCTTACCACCAGTTTATACACAACGAATACACCCACACTGCAAAGGGAGGCCATCTTCTCCCCAACAGCACCTTTCATGCATCCATCCATCTGAGGCTGGCCTATCTCCAGTACTAATTCAGTAAGGATTTGCCTACACGAAGATGCCTGTTTACACTATACTGCCTCATAACTAGGGTTCGGATGTTCATGACATATCATATTTTTATCCTGACCTCTAATCTTGCCGCAAACTGAAATTAAACACGAATTGCACTTTTGTTATCCTAATTGGACCGTTTTTATTTTGCATATAAAGTCATATTTTGGACATTTTTATAGTTTAGGTCATATTTCGGTCATTTTTTAATTTAACGTCATATTTAAGTCATAAATTCGGCAAAAGGCCACAATTGCACAGATCATATTTTGGAAATTTTTATAGTTTTGGTCATATTTCGGTAATTTTTTAATTTAACGTCATATTCCAGTAATAAATTGGGTAAAAGACTACAATTGCACAGTATACTGTAGGCACTAAATCGTAGAGTTAAATTTTTTTCGAGAAAGAGTTACTAATATTTTGGTTTGACTGTAACTGGATTGTGAAGGGACAAGTGACAGTTGGAGCACAATGCACGGGGTTTTACCTCCTTCCTCCTTGTTGTTAACAACTTTCAATAGAGACAGTTTTAAAAGATTTTCAGTTCACACTTGCAGTGGTATCGGGAAACATCAAAATGCCGACTAATAAGTGTTCTGAAAGTGTAAAACTAACAAATTTTGTTAAAGAGTTTGGCGAAAACCACTTCTGCACCGACGGGAAAATTCTGTATTGCAAAGTGTGTGAAATTAAAGTGACAGCTGCAAAACGTTTTAATCACGTTCTTCAAATATGCACCTGTGACGTCGAAAGGAGCTTCTCGCAGTTTAAGACGATGTTAAATGACAACAGGAGAAGATTTTTATTCGATAATCTTAAAATGCACGTGGTTGTATACTGTAATGCAGACAAAAATGGAGACTGAAAACTGGTACGTAATAGCCTACTTTGAAATTTCTTTCATTAATTTAATGTTTATGCCCAATTAATAGGTAATTTAATTTTTAAATTAATGCAATTTTTCATGTTTTATAGGGACACGTGTGGAGTACAAAATATTTTATGGAAGTGATGAAGCAATCAAACAGAAGCAAATGCTTTAAAATTAGATGTCCATTACAAGCAAAACTGTGAATAATATGTAAATTTCTTAAAAACACGATCCTGATTGCATTCATGCGATGTAGTAATTTAGTTTCATTAAACGTTTAAAAGTGGAACATTTATTATTTGAAAATACTTTCTTTTATTAGGTCATATTTACGATTTTTTGGGTCATATTTAGTCATTTTTAAGGGCATATTTAAGGTCATATTTTCCAGTTTTTAGGTCATAAACATCCGAACCCTACTCATAACTTTACTCACAATTCGGACAAAATAATGTTATTAGTCCTGCTTCTCTAATTCCCAAAAGTTTCCTTCACGTCATAGTTTCTTAATATTCAGGCAACATGATCTGTTTATTAGCCTTACTTCCATTTTGTACCAATCCACAGCTATTTCACTTCAAACTTTTACCTAACTCTTGTTACTTAACTCCCATCTGTTAAACTTTCTCTATGTCATGTCGGGGAAAAATCAAAATTTCAAAGCATACAAGCTGACCTAATGCTTATCAGAATTCAGTGATACTATATAGTCTGCCAGTCGCTCCAGCTGAAAAAGAAAGACAACTTCCCCGACAGCACATCTGAGGATGTACTCACTAATGCCACAAAAGCCAGTACTTTTCTGAGGACGACAAAAGCACCCCTGGCTGAGCTCCTCCACCTTTTTTCCCCAGGCTAGCGAGACAGCAACCCTCACTAAAGAAAAAGAAATCAACTCAGGCAGCAAGAACATGAACAGAACTACAACTAACCACCCTAATCATTAATAACAAAAATAAACTATCAATACTCTAAACTATTTACACATTGCCTTACCTGTTTTCAACATTTACCTTTTAAGAGTATGTGTGGCCAGCACCACGACCATTACCTTGTGTCCTACCACGCTCACGAGTCAGCCTGAAACAGTTCTGCCTACATATCGATGGGTGAAAGGCAAAACATCTTAATCGCCACTTTTTTAAAAATTGACTTTTTAAAATGAATAGAAAGAGGCAACTGAGTTTTACGTCCTGGCGAAAGATCTTGCACAAACTCCTTCTGTGGCGGGAGAAAAATGCTGGTTTATTTTATCTTAAGAACCAAATAATTATTTTAATGCCCAGCAAGACAGCTTAAAGAACGAGTTGTTCCCGCATTTTTATCGTAAGTGCCAGCCCAAAGTGGCGCATAAGATAAAATGTTTGGCTCTTAAGATAATTCTTTCGGGACTAATTCTGAACGGATAATTCTTTCGGGACTAATTCTGAACGTTGGTGCTTATGATAATTTATTATTTTTATAATTAATGCTAATAGGATGCTTAAAATCCCCTTGTTTCAGTCAAAATCAATCATACTAAGAATCAGTAATAATACTATGTAGTAAATTATTGTTATTTCTAATTATAACATTAACAATGTGACGTAACAATGGTTTGGTTCGCTTTGCGGACCTCGCACGCCTTCTGCAATCCATTTAGCATTATTTTTTTTAGTCGTGTGCGAGAAATGAACAGCTGCAGTTCATTTTGTACCTGTATGTGATATTGTATTGCTTATTTGATTGAACATTACGTATTGTGCAAGGAAGAATGAACTTCAGTAGAGGAAGGCACTAGTTTCTTTGCTTAGTGATGAAACTAAAGAAGATAATGCAACCCGTACCAGACTGCAGACATCTAATACACAAGGTGGCTTTATTTGCTTACTTATTTCTTTAAACATGCATAGTTTTAATTCGATCCGAACTATGATACACTTAATTTTAAAAGTCTAATAATTTGAAACGGACCTCCGGCATGGTCTCGTGGTTAGAGGAGGTGGCTATATAGGATATCCGCAGGGCCGGGTTATATCCCCGGTACCTCCTCGGATGTTTCTGAGTTATTGAGGTCTTGAACGGGGTGCACTCAGTCTCGTGATACAAAGTGAGGGGCTATTCGATTGAAAACTAGAAGTTCCGGTCACCATTACTAACGGCTGTGGGTGTCGGCATGCTGACCACATACCCCCAATCCTGTCATCTGCCTGTGGTAGATGACCGGATTGTAGGCCTAGTCCCTCCAGGGATGTAGTGCCACGGAGTAAATAGTAAGTAATAGATTTGAAACAAATGTAATTCATTTTAGTTCACTCGCGTTTTTTTTTTCTCTTTTTAGGCGCGCTAGATGGATATCTCATAAATGGTACAAATTCTGAAGGAATGGCAGATATGGTCAAACCAAATAATGTTAATGATAATAATAGTTCCACAAGCATTAGTGCTGCATCTAGGATCCCTTTCATTAAGCTTGTGGATTATGATTCTTCAGAAGAATCTGCTACATTCTCACCAAGAAAGAATTCGTGTACAATTAATTCTGGGGAACCGAGGTTTATTGATTTCAAACATAGTAATGTACTTTATTTCTGTATTTTGTAGCTTCTTGCTTTAATGTTTTAGAATTTTTTTTATTATAAGTTCAATCACTTAAATGTGTATAGGCTAGTTATGTGAACACTTTCATTAAAACATACTCATTAGATATTAATATGTTAATACATCTTCTTTTATCCCAGAAACTTAAAATTCCTTACCAAACATCCAAGGCTATTTATTGAAACTCATGTAAATATTTCACTAAGTTGGAAAATAATACCCTTAAGAGTACTCCAGCAGAACATCTTAAGTACTAGCCTGAAGAAAACTATGCCCGCCAGAACATCTCAAGTAACTGTAAGATAACTTATACCAACAATGTAGTTACCAGCAAAACAACTTAAGAACCTTTTCAGAAAGTAATCATCAGTTTCAAAAACCGATGTATATGTAACTGTGCTCCTCCCAGCTGCATACTGACAAAATTTTATTCAGTTTGGCTTAATAAATATTAAGCAAAACTTTTTTTGCTCCTCCTGAAAAAAAATGTAAATGGTTCTTAAGATGTTCTGCCTTTCACCCATCAATATGTCCTAGCCTACCATATTCAAAACATTTTCTAGACTTTACAGATTTCCTAACCTCACTGACTTGACATATTCAGAAAAAGCTTCATCGGGCAGTTGTACTCTATAAAAATATTCATTCAGAAGTGAACTTCTAGCTCTTATAGGGAGATATCTACCGGTAGATAAAATATTTTCATGAAATATGTCAAGGCCCTCTCCTTTCATGAGCACATTACTAGCAAGATCCTTTAAACTGTTGTTTAATTTTGAAAACACTACTGCTAGAATAGCCTTGTCGTTTAGAGTGAAAACAGCGACTTGCTCTTTCAGCAGGCACAAAAACTTGATGAATGAAATTACGTTCTGCAATGAGTTATGATCAAACTGCCCAGCTTGGTGGAATAGCTGAGATATAGGATTTTGCAGTTTACTAAATTCATAACCAAATGATGCAGGGGCATTACTATTAATTTTCTGACTTGATTCTTGTAGAAATGCCATCAACATACTATTCGCAGAATGAGCAAGATTTACATTACACCCAAACCTACATTCACTTTCTGGTCTGATCACTTCACTACTCTTATTCAAATCACTTAGTTTATAACTCAACATTTCTTTTGTCTCATCGATTTTAGCACACAATAGCCTACACCTTCCACGCACTTCAATATCTGTTGCCACTGTTCTAAACACTTATTATAAACCTGATCTAAATGACCATTTACTGTATTTACCTGTGGTGGCAACATTTTTCTTCCCTATTCACAACTTCTGCTAAATCATTAATTTTTTTGGTAAAATCCCATTGGCGCGGACCCATTTTTTAGAACTGAGATTCTCTTCATAAAACACTTATATCACACGAATTTTGTTATAGACAGATGTGTGGAGAGGAGATGTTGTCTTGGCGAATGATTTGGTCCGACCCACCCACCCTAATCGATACACTTTCTTTTATATCACTATCTAGCGAAAACTTCCTTGTTCTCCGCCATTTTTCTGTCCTCGTCCTCGTGATTGGACGTTGGAGGTGTGACGTCATATCGCTACACAGTCTGACAAACCTACAAAGGTACAAGCCACTAGCTGCTCATAAGAAATGGTGGTTGTGATAGAAACCTTGTGCTATTCAGTATATTGCTCCTTAACTAACATAAACGTTCCTAACCTAACAAAACAGCGAAGCTTCCCTCGTGCTATTCAGTATATTGCTCCTTAACTAACATAAACATTCCTAACCTAACAAAACAGCGGAGATTGGCTGATGCGCGGCATAAAATCGTCTGCTGTCACTATATACCAAAACAGTTGGCACACTGCCTCGCTCATAAACAAACAACATCACACAGTCCGTGGAAATGTGAATATTGCGTGAATGGGTCCACGCCATTGGGATTATGTCTTCTTTTTTTTTTTTTTTTTTTTTTCAATATTTTCAGTAATAGAACTACAATTAAACTCACCTAGATTTTTAAGATCCACCGCAGCCTCTCGGTTTTCTGCTAATAAATTCCTCAAAACAGCTACATTCTGCTTTTCATGAACCTGTATCCCTCTAGTCTGCAACTCTTACTTAATATCGTCCTTCAACAACCATTCTGGATTCACAGATCTCCTCGATGCAACAGGACTTTCTGGTTGTCTCACACTCATTTTCATATCATACATTACATGTAACACACAATACAGGTGATATTAGTTACTTACATTATAATTCGGTAACATAATATACACAGAAAATCTCCTGTAAAATAAAATAATTAATTAAATTCATAAGGAATTCCCTGAAACAAAATCCTGAAATTAATACATACATAGCTTAACAATAAAACTGCAACAACCAGAAAACATCCATTGACATTATGACGTCATTCAATTCAAAACCCTCATCAAATATAAATTAAATAATGTTCTATACGCAATTTTTGTCCTGAAAAATAATAATTTATATCAACATACCTACAGATTGAAAGGCAGAGAAGAGAGCATACACTAATTAATTGAAATTTCGGCAATATATAATTCTGGGAAAATTCGGCTGTTATCTAGAGCCCAATTTTAGCTTCAAATTCACCAGAAAACGTGGATTTCAACTAACCGCGATCTCGCTATCAATATTGTCCCCCTTCCCTTTTTAATCATTTTATTACCTCTTTTATCGTTTTTGCCTTCTCTTCTTCTCATTCTTCACTGGACACTCGTGGAAGCAGTTACGTACCCAGAGGATTACCTGTGTCCTTGAAGGAGGGAACAAGCACAAGAAATGCAAACTACAATAAATAATACCCTGCTATCCTTTCAGTTTGCAATAACAGTATATTACATTAACACAATATAACCTGCTGGGTCAAATAATACATTAAACCAACACATGCGCTGTTTTCCTTTCACAATCACACACTAGACATTCTTTAATAATAATTAATATACACTCACCTAATTTCGTATTCCACCCATCCACAATCAGCATACAGTGATCACCTAAAATTCTGAAGGCCTAACACACATTACTCACTCTTGGGAAGCCTTCGTTACAAAATTCCCAAGCCGTGAGGAGAATTTAGTATTTCACTAAATCAAATATATAGCTCGGCTGCTCCAAATAATTATCTAAACTGAATATGCGATCACTATGACACAATTAAATTACATTACATGCAGATGGGAAAGCAATTATCATTTACAATTACAAATTCAAATATACTAAATTCCAAATTATCCAATGTGGCGGCTAGCGAATGACCTAGGCTATTTCTTAAACATGCATTATCTAAAGAATGTCTTACCATCCGCCCAGACAAATTACTTACTCTGCTTCCATACGCCCGTCCCCATACATTCACACAATAACTACTTTAAAATACTCCTTATATTCAGTTACAAGCTTAAATCGAACGGAGCACCAAAACGAACATCTTTCCAAATCGTCATCCCAACCGTTCTGACGTAACGGGAGGGATAAAGCTAGCATGTGCAAAACTTCAATTGTCTGTCACCATGCGAGTACAGTAATATGATGCCGTATCTGACATAATCTGTTGTTCAGTAATGAACCTAAAGAACCGGGATGAGGCTGCTCGTACAATTTCACATACCATTTCTCATACCGGCTCGAACTGTACAAGACTTCTACGAAAATTATGACTACAGCACAATGATGCCAGGGAAAAGGGATTGTGTATCTGTTAGAGGACCTGATGGAGATAAAGGTGAATGTTATATAACCTTAAAGAGTTTTAAGCTGGGTCTCCACTGCTTAAAATTTAGCACCAAGAAGTCAATATTAACAAGTTGATATTGACATGTGTGTTCCATTTGACTTGACATGCAAATCCGACGTGTTGCACTTAACATTTTCAGATGTTAATTTGTTTTCCGGAGAAAATGGACAGCATATCAATTCAATTGACTAGTCAGTCGATATCGGCTTTATTTCGGGAATTTAACAAAAAGCAGTTGACAGCTTCCTCAACATTGCTGGCATCCATTTTGTATTATGTGAGTATTTGGTATATTAGTGTTCTCAATAGTATTGCTTCTCCGTGGCCCTTACATCCCAGAAGGGACAAGGCCTACCACCCGACCGCTGCGTCATCTACCATCGGCAGACGGCAGGATTGGGGGGCATGTGGTCAGCATGCCAACACCCATGGCCGTTAATGGTGGTTTCCATGACCGGAGCCGCTACTTCTCATTCAAGTAGCTCCTCAATTTGAATCACGATGCTGAGTGCACCCCACCTCCGTCTCGAGAATTACACTGCCTGTCATGCTTTATTTTAACATGGAGTTCAGAGTATTGTTAAATTGCCAAATTTCTCCAGTAGAGGCGACACAGTTCACACCCAGATAGCATGAAATTACAGCATATTTCAGTTTCAGAGTTTATACTTCAGAGGGCAACACAGAGCATACGGTAATGTAAAGGGTATTGCAGCTGGGTGTGATAGGTGCTGCCATCTGTAATGTCGCCGCGTACTCAAAATTAGCCGTATTGGACAGGCAGTGCATACATGAGTAATACAGTCTAGAAGGCAGTGGTGCACCCCCAAGGCTGGTATATGTAAGGTTGCCTTGTTCGACGCGCATGTGTATTGAGCACGAGGGATGTGACGTGGCCCCTAGCCCTGCAGGAGGATTTTAACACCTACATACAATGGCAATGATGGGAATAAAACTTATTTTTAACTAAAATAATGCATGTATCTGTAAAGATAGACTACATATGATCTTACAGGGGGTATGGCTTAATAGAGGGACCACTTCTGAGTGCTCAGGCCTCAAATGAATAAGCTGTAACAAAATATATTGAGACATTTGAAACAAAATATTTAAGCTGCTGGTTTCTGTAAAACATACTGTGGATGTCAAAATAAAGAACACGCACAAACATCTTACATTTCTCTTTAAATTTATTGGGGTACTTTTACAACTCTTTGGTTATGACTCAGAAAATGGGAAGTAGCCTATACAACTTTTTTTGTCTTATGCAGAGGGGAGTTTGCCCTTTTGTAAATAATTCTTTATTCATACACATTGCCAGCAGAAACTTAAAGAGCCTGTCCATTTTATTTATAGACAGCAGCAGACTATTGAAAATTTTCCTTGCTGAGCTGACCACCTACACTATATTTGACAAAAAAAATGTTCTATTCAAAAAGATGGGTTAAGGGTTAGAAAATGTGATTTTACCCTTCAGATGTAAAAAATGTACATTGTGACTCCCAAGACTCCCTTTTAAAAATCTTGAAAACATCAGTTCACAGTCAGACAGCTCTAGTTTCAAGTGTCGTGCACAAGTTCTATGTTAATATTGATTCAAAGTTCTGATTAGTTACGTCATATATGTGCTATAATTATCGCCTGAATTTAATAGTTGGGGAATTCTTATAGCCTATATATAACTTTATCACCTCAAGCGTCAGTGTACCAGAGTGTGTGTTTTTTTAAAGAGTGGCTCACTATTGAATTCCATTACTACTTTAATGCCGCTTAAATAATTTCAATGTTAGTGTACTGTACAGTATAATTAGGGCCCTGATTTATTGGTGAAATAAAATGGCTGATTTCGGTGTAAACTTCCTTCTATTTCGGTGGGTATTTCGTGAAATAAATTACTTTATACCACATTGGGAACATTGCGCAATGATAAACTTTGCTTCTTTATTTACACGAACTAACACCCCCCCTCATTTCTATATTCTTCTGCCCTTGTATGAACTGAAGTAGCTTTCGATTTAAACATGATTAGAGCTAATGTTCAAATATAATGACGAGAAATATTTTCGTAATTTCTACTAAACACCATCAGATAGCCATTTGCAAACAGAAGTGCCAATCATACCACTGTGGATAAAAGACGAAATCTGTTGAATACAGCAGGAAAGGAGTGTACTGAACAGTACAAACCAGGTCACAGACAATCTTTGCGTAAATTCTGGAATCTTTGTAATCGATCACAAATATCGATATTTCGGTAAATCTTCAACAGCTACAGAAACAGCAGAAAAAAGCATGCTGCTAAGAAATAAAAAATACAGTACACCTAAACACAATATTGTGATTTTAAGGCACATTTTCGTGCTCATTTCTCACTTTACGGACAGAAGGGGCATATTTCGCGCTTATAGACACATTTCGCTGAATCAAGAAAATTTCGCGATATTTCGTGGATTCAATTTGGCTCATATTGGTATTTTAAGCATATAAAAGCTAAATATAGCTAAGGGAGGTTGTTTTATAAAATTTCGCACTTATCGTTGTTACCAAAAAATACGGCCCCTAAGTATAATGTTTTAATAACGATTCGAGGAATTAGGAATCCTCTTTTCGAATAAAATCTTCATGGCTTCCGGGTATCTGCCGCGTCATATTTGAGAAATCTGCCGACGTTTCGACCATCTTGCCGTGGTCTTTATCAAGGCTACTGCAGCTCGCACCAAAAGTCTCCTGTATATATAGGGGCAGTAAATATTTCCTTCCCAGCCAATAACATCTCACTATCCAATGTTCTGTTGTGATTGGTTCAAACACATGGAAGGAAAAACGGTCCTTTTTAGGCACAATTATTTCCAGCAGGACGCAGATGTTGGGTCCATATCCTTGATAATTTCAGGCCTTCATCCCGGTTGATGTTGTTCGGATGCTTGGTGATCTCTATGGCCTCCCTTATTTTTCTGTGAGTCCTGTATGTGACCGTGGCTAGAATCTTAGTTTTGTCGAACTCATGGCATGTTTCGTGTCTTCAGAATGTTCAACTACCGCCGACTTCTCTGTTTGGAGAGCCTTCATCGCTCTTATGTGTTCTCTTAATCTCTCTCCTACCGTTCGACCGGTCTCTCCAATGTACTTACGTTGGCAGCTGCATGGAATGGCGTAGACTCCAGGTCTTTTTAATGGTGGCAAGCGGTCTTTCTCTTTTCTGATTAAGTTGCCAATACTGTTTGTAGAGTAGAAGATGGTCTTTATACTGTGTGATCTTAGCAACCGTTTGATCTTGTCTGTGGTTCCTTGTACGTATGGAAGATATGCCGTCTTGGGCTTCTCTGTGGACTGAACGGTCCTTTTAAGGGCCACTCGTTTATTGGTCACTTCTCTTACAGCTCGTGAGACTGTATCCTTCGGGAACCCGTTTTTCTGCAGGGCCTCAGACAAATGAGAGAGTTCATGCCGTTGGTATGGTGCTTTACATAAGTTTACCGCCCTGGTAGCCAGTGTCTTAATGATGCCTCTCTTCGTCGCTGGTGGGTGATGAGAGTTCCAATTTAGGTACCTGTCTGTATGAGTTGGTTTTCTGTAGACGGTGTGATCTAAGTAGCCACTATTTCGTTTCTTGATGACCAGTACATCCAGGAAAGGTAATTTACCATTTTTTTCCAGCTCCATTGTGAATTTTATATTGGAGTGATTACTGTTGAGATGATTCAGGAATGATGCAAGTTTATCTTCACCATGTGGCCACACTACGAACGTATCGTCCACATATCTTAGCCACTGTTTTGGTTTCAGGTCGACATTTTCAAGTACATTAGTTTCAAATGCTTCCATAAATATATTGGCAACTATCAGGGAGAGTGGAGAACCCATAGGAGCCCCTTTGGTCTGTCTGTAGATGGAGTCCCTGAATTTGAAGTAGGTCTCTTGTAGGACTTCTTCTGTCAGCCTTGCCCATTCAGTACTCATGCCCACTTGTTGGAGTCTCTGTTGTATGATTTCCACTGCGTCTTCTATTGGTATACTAGTAAACAGAGAAGTGACATCGAAACTTACCAGTAGATCTGTGGCAGAAATCTGCATGTCTCTGATTTTCTCTATGAAATCCATGGAGTTGATGACAGAATATGGAGTATTACCAGAAATACATTTTAGCTTCTCGGCCAGGTAACGAGCCAGGAGATGCGTCGGAGAATTGATGGCACTGACTATGGGCCTTAATGGAATATCAATTTTGTGTATTTTTGGAAGTCCGTAAAATCGTGGCGTTTGAGGGTTGAATTGGATTAAACCCTTCTTATCTTCTTCCGGAATACAGTTGGCTCTCTTAATTAAGTCAATCATCTTCCCATTCACTCGTCGGGTTGGATCTTTTTCCAGCTTCACATAAGTACCATCATTGAGGATTTCTTTAATTTTGTTGTTGTAATCCTGTCTGTCTATAATCACCGTCGCATTACCCTTATCTGCTGGTAACAGGTAGATGTCTTCATTCTGTCGGAGTTCCTGAAGGGCAGTCCACTCATCACTGGTTAGATTCTTTTTTGGAGGTTTCGCTTTCTGCATGATCATGCTGGCTTTGCATCTAAGCTTGTCTGCGGTGTCTGGGTCGGTGTATCTCAGGACTGCTTCCAGACCAGTAATAATTTCCTCCTTAACTATTTTACGTGGTGCTATGTTGAAGTTGAAACCTTTCTTTAGAACCGATGTCGAGGCTTCATTTAGTGTCATATTAGTTAAGTTGATCACTGTTTTCTCAGAGTCCAAATCTGGAATCAGTTTCTGTTTTCCTTCTAATTTCCGGAATTTACTTTGTTGTTTGACTGTTGTTTTCTCGTAAACATCCTCCGCTGATTGAAATGTGATTTGATCTATCTTCTCCCAATCCATCGATTGGAGGCTAGATGATAATTCCAAGTGTAGATGGTACACAAGCTTCTCAGTCTTCCATAGCTGAGTTCTTGTTTCCTTTATACTCTCCCTCAACAAGGCCAAACTTGTGTGATGTAGTATCTTTCTAGAGCCTCTGGTGTGAATATGGTGCTTGACCACGGCGAAACCAGGGATGATGTTATAATCTCTGCAGCGTTTCAAAAATGCTAGCCGGCAAAGCTGTCGGTTTCTGGTTTCTCGTTGCCTAGAAAATTGTTTGAAAAGTCGGAATGTTCCTTCCCCGTACTGTTCTATAATATAAGATCATAGGCTTCCGCAGCCCGAGTTGACAATAAAATCTTCTTGGCTTCCGGGTATCTGCCGTGTCATATTTGAGAAATCTGCCGACGTTTCGACCATCTTGCTGTCGGTCGGTATACATTTAAAGATATACCTGTTATATTTATGATCACTTTGATTCATTTGTAAATGTTTATATCAAAGTGTTCTACAAACAGAATACAGATTGGTTTATAATATAATTGTTATTCCGTGCGCAGATTTTATTTATCTTCCAGTTTTCTGCCTCTGGAAAGCATTATTCCATGTTATCTATTCCTCGTTGGTTTTAATAATTGTTTAGTATCTATGATTATAAGCTCTGTAATTAAATTGTGACAAGCACATTGCAATCAGAGGTGACTTTGTTCATCTTATAGACGTTTAATTTAACTTAATTTCATGTAAAATAAATACAGAAAATACACAACTGCGCATCGAACTCATTGAGAAATTTATTTTTCTAAGTCAAGACGAATATTGCAATGTATACCAAAGTCTTTTCTTTTTAAGCCTCCTTCCATAATTTAGAATAATTTACCTGAAATAAGTAAACATACCTAGAAATGTAAAATTAAAAATCTTTCAGCATAATCTAAGCTCTCTCTACTAGACTACTTTTTCCTGAGTCAGACAAACTTTTTCCTAACTTTGTAGAGCTGCACTATTCTTATTTGTACCTGTATTAAATATTTATTTTAATTTGTGTTAAATCCTCTTTATATGCAGGGTCGTATGCATTCTATCTTCACCTCGGAAACATGTATTAGGGGCCTATTGTTGGTAAAACGATGGTGTTTTCGTGTTATTTCTTCCCATCATTACCATTGTATGTAGCTGCTTAATTCTCGCGCGGGCTGGGGGTGACGTCACACAGCAGTGTAGGACTCTCCCCACAGCTCTTACGGGAACAAGGCAACCTTACATATACCAGCCTTGGTGCACCCCTACCAGACCTCCCTACCTCAGAAAACTCCGAGGAGGTACCGGGGATCGAACCCGGGCCGACAGATCTGTAGCAGCGATGCTAACCACAAGACCACGCCGGTAGTCTAGTATTGCATCTACTTTTAAAATATATTTTGTATGGCATACTCCATTGTTGAAAAATGTGATAGTTATTTTGAAAAGATCAAGACTTCTGTACAATATTAGCATTTAAGAAAGTCATAGACAGTTAACAAGAATATAATAATGAGTATACAAAATTACTCTCATTTTGTAATGTTGGCTGCCCTCTTCAGAAGCGTTTTCCTTTTGAATATTATTTATTAGCCATTAATTTCTGTTCGTAACCGTGCCAACCCATGTTAACCTGTAACACTGCAGTGGAGACAGTTGTTAATCCCGGGGTGCGCGGGCAGTACCTACGTCTAATAAACCAGCATAAGAATGGTTTCTAAATACAATAGTTGAAAATACAGTAGGTACTTGATATTGCCATCAAAGTAGCTTAAAAAGAAATCAAATGTGGAAATTTGCTAGAAAATATCACAAAAAAAGAAGAAATTTGCATAACTGAAGAAAATTCTTATTTGTATATAAATGTTTTGTATTTCATGTAAATTTAAAGTAAATTTTGTTGGTAGTTATCCTGTCTGCTTAGCCTGTATTCAGTAGCGGTCAAGTGTTTTTTTCTTGATATTTCAAAGGCTTGTAGCTACTCTATCCCTTCGAATCACATGATGATTTTGTTTTTATTTTAAAGTACATTACAAGGGCTTCTCATCCTGGCATTTTCAGATTTTTATAATCTGTCCCACAATACTTTTTGGGACCGAAAAAAAGTAATTTCAAAATTTGTTTTAAGTTTAAGCAAATTTTTCAGGGTGAAGGACCACCAGTAACAGCTCAGATTTTTTCCTACACATACTCCTTATACATAAGTATAACGTGAAAAAAAAAAATTGGTCTGTTACTCCAAGTCCTTCATTTTTTTTTTAATGCCTAAAATTATGCAAAACAATAGTTCATGAACGAAGAATAGAGCCCCAAAAACCTCTGTTTAGGCTTAACTTAAATCTAATTTAGTATGCACAAATGAAAGTCTATTCTTTAAGCTTTCCTTTAAGCTGGGCCCTATTTCATAAAACTCTACAGGTGTGACAAATACGACAATTATGTCAAGTCTGACAAATTTGTCAATATGTCACAACAATTGTATTTTTCATAAATATTACAACTTTTCCTTACATTACAGGCAAATTAATGTAAATTGTCAGACTAAAAGAACCCATTTCATAAACGCGACAATTTTATGTCAAACCTAAAGATTACTTTAGTACACTGTAGATGGCTCTCACATTATTATATGATACCTAAGCAATCGATTATTATTATCGAAGATAATTGAATTGTATTTCTCTTTTAATACAAAGTCACTGAAATTGAAAGTTAGGTTAATCCATTGCCTAAAAACACTGGGTGGTTTCATGTCTATTTCTCCCCCACTTTCATTACTACCAATTCACTACTACTAGTGTTCATTATTAACAAGACAATTTAGCAAGTTTATTAACAAAGTTTAAATCACAAGAAAGTTTGCCAAGTTATGCCACACATTTACATAACCTACTCTGTTGGCCTACATATGAAAGATTGCCTGTCACTTCTGTAATGACAATTCTACATTTTTTGTAAATTTCTAAATATTTCAGCAAAAATTAATGTTTCATAAATGATAGGTATCCTAAGATTTGACATATTTGTCAGACTTTTACCTGTAAACTCAAAAGTTTTGCGAAACAACAATATGTAAAATTGTCATACAAATCTACAAAATTGTCATGACATTTATGTAAAGTTGTCAGCTTTTATGGAAAACACAATTGTCAAAATGTAAACCTGTAAGACAATTTTATGTCACCTGTAAAATTGTAACTTTTATGAAATAGAGCCCTGTTCATCCTACTGATTCAAATAGAAATTCTACATCTTTCAGAAAATATGTCTGAAATTACATTTTTTTGCTTGTTTGTGTTCTAAACAAATGCCTATAACTCAGGAGTAAAATTTCTTTGGTGTATAAAAAGATTTGTTTTCGGGTTCAGAAGATTGGTACATATCACCTACGAAATTTTATCTATATAAAACATGGTGTGGCAAAAAATGTTCTTAAAATTTGTTGATTTCATATGGAATGACCCTATTATATCCATAAGAAAAACCTTGAAAAATAAATTCACAATGTTGATAAATTCTTTGAGTAATGCTTATTGATTATCTATAGTAGTGGTGTATTTACTGTTATCCCGGGTTTAGTTTCCCACTCTACTGGATTTCGGCACGCGATGTTCGGCGTTTGTATGCGGACTCTGGCTTGCAGACCAACACTCCCATTGGCTCCCAACGACCTTGCATGTCATTGGTCTGTTCCATACGGTCCTGCAACCTCTACATAAAGCTAAATAATGCAAAACACTAACCACATTAGTTAAGTGCACGAGCGGAGGCGGCAGCCGAAGCGAAGCGCCCTTGCATTTTAGAATAATGTACGATACACTGTTTGTCGGTTTCGAAAATGTGGCATATTATATCTTCCGGAGGGTTGTCTGACCATTATCACGTTGGCAGCTGATTCCAGCACCACGTGACCCATCGGCTTCTTCCCAGCATGCACCTGCGCTGTTTCTAGCAGCTGATTCTGTATTATTGTGATTCCAATCTGAGCGCCATTTTAGGTTAGTTTTTTGTGAACTTCTTACCGATTTTACCCATATTTAAAATATTCTTAGAAACAAAATGTGCCCTTATATGGATTCTAAAACTTCTGGAGAATAATATTACATGAAATTTTGCCGTTTTACGTGAGTAAAAAACAAAGTTAACGAATCCAGTAGAATGGGAAACTAACCCCGTTATCCCTTTTATCACTGTTGTAGATAAAAGTATTACTAGAAACTCAAAATTTTCAGATGACCTCATGGTATTGGCAATTACTGTGGGTATAAGGCTTAAAATTGACTGGTAGAAGGGCATTATTACTGTCAAATATATGTTCAGTACTATGTAAAACTTAATATTTTGTCCCTTAAACCAAAGTATTGGTAAAATTCCTCAGTCAGCCATTCTTATTAAGACATTTAATTAAAACTCTCAATAATCAATAATTTTTTTTTTTTTAGAATTCAAATTATAATTTTGACTAAACAGTGAACAAAACATGTCAGTAATACCCTTAAGAATATTAGTCACAAATTTCAAGTGCAAAAGTTACAACATATAATAGTTTTTTATACCACTTTTTTAATCGCTTATACTATTAATTTCAATATGTCAGTGTTTCTCAGTTGTATTTTCTTAACTAAGAATATAATGTTACTGCCTATGGTTTTCAATCTAATCTTTTTTAACTGTGCATATAGTTCACTTGCTGGCTAGCTAGTTAAGTAGTGATATCCATATCTTTCAACAAGACCTTTATAAGTCCAGGTTCATAAGTTAGCTATGTTTAAAAGATTGTGGCAGTCTTGGGAATCGATATTTAGGTTTTAGGGTTGAAATTTATACAACACAGAATTATTTTCGGATTTAGCAGTGTGGCCTGTCACACAGAGCATCGATTGATCAAGACCAATCAACTGCCTTCAAGCACTAACGACTACATTTCTGTTCCTTGTTACACTAACCATCGAGCGTTATCGATCAACCACTGCCGAACTGCTATAGGGAAGAATGAAGTAAAGTTTCGCTCATTGAGCGAAGAGGTGTGTTTGTTGTAGTTCAATCAGCCACCACTTGGTGTGACAACTCAATCGCATTGTTTATTTGTATTTGTACAATAAAATTACATAAGGACATATAGTTTTAAGTGCATTAATCGATTTGTGCAATTCTATTTCTTTCTAATGTGAGCCTTAAAAGGCATTATTGTTTAAGTTAAATCATCCAGCATCATTTCTGAAATTCAGGTAGCAACAATGCTTCGGAGTGCTGCCTTCTTCTTCACCCACCATTTGTCATTGACTGTCGCTTATAAAACGGACCGGTTTGATTTCACAGACCAGTTGATCCCTCACACTCGTTGATTGCTGATGATTGATGCTATGTGACTGATACCACTGCTGTCTATTGGTTCGCTATATCGGTTGGTTGATTGCTGTCGCTTGATCAGTTTTGTGTAACAGCCCCCTATCTCTGAAGAATTGATATGATGACCATTTTGTTGAATTTGTTTTTGTATCGCAGGAACTTCATGGTCTCAAAGCCATTGTGATGTTCCTTCATTCCCTTCCTACAAACAAGAAGAATGTTCCAGAATTGATAAGAGATCCTATTGCTTTGATAAAAGATGTGAGGACACTTGTAGAGCAGCATAGGTACGACAGTCCTGAATTAGCTGTTACTGGTATATCAATTCTAGGAGGACCGGATCAGTCAGACAAGGCAGGAGTGGTAAGTATTTTTTATTGGTAATGTTACATGTCTTATAAATTTGTACTTTCCTTGTTCTTTGGGTTAAGGGTTCCAGAACAAGAGATGGCACCCTTGAGAGAATGTTCTTGAGAACTAAAACCAATATTGAACCAGTACATTACAAGACAGAAAAAGATACTTCACACTGAAAGAAGCATTTTTTTATTTTGATTGATCTATAATTCTGTATAGAAGTTCAATAAACATTATTATTATTATTATTATTATTATTATTATTATTATTATTATTATTATTATTATTATTATTATTATTATTATTATTATTATTGCTAACTGAGTCAGTGATGTTTCATATTGTTAAATTTGCCATTAGTGATAGTAATCTGCATTGCCATTTCATAACATTTGGTTGCCATTGTATCATAACATTGTAATAAAAATACAATTAGTACTACCAAAAGTTGGCTTTACGTTATCCGATTTTACGTTTTACCAAAATTTACACCATAACTTTACGCTTTCTTGATTTTATGCGGTAAGTTTTTAATCACTCAGTATATTAAATAATATAATATTCTGTATTATTTTCAGAAAATCGTTCTGACAAAAATTAAGTGTGTGTAGAGAGTGGTACACCAGGTAGGCGAGGGTTGCTGCGAGTACCGCCATTTTACTCATGTAAACAGCCGGCAAGAGGAAGTGAAATCACGTACTGTAGTACATACTGCACAATAGGTGATGAAACTGGTGCCTTACGTGCAAACACATTCATGATATCTCTGGAAGAGATTTCTGTTTACTCTCAAATCTTTTGCCTGTTAAAACATTGTTGTAATTTGAAAGAAATATCTTTGAATCCTCATTAATTCATGGTAACCAAAGTGCCTCTTCCAATCTGCCAAAGTGCCTAGCATGAGATCAGAATTTTCCATGACTTCTCATCGAAGCTGAGATTGCCAATATTTGTCTTTATATGTGGGTCTCACCCTAGCAGCTAAGTAACTAGTGGTTGAGAGCATGAAGAAAGGATCAGTGGTCACTTACTGTATTTTCCGGTGTATAAGATGGACCCCAAAAATTAACTCATTTTTCAGGGAAAACACACTTCTAAAACCAAATTCTAACCACTCATGACCTCTGATCTACTCGGATATGAACAGTATATAGCCAGTTCTTGCATATAGCAATATTTCCAGTAAATACATCAAATTGTAATAGGCTAGTATAACTGGGACACTAGGACCTGAACCAAACTCTCGCAGATACCAAATCGTCCGCCGGTAGCAATGGAGCAGGAGCAGAAGAGAATGCATATACTGTACTATTCATTCCAAACTATGCGGTTCATAATAGCCCGTAACTATTGAAAACAAAAATAAAGTGAATAAAGTATTTGTTTTTTTAGTTATGAAATATTAAATATTAAATAATGGTATGTAACTCACAGAATATCGCTGGTGGGTCTACAAAGCTTCAGTCAGACATAGTACTGGCGTCATCATCATGACAGTCATCATCATCACCATTGTCATCTGCGTCACTGTTTTCTCCCACTTGAATTACCAGCTGTTATGTTTCTGCATCAATGTCCGGTTCTTCAATGTCTCGAACATGTCGGCATCTTGAAATTCAGTCTTCGGATGTCATGGACTGACATTTCTCTTCTACCAATTGCATTGCAGGGTCCAAAGTAAAATGTACATTTTTCTTTTCCACGTGGTCTTTGAGTGACTTTCAAATTAATTCTGTGGGGTTTAAGTCGGGGTGGTAAGGTGGAAGTCCATGTTCAGAAAGAAGGGCATCAATTTTGAATGTTTTGAAAGTGGGCTTTCTGAGTTTAATCAGTGAATATAATTCTGGTTTCAGCATTTTCGAGTGAAATGGAATACCATGTAGTGTAAGCAAGTCCCTGCTTTCCTGCATGAGGAATTTGGAGTGGGGTTAGGTTCTACATTGTGGTATGTTGGTGTGCGGTGAATGAATGTAGGTCTTGTCCAAGTAGATGATTGGTCGCCCTTCTTCCCTGTACGTTGTAAGACATTGTACAGTAAATACTTCAGACGTAAATTACGGATGTCCATTTTCTCAATTAATATCTTCCAGTTATTTGCTGTTTTCCTCCATCTGAAATGTAAATCTTTCAACGCTTGCCTTAAAGCCAATTTACCTCCAGAAAAATTAATTTTGTTCTTTAGGACAGGTAATAGTGTTTTTAAAGTTGGCCTTTCCTCATTTGTTTTGTGAAATTCATTCACCGTCCTTCTAATTACACACTAGCTTATCAAAATCATCTAAGTCTGTTTTCACTTTCTTTCTTGGTCTTTTTTTGTGTAGAGTACTAAATCTCATTCCATCTTGAACACATGTCTTACCTTGTTTTACAATTCTCTTAATGCTGCTGAATGAAATTCCTGTAGCATCCGAAACACGCTGCTGAATTGCATATTTAGGGTCATCTTGGTGCACCTGTTTGAAATTCCTATGCATTCCACACTGTTTCCCTACTCTGACTGTGAATCACTTTACTACCACCAACCTTTTGCTAGAATAACTACATTCGCCTTCCATTGCTCTTATTAATGTATCACACTTCACTATTGAATGCTGTGAGGCTAACCAAGATGTTTTTACACGGTCCGTACAGTAATAACTGGCAGAGAACATCACGTGCTAAGAAGGACATGCAGGTCTAGATTACGTCATCGTAGCCTACTGCACCTTGTTTGGCTCAGGTCTTACCGATCAAGTTATAGGTAGGTCTACAATGTCTTGCGATATTGATTAAATATAATTTTTTTGTTATCAAAACCTGAATTTAAAGGGGAAAAGTAAATGCTGAATATTTAAGTGTTTCCAGGTAGGCTACTGAGAATAGAAAATTCTTATTTTACCACAGTTTTCACTATCACCACAGAATCTTAAAGCACCTGATTGACGATGATTGTTTTGTTCTGTTTTCTTTTCAATTTTATTAAATTTTTTGTTTGGGAAATGAAATAAGCTTTAATGGTTGGCAGGCTACTGTAAATGGGAGTTGTGCTATGAGCCAGCATGATCCACAGAAGTGCATCTGCAGAGCCCTAACACAGAGTCAAATGGACATGAGCAAGTTGCACTCCTTACTCATGCTATTGTGCAGTATTTCTATGAAAATGGAGCAAGAAGTCTGCTGTATGTTGCAGTTTTCCATAATCCCGCACAAAACCGAGGTTTTAATATATGTGGTACTAAAAAAATAACATGCAAAGTTAAAGAAAACATAAAATCACGAAAATATTTGGAATGCTAGGCCTTAAGTTGGGATATTTTGTACCTAATTTACAAGTAAGGAAGTGTGTCTTTTACACAAGAAAATAAGGTGAGTGATTTCTATACCCTTACTTTGATTCTAAAATTACAAAAGTAGCATTTTTAAAAAGAAAATACTTAAAAATGGTGTTTTGTCTAAATGTTGTCTAAATTGCGTTATTTGCATATAAAGTGCTAAATTCATGTAAAAATCTGTTTTATCGCAAATACGAAGTTTACATGTCCCTATCTATGGGGCATCGAAAGATTATTCACCAGTACCCGCATAGCCTCAAATCCATCGTTGTATTTCTCAGAAGCTTCCTTTTCTGATACAATTATTTTATAATATAATTCATGAAGTTCCAACATCAATGTTTCTAAATGATATAAATTTGAATTAAGTGAATTATTAAACTCAGGAGACATATCTGATGCAAGAATTCCCTTTAAGTTGTTTATCTTTTTTGTGAAACATGTTCTCACCGGTATCCTGCCTTTCTTCAGTTTATCCATATTCATTCCTTCTGTGTTTGGAAGAAATGCTGACTCAGTATTGTGTGCTGTTGTACTTAAAATTCCTGCTCTTCTCAGGATAGGAATAACAACTTTGTATAATCACGTCGGGATGTCACCAGATCTTGTAAATACTATTAATCTGACTCCATATTAACTTCTAAAACACCTGTATTTAATTAATTCGGCAAAAAGGAAGAATAGGTCACCACTTACGCTCTGCCCACTCCGGCCGAGCGTTGCTATGGCAATGGCCCGCTTCCCCACTTCAGTCCCTTGTATCAAAGCTTATGCACTAATTACCATAAACAAGGCATCCCCAATACGAAAATAACCCTTGTACCACACCATATGCACTAATTACTACCATACAAAAATAACCTTTGCATTAATTACTGCAATATGAGGCATCCCCTTGAACCAAAACGGCTCTCTAAACTTAAATAGATGAATTCTCGCTTTACACTCAAAGATCACTCGATGGCATAGTGGATAAGATGACTGGCTATGATGCTAACGGTCTCGTGTTCGAATCCCGATAGGTCAAAAATTTATAGGATAGGAATAGGTCCCTAATAGGTAGGTAGGATAAAGCATAGAGGAGAAAGAGGAAGAGAAGAGCAGAAAGGGGGGGAAGTTCCAATTTTCAAAGCTGCTAGTAGTTCTATCGTCACGTAGATGTCTCTTATTGTTTAATAGTGATTTGGGTGGACAGAGCTTAAGTGGCGACCTGTTCTTCCATTTTCCCATCAATTCAATAGAACAAAGCACATAGTATTTTAATATGCTATAAATTACAACACATACAGACTCTTCTTGTTCTGCAGCCATTCCTCTTGTTATATTACAAGCTGAAAAACTACAACAAGGTCAATCTTTAAAAACAGAAGAAACACTACATTAGTCAAAAGAAATGGTGAGTCATGTCAGTTTAAAATCTGAACAGGCCAGGATCATGGTTTTGTCAACCTCAGTGGTATGTTTTGTGGTGTCAGCTTTCAACTTTCGCAGACTTTGTTCAGAACACCCTCATTGCTCTGATGTGCTCTTTTTAACCATTCTCCCACCATTTGACTGGTCGTTTAGCTGCTTTAACATTAGCAGCTTTATCAGAGAAGAAAAAGACCATTTGCCACCACTTCAAAGACCTGGGGTCTATACCATTCCTTGCAGATGCCAACTTCAACGACTGATCAAATGATGGGAGAATGGTTAAACAAGTACATCAGAGTAATGAGGTTGCTTCAAACAGAATCGGCAGTAGTTGAAAACTCTGAGGCACGAAACATGCCATTGAGTTTGACAAAACCAAGATTCTGGTCACGGTCACAGGAACATAAGAAAGGCCATAGAGATCATCAAGTATCTGAACAACATCAATCGGGATTAGGGCCAGAAGTAATCAAGGATATGGATCCAACATCTGCACCCTAATAAAATGAGTTGGTCCTGAAAAGGACTGTTTCCCTTCCTGTATGTCTCGACCAATCACAGTAAAGTATGTGAAAGTAAGATCTGATTGGCTAAATTTTCCTATATATACAGGAGTCTTTTTCACAGTAAGTTGCAGTAGCCTTGATAAAGACCACAGCAAGATGGTCGAAACATTGGCAGAGAGTCACAGATACCCAGACGCCAAGAACATTTGATGATTAACAGATATATTCGCTAATATTTTGTACTATCCAAATTTATTGAATTGACTAGATCAACTAAAGGATTTTAGCATCACACAATGACATTTCTTTAACTACTTCACCTTCTACACTGCATAGGCCTGACTTACTTCTTTGAACTATTTATGTTCAAAATTCTTTATAGTCAAATTCTCACAACTTCCACTACCTTACCAAAATTGTAATACATTTCTTAACTAGAGCTTTACCGCTCCCACAGGCCTATTTCAGCCTTTCAACCCGAGCTATACACCTCTCACTGGCCTATTTCAGCCTAACTTTAAACTGGTTATTTCAGCCTAACTTTAAACACATTCTTTTTCAGCCTCACTTTAAATACAGGCCTATTTCAGCCTAACTTTAAACACAGGCCTGTTTTAGCCTAACCTTTAACACAGACTTATTTCACTCTAACTTCAAACACAGGCCTTGTTGTGCCTAACTTTGAATGAGAGCTTTCTGCTCCCACAGGCTTTTTTCAGCCTAATTTTTTACCCTCTTACAGGCCTATTTCAGCCTAACTTTACATTCTATTAAGAACCTAACTTAACCCAAACCCTCTAGGCTGACTTCCTTATTTTACACTAGCAGGCCATCAATGGAACCCACCTAAAGGAAAAAGCTTTGCACATCTCCACCTAACTTTAAACACAGGCCTATTTCAGCCTAACTTTACAATCTAATAAAGGGATTAACTTTAACTTAAACCGTCTAGGCCGACTTCCTTATTTTACATACAATATCTTAGGATTGTTCTTTTAATCTTTCACAGAATGAGTACTACTGTTCATTCTAGTGACTATTTTTCTTCCGAACTGTTCATTAACCTAAATCTTTCTAAGTTTGTTTAACAATAATGTTTACTTAGCCGCTGATGCAATTCATCTCCACAACGTGTACATAGAGAAAGGCCATACTGCCTCATCCCAGTCTTCATTGAACACAGCTGCATCTCTGTAGTTTTTGCCCGATGTCCCGATTGGCAGTCTTGGGGATACAGCTTGCTCCATTCTCAGCTCCTCATAGACCCATACCCTCCTTACCATGTACACAGCTCATGTACGTCCTCTTATATCGCTGCTTCAGTGCTTCTCGAAGGTGTGGATGCCTTCCATCCTCCTACAACGTATACAGCTCACATACGTCTCTCCTACATTGCTGCTTCAGTGTTTCTCGAAGGCATAGGTGCCTTCCGTCCCCTTATGTAATGGGGTACACAACTCATGAGCGTCCACCTTACATCGCTGTTAGTTTGCAACTCCTGTCTTCAAGTTTCATCTGTCTTACCACTCGGCTCTTACATCGCAGACTTGACTTCTTTTTACATCCTAGGTCTGTAACATAAGTTAGTGGCAAACAGACACAAATCTTCCAGATTCTTCCCGATATTATAGTGTTTGTGCTCATGCGGGTTTCTCAAACCACAACATCACAAATTTCTATTAGCTGTCATCTCACAGAGTTATTGATTTTCACCATCTACCTCAACGAGTGGGTTTCACCTATGTAACACCGTTACATTGTGTTTTTATAATATTTAAAATACTGTGAAAAGTTTTATTTCAGCAAATAATGCCTGATTATATGCCTACAAGTAATTGCTATCTTTTTTAATTATTGAGATTTTGGTTACCGTTATCCCCATGACCCCCAAAGAGTTATCCCATCCATCTATAGAAGAATAGGACTATAAAATGGAATGGGTGCGAAACTTAATAAAAGTTAATGCAATATTTCAGCCTGTAAGTAAAACATATACATACAGTAAAATACCAGTATGACAAAATTTTGATTATTACAAAATTATGTATTGGCCCCTTCTCTTTTCCCTATTTAATATGTGTTAAAACATTTCATTATAACAAATTTAGAACTTTCAGTATAACAAATTTAGAACTTTCAGTATAACAAAATAAAATTTTGCTTGTTTTTCTGTATATAATTTTATTTTTTCTGGCGTATGCTGTGTAAAATTGCCTCAGGGAGAGATATTAATGCTAATGTTGAATGCTGAATGGAAAAAGCTTAAAGAAGAAATAATAATCGCTAACTGCTTTAGAAAAGCTGAAGTGAAGTGCTAGATGATGTAGAAAGAGACGAGAACTGGAAGTGTTTTTGTGAAAACTAAGATGGGCCTGCAAGGGTGAATCTTAATGACTATGTCAGTGTGGACTGTGATGTGATAGTGTAACAAGAAATCACAGATGATGGAATTGTGGCAGACATTTTGAGTGATGGAAATCCGTGTGATGATGAGGTTGAAGAGGAAGTTGTACGACACAGTAATCAACAGAGTTTGACTCTTGTGCAGGCAACATATGGCACATAGACTTCAAGATTTTCTTCTGTCACAAAGCAGAAAACCAGATTCCAAAATTCATCTGCAGTGGTTGGTGACTATTTGGAGTATTTCAAAAAAATTAAGTCCAGAACATTGTACACCTGTAAATTTTCAGTATAACAAAATTTCACTATAACAAATTCATTTCTGAGGTCTCCTAAATTTTGGTATAATGGTATTTTACTGGTAGTGCTTTTCACATGCAATGTGGATGGACAGTCACAGTACAGTGAGAGGGAGAGTGAGAATGCTTGTATTAAATCTGCTATACTGCGTACTGCAGTTTCTCCACAACCAAAATCACTAGCTTATTTCTGTTAGACAAATTTTTTAATAATATAACCACAAATGTAATTTACAAAAAAAGGAAGAAAGCCTGGATTTCATTTTCTGTATCTCGGAGTATTTAATTTGTGTTTTTTTTTTTCCCCCACAGCCTAGAAATCGTGGTGGTCGCCTTCCTTTAACAAAAAATTCTGGTAATCGAAGTTCAACACCTCTACTTGTCAGCAAACAAGGCAAACATCGTAGCTCAGGGGGAAAGGGGGGTGGTAATCAGGGAGCAGGAGGACCTAGGCGAAGAAGAACAAGATGTAAAAAGTGTGAAGCTTGTCAACGAAGTGACTGTGGTGAATGTTCATTCTGCTTGGATATGGTCAAATTTGGAGGTTCTGGTCGAGCGAAACAAACTTGCATCATGAGGCAGTGCTTACAGGTATATGCATTTTTCTTTCTGCTTGGAATCCAAGCAGCTGTCCAGCTCTCTCTATTCTGCTGGCATTTCCTTATATATATATATGTGTGTATATATATATATATATATGTATATATATATATATGTGTGTATATATATATATATGTATATATGTGTATATATATATATATGTATATATGTGTATATATGTGTATATATATTGTATATATGTGTATATATGTGTATATATATTATGTATATATGTGTATATATATTGTATATATGTGTATATATATTATGTATATATGTGTATATATATTGTATATATGTGTATATATGTGTATATATATTATATATATATATATATGTATATATATTATATATATATGTGTATATATATTATATGTATATATATATATGTGTGTGTATATATATATATATATGTATATATGTACTTGTTCACATGTTATAAATTGTGGTAGATATGTTTTTAAAAGTATTTAAAACCGTTCTGATATATATCAAAGGGATGTATTAACTTGCATTGTCAACAGAAGGCTCCATATAGTGTAGTATTGCAATATATTGTACAGTGAGTCCCATGCAAGAGTTGGCCAATGACGCGGGTTTCTGTGTCACGGCGAGCACAGCTCCAACTCCCGAGCGATCGGGTGAAATATCTACGCTAATAAAGCCGCGATCGGTGTAATGATTCAGGTTCTCACATTTACCGTTAAAATTACAATGAAAATAACCACGTACCTCAACACAAGAGATGTTGGAAATGTTCTCCTCTTGCATACGCACAACACTGGCACCTTTTTAGGGAATTTTCTTTCACGTGCGTAAGTTCAGCTTCCGAGATCTTGTGATACTGTCTTTAAGTTCTTCTAACAATAGCCTGTATGACTATTATTTATGGGGAACTTGAAAAATTAAGTGTAATAGGTCAATTCCCCACACATTAGAACATCAGAAGAGAAATTAACTCTATCTCGGAAGCTGAACTTACACGCGTGAAAGAAAATTCCCTAAAAAGGTGCCAGTGTTGTGTGTATGCAAAAGGAAAACATTTCCAACATCTCTTATGATGAGGTGCATGGTTATTTTCATTGTAATTTTAACTGTATTTCTGAGAACCTGAATCATTACACCGATCGTGGCTTTATTAGCGTAGATATTTCATCCGATCGCCCGGGAGTTGGAGATGTGTCCGCCGCGACACAGAAACCCGCGTCATTTGCCAACTCTTGCGTGGGACTCACTGTACTAAAATGTGGTAACTCCGCCTTGTCAATATAAAAGTCTTTAAAATATTAAAATCAAGTATATTTGAACCAACTTGTGGTCATCCTCAGTGATAACATTTTAGTACAATTAAAATAAGTCAGTATGGCTCTGTTTTATGAACATTGTCGTTATGTTATCTTATGGTATACTAAAATATTTTCAGAATCAACTTTAACTTTTTCCTGATATCTGTGGCTGTTTTTGGGTGTGCATCACATTTTGGAAGTATAGGCCTACAGTTTACACCCAGTTATTAACTTTTTATTTTTTCTTTCTTCCTTTCTTTTTCTGACAAAAGTTTGTTAATAATATAGTATAATGGCAACCTTTTCAAAATTATGCATATGGACCATAATTTAATTTAATTTTAATTTTTTGGCCTTCATAGGACCACTTTAGTCAGGTTTCTGGTTGAGGTTTTTCTTCTTTTTGTCAGCCCAGTACTTCTTCATCCTTTCTGACCGCAATTTTCTTTCTGCTTCTGGAACTACTCTTCCTATTCTCTGTTTGTTGATTTTCATCTGTAGTGTAGTGTGTTTGTCTTTCAATATCTTGAGTGTGTCTGTCTTGTATATTAAATCCTCTACTGTAATATGTAGCTCTGCCATATCTTCCTTAAGTTCTGTAATCCATCTTATATTTTTCTTACTCTTACTCTTCCATAATTTTTCTATTATTTTTCTGCTAATTCTATTTTCTGGTGTCCGTAAAATATGTCCCAAAAATGATATTCGTTTTTTTTTTTCATTGTACTTGTCACTGGTTCTATTTCTTTATATACTGTTTCATTAGAAGCTAGTTTCCAGACTCCATTTACTTGGTAATTTTTGTTTAAACAGGTTCTTACTATTCTCCTTTCTACCTTGAGTACTCTATCTATTGCAACTGTGTTAGTTGTTTTGAATAGTGTTTCACATGCATACGTGATTTGCGGTTGAGTCACTGTTTTATAATGTTTCAATTTGGTTGCTATTGAGAGGCACTTTTTATTGTATGTATTCTTGGTAACATGCTGTGCTCTAACCAGTTTATCTATTCTATTTTGCCATGCTGGTTTCTCATTCATGTTGTAAGTGATTATTTCACCTAAATATTTCAATTTTTCTACAATTTTTATTTCTTGGCCTCCCACCTCAATTTTGTTTGCTAGCGGCATTTGAGTTAGCATTATTTCTGTTTTTTCAAATGAAATTTTTAAACCAATATTTTGGGGTATTTCATGCAGAGACTTAATTTGTCGTTTTGCTTCCTGAATATCATTGACCAGAAATGCTAGATCATCGGCAAATCCTAAACAATTTAACTGTATATTGTCCTTTTGGGTTCCAATTTTTATATTTTTCGGATTGTTTCTGTACCATTCCCTCATAACGTACTCCAATGCACAGTTAAAAAGAAGAGGGGACAGACCGTCGCCCTGTCTCAGACCAGTTGTTACCAAGAAAGGTTCAGAAAGTTCTCCTCTGAACTTTATTTTAGAAATTGTATTAGTTAGAGTAAGTTCCACCAATTTGATTAGCTTTGGGTGAAGACCGAAATGTCTTAAAATTTTTATTAATGATGATCTATGGATGGAGTCATATGCTTTCTTGAAATCTATAAATGTTATTGACAGAGGCTTGTTACGTTTTTTGTAATATGCCATGACTAATTTCAAAGTTATTATTTGTTCAGTGCAACTTCTCCAAGGTCTGAAGCCTCCCTGGTATTCACCTAACTCTTGATCTAGTTGTTCTTTAATCCGATTATATAGTATTTTTGAAAAAATCTTGTAAGTGCAGTCTAGGATGGAAATACCTCTATAGTTATCTGGATTGCTTCTATCCCCTTTTTTATGAAGTGGGTTAATTATTGCTGTGGACCATAATATATATATATATATATATTTTTTTTTTTTTTAATGATCACTTCCCTTACAGCTCGCAATTAAATTCTCATCTTTTTTCCTTCATTATATTCATTGTATTGTGGTGAAACTTTTTTTTCTCATTTGGCAGCCTATAAAAGTAAGTTATAGTTAAGCCTATAATAATAAGTTATATTATTATTATTATTATTATTATTATGATTATTATTATTATTATTATTACTACTATTATTATTATAGTTATTATCATCATCATCATCCATCCGTCATCAACAAATATTTCATTAAGCTAGAACCAACGAAATATAGTAGAAAGGAGTAGAGTAATTCTGAAATCTATCAAAATTGCTGGTTATCCAAGTTGTGCAGAGCATTTTGGTCAGATTGATTTGTTAATTGGTATTGCTAGCTGTTGTGTTTCTAATCCCTTTAATGCAAAACAAAAGTAGAAAAAAGCATACTTTATGTCATTTTGTTTCAAATTTCAGCCAATGTTGCCAGTTACTGCAGCCTGTGCTAGTTGTGGGCTTGATGGATGGGGCCAACAACCTGTAATTCCTATACAGAAAATGAACAGAGAAATTCCTAGTTCTCTTATGGAATGTAGCGTGTGCTATGAGATAATTCATCCTGACTGTGTTGCCAAAATCGTGAGTATTATTATTATATACGGTACTCATATACGGTACTTATAAGTGTTGTAGAGGCATGTGAATATAGCTGTACTTTCACTGAAATAAATTGAGTAATACATCTGTAATACATCTGACTTTCAGTGCCCTGGAATGGATGGAATAGTTAATGAGGACTTGCCAAACAGTTGGGAGTGTCCCAAGTGCTGTAAAGAAGGAAAGAATGTTGAATATAGAGTAAGTTTTTTATCAGTTTGATTTCTTAGGTTTGCCAAGTGGTATTTGTGATTTTTGGTGTAGGCTATTCTATAAAGTATCTGTTTTTACATTACACATTTTATTGAACATATCTCAGTGCTCCTTCCCCCATTTATCAGGTTTCATGTATCTTCCTCCAGGTATAAAAATGTATTTAGAAAATAATTATTATTCAGATTTTTACTTCCTCTGCCCATACCATAGGTACTATAGGTAGAGGAAGTATTGTTTTCGACCCCAAAATTCGAAGTTGAGTTTTTAGCATATATACGCGTTTCAAGGTCCCCTGAATCCAAAAATACTATTTTTGGAAACATGTCTGTGTGTCTGTCTGTCTGTAAACACTCTAGCTCCAAAACGGAAAATTGTATAAAAACAAAATTTCGTATTTGGGTCAGGTACCTTCTGAAGATGTGAGGATAAGATTGGCGACTATTTTCCCTTATTTTTAAGGGGACTTTACATGAAGAAATTTTCGTTTTTTGCGATTTTCTCGAAAACGGCTCTAACGATTTTCTTTAAAATTTGCACATGTGTTCCTTTTACTGAGAGCTAAAACTTTTATTTGAAACTTTTTTCCGAAAAAATTCTCTGAGGGTAGTTACAAGCCACCCACTGTTTGTAGAAAGTTTGTCTTGCGTGATGAACAACTGAATACGCGCTCTTTCACGGCCTCTTATTCTATATAAGAATGTGAAGTGAGAAAGATGTATTGTTGGCCATGCATAGAGTAAAGAAGTATCTGAGGGAAATATTCGATAAATTTCGGAAATTATTCTTTACGGTGGAAAGTTCAATAAACGTCTGCAGTCACTTTTTTTTTAAGTTTGTTATATAGCCTGGGCTTTTAGTCGCATCATTGAAAGAAGAGGTATTTATATGATAATTAGCGTAAAATTGTGTCTTGCGATTCTGTACAAGGATATGTGAATACTGCTAACTTTTATTTGGGCAAAGGAAGTTATGTGACTTTCACATCAGATTTTTTAATGAAGAAATGCATTATGTTAGTGGATTATGTGATTAATAATAATGGTTCTACAAGTTTTTTTTATTTTGGCAGTAGGTTTATAAATCATATGTTTTAATTAAGGTTTCATACTAAAATAGAGTTTTATTTAATATAATTAAGTAACATATTCAGATAAATGTTTTATTAATGTTTGATAGGTAGAGTTCTTTGTATATAACAGCTTAGGCTTGTTTATTTTTGTTTTTAGTGATAAAATTAAATGATTATTCTGATGTCAAGATTATGTTATCTTGATATATTTTAAGATGTTACATACCATTTGGGGGCTGTATTAGACCATGGGCTGCCAATATGTAACCCGCCCCCCCCCCCCCCCCCCCCCGTGGGAATTTCCGACACATATATATTTTTGTTGGTATTGTCATCTAGTTTGAGATTTTAGTTGTTTGCCCCTTATCAATTACAGCATTTAGCCGAAAACACCGGAAATCCGCAGAAAATGAATTTGTTTTAATTTTTCATTGTTTTTGCTCCTAATATTCCCAGGGAATTTCTGACTCACACATTTTTGTTGGTATTGGCATCTAGTTTAATGTTTCAGTTGTTTGCCCCGTACAAATTACAACATATCCCCGGAAAACCACGTATATACGGAGAAAATTGCTATGTTTTATTTTTTAATCTTTGTTCTTTGCACCTAATATTCAAAGGGAATTTCTGACTTACATGTTTTTTGTTGGTATTACCATCTAGATTAAGGTTTCAGTTCTTTGCCCCTTATCAATTACAGTATATCCCCGGAAAACACCGAAAACCACAGAAATCCGGAGAAAGGGACTTCGTTTAATTTTTTAAAAATCTTTGTTCTTTGCTCCTAGTATTCAAAGGGAATTGGTGAATCATATGTTTTTGTGTTGGTATTCCCATATAGATTAAGGTTCCAGTTGTTTTCCCCTTACCAATTACAGCATATCCCCGGAAAACCACGTATATAAGGAGAAAATTACTATGTATTATTTTTAAAATCTTTGTTCTTTGCTCCTAATATTCAAAGGGAATTTATGATTCGTATATTTTTTGTTGGTATTGCCATCTAGATTAAGGTTTCAGTTGTTTAACCCTTATGAATTATAGCATATCTCCAGGAAACTCCGAAAACCACGGAAATCCGGAGGAATTGACTTTTTAAAATCTTTGTTCTATGCTCCTATTATTCCCAGGGAATTTCTGACTCATATGTTTTTTTGTTGGTATTGCCATCTAGTTTAAGGTTTCAGTTCTTTTCCCCTTACCAATTACAGCATGACAAAGAATACTGGAAAAAATCCTGATGATGAAGGCAATTGAAAACCTGGCAGAACACACTTCATATTCTAATTTGACATCTGTGAATGATAATTTATCTTACCAAACCTTCCACAGTCACTACCAAACTTTCTTGACTGAAGTTAGAGAAGGGACATTCGGTAAAACAGCACAATTTTGGAGTGGTAATATGGACAAAGTGTCATTGATTTTGAGATTTCAGCCAGCAACTAAACAAAACAACTTTGACCTACACTTGGCATGTTTAGAAGATATGATTCCCCTTTTCTTTGCATGTGACCATCACAATTATGGCAGATATCTCGGAGTCCATATACTCACCCTTTTGAACCTGCAAGGGACACACTTGAAGCAGAAGAATTACTTCGCAATAACAGTTTCAGTGACCGTAGATCACAAGTTCCGAGTTCTAGAAATTCTGTGGTTTTCCGGGTGTTACGGGGATATGCTGTAATTGATAATGGGCAAACAGCTGAAACCTTAATCTTGATTACAATGCCAACAAAAAAAAATATGTAAGTCAGAAGTTCCCTGGGAATATTAGGATCAAAGAACAAAGGTTTTTAAAAAATTAAAACGAACTCATTTTCTTCGGATTTTTCAGGTTTCCGGAGTTCTCCGGGCATATGCTGTAATTGATAAGGGGCAAACAACTGAAACCTTAATCTACATGGCAATACCAACACAAAACCATATGAGTCACCAATTCCCTTTGAATACTAGTGGCCAAGTGCACCGACCCCGATTAGTGTAATCAGCGTTTATAATTTCTTCCTAACCTATGATTAGGGAAAGTTATGGAGCATCAACCTCGATTAGTGTCGAAATCACCGATTACCGTTGATTAAACTTAAACAGTCAAAATCGGGCGGTTACTGAAGCTAAACAATGATTAGCAGTTTGCTGAAATGGCGGGGGTCGACTGCAAACAATAGATGAGACTTTCTTCTTCTCATATTTCTCTTTTTAGACGAATTAGGTCTAGATATTAATGTCATCAGTATCATAATACCATTTTTCCGAACTGTAAGGTACAATAAATATTATATAAACACATCTCATAGACCTACAAAGACGGTTTTAAGTCTCGAAGCACCGGTTCACATTGCCCATATTCAAGCAATATTCCTAACTTCGTTCTTGGCTGAGTGGTTATAGTACTGAGCTGTGGTGCAGGAGGTCGCATGTTCAAATTCCGGTCGCGGCTAATTTTTTTTATCATAATATTTTTAAGTTTAATTAGTGTACCGGTACTGTATGAAATTTTAAGAATTCACTGTCAGTAATAAATAATAATAATAATAATAATAATAGTAATAATAGTAATAATAATAATTTTATTTCGTCCCTGTATCAAATACAGACATGATGTTGGACATGTCCGAAACTTACAATCTGAATTATACAATAGTTATACAATAGATATACAATAGAGATACATGCTAAGGCTCTCCATTTCATAGTTCTTCTATCCTGTAGAGTGCTTTTGCATAGGTATTATTTAAATTTATTGGCGAATTTTGTCCCGATACACTGTTTTATACTGTCTGGTAGTTTGTTATAAAATTTTACCCTGATTACGTATGGATCCCTTTCCGATGCTTTTTTATTGTGCCCTATTGTGTATAAGTTCTTTCTTGATCTTGTGTCGTACTGATGTATCTCTTTTATTGTGACATTCATTTTTTTTTTTACAAGAAAAATTACCCTGAATATATAATATATATATTATAAGGATATTGCAGTTATTACTGCCCTGTATAATTCTTGGTGAATAATTATATGAGGTATTGAGAGATAATTCATGAAGTTTTATTCAGTAGACTGCAGTCTGAATCATTATGACAGTTTATTATATTATATAAAGACAGTGGGCGTGAATTTTTAAAATATTATACGGTAAACTGTATTTTCGTTTTTAAAATATTACAAAAGAAAAAAAATACAGACACAAAGCAGTAGCAGCGCATTCTATAAAGTCTTATATGGAACACTGAATTTCAGTTTTTAAAATATTCTGAAAGCAAAATATATATATTAGGCAGTGAAGTCTTAACATGTTAAACGGTACAGTGTATTTATGTTTTTAAAATATATGAAAGCAAAACAAAAGAAAAAACAAGGCTATGACAGTGTATTTTTGAAATGCAAGTATTCATGATATAAAAGCCAAAGAAAACACAATGTATAGACGGTGACTTTGAAGAGAGTTATTGTATCTGGAATATCTTGAACGGAATGAAAACGAGCGAAGAAATTTTATAGTGCAGCGAGGAAATCCTTTCGAAGAACTTTCCTAACTGTATTGAGGTATTATGCTACCTGATCATTCAATATTGTTGTAGGGGACATTGGAAATATGCTCAGAACTGCAGCTCGAATTATACATGATGAAAGCAATGCAATAACCTCACTGACTCGCCGATACATAATAATATGCTTCCCTACATCACAGGCAGAGCAGAGAATATCCTCGCTCCTCCATGGTGTCTTGTTGTTAACTTCTTCTTCTTCTTCCTCTAGGTAATGGCCTCGTTAACAGAAGAATGCGTTCATTATACTCCGCTCGCTTTCCGATTTTATGCTCTGTGTTTAAACAAGCCGCCAGCTAAACACAGTTCCGTAAACAGAGATTAGGAATGGTGCTCCACATTTCTTTTTAATCATGTTTAAAATCTTAAACGTGTGTAGGTAAACACTGTTTAACCAAATCTTAATCACTGTTGATGCACTTGGCCATAGGAGCAAAGAACTAAGACTTAAAAAATTAAAACAAAGTCATTTTCTCCGGGCTTCCGTGGTTTTCGGAGTTTTCTGGGGATTTGCTGTAATTGATAAGGGGCAAACAACTGAAATCTTAATCTACATGGCAATACCAACACAAAACCATATTAGTCACTAATTCCCTTTGAATACTAGGAGCAAAGAACTAAGGTTTAAAAAATTAAATCAAAGTCATTTTCTCCGGGCTTCCGTGGTTTTCAGAGTTTTCTGGGGATTTGCTGTAATTGATAAGGGCAAACAACTGAAACCTTAATCTACATGTCAATACGAACACAAAACCATATGAGTCACCAATTCCCTTTGAATACTAGAAGTGAAGAACTAAGATTTAAAAAAATAAAACAAAGTAATTTTTTCCGGGTTTCCGTGGTTTTCGGAATTTTCTGGGGATTTGCTGTAATTGATAAGGGGCAAACAACTGAAACCTTAATCTGGATGGCAATACCAACAAAAGAACATATGATTCAGAAATTCTCTTTGAATATTAGAAGCAAATAACAAAGATTTAAAAAATAAAACATTGTCATTTTCTCTGTATAAAAGTTGTTTTTCGGGTTTTCCGGGGATATATTGTAATTTGTAAGGGGCAAACAACTGAAAACTTAAACTAGATGACAATACCAAGAAAAAATATGTGAGTCAGAAATTCCCTGGGCATATTAGGAGCAAAAAACAAAGAAAAATTAAATCAAACTCATTTTCTCCAGATTTCCGTAGTTTTCTGGGGTTTCCGGGTAAATGCTGTAATTGATAAGGGGCAAACAACTAAAGACTTAAACTAGATGGTAATACCAACAAAAAATATGTGAGCCAGAAATTCCCTGGGCATATTAGGAGCAAAGAACAAAGAAAAATTAAAACAAACTCATTTTCTCCGGATTTCCGGGGTTTCCGGGTAAATGCTGTAATTGATAAGGGGCAAACAACTGAAAACTGAAACTAGATGGCAATACCAACAAAAAAATATATGTGTCGGAAATTCCCACGGGGATGGGGGGTATACAGTAGCCTACGCTCTATATATATATATCTGTAGTAAGCCGCGAAATAACACAAATTTTATAAATAAAACCATAAACGTCATAATCTGCAAGACATAACCAATTTTTGGTATTTTTTCATTTTTCCCTATATACTGGTACGTGTAGGCCTGTTGCATAGCTCATGCACAATGTGCGTATCCATTGTGGTGCAACTGTACTCAGTGACGCCATTTGAAAAAAGATCAAGGAAGCTTTGTTCCAGTAAGGATAGTCTTTTTAACTAACTGTAGTTATTTTGCCCTAACTTCTACTACCCACCCTATGGATTATAATAGTGCGATGGTTCGCAAATTTTTGGGATCAACCATAAAACTGAAACAAGTTGTTTCGTAAAACTTTTTGGAAGAGTAGCAGGCATTTTCTTGTTCTGTTGAACACATGCCATCTTATAGTAGTAGTAGTAGTAGTAGTAGCAGCAGCAGCAGCAGCAGCAGCATGTCCTATGTCCTACATCTTTAGTGACTTTAAAAAATAAAAACACAAAATACCACATTTTTAATTTTAAAACGAATCCTAGATAACAAAAGTCCCTGTTTAACCATCATGTGTGAAAACTTAAAAAGTAGAGCTTTAACACTACCCAGCATGATTTTGGCGGCAAACCATCTAATAAGTGATTTTAACTAAACAAAAAGCAACAAAAAGTACAAGTAATTTACAAACAGTATGCTTAGACTGTTTCCGTTGTTCACTATAGATAGTTTTCCTTTGTCATCTCAAAAACAGAGTGGGATTTCTCAAATGACCGATTCTATTGTCTACTGGAATCTAAAAAATAGAAGTATCAAGACTAGTAGCGACAAGACGAAATAGCATGATATTTGCACAGGTGTGCAATCTGTGATATTTACAGTAATTGTGAATTAATCTTGCGTTTAAACATTATTCAATATTAACACAATAACTGCTACAACTGCATGAAAACACAACACAATCTTTGTTATCAACTCCAAGTTGGGAACTGCTGACTAGGCAATTCCATAAATAAAACCTACTTTTACAGGAAAAATGTCGTCAGTACAGGAGAGGGTGTAAGGATTTGTTAAGTTCAGGGTATGGCCTTGTGCAGGTTACTACTCTACTTTGTTATACTCAAGTAATAATTGTGCAATGGTTTTGTTGAGCTGGGTATTTTATAGTACTTCGCTGGGATATCAAAGCAATACTACATGAATGTATGTATATGAGGCCATACAGGATCTCTTAACCACATTCAAGAACGTGAGAAGAATAGACACATGTAAACTATACAAATGTATCAACTCAGGTGTTCCTTTATTCATGATAAGATCAGACATAACTACCATTGAGATAAATTAACTGAAGTAACTGTGAACGCCAGGGACATCAAATTTCTTCTTCTTCTTCTTCTTCTTCTTCTTCACTTCACGGTTTAGGCGAAACGCCTGTTCTATATTCACAGCAACTCTTCCCATCTTTTCTTGGGTCGTCCTGTATCTCGATGTCCTGATAGTCTGTATTGGTATGCTAATCTTGGTAATCTTGTTTGTTCCATACGATATAAGTGTTGTTTCCATTTATTTCTATATTGTTGTATTTTATCATATTGGGAATATATCTGTAATTCATTTCGTATTTGATCTAGTCTTGTGCAACCTTTAGTCCTTCTCAAGAAAGTCATTTCTGCACTCTGTATTCTACTATTAATTTTCTTATTAGGTATCCATGTTTCAGTACCATAGAGAAGTAAGGGAACAGCCATTGTTTTATAAAATTTTATTCTTGTTTTCCGCCTTAATGTCCTATGAATTGTTCCACATATCTGTTGAAATTTTGACATCTTTATATATATGTCTCTGTGTTTCAATTCCTGTAGTAAATGTGCAACCCAGATATGTAAAATGTGATACTTGTTTTGTAGTTTTATCTTCCAAAATTATTTTTGATCTTACAGGCCATTTTCCTAGGAATGCTATCACTTTAGTTTACATACATTATATTCAAGAACATTATCTAGGCCCATGAAAAGAAAACTCTAAGAAGTGAAATGATGTGCCCACTAGGCTATATAAGTTAGATTAACTTCTGGAATCTGCCCGGAAAACAGAAAACAAGCTTGAGATTGACCATAATAATAACAGCAACTTGTAATAAGAGAGAGAAACAATAATATAACAGTAGTAATATATTTAATGGATCAACTAAATAATTTTATTTCGTACTCAAAAGGGACATAGCTGACGATCTTTTCTTTTGTAATATGCCTTAGGCAACATGGCGGCTTTTAGAACTCGTGACCTTGACCTTACAGGTCGCCCCCACATAAGAAATTCTTAGAATAAATATATTTCTCTCTCAAACTAGAAAACCTATTACTTCTGAGTTTATTAATGAGTACCATATTTCACCGCATAATCGTCACATTTTTAGGCCTTTTTTCCCCCGTGTGAAAACACACGAGGAAAGACTGGAACTTAACATGTATTAACCTACTATAGATATATCATACAATGAAAGAAAAAAGTATTATTAAACTGCCTACTATTATTTACAGTTACTTACAGAGTTAATTAAACTGCATGTGCAATGAAATTATGTCAATCATATCAATTTGGGGAAAGACGATCAATCTGAAATGAAGTTAGAATTACTTTGTGTTAGTGTGTTTACCTGTAAATATTACGATTGTGAAAATTTATTGGACATGAGATCTTGAAATGTAACTACATAGGCCTATTATTAATGAATTTCATCTTCAGACAGGGTTAAAGTGCTACGACAAGGGTTTTAAGGTGGACACTCTTTCAGTTTTATAACTACATAGGCCTATTTCTACAACATTTTTTAAAATTCTTCTTTGTCCAATGATTTTCGGCTGGAGCCTGTATAGTGCGTCTTTAATGCATTGTCTTCCCCTCCTGTTGCATCACTATCTTCAGATCCACACCTCGTGCAGTCTGTTGGAAATCCCATCTTCTTGAAGGTCTTTACAATGATTTTTTCATGAGAGATGTGGTTCCAACTTTAAATTACACATTAATTAATGTGTCCCAATGATGTGCGCTGTTGATTGTGATTGCTATTTTATTTTGCACCAGTCTCGTACAAGTTTTTCGTTTACTAAACTCTCTTGTTTCCATTTTCTTCCGCGAATGCTATTACTTGCATATTAAAACTCGCAGTATAATCCCTTTTTCTCAAGCAAGCAAGTGTAGTGTATTGAAACTGACCCAAATGGTGTTACTGCAATTTCACGTGATTTTCCACCCCTACCACTTTCTATTGTGTCAAGCTCGCCGGTCAGCACATTCCTTAACCTTGAATGCATTGGGTGGAGGATAACGGTGCTCTAGATTGCAGTGGTGGCATATCAGTTGTAAATTTCTGAATCATCATGAAAGTTGGACTATAGTTATAGGACATGACTTACATTAGAACGTAAACACTATTTACAGGTATGTACATAAAAAAAAAAAAAGAATTAACAAATTTATTTAATGTTTTATTCAGCCTATTCAGAGGAAGAAAGCGCTTTCCTCAGTTTGATCATCTTGAAATTCTGGTATTCTGCTGCTGGTTTCCCGAGTTTCGAAGATGTGACAGTGTGTATCAGCGTAAAATGAATGTAGATACATAACAAAATGGTAGGAGCTTGAAGTTCAGTCCATTGGTACCTTATACTGTAGGCCTATACTTATAAGTAAGGTTCGGATGTTTATGACATGTCATATTTTTATCCTGACCTCCATTCTTACAGTTACATGAATTTCACAATTGTTATCCTAATCGGAACGTTTTTATTCCGCATATAAAGTCATATTTTGGTCATTATTTTGGTCATTTTCATGGTTTTGGTCATATTTGCAATTTAACATTATATTTCAGATATAAATTCGGTATGCAATATGTGCACTAAATTGTCGACTTAATTTTTTCCAAAAAAGAGTCGTGAATATTTTGGTTTTACTGTAACTGAAATGTGAAGGGACAATAACAAGTAATAGCACAATTACCTCTTCCTCCTTGTTGTTAACAACTTCCAATAGACATGTTTTTAAAATATCTTCAGTTCACATTTGCGGTGGTATGTGGAAACATTAACAGATTAGAAGTTCTTTAGAAGCAAAACTGTAAATCACCTGTAAGTTTGTTAAAAAGTGATTGTCTGATTGAATTGATGTGATGTAATAATTTAGCCTCTTTAAACGTTTTAAATTGGATCGTTTGTTATTAGAAAATACATTCTTTTATGAGGTGATTTTTAGGGTTTTTGGGTCATATTTAGTCATTTTTAAGGTCATATTTGCAGTCATATTTTCCATTTTTTTAGGTCATACACATCAGAACCCGGCTAAAGCCGTTTCAACGAGCCTAGTGCCCCTGCTCTTGCCATATATTTTAACAATAATCTCATGTAAATCACAAAAATAAAAAAAATCTCAACAACTAGTTCATAAATAAGTTGCTTATTGGTATTTATTGTTGATTTAACAAAATAAAGTAAGGATTTAAAAAACAATGTGACAAGACTTAAGTAAAGCTCCAGACACATGGACTGATATGTCAGCTGGCAATGAGTGAATGAGAAAATGCCTCAAGCTGATATGTCAGACATCTTATTTTTCATAGTAAACTATTCTAGAGGATTCAAAAACATATTGGGTTTTGCCATCTTAAAACAAAAAAATCAACATTTTTTTGACATATTGGGTTCTGCCTTAGCACCACAGATTTATTACTAAATAATTTACACTACCCAAGACAGGAAGTAGTAACTTACATGAATATTGAAGAGAAAAATCCCTCCCTACATCAGGATTTGAGCTCTTGACTTTCGGCATTCTGTGCCAATGGTCTACCTGCTGAACTAGTCGGAGTTTGAATTATGGTTGCAAGTGGAATCCCTCTCCTGTGCTTACCCTAATGGTCTACTGCATTTAGGTCCGATGGTATAAACATTATTGACTGGAGATCAATTATGATCAAAGTTCAGAAAATGATCTGAATTCAGACTGAAGTCACTGATCTAAGATCAGCTAATCAGAGTTCAACTTTGATCCCACTTCATATATGAGCGCTTGGCAACATCTTAGAAACAGCTGAGTATTGCGAGGCGAGGGCACTGTTACTCTGTTCTCTTTCGTATTCAGACTGTTGTGTGAAAGGAAAGGAAAATATGACCAAAATTATTCAGAAAAGGAATAATTCCCCTAATTTTTCCAAGGAGGACAAGGATGTCCAGATTGAAATTGTCTTGGTAAAATATAAAAACCTTATAGAATCCAAGAAAATGGATGCATTAACATCCGTGCAAAAGCAAATGATTGGAAAAATGTTGCCCCTGATTTCGGTTCTTCCAATCTAGATCGGCTTAACTTAACATTTTCACTGCTACTAATGTATAAAATTGGTTCGTCTCAAGAATTGTATAAAAGCAGAGATCTAAGATAAATAGAGTAATGCATTTTTGTAAAGCATGAGGATTTTTGTTTATCTCCTACAGTATGTTTGTCATTCATGGAAACCAGATATTCCACTGATATTTCCCTTATCAGTTTTATACTGTGATGATTTTACCAATGTAAAATCTGAGCTCTGAAAGAGTCAATAAAAAAGGGAACGAAGAAAGCATTTGCCCTAGACAATGGTAAAACACTGGGAGCCTGAAGAAATCATCATTTTAATCATCAAAAGATATATCAGAGTAATCAGACATCTATAAAATTGGAATGAGATGATGATAATGTAAGCAATTTATAGAGATTATGTTGTAGAATTAGGTTACTCTGCATTGCAAGGAGTTTAACGTAGCCTATATTCAACAACTACAGTATAGCTAGGAATATATGAAGTTAGTCTTTTGTGTATTTTCTTGCCATTTATTGTAATAACACAAGTAATATTACGTTTACAATCAGTCAATCTTACGTCTCAAATAAAAAACAACTTCTTGAACTGAGATCAATGAGAAATTGGTCAGAGAAATTTCTTCAATGAAAATTGATCCCAGTTCAGTACAAATTGATCTAGGATTCACGTTAATACAACAAAAATGTCTGAGTTCAGCTTGGACTGAGATCAGTTTCGACACTGATTTACTACATTCTTTGAAGCTCAGGTCTGTCCGTGCATAGTAATCCATTTTATCTACGTTGTTTCATCAGGCTTGTGACATGAACTGCACAGCGATGTAGCGAGGCTGGCTGGTTACTTGTCTGTTTTCTGGAAACTTGTTCATGTCACAAAAATGACTACATTGCAACATCTCTGAGGAGGCAAGTGTAAGTATAGTAGGTGCAATACACCCTTGTTTTAAGCCATGAGTCATGACTGTATATGATGTAAATGTATTTTAGTGAGTCAGACCATTAGGGTATGTATAGGAGAGAGAGATTCTATCTGGCATCTTTGAGTTGAATTGTGGCTAGCTCAGTTAGTGCAGTATCAGCAAGGAAACCAAAGGTCTCCTGGTGTCAAATGGAATTTTTTCCTTAAAATATTCTCATGTAACACATTGGGGGTGGTTGTAGGAGAGAGTCCATCTGAGACCGTGAATATAACTCTGGATAGCTGAATTGGTAAAGCATTAGTTTGGAAAGTCGAAGGTTGTGGCATTGAATCCCGGTGTTGTAGGGAATTTTACTCTTAAAATAACTTATTTTCATGTATTGTTCAGTGGAAACTGTGTCCTGTAGTATCATGGGTATGTTGTATCTGTATCTGTGTATTGAGTTTTATTAAATTGATTCAAGAAATATTAAAATATTTATTTGGTTCTTAAGCCTCGTCACTTCAGAGCAAGGCAGAAGTCAAGCGACATTCGTCGGATGTCTGTGAGCAGTGATACAAATTCAGCTTTATTAGAAGCAATTAAGGTAGAAGGAATGAAAGTAGAAATGGATGCTGTGGCAGCTATAAACACAGGTTCCAGTTGTGATGACTTCGGTCGTCCCCTCACACCACGGGACAATCCTCAGCAATCCTCAAGCCCTACAGGAAGAGATTCCGTAGCAACTAAAAGGCCGAAGCTAGAAGCAGAGGAGGCCATTAATGAGGTTAGTAAGCAAACATAATTTTTTTTTTTTAACTGCTACAATATTCATAAAGAAGATTTAAAAAGAAGTATGTTTGCTCAAACCTGAGATCCCAAATATTGGTTTCATTGATTAGCATGCCAACTACAGAATTGGATATGCCTTGGTGATGGAACTGTTCTCAGTATCTGTGTGTGTGTGTGTGGGGGGGGGGGGTTTCTTCCTTTCTTTCTTTTCTTCAAGATAGCTTGATTTTGATATTATTGTTACTGATATTTCTTCTAAACTAAAACTATACTATTAATATTACTCAGCCCTTATTTCTATTGCTTGCAACTATATTATTCAGGAGAAAAAAGCATTTACTTCTATTGCTTACAATTTATAGTCCTACAAGTTAGAAAGAAACCTCCATGGCCTGCACGGAACGTAGCTGCGCTTACTGAAGCAATCACAGCTTTAACTTAATAAACTTTAAAACATTCAACTTCACACATTAATGTAAGTAAACACTCACTAAATCAGGACGCATGTTTCGATGGCCTTGCCATCGTCCTCAGCTAGTTCCAATGACATCCACCAAATGTCCTCCAGGTTTTATGAATTTGGATATGAGATCATGGCTTTAGGGATATCAAAATTTAGAAGCCTATGTTTGTTTTTCTGGATGTGTAATTTTTCCCAAAATTATACAAAATGATTTCAATATTGAATATTACTCATGATTTCAATAGTGAGGCAAAATTGCTAAAATGTGTTCAGAAACACTTGACTTAGCTGTTTGGGAAAAATTACACATCCAGAAAAAACATAGGCTTCTGAATTTTGATATCCCTAAGGACAATGATCTCATATCCAAATTCATAAAACCTGGAGGACATTTGGTGAATGTCATTGGAACTAACTCCAAATTCATGCAACCTGGAAGACGTATTGTGGACGCCAGTGTAACTAGCTGAGGATGATGGCAAGGCCATCGAAACATGCATCCTGATTTAGTGAGTATTTACTTACATTAATGTGTGAAGTTGAATGTTCTAAGTTTTAAAGTTTATTAAGTTAAAGTTGACACTTCACAATGTTTCCCGATTAATTTAATCAAATCACAGCTTTGTTCTGCACAGGTTTCTTCCTAACCTGTAGGACTAGAATATTATGTTCCTTACACTATTAGTATAGGTGTTTGTTTTTGTTAATATTCAGTGAAACAAAATTCTGTATTTTAAAGTTAAGGTTTTATTATCTTATGATGGTTTCACGGGCTATAAGCCAAGTAAAAGGATATATTGCATCCAAGCTTTCTGTCGCTGAGCCCATGAAACCATCATTAAGGCTCATGTCCACATGAGAGCTGAGAGTGCGAGAAACTCTCGAGAGTACTCTCAGATGGTGTGTCCACTTGAGAGCACTAGTCAAATCCTGAGAGTAGCTGAGAGCAAAACTCGTGACATTACTCTCAGAACCGTGTCCACTTGAAACAAAATCGCATGAGTTTTCGTCTTGCATTTACAAACAAGATGGACGCACAACAATGTATTATTCGTTGTTAATATTAATGTAAGCATTTTATGCGGGCTTGCTGAATGCTTTTAAGTGAGTACATTCATTTAATTATTAAGCGTTTAGAAGAATTTGACAATCTAATATTGTCAGAATATCATCAGAACATCATGAAGTATTGGTGAATTCGATAGGCCCACAAATTAACTAAAAATACATTGAAATGTGATATGAGATTCTTGTTAAATATAAACTAATTGTGACTTTGTGTTTTCCGGAATCAAGCATGTGATTTTTAATTTATAGCATGTCAATTATTCGAGTGGAGTGATCCTATCAAACTGTGAATCTAAACTCCGTGCATCTACATGAACGGATAGGTCTACTATTTATCCTCTGCATCCACGAAGACCAAGAGCCAAAAAAGTGTTCCTTGTTGATTGGTCCTTTAGTACTAGAGCAAAAGCATTTTGTGCATCGCTGTTACATGTCTACTTTTATATGCAATAGACTCATGTACTTCATCTGGGTCCCCTCAAAAGAATACAAAGACAACCACCAAGACTGATTACGCTATAGGCGCCGTGTTTCTAAACTCCGATTTGCAGAATATTTGGAATCGTATGTAGTCTACACTAATGTTGTGTTCGTTTATTTTATTACTTAACGATTGCAACTTAGGCCTATGACGGTCACCGCTGTTCCGGAATTTTGTCCCGCAGGAGATCCCTCCATGCCTCTAATCTACAGACATGAGGGTTACTGCACCCGTTACAGCCTTCTTCGCCTCAGAATATTCTGTAGAGGAATCGATGATCGCCGTAGTGAACCATAGAGATTATCAGTGTTTCATAATGTTTCATAAATGAATGTAATGTAAAAATTTTATTATTGTTCAGTAATTCCCTTATGAACTTACTGCATTATTTCATGATGAACATATGAACATTAAACGATACCGTATTATAATCTATTATCATTGAGTATTATTGGATTTAGATTTCGTTTTTAGAAATATAAATAAATATTGAAGGCAAATTAAATAATTTTATCATATGGCTTGTTGAGCATAATAGGCCTATACACATTATCCACTCTCAGAGAACTCTCAGCTATACGAAACAGATTGGTATAGTGCGAGCTGCTCTCGGAGATTGATTGCAAAGGCGTGTCCACCTGCGAGTTGACTCTCTGAATGCCACTCTCAGCTACCTCTCAGACAGTGCTCTCAGACGCGTGTCCAAATACCAAAATGCAACTCTCGAGAGTTTCTCGCACTCTCAGCTCTCATGTGGACACGAGCCTTTAGTAATTAACACCGAGAAAGCCTCAAGTCTTACTTTTGTTATCTTGTTAGGTAGTTAAATTACATAAAAACCTTTGTTATTACATACATGCTTCACTAAATATTTACCTGTTTTTATCAGGACAGATCTGTTTCCGCCATTCTCATGGCCATCGTCAGCTGTTCTCGATTTCTTGGTGTTGTGTTGCCATCTGGTGGAGGGTGGAAGAATCTTGTGATGAGGCTCTCTTCTACTGGGATGTCGAAATTCATTACTATTTCCTTGTTTTTTTGTATGAATAGTTTTTCCCAAACTGTTAACTCTGTATGTTTCCCTATATGTTTCAAAAGTTTAGCTTTATCATTTATTTTGTGGCCTTCTTCCCAATAATGAGTAGCCACTGCTGACTTTTCTATTTGCTGGAACTTTATATTGCGAAAATGCTCTTTTACTCGAATACCCATATTTCTCCTCGTTTGCCCAATATATATCTTATTGCAATCATTGCAGTTAATCTGGTAAATTCCTGATTTGTTGCTTTCCGGCTATTTATCTTTATGTTTAGACTTGATTAATGTTTTGATGTTGAATCTGTTTTTTGGTGCTAGTTTTATATTTACTTCTTTGAAAATTTTTTGAAACCTGTTGTTAGCCCATGGGTGATATGATATCGTTCTGTATCCTGTCTTTTCTTTATCATTATTTAAAGTGCTGATCTCCTTAATTTCTTTTTGTTTTTCAAATTTCTTAATTTTCTTATCTATGAGATCTTTGCCGAAACCGTTCAATTTTGCTATGTCCACTATATGATTGTATTCTTCAGTATATTCTGTTTTTTCCATAGGTATATTAACAATTCTATGAGCCAAACTATTAAAAACAGCCATTTTGTGAGGAGCTGGATTGTAACCATTTTCTTTTATAAAGTTATCCGTGTGCGTTGCTTTTTTATATATGCCAAATTTAATTTTGTTTGAGTTCTTAATTAATTTGAGGTCCAGGAAAGGTAGACAATTGTTAATTTCTGTCTCCATGGTTATTTAATGTTGCTGTCCTGTATGTTGAGTAATTTTAGAGCGTCTTGTAGATGTTTCTTATTTACAATGGTGAAAACATCATCCACATATCTAGACCACAATTTAAACATCAAAGGGAACCCTTGGGTGACTAGAATTTCTAGGTTACTCATGAATAAATTGGCTAGGAAAGGCGAAAGAGGGTTTCCCATAGCTAGACCTGATTTCTGTTCAAAAAACTTTCCTTTGAACGAAAAATATGATTGATTAATACAAATTTTTGTTAGTTCCAAATATTCGTCCACCATAGCCCTCTCTAACTTTGTACTAATCAGCCATTTTTCTAGAACGTTCAATAGTTTCAATCTAGCTCTTGTTGCAAGTTTAACGGTTATGAATCGGGGTTGAAAAAAGAAATCAAATCATTCCTAAAACTCAGAACAAAGAAGAGGTTGATTTCAGCTGACATTAAATTTCTGAAAAGATGTTTGAAGCAAAACATCGTTCCAAATTTCGTTAAGAAATACGTGAAATTCAACAACAACAACATACACCAAAAAGCCGCGGAAAAAACCGTTATTGAAACAGAAATCAATAAACACTATAAGAATTTGGAAGATTTAGATCTAAAAACATATTCCTTGCACCTTAAATTGGTGAAAAGGATGGGAAGTTTAGTTTGGCAGAATTTGGAAGAAAATTTTTTCAACCACCTAAATTTCAAAATGAACGTAAAAACAGAAAGGTTGAAAAAGAAGTTTAACTGGTTAATGAAGAAAGAAAATAGACCTACTGATAATAGAGACACAAAAACAAAGCCCAAGCACATAGAAAATTGTAATGATGTGGTTAATCTATCCAGCCAAACTTTCACAAATGAAGAAATACAGTTTCTAAATCTAGGCCTAAAAACGTGCGTGGATTACAGTACAAATGTAGAGGATTATGTGGCAGATGTTGAAATTGCTATTCAGGGTCTTAAAGAAGAGGAAAAAGTTATGATTAGAGGAAAATGTGGGAAAATTATTGAGGAATTGAAACAGAATAACAAAAGAAACGGTAATTATAAGAAAATTGTAAAAGACCTCAATTCGAAGGATGTAATATATCAGAAGGCAGATAAGGGTAACAAAGTGGTTATTTTGGATACGAAAGATTACAACAATAGAATGGACTCGCTGCTTGGCTCAGAAGAATTTAGAGAAATCAAAGAAAATCCTACTAAAAAGTGCACCCGAATAGTTAATGACAGCATAAATAACATTAATAAAATCATATCAAAATATGAAAAGAAGCAACTTAAAGTAACCAATCCAATAGCACCAAAGATTTATGGACTCCCTAAAAACCACAAAGAAGGAGACAAAATGAGACCGGTAATCAGCAATATTGGAGCTCCCACTTACAACTTAACCAAGTGGTTAGTAAAAAGATTTAAAGACCTTCCACAATTCGAGAGCCTTAATATTAAGAATTCCATCGATCTGGTTGACAAACTAAAAGATATTGAACTCGTAGAAGGAGACACTTTAGTCTCATTTGATGTAGTCTCATTATTTCCGAGCATTCCTAGATTGAAACTATTGAACGTTCTAGAAAAATGGCTGATCAGTACAAAGTTAGAGAGGGCTATGGTGGACGAATATTTGGAACTAACAAAAATTTGTATTAATCAATCATATTTTTCGTTCAAAGGAAAGTTTTTTGAACAGAAATCAGGTCTAGCTATGGGAAACCCTCTTTCGCCTTTCCTAGCCATTCATGAGTAACCTAGAAATTCTAGTCACCCAAGGGTTCCCTTTGATGTTTAAATTGTGGTCTAGATATGTGGATGATGTTTTCACCATTGTAAATAAGAAACATCTACAAGACGCTCTAAAATTACTCAACATACAGGACAGCAACATTAAATTCACCATGGAGACAGAAATTAACAATTGTCTACCTTTCCTGGACCTCAAATTAATTAAGAACTCAAACAAAATTAAATTTGGCATATATAAAAAAGCAACGCACACGGATAACTTTATAAAAGAAAATGGTTACAATCCAGCTCCTCACAAAATGGCTGTTTTTAATAGTTTGGCTCATAGAATTGTTAATATACCTATGGAAAAAACAGAATATACTGAAGAATACAATCATATAGTGGACATAGCAAAATTGAACGGTTTCGGCAAAGATCTCATAGATAAGAAAATTAAGAAATTTGAAAAACAAAAAGAAATTAAGGAGATCAGCACTTTAAATAATGATAAAGAAAAGACAGGATACAGAACGATATCATATCACCCATGGGCTAACAACAGGTTTCAAAAAATTTTCAAAGAAGTAAATATAAAACTAGCACCAAAAAACAGATTCAACATCAAAACATTAATCAAGTCTAAACATAAAGATAAATAGCCGGAAAGCAACAAATCAGGAATTTACCAGATTAACTGCAATGATTGCAATAAGATATATATTGGGCAAACGAGGAGAAATATGGGTATTCGAGTAAAAGAGCATTTTCGCAATATAAAGTTCCAGCAAATAGAAAAGTCAGCAGTGGCTACTCATTATTGGGAAGAAGGCCACAAAATAAATGATAAAGCTAAACTTTTGAAACATATAGGGAAACATACAGAGTTAACAGTTTGGGAAAAACTATTCATACAAAAAAACAAGGAAATAGTAATGAATTTCGACATCCCAGTAGAAGAGAGCCTCATCACAAGATTCTTCCACCCTCCACCAGATGGCAACACAACACCAAGAAATCGAGAACAGCTGACGATGGCCATGAGAATGGCGGAAACAGATCTGTCCTGATAAAAACAGGTAAATATTTAGTGAAGCATGTATGTAATAACAAAGGTTTTTATGTAATTCAATACCACTTCACTGTGTAATTCCCAAAAATAGTTAAATATAATATTGTTAGGTAGTATTTGGACATAAATTTAAACCACAAAATAATGAGAACTTCTTAAATAAAACACAAGTACCACATGCTAAATAAAACCTTTTTGTATATAGCCTACAGTAAAACTTCGTTAAAATTCTTTTTAAGGGACCAGACAGAAAATGCCTCTTAGGTGGGAAAGCATCTTAAAGGGGAATCATCCCTACTGGCATGTCACTGCTACAACTAAATATGGATGTAGGATATATTCCACCGAGGTATTACAAGCATTAAAACAACTGTAGTGCGTTTCAACTCCAAACTATAGGTCTTCAATAGTACGTTATTTTATTATGAATATAAAACTGTACAAGTCATACAGCATTACATTGTAGGCTCTTGAATGTATAGTCTGTTTCATCTTAGATAATTGAATTATCAATACTGTTCAAGTGTTGATACATTTTGTCAGATGAACAACCAACTACAATGGACCTGTGGATTAGGCAAATTGGTGTCATCGATTCTGTGAATAAGATTTCTTATGCACTGTTTTCAGGGGAGACGATAATAGCCTTGCCATGTTCCTAAACTTCATTGGATCACTGGACCTAAGGAGAAGAAAGTTTAAAAAATCAGAGTTGATGATGCATTCCTTCTTAGAAATTGCAGGAAACCTCGGAACACACTTGCAAACTAGCCCATTCAACCTTCAAATTCCACAAGAACCTGTTCTGTTGCTTAGAAAAATAACTTCGTTGTACCATGTCTAAGAAAAATTAGCGTCTTAACTAAGTTTTACTGCATTTAGCTTTTATCATTTTTATATCCCTCACAACCTATTGTACGATGCTGCCTTGAAAACTGATTATCAAGAAAGCTCTGAATGGACTACATTAATGGGAATTTCTTACTGGTTGTTTCAAGAAAGGTAAACTTCAATTTCATTTCCATAAGGGTTGTCAGACTGTGTAGAAGTTTCCATACCAGAGATCCTCTCTAGATTGAGGATTGCACATTAAAACTGTATAACAGATGCATTGAGATATATGTATGGTGGTTTCTACACTCAAATGTGGATCCTAGGAAAGTTATTTCAAAGGAGGAGGCAATTGATTGCAGCCAACTCAAAGAGTTGCAATGTGTCCTATTCAGCGAGGTTGAGTACTGTATTTGCAGGTAATGCAAAGAGTTGCAGTGAGTCCTATTCAGTGATGTTTAGTACTGTATACTGATACATGTGAAATACACGAGCCATGATGACGTGAGTTATTCTAAACTCTTCAAATATTTGCAGAATTATATTTTACTGCCTCTTATAACCTCAAAAGCTTCTGAATCTTGAATTAAGACAAATTCATATACAGTGAACGCTGCTTAATGTAATCACAGACAATGTTGTCACTTTTATGAAGTCCCATATGTATTAACACTGATACATTGAAAAAATGCTGTTTATTGTGATCAAAGATTCGGTTTATGTTGTCACATTTTCTTTTTTTTTTAGGCTTTATTTCTAAGTACTTACGTCATTCAAAATTTTGTTTTTAAGCGTTTCGTTTCCAACTCAACTGGATTGTGTTGTACTGGAGGTAGCAATACTGTTCCCAGCTCACAGGATAACCAGTTTGAGGGGATGACATTACCTAACTTTCTCTTTTAAGCAATAAATGGATGTTTCACTCCACAGTTAAGCTGAAGCTTTTGATTTATGAAGATAACAGTGTTGACATGCATTGATGGCTTGTGTAAAATGAAAAGACTTGAACAGACAGGCGTTATATGTTTTGCTATGCAGTGTTTACCACAGATCAGGATTTTTTAAAATCATTACCTCTTCAAATAAATTGATAGCAAACTGCATAATAAAGTCAATTTATAAACCAATCCCTTTAGTCGACATATTAATATTAATAATTATCATAGACTTTAAAAACACTTGTAACTCCTAACTGAGTCTGGAGTATTGGTTAATGGACTGCTAAAGGAAAGTAAAAAAACTTAAAACTTTGTTACTGGTTGAAAAAATAGTTGCTTGCAGTCTATTACTGTATTAGTCCATGAGTGATTGAATGATTCACAGTTACGTATTATTTTATGAATAATTATTTTTAATTGTTTTGTCTTATATATGAATAAATAACCTTCATTTAATTCCTTCGGCTACTGTTATCAATCGGTTAATATCAGATTAGCTGCGTCCCAAAGTGGTCACAATAAGCAGCGTGCACTGTAATAAAATTAAAAATATTTAATCAGTTTTTAGACAAATTTCTATAAAAACTGTTTTATTTGGATAATCATAACTTAACATGAATCCATTTTTAAGCAATATTTTCGTGATTTGTATTATTTCCTCGTGATTTTTACTGCAGATGAATGCATCAGCCATGAATCCATAGAAGAATTTGTCTCCCTCGTAAGGTAGAGCAGCAGTTTGTCACTCACTAAGGAAACCAAAGAGGAAGAAACTTAGGATCAACCTAAGATGCAAAATGCACCGTGTGCACTCGGGCACATTCAGGATACAAATTATCATAGTTGCTCCATAAATTCTAAACTGTCTTGCCAACTTAATACCAACATTAATAAGAATAACAATTTAATTCTTAAGTACCAGTAATATTTATTTCCTAATTTCTTGCAGATTTTGTTGTCCAATTACCAGCAAACTGAAGTACAAGTGGCAGAGAAATTTTAGTTAAAACTAACAGTGGCAATAGTTACAGCTGGATTTAGTAGCTCATAATAATGATAAGGATGAATTGTAAAATCTACACAAAAATAATCATTTTCAAACACCCTTCTCGGTATTTGATTACTAAATCCTTAAATACATAAGGAAATCGCTAATTATAACCCTAAGACTGCAGGAAAAGGATAACGATTTGGGAATTCCAGTAGTTTCAAAGGTGACTGATACCTTTTAAATCAATGGGTTTAATGCATTCCAATTTTCATTAAGCTAAAATAAATAGATTTAACACAATCTTCTATTAAAAATAAAGCATGGGATCATTCATAGCTTTAATATTTAGGTATCTTCAGTGTTCTTTATGCAATTTCAGAGACTAATAACTTCAGAATTACACAATATTGACATCTTTTTTATCACTTAATGAATTGATAGTCTTGAAACAACAAACATGCAGGCTTACCTAGTTTCCAGGCCTTTTTTGATTAGTAGATTTGTCATCTCTCCCATCCGTGTCCCAAACAGCATCTCTCCCATCTCAGCTATTTGAGAAATCACACTTCTTGAAAACCTTTTCAGCTGGTAAGAGTGAAATGTGGTCCCAAGCACTCTTGATCCAGCCAATGAGAAAGTCAATCTCCAGTCACATGATTTCCCCTTGGGCGTGTACTAATGTTCATCCACTTAGTGGACCTTTGTATCAAGGCAGCTTTCAATGGCCTATTTATGTACACATCTTATGGCTGTAATACTAGTGTGTCTAATGCTGTAGTATGGCCACAGAAACTGTCAAATACCAGCAAGCTCTTCTGATTCAGCAGTGCATCAGGACGCCTCTGCCATATACATTTAATCCAGTCCTCTACCAGTGATTGATCCATCCGTACAGATTCTTTTGCATTGGGTTTATTTTAAAGAAGTTCCTCCTTTTTAGAACTAAATAAGTTTGCATCTGCCATGATGCAAAGCATTATAGCGAATCTTTTTTGTTCATTTCCTCCAGTCCTTGTGTTTACTTTTCCTTTCCTTTCCTGTTGACAGTTGTGTTAAGAAAGTCCCTTATTTAGTCACATCATAATTACCAGGGCTAGGATTTATATGTACTAAAAAATGTCAAAATATGTACATATATATGTACTTAAAAATGTCAAAATATGTACATATATATGCAAATATATTTTGTAAAATATGGACATCAAAACAAATTTAACCACAAGACACTACATTTTGTTACTTTTAGAACCTATAAAAATGCATTACAAATAGGCCTACTGGATTCATAAATTAAATTATTCAATTTTTTTTTTTTTCAGATCATTTACTTTATTTGTATTCATGCCACAAAATGTTGTTTTAAATTTTCAAAAGTGATTTGTATTGGCTGAAGCTTCGTTCTACTGCACATGAAGTGATTGGCGCGTGTTTAAAATTCACTGATTCCAGTTTTACATTTGACGAGCCACTTAAGATTGCACTGATTTTACACATTTCTTCAAAGCCTGGATTTCTTGAAGACACATTGTCCACTTTACATTTGATAAGATCGGCTAAATGTCCACGTATACATTTGAGTTCATGAATAATGTTTTTCACAATTTCAATATTTCCAGGTATTGTGAGATTATTATTTTGTAGTTTCTGAATTATTTTTGTTATATTACAAAAATTTGATTCAATGTAACACATCATTTTTCACACATTCATTTCTGTACATAACTGTAAACTTATCCTGTGCTGCCATATTTTCTGTCACTGAAAACGACATTTTTATATAGTTTTCCTCGTAAGAATGAAATATGTACGAATATTGCATTAAAATCACTAAATATGGACAAACATTTATTTTACATATAAATATGTATTAATGTCAGAAATATGGAAAATTATGTAAAATAAATTTGTTTAATTTGAATAGAGGACAACATAATAGATGGAGATAAGTGAAAAAAATGTGTCTATATGTGAAATTAAGAATTATGTAATTACATATAAATCCTAGCCCTGATAATTACATAGCACAGAGTAGACTAACTTCACGCAACAGCCAGGAAACCAGCTCAACCAACAAAACAAAAAACTCATAGCTCGCTTTGATCTGTTGCTGCACACGAGTGCATTTTGAAAATAGTTTCAAACATAATCTCTATTACTTAATCCACCTGCTAACTATGATACTTGCTCCTTTGAAACATCTGACTAGCAATTCTACTTGGCCCTCTCATGGATATTGCCTTCATTTAGCGATGAGACCCTAAGGTCAGAATGTCGAAGTTCATGAGATGTTACTTATTCTTGTAAATAAATATATTTTCCTAAACCAAAAGTTCCTTGTGTCCTTGAACAGCCAACAATTGGTGTAAATCTGATGAATATGAATGATCATGGTCTTCGCGATGAATATGAGTGATCATGGTCTTCGAAATTAGTTCAGACATTTATAAGTGAAGTAAATGTATTTTATATTTCAGCCTCTACCTTGATTGTAATTAACATTTTAATATATGAAAAGATTTTTGCTTACATCTTCATTATTGGTTGCTCAACATAGGTATTTCGTGTCTGTGAATGACATCAGTCTATAAAAGAAACGAACTTCTTACTATGTAGGCAATATAAGAAAATGTTCTATTGCACGTGCTAGTCTTTCATAGTTTATTCGAGATATTAGCCAGGCATATAACCAAAGAAAGTATGTAAATTATATTTCTAAAAACAAAATATGCATGCTGTTTTTACATATTATATTTCCTATTTATTCATGCCATCCACATAAAAATCTTACAGTATATATTTTTGCCTTCATAGTGAAATTTGCAGAAGTATCACTGGTACACTGTAAGTGCTGTAAGATAATTCATTTGGAATATATTGGTTTGTAAGGTGACCACAAAATGACTTGTGTCAAAACAGCTGAATCTGCTATATTTTATCTTGTTTCTTCATTCCTAATTTTTTTGTTTATACAGGAAAACTTCTCTCTTTTAAGGGTGTTTGGACCAACTTATATTAGGGTGACCATATTTTTAAATGAAAAAAGAGACACTCAGGTACGTCGTACGGATTACCAAGAAAACAGAACCCATAATTAGGTAAATGTTACGTGTTAAATATTATAGGCTATTTTAATTATAGTATTTATATATTCTATTTAATAATTACATTTTAATTTAAACAGATAAAGTAAACAGTGCTTAAGTTTAAACTATGTCATCACTACAGTCACTGTCAAACTTATCCTAAAAATATACAAATAAATTTAAAAAATACTTTTACCTTATTAAATTCTTACCTAAGTCTTAGCTTAATTGAAGATTCTTAGGCAAAGTCTTACACTTCACTGCATCCGGTATTTGAACCAGTCTTCCTTTGGTATTTCTGTGAATTCTGTATTTCCTGCAAAAGTTTTGGGTGTTCTAACAGAAAATTGTAGAAACTTATGCAAGATACTTCACTGAAATATGTTTTGACCACTGCCATAGCTTTAACAGTTTCAACATTAAATCTGTACTGCTCATCTGACCACACAGAAAACATTTCACAAATACGCGACATTAAGAAATTTAATTAAAGGGACATTTTGTGTCCCGTTTTGTTGGGGTAAGGGCTCCAGTCAATTAAAAAAAGGGCAATCCCATTAAAAACGAGACATCTGGTCACCCTAACTTATAAGTAAACAATTCTTCATTGTAAACCTATGTGAAGAAGTCATTTGTATGATAGTTTAAAATTATGTCAAATACTAAAAAAATAATGAAGGAAACAAAGGTTTAAAACATCAGGGTGTCTCAATATACAATAAACTGTGTATGTTAAATACATCAGAAATATATGATAACATGAGATGTTCAGCTATATTGAAGTTGCAAGTAATAAAAGCAAGATTTTTAAGAATTTCGTTACATACATGAATATAAGAGTTTGTTCTTTGAGCAAAACTAATATGTTATTATGTAATATTTTCATTATTTTGATTTTCCTCCATGGTAAATTTCATTCATATAGTCAACGATTGAATGCATTGACCCTAATGCTGTGGAAGAATCCTGAAAAACCATGCATTTATGCAATATTTCAATATTTGCTGCAATAAATTACAGTACAAGTAGAGCATAATCAAATAAGTGGCAACAGAAACAGCTGCTGTCAATAAATGGTGTAGGCCAAAAATATTAATGTACAAATTTATTAAGCTTGCATAAATTTTGTTGTTATAATAATTTTTTTAATGAACACCATCAAATTAGTAATAAGCTTATAACACCTAAATCTATCAATTCAAAATGAGTTTTTCCATAAAAGTAAAACTTTTTCCTGAATACGTACACATTTAATCAGATCACTCAAGTACTGTTATGTAGTCAGTGGCTTCCATCTAGCTCATTTGAAATTTTATGGATACCTCTCGTCTGGGATTTATTTGTAACATTCTGGATATAAAAATTGGTACTGCCATGTAAACTCCTGAAAATATCATGAAAAAATCTTTATAAATGCAATGTAAGTTAAATTTATCACTAAATGAAAAAAAAAGTTATTCCTCAGGTTCGCGAGCGACCCCTGGTGATCCCGTAAGGGGATATTCTCAGCGGAAGAAACTCTTAAATTTCACAAAATTATCCTTTATATTTGTTTTTTTTGGCATATTTAAACCACAACAGTATTGTGCATGATCAACATTAAGGTGAATGACATAGCCTAGTTTGATATTACATCATGTCTCAAAATAAGATGTCAAGGGAGAACCAGACATCATAGATATAATAGAGATGGAAAGACTACAATGGTAAGGACATGTTAAAAGAATGGCAGAGGAGGGACTTCCACGACTAATTATGGAATGGACACCACCAGAAAGAAGAAAAAGAGGTCATCCAGCAAAGACATGGATGGAAGGAGTACAGAAAGCAATGATTTCAAGACACATAGAGCCAGAGCAGTGGAAAGACAGAGAAGAGTAGCGTTTAGTTTCCGGAAGACAGCGTCAGCAGTCATGAATACCGTATTAAGGAGAGAAGATGTCATTTCACATATTCTTACTGTAAAAGTTCAATTGATACTTATTATTATTGCAAAGTTTGCGGGATCAATCCCAGCTGTGATTGCTGGATTTTTCGGGATGTAAAAATCCTGGGCACTGAGTCCTCCGAAAGGGACTTTAAAGCCCGTGTTGTAGATTTATGGCATGTAAAAGAACTCCAAGCCTAAATTAGAGCCTCTGGACAAAATTTCTCGGCTATTTCATATCAAAGTAATATCTTTGTTTCCTGAGGGGTCTGTAAGGTGATGGGCTTACTACCTGTCCCTCTGTCCTCTCTCGGAAAACAAGCATAACAAAATTTGCATCGGTAGCAGTAACCTCCACTTGGAATGGGGATATACAGGTAGATAAATAGATTATTGCAAAGTTAGCTCTCAGATATTTAAGATTGATGCTTTAACCAATCGAAATATAATAATGTTCCTTGTAATAATTATGTGAAATTGAATGCATTAAAGTTTAATACGTAATATTGACACTTCACAATGTTTTTCCGATTAACATAATCAAATGAGCACCGTTCGTTACTCTACAAACATCAATGCTGTAATCTGATTCACGCATTGCAGTATGTCCTCATAACTATGCAGCCATCTAGATGATGTATATAGCAGTCTTTGAATAAGGAATGTCTCTTTTAGCATGATAATCCTAATGTGTGGTAATTTTGAACTATATTGGATAATTCCTGGGTTTATTCTTAGGGTAATAAAGACACACCAGACAAAACTCATATTTTAAAGATTTGAACATGAATATAACTTACTAATTAAACCATTAATTACAAACACTATGCAGTTTCAAACTCGGTTCTATTGTCTTTAGGTTTCTATCTGGCTGGTAGATGAAGTTGGTACTGTCCTGTTCCAGCTTGATATAAACAACATAGTCAGCATGTAAGGGCAAAATGCTTGCTTTCACAATGGTAGCCATTTTGCAACTCGTTAGTCTTGATATCTGGCAGTATCATTATGAACTACAATATTGTCATATTTTAGGTGAACTTTGAGGATGTGTTCAAATGTATTTCATGCGATTTTTGTTCAGGATTTCTCATGAAACGTGCTGTTATCGTTCAAACCATTCTGAAATCCTATGTAAAATGTTTTTTGAATTACGTTTAAATTGCCTGATAAATATGTACTGTATTGCACTAATAATGCTTGCTTTTGATGAGCATGTTGTGTTTTGTGTGTGAATATTCCAATTTGTGAACAGTCTACCAAATTAAATGCTTGCAATTAGAATTGTTCACTCTTTTTTAATTTTATTTAAAGGAATATGTTAATCTTATGTTCCCAAAACTATAAAGATTCATCATAAAAAAACGTGTTATATTACACATGTTTGAAACAAAATTCCATTAAAATAAGTAGGCCAGGCAACAGAAGCCAAAAAAGGGGGTGTCGGCTAATTAATTCCCAGAAAGCTGGAAATGGTTTTAACCTCTTCATTTGTTCATAAAAAGAGTTTATTAAAGTTTACACCAATTTTCTGCTTCTGCTGAGTGAGGGGTGTCCAAGAAACCTAGAAATTTTCGGACTTTTTTTAGTTTTTCATTAATAACTCCTAAACGATGCATTTATAGGAAAATTTTACTCTTTTATAAATGAAAGTACATAAAATTCTGCATCAAATGAGAATTTTACATTTAAAATTAAGTCAATTCCTTAGGAAGATATGTGAGTTCAAAGAACCATTTTTCCTATTTTAAAAAAAATCGTGTTTGAATTTTTAAACCTTATTTTTGCATTATAAAATGTATTATATCCAATAATAGATTTGGACATTATAGTGCACCGAATGCTGTATCAGATATACCTAACATAAAAAGTAGGATTTGGGGGGGGGGGGGGAAGCAAAGAGTTGGCTCATTAAAAAAAAAAAAAAAAAAAAAAAAAAAAAAAACTACATTTCATAAACTTCAGTTTAAAATTCCAATGCAATTACTGGAAACATTCACCTATATCGCAAAAGCATTATCGGAAGCAATTTTGGTCAAGTGAAGTTCTCCAGAAAGAAAAGAGTATTGCTGATGCAAGGCTTCACCAGCAGTGTGAAGTTGCATGACGAAGTGGTTGTAATACACCATTTTCAGAAGAATTGCATTTCACAAAAAAAAAGAATCCGAACTTAGAAATTACTTTACATATAAACTGGCTCCTTGCCCACAATCTTTATTGATGAACAAGAAGTGGTGAGAAAATCAGGTAAATTTATATACAGTAAAACTTCTTCAAAGCGGAATCGTATGGGACCAAAAGAATTTTCCAAATTGGACAAGTTTCCGGGTTACACAAAATTCACTAAGCTACATAAATATTATCAATTACTGTACATGCGCCACAAATGTGAATTTGTAATATGCAAATATTGTAATTAATTACAAACCTTAATTCCTGTACAGCAGATATTCTTCACTTTATTTTTGTATACAGTAAAATACTACACTATTATTAATAGTTAATAACACTAACACAATATAATTATGTAATTACTGTAGGCAACTGTTTTCTTGCCTCATTATCCCAAGGTTTATTTTACTTTTGTTGCCACATATCGGGACATGGGTCTGAACAAAGGCAAGTTTTTAGCCCGCGCATTTACAAACCATTCCCACACTTTTTCATTAATTTCTTCATTTCCCGTCTTCTTTGCTTTTCTCTTCATTTGTCCGTTCCCCTTCATCCACTCCTCCCTTATCTTATCTTTGTTCTTTAAAGTTTCGTAAATTTGTGTTTTACCGCATTTGAAACGCAAAATTATTTCGCGCACTGAAAGTTTGTCTCTCTCACTCGCCTCGATCACCTTCATTTTTTCATTGAGCGTGACCGATACATACTTTTTGTTCGACATGATGCTACAAGCAGTACAAGCCAACTGGAACTGAAGCCTGGCGGAAAATAGAAAACAAAGCAGGTAGCAAATTTCTTGACTACTGGGTAAATTCCATTGTTGGCCGAAACATAAGCCACCGCCGTGTATACTGTAACGGAAGTCTGAGTGCTGTACAATATTCGTGCTAAGAAGTAACGTGTTCACACAGACGTGAATAACAAAATATATATTGTAATGCAGTAGAACATACAATGCTGCTTTTCCGTATTATAGAATAAATTGCTACTTAAATCTTAAAATTTGCATTCCGTTTCCGCGTTAATCACGTTCTGTTTTATACAAAATATTGACATTAAAAAAGTATTGCATGCGATGGGACCGAAATATTTGTACGCTTTGGATAGATTTCCGGATTATACACGTGCCGCTTTGAACAAGTTTTACTGTACTATGATTTGTTTGATTCAGTGGACACCCCGTCAAACATCGGAAGTGCTCTCTATGTGATTGTCGGCAGGTTCCTACTTCACAGAGTACGTACGTACTTACGTATGTATGTATGTATGTATGTATGTTTATTCATCCTTTGATCATTTTACATTATATAGGACACGTCAGATTCAATTACCTATAAGTTAAAATTAATATTTACAAAGTGCTTATAACTAGTAACATAATTAACTTATATCTAACAGTTTCAAAAAATTCATCAGTGGGAGTTGAGAGAAAAGTTCTCTTCAGTCCTTGACAAATACATAGAGTATGTAAAAAAAATACTTCGGGGCACAATCAGTCATAGTGTTTGATGGCAACCAGAAGATCCTACAAAGAAAAGCATAAAATCTGCAGATCGCCTTAGAAGGAACAAGTTTGTTGCAGCGAACATTAAATTTGATGAAACAATGTTACTGACAATGTCAAAAGATAAATTTCTTTCGAATGAACGGGACAAAAAAGTCTCATCTCAATGCTAATTCAGAAATTTGCATATGAAAACATCGCTGTCGAACAAGCTGCAAAGGATGCTGACACAACCATTGTCAGAAGGGCTGAATGTGTGAATGTGGTAGGAGTAAGCATAGATTTTCTAGTAATTATTACTGCATTAGCTCCTAATAGCAATCGGTTGTTTTTTTTAGGAAGCCTGGAAAAGGAAAATCAGAGACCGTCTTCTATTCTCAGACACGCTTCAAAATATCAAAGTTAAAGAAAATATATTGTTTCTTCACGGTTTCAGCAGATGCGATTAAATATCTGCCATTTTCAGACAAGGGAAGATGAAGTTGGCAAACCTTCTCGACAAAGATGCGGAGGTACAAAGGACTGTTGAGATATTTAAAAACTGTAATGTTACTTCAGATGAAGTCGGTGTTGCCGGGGCAAAAGTAAATGCTGCTTTGTATGCTGTATGATTTCTTCAATCTTCCTCTCTAAATGAACACGCTTTAAACTGTTCACCAAATCCTTAGTACAGAATACTTTCAACTTGGCTACTCTTCCTCCAACTGAAGAAGCTGCTCGACTGCATTCAATGAGGGCTTTCCTACAAATTAATTTTTAGAATGGTCTTTTGATGGACCCAGTACAATGGGTTTGGAAGGTTACTAAGCATGGGCTCCTCCCATTACCATCAACAGCCGAACAAGCCCCGCAGGAACTGATTAGTAATACTGCCTGGAAATGTTCGAAGGGGTGTCGAAATGCTTGTGGTTGCAGGAAGCAAAGGATGAAATGTTCCAATATGCTATAATTGCAGAGGAGCGTCCTGCACCAATACACCAGATGAAATTGATGACGAACTAGACTTGAACAATGAAGATATGATACCTAACAATGATGACTAATTAGAAGATCTTCTGGATGACAAGGAACTTGAATCGGACCAATTGCTCCAGTCAGCTTCTACTTCCAAACGTAGCAAATTCAGTTAACCTTGTATTTTTATTTTTATTTTTTGTCGATTACCTACACATCAAACCTTACATCACTGCTTTTTGTACTTTAAGTCTTTTTTGTGTGTGTGTTTTAATTCATTTTTACATGGCAATATGGGTTTTTAATTTAAATCCCTTAATTCACGAAAATTGTTGTACCAGGTCTAGTACAAGATATGATATTATGGATACACAATTATATTATTTATTTCATATAATACATTTTACGATGTGAAAATAAGGTTTAAAAATTCAAAACCCTTTTTTATTTTTGTTTTTTTATTGATTTGTTTTTTTTTAAATGGGGGGAAATGGTTGTTTTTGAACTATCCTGACAACTTTACATAATCTCAAATGTAAGGTGCTCATTAGATGCAGAATTTGATGTACTTTCATTTATAAAAGAGTGAATTGGTCCTACAAATGCATCTTTAGGTGTTATTAGTTAAAAACTGAAAAAGTCCGAAATTTTCTAGTTTTTTTTTTTTTTTGACACCCCTCATTCAGCACAAGTAGAAAATTGGGGTAAACTTCAATAAACCCTTTTTTCATGCAAATGAAGAGATTAAAACCATTTCCAGCTTTCCAAGAATTAATTAACCTACAAACCCTATGTCGCCTGGCCTTAAGATCTTAAAAAGTACGGTAACACTGTAGTATATAGTTATCGTGTTTAAAGGATCCTCAGGCGGCAACCCTCTAAGGGTACGGCCACACTGCAAGCGGTGCGCGTTGAGCGGCGACGCGAAGGTGTGTCAAACATGTGTTAACAAGTGCAGCTGGCCATACTGGGCGCGCCGCGGCAATTTTAAGGGGAAGGGAACTCAAGGACAACGCTCTGCAACGCACGCCGCTCAGTCTTGTTTGAAATTTCTGCGGCGACGCTCAAGATGGCAAGCCGAGAGCTGACTCTAGAACAAAAAGAAATATTAATTTCGGAGGTGCAAACTCGAGTTTTCCTGTGGAATGACAGGGAGAAGAATTTCAAAGATGTTTCATTGACGAAGAAAGCTTGGGAAGAAATAGGAAAAACTTTAAATGCTGTGGACAAGCTAACATTGCAAAGCAAATTGCTGCTTGAAGTACTGAGTGCAGTGAAAAATCAATCTAGAACCTAATATGTATAGTGTATATAAAATTAAATAGTATTTAGTATTGTATTAGTATTTTTTCTTAAAATATTTTCAATATCAAATTTAATTAATTGGCATTATTTTAGTATGGAGTTATACCAACATTTTAAGTTTCTAAATTTTAAATTCTATAAATTATTAAACTAGATGTAATTAACACCTTCAGGTAGGGCTATCGTTTTATCACAAGACTCAATTGTATTTTTTTAAATTTATTTGTTTATTATTTGAGTTAATATTTTCTTATTGTCCATTCTATTTATTTTAGTAAATTTCCAGGTACTCTGTATCTTCTATTTTTATAATTTTAAATATGCATACATATATGACCTATGTTACTTCTTTTTATTCATTTTACGTTATGCTTAAACCAGCACATGTTGCATCAGCATTGTGTTTACATTCTTTAATAGCCCATTACAGTAAAAAAGTAAAATTGTTTGAATTCTTTTTTCTTGTCATGTAAGAAACCGCCTGTGCATTTATTTGAAATTAATGTGACTTAACTTCATCCACAAACAAATTTATTCTAATTAGACTTATTTAAAGTCTTATGGGAGCTTTTAGTTTTAAAACATCCTTACTTCAATGTAATGACTAGCCTTTCTGCAGGACTGATGGGCTGGGCCGTAGCAAGGTCCTTCTGCGCCCTTGGCGAGTTTGACAAATCTGCACCCTCCAATACTGGGGGGTCTGAACAATTTTTAAATTTCTGTAAAACTGTTTATTATTTTAATATAAAAACACTGTTATTATCAAAGTAAACCTAAACCTCAATTTGACTTTCAAGGTACTAAAACATTATTTTCAGACGATTTAATTACTTAAAAAAGAATTAAATAATAAAATCTAGTATCAAAAGTAAATTACATAATAGGCCTGAGGCCTACTAAAATGTTTAACACGTTAATATAGGTAAAAGTATTTTTCGAATAGTTGAACCACTTTCATCTCAATAATATCGTGCATTTTAATTTTTATTGTTATATTATTCCATACTGTTCATGATTTATGTTATACTCTGTCAATAAAAAACGTGTTAATTGCATGACTGTTTTTCGTTTGTAGACAATCGGCATAATACTACAGATTGTTTACGTGCAGTCATTTTTAATTAACCTGAAAGATTTCTTCCATTAACGTGAAATTTTTATTGCTTGATAAATTGCACCAGTCTAAAACAAGGCGGGATTTTTCATGGTTAATTTTGCGCCCTCTCTGTACCTGCGCCCTTGGCGGGGGCCCACCTCGCCACCGCCTAGCTACGGCCCTGCTGATGGGTGCCCTGAAGGTCGTAATCTGCTTCCCCAGCCGCTCATTAATTTTATTTAGCAAAAAGTCAAAGTTTGGATAGACAAACGCGTGTACTCGAAAAATCTATCAGGAAATCTCCTTAATTCTCGATATTAATGATGGAATTCCCCATACATTCCTCGTTGTCTGTTAATAGGATGAATCCCAAATTTTCTTCTATTTCTTTGGCGAATTTTGGTTTTTAGATAAGAATTATCTAAAAGCATAGACAGACGAGACACTTCGGAGAGTGCCATTACCTGTCAACGCCGCGCCGCGCAGCTGACTGCATGGACACACCAACGCGTAGCAATGCACTTTTCTCCCCACTCCCCAAGTTTTCGACTGTAGCAACGTGCCGCACACCGCTTGCAGTGTGGCCGTACCCTAATACAGTATCTCAACCCCACCCCTGACCAAACCCTCCATAAACATCTTGGGGTTGAAAAGCCGAAAAGGAAGGAAGGAAAATGTTGCACGTGCCTAAGCATAAGATGCACATTGTTGCCACAGTTTAAAAGCCTTGCAGCTGATTTCCACAAATCTGGAGAAACAACACAAGTGACATTGCAACAAGGCCTGACATGGTGGCAGGGATCACCGCATTTGTTTAGGGGTGGGTAGACCCTAATAATCTTTTCCAGATGAGGGAAGTGGTCCGACTTAAAAGCGTTCCGCCCGCTTTGTAGCCGACTGGGGATCGTTTGGGCGCGAAGGCTATACATTACATTTTTCCAAATGTAGTAAGACTAAAACTGCTTCCGGAATGTGTGCTAGGTAAATTAAAACTAGTATAAAAATAAGTGTTCTTTTTAAGTCTTAACTACTAGCAAAATATAACAGTTTTTACACTTAGTAGTTAATCAATTACTGTTGTGAATAACCTTTTTCTCTAAGTGGATTGTGTTAAATACTGAATATTAATTTTAACTGATAATCTGTCATGATGATGAATAAAAAATACTAATATTCTTGTAGTATTTTCCTTCCTTCCTGTTTTTCTCTCTGTAATTAAGCCATTGTCATTGAGAGAATTTGAATTGCCTTCAATATATCAAAGTTGATAATGACAGGTTATAACATGTTCAGGTACAGAATAGAATTATGAACTTAAAACACCAATACAGTAGTATAAATTTTGTATAAGTGTAACTACCTGTCTGAAACCAGAATTGAGTTGCTTCTCATAAGTAACTCATTACCGCATTTACCCACATAGTACAATGGTTTTGGAAGTCCTTAATCCCAGTCTCACTAATTGCATATTTAAATGTTCCATTAACACGTTTTAGTTTCTTGCCTATTACATTCACATTTGGCTCACCAGCCACATGTTGCATTTTCATCTTGATCTTTCACTGAAGTTTCTTCTAATTGGTAGTGCTCATTTGGCATGAGTTCTACAGTGTCAACTATTTAATGCCACCATTTTTATTGTAATAATTTTGTTGCTTTTGCCTAAATGGTGAAATATTGCATGGTTTAAATTTCCTACAGTTGATGAGATGTAGAGAAGAAAATTAGGCAGGTTAGAAGAAACATAAGAAGTGGATCATTACTCTCATGTGGTAGTTGGATTACATTTCATTACTAGTTTTGTGTTTGTGAGCAGTACTCGACCTGTTTTGTTAAAGTGTTTTCAGTTATTTTGCGTTTGTTAATACATTGTGGGATGCAGTTTGTTAAATGATTGATGGTTTTAAAATGAAATGAGGCACGTATATTGTGAATTTCTTGTGTTTTTCATTTTTTTCATACAGTCCTTCAGTTTAAGCATGTTTCATTCAATTTCTTCATTATAAATCCAATTTTATGCTGTGTATTCATTTACAGAATATAATCTATAACTGTTGACTCAGTATTGGAGATAGTGTGTGTCATTTTGGGTAATTTTGAGCCATATGGATATTCTGAAAAGACTGGCAGGAACAAAATGGGGGAGTTCCAGAAAAACCTTAAATACAACATACAATACTTATATAAAACCAGTCTTAAAATACTGTGGAGAAATCATCATAACAGCATCAGAAGCAACAAACACAAAACCAAGCCCTGCGCTTAATAACAGGAGCAACAAAAACTACACCACTTGAAGCTCTTCATGTAGTTTCCTCAAACAAACCAATTGTAACGGAACTTGAACAACAAGCACTACTTAGTTATGAAAAGCTTAAAAGACTCCCAGACTCAGATAAATGGAATAAATATCAAACTTTTAAACAAAAAATGAAAACCCAAATTGGATTCATACAAAAAGTTACAGAATTAGCAGAAAATCTAGAAATACCAAAAATAAAGAGAATATATGGTATCAGTCCTGTTGACAATGAACAAAATTTAAATTTAAATAAGCCCATTAACAAAAATGAAATTTCCCCAGAAATAGCCAAGATTCTAGCCTTAGAAACCATACATACAAATTATCCTGCTGAAACTGGACACATATATACACTGATAGATCTCTTTTAGATGAAGATGGAGCGGGAGCTGGCAGAACATGTCAATTCTTTTCATTTTACAAACATGCTGGGAAAGATACTACAAATTTTGATGGTGAAGTATTAGCTATTTACCAGTCGCTCCAGATCATTTTCAACTGGCTCCAGCAATGGAAAAATATAGTTATCTTATCAGATTCTAAAGCAGCAATCCAAGCTGTAGTATCATCTTACCCAAAAATGAAAAAATAATGGAAATACAAAACTATCCAAAAACTTGGTAAACATGTAGTAATACAATGGATTCCAGCACATTGTGGAATACAAGGAAATGAAAGAGCGGATATATTAGCAAAGAATGGGTGCACAATTAAGCAGAAAGAAACAAATGCCTTTTCTTGTGAATCAATTAAAAGAATCATCAAAAAGAAAGTGAATGATACCTAGGCCTACAGTGCTAAATTAACTGAAAAAATGGGAAACAGAAATATAAAAATACTATTAGAAAACCCCCAGACGTACAACGAAAATCTGCAGTTGCTAGTATGAGACTTATTACAGGACATGACTGCCTAGGAAAGCACCTACATAGAATTGGAATATTTACTTCTCCAAATTGTATACTGTGTTGTTAAGAAGTTGAAATGGATAAACAACATCTAGAAAATTGTGCAGCTCTTCAAGATTATCAAGACCTGACTTCTAAATATTGGGAAGCAAGAAGGAAAATAAATACATACATACATACAGCCAAGGATGCGGCATCAGACAACGATCTAAAAGAATGTTACAAGAAGATACCGAAAAGTGTAATATCCAGTGAAGTGAGAGCTCTTAGTGTTACCATCTGGCAAAGTGGTAACGAAAATCACATAAAAACAAACTTTTATATTGGGTTAGGTACCCTTCTGCGAATGTGACACAAAAATTGGCGATTATTTCATTTTATGCAATTTTCTCGAGAACAACTTAAATTTTGTACATGAGGTGCTTATATAAAGAACTAAATCTTTTATTTGGAAATTTTTTCGCAAAATTTTATGAAGCTAGACACCAATTACAGAAACTCAGTCTTTCCTTGGTGAACAATAAATCTTACCATCAGGTTGAAAAATGAACATGCACTCCTTCCAATATAGCCTCTTATTCTATATCAGACTGTGAAGTGAGAAAGGTATATTCCCTAAGATTAGGCTAAAGAAAATTATGAGTGCATAACATCAGATTTTTTTGCTTGGGTCCTTCGAGGATGCGATTCAAAACTTGGTAATGACTTTCTCTTCATTTGTACAACCACTTTACATGAAGAGAATGTCATTTTTGTAGATTTTCTTAAACGGTTTAACTGTTTAAATTTCCTGCACTAATTCCATCATATGCATGATATATTATGATACAATACATACTTACTCAGCATGCTAAAGGAATATTATCTATTTTATGGAACCCGAAGGTTCATTGCTGCACTTACCTGAGCCCGCCAGACAACCCTATTCTGTGCTAACTCTATCCAGTCATCGCTCGCAAATCCTACTTGCTATCCTAATATTTTCCTCCCACCTACGTCTAGGTCTTCCATGTGGTTTTTTCCCTTTGGGTCTCCAAGTCAGTACTTTTGAGCTATGTCGTTCTTCCCCCATGCACGCAACATGTCCAGCCCATTTCATCCTCCATGATTGAATTACACTTACTATATCTGGTGAAGAGTACAGGTTATAAAGCTCGTCATTATGAAAATTTCTCCAGTCCCCATTTTGATCTCTCTTAGGCCCAAATATTTTCCTAAGCACCCTGTTTTCAAACACTCTCAGATTATGTTCTTCCTGAAGACTAAGGGGGCTGTCACACTGGATCGATCAAGCAACAGCGACTGACCGACTGTTATAACGAACCAATAGAAGCAATGGTACCAGTCACATAGCATCGATCGCCAGCGATCAACAACAAGCGAGAGGGATCAACTGGTCTGTGAAATCAAACCTGCCAGTTTTTCAATCGACAGTCGATGAGTGAAGATGGCAGCACTCCAAAGCTTCATACCCACCTGAATTTCAGAATTGATGCTGGAAGATTCAACTTACACAGTAATGTAATTTTAGACTCACGCTTTAATGAAATAGAATTGCACGAATCAATTAAGGCACTTAAAACTATAAATTTTTATGTAATTTAATTGCACAAATACAAATATATATCAAGTTGTAGCATCTAGCGGTAGCTGATCGAACTACAAACAAACAAACCTCTTCGCTCAACAAGCTTGAAGTAAACAGATGTAGCCTGAGAAAGTAGGCCTAATATTAAACCCTACTTCCCAACACATGTAGTATGATATTGTGCAGGAGATAAGCAGACGTAGGCCTAATAAGGTAATATACAGGAATGAGTAAGACCTAGTAAAATCATATAGGTACTTTAACCTATAATATTTCCGTTGATCGATGACTCTCGATGCTGTGTGACAAGGAACAGAAATGTAGTCGAGAGCGCTCGATGCCATACGGTTGGTCTTCATCGATCAATGCTCTGTGTGACAGGCCGCTAAGCGATCATGTCTCACATCCATATATTACAACCGGCAGGATAACAGTCTTATAAATCTTTATTTTTAGATTTCTGGACTGAAGATAAGAGTTTCTGAACTGCATAAAAACAAGCATTTCCTAATTTTAACAGACACTTAATTTCCGGCTTAATATTATTTGTGTCTGTAATTATTGCTCCCAGATATTTGAATTTTTCCACTTGTTCAAACAATTTACCGGCTATTCTAATATTTTGGAGAGCATTATTTTGATGTTCCATGATCATATACTTAGTTTTTTCTGTATTATTTTCCAATCCAACATTCCTGCAGGCATCGAAAAGGCTTTCTGCATTTCTCTCAATTGTGTTTATGTCATCGCCCAACAAGCAAACATCTGCATAAGCTAAAATCGGGTGACTGCCATTTAATTCTAGGCCTACCTTGTTTTCCTGAACTTTCCTAATGCCATATTCCAAAGCGATATTAAAAAGTAAAGGTGATAGATTATGATACAGTAATAATAACTAAATTAAATACATTTCATCAAGCAATGAAGATGGAGGAAAGGTTCCCACGATACTAGTGGCATTCCCCTTTGTATGGCAATGCTGAAATGTTGCCTCAAATATTCGCCAGCCCTAGGATCCCCTCTTGCAACAGCAAGTCTGAAGACCTATCTCTGAAGTTAACTCCTTGGGTGCTGCATTATATTATGATATATTTTAATAAGTTATGCTAACAAGTAAGAGCCAAAACTTTATTTGTATAGAAGGAGTTGTATGTTTTGTAATCAGCTTACTGTTAACTTTCTTTTCAGTAATGGAAAGTTAGGTAAAACATAAACACAGAGTCTGTAATTATGTATGAAAGTACTCTCTGCCTTGTATTCAATTGATTATGATTTGTGGGTTGTTAAAAGTAATATAAAAGAACAGATGTGTGAGGTCATTTTAGAAAGGAGTAAACTACAATAAAGCCTAGGCCCAAGTACATACGAGAACTTGTCAAGTCTATAACTTTGAAAGTATTATTCTAACAACAAAAATGAATAGCTTTTTTTTTTTTAAGGACATCTCTTGTACTTGATTTTTTAATATGGAATAATGTTTTCTAGGGAAGATTGTGTCACGAGTATCTGAAATAAGATAAGATAAGATACTTTATTGTCATAAACGCTTACAGTTGGTTGAGCATTGCTCAAGTAAACAGATGATCGTCAGATTAGAATATATAACACTAGAAAAGAAAAGGAAATGTATAAACACTAGAAAAGAAAAGGAAATGTATAACGCTAGAAAAGAGAAAGGAAATGTATAATACTAGAAAAGAAAAGGAAATACAATAGTGGACAACATTATAATAACAAAAAATATAAATACTTGTATACTATTTTGCAGTCCGTAATTACAAATTGTTTGATAGTGACATCATCCTCAGGGTACCCTACACTACCAGTTGAAAGTTGTCTGCCATGTATTCGGCAACTGAGTAGTATGCCTTATCTAAGAGTAGGGTCTTCACTTTCTTATTAAACAATTTTAATTCTGTAATGTCCCTGATCATGTCAGGCAGTTTGTTATAGGCCTTAATACCAGCATACAGTGGACTTTTTTCATATAATTTCAGTCTGTGAATGGGAGGTTTTATTTTATTTTTTGTTCTGGTTTCGTGACAGTGCTGGTTTTGTGATTTATATATATCATCAAAATTTGCATGTATATACTTGTTAAGTTCATATAGGTATTGTGACGGTTGAGTTAATATCTTTAATTTTTTGAATAAAGTTCTACATGATTCTTTTGGATCTACCTGTGTTATTATGCGGATTATTTTTTTCTGAGTTTTAAAAATTGTTTCCCCTCCTGTTGAGCCTCCCCACAGAATAATCCGGTATGACATTACGGAATGGAAATAACTAAAATATGCAAGTTTTCTAGTCTCAAGGTTAGTAATTTGCGATAAGCAGTGCATGTTGAAACAGGCACTATTTAATTTTTTCTGATACAGTGTGTGTGGTCATCCCATTTTAACTGGTTATTTACGTAGACACCTAAAATTTTTGCAGTGTGTGTGTGGTTTACTGTGTTGTTTGGAGGGTTGTTTTCATGTCCTTTACCTTGAGTGCTGAATTGCATGATGGATGTTTTTGTAGTATTTAGTTTTAGTCCGTTGTTGGTAAACCTTTTAAAAATGATGAAGAAAATTTACTCTTAGTGGATAAAATACCTTAAAAAATTAAGCACGACGTTTCAGCTCTTCCACCGAGCCTTCTTCAGGTGCGCTCCACTCAACGACTGACTCTCTGGATGAAGAAGACTCCACTCATCCAGAGAGTCAGTCGTTGAAGAAGGCTCGGTGGAAGAGCTGAAACGTCGTGCTTAATTTTTTTAAGGTATTGTATCCACTAAGAGTAAATTTTCTTCATCATTTTTTAAATCATCAACTAGTGGAAATTATGGACCATTTTGCAAGTTTGTTGGTAAACCATTTCTTTAATGTAGTTAGAGTTTCCGTTGTGTTGACTGACAATTTACAATTTATCCTCGCTTTTCTCTTTTAGTAAGACTGACGTATCGTCTGCATACATTATTATTTTATCTTTCATGCAGTTTGGCAGATCATTAGTGTATATTATGTAGAGAAGAGGTCCTAGGACACTACCTTGCGGGACTCCAGTTTTTATTTGGTTCCAGTTTGATTGCACGGTACCTGCTGGATTATTTAAGATTACTTTCTGTTTACGATTTGTGAGATAGTTTTCAAACCAGCGAAGAGCAATGTTCCTTATACCATAAAATTCAAGTTTTTTTAGCAGTATGTCATGACTAACGCAGTCAAAAGCTTTTGAGTTGTCACAGATTAAAGCGGTTGTGTAATTTTTTTCATCTATCATATGAGGTTAGTAAGAGCGGATATGGTTGACCTGTTTGCTCTAAAACCATGTTGGGAAGCATGGAGTTTGCCTAAGTGTTCTAGTTATGAGACGAGCTGGTGATGTATAATCTTTTCAAATACGATGGAGAGAGTTGGAAGAATAGATATTGGTCTATAATTTTTAAATTCATCATTTCCACCTTTATGGATTGGTGTAACTACGGCGTACTTCATTCTTTCAGGAAAGATACCCATAGACCAGGGGAAGTCAACTACGTCTTGTGATGACGTTTGTGGAGCAAGAGCATGCGGATCCCTTGTGTGTGACGTCAGCAAGAGCGCACGGTAGTAGGGGTGTTTAGAGTATGCTAGAGCTAGGTACTAGAGGACCTATTCACTTTAGCTCTGTGGGTAGAACAACTTCTGGTTGGAAATACGGAGCATTTTTCAAAGTTATTGCAAGTACGCGATCCTGATAGTGTTCTCTCTGCAGAACATGTGTTAGTTCTGCAAAACATTCTTCTCCAGTTCGAATCGAGGTTTCAGGATGTGGAAAACCTTTCTCCAATGTTTAAACTTTTTGCTACCCCATATTCAGTTAATGTCAAAGACGTTCCTTGCCGGTATCAGTTGGAACTGCTAAACTTACAATGCGACGATCTGTTAAAGGACAAATAGGCCTACGAACGTAAAGTGGTCTTGGGTAACTTTTACAGAAATTTCTCTGAAACCAGATTCCCAAGACTTGCCGCACGAATATTATGTAATTTTGGATCGACATATGTGGCCGAACAATTTTTTTCACTAATGAAACGTGCAAAGCTCAAATCAAGAAGTACATTGTTAAATCACAACCTAAATGTAGTCTTCGATTAAATATTGCTCAAACATTACGTCCCAACATTGATAAACTTGTTAAAGAAAAAGAGACAGGAAATTCAGAAAATTGTTACTGTAATCTTGTATCATCTAAGGTGCAGACGAGCTTGTATGGTAATTAATTCAGTTCATTTTTTTATCATTTTTACTGTAGTGAATTATGTTAATTCAAATGATAGTAGCCTATTGTCTATTTTTGTCAAAGAACATAGATTTTGTGGAAAGGGAATTGTTCTCACAGAATAGAAAAATAGAAGTATTTATAATATGTTAAACTGCTGCGCTGTAATTAACCGATAAACTATCAAAAAAATTGATTGATGTTTCATTAACTCGGAAACACGTATTACGTAAGTTCTAACCCCCTAAATTCCCGCTGCCCGCAATACTAATGCCCCTCTCTTCCCCCCTGTTCACTGATGCCTACATTTCACATGCTCCTCGCAGAGATATAACGCGAGCTGTGAGAGCAGCAAGCAGTGACGTCACAGAGCAAGCTTCTGTCTTCCCCTGCCATAGACAGTGGTTGATTAATTATATGGGTAAACGGCTCACTTATTTCATGTTTAATTTCTTTAATGATGAATGTGGGTAATTCATCCCAACCCTTGGAAGTTTTACCTTTTAGGTTTGTTATTACTTTTGTAATTTCATCAGGGGAGACTCTGGCAAAGTTAAACAGAGGTGTTAGCATGAGGCAGTTGTTTTTATAAAGTTCAGTCATAGAGCCAAGAATTGTTGGAGGTTCTTCTCTGATTTTATTCCCAATATTAATGAAATAATTATTTAATGATTCAATTGTTTTGTTATCAACTGTATCTAAATTACGAAGGTTAGTGCTGTCATTCACTCCTAGTTCCCCCTTTATTATTCTCCATGTTGCCTTGTTTTTTTGTTCAGCATTCCTAATATAGTTTTCAATGGCCTTTTGTTTAGCTTTTTTAATAATGCGTTTATATATTTTTGAATATGCTTTGTAATATTGAATGAAGTTAGGATCCTTGGTAGTCTGGTAGATTGTATGCAGAATTCTTTTCCTTGCGCTGGATATTTTTATGCCTTTTGAGCACCAGTCTAATGAATACTTTTTAAGGAAACGTGTGGCTGTGATTTTTGGAAAGCATTCATTAAAGCAGTTTAGAAGTTCCCTAAGAAAAGTGTTGTAGTTTGTGTCTACAGAGTTTGAGGGGTTGAACAACCAGTCTGTTTTGCTTAGTTTATTTTTAAATTTTGAGATATTTTCCGAGTTGTAAACTCGCCTGCACCCTTTCCTATTTTGTTGATTCTTATGTGGTTTTGCCGGCAGTCTAGCGAGGACTGCCTTATGATCAGAAAAGCCTGTTTCCTGAACTAAGTATTCCTCCTGTCCATATACCTTATTGGTTAATATGTGATCTATACATGATCTTGAAGTACTTGTAACTCTTGTTGGCTGAGTATGTATGAATTTAAACCCGTGACTCTGCACTATGTTAATGTACGTATTTCTCATGTTGTTGTTAGTGTGATTTGTGTCTGAAATATATTTGTTATATTGTCTTCCAAGTCTGTGATTAAGTTTGTCTTATAGAGGTCAATATTACTGTCTATGGTTATTATGATTTTCTTTTTTTGGTCGCATTGTAATTTATTCATCAACAGTTCTAGTTTTTTAAGGAATGGCTTAAGAGTGTAGTAGTAGGGTACCCTGTATATTGAGATCACTATCATGTTTTGATTCTTAATTTCAATGGCTGATAGTTCAAAGTAGTTATCTTCACTTAAGGTTTTTAAATCATTTCTAGGTTTTGAGACTGCAAGAATGTGATCCCGCACTAGAATGCATGAACCACCATGTGCTGACTCTCTTCTACTGTAATGATCTGCTAGGGAGAAATCTTTGAGTTTGTTTAATGCATTTGTTTCATCATGCTTTAGCCAATGTTCATTTAAACAGATGATTTCTACGTTCTTGTTTCCAAAGTCATCTATTAGTAAGTTCAAGTCATTTATTTTCCAAAATATTCCTTGGGAATTTAAGTGCATGAGCCAGTTGTCAGTCTGATTACACAATGTTCTGTTTTTAGGCCTAGATTTTTCTTCACCCACATTTGTCCCTAGTTTCACACTTTTGCTTTTAGACTCACCTGCTGGTTCAAGGATTAGTTTCCCTGTTCATGATGTTTAGTTATTATACAAACAACATTGTTTATGACCTGGCTTAGTTTCCACGATCCCTTACGGTTTAGGTGAAGACCATCTTTCCCAAACAGGAGGAATCTAGATACTGGTCTACATCAACATAAATAGCTTTCAAAGATTCGCAGGCCCATCTAATATTTTCATTTCCTAGCTTGATGAAATCATCATTCACATCACGCCTTTTTATTATGTTGTTAACAGTGACTACCGCTTTGGGAAACTTTTGTTTCGTAGATCTAATTGCACTGTATACTTCCCCCATAACTTCATCTGGGTTTTTTGCAGTTTTTAGGTCATTGGTTCCCACATGTAGCACCACCACTTCAGGATTTTCTGGATATTTTCCGAAATTGTACTGAGATTCAACTTTGTTGGACAACTGATTTGCTTTTAATCCCCTATACACTTTAATATTTGCCCCCTTCACGTTCACATGCGCGATCATGGAATCACCAAGCACTAGCACTTTTTTAGTTTCTGCTGGAACTTCCTTTGTTAGGTTAGGAGCGTCCTGACGTGCTCGTGAAGAGGACCGTTGGATGGCATCTTCTTCTTGTAGCGTGGATAGACGGTCGAATTTGTTTGTAATCTGGATCCCCTGTGATTGCTGTTCCACATTCTTATTTCCTTTGCCACTGCTCTCGACCAGTCAGAATTTTGGTATGAATAATTCCCATTTGAATCATTTAGCTCTTGTAGCTAAATCATGCACCACTCCGAAGCTATTCAAACCAAACTATGTTACTAGCTAAGAGCAAAATCAGACACATGCCTAACAGACATATTTCCTGCGCCATCTCGACCCCAATACTTAAGGTTGAGATCCACAGTACTTAAGAGAGGTTGAAATACTTAAATAAACACAGTTTTCACACCTAGTCAAAATTTATTAAAAATTATTGTCACCAAAAATACACTATGAAGTGAAATGAAACTAAATTTTAATTATAAGTTATCTCAATTTCTGAACTTTCCTACCCATCAAATTATTTCAGACAATTCACTCCGAATTGGCTAAGAAAAACACTAATTATGTCCCGTTTCAAACAACAAAACAACAAATATTACAAAGCTTTCAGGACTCACCTTTAGCCATTCTTTCATGAAAGTGAAATAATAAAAGAAATTAGATACTTGAATATTTTCCATCGATGCTGATGATCTGAAGACTGAGGGCGTTCTGGGGCAAAAAGTTTGAACATCAGAGTTTTGGGATAGAAATAATGGAAATCCTGGGAGGTGTAAGGTTGGTTATAAGTAGGGCTCGGATGTTTATGACATGTCATTTAAACCTGATCTACATTCTCGCTGCAAACAAAAATTGAACATGAATTGCACATTTGTTATCCTAATCGGACTGTTTTTATTTTGCATATAAAGTCATATTTTGATAATTTTTCATGATATTTGTAATTTAATGTCATATTTCAGTTATATTTCAATTTCGGTAAAAGAGCAGAACTATGCAGAATGTGCACTAAAATGTCAACTGAAGTTTTTTCCGAACAAGACATGCATATTTTGGTTTTGCTGTGAAGGGACTATAAGTTAATAGCACAATTATATTTTCCTCCTTGTTAACAACTTCCAATTGACATGTTTTGAAAATATTTTCAGTTCACATTTGTAGTGGTAATCGGAAACATTAACAGATTAGTTTTTTACAAGTAAAACTGTAAATCACCTGTAAAATTGTTGAAAAGTGATTACTTGATTGTATTAATGTGATGTAATAATTTAGTGTCATTAAACATTTAAAATTGGAACATTTATTTTTAGAAAATATAATCTTTTATGAGGTCATATTTAGGATTTATGAGTCATATTTAGTCATTTTAAGGTCATATTTGCAGTCATGTTTTCCACTTTTTTTAGGTCATAAACATCCAAACCCTGGTTATAAGTTATGATAGTGGCTACCTTGAATAGTCCTTGTAGCTGTATCTCGATACTCTTCTCTCTGCATCCAAATCCGTCTCAAGCTCAACTAGGCAGTTGACAATAAGCAGGGAGTCTTATCTCAGGGTTTAACGTGGTATGGTCATAAATGAAGTAATTGAAGTAATTGAAGTTGGAATTATACTTTTATTCTAATAGCCAAATTTAAATGCAGAAGAAACATCACTCAGTATGCACATTGTAATAACTTAGCTGCCATATTATCGACATTGCCCATCACAAATTGCCAGATTTAACAGCGACCAAATTAATTAGAAGTGAATTTCAAAACTTACAGAAACTATGCCACTCCATGGGTTAGCTGGTTACCAGTTACCAGGCTCATGTTGCTTCCCTGCAGCCATCTTCCTCACTTCGCGCCAAGTTTCTAGGGTATGGTTGGACACACCTTTTGCATGATGACCAACGAATGTTGATTAAGGAACTGAGAGCGAATAAGAACGACTGCCTCCATGCAATTGCTTATATAGATAATATAACATCTTAGCGAAATGGGGTTTGCATACTTAATTAAATATAATGAGATAATTCAAAGACTATGATCTTATTGGTTAGAATTATACCCTTCTAGGATTATGGGAACTTTTGTGATGAAGGCTATTATGGTGGCTTTTAATAGGATTTAAGAAAATGTTAAATAATTCCTTAACCCTTCATCCAATCTTACTGGGAATATTATCATTATAATAAGACATTAAATTAACCAACTTTTCAGCGGAACAAATCTTAGTTTAACAAACAAATAACTAAAAAGTTTGGGAATTACAAAATCAAAAATGACTAGAGGAACTGCTTCAAGACTAGCTGAATTCCTAAGACCGGATGACCGAAGAAGACTTGCGATGATCACCTACAGCCATCCTGACAGATATCACGTTAACTCCCACCCGCAGACGAAGGATCCAAATCGAAGTCCATAGAAGACCAAAACTAAAGAAGCCCCATATTTCATAGGCACTTTATGTTAATATCAAAACAGAACCCAGACTTACTGTTCTCATCCTCGCAATGGTTTTTTCTTTATGATGCAGAATTGTTACGCATCTCCTCAAGGCCTTCTTGTCCTTACCATAACAATGCTTTTACTGAATTCCATATTCAATAAAATCAACTGCAGCTGTAAAAAAGGTTGCAATAGTGCATGTACCTGCAGAAAATTTGGGTTGAAATGCAATACAATTTGCAAAAAATGTTCAGGGATTTCGTGTACCAACAAATTTTAGGAAGCAAGTTAAGTTGGCACAAAAGCTGTTGAAGGACAATTTGATTCTGAACAAGAAGAAGAATATGACTTGATGATGCACCAGAAGCAGATGTACAACCTGGACCTTTTGAATGTCTAAGGCGCACATAATTCATACATTTCTTACAATATATTTCCATCATAATAATGTATGCCTCATGAGCAATTGCTCCTATAACAAAACCAATTGTTTCTATAATAAAACCAATTGTTTCTGTGATATAAGCATTCTGATTATCTGAAGCTTGTATTACTTCATTTCTCGACTTACTTGTTTGTATACAGAAACCATATACATAATTAATGGTCATTCATAATTAAAACACATAATGGACTACATTAACCGCCATAAATAGGGATAAAATGGGTCAAAACACGTGTTTTAACGTTTAAAAAAAATTCCAAGTACTATAGTACCTGTAATACCTGTAAATTAAAGTTTGACCAGTGCATTTTGCAGGAAATTTTATGCTCTTTTGAATGGTGACAGACAAATATTTGCTAGAAGTTGGTACGTAGGAGATTTTTCTGATAAACTGAAAAAAGTGCAAAAATTTTCTGGCTTTTTGCTCACAGAAAGTTGTCTCTAGGGCTTTCGAGGTTGAAAACTTAGTTTTACACTACTTTTACAACACCAAACAACATGAAAAGGAAAAATCTTTTACCCTAATTAATGCAAGGTGGAATGTATCTATATACTGGACTACTAATAAAATTGTTGTTTGTAGAGTGTCACTCTCTCACAGTAAATTTGCCTTTCTGTCTCCTTTCTGTTTATTACAGTATATTAGAGCTGATCATCCAATGCATATTGCTTTGTATTTCTGCGACACACTCCATGATTATTTAACTCAATTCACGATCTGTGGTGCATTTGCAGACTGGAAAATTATTAGAAGTTGCAACCTTCATAGTTTTATGAAAAGGGATGCAGAAGACTTGTATGCCCCATTAGTTTGGAGAAATCCCTTGGAATGCAGTTTTACAGGCCCTGTACTGAATGCAGAAACGTCTTGCAGACTAAATTTTTAATAATAAAAATTCCCACTCATTAAATATGATATTGCGTACATTAGACCAAGCTATATGGAGTTTCTTCTGCATTGTCTGACACCAGTTCTTTTTTGTATTACATTACTTCTTACTAAATTTATTCTGCTCATTGCAAATACTGAAAAGGGCATGGATAAGGAACTTGGTTACTATAATAATCTAAAATTCAATTATGCTCAGCATACTGATGGTAGTGAATCAAAATGCACACACTTTTTAATAGTTGACATAACATTATTGATAAACCCTTATCCCCCCCAAAAAAAAATTATTCTCATTCCCACTGAGTTAGATTTATTGTTCATCTTTAATTATAAGCCATTATTTAATTAAAGCATTTATGAATAATACATTACACATTACACAGAGGAAGTTATAGAAAGAAGCAAAAAAAAAAACTTTAACATATACCTACCCCCATTCATTTTGTTTTAAGGCAGTCTATTTTTAATGTATAATTATATTTATTACAACTTTTTGTTTCAGCATCAGCCATCTAACTGGGATGAGAGAGTTGCATCGTCAAATGAAGCAAGTTTTTCTCCACCAGGAAGCATAGCTATGAAACATAGTCAGAGTGCAGAAGACTTATCTTCAAGTGCTGCAAGCCCTAGTATCATGAATAGTAATGGTACTGGTGGTCCTGTGGAACCTAGAAAGTTGGCATTACGTACTCAGTTAGCCCATCAGTTGTCTGCCAATTCCAGCAAAGTTTTAAAAAGGCCTGGTTATGTTGTACGGCCAGCACCTGGTCCTAACAGAGGAATCATTGGAGGAGCAACGGCAGGAAGTGCTAACCTAGCTTTGGAAAAAGCTTGCATTTTACCAGTGTTCCGTTATCTCAATCCTGCAGAACTAGCTCGTTGTGCTGGAGTTTGCAGAGCCTGGGCAAGGTTCTCTGTCGAACCAAGTTTGTGGCGTAAAATGGAACTTTGTCATAGACATACTCTTACAGCCCAACATCTAGCAGGTATATCTAGACGTCAGCCAGAACATTTAGCTTTAGATTGGAGTGGGGTAGCAAAACGGCAACTTGCGTGGTTAGTTGGAAGACTTCCACAGCTCAGAGAACTTTCACTTCAAGGTTGTAGTTGGGCAGGCGTGAGTGCACTACGTACATGTGTATGTCCGCCTTTATCATTGTTAGACATAAGTTTTGTGTCTGGACTGAACGATGCATCTCTTAGAGACATTTTGAGTCCACCGCCAGATTCAAGGCCAGGTCTAGTGGATTCCAAATCACGACTTAAAAATCTGCGTACTTTACGGTTAGCAGGGTGTGACATCACTGATGTTGCTTTGAGATATGTTACACAGCATCTCCCACGATTGGCTGAATTGGATGTATCAGGGTGTCAAAGAGTTTCCGATGCTGGTGTAGCTCAATTGGCCACTCCCCCAGCACCAACAATAAAATCACTGCATTCGCTTAACCTTGCAAATTGCAGACTTCTGACTGATGCAAGTTTGGAACATCTTGCAAGATGCGATGCTTTGGTAAGAGTGGATTTACGACACACACCATATGTAACAGCAGCTGCCATTGCCAAATTTGCAGTGAGAAGTCAACATGGACTGAAGGTGATGGATGGTAAATTGATTGCCAAGAGGCCTGCCCCTGCATGAGACTGGTTATGATAGATAGATCTTCATACCCACAGTGACAGCAATATTGTGGTTATTCTCTCTCTCAAGGATGGATTTGTAATGTTTTTGGGAGTATCTCATAAATGACTGAGTTCCCAGTGTCCTTGTAACTTCGCTTGAGCCCTTCTAACAATGAAACTGTTGGTGGTCTTGAACACAAAAGTTTGGTATCTCTTTTTATGTCAAATCCAAAATCTGTTACATTATTATGTGTACAGTTTAACGACATGGCTTTTCATTAATCCACATATTAGAGAAAGTGGTCAGTTAGTGAAGTGTTGCATAAAATATAAAATACATATTAACTGGTTAATGTAATTGGCTCAAAATCGAGATCTAGTTGATAGGGTTTGAGGAGCGCATTGACAAGTTGAGTAATGAATCATGATTGGGGATATTTTTAAAAATGAGACTGCTTAAGATGTCTAATATAGTTTTATTTCAGTACCTTCTGTTAACCTTTAATATTCCAAGTGTACATATTGAATTCTTCCCATATTTTATTATTCATATTGCTGTGAACATGGAAGTGAATGTAACTGTGAAGCATAACAGTACTATAGACACCCTATGAAATGTCAAATGTAGTAATAGCCTTTTTTTGACTAGATGGTTCTGTCAGTATGCAGTATTGAACTTTATATTTTCTTTATTTTACTACATTAAAAGATATACACAAGATATATTAAGAGGTGTATCATCTCTTGTAATTTCTATGGTGGGAGAGATATTTCAGTACAGTTTCATTCAGTCATCACACTGAATTATGCTGCAAAAGAACCGATATTGGGTCATACATTTTTCTGTTTTGTCCGAACATAATATACATGCAAATGATGTGACTCCAATAAATGTTAAATATTTCTAGATATTGAAAATCCTGGATTTTTAATTGAAAAGGGGCTTATGCAGCATTTTGGTTTTCTTAATGATGATCCAGTTAAGTGAATTAACACGTTAGCAACCATAGGAACACCTGAGAAACTACAAAATGTTAATCTGAAATGGCATTCTTAAATTATATGTAAGAGAGCTGCAAGAAACAAACAAGCTAATTCAGCAATCAGATTATTTACGGTTGGTAATGTCGCAAAGAAAACTAAGGGATTGCAAACTCATTTCTTCCCACCCTCAAACCAAACATTTTTTCGGCTTATTTTATTAATTTTGTGGAGAGATTTTTTTCCCCACACTTATTCCTCCCAGAATTCTGTTTCATTCTTTCATGGTTTTTTCTTATTTTAATCTTAATTAATATAGGGTGTTAATGAATATCACCACAGTATTTTCCTTGTGTAGAAAGGGGTCCTAGACTAGCAACTAAGAGAGCCACGGTCGCCGATGTAAAATGGGTAAGCTACAGGGCAATAAAGTCATTACAATAAATCAATAACAAAGCAAAATACAATATCAATTTTTGTTAAGTTAATTTTAGGCCTTCTTAGTGATGAATAAAATTCTGATTCTTAATCATTCATCAACAGTTAGATCTAGATTTTCATGATTTTTAAAATTTACAGACTAATCACACTTTGCATGCCACTGCATTAGTTTTGTAATCATAACTCATTTGATAACTAAAGTTCTATGGAATATTTTCCTGACTGTGGACTGAATACACTTTCAAAGTGATGAGCAAATTCTCCCCTACCCTCCGTAGTTTTGTGTGGGGGATTAGTTGGCTCAGTGATTCAATAACATGGAACCAGGCAGGGCTTAGTTTGATACCACAGTCTCTCTCTATTCTTGTTGTTGGATTCCAAGCAGATCTCCATGGCTTCCCTCACCACTCTCTCCCAGAAACTTGACGACCTGCAAAGAAGATTAGTTTCGCCATAGTTATGGCATTTTCGGCTACTCCAGGTTTCACTGGATAAAACACCAGAGCAGCGTATTTCCACTGTCCGGTTGGTATGTCCAATGTCTTGCATACCACATTTGCATGGAATACGTTATACACCTTCAGTACAAGGTTGTCCTTCACAGGCCAGATCAGTTGTTTCATCTTCGGAGGTGGCAGGTAGATTGTTTTTATGTCAAACCTCCAGAGGGTACAAGTTATTTTACCTAATGTGTGTGTGTGTATGGTATGCATGCCACATGTCGACTTCTGTCAGGGTCTTTTTCTTTTTCCACTGCTGGACATGGATAAACGGATTTCCCAGGGCCACTTTTGAATACACATATTCACAGTTTGTTAATAGTTTGTTAATACACAGTTTTGAAATACACAAATTTCATTTATATATATATATATATATATATATATATATATATATATATATATATATATAAATCTTCTCCCAAACATCAAGATCTTTTGACCTAAGCAATGATTTTAACAATTTTGCTTCTTTACAGAATAAATTCTTAAAATCAGTAAATAGGTCAAAAGATCTGAATATTTGGGAGAAGATTTATACAAATAAATTTGAAAGTAGACTGATGAATTTCGAGATACTAGAAGAGGAGAATTTAATTAAGAAGTTCAACAAACCTCTACCAGGTGCACATCAGGATTTTCAGAAGCAGGATTTGCCAGTTGACAAGTAGCCTAGGATGGGGGACAAAGGTCCTTGAAACATGTACTACCAAACGTTTGGTATGTGAAGCATAAGTGTTTAAGTTCAACTCATATTATCATTGTTTTATTATAGTTGCTTCACTCTTTTAAGTTCCAGCAATTCAAGGATACTATTCCTTTGGCTCAGGAATTGGCTATTGCCATTGAGTAAGTACCTACAGGATAACGGTGGAAGCACGGTCACGAAAATCACTAGTAAGTATGCCTCATGTACTGCATATGACATAACTTGTCTTTCACTGAGGCAGACCATGAAGGGCAATCGGTCATAAGGAGATAGGTTCCACCTGACTCTGTGAAGCGAACTCTGGCTAGCTCAGTTGGTAGAGCAGTGGCACAGATAGCGAAAGGTCCTGGGTTCGAATCCCAGAGTCACATGTATTTTTCTCCTATAATATTCTCATAGACAAGCAACTTTTAATAGGATGCCCGCCACTGACTTTTAACATTTGAAATGGTGCAAAACAAAGGAACAGTGGACGTGATGTAGTGGTGGGTCAACTATGAAAAAATGACAAATGATATCTTCCAACACCAGGAAAAGAACACAAATGGAGCATCATCATTAATATGGTTACTAATGCAGTCATGTGATTAGACTGTAAATTTTGCAGATTATGAAAACTCTGAATTATGGTACAGCTGTTGATGAATGATTAAGGATCAGGTTATTATCTATCAATAGGAAGTCAATTTAATGAACATTTTAACTCTACTTCGCTTCATTATTGACTAATGAGCACCAAATTGTAATGACTTTAATGCCCTGGAGCATACACATTTTATGTTTTTGAGCATTGATATCCTTTAAGGGACAAGTTTTCGTATTGAAAAATATTTCTAGTGCAGGACAAGAAATTTCAAGTCTGAAGGCAGTAGCCAAACCAAGAATTTTAGTCTCCATTATGTTACATGAAGGGTACAGAGGAAGAAGGAGGAATGTCAAAAAATCAATATTTTCCAGAAAAGAAGTTTCAACATTCACTTTGCACCTTCATTACAAGCACCGTGAAATTTAAACTACTATTTTTCCCTTACACTTTTCATCAGTTTCAAAAGCAACATTAAAAGATTGCTAAGTAAGCTACCATATCGTCTGGATAGCTCAATTTTCGATTTTGTTTACCTTCCCCTGTGCCTGTCATATGGTGTATATCATTACAACCTTTTGGAAGTTGTAAACTATTTCTCTCGTATTTGTTCTTGACATATAAATTATTACAGTTATGACCCATTCATCCTCTAGGCCAGCTGTTCCCTAACTTTTTTGTCCTGGGACCCACCTTCACCTAGAAATTTTTTTCGCGACCCACTACTGCATAACGATAACCAATATAGGCTATATAAAAAAAATTGCGACCCACTACTACATAACGATAACCAATATAGGCTATATAAAGTACAGCACATGTTTTTCATATGCCTTTCAATTGTGTTCAAATGCCCTGCTGAGAAAACACAGTTGAAATAAAAATGGTAAAGGTTATTTCATTAAAAACATTATCCAACTAGTACATTTTATTTTTAAAAATTGAGATTTGTGAAACTGTTGTTTTTTATTTACAAGAGATTCGATATCAGGATTAAAAGTTGTTCGTTTTAACCTTAAATCACTTTCCACACAAAGTTTATTCCTGTACTTGCTTTTTAAAAAATCATAGTGGAAAAAGCCCTTTCACATAAGTATGTGGTCATAAACCCCATCAGTTCTTTTAATGCTAAGTTAGAAATAACTTTGTAGTTGGTAGCAATAAAAGTTTCCTTCAGCTATGGAAGTTTTGTTTGGATTCTTTAAATTAAACACACTTTCCTTATATTGAAAACAAGTTTAATTTTTCCCGCCCTTTTCACGACCCAACGAAATTGCTCCCGCGACCCATAGTTAGACAGTCTTGCAGATCACATTTGAAAAATAATTAAAAGTATTAACATTTCCATCATATCTTTTATCACATGTACCTGCTAATCTTGATCACTTATAGCTCTCATCAGTCACATAGTCATAATACCAGACATAAACAAAAGCTAAATTTTTCTCTTCATAAGTTAGCCCTTCATGAACAATGCCCACAGTATATGGGCATCAAAACATAACAAATTATCACAATAAACAAAAGCAATAATTAACAAGCAATTCAAAGCAAAAGTAAAAAAGTTTTGCTAAGAAAAGCATATTACTATAAGGTGCCCGTTTTTCTGGCACTTTGGTTATCCTACCTGCATCTAGCTTCACAGATCACTCGCAACCTCCAAGCTTGCGTCGCCCAGCCAATGCTCTTCCCAGTGTCTTGAAGAAGTTACGTAATGGTCTCTTCCCCTCCCCATCTCTTAAATTGAGCCCCTGATATCCTCCAAAGGGATACGGTTACAAATATTTACAGATAACGGATACACCAACTTTCCTGCTCTTCTATGCCTATTTATTGATACTAACCCTATCAGATGAAAATTTCAATGATTACATTCTTTTCTATATCATATCCTATAACTTTTTCTCTTCACTTACTACATATGATGAGTCACAAGTTTACCAGCTTCCAGCTGATTTAATGTATCGTTATGCTTTGAATTGCTTGTCATTAATTTTTTTGTTTATTATGACAATTTGTTTTATGTTTTGATGCCCATATGGTGGGCATTGTTCATAAAGGGCTAACTTATGAAGAGGAATATTTAGACTTTGTTTATGTCTCTACAACATACCATGTCCCATTTAAATATGCACAACCCACACTCTTTCAATCCTTATTATCTTGTAAGCCTGCCTCAAGTACCTGCAGAGGTAGTTACAAGCATAGGGAGGTGAATGTAGGGGGGTAATACTGGAAGGCACATAAAGGCCAAAGCAACTTGGAAGTTGCGTTTTCACTGTCTTTGCACTATCTATCCCCCTTTTTGTAAAAAATAAAAACTGAATATTGGTTTGATTCTTTTACAGGACACCAACTAATTTATAACATTATTAAAATCAATAAATATTTCCAAAGTATCTTAGCTTTAACGGTGTAACAAACAAGATCCAAAACGTAAAGTACCTTGTTTCTTGCTACAGGATCTAGAGCAGTGATTGGCTGAAACACAGGCAACCAAAACCAATGAAATCACGGAAATTCAAATTATATTGATAACTTCCTGGTATTTCCGATTGATTCTTAATAAATTAAAATATTCAGTCGTCTTGTTCGTGTATAGCCTGTGGCGATATCCACTATTAAATTTTATTTTTATTTCAGAAACTAAAAATAATAATAATAATAATAATAATAGTAAATTGGACAGCCGTTTTCCAAAATTTAATCATTGTCACCCATCTCAGAAATCTCATCACCATTGGCTATCTGGGGACTGGAAATTTTGTGCCCTGTTCTAGTGATTTAATGTAATCGTTATGCTTTGAATTGCTTGTTATTAATTGTTTTTGTTTATTGTGACTATTTGTTTTATGTTTTGATGCCCATGTAGTGGGCATTGTTCATAAAGGGCTAACTTATGAAGAAGAATACCGTATTTTACGGACCATAAGACAAACTTTTTTATCCTGAAAACAGAGCCTTAAATGTTGGGTGTGTCTTATCGTCCGAAGTACACTAGAAAGATTAAAATTATGGTAAATATGCTGGAATACCATAGTTATATACAAGGTGTTGTAAAGGATAAGACAGTTACAAATTTTAGCACAGACTGTACATCAGTGCACTTGTCACAATCATAAAATGAGGGCAGCTGGAAGCCAGGTTTACAATGCGAAAAGAAAGGAATGTTGAGTTCTTTTATACAAAAGGAGTGTCTTCATCGGGTGGTTTAAATGAATTCAATGACCTCTAATCAGCCTTGTCCCGTTACTCTTATCGTGTGCTGAATTGAGGGTTAGAGGCTGTAAAAGTATTTTCAGTCTTTCATGAGAAATCAGTGCAGTTGTTAAAATGTAAGTGTTGCCACCTGTACAGAAGATATTTTCGTACAATGCAGATTTTAAGTTAGAAGTGGTCTACACTGATTCCATTGTTTATGCAGTGAAGTATATTATTTCCTTCAAAATGTTTTGTTTAGAATCACATTAAATTTCTTTTCCTTTAAATTTCCATCCTCAAATTATGGTGCGTCTTATGGTATTTAGAGTTTGTTTATGTCTCTACAAAATACCATGCCCCATTTAAATATGAAAAATTAAATAAACAACCCACACTATCTCAATTCTTATTATCTTGTAAGCCTGCCTTATCTTATTTTAAACTGACTTCATGGAACATGCTTCACTCTAATTGGCCATTTTATGAAATGTATGCCATCAGATCATTGAGCAGCATGCAGCGAAATTTAGTTATGAAAACCAGTATGAGCTCTTGTGAGTGGCTGCTGGCCTTGGTCCTAGGGGGGTTCTCATACCACCAGTGATCATGGTATGAAGTAAAGTATATTAATTCTACTAAAAACTGTTGAAGATGTAATGAGATTTGTCTCATCATTGTTAAAGTAATTTCAACCTATTTATAGACTTATCAGCAGTGACTAGACTATTTATTATGAGGGACCGGATTTTTAGGTTTTTAAAAACACTGTTTTAGGTTTTCCATTAGGTGAAATAGTTTTTTTTTTTAGGTTTTTTGTCCAAAATATCGTTTTTGGGTAAAATAATTGGTTTAATGAATTTGAATATGCTACATAGGATTCAATACATAATACTTGTAAAGTTTAACTTAACAAAATTGACTTAAATTTGTGTAAACTTGTTTTAGGAAAGATATTATACAATTGAAGGAAGAAAGCATAAACAATAAAAAAAAAAGCAGTGAAAATAAGATTGCGTCACATTAAAGTAGTTAATACTGCATCCAGACACTACCCTTCTCAGGATTTGAATCCGATGCTTCTAATTTAGTGAATAAAATACTTTATGGTTGGATGTGTATAATGTGAAACTGATTATTTTCCTTTCTTCGGTTGTTATGCATGCTAACCGCACAACAGATCAACTAGGGACGAAAACTTCCCCCTTTTCTAGAAAGGTAAATAATACTTACTTGTTTCTGGCAGGCTTGTCAAAATATTACTTTGCCATCTGTAGTGAAATTCAGGTCGTCGCCAATCCACTGCCGTAATAAACTCGATTTCATTTGTTTCCGCATAATTAACATGTCTTCTTAAAACTAACAGGATGAATAACAGGGAAGTACTAAAGGCAAACAAGCGCTTTGAAAAACAGAAATCTATATCCTTCTTCATACACGGCAACAATGGTTGTTCGTACGAATATTTTAAAAGGAATTCACCGGTACTCTTACACTTCCTCTCTTGATACTGTCCATCCTAGACGAGAATGGGTTGAATGAAACGCTGATGGTATTAATTTCAATGCGACAAAAATTATTGTCTCTCCGCAAAATGTCGATTTCTCAACTGACAGACAAAAAAGTAGCCTAAATTAGATATTTTAGGTTTTATATCCCGTTTAGGTATATTTATATTTTTATACCCCATTTAGGTATTTTTAGGTGCTACAGAATTAATGTGGGTGAATCCTAAGGACATGATTCAAAAAAGTGTATGAGCGCTTTTTGTTTTGGAAGTAAGGCAAAAAATAGGTAAAAACCTAAGAATCCGGTCCCTATTTAATTTACTTATTAGCAGTCCTTTTTCTTCTGGGGGTACGCATACCCCTTTAAAAAAAATTCAGCTTCATATAGGAGAAAATCATTATTTTCACAATTTTGAAATCTATTTGTGCCATACAAAATAAATAAAGTGATTATATGTATTGTTTGCATAAAAGTAGCTATTTTTAGTGTTACATTTGTTATCTATCGCATGATTTTCAAGAGGTGGGGCCTGACATTAGCAGGTGCTCAAGAGTTCGTTGCATCCCTTTCCTCTTGGCTTCAAATTGCATTTATTTCCATTAATTCTGCTGCACATGACATTCTGTCTGGCTATTCTGGAGTTGTTTTTCATGTGTTAAATTATATGTATGCCTGTGAAATAACTCCGCTTATGGGTATGTCAGATGATCAGCAATATCTCACAGTAGTTCCAAGGTGGTTGCAAACCTGTCATGCCCCAACTCTTGAAAATAGAGGTAGGCCTATAGCTATCTTCTGGTCAAAGGTACAAGAAACCCTGTGAGCTGAATTGCAGCTTAAGGGTGGAATTGATATGTAAAAATTGACTCCACCTCAGAGGACCTAAATTTGTATAACCTTTTGCATATTGTATGATTCCTCTTTTATTCTAAATATGTGGGTAAGTCTGCCAATGTTCCTTCAAGTCGAAAGCGAGAGTACCCTCCCCTTGTTTTTTTTTCTTTCTTTCTTTCTTTTTTTAAAAAAAAAGAGCACTGCTTATTAGTTTCACTTTTACTTGTTATATTACACTTGGTTCAAAACTATCAATCCAAAAGAAATGAAATTATAATTCGTGTGAATTAGACCCATGGGAATAAATATGGGATGTGGTTTTTGAAAGTATTATAAAGAAATTTAAACAGCAAAAAAATAAAATACTGTATGTACTCGAATATTACCCACATATTTTTTTCAAAAATCACAAACAAAAAATGGGATGCAGGTATTATTTGAATACATTTTTTACCATGTCGGCTCAATATAGCATGATGCTTTGTAGTAGCATCACAGTATAATATAACAGTAGTGAAGCTGTAATGAAGTAAAGTGTTCCCTATATAGGCCATGGAGGCCAACAGGGTTCCAGAAGATTGAGGCTCCCAGATTTTAGACATTCGGCACATGAAGGTGGTAAGGTTGTCAGCCCTACACACCGGCCGGCTTTACCCCCAGGATTGCTCCTGGTACTCATTTCTGTTAGAGGCTGAGTCGACCCCAGGGCCATAGAGTGCCACCAGAAGGATTAGGCCAATTGAAAAACTCCCCCCAATCGGGGATCAAACCCGCAACCTTTCGGTTTGTAGTGCAGCGCCTCAACCACTATGCTCCGACGAACCCTGGAGCTGTAATGAAAGGAAAATTAATCCTTTTGGCAGATGGATATGATCAAGGGGGCAACTAGCAACAGCCAATTTAGCCTACCATATTTAATTTTGTTTATAATATGTAATGTTAGGAATAACTGTTTAATTAAGAATAAAACTGGCAAAATAATTTTTTATATATGGACCTAAATTATTTTTTTTCCAAATTTCCTTTTAAAAATTTTGGGTGCTTCTATTATGTGGGGCGTGTACTATTCGGGTGTATATGGTATTTTCGTAAGTATTGGATTAATGAAATAATATTACTAATAATGGACATATTGTAGGGAATCTACCTTAAAACAACTGAAATCTGATCTAAAGATGTCCAGTTTTTAATAAGTAATGTGTCCAGTGAATTAAACTATTTTGATAAAAGTCCTAGATAAATAAACATTGAAATTATGATGAACGTAACCTTCCCTTAAAATAAGATTTAGGTACCAGAAGGTTGTTCAAAATGCTGATAAGATGGAATGTTTATATTTTCAGTACCATCTAGCCTCTTATTTTAAATTAGTCTGTTTCAGCGGTTGTCAATAAGCTATCAGAAAAAAAAGTTAACACCAATTTTAAAAAAAATTGTTGGTCATAGTACAAAAAGAGGCCCAGTGATTGAGTGTATTCTTTGTGCAATGTGAAGTTCCTGTTATGCAAAATATTAGTTGCTTGGAAGTGTGATATAGAAAGAACTGAAGTTTGCTATGTGTGAATAGAGAAAATAAAAATGAAGTGATATATAACATCGTGTTATGTGATACAATCACGGTGATTCTCAAAATAACCAAGTACATTTTTTGTAGATACATTTGAAAAAATTATGACATCACATTATTTCAAAAAAACAAATGTTTCACATTAAATGTACTGTATACTTTACAAAAGATGTAAATGTAAAAAAATAGTAGTTTCAGTATTAATTTAATTGTAGGAAACCATGTGCGTACTGAATAAATATTTAATTACAATACAAGCCTATAATTTCTCCTTATATTGTTAAGTTCCCGCTTCTTTGGTATTATGGAATTAAGTGTGTGTTGGGAATAAAGGCAGATCCTTTGCACATCAGATTCTGAGAGTTATTGTATAGGCCAGTGTGGTCCAACCTCCAGAAACCAACTAAACCGTGGTTCGATAATGACTGTGTGGAATTAGTAAATGCAAGAAAGCAGGCAAAACTACAGTGGTTGCAGAATCCGATTGACACTACGATCGAAAATCTCAACAATGCTAAACGAGACCTCTAGAATCATTAAAACAAAGAAAAGAAACTATCTCTAAGACAAAGTAAATGAATTAGAGGAAAATAGTAAAGACAAAAATGTTAGGGATCTCTCCTAGGGTTACCAGATGTCCGTATTTACCAGGACATGTCCTTATTTTTAAAGGTCCTGGTGTCTGTATTTATTTTTCAAATTCAGCAATTTGTCCATATATTTGTATAAGCAATAATATTTTTTTTAATGACTGAAAAAGGATGCTTTGTTTCCAGACTCTACCGAAAGATTTCTCTGAACATAGTATCACAACCGTAAGTTAGCCTCTTTGAGCACTTGTGCATATTTCACTTTCACTATTACTGTTACTAATCTCTTTGTTATCTCTTTGGAGGAAATTTCTAATTTAGATTCAACATTCAGCTGTTAATACGTTAACGAATGATGAAGAAGCTACGGAAGTACTGTGGAGTGATCTGTGAGTTTTCTTTTGTTCATTCAGTAATAATGGGGAAAAGAAAATGCAAGTTTACTGCTGACTTAGAGACAAGATACGAATGTTTCAAAAAGGGCCGTTCCGATGATGAAGCAGTGTGTTTAGTTTGCAATAGTTTGCATATGCATTGCTAACCGAGGAGTCCTTGATTTGGAATCGCACATTTCAACTGACAAACACAAAAGGAGTGTGCAGAGTGCCTCAGGTTCCAGTAAAATCACATTTTACGCCAAGGATTCATCAATGAGTGACAGTGGCGGAAGAAACTCATCTACCACAATGTGATTCATCATACAAGCTACAAAACAATGGACTGTGTGTGTAAGCTCCCTGGAAAAATATTTCCTGATTCTGAAGTGGGAAAAAAAATATGCATTGTGCCCGTACAAAATCAGAAGCTATAATTAATAAAGTAATTGGTCCAAATCAATCAAAAATAAAAACACTTGTTGCTCCACTTACATGATATTAGGCAGGACCGGTTTCAAGGAAGATCAGCTTCCTTATCTTCAGCTGGATGTCGACTGGTGTCCTGCCTAATATTATGTAAGTGGAGCAACAAGTGTTTTTATTTTTGATTGATTTTAACTAATTGACATGCTCTACTGTATACAAATCGCTTCATTTTGTTTTATTGTAATTGGTCCACATGCTATTGACTGTGCTATCAAGCAAATCAATAACGTCTCAAATCAATAACATCAATCACAAAATATGCATTGTGCCCGTACAAAATCAGAAGCTATAATTAATAAAGTAATTGGTCCAAATCAATCAAAAATAAAAACACTTGTTGCTCCACTTACATAATATTAGGCAGGACCGGTTTCAAGGAAGATCAGCTTCCTTATCTTCAGCTGGATGTCGACTGGTGTCCTGCCTAATATTATGTAAGTGGAGCAACAAGTGTTTTTATTTTTGATTGATTTTAACTAATTGACATGCTCTACTGTATACAAATCGCTTCATTTTGTTTTATTGTAATTGGTCCACATGCTATTGACTGTGCTATCAAGCAAATCAATAACGTCTCCTATGTAGGTGTTTTTACGGATGGCAGCAATCATGGAAATATAAAAATGTTTCCTATTGTTGTACAGTACTTTGACTACCAGACCAAATTAATAGATCTCCAAAGTGTTTCTAATGAAAGAGCTGAAACAATATCTTCTTTGGTCACAGATGTGCTGATTAAGAATGGAATTTTGAATAAATGTATTGCTTTTGGAGGAGACAACTGCAATACTAATTTTGGAGGATTGAAAAGAAGAGGAGCAAATAATGTATTTTCCAAGTTGAAAGAGGCAAATCAGCATCTAATCGGAGTAGGGTGTCCGGCCCACATTTTGCATAATTTGTTGTCATTCAGTATGAGACCATTTGATTTGAACCACTGAGTTAGTTGCTGAGATGTGATACTGGCATTGTCCTGTAACAGTTGTTTGTTTCTGCCTGCGATAAGGATGCTTGTGTCATCTGCAAACAGTGTGGTGCAAGTATTTAGCCTTGCGGTACTCCATAGGGTGCTAGTTTTGCATCAGATAAGTGTTTTTCAAGCATGTGGTTAGTTTTATTCACATGCGTAATTTCAACAATATGATTGTGGTTTGTAAGGTATGACTGCAGCCACCATAGGGCTACTCCTCTAATCCCATAACATTCCAATTAACTAAGTTGAATATTGTGGTTTATGATATCAAAGGCTTTAGACTGACCAAGAAATAATCCTACACAATTTTGTCTTGAGTCTAAGATAGTCCTTGCTTGTTCTATGAAATTATAGACAGCTGTTTCAATAGATTTTCCTCTTATAAATCCATCTTGATCCCTTTGTTATTATATTGCTCTGATCTAAGAAGGAAGTCAGTTTGTTATGCATAATAGTCTCAAGGATTTTGGATATTGGTGACAGTAGGGAGATTGGTCTGTAGTTATCTAACACGTATTTTGGTCCATTTTTATAAATGGGTTTAATTATTGCTGTTTTTAAGATTTCGGGAAATTGACCAGTGGAGAGTGAAATGTTCACTAGGTGGCATAGGGGTTCTGTAAGATGTTCACTACATGTCTTAATTAGGGAGTTCAGAATTTGATCGATACTCACAGAGTTTTTGTTTTTGCATTTTTTAATAATGTTTACTATTTCTGTTCTTTAACTGGGTATAAGAATATGGTATTTTCATTTCTGTTGATTTTGGGTCTATTGAGGGGAATCCCAGGATTTGATTTTTGCAGATAAGTTTTTCAGCTACTGAGCTAAAATGGTCATTAAATAAGGTGGCTAGAGATTTTGGATCTGTTATCATGTTGTCTTGTGTGTCTTCTATTGTGAGTTGATAAAATATGATATGATTTATTTGTTCTAAGACACTTTACACTGGCCCTTAAGTTATACACTTTCGAAAAGGAGCCGTACCTACCTTCCGGTTTCTGGCAGGTCCTTTTCCAGATAATACATACATACATAATTAACACACGGCAGATAGTTCAACGTCATCACTCACATTAGTTTTCGTACTTAAACACTACCTTTATTGAACTGCCGATCGTATATCTTCATAGGGCCCACGCTATCATGGACGCTGGAGACGTGTGATGGATGTGATACTAGACACTAAATTATTATTGATCCTAATCTTACAATAATGATTTAAACTATTCTACTTTCTCCCTATACTCCTTGGCAATTCACTCTTAATGAACCTTAATCTATTTAAATTAACACTTCATCACAAGTTACTATTTGAAAAAACTCCCGGCTAAGTTCTATTGTTTGAAACTTAATAATCTGGTACGGCTTCTGGTGGTTATCGTCGAGTCATCAGTGGTTCCGCTTGCAGCAGCAGATGACTCGTCCTTGCTCCAAGGTCCGTGAGGAATCTGGAAACGCGTCGCCGATGACGTGCTAGCTGCTTCTCTCAGCTGTTCTTCTTGGCGGTTAACTCCAGTTGATGACGTCGCTGCATGCGTTCTTGCCTACGTTCATTAACCTGACACGCGGCACCCTCTTCGTCCGTTGCTGACGCGGTCATAGCTTTCCTGGTGCTTGCTACCGTGCTGCTACTTCGGTCTGTCTTCCTCCCATCAACATATAGTTGTAGGTTTCGTACAATAACCTTCTTCCCCTTGCTACGTTCCAGCTTCATTCGTTCCACTAGTTTCTTCCTTGTTGCTCTCTCCGTCGGAGATAGATCCCTGTTAATGTATATCGCAGTCCCTTTCAAATTTTTTGTTCTCCTAAGTGTAGCAAAAACAACTTGTGTGGATGCGCATTTGGCTATAATTGTTCTTTTCCCCGGAATCTTCCCGACTCTGTGTGCCGTAAGGAACTCCCATCCCATTATCTGAACTTCTAATTTGTTTTCCAATAGCTCATGGACTTCCTGAAGAGCACTGATACCTTTTCTTTCCTCTATTCCGTGGAAAACTAAGTTCATCTGCCGGTCTGCATTCTCGATTTTCTTAATTCTTGTCTTTAGTTGTTCCACTTCTGTCTTCATTCTCGCTATCTCCTCTCTTATTTCTTGTTTAACTTCTTTTGTAGCCCCATTCTATTGTGAGTTGTGAGTGGTTTTCTTTTCTGAGGGCTAGTTCTTTATTAATTATATTCCACATTGCTTTCGATTTATTGGTGGCATTTCTTATATAATTGTCATTGTTCATTCATTTTGCTGCATTTATTACTTTGTTGTAGACTTTTTTGTATCGGTTTACATAGGTGAGTAGTATTGGATCAGTTTTGACAGGGATTTTAGGTTTTTGCTAGAGGTTCTTATCCCTGGTGTTCAGTGGCGTAGCAAACTTAGGTGGTACCCGGTGCGGAAAATTTCTTGTCCCCCCCCCCCCCCATTTAAATTATGAAAAGATGGGACAGTTCCAAGTGTTATTTTTTGGATAGTCGAAGGTAATCCCACGTGATTTTAATAGTTTATCGATAGATGCAGCTGCAACGAATTTATCTGATGTAACTCATAAACTCAACGGATTATACAAAATTAGTAATAATTACTTTGTTATATAAAAACAAAACTAATCTCCAAAATCATGGCATACTATGAATCAACCATCCATAAAGCGATTCGAGTTACCATGTTGTCGCCATGTTGTAACCAGTGCTTCCAATGGTGCAAATAAGACATAGTTAACCTAATTCAGCGAATTTTTTAGGATTAAGGAGACATACATATCAAGCACATTTTGCTGTTAAACGACAATTAATGCTATTATTATTATTACTATTATTATTAATGTTATTATTTTGTTATTATTATTAATATAAAGTACGTTATAGACAGACAGATATGCATTGTTTTCGTGAGCGGCAGATTCACGAATTGTGGGCATTACCATCAATAAAGCGAACATCTTTTGTTTCACACATTTCTAGGCCAAAATACACCCCCGAAATTGTGCAAAGTTTTATTTTTGGAGTGACTTTTTATATTTTGTTTTCCAAGCGAAATCTCGAATTTTGGAAAGTTGAATTTTGATAAAAGGACAAAATTTTGTATTTATGTCAGGTACCTTTCAAAATGTGAACCGAAGATTGGATAAGAGTTTTCCTTATTTTTGCATAAAGAAAGTTTTTTTCTTTCGAAAACGGCTCTAACGTTTTTCTTTAAATTTTGCCCGTGGGTTTCTTATACTAAGAGCTAAAGCTTTTATTTGAAACACTTTTTCGAAATAATTCTCTGAAGGGTAGTTATAAGCCACCCACTCTGAATACGTGCTCTTTCCAATACGGCCTCTTGCAATGGAAAATCGTACGAAAACAAAATTTTGTATTTGGGTTAGGTACCTTTTGGGGATGTAACAACGAAGATTAGCGACGACTTTCTCTTATTTTTAAGGATAGGCTTTTATTTGAGCAGAGGAAGTTATGTGAATTATACATCAGATTTTTTTAATAGGTTGATCCTAATCATAGGCGTAACCAGGCCGACCATATGGGGGAGGGTTATAACATCCGCGGGGTCTGGGGAGTATGGAATACCCCTCAGGGAGAGGGGGGTCCGGGGGTCCTCCCCCGGAAAATTTAAAAAATTAAGATGTACAATAACGAGTTTTAAGCTTCCCACGCTTTATACTCGTATTAAGTAATTTATAAGCAGACTTAAAAAAATATACAATTTTCCTTTTTTTTAATCAATGGGGGGGGTTCAAACCCCCCCCCCCCCCGTTACGCCTCTGATCCTAATAAATTTCATAATCAAGTAATGTAAGTATTTTACGGAACTGTATTATTAATAATCTATTCTTAAATATGCGCACATAGCCTACCAGTTCAAAATCTAGATTGCCGGAGACTTCGGAGTCAACCGACATTCGAAGTTTATTTTCGTCAAAGTAATGACTGCCGCAGCGGGTAGAATTGGTTGCGGCTTGAGCGATATAAAATATCGCCGATTGTTGAAGTCTCATTTAAATAATTAATAAAACTGCAGTGAGAAGCATCGGTAGAAATAAACACCCCTCTCCCTAACCATAATATTATTGTTCGTATCAACACAGCGGCCAGTTCAGCCGCGTTTGTTGACTGCATTTAAAACTAAAAGAAGTTTCAATAAGCATGTTGACTTGTAGATAGTTGTTAAGCTTATTTAATTGTTTTAAATAATATTATTATTTTTAAATTCCCTTGAGCGATTTTTTACTTACAAAAATATATTTTTATTTTGTCACCCCCTCGGGTGATGGCACCCGGGGCGGCCCGCACCCCCCTTCCTACGCCACTGCTGGTGTTATCCAGGACTTCCTACGTTTTTTTTGTTTTAATTTTGTTTATAGGGATAGCAATGTCCATATAGCGTTTTACAATATTTAGGAATTCCTCACATATATGGTTAACATCGTTGTGTTGAAGTAAGGAGTCCCATGTTTCCTGTTCTAATAGTAGGTTTAAGTTATTATGTTGATTTGGTTCTATATCCTAGTTTTTTATTTTATTGGTGTTTCTCTGGAGTTGTGGGTAGGTATCAATAGTGGATCATGTATACAGACTACCTGTGCAAGATGGTCTGATATTCCAGTGTTAAGTAGTTGAGTTGTGTAGTCAGTGATCGTTTTGTTGTTAAAGCATTGATCTATTATGGACTGGGAATGGGTTGTTATCCTGGTATAATCAGGAAAGATCCCGCCACTATTTTCAAACCGTACTACCTTCCCCTTCTAAGGCGGAGTTGAGTGGTATAGGACGTTTCACAACTACGACTACATCTACAACTGCATTGAAGATTGAGATCATATACGTGGTTATAGTACCCATGCACAAAACTATGCATATATTTAAATTATAGCTTTTAAGGAGAATAAGAATTAGTTGAACAAGTAATTTATTAGGGCTAATAATTAAATATGGTGTAGCTTGAAACTACATTTATAATGTTTCTTGGACATCTATAGTTAGTTCAATTTTCAGAAAATCCTTTCCATTCCATTAAGCACATAACTCTTCAGTTGAAATAATTTTCTTTTCCTAGAATGGTAAAATACAAATGACCACAATATAGAAATAATTTGTCAAAGAAGGAGCAATTATTGAATAGAAGTTTGTTATGACTATAAAAGTCTCATTGAAAAGGGATAATTGCTGTGAAAACCCACATTATACCTGAGTGGTCCTCACTTCTTACTGACAAAGAAAGAAACCATACTTTTGTCACAATAACTATTATAAAAGCGAATGTTACTTCAAGTTAAAAGAGGGTTAAGTTATAATATGTAGCCTGAGTTAAAAATGTACAACCTTACCTCAAACTATATTTGAAGTACTTGCATGAGGGTCATCATCATCAGAGTGATTCCATTAATCCGTCTGTAGATTCACTTTCTTCAAGATTAATAATGAACCGATTGGATATAGCATCCATTAAATTATCACGTTCCCAGTAATAACAGCATCTTGAAATATAGTTTTAAGGTGCTGCATTGTGAATTTCGTGTTATTCTTTCTAACAAACCCCTTCACGTGTGCCCATATGAGTTCAATAGGGTTCAACTCACAACAATAAGGGGGTAAGCATACAACTTCATGCCCATATGTTTAGCCATATTGTCTATTATGTAGGTTTTAAATTTTGGTTTATGTAATTGCACTATTTTAAAGAGGGGCGTTTTTACCATTCTGTCATCAAAATTAATGTTATTTTTTCTTAGTCACTGTTTCATTTTTTCTTTTCTCGTATTTCAATTTGGCGCTCAACATAATTCTTCAGAATGATAACTGGTATTATCCATAACTATTGTCAAATTGTCAGGTATACTCAGGAGAAGTTGTCCTTGAAACCATTTTTTTAAACCTTTGACTGTCCTTTTCTTCATGGTATTCTTTAGTCGATTTTGAATTAAATACCATGAGACCATTTGTCACAAATCCTGTTTCACCTCCGGCATGTAGAATTATTAACCTGGAACCTTTACCGGTTGGAACTTTCCAGTCCTTACTGTCATCAAGAGTCTACATCTTTTCTCTAGTCATGTTTACATTGACCCACATTTCGTCTAAGAAAATTATTGGTCTCCCCAGTGCCTTTACATCTCTCATTTTTCTAAGGTATTCATTATGTCGATTCACTATATCGTCTTGCTCCATTACGAACTTACGATTTACATTGTTCTTGCGGTAATGAAACCCTATACTTTTAATGATCTTCCACAATGAAGATCGAGATAATCCGAGCCCAAGTTTTGTTCTTACAGCTAACAAAATATCATTCAAAGATGGAATAAATCCTTCCCTATAGAAACTCAGAACACATCGTCTCAAAGCATCTTTGTCAAATTTATCAGGTCTAGTAATCATACAATCACATTTTTGCTTTTTTGAAGGGCTTTTCAATTTTTCTGCCACTTTCTTTTATTTTAGGTAGGCAGTTTTAGAAATACCTGTTGCTTTCACAGTTCCCTCGACCATTTTGCCTATGGAAATTGAAGGCCTTCCATTTTTCTTATCATATTCACTCTGAAAGAAGGCATACTTTACATACAATTTCTTTAGCTTCTGAGTGAATGGGCTTTCCCTTTCTCCGCTGATCAAACAAATAGTGAGGATGAGGCATATAAAAAATAATAAGCTCATAACTAGATCCATTTTGTTACAACACTCACAAAACTGTTCACTATTTTTTAACTACACTAACTTCCTAGTTCCTACATAAAAATCGCGTAATTAAACTAACACTCGCTAAACATGCACTAAACATTCGTTTTATCTTTAGGTTCATTGTGGTCTATCTTCCATTTTAGTATTATGGGGTTTCCTTAATCTTTAGATTTACAATTTTGTTAAGACTGACTAAAGGCTTAATGGTGTTGCTGTTGGAAGAAGCCATGGTTTCCTTTCCTATGTTATTCAGGTGTAGTTCATGGGTTGTGTAGCATGTTCTGTAATGGTTTACATCTAGCATTTTGACATGGTTGTATGGTTTTACAATTCTCCTCAGTTTCCTATTAATGTTTTTTACTTCTAGCCTTGTTTGAGAATTTGCCTCTAGGTCATGTCTTTCAGGGGCGCTAGTAATCACAATGTTTGTGTGGTTTTTTTTCCATGTATGACTTGATACTATTTAGGCCTATTTCACAGGTATTTATAGAAATGTTGTTTGTGCCTCCCCACATGATTACTGCATCCTTTTTTGACATTGTTGGTAGGTCGTCGCGTCCTGTCTGGGTGACGGTTTCCAGTGGGGCACCAGGGAGAACTAGGCCACATACGTTTGCCTCGTGCAAGTTAGCTTTCAATTCTCTGGCACAATTTTTGGCATGGCTGTCACCAATCACAATCACTCTCGTTTTGGCTGAAACTGAGGGCTTTCTGAGTGGGTGGATGTTTGTTTTTTCCAGTTCATTTTCCCTTTGCAGAGGAAGAAATCTGTTCTTAGTGTCAATATGAGGTGATGTTTGGAAAGTTGATTTAACATTTGTATTGCGTCTGCGGTTGTTTGTTCTAAACCACGGAGCTGCATTGACGGTGTTTCTGTTTTGTGCTGTGGCTAAGTCTGTGTCTGTGTATTTGCGTTCATCCTGGATGATCCTGATTACCTTCCAGGCTGTCTTTAGTTCTTCGGTCTTTTGGATAAGCTCTCTGTTCAACGTTTCACAACTTCTACACGAGTTTTCTGTTCTGGAAATTGTATCTATCGTGAAATATTGGTCCTCTTGCTGCATTTTTTATTATATATGGTGCCATCTTGTGATGGTGGCATCTTCTTTGGTGTTTGCAATTGACTTTCAAAGATAAACCTTAAAATGAATGCAGCTGCTCACCAATAGTTCTACTTATGCTACTAAATTTACTTTAAGAGTTGAAGTAGATCCTACTAGTAAGTTTTGCTTGTATCTATAATTCTGGCAGCACACATGTTTCCCACGACCATTTACAGTCACTGCCACTTGTCACTACCTGAGTGTAATATCAGTGGCGGACGCAGAATTTTTTTTCGGGGGGGATTTGAATAGGTAGAAAGAATACTAAACAAATTAATTATCTTACATATATAATTAGTTTATAAAACTGGCCACTTAGAGTCCATATATAGCCTTTTTTCAAATGTCGGGGGGGATATAACCCCCCTATCCCCCCCTCTGCATCCGCCACTGAGTAATATTTACGCAGATAGTGCTGCACTAATTTCTGACAGTGAATGCAATATAATACCTCATTTCTTTAATGAGCAGTGATCTTTACCATTTTAATGTGGCTTCTTAAGGCAATATCCATAAAATACAGTAAGTTAATTATCATAACTTAAAATTTTAACAGGCATATGTTAATTTCTTTGACCCATGTCCTCGCCACATCCTGAATTATATTATTTCACTATAATACAGGAGAAGCAATGACAATAATATGTGGCATATCCAAGGTATACTATAGGTATACGCAAGGTTACAACAATATTATAAGTTCCTTATGTGTTTCCTTTCCTTTTTTCTTTTATGGAAGTTATTTTCAAACTGTAAAAACTATACTTTGTATAAATTTGTATAATTAGCATGTCCCATAAAATGTCCATGATCCGAGGATAAAACAAATTCTATTCTGTTCTATTCTATTCTAAATAAATTCCATTATATTCTGCTCTATTCATTTTTTATGTTTTAAAATTGAGTGTAGTTAAATTTTGTACCACTCCAAAAAATTTTCCCATCCAGGCATGTGGCTTATGTCTAAATACGCCACTGGAACTAGTCACCACTGTGGTGCCATTTATAGCACCAGTATGAACAAATTTATTTTACCATAAAATATGGTGACTTGGCGATTGAAATGTTTCAGTGGAATACCACCACTGCTGATATCCCAAAAGAGAGTGAAAGCTCTGAACTAAGAAGTCTAGAAGAGTAGCCTATGTTTGATAGATAAATTAGAGGAACTGGAACTTAAAAATAATTCCATAATTAGAAACATTCAGGACTTATATTTAAGCATCATTTTACACAGGTATAACAAGAAAAAGATGCAAAATAAAATCAGTGGCCTATCAGAAAAAAGACCAAATTAATTACAGTGACTTTAACCAATTTAACCTTTAATTCTTACTATAATTCTGAAGGTCTCCCGCCTTAACCACTGATATGTGACAAATCTGAAATTGTTGGTAAACCATTGGCTGTTTTTTCCAGAATTTGTTAAAGATAAGTAATCTGCATTAATTAAACTTATTTAAAATCACTTGAACACTTATTAAGCCCTTTTTTCTTTGTGAAATCGCAGCCAAATCAGATTTATCACTAGTAACTTGAGTAGACAGCAAATCTTTGTCACGTAGCGAATGGCTGCGTGCATAATAGACGATAAGAAACCATTTCTAAACAAAGGAAGGGTTGGGGAGACTTCGATTAATCGATATTGAACCCTGTTATGACTATCGATACTGCCCTGAATTTATTTTGAATTACAGAAAAAAGAGAAGTGCGCATGCGCCGACGGTGAGTCGACGGGAGAAGAGCTGATCCCAAAAAGACAGTAGGAGTACGTGCCTGACTACGAGTGAGAGAAGTTGAAAAGGCAGAAGGGAGAAGACGAGATTGGGATGTGTGACAGCGGTAGCGACGTTCTGGCATGATGATGTGTCAGACTTCCATCTAAGGAAATTCTGGTTGTGAACTTCCTTGACACGGCTATATGGAGATAGTCATTAATCAGAAGAATGCACCAAGTCGGCCAGTACGAGACACCGCTACAGCGAACATCAGCTGTGAGAGTGAGTCGTGACTGCTCGCTCTGAATAAGAGCAGATATGGACATCAGGAAGTAATGGGAGACAACTCAGGATCGGAGGATAAGTTGGACATCACTGGTTGAGTATAATAGTCTAGACTTTTTCTTATTGTTTGAGGAGTGAGAAAACTGAGATATTCCTTTTTTAAGGATGGTTTCTAAGTCATGTATGGCAATCAGACGCCGTAGGGTATGATAGAAGAATAGAATAGAAATATAGAAGTGAGAATTCTAGAAGTAAAGTGATGAAATCCAGTAATCCAACTACTTTCTATTTCTGGTCTAAGTTAATTATAAAAGAGCAGTCAAGAGCCTAACCGCTGAAGGCTACAGATAGATCTCTTCACTTTAGGGTTTCATGGGTGATTGTTCCACGAATGAATACATAGCTAGGGGCAATTGGTGATGCTCATAGAAACTTTGTTATTTTTGAGACAGGACGCGAGGGGAGTAAGGAAGAAAAGTAATTAAGGGGCATGCTTAGTACTTCTTACGAGGGCCCCTCCCACTTGGGTTTCTTTCAGGTGACGGGTGACTATCTATAAATAGATTTCATGCTGGCCTGTAATGTTAAGTTATGTTTTTTTTATAGAGATTTATCTACAAGCGAAGGTGTATGGAACATGGTAGAGGGGGATAAGAAGTGGAAAGATTGAAGGGCAAAAGAAGGCCTACGAGTGGTAGTGCATTAGGTGTGTACCATTGGAAAATTTACATGTTAGGGTAGAAGTAGAAGTCACTAAAGGGGTTATAGAGAAGCTTACTAATCTGGGCGTGAATTAGTTTCAGTTAGAATTCTAGGGAATTTAGAGACAAAAGAAGATTGGGTGCCCATGCTAAAGAGTAGTAACGTAAGAAGTAGGAAAACTAGAATAACCACCGAGTGAATTAAATCAATGGTATAAGCTGAAGGGAACTCTACTTAAAGAAAGAAAGGGGTTAAAAGATAATAGCTGATGACTGGTCAGGTTAGAAAGAGGAGAGTGAGTTGAAAGATAACAACAAATGATTGGTTAGGTTAGAAAGAGGAGAATAGGTAATTGCGAGTAGTGTACTGATGATAAGTAGTTTATTAGCAAGTACTAGAGATTGTAAGGGTGAGGTGAGGGAACGCCGGAAGTATCCCGAATTAAACAAATAAAATCTGGTAGTAGACAAGGCCTATACCAGTAACATATAAAGAAAAGAAATTTATGAGAGATTGTGAAAGCCATCGATGTTGGAGGCGAACAACGGCCCCACGTGCCTCTAGGAGAGAGTGTCAGGGACCTCTGACATCGATTAACAAAAATTTTATTTTTGTTTGCGGCCCATTAATATTTTCCCGGTTGCAGGAGAGGAGTCAGATTGTTTGTAACTCAAGATCTAGACGCCGCTCCTGTATCGGTGGTCTATCGCCACAGTCACTCTGTGGGTATAGGCCTAAACTTCTATTTCTTTCTTCATGAGACTGTCTTTTCTATCTATCTTTAAATACAATTCTTCATGGACTAAGCTGACTAATAGACTAATATAGGAGACATAGGTGGGATGAGTGAGTGTAATCTGTAGAGTAAGGACTGGATTATGAATTGAAAACCTTTATTTATTCAAGAGAAAAAAAAACACCCAGTATAACATATATATTGAACTATCCTGAAGTTGCAAATGTAAATGACTACACAAGTCAGTAGTAAATTAGAAGAATAATACAAGACGTTCTAGTAGATACCTGAAAAACAAAGAAAGAAAATTAAAGTAATTAATTAAGGATTTGTTATTGTTGAACAGAGAACGTACTTATATAGTTAAAATTGGGTATACTAACCTTGAATGATCAAATATTATCCTACCAATAAAAGTGTTGAATGGTTAATGTAGTGTAAATGTAATTTATTGTATATAAGATTGTTATTGTTGAAAAAAGAAAAAAAATAATATATTAAATAAATTATGGTTATTGTTATGCAAAGTAAATTAACGTGAAGTTCAGATTTTTGACCCTTATCCTTGTAATGGTTTGAGAGTCGCTGGTTTTTGTGCTAAGTTACATACTTTGGTAGTGAGTATTGAAAAAGGAGAAAAAGAAGAAGCAGAATAAAAAAAAGAAAGGTAAATCCGAACCCAACTCCCGTCTCCACTGTTAATTTAAAAGCTAGTCGAGGGGCATGTAGGTACATAGCCTGTGTATCTATAATTTAATTTGTGTCTGGGCTGATACATAACAAAAAGAAAAGAGGAAGCGTATTGATGATGGCGCCCGTTAATATAAATTTTCATCAATATTATCAAGACTGGGTAAATTGTTAAAAGAGAGAGAAAGTAGACTGAGAGTAGGAAGTTTGCAATCACCCGGTGTCAAAGGTAGTTGTACTGAACGTTGGAATGTGGACTATGCAGGCAGTGTTGTGATGACACGACAGGTGTATGAGTGACCTTGTTTTGTAGGAGTTCAGTAAACTTATATACTACGATTGAGAATAATCACATATTAGTCGTCACAGATTTTGGCGAAGAATTTTGGCGAAGATTTAATCCAAGAAGTTAAGGAACTTTATAGCATAAAGTAAGAAAAGCCCGTCACAAAGTTTGGCGCCCAACGTGGGGCTGAGTAGTGTTAAAACAAAACAGTATTGCTAATTGTTGCAACTTAATTTAGTTAAAATTGTTAAAAAAAAAAAAAAAAAAAAAAAAAAAGAAACCTTTATTCAGTTGAAGTTCCATATTATGATAGCCCATAGCGTGAGGCAGTGATAGTTTGATATCCTAACGTGAGGCGAGATAGGGTTAAAAGAATTTTGGGAGTTAGGTTAGTATAACTGAAATTTATTCTCAAAAACAAATAATAATAATAATAATAATAACATATTTTTGGGAAAAGAATAATGACTATTGACAAGTAAGGACTTCTATAGATGACTAAGACAGACGACTGAACTATTGTGTGTTCTAATCTTTTTTTCCAGTGGTATTGTTAATATATAAATATGGCTACTTATGTCGATCCATATGCACAAATAAGAGCAGCTGAGTTAACCCAAGCTATTAGGAAGTTGAGGAAGGCGGATTTAGAGGCAGAATGTGATAGAGTAAAGTTACCGACCACAGGTACAAGGGATGAGTTAAGACAACGCTTGTTAGATTATGCCCGTAAGAACCCTCAGTCATTTCAAGTGTTAATTACGGCTTTTGCTCTGAGTCAGGAAGTTTTGGAAGAAGATTTAGTTGAACATAATATAACGGTACCACAAGATTCATATGGAGATGTAGTGTATACATGGGTTAAGTTAATGCGTAGGAAGGCCATGGCGGTAGCTGATTCAGAAGAAGTTGTACCAGTAGTACCATCGTTTACAATTCAGTTAGAGCCACATAAACCAAATACTTTGGATCTGGTTCGTAAATGGAACATTAAATTCAAACCTGGGGATAGTATTTACTTATTTTTGGAGAGATTGGAAGATTTAAAACAAAGTTCTAAGTTACAGGGTGTAGAGTTATTGTCAGTATTACCCGAAATTTTACAAGATTCAGCTTTACTTTGGTACAGGAACAGATTAACAGATTGGCCTACATGGGAAGCTTTTTTGAAAGAATTTAGAGAATATTATTTGCCTATTGATGAGGAAGACTCGCTTTTGGATGAGATTAGACAGAGAACGCAAGGTCCCAAAGAATCGATTTTTGATTATGTTAATGCTATTCAAACGTTAATGAGGAGGCTGAGTACTCCAATGAGTCCTCAACAAATGATGAAGACTGTTATCAAAAATTTGCGTCCTGATGTAAAATTGTACCTTAGACCTGCAGAGATTCAAACTATAACAGATTTAATACGTGTAGGTAGACAGTATGAACAAATATTGTTAGATTCTGAGAGATATATTCCTCCTCCAACGCAGGTTAGAGCTACAATTAAAGAAACGGCTTATAAACCTCAGAGACAAGTTGTTATACCTTCAGTTCATACAGCGCTAGGAATTCAGGGAAAACAGGAACTTCCATCGTCCGAGTTACAAAAGAAACCCAATGTTAGTTTTTCTGCAAAGACGTGGGATAAGGAACGGAATTCAAGTCCTGTAAATGATTCTAGAATGGTTAAAGTAATAGAAAATAAAGAGAGACAGGATGAGTCGAGGGATAATGGTAAAAACACCACTTTGCGTTTTTCAAATAATCAGCGATGTTGGAATTGTGATAAAACAGGACATAGGCAGTTCGAGTGTAAGGCACCTCGTAGAGTTACTCCACGCGCTACGATTAAATGTTATAATTGTAATAAGCTTGGACATAGGTCTATTGATTGTAGGATGCCCCAAGAAAGAAAAGTTAGGCCTACAAATTCTTTAAGACAATTAACTAAAAATCAGGCTTGTGTGATGTTAAATATAAATCCTACAGATTTAGTTAATGGAGATAGATGTTTTGTTGAAATTTTGCTGGAGGATATTACATTTATTGCTTTAATAGATTCAGGTTCAGATAAAACTTATGTGGGAGAGAAGGGTGACTTTTTATGTAAAATGTTAGATTTAGCAGTAGAAGAATCTGAAGTTAGGGTGGTGCAACTAGCAGATAAAACTTATAGTTCTATAACAGGAGAAAGAACTTTTGAGATGAAATTGCAGGACAGGATCTTTCAGATAAAATGTAAAATTATGCCAAATTTAGCAGTAGATATGATTCTGGGCATGGATGTTTTGAAACAGATTGGGTTAGTAGTAGATTTGCAAGATGGGACTTGGTATTTCAAAGATGAACCAGCAAAAATTTTTCAATTTGTTAAGGCTATAGATTTAAAAGAAGAAGATCAACTACATAATATTCTTACTTTACCTACACCTCAGGAAAGGGACAGATTGAATATGTTTTTGGAAAATCAGTTACAGAAATTTGATCAGTGTACTGGACTTACCGATCTGATTTCTCATGTTATTGATACAGGCGATGCAAAACCTATAAAACAAAGATATTATCCAGTATCACCCATTTTGGAAAAAGTTATACACGCGGAAATAGATAAAATGTTATTGGAAAAAGTTATAGAGCCTTCAAATTCACCTTGGTCGTCTCCGGTAGTTATGGTAAAGAAACCAGATAGAACATGGAGGTTCTGCGTAGATTTCAGAAAAGTAAACAATTGTACTAAAAGAGATAGTTATCCTTTGCCATACATTGAACATGTTTTGAGTAAATTACGACATGCTAGGTATATCAGTACAATAGATTTGAAAAATGGGTATTGGCAAGTTCCATTAGATGAAGCAAGTAAAGAAAAAACAGCATTTACCGTACCTGGTAGAGGATTGTATCAGTTTCGAGTTATGCCTTTTGGAATCCATAACGCACCAGCCTCGTTTCAAAGATTAGTTGATACTATATTAAGAGAAGAGATAGGAGAGAAATGCTTTTGTTATTTGGATGATATAGTACTTATTAGCGAGACATTTGAAGAACATTTGTCCTTGTTAGAAAAAGTCTTAGAGAAATTAAGAAAAGCTAACCTGAAAATTAATAGGGAAAAATCAAAATTTTGTAGAAGTGAATTAAAATATTTGGGTCATATCATTACTCCATTAGGAATTGCTGTAGATTCAGATAAAATCTCGTGTATCCTTGAGTATCCAGCCCCTACAAAAGTCAAGGAAGTACGAGCATTTTTAGGATTGGCATCTTGGTACCGACGATTCATTCCATTTTTTTCTGAAGTTGTAAAGCCCCTCACTGCACTTCTGAAAAAGAATCAGAAATGGCGTTGGACTAAGGAATGTCAGGAATCTTTTGATGAATTAAAATCGAAATTATCTAGTAGTCCTATATTAACTTGTCCAGATTATACTAAACCCCTAGTGCTACAGACAGACGCTAGTTTTTCAGGACTAGGAGCAGCATTAATTCAGACAGGAGAGGAAGGAGAGGAAAAAGTAATAGCTTATGCTAGTAGAACTTTAACAGTAGGTGAGCAAAAGTGGGCAATAGTCGAGAAAGAATTGTTAGCTATATTGTGGGCAGTTCAAAAGTTTCGTCCTTATTTGGAAGGTTATCATTTTAAAGTATATACTGATCATTTTGCTCTGAAATGGTTAAATACATTACAGAATCCGACCGGACGATTAGCTAGGTGGAGTTTATTGCTCCAGGAGTATGATTTTGAAGTAATACATAGGCCTGGTAGATTACAAAAAGTTCCGGATGCTTTATCTAGAATACACGAAGGGAAAGTTCAAGAGAAAACGGTAGAGGAAGAATTTTGCCTCTTGTTGACTGATAACTCTGAAGTAGTGGAATGGGAAAATATACAAGATGCTTGGTATATTAAGCGGAAGGAGCAAGTACAAAGTAAACCTAAATTTTGGCCAGATTGGAAGGTCGTAGATGAGAAGTTGTACCATTTAAGATTAGATCAGTTAGAACAAACTTTAGAGGGAACAGTGAATAGGTGGAAATTAGTTATTCCGCAAGATTTTAGGATTAAAGTATTGCAGGAATGTCATGATGCACCTACTGCAGGACATATGGGGATAGCTAAAACTTTCTTTAGAATAGCAAACAAGTATTATTGGCCGGGAATGTTTAGAGATGTTGCTAAATATGTTACTGCTTGTGAAATATGTCAGAGACAGAAAGTGTTACAAACGGCTCAAGCAGGACCAATGCATTTTTACCAGAAAGAGAAACCTTGGATGACTGTAGCTACAGATTTGTTGGGACCTTACCCACGTTCCAAAAAAGGGAACCGATATGTGATTGTATTTCAGGACACCTTTACCAAGTATGTAGAATGTAAAGCGTTAAGGAAAGCAACCAGTAGAGCAGTTACGGAAGCATTTTATGAATTGATTATCCTTAAATGGGGAATTCCGGGATATTTGCTGATGGATAATGGACCGCAATATACTAGTAAATTAATGCGAGAGATAGCTAAAGCTTTTAATATAACTCCTTGTTATTTACCTGTGTATTCGCCACAAGGAAATCCAGTAGAAAGAGTCAATAGAGTATTGAAAACAATGATTTCTAGTTACATTCAAAAGGATCAAACAGTTTGGGATGTGTATTTGAGAGAATTTAATTTTGCTATAAATACGGCTAAGCATAGTTCCACTGGATGCACTCCTTATATGCTAAATTATGGGAAGGAGCCTGAAATTATCAGTAGGATTGAAAAGGTGGAAAACCAACCGATTCATAAAGAAATTCCAAAACTTTGGGTGGAGAAACTCAATAAATTGAAAACGGTACGTTTGATGGTTAGACATAACTTAGAAACCGCCTATAAGAATTCGAGTCATTATTATAATCTTCGGAGGAGAGAGGTGAAATTTCGTCCAGGAGATCTAGTGTTAAGAAGAAACTTTAAATTAAGTGATGCCTCACAAGCTTATACAGCAGGTTTAAGTGCAAAGTTTGTCGGGCCCTATATTATAAAGAAAAAGTTCAGTGAAAATAGCTACGAACTGACAAACCGTTTTGGTAAAAAGTTGGGGAAGTGGCACGTCAAAGACTTGAAACCCTTTGTTCCTGGATAAACATTCTTTAAGGCTGGTAAACTAAACAAAAAAAAAAAAAAAAAAAAAAAAAAAATGTGAACAGTGTTAACATTATTTTTTTTTTATGGTGAGTGGGGGAAGAATGTCACGTAGCGAATGGCTGCGTGCATAATAGACGATAAGAAACCATTTCTAAACAAAGGAAGGGTTGGGGAGACTTCGATTAATCGATATTGAACCCTGTTATGACTATCGATACTGCCCTGAATTTATTTTGAATTACAGAAAAAAGAGAAGTGCGCATGCGCCGACGGTGAGTCGACGGGAGAAGAGCTGATCCCAAAAAGACAGTAGGAGTACGTGCCTGACTACGAGTGAGAGAAGTTGAAAAGGCAGAAGGGAGAAGACGAGATTGGGATGTGTGACAGCGGTAGCGACGTTCTGGCATGATGATGTGTCAGACTTCCATCTAAGGAAATTCTGGTTGTGAACTTCCTTGACACGGCTATATGGAGATAGTCATTAATCAGAAGAATGCACCAAGTCGGCCAGTACGAGACACCGCTACAGCGAACATCAGCTGTGAGAGTGAGTCGTGACTGCTCGCTCTGAATAAGAGCAGATATGGACATCAGGAAGTAATGGGAGACAACTCAGGATCGGAGGATAAGTTGGACATCACTGGTTGAGTATAATAGTCTAGACTTTTTCTTATTGTTTGAGGAGTGAGAAAACTGAGATATTCCTTTTTTAAGGATGGTTTCTAAGTCATGTATGGCAATCAGACGCCGTAGGGTATGATAGAAGAATAGAATAGAAATATAGAAGTGAGAATTCTAGAAGTAAAGTGATGAAATCCAGTAATCCAACTACTTTCTATTTCTGGTCTAAGTTAATTATAAAAGAGCAGTCAAGAGCCTAACCGCTGAAGGCTACAGATAGATCTCTTCACTTTAGGGTTTCATGGGTGATTGTTCCACGAATGAATACATAGCTAGGGGCAATTGGTGATGCTCATAGAAACTTTGTTATTTTTGAGACAGGACGCGAGGGGAGTAAGGAAGAAAAGTAATTAAGGGGCATGCTTAGTACTTCTTACGAGGGCCCCTCCCACTTGGGTTTCTTTCAGGTGACGGGTGACTATCTATAAATAGATTTCATGCTGGCCTGTAATGTTAAGTTATGTTTTTTTTATAGAGATTTATCTACAAGCGAAGGTGTATGGAACATGGTAGAGGGGGATAAGAAGTGGAAAGATTGAAGGGCAAAAGAAGGCCTACGAGTGGTAGTGCATTAGGTGTGTACCATTGGAAAATTTACATGTTAGGGTAGAAGTAGAAGTCACTAAAGGGGTTATAGAGAAGCTTACTAATCTGGGCGTGAATTAGTTTCAGTTAGAATTCTAGGGAATTTAGAGACAAAAGAAGATTGGGTGCCCATGCTAAAGAGTAGTAACGTAAGAAGTAGGAAAACTAGAATAACCACCGAGTGAATTAAATCAATGGTATAAGCTGAAGGGAACTCTACTTAAAGAAAGAAAGGGGTTAAAAGATAATAGCTGATGACTGGTCAGGTTAGAAAGAGGAGAGTGAGTTGAAAGATAACAACAAATGATTGGTTAGGTTAGAAAGAGGAGAATAGGTAATTGCGAGTAGTGTACTGATGATAAGTAGTTTATTAGCAAGTACTAGAGATTGTAAGGGTGAGGTGAGGGAACGCCGGAAGTATCCCGAATTAAACAAATAAAATCTGGTAGTAGACAAGGCCTATACCAGTAACATATAAAGAAAAGAAATTTATGAGAGATTGTGAAAGCCATCGATGTTGGAGGCGAACAACGGCCCCACGTGCCTCTAGGAGAGAGTGTCAGGGACCTCTGACATCGATTAACAAAAATTTTATTTTTGTTTGCGGCCCATTAATATTTTCCCGGTTGCAGGAGAGGAGTCAGATTGTTTGTAACTCAAGATCTAGACGCCGCTCCTGTATCGGTGGTCTATCGCCACAGTCACTCTGTGGGTATAGGCCTAAACTTCTATTTCTTTCTTCATGAGACTGTCTTTTCTATCTATCTTTAAATACAATTCTTCATGGACTAAGCTGACTAATAGACTAATATAGGAGACATAGGTGGGATGAGTGAGTGTAATCTGTAGAGTAAGGACTGGATTATGAATTGAAAACCTTTATTTATTCAAGAGAAAAAAAAACACCCAGTATAACATATATATTGAACTATCCTGAAGTTGCAAATGTAAATGACTACACAAGTCAGTAGTAAATTAGAAGAATAATACAAGACGTTCTAGTAGATACCTGAAAAACAAAGAAAGAAAATTAAAGTAATTAATTAAGGATTTGTTATTGTTGAACAGAGAACGTACTTATATAGTTAAAATTGGGTATACTAACCTTGAATGATCAAATATTATCCTACCAATAAAAGTGTTGAATGGTTAATGTAGTGTAAATGTAATTTATTGTATATAAGATTGTTATTGTTGAAAAAAGAAAAAAAATAATATATTAAATAAATTATGGTTATTGTTATGCAAAGTAAATTAACGTGAAGTTCAGATTTTTGACCCTTATCCTTGTAATGGTTTGAGAGTCGCTGGTTTTTGTGCTAAGTTACATACTTTGGTAGTGAGTATTGAAAAAGGAGAAAAAGAAGAAGCAGAATAAAAAAAAGAAAGGTAAATCCGAACCCAACTCCCGTCTCCACTGTTAATTTAAAAGCTAGTCGAGGGGCATGTAGGTACATAGCCTGTGTATCTATAATTTAATTTGTGTCTGGGCTGATACATAACAAAAAGAAAAGAGGAAGCGTATTGATGATGGCGCCCGTTAATATAAATTTTCATCAATATTATCAAGACTGGGTAAATTGTTAAAAGAGAGAGAAAGTAGACTGAGAGTAGGAAGTTTGCAATCACCCGGTGTCAAAGGTAGTTGTACTGAACGTTGGAATGTGGACTATGCAGGCAGTGTTGTGATGACACGACAGGTGTATGAGTGACCTTGTTTTGTAGGAGTTCAGTAAACTTATATACTACGATTGAGAATAATCACATATTAGTCGTCACAGATTTTGGCGAAGAATTTTGGCGAAGATTTAATCCAAGAAGTTAAGGAACTTTATAGCATAAAGTAAGAAAAGCCCGTCACATCTTTTCTTTTATCGTCTAGGTCTCTCTCCTGGAAAGATGCCATGTTTGCTTCAAATAATATTCTCTTGCTCAATACACAGTATCATATTCCATGTCTGATAAGAGCTTAAAATATAGCAGAAATATTTTTGAAACTTTGCAGTAAAGTGCATAATCCATTTTCATATAAAGTTAAAAGTTATTCCTCAGGTTCGCGAGCGACCCCTGGTGATCCCGTAAAGGGATATTCTCAGCGTATTTGTTACCGGGGTGCGCCAGTCCCCTACCTACTTAAACTGAAGGACACACACACACACCCAGTCCTGAACCCGGGAAAGAAATTTTTCACTACTGAAAAATCCCCGACCCGGCCGGGAATCGAACCCGGCCCGCCGGAGTGGAAGGCAGGTGCGCTACCGACTCACCCACGGAGGCGACCGTCTTCATATAGGAAGTCCTAAATTGGTAAATTAAATTTTTATTTCCTTGGTTATGACATAATCACAGTCTGGTCCATGGGATAACAAAATATTTAAAAGAAAAACCAGATTTTCCATATGAATGCCCTTAAGTAGCATAGGCCTACTTAATGGAGTTCAGGAAGGTATTGAAAGAGAAGGTCCTTTCAAGTCAATTCCTATAGAGGATGAATGATAAAATAACTTCAGGTAATGCCCGGGATATATTAAACCTGCAGATGAGGCTTAAGGATACACAAAGAAATATTGAGAACAGAAACACCTATTGCATTAAAAGTTTTGGTATACAGTGCACGCCACTTATTGTGATCACTTCTGGACACAGTTAATCTGATAAGATTAACCGATTGATAACAGTAGCCAAAGGAATTAATTGAAGGTTATTTATTCATTTATAAGATACACACTACAAAGAGAATAAAAACTATTTATTAAATAAATCACACATCTTCACAACTTGAACTATGGCTAAAATACAATAAGTTAAAATTAAATATGAATAAAACAGTCTATATGTCCTTCAATCGACATCTTCAAGGTCCCCGTCCAACTATAGGCTGTGTGGGTTATCTTGGCGCTGTGGTCATAAAACTACCCTGCTACTATTCAGCAGGTAGCCAAAAGTTACTCACTCCACTATCCCACTGAGCAGAGTGTGGGGTAGGGTTGTATGGAAAAAATGGGGGAAAACCAGAAATTCGAGGATTAAGTAATCGCCAGATGTGTTAAGCAGTCATATTGTCGTTTAGAAAAGGAGACGTGGCGGCTTGTTACTTTAAATGGTGCTTATGTTAAGTCCTATGAAAGTGGCCAATATAGACACACAGACCACCACTGCTTCTAGCAGTTACACTGATAATATTTCTCCCATGCCACCCTCGTCATAGTGACAGCTACAAATTCGTGGAGTGAGTAACCTTTCACAATAGTATGTTTCTATCTCTTTCCGTTCAATAACTGACTTCTGCCAAACATCTTCTGTCTCAATTTTCTGAACCGCGCCAACTTACAACAAACAGGGTATAATCCTATCATTAATGAAACTATCATTAAACAATGCTATCATTAAAGAAACAGATTCCACCAAATTTTTAGGTATATGGGTGGACTCTAATCTGAAATTGGAGGTCCATATAAACTACTTAGCTGTGAAAATTAGTTGACTTTGCTATGCCTTCCAGGTTTTTACGAAAGTAACTCCACTGAAGCATTAAAATCAGTTTATTTTGCTTATGTGCAGCCAATATTTGAATTGCCACAGGCTTACCAAAACTCTTAACAGTTTATCGCCTAGAGGTGCCATAATGTATAATTGTTTTCCTCATTGCATCAAAGCACTAAGTAACAAAAACTTTAAAAAAATTAAAATCAATACTATTGACACATTTACCATGTAATGTAGGTGATTACTTGAATTTAAACTTTCAATAAAAGAAAAAATACTATGTCATTATCATCGCTGAAGAACTTAATAAAATGTAAATAAAGAAGACTGAAATTTAAAATGCTGCATTATACTTTATGGGTTATCTCATAAAGTCTCCTTTAATATCCTTAATTAACTTATGTATCATATTTTATCTTGATTTTATTTTCTAATATGTACCTATTGTAAATTATATATTGACCTATCCCAAATCATGCACATGATCTAAGGATGAAATAAATAAATAAATTCACAAAATAATACGTACCTGTGAATCACTGAACCACTCATAGTCATAGGCTATTACAGTAATAGACTGCGAACAACTATTCTTTCAACCAATAACAAAGTTTTTAATTGTTTTTACTTTCCTTTAGGAGGTCCATACTCAGTTACGAGTTAGGAGTATTTTTGGAAGTCTATACTGATCTGTGATGAACACTTTTCATTTTACCCCAGCCACCTCTGAATGTCAACACTGTTATCTTCATAAATCAAAAGATGCAGAACTGTGGGGAGAAACATGTCTTATTGCTTAAAAGAGGAAGTTAGGTAATGCCACCCCTTCGATCTGGTCATCCTGTGAGCTGGGAACAGAATTGCTAGCTCCAGTACAATACAATGCAGTTGAGTTAGAAACGAAACCCTTAAAAACGAAATTCTGAATGACGAACAGTTCTTGAAATAAAGCCACAAAAAGGAAAATGTAATAACATAAACCAAATCTTTGATCACAATAAACAGCATTTTTTCAATGTATCAGTATTAATCTGTATGGGACTTCATAAAATTGATAACATTACTTGATTAATAACATTATCCATGATTACATTAATCGACATTCACTGTAATTTTGCCCATTTAGGATCAGAGAGATGTTACTACATTTTTGCCATATTTGAGTTGATAGGATCAAAGAAGCATAACTCTATCTAAACTGGTTTCCATTCTGGCTGCTGATGTATCTACATTTTTATGAAAATAACAAGAATCAAACAGATGGGAAAGAAGATCCGTTTTGAGATTGCAGCAAGTAGTGTTGCAATTATTGCTTTTCCCACTGTGTGCTGTCATAGGCGTAACCAGGCCGACCATATGGGGGGGGTTATAACGTCTGGGGGGTATGAGGGGGGTTAGGGGGTCCTCCCCCAGAAAATTTTTAAAATTAAAATGCACAATAACGAGTTTTAAGCTTCCCACGCTTTGTACTCGTATTAAGTAATTTATAAGCAGACTTAAAAAAATTGTACAATTTTCCTTTTTTTAACACCTCTGTGTGTTGTAAATGATTGCAGCCATCACACTGTGACAACAATGAAAAAGAACTTCCTCTCAACAAAATTTAACATTTGTCAGTTTTGAATGAGTTTGCAAGTAGATAGAATCGTAATGGAGTCCAGAGGAAGAAGGATGGTGAAAATGTGTCCGAAGGTATGGAATTTAGAGGAATTACAAATTAGAATCCGTTTATTAACGTGTTTGTGATTATTAGAGTTATTATAATTAATACTATTATTGTTTATATATAATGGTCTCTCGGGCTTCCAACCGGGTTAAAATATGGTTTGCTTCCGAGCTTTCGGCTGCTGTCAGCTCTGCAGCCATCTTCTGGGAGAGAAGTGCGCTAGTTCTGTGTCTGGCTCCTTTTTATAGCTGGTGGAGTCTCAAGTCTTTTATTTTTACTATTATTGTTATTATATTATTATTTCTATTTGTAGCTGAAGAAGAATTACAACGTGAAAAAGGATGAAGAGATGCTCGGGCAGTTCGTTCATGCAGATTCAGATGGTTATCCTTCATATCAATCGTACGAACATACTGATTCTGGTGAGTAGGCAAACTAAAATGCCTATACTATTCCAGTCCAGTTAAATATTTTCTTTTTCCTTTCTCTCAATATTTGCTTTATTATGCTTGTAGAGACCAGTGATGAAAATGGTTCCTGTCTTGTAAAGGATGTAACACATGAGGATGTTGACAGTGCGCAAGTGAATCATCAGAATCAGGATAGAGAAATTGTAGACAATAATGTTAACATTGAAGAAAATAATAAACCAAGAAAATGCAAAAAGCGAGCAAAGTGAAAAAGAAAGAATTAACCAGCAGCATGATAGGGCATATATTCAACTAATAATTCTAAAGTTCCTATAAGACATGAGAAGCAGAAAGATTGCTCTAAATGCCCCTGACAGTGCGACAGTATACAAGATAGCGAAAATATCCACAGAGCCTACTGGTACCCTGGATCAATTGAATGACAAAGGCAGTACCGTTACCTTAATAAGCTAGTAGAAGAAAAAGAAAAACGTGTGAGAACAAAATCTTATACGTCATGAAGAAAGGTGACCAAGAAATACCATCTAATAATGGGAGAATATAATATTCAAGTATATAGCATATGGAAACTTTTCTCAAGACATTTGACATTTCATAAACCTTTGTAAAAAATACTATTAAGAAAAGAAATTAACATCGTGTAATTCAGAAAGAGAGAAGAGGATACCAAGAGCCTAGTACAAAGAGACCAGGAGAGATAAAGGAGACTATAAGGAACCACATAAAGATTTTTCCTGCCCTTTTCATTACAAGAGGAAATAGTGTACTGCAGATTATTTACCTGCCAATATGAATATTAAGTAGTTAATGTATGCATTATATTAGAAACAAAGCCATGCTGAAGAAAAGATAGCAAAGAAATTTTGGTTGTATTGGCAAATATTCACAACAGAATTTAATCTCAAATTCCTTAGGCCATGAAAGGATTTGTGTGATAAGTGTTTAAACTTTTCACGTAGGTTACTTCTCCAAAATAAAAGACAAAGATTTAAAAAAGGAACAGAAAGAGGATATTAATAGGAGAGATATGGCAAGGGATTTTAAGAACTTGGAAAAGGAAAGTGCACGAAAAGACGAATCTGTGCTGGCTGAATTTGACTTGCAAGCTGTGCTCTACTGCCCTAGAGTGAATGCAAAGTCAGTATTCTATACAAGTTTCCTGTTTATAATCTCACAGTTCTTAATGTAAGAAAAAACAAAACAGATTATTACATGTGGGGCAAGGCACAAGGATCCAGCTTATGATAGTCCTCTTTGCTTAAGCAAAGAAAATAAAAATATCTCATAGATTTATCTCGCTTATTTTCCTTACTGGATATCACTGATACAGCATAATGAATAGAGGAGAAAGTGTGATGACTGAGGTAGTTCACTGGTTCCGCCGCTAGGTAGCAGTTACTCCGTTTGAGACTTGCGGAAGCAAGATTACTATGGGCGGTATAGGAAAAATTGCAAACACTCTTAAACAAAATAATACATTAATCTATTTCAAAATGACTCACCTTATCTACAATGAATTGTTCGATACTTTTGACAATTTTTGGGCTGCTTTACACGTCTTGGAAGACCTCATCTCCATAAATAAACATGGCTGTGTGTAACAGTAATTTCTCAGATTGCAAGAAGCTTGACCGTAACATTTTGTTCCACATCTTTCAAAAAATCGAAGATGTTCACAAGCAATGAACAATTATATAATATAGGTATGAAACAGCTAAGGGATGATTTGATGTAATATTTTGTTGCCTAGAAAATAGGGTAGAGGGTATGTTAGTATAATTTGATGAGAATTTGTTAAAGAATGTACATTTGTATAGAAATAACAACTTATAATTAGGGTAGAAAATAGCTAAGGGATATTTTATAAATTAATATTAATATTACATTGTGTAGAATATTACTGAGTATTAATTTGTATTAATAGTAATATTATTTATATTAATATTAATTTTCTCCTGGCTGTATGGGGTAAGTTATGTAGGTGATACACGGTCAAAAGTGTAGATCTGTGTACAAATTATGTGACAGAGATAATATAAACTAAGGGATGGTTTGTGAATTGCAGGGCACGGAAAATTTCATAAGCAGCACTACAAAAATAGGGCGCGTGATCTTTAAAATTGACGTCTCAACAGCCGATAAAGATGCACATACGCAAAAATGGTGTTGCAATGCATTCTACACAATATTTTAAAGCATTTTCCCTGATTTTTTCATTAAAAAATTAAATCCTCTTGCCTTAACTACAGCCCGCTATTTGCTCAAACCCTCGACAATTCGCTGTTCGCTGTAACTGATGTACGTTTTATGTTGTTAAATTATATTATTAAAAAAAGGAACAAGATATTAAACTAATAAGGCATTTGCTATGATAATTATACATAAAAATTACTAACATAAATGTACAGAAATATGATAAATCAAATAAATGCATAAATAAAAGTAGTGCAGATTTACGAAGTTAGAAAAGTTTCATTCACTCCTTTTCCCCAGCGGGTCAATCTTTCAGTATGGGTACAAGTAGTCAGGTAATATAGTATTATTATTGAGTCCACGAATAAATTATGTCAAGATTTTTACGTTATTGCTGGTATTTTATGGAAAAGATGCCTGCTAATACCTCAATACCATTCTGATAGCTTTAGCACCTGGAGTAATTACTGTTACTCGTAAACCATTATAGATATATAGGTGGTACTCGATTTATAATAAGATTAAAATATTTCACTAAACCTTACACGCTTGATCTCTTTCTGGACACAAAAATAAAATAAAAAATGTTGCATAGTCAAATTTCCTTCACCCTCGACATTTCACGATCGTCCCACATCATTCAGACAGCTGTAGCGCTCGGAATAATTACCACTCAATTACTCGTAAACCATTCAAGATATAAAAGTGGTACTGAATTTAAAATAAAATTTAAAATAAAACTTTCTCGCTTGAAGTTTTTATGGGACACAAAAATGAAAAAAATTGTCGCATAGTCAAATTCCGTTTCACCCTCCATGAATTTTTTGTAATTGGTGATGTTTATATAATGAAATAAAAACATTTATGTCCGCATTTTTTAAGTCTCTGTTTTAACCATCAGAAGGACTGTTGTGTGCAGATTATTTCTGCACAAATTTCACAGAAATAGGACCAAGGGTTAATTAAAGATTGCGAGTTTAATCATAAGTTGCCAAACTATCATGATGCAGCATTGAGAAGTTGAAACGAATGTGCTGCCAGTGTTTCGGTGGACCGCCGCTCTCCCTATACCCACTATTGCCTGAGCGGCCAAGTCATCACACTTTCTCATTCTATTCATTATGGATACAGATTCCCATTGTTTATTTACCAGTAATTATGCTGATGAAACGTTATAAATACAGCTGCAGTAATATCTGTTGTTATGTAACACTGCAAGACAGTCATGCATTACATAGCAGTAGCCACCAAGATTAGGATCAGACTAATGTAACTACAGGCACTTTTCATAAAATATGTTATTATCATCTCCTAAGCGATCAGGATATGTAACGTCTAATAGAAAACAACAATAAATAAAACATACTTCTTATTTACACCAAAACAGTTCATGAAAAAATATTAGAAAGTACCTAGTTATTAGGCAAAAACCTTTAAATCAATTTATCTCAAAACACCTTTTTTGTAGTTACATCTCTCTAATCCTAAATGGGCGATTTGTATTTGAGAATTATATATTAAAGTTTTGCAAAAACAATAGTTAAAAAGCTACACTCATCTTCTATTTTATTTAGAAGAGTAGATCACTGTGCACAGAATAGTGTATAAACACATTTATATGGTTTCCTTATAATCACATTTTCCATCCCATTCATGTAGGCCTACATTCCATTACACAAATCCCAATAGTTTATTGTCTACCTTTCATTATATGGACTCTGACACTAGAAGGACTTGCATTTGAGGGGTCGCAAGTGTACAGCCCCATATCTGTAGGAATAGCTTTCTGTATGAGGAGACGACTTGTTGTAACAGGGCCTTTCTCCGTCACCAAACTAATCCCACCCCGTGGTGAATCAAAATTAATTACCTGAAAAAAAAAATGAATGTTCAAACTATAAAAGTAAACACCAGAATGTCGAAGAATTCAACAACAACAAAATTGGAGAATTGTTGGGTAGATTCGCAAAAACATTTTGAGATAAGAGACTTAAGATCTCTGGGTTCAAAATACAATGCAATAGCTTAAAATGTATTAAGGGTCAGCATGAAACTAACTATGTGACCATCTAAGGTGCTGGTGGTGATGATGACGATGATAATATAATGATGATGATGATAATAATAATAACAATAGGATATTTCACTCCATTTATAATCACCAGGGCCTGGATTCTGGTGACCTAAAATTGTATGAAAAATGGCCTATAAAATGATCCTAAATTTTAAAGAAAATGACTTTATAATTATAAAAACTGACCTAAAAGCTGATATTTTATTTATAAAAAATTATTATACACACAAAGTTATAGACTAGTTTTTACATAATTGTATAAACTGTAAATAACTGTAATGTTGTGAATGTTCTTTTCTCACGGAAATTTATACTGGCACTGAGGCACTGGCGAGTCAAAATTCGGCATTTCCTTTTGTGGTCTGCCGGATTATATTGTTGTTTAATTGAGGGTAAACAGTAGTTTGCACTCTCAAATCCAAGCAGGTGGCAGAATCTGGTGTCAAGTCAATCTAATAACAATAGTAATATAATACAAAATTTTGGCGTTTCTTTGATTCTCATTTCCGACTGAGACATGACAACACTTAACGCCGAATTTTTCCTTCTTGCATTAAACAAACAACACTTCAAAGACAGCACCGCTAGCGACGGAAGAAAGTTAATACACTCAATGTAAATACACGAAAATGACTAAATAAGGAAGCAAATGACACGAAAATGACAAAATAATGGCCTAAAATTGAAATAAATGCCCTAAAAATATAAAATTGCATAAATGACAAAAAATGACCTAATAAAAATGTATTTCTATAATCTAGAGGCCATGATTAGGATTTATCTACAAGTTGGCAATGTCTATGCAGCATCAATAAAAAGATGACATGTCATTAGAATCCGGGCCCTGATAATCACCATATAGGTCTTCATAAAGATAATAAACCAAATAAGATACTGTACTAAACAACACAACAACAAATAAATACAGAACTAATTACAATTAGCACCAGAAAGTGGATTCAAGCCATATACCTTGATGTTTCTAGCCCTAGCCCTAACAGCTTGCTTGAATTAGCCACCCTTATCAAATGGCATATATACAGCATGCGAAAAATAAAATGTTAAAGTAAATAAACGCCCATTTTACATGATTTTGATTTTTTTTAATTTTTAAAAATTTTTTTTCTTAAAGGTCCCAATGAGCCAAATGGCTCGCATAAAGGGACAGTAAAAAATACATCACTGGCAGACTTTACATAGTTATTGGTACAATAGAATAGAGACTGCACAAATTATAATAAAATATACATATACATAGCAAACAAAGTATCTGTCAAAAAACATTCAAAAACAAAGGAGAGAAATAATTTATAGAATAGAACGAAAGTTCAATCTATTGATAAACAAAAATTAAAGCGGTTAACTTAATGGAATACTCACTTAACAGGTATAATAATAGACAGGTATAGCATATAAAACAAGGGAGAGGCGCAACTAATAGAAAGAAATTAAAGTTAAATAAAATAAAATAAAATCTACTTGTTACACAAAAATTTAACAATTAACTTAATACTAAACAGAAACATTTAGGTACTATGAGTCGCATACTTGTGAAACATCAATAAAACTGGTGCATGAAACAATGGGAACTCCCGTTAACATTCCTAAAGAGAAAATTCAACAAAACATTATTTTTAAGATATCTGGTATAACATTGTATATTTCATTATTATTATTTCATTATATTTCATTACATGTAATCTTATTCTGATGTTGAAGCATCTTCCGGGCTGTGGTCCAAAGGCAAGAAAGTCCAAAAAGTCTCACAGCCCAGAAGATGGTTCAACATCAAGATTCCGGCCGTGAAAGCCTCAGATTAACCCTTAATCTTATTCTATTTCAAATTATATTATGACTTAATTTTTGTCACCTAATATTTCATCAGTATATTTGAGTTGATGGAACATTGAAAGACTTGCCCACCTATTTTGAATAAAAGTGGAATAACCCAATATGCAAAAGGTTATACAAATTTAAATCCTCTGAGGTGAATTCAGTTGGATTACATCCGCTTAAGACCAGAGGTGCAGACCTTTTCACACGTGGAACCCAATGCTTTTGGTGCAAAGGGAAGATTCAGTTCTGATTAGACCTACTGGCATGAAAATTGGGTAGGGCTATTTCAAATAAAAATGAAATGCTTTATATTGTGATGTATTGTGATGTTTGCAATACATTAACAACTTCATTGAATAAGAATAAGTTGTAAAGAAAATTGAAGAATTTCTTCCCTCAGCTTATAATAATTTTTTTTCGACATTTCTTGGCATGTATTTTATAAGTTATAGCACCCCCAGATAAAAATCCTGGCTGCGCCACTAGTAGGTATGATGTTTGCTTTTATGCTTCCAAATATCGCAATACATTAAAATGGCAAAATTAAGTTGCGTATGGAAGACTATAGGTGTTTGTTTCTTTCACTATATTACATCTAGTACCCATAATCTGCATTATACATACAGTTGGTCAAACAAAAAACGCCGGGCGTTATTTGATAAAGTACCACGAACGAGCATATATGCATGTACAGGAAGACTTAAGGTTAGGTTCACACCTGCCTCTTGTCTATCCATGTATTTTGCTGTATGCCTCACATCCGCCATATTCTTGCACGGAAGTTCTTATAATAGGCCTATTAATAATGAATAAATTCGCGAGGAATATGTTTATTCAAGGAGTATTTTTTAAAGATTTTATTTTATAATACAGGTACTTGTAGTGCAAAATCAATAACTTTGGCTTAAACGTATTTTCAAGCTTGGATATTACAATCTCATCAGAATTATGTAGGCTATTCTCATCTGTTCGCAATAGCGTAATGGTCAAGACACCAGAATTGAACGTGTGGGACCAGGGTTCGATCCCTAGTGGGATCTTGTATTTTATTTATTTATTTACCATCGTAAAACATAAAATATACATAATATAACTGATGCCCGAATGAGCAAAAGCTCGTGCTCGGGCTCAGCTCTGCTCAGCAAATAGAAAACAGAGATCACTGGAAATTAGGAAACAAAAAATTCAGGGCAAAGCGACGCTACATACAAAATACACATACACACACATGGCATACACAAATACACACACAAAACAAGGCAAATAGTAAATAACATAAATCAAAAGCAAAACATAATATATATTAAACATTATGTGTTAGAGAGGAATGACAAGCACGAGTAGCCAAAATGAAAAGCAAAAAATTGGGATATAGTAAAATGACTCATGCATTAGGTTGAATAAATTTTATAAGTTTGTTTCTTGAATCTGTGTAAAATTAATTTATATAGTTCAGGATGAGCTCTTATTAGTGAGTTGTATAATCTTGGGCCGAAATTTATACTGTGATTTAATGATTTAATCCAGTAGTGGTAAAACATTTGGGTTGATTTTGAAAATATTTCTATTCTTATGTAAGTAAGTCAGTAATTTGAGTTTGTATATTTGTTCAATATATAAGACATTAAATTCCAAAAATATTAGTTTCGTAGGGTAATCAGCAGGTTTACTCAGACATATTTTAATGATCCTTTTCTGTAGAATTTCTAAAGGCAAGCAGTTGAATTTAGCCATTCCTCCCCAACCCAATATGCCATATTGTAATACAGATTCAACTAATGCTAAGTAAATTAAATGCAAGATATGAGGTTGTAAATAAGAACGGAGGTTTGAGAATTTATATATTGTTTTACGAAGCCTATTGCAAACATAAGTAATGTGCTTATTCCATCTTAGATGTTTGTCAATTATAATGCCTAAAGAACTGAAGAATTCAGTTGAAGAATTTAAGGAGGGACAATTGCAGTTATCATGAATAGGCCTACAGTTATTATGAATGGTAATATTTCTTGTTATCGTGTTATTTAATTTTACTATGTCAAGAAAGAATCGTAGTTTTAGAAGTATTCAGTGAAAGCAAATTTGCATCTAACCATTCCTTAACGATGTTGATACCTCTATTGGAGTTTTGGTAAGTTACGTCCCAGTCGTTACTGCTAAATATAACTACTGTGTCATCAGTATAAGAATATATATTGCCCGAATACTTGCTCAAATCAATATTTAATGTCATTAATATAAATAAAAAATAATATAGGACCTAATACAGTACCTTATGGCACACCAATATTAATATTCAGAATTTCGCTACAGTAATCATTGATTTTTGTTGACTGTGTCCTGTTATTCAAGTAGGATTTAAAAAATCTTAGTCCAACGTCATTAATACCAATCTTGTCCAGTTTTTCTATAAGTATATCATGGTTGACAGTATCAAAAGCTTTTTGCAAATCTAAAAATATACCTAAACATTTATTACCAGCATCTAATTCTTGAATTAATTTAGATGTAAACACTAATAATAGTGTCATCGGTGCTGAGGTTGTTCCTGAAACCAAATTGATTATTACTTAATATATTGTGTTTAACAAGAAAGGACATTAAACGGGTCTTTATACATTTTTCAAATAATTTTGCTAAGCAAGGTAAAAGAGATATAGGTCTGTAATTACTGAGATTGCATTTATCACCCGATTTATATACTGGAATCACAATTGCGTGTTTCAATGCGGTGGGAAATATGCCTTGAGACAAACATAGATTTATTATGTGTGCAAAAGGCTTCGAAATATGTTCTATAATCATCTTTAGAGTGATGTTAGTAATACAGTCTAAACCAGAAGATACATTATTTTTAAAATGTTTTACAATTTTGATAATTTCATTTTCATTCGCAGGAAACAGAAAAAAGGAAGTCAGGCATTCATTAGATTCATATTTTTTATTTTTTATGTTTATTTATGTTTATTTTTTAAAACACGGCAATGACTGGAATAAAATAATAATTACTTCTAATGAATTATCATTGTTGGTGTCGAATTTTGGACACACACAAAAGAAAGCAAGAAAGAAAGTATGATTTTACAACAAATGCATATCTGTGGCATAAAATAATAAGAAACGTACTGAGAGTGCTCGCCTAAAACATAAACCAGCGGATCTTACCCGGTTCCTAATGGTTTGAAGATGGCCAGGGAATTGAGCAGTAGCCAGTATGAAACGGATTACGTTCAACTTCTGCGACCAATCTAGCATCTTGCTCCAGCGACGAAATACGTGGCTGGCCAGATCCACGTTTCCTATGAAAACTTCTGGTCGCATTATAATGAAGTACCCACCTCTGAGCTGCTCTTTCAGAAATATGGAACGTTCTCACTGCTTCAGAGACCGAAAAATGCAGGTCAATTACAGCCCTAACTGCAATTTCTCTCAACCTAGTATTTGCATGTGGCGCCATGACACAAAGCAAAATGAATTATGACAATTCATGAAGTTGAATATCGTGTTGCGCTTTCTGCGTTGTTCATTTTTCCCTTCCATATCTTGGCCTCATATGTTCCGAGAATGACCTGTATTTTATGTCTTTTATAGGAAACTTGTGAACTAAAGTGTTAAAACTTTAATTTTAACTGCATACGAGTCCCGACATTCTTTATTTGACCGACTGTACGTTCCCTACCCTCCCTTTCATTTGTATATTTAAAATTTTTTAAATGATCCCACATATTCAAAAGAAGAATAGTTGCCATGACTTATGCAGCATCCCTCGATTATAAACATTATATATAAGCTATCTATAGGCATGTGTGTGGAATATGTCAATATGTTTCTTCTGTCAAAGTAGTCCATAAAGGCAGGATATGGAACTGTTAGACTGCCCTCATCACTCCCCAAACTTAAACCCAATTCAAAATGAGGGTCAAAGTAAAGATACATGTGTAGGACAATTGGGCCTCTTCCTCCTCCGAGGTTCATCTTGACTAGTGGGAGCTCATTCAGGATGCTGTAAATGAAGTTCAAGAATATTTTAAAACACTTGTCAATTCCAAGCCCAAACGACTAGAAAGTGTCTTCGAGTTGGGAGGAACATCAACTTAATATTTAATATGAGGATCTATTAAATGAAGTACGGTACTTGTTTTTATTTAGTTCTTTAATGCAGAAGCTGTTTTAAATTTTTTATATTTTTATGCCACAAGCAAATGATTTGGTTGAGAAACACATTTTTATTTCTGCTTTTAGCCAAATACAAGGCTACAATAAATTCATTAGCGTTGAGTTACCGGTAATTACCAGTATATCAAAAAGTCATAACCACAATTATATTGTCCCCTCTCACGCTATTTAAAAAAAAAAAATTATCTCTATTGGTACATTCCCACCTCCAGCACAGCAAGCACTAAAGCTGTGTTAATTGCTGTCGATCACCACCAGCGATCATCGCTGCCTATTGCTCTCAATGAAAATCAATGCAGCAGGTTTGTCTATGATGATGAGTGCCAGGGTCGATAATGATTGCCAGTAGTTTCTTTTGAGGCAAATACAAGGGCATTGATCGCTGCAGATTATCATGTATATAGTAAGTTAAAAAAGCAGAAAACAGCCATTTTGCGTTTAATCATGGTCAAAGTATTGTAATTTTCCCCAAATTGCACTTGAAATATTAATAGGTTTCGTGTCTAAACTCAATGCCCTGCATGACATGAGCTTAAAGGACCATAAAGATAGCTACACAAAAGAAAATATATGGCAAATGGTAGATGAATTGTTAGGAAAAACTGTTATCGTAATTGGAATTTGTGAAACATACAGTAAAATTACCAGTTCATTTATTAGTAAAAACAATATTTTCGATATATTATTACCGGTTTTATTATTTTATTATTCATTGAACCATTTAACATTTAAGCTATGTTGCGGTTATGAAAGCTAACAAATTTCCAATTCCATGTCCCCCCCCCAACACCGAGCTGTTTGACATGGCAACTATAAGTGTGAATAGCAACAGTGTCATGAACGATGATCATCCGTAAAAGAAACCACCTATACGACGATGATCGCTGATGCCCCCATTTGTCAGCAGTAATTGCCGGCGATGAATGCCATAGACAAACCATACATAGCTTTAAATGTTGTCCCAGTTATTCTTAAATGCTCTATTCCTTACAACTCCCTTCTTTAAATTTATATTACTCCCATACTATAAACTTAAAAAGTTCAGAATTTATATATAGACCCTACAGTATCTGACCAATTATAGTTAGCTGTCACTGAAATTCAGGACTGACATTAAATTTTCTAATCAGTTGGAGGACACTTAGAAAAGAATTTGGTTTTGGAAGATGGGATTTTATGTAAAATATATTGTTTTAGAAAAGACTGGGTATTGGAAGATGTGATTTTCTGTGAAGCATATTTTCAAGACTGGTTTTCAAATAATGACTCTAATGCCAGCACTCAAAATTATTTTGTTTCTGAATTGCTTCTGGTTTCCATGTCTAAATACTGAACATTTAGTGACGGGTGATTGCAAGCAGTGGCGTAGGAAGGGGGGTGCAGGCCGCCCCGGGTGCCATCACCCGAGGTGGTGACAAAATAAAAATATATCTATGTAAGTAAAAAATCGCTCAAGGGAATTTAAAGAAAATAATAATATTATTTAAAACAATTAAATAAGCTTAACAACTATCTACAAGTTAACATGCATATTGAAACTTCTTTTAGTTTTAAATGCAATCAACAAAGGTAATAAAACGCGGCTGAACTGGCCGCTGTGTTGATACGAACAATAATATTATGGTTAGGGGGAGGGGTGTTTATTTCTGCCGATGCTTGTCACTGCAGTTTTATTAATTTAAATGAGACTTCAACAATCGGTGATATTTTATATCACTCAATTCTACCTGCTGCAGCAGTCATGACTTTGACGAAAATAAACTTCGAATGTCAGTTGACTCCGAAGTCTCTGGCAATCTAGATTTTGAACCGGTATGTGCGCATATTTAAGAATAGATTATTAATAATACAGTTCCGTAAAATACTTACATTTCTTGTTTATGAAATTTATTAGGATCAACCTATTAAAAAAATCTTATGTATAATTCACATAACTTCCTCTGCCCAAATAAAAGCCTCTCTTTAAAAATAAGAGAAAGTCGTCGCCAATCTTCGTGTTAGATCCCCAAAAGGTACCTAACCCAAATACAAAATTTTGTTTTCGGAGGATTTTCCGTTGCAAGAGGCCGTATTGCAAAGAGCGCGTATTCAGAGTGGGTGACTTATAACTACCCTTCAGAGAATTATTTCGAAAAAGTGTTTCAAATAAAAGTTTTAGCTCTTAGTATAAGAAACCCACGGGCAAAATTTAAAGAAAATCGTTAGAGCCGTTTTCGAAAAAACTTTCTTTATGTAAAAATAAGGAAAACTCTTCTTCAATCTTCTGTTCACATTTTGAAAGGTACCTGACATAAATACAAAATTTTCCTTTTCAACTTTCCAAAATTCGAGATTTCGCTTGGAAAACAAAATATAAAAATATCACTCCAAAAATAAAACTTTGCACAATTTCGGGAGTGTATTTTGGCCTAGAAATGTGTGAAACAAAAGATGTTCGCTTTATTAATGGTAACACCCACAATTCGTGAATCTGCTGCTCACGAAAACAATGTATATCTGTCTGTCTATAACGTACTTTAGATTAATAATAATAGTAATAATAGCATTTATTGTCGTTTAACAGTAGCCTATAATGTACAATGTACAGAAAAATGTGCTTGATATGTATGTCTCCTTAATCCTAAAAACGTTGACTGAATTAGGTTAACTACGTCTTATTTGCACCATTGGAAGCACTGGTTACAACATGGTGACAACATGGTAACTCGAATCGCTTTATGGATGGTTGATTCATAGTATGCCATGATTTTGGAGCTTAGTTTTGTTTTTATATAACAAAGTAATTATTACTAATTTTCTATAATCCGTTGAGTTTACGAGTTATATCAGATAAATTCGTTGCTGCAGCTGCATCTATCGATAAACTCTTAAACTCTCGTGGAATTACCTTTGACTATCCAAAAAATAACACTTGTTCCATGTTTTCATCATTTAAATTGGGGGGGCGGGTGACAAGAAATTTTCCGCACCGGTTACCACCTAAGCTTGCTACGCCACTGATTGCAAGTAGGCCTACTAATCATTTGATGTGTAAATAGATTTGTCTATCCATAAAGACTATCAAGATATTTAAGAATAGACCATGAAGTGCATTTACCTGCAATCTTTAAGAGAACATCATCTGACAAATCTTTAAATGTTTTCATTTGAGTTCACATCCGACCTAGGTCAGATATGGTACTAAGCATTTCAGCCTGAATTGGATATGGAGACAAATGTGGTAAGGTTTGACCTCAGAAACTTACCTTCCTGTTGTGGCTCCAAAGCATCACTGGAGGGGGTTCAGGTGCAAATTTCACGAGACATGTTAAATTTATGGTGCTACCTCTATTTACGAACAAATCAGGAGCACCCAGAATCTCTGTTGTAGGTTCTAGAAAAATAACATATAATAACATTTCATAAACTGCTTATCTAGATATCATGCTGCTACATCCCTGGCAGAGACAAGATTTAGTATAACTACTGTGGCAACTTCTGCATCTTCAGAATTCAATGGCAGAAGACAGGTTGGAGGACTTGTGGTCAGCACAAGCCAGCTGTTAATTATAGTAATTACTAAGTAAAGTTAAAAAATATAACTAATTAAAATTGAATGATTCATTGAATAAAAACTGCAAACTCTAATACCACTATCCAGTGGGAAACACTGAGTTAACATAAGTGTATGGATGTGATCCATTCGAGCATGTAACATAAGTATAGTTGTCTGGATATAAAATGATAGATTTTTTGTGTGTGTATCAAGCACTATGGCAAAATTAAGACAAATTCAGGCTTCGCATAATATAATATTAATGTTATCAGACTATAAAAATATATTTTACCTATTATATAATTTATTTTCCTCTTTGCAGGTACTATTTTGTGACACTGAAGCTATTGTAATATAAGTGCATAACTTAGTTCATTTTACTATGTAAAGAACTGGATTACCAATACTTGAATAATGGGCTTAATTGTGCATGGAAATTGGTGTTTTAAGGTAACAAATTAAAGCTTAAGAAACGTTCTTTTTTAGTTGAGAAAAAAATTATGTATATTCACTCTCTGAAAAACAGTGATAAAAATAAAAGTAAGAAGAATTTTTTTTTACTTTTACACATTTTTAAAGCATTTTCACCGTACTTACCGAAAATATCACTGCACTAACTTATATCACTTAACTTGACCATTAATTTAAAAAAAGAACATTGAAATCAGAACATGGGGACAGGAGCTAGAGCTGATTCAGTATGTGACTATAGCCGCCATTTTGAACCCCCTCTCCCCCTCGGCCACAAAATTTGCGTTGGCACTTCTTCCAAAAATACTCCACTGGGTTCAAGGAAGATGTGTGTGAAGTGGGGCCTTTTAAAGTAAAAATGCATAATTCGTCACTTTTTTGGTTCTTAACTACCAGACTATATGAGATGATTCCTTTTTTTTTTGTTCTCCACCATCCATGGAGCCCTTGACCTTAGACCATACTCTAGTCCCAACAACTTTTAGTGCATTTTATCTATTGTTCTTGTATAGGGTGGTTCAAAAGAGCGCCGGTTTTGATATATGAAATTAAGAAATTTATTTTAACAAAAAACATAAACAAAATACATGAACATGTTCATCTAACCTTCCCATTTCATGAATAAAAAATTGGCATATGACATCCTCTACCGTGCTGGCATGCGAGAGCTCTGTCCATGAAATTCACTACGACTGCACGACAAGTTTCCACTTCCGTTTTACCGACAAATCGTCGAATTTTCTCCTTCAAGTCATGGATGTTTCGTGGTTTATTGGCATACACCAATGACTTAAGATGACCCCAAAGAAAAGAATCACAAGGAGTTAAGTCACATGTCCTTGGTGGCCATTGATGATCAGCATTGCGTGAAATGAGGCAATCTGGGAACTTCTCATGGATCAACTGAATTGTTTCGCAAGAAGTATGGCAGGTGGCGCCATCCTGCTGAAACCACAACTCTTCTATGTCCATTCCATCCAAATAAGGTCACAAGAAATCCCTTATCATCGTATGGTATCGATCTCCATTGACTGTCACAGCTTGTCCTTCCTCATTTTCAAAGAAAAAAGGGCCGATGACGCCTCCCGACGATAAGCCGCACCAACCTGTCACTCGTTGTGGATGCATTTCCCTTTCTTGGATCATGCAAGGATTTTCTGAACCCCAGATATGGCAGTTCTGCTTATTCACAAATCCATTCAAGTTGAAGTGCGCTTCATCACTGAAGATGATTTTGTTTGCGAATCCGTCATCCTCCTGTCGCCTTCTCAGAACCCACTCAACAAACAGTCGTCTCTTCTGGTAATCCGCCATTTTCAGCTGCTGCATCAACTGAATTTTATAGTGGTGGTAATGGAGATCATACTGGAGAATTCTCTGTACTGAAGAATATCTTAATCCCAATTGTGGGGAACGGGGACAAATTGATTTCATTGGGCTAACATCCACACTGTCACGAACCACCGCAATGTTCTGCTCACTTTGACTAGAATGACGATGACCAAGACTTTTGAGGTTTACTGTTGAACCTGTCTCAAAGAACTTTTTCATAAGTCCGCGAACTGTAGATTCATTCGGTGCTTCATTACGCCCTAGAATTGCACGAAGTTGCCTGACAGTTGCTGCATAACTTTCTTCATTCTGATCAAATGTTTTCACGATTAGCACACGTTGCTTACAAGTGAACTGCTCCATGGTTAGACACAGAATGCAAGAAATTCCAACCGCATCAACAATCGGAATGTTCCTGGAAATAGAAACGAAACAAAACAACCAACAAACAGAAATTTACCAGCCGTTTCAAAACCGGCGCTCTTTTTGAACTACAATGGGGAAATGTTTGATGAGTTGGGTGTTTGCTTTAGCACTAATAGTACGAGTACTATATATTTTCTCTTTGTTCAATCATCTGTCTCATGGGATCAACTAATATGAGGGTTCACCCGTACCTGCCCGGGCACTTCCAATATTCCTCCAATCAGTTTTAAAACACAGGAAAAAGTAATATTGTTATGAGATTTCGCCAATGACAAGGGTACCAGCAAACTTTTTTCTAGGGAAAATTTCGAAATTTTGTGTAAATTTTTTCCAGTGTTTTTGTATACCGTCATCAGACACATTGCAGAAAATGGCCTTAAAGACTCTCTCCATGTTGTTCACAATCATTTGTAAAAAGAAATTTTTAAAAATAGAAAGGAAGTCCTTTAAAAATGTTTTATAAGAAATATAAGAATTGAAAATTAAGTAAATAAACTGGACTTAAAGAAATATAGTTTTTAGATTTTTTTTATTTGGCTGTGTCCAAGTGGCACCCTTAATTTAAGGCAGCTATCCTATAAGTATTTCCTCCCTCGACAGGTATCATTAATTGTATTTTATCTGTTAGTGAATATTGTAGAATTTTTTGTAAGGGATGGGGCTAATGAACCATCTGTTATACAATAAGCTCACAGAATGCACAGATTTTTTAATCTATTTTACTAAAATAACTTTGACTATAAAGAAAAAAATTTTTGCTATTGGGATGTGTTTTATTCTTGACAAAATAATTATTACTGCAATTAATTTTTACTGAGAATTCTGGAGAGTATTTACATGATATGAGTAGCCTACATTCCTATAGAAAATCTTGAAGGGAGTCTTGAATCACATAAGATATTCAATAAAATCACATAAAATTCTGGAAAAGAACAGCAAAACAAAAGCGTTCTCATTATTTGAGCATTAAATTTTATCTTACCTACAACTGACAGATATACAGGTTGGCCAATAGGTGGAGTGGTACTGATCTGGCATTCATATATTCCAGAATCCTTTTGTTGAGGATATCGAATTCTCAGGGTCCAGTCTTCTGTGTGTGGTAAATGAATTACTTCAAATCTTTGATCACTTGTATAGGTATAGCGTCCAACAGTCAACAGGTGAATATCACTGTGTCGGACCCAAGAAACCTGATGCATACAACAAATCAAATAATTTGAGACATAATACCAGTAGGCTACATCATGCAATAAGGGTATTTAATAAAATCAACTGAAAATAATAATAATTAAGTCATAGGTGTCAAAGATAGTCTATTTTTTTATATGTTCATTCATAATTCTATTGGCGGCTAGTAGTGATGTTTCTTTCATGTTTATAATGTAGTGTTTTTAGTAGCCAGTGACTGAACCTGTGGAACGTTTGCCCCCCCTCCCCCGAACGAAGGGAGTTGCAGGAAGTGACAAAAACTCCTGAAGTGAGACCATCAGTCAATGAGACCCCCAAAAGGGCCTCCAACCTCCCGAACATAGACGATAATTTCCGTATAACGGAAATTAATACATTTCTCAACGAGGTCTTGCCCAAAGAAGCAAAAATATCAGCAAATCCTGGTTGCTGTCCTGAAATTTGATATGCAATTTCAATTAGGGAGTATGGGTCTCAGTCTACTGGACGTTGGAGTGGCGTTCATCTAATTTAGAAGAATGGTCAAAAAACAGATCTACTTACTAAATCGTACTGTAGCTTCCAGAGTACGTAAAAGTTGCCAAATAATGGTACACCAACTAGTTGCATAATATAATAGCCTATTCAGTTTATGTTAAAACATGTTAAAAATGTCATACACATAATAAAAGTTCTTATGCTGCATGGAATTCGCACTGCATGCTAGTATGCTATTGAAGCCAATAAGCTGTCTTCATAACAACACTAGCGTTTGCAGTGTACTCAGCTGCCTTTGGAGATTGCATGATCTGGGATTTAATATAATTGATCAAATTAGGGATTGATGGAATTCATACCTACAAATCAATAACAGCGATAGAAATCCACGTACATATAAATCTATACTTTCTATAGACCTACTCTTGGCAAGGAAAATATCATTTCCTGACTTTACATTTGGATATAGAAAAGAAGCTGTAATGCGTAAAGTACGTATTCAATTGTCTCACCCTCCTACAGGCAGGAATTTGTGCAAACAATGGGTAGCAAGTATGCCATTTCAGTAGTTGGTAAAAAAATCCCATTCACTGACACTTTTTTTGTTGTGGTTGAGAATAAGGATGTTGACAAAAGAATTTATATATAATTTTAAACAAATAATGTGTTTTAACTTAATCTGAGTGTGCTATACCAGAAGTAGGCAGAAAATCCTTTCCACTGAACCTTTTTATTGCTGTAGGCTTTGTGTTAGTTGAGAAAATACTATATTATTTGGGAGGAAGATAGCAGTAGCGGCTCGTGGAACTTAAAATATGTTTAAAAATTATTAGTAGGCCTATGTAACTGCTCGTCTCTTAATCCATCTCTGGGAACTCTCACGCGATTTTCTCTGCCCTAATTATTTTTTTGCTAATTTCTCTCATCTCGTCGAACGTTGTGTGAGTTGTGACGAGAGAAAATAGCAAATAATAATAATAATAATTAGGGCAGGGATAATCGCGTGAGAGTTCCCCGAAATGGAATAAGAGACGAGAAAATAGTATTTTTAATGATCGAGGTGGAGGAAGTCGCTTAGTGTTCCCAGTGCGACAGAATACTTAATCGGGGTTGTGGAATCCGGGTTTTTCTGAATGTAACACATTCGAATTTGGCGGTGAAGATGAAGAGCATTGCTTACTCGCTACATCACGACCCCCTACCGTCAGATGGTGGAAGATCTTCTCACATAACTAACAGCGCGCCCGCCGGTGAGACGTGAACCTCCCTCAGAATCTCACTCTGGGCTGCCCGCTGCCGCAGCACATTCTGCAGGTTAAAACTCCCATACACGCCATGCAGTCAAGGTTGAGCATGACGTCACAGCCCTACGAAAGATGTGCTGTTCACAGAATAGCATCATGGTGCCGGAAAGGTAGTATTCACATTACCGACTCTTGACTCCCAAGCTACCAGCTAAGAAATTCTCGCGTGGACGCGCCAAGTTCAAAATCTACGTAAAAGAAAATATAATATTGCGTTTGAAAATAACATTATACGACGAGCAGAAAACAAGCTGTGTGCTGCAGCACATAGGAGAAACCGCCACTGGAATATAGGTTGATTGTGCAATATTTTCGTATGAGTATTAAGTTCGGGCATCATTGCATATTTATTAAACACCTGTAAGATCTAACAAAACTTTTTTTAACCCATTGATTCAAAAAAAAAAATAATCTTTTAACATCAGATTTTAGTCAAAATAATGACGCCCGGCAGGCCTGAAAAGCAATGCATCCTCAACATTCTTTGTATTTTTTAATTTTTATTGTAAACTCAAATAGGCCTATTTCGAAATGCACAGTGAATTTTTATTTTACAAAACTTCAATACTTCCTAATTCCCCTCCAAATTTTGGATTCCCCCCAAATTTTTTCCTATCCCCCCTGCTGAAGAAGTTGGGTGGGTAAGTTTCATATATTTAACCTAGGTTTCTAGACTACACTCACTTACTAATTAAAACAGAAGTCACAGCACATGGATAATATGAGATAATGCCCAGATGGCATATCTGTAATGTTTTTCCAGGTTTTATGGTTATAGTGGGTCCATTTTCTGATTAAAATAAGAATAACATTATTATACTTACTGTTCTGTTTCCCAGATTTTTCACCCGACAATTGAGATAGGCTGTTTTTCCTACAAGACCAGTCACGTTGTTGGGTACTGATTTGTCAAATTCTGGCCCTGTCTGTGGAGTAGATAATTCTCGCAGGAGATCTGTTCGAAATAGCTGGGGCTCAATAGCTCCTGTGAAAGTACAATGTATGTCATGAAATAGTACAGGAATGCTGTAGCTTAAATAGCATGAATACTTACTAAAAACTATTTATTTATTTATTTATTCCATGATAATATTGATAACAGTGGCGTAGCTTGACATTGGGTTCTGGGTAAACTGGATTTTAAAATATGAATTTATAACTGTTCAAATGGTACACGAATTCCCAGTGTTTAAAATAATAAAATAATGTTAATATCATACATTTGGATTCGATTTCGTATATACCTATTATATAAGTATATTATTATTACTAGTATTACTATTACTACTATTACTAGTCGGCTAGTAGTAGAATTAGTATTAGTACCACAATCTTTATTAATTATTGTCGAATTTTAGTGGATTTGAATTTTAAACTAAACTAAGTTATATACATTTAAAAAAATTAAGTATAAGATTCAATTTTAGAAAAACGCCTAAATCAAGCTTAGAAGTTGGTTTTTACCCTTTGGTTCATACGATAGAGTCGAAAACGGTGTTATCCATACCTATTATATTAAAACGTGCAACACGGAAATAATCACAATTTTAAGATAAACAAACACTGCACTCAGTCCAATGACTGAGGAATATAATGTTTATGTTACCGTACCCTTCCCTTTATTCAATCTATTGTCCGGCTTCATACTCGAGCGCTCTTCAAGAAAGCAGGTATCTGAAGAGACTACTTGTGGCATCAGTTCATTTCTTCTTTCAATATTACTTAACTTTACATAATATTATCTCTACACAGTCAATTATTTAACAAGGTTATAAAGTCATGCGAGAGTTGTTAGGTATGGAATAAGCCGCGAGAAATCATCATAGAGAAAGTTGTGCGAGTGTTCTAAGAGGTGAAATAAGTCGCGAGAAAATTTTAATTTCAGTGCTTAAGTTAGACAAAATTACGTGACTGTTCTAATAGGTGAAATAAGTCGCGAGAAAATAGTTACCGGTACTTTGTTGTTTAAGATACAGATCGTTGTGTGAGTTTCCCAAGAGGAAAAATAAGACGAAAGAAAATGACAAATTGATTATTAGGGTAAAGCAAGTCGTGTGAGAGCTCTCTGAGATGGAATAAGACATGAGAAAATAGTAATTTCAATGCTTCTGTTAGAGAAAGTGTGCGAGAATTCAAAGAGCTGGAATAAGACGAGAGAAAACAGAAAAAAAATTAGGACAGAGTAAGTCGTGTGAGAGCTCCCTGAGATGGAAGAAGACGCGAGAAAATAGTTATTTTAATTCTTATGGTACAAAACGTTCTGTGAGTTTTTCAAGAGGTAGAATAAGGCTAGAGAAAATAGCAACAATTTTATTACGGTAGAAAAAGTCGCGTGAGAATTCCCAGGGATGGAGGGAGAAAACTAATTTTAACGTTTAAGGTAGAGAACATTGTGTTGTGTTTTCTAAGAGCTGGAATCAGACGAGAGAAAATAGTAACAATTTTATTAAGGTAGAGAAAGTCGCGTGAGTATTTCAAGAGCGGCAGAACACATGCTGGGGGTTGTAAAATCCGTTTTTGTGAATTTAACATTCAAATCTGGCGGCGTGATGCGGGAGGTGACGTCATAACCCAGTCCTGCCGAACAGTTTTGAGTGAAGAGACTAGCGTTCTCAAAAATCTCTCCAATTTCTTTGGTGGTGACTTTATTTTATCTGTCATAATAACATACTTTATTTTTGGTAACTTCAAAAGTGAATGTATGACATGTTCACCAAAGGACAAGAGTGAAATACTTGCGTATAATTTGTACATTGGATATAGGTGTGATTTTATACCTAATTTAAATTAATTATTCTTCAACTTCCGCTTCATCATAACTAGGTCCGAACTTTTATACACTGATCGCTGCATGAAGGCGATCGCAAGATAAAAGCGGCTTGTGCATAGCGTGACGTCATTGCCTGAGTATAGACACAATACAGCAAAACAGAACAGGTCGCAATGCCAGCAGTACATAGTGTGTCTCGCAACTGTGATGAGCTGAGGACTAGTTATGCCTCCAACACGAAAACCGAAATATTCACATATAACTGAACTTATAGAAGAATTTGGGAGTGAATATTTTACAGCAAATGGTGACAGGATTGAATGTAAGTTATGCAAAATAGAGATAAAAAGTATTGTTAGACGAATAATTCAAGATCACTGCAATAGTAAAAAGTACGTTCGACATAAGAAGCTTCTGTCCATTAAAGAGCATCCAAGAGACACCTTTCTGTCACATAGGCAGTCTGAATTGTATAAAGATCTGTGTAACATGATGATCAAATCTAATATTCCACTGAACAAAGATAACAACACTTACTTCAAAGCATTTCTGGAAAAATACACACACAAAGAAATTCCCTCAGACACCATACTTCGTAAATGTTATTTAGGGAATTGCTATGAACAAGTACAGGGTCTTTATTATAAGTTGAGACCGGGCGACGGAAGACGCGCGCAGCCGGTCTGACCTTGATGCAACAGCGGCACGTGCAGTTATTGTTAAAGTGTCAATATGGTGAGACCCATTTCGCTGCAGCATCGTATTTTTGTGTGTAAACATTATTTTAAGTACGAGTCTGCTAGACGTGTACGTGATGAATTTATTCGGACATTTCCTGCTGATGTGCCACCTTCAAGAGCACAAATTCACAGAATTGTTAATAAATTTGTAAATACTGGCTCAGTGCAAAACAAAAAGCATGTGCGCACACGAACAGTGTTAACAAAATTAACGAAATTATTTTCTGGCTATGTCATTGTTGCACTTATTATACTATTAATATAATGTTACAAAGTGACCCAAGAAGTTAAAGCAACAAAAAATAAATTAAATAAAAAGATCCCCCCCTAGAAAATATCATATGGCTTGCTGACAGCCAATCATGTTGGGGAGTGAGCAATGAAGAGTTTGGGGGGTGAGTCATGACGTTTGGGGGGTGGAAACCCCAGGAATATTTAAATGAATCCTTGATCTTTTAAGACTTAAGCTTAATTTATTATACTCCCTAAGTGTGAAGGAATGTTATAATAATATAATTTTTTCTGTGTCAGGTGAAAAAATCTATATAAATCTTATAAATCATAATAATTTCATTTTTTATAATGAGTACACAGTAGCGCTAAAGAAGGAAAAAAACGCATAAATAATGCATTCTACGAGACATACATGCAAAACAAATCGTCATTTTAAAACTAATTTGATAAAATAGGCTTACATAAAGAATTATAACGGTAAAATCCAGAATACTTATGTGCACACAAGGGGCCCCTAAAAATAAAAGATTAACCATCCCTTAATACAATTATATCCACCCTTCCCACTTAAAGATTGTACACCTATAACAAGAAAATTTTAAAACAGGTGTAAATGTATTTTCAAATGTATCAGAATTCTTATTTAAAGGTTTTTTACGTTCTATTGTACAACAAATATCAATTTTACTCGTTGTATGAAGATTAGTATGTAGGCTACACTTCTGTATTTTGAACATTTTGGTAGAGGTGTAAAGAAAAACTCAATATTGTTATAGAACAGAATCTCTGAATATTTTGAAAAGTTATTAGTAGGGTTCGGATGTTTATGACCTAAAAAAGTGGAAAATATGACTGCAAATATGACCTTAAAAATAATTAAATATGACCCAAGAATCGTAAATATGACCTCGTAAAAGAATGTATTTTCTAAAAATAAATGTTCCAATTTAAAACGTTTAATTATTACATCACATAAATTCAATCACATAATCACTTTTTAACAATTTTACAGGTGATTTACAGTTCTACTTGTAAAGAACTTGTAGTTTTAAATAGTTTGCTCCTTTATGCTTGCCTCATCAGCTTCAAATAATATGTTGTACACCTTGCATGTCCCTATAAAATATGAATATTGCATTAATTTTAAAATTAAGTTACCTAATAAGGCATAACGTTAAATGAATGAAATAAATTTCAAATTTAACTCTACCATTTAGTGAATGTACTGTATAAATGTGCTCCTTTACCGAATTTATAAGTGAAATACGATGTTGAATTACAAATATGACCAAGGCCATAAAAATGACCAAAATATGACATTATATGCAAAATAAAAACTGTCTAATTAGGATAACAAGCGAGAAATTCATGTTTAATTTGTGTTTGCGGCGAAAATGGAGGTCAGGACAAGATTATGACATGTCATAAACTTCCGAACTCTAGTTATTAGTATACAAATTTAATTGTATTAAATTGAGATAATACTTTATTTCAAGTTCTATAATAATTTTCTGTTCAAAATAATTCTTATTGATGCACATTTTTTTGTTTGTTAACTGTGTGTCACAACTTTGTGAATGAATACTGACACAATATTGCATTCACTAAATTTTCTCAAGTAAAAATGTATGTTTAAATAATACAGTATACCGGTACTGATTGTATTTATAAGAGCTGTTATAGGAAGTGATAGTTTATTGAAATAATTTTTCCGATTACTGTTATAGATATTATCTTTTACGTCTTAAATTTCAGAAAATTTATTCATATGTGAATTATAGTTAATAGAATGCACTTGAAAACAAATTGACTTACTTATTTTCAAAAAAGCTTACAAAATGAAAAGTAAAATATTTCAATATTTCATTTTCTTGTTGATTATGTGAAATATTAGTGCATATTTTAGAAAGAAAAAGGTTACTATGTTTATGGAATGACATCGTAATTTACGGATGTAAACAGCACACACATTCCTTTCTATCTAATAAGACTCATAATATATTGAAACAATGGTACAGCAAAATATTGACCTCCTCACTTTAACATCAATGCAGAAAACGCTGACAGTAGACCACTACTCAACTAATATCTACAAAACGTATCGTCGTAAAAACATGGACCAATGTACCTACAAGCGAACGGGTTCGCTTTTCCATGAAGAAGAGAAGGATGTTGTGGCCAGCTAAAGACTGCAAATTTGTAAAGGAATGTGATTGCCACAAATGTCAAACACAACGATTGAGTACAGCCTACTTTCACATAATGAAATCTAAGAATTCGGTGGGTATAAGTAGGAATCGAAATGTGTACAAAGGGAGTGAGGCAGCAGCCCTGCCCGTGGCCATGCCATTCGGGCCGGAGAGAAGATTGAAGAGGTTACTTTACTACATAGCACGAAATCAGCAGTTCACCGATTACTTATAATTTAACATTACATATTCTGATACTATAATGACAAGCACTGATTGGGCTGGTTAGCAACTGAAACTGAAGGCAATGAAAACACGAGATATCAATTAAAATAAGTCATTCATTTCGTTTACAAGTACTTAAGACCTTTTAAGACGAAAGTCTTAAAGCAGGCCCGGGATGCGCAACACTGGAAGTGCGAAGCTACCCTCCCTCCTGTCCCCATTACTCTTGTTCAACAGTAGGTAGAGGCAACTAACCCGGTTGATTTGGGACTAGTAGCATGGCAGGTAGAAGGAAAGAGGAGGGGCGAATGCAAGGTTCTTAAATACTAAAGGTTAGTCCACTTGCCACCCTGAGCTGTCATTGGCTGCGGGATGTGACGTGACAAGGGTGAATGGAAAACAGATAGTTTTTAATAAAATCTTCTTGGCTTCCGGGTATCTGCCGCGTCATGTTTAAGAATTCTGCCGACGTTTCGACCATCTTGCCGTGGTCTTTATCAAGGCTACTGCAGCTCGCTCCACGACCACGACCAAGTAACGACCAAGCAAGCTAACTGACTCCGAGTCCATACCTGCATACGAAATGCATTGCTGGAAATGAAAACGGGTTCCTATCCTATAACTTAAATATGCTTACGCTAACTGTGTTTCGCATAGGACTTGAACCTATGCAGGGCAACTGCATTCATTTTGGGGTTCGGGCCGTGGCCCTTTTTTGTTTAAGTTCCGGTATTCACCTTACAACCAGGGAAAACCACGGAAAACCCTGGTCGGAACTAGCAAAGGGGATTTGGTCATGGTCCTCCATTCTGTAATGCCTGGTAGGGGTTGAACCAACCAACTGGGATACGTGTCAGCTGAAGGCTTATACGTATTGGGAAAGGGTATTGTTAGGCTGAAGGCCTCAAAAATTCTGACGACTTTAATCGTCCCCTGGGAAGCGCAGTCGCTTTCCAAGTTGCCGTACTAAAGGGTTCTCAGCATCTTGAAGCTTGGAGTCGAAACTCTGTGCAAGGCTTCTGATGTGTGTGGCAAGTAGTGGAACCTTTAGGTCTTCATGGATCTGACTGTTACTGACGTACCAAGGTGCGCCCGTAGCGAGGCGAAGACATTTCGACTGCACGGCTTGTAGTCTTGTGACATGCGTGCGTGCTGCGGCCCTCCAAGCTGGACTGGCATAGTCTAGCAGAGGTCGGATGAGTTGCTTATAGAGCAGCGCTCCATTCGGAGGTAAAAGTCCTCCTCTACCGTTAAGCAGAGGGGATAAGATTCCAAGCCGTTGCATGGCTGTTCGTCTAACCTGGGTAACGTGGGGTTTCCAGGTCAGCCTTTTGTCCAGGGTTGCCCCCAAATATCTGGCTGTTTCGACCCATTCGATTGGCTCTCCGAAAAATTCTACAGGCCTAGGCGGCGCCGTTCTTTGTCTTCCAATGAAGAGAAAAGCTGCGCTCTTAGTGACGTTGATGGAAATTCGCCACTTTGTCAGCCAGAACTCTAGCTCTTTGAGATATGTCTCGAGATACTTGACGATTAGTGCAGGCCGTTTCGACGTTGCCAAAAGCGCAGTGTCGTCGGCATAAAGCGCCAAGTCGACGTGGCGGTGTAATGTGGGCATGTCATTCACATACAGGCTAAAGAGGACAGGGGAGGCCAGTCCCCCCCCCCGAGCAACTCCAGCTCGCATGAAACAAGAAGATGTGGCTGACTGGAAGGACGCTACGAACGTCCTATTGGTAAGGTAGGAGGTGATAACTTTCACCAGGTAATAAGGGAAGTTGAGGAGAAGGAGTTTGTATAGGAGACCTTTGACCCAAACTGTGTCAAAGGCCTTGGCCACATCAAGGAATACCGCGCCGGTTAGTCGCTTTTCGTTAAAGTTCCTCTTGACTCTCTCAACCAGGCGGGCTATCTGCTGAGTCGTGCTATGTTTGGGTCTGAACCCAAACTGCTCATCACGAATAGCGCTGTGCCTGTTGACGTGCCTCAGGATTCTGCTTAGCAGAATTTTCTCGAAGAGCTTCCCCACCGAATCAAGAAGACTTATGGGTATATAAGGCGATGGAAGTGTCGGATCCTTTCCGGGTTTCCGGATAGAGACAATCCTGGCATGTTTCCATGCAGGTGGGAAATATTGCCTCTTAAGGACCGAATTAAAAATTTTGGTGACGTAGGTGATTCCCCGTTTTGGGAAGTTTCTCAGGGCCCTATTTGGAATACCGCTAGGACCCGGAGCCTTACCAAGCTTGAGCTCTTTTATAGCCTTGACAACCTCTGATGGAGTAGTTAATTCGGGTTGACTTGAAGGAGCAAACTCAAACGAAGTCAGTTCCCTTTCAACCAGCTCAATCACGGCCTGATCCGAAGGATCGTCAACCGGCGTAAATTGAGATTCAAGATTGTTAGCCAGGGCCTCAGCTTTCTCAGAATCTGATAGAGCGAGTCCTCCTGGCACTCGTAAGGGGGTTGTGGGATCAGAGATCCGCATCATCCTCTTTGTAACCTTCCAAAGGGACTGATCCTCTACGTTTAAGGATGAGAGCGTCTCAGACCAAACGCCGTTCTTCCACTTCTTCAGCTCATAGCTAATAGACCGCTGGAGCCTATTAACTTGGGCCTTTATAGCGGTGTCCCTAGTTGCCTGCCACTCCCTTCTCAGCCGGTTTTTCTTCTGAATATCAGAGAAAATTGCCGGCGGTATTGAAGGTCGTAAACAGGTTTTCGGTCGACTCTTTGGTGCTGATGCCTCCAGAGCTTCCGTAATCGCTTTGGATAAATCCTCAATCCTAGCATCAATATCCTCCTCGGAGTTTACCACGGAATTCCCCGGGAGTCTGCATTGCAAGTGGTTCTGGAAGCTAGTCCAATCTACTCGTCTAACGTCTGGCCTGTCTGGAAGGGTGGCGAAGGATGTTCGACCTTGGAGGTCGACAAGGACGGGCAGGTGGTCTGAGCTGAGGGCTGGGCACACAGTCAGACTCACTGGTAGTGTGAGGTCCTTGACAACCACTATGTAAGTACATCGGGAGAATGTGTGGTACAGTAAGGATCGGTTGTAGGTTCATCCGGTCCATAGACGATACAGGAAGTCCCAGTTATATACTCTGCCAGTTGCAAGCCCCTGGCATTGTTAGTACTTGAGTTCCAATCCGTGTGCTTGGCGTTGAGATCACCTGCTAGAATCACAGGTAGTCCGCCCTCAAGACACTCGGTCAGATCTGCATCTATCATGTTCCGAGTCGGAGATAAATAGACAGCCACAAGTTTGATAGGCCTACCTGCAATCACAACGTGAATAGCAGTGGCTTCCAGTTGCTGCAGACCCGAGACCGGCACGGTGCAATGATCAATGCCCTTTCGGACAAGGATCGCTGTGCCACCCCCCTGAGTGAGGCTGTCATTTCTATAGCAAACGTAGTTTGATAATCGAAATCGCAAGCCCTCCCGAAGGTGAGTCTCGTTCAGGAGGCATATATCAATGCCATGATTACTGTGGAATATCTCCAGTTCCGCCTTCTTGCTGTGAACTCCATCGGCGTTCCATCGGCCTCAAGAAGGGCCGTGAGCTCCTTGCATTAGTTTGTACTGCCTATCCAGCTAGTAAAAGGGCGATAACTTTGAGGACTGCCTTGGGACGGGCATCCCCAGTGGGAAGGGATGGAGCTTGTTTAAGTAGACACTTTGTCACCTCAAAACTAACTTCCATAGGAAGGTCGTCGATAAGTTGACTCAACTTCTCTATATAGCTGTCTGGAGTGGTAGGTGCGGATTCCAGAACAGTTGGATTGCTAACAGGTGGCATCTGTGATGCACCTGAGTCGCTAGAGGTTTGGGGTGGTGGTGTGTGTTGCTGGACATGGACAATACGCCCCCGCTCGGTGATATGGCTCCAACCTGGGCCAAGATTCTTCTGCTCAGAGGAGAGACTGGGTGCAATGCCTTTTGGCACAGCAGAAGTGGTGCGTGAGTTCCCAGAAGCTCTGGGCCCCGCCTTAGTGCGCTTCGCCGCTGCCCCTTTAACTTCCTTCCACTTACTGCAACCCTTATAGTTGGCAGTGTGAGAGGAGTTGCAGTTACAGCACCTCAGGGCCTCCTTGGGCGTGCTACAACCCCCTGAGGTGTGGTCTCCGCCACAAGCGACACACCTTGGAGTGTAACCACAATTACGCTTTGTGTGACCAAAGCGTTGGCAGTTGCGGCATTGTAGAGGGCCACTCGGAGCGTGGTAAGCTTCCACTGATATGTGGAGACCACACAATGTGGTTAAAGCTCTCACCTTTGCTACCGAGGGTCCACGCGACACTGTCACAATAAAGTGTGGCGTTAAGGGCCTATCCTTTTGGGGATCGGCGTCGCGCCGCTGCGACCGAAGTTGCAGTACAGAGAGCACGGGAACTCCAAGTGCAATGAGTTCCTCGCGAACATCCTCTGCTGGCATGCGACGCACTAGGTTTTTCAGAAGCAGTCTCACAGACCGCTCCTCCGGCAGTGAGTAGGTATGAAACCTGACTCCCTTCTCCGGTTCGATGGCGCGGAGAGCAGAGATGGTGGCTCGGAAACAGTCGGCAGTATCCGGAACTAGCATAAGAGCATCGTCCCGCATAGCCGCCGTGCCGTTACCACCAGTCTTTTCTCGCAACCATCTCAAAAAATTGCGAGTGTTTGTCACACCAGTGACATACACAGGGACTTTGTTGCGGAGCTTCCCTGCGGGAATGGCACCAACATCCGCTTGGGCGTGGGGTGTGGTGCCAAAAGGCGTGCCTAATGGACCGCCGGACTCGCTGCTCGAGCGCCCTAGTGCAGAGTCCATCGACTCTGCGGCATCTGGTAAAGAACCAGAGGCCTTGGCTTGAGCGGTGTTAGGCCCACATGCCTGGTTAGGAGCTGTATGCCGGGCTTGCAAGACCGCGGCATACGGTGCTCTTTCCTGGGTAGGACCCAGTTGGCTTCCACACGAGGTGGATTGTTCGCCCACGGAGGGAGAGGTCACAGAGACCTCTAGACCTTGAGCGCTGTTTTCAGCCACAGTCAGGGACGCATTCCCGGCTATGGACAGTAGCCGGGTGCCGGGTTCCATTGAATCAGCAGAGTTAGGTGAACCTAACCTGAGCAGTCTCTCCCCGGACGAGCCAGGTTGCTACCCAGCTGGCACAATGCCAGTGGGTCGTTCGCTCGGCCTCAATGCCGCTCTGGCGGTTGCCTTAGCGGGCTTCTTCGTGGCAGGAGTACTCTTCTTCAGTCTCTGCTGCTCCTGGTAGACACGCTTCAACTCACTCGCCAGCTGGTCTCGCACAGACGGCGCAATCCGCGAGAAGTTCTTCTGGAAGAACCCCATGGGGTCCGGTGGATCGGCCATGCCGGGCCACGGGTGGATGCGACGACCTAAAGAAAAGAGAAAATGGTGGGTAGGACAAGGGAAGGTTGCAACAGAAAAGTTCTTTTCTACAAGCCCTGAAAAGGGCCGTTCGTACAGTTCTGAAAAGAACTGCTACGACGGGGGGTTATCTTCACCATGTGGCCACACTACGAACGTATTGTCCACATATCTTAGCCACTGTTTTGGTTTCAGGTCGACATTTTCAAGTACAATTGTTTCAAATGCCTCCATAAAAATATTGGCAACTATCGGGGAGAGTGGAGAACCCATAGTAGCACCTTTGGTCTGTCTGTAGATGGAATTTGAAATAGGTCTCTTGTAGAACTTCTTTTGTTAGCCTTGCCCATTCAGTACTCATGCCCAGTTGTTGGAGTCTGTTGTATGATTTCCACTGCGTCTTCTATTGGTATACTAGAAAACAGAGAAGTGACATAGAAACTGACCAGTAGATCTGTGGCAGAAATCTGCATGTCTCTGATTTTCACTATGAAATCCATGGAGTTGATGACAGAATATGGAGTACTGCCAGAAATACATTTTAGCTTCTCGGCCAGGTAACGAGCCAGGAGATGCGTCGGAGAATTGATGGATATGGTCCCAACATCTGCGTCCTGCTGGAAATAATTGTTCCTGAAAAGGACCGTTTTTCCTTCCATGTGTTGGAACCAATCACAACAGAGCATTGGATAGTGAGATGTGATTGGCAGGGAAGGAAGTATACACTGCCTCTATATATAAAGGAGACGTTTTGGAGCGAGCTGCATGGTCTATTAGCTATGAGCTGAAGAAGTGGAAGACGGCGTTTGGTCTGAGACGCTCTCATCCTTAAACGTAGAGGATCAGTCCCTTTGGAAGGTTACAAAGAGGATGATGCGGATCTCTGATCCCACACCCCTCTTACGAGTGCCAGGAGGACTCGCTCTATCAGATTCTGAGAAAGCTGAGGCCCTGGCCAACAATCTTGAATCTCAATTTACGCCGGTTGACGATCCTTCGGATCCTGCCGTGTTTGAGCTGGTTGAAAGGGAACTGACTTCGTTTGAGTTTGCTCCTTCAAGTCAACCCGAATTAACTACTCATCAGAGGTCGTCAAGGCTATAAAAGAGCTCAAGCATGGTAAGGCTCCGGGTCCTAGCGGTATTCCCAATAGGGCCCTGAGAAACTTCCCAAAACGGGGAATCACCTACGTCACCAAAATTTTTAATTCGGTCCTTAAGAGGCAATATTTCCCACCTGCATGGAAACATGCCAGGATAGTCTCTATCCGGAAACCCGGAAAGGATCCGACACTTCCATCGTCTTATAGACCCATATGTCTTCTTGATTCGGTGGGGAAGCTCTTCGAGAAAATTCTGCTAAGCAGAATCCTGAGGCACATCAACAGGCACAGCGCTATTCGTGATGAGCAGTTTGGGTTCAGACCCAAACATAGCACGACTCAGCAGATAGCCCGCCTGGTTGAGAGAGTCAAGAGGAACTTTAACGAAAAGCGACTAACCGGCGCGGTATTCCTTGATGTGGCCAAGGCCTTTGACCCAGTTTGGGTCAAAGGTCTCCTATACAAACTCCTTCTCCTCAACTTCCCTTATTACCTGGTGAAAGTTATCACCACCTACCTTACCAATAGGACGTTCGTAGCGTCCTTCCAGTCAGCCACATCTTCTTGTTTCATGCGAGCTGGAGTTGCTCGGGGGGGGGGGACTGGCCTCCCCTGTCCTCTTTAGCCTGTATGTGAATGACATGCCCACATTACACCGCCACGTCGACTTGGCGCTTTATGCCGACGACACTGCGCTTTTGGCAACGTCGAAACGGCCTGCACTAATCGTCAAGTATCTCGAGACATATCTCAAAGAGCTAGAGTTCTGGCTGACAAAGTGGCGAATTTCCATCAACGTCACTAAGAGCGCAGCTTTGCTCTTCATTGGAAGACAAAGAACGGCGCCGCCTAGGCCTGTAGAATTTTTCGGAGAGCCAATCGAATGGGTCGAAACAGCCAGATATTTGGGGGTAACCCTGGACAAAAGGCTGACCTGGAAACCCCACGTTACCCAGGTTAGACGAACAGCCATGCAACGGCTTGGAATCTTATCCCCTCTGCTTAACGGTAAAGGAGGACTTTTACCTGCGAATGGAGCGCTGCTCTATAAGCAACTCATCCGACCTCTGCTAGACTATGCCAGTCCAGCTTGGAGGGCCGCAGCACGCACGCATGTCACAAGACTACAAGCCGTGCAGTCGAAATGTCTTCGCCTCGCTACGGGCGCACCTTGGTACGTCAGTAACAGTCAGATCCATGAAGACCTAAAGGTTCCACTACTTGCCACACACATCAGAAGCCTTGCACAGAGTTTCGACTCCAAGCTTCAAGATGCTGAGAACCCTTTAGTACGGCAACTTGGAAAGCGACTGCGCTTCCCAGGGGACGATTAAAGTCGTCAGAATTTTTGAGGCCTTCAGCCTAACAATACCCTTTCCCAATACGTATAAGCCTTCAGCTGACACGTATCCCAGTTGGTTGGTTCAACCCCTACCAGGCATTACAGAATGGAGGACCATGACCAAATCCCCTTTGCTAGTTCCGACCAGGGTTTTCCGTGGTTTTCCCTGGTTGTAAGGTGAATACCGGAACTTAAACAAAAAAGGGCCACGGCCCGAACCCCAAAATTAATGCAGTTGCCCTGCATAGGTTCAAGTCCTATGCGAAACACAGTTAGCGTAAGCATATTTAAGTTATAGGATAGGAACCCGTCTTCATTTCCAGCAATGCATTTTGTATGCAGGTATGGACTCGGAGTCGAGATCTGATCTCAGTTAGCTTGCTTGGTCGTTACTTGGTCGTGGTCATGGAGCGAGCTGCAATAGCCTTGATAAAGACCACGGCAAGATGGTCGAAACGTCGGCAGAATTCTTAAACATGACGCGGCAGATACCCGGAAGCCAAGAAGATTTTATTGTCAACTCGAGCCGCGGAAGCCTACGATCTTATAAGATAGTTTTTAAACTTTAATATTTAATTACAGGCAGCGACTATCAAGTGTTCTAACATGCCAACGGAAAGTATAATAATTATTCTGTTAGGTTGTGCGGTAAAAATTGTAAAAATCGGCCGGGTTTAAAAATCGTAGTTAATGAAGCTGTTCAAATCTGCAGGTGATGTCAAGATACTCTGAATGTATTAGAGTTTCATGATACTATAATACAGGACTATTTCTATTGTTCTTATTCGAAATAGGCAGGAAATATGATGCACATTGTTAATTTAATTTTAATACTGCACTATTAAAATACTGTAAGTTATAATTAAATCACGAGGATACAAAATTATCATAAGTTCTATTAAATAAGCCTGTCCAGAGGCTTAAGGTGGCACTCCCACCACTGGACTAACTACTTTTCGGCTAGCAACCGACTGGTAGGAAAATTATCTTGCCTTCAAGTCTCCAAGGAATCAAACCCGGACGGATATATACGTTGACAACCCGGCGATAAAAAAGGACACGAGGTGGAAATTGGAAAACTTATTTAAACTTGCTACCTGGAATGTTCGAGGAATTGGGGAAAAAAGATTTAGAATTAGACCAAATTCTTACTCAAATGTCAATACAGAAACGAAAAAACTAAGAGGAACTAAGATGATAAATAATTATTTACAAATACATTGTGGTGTGTCTAGTGCTGAACAAGCAAATAGTGGAATAGCTTTAATGATACATAAATCTTTAATTCATAAGATAGATAGACTACGCGCTAAAATTCACCAGGAAGGATAGTTTTTTTTGTATAAGACAGGGTGAATATTTGATTACTCAAATTCTTGTTAAATAAGATAACAAATTGGTACTAGAGGCGATACGTTAGGGCAGGATGTTAATTTGGAATGAAAGGATTATCCAAGATAGATTAAAAATAGACCGAGGATTCTTGACTGTGATCGGAGTATATGCACCAGTTGATGTTAAAGAACTGGAGAGTGACAATTTCTATTCAATGCTACAAGATATAATAGAAAAAGTTAACCGAAACGATTTTTTCATTTTGATGGGGGATCTCAATGCTAGAGTAGGAGCAAGAAAAGTACAATCCATAGTTGGTACTTGTGGTGAACAAATGATTAATCGCAATGGTAAAAGATTAGTTGGTTTTGCTGTTTATAATAACCTCCAAATTACAAACACATTTTTCCCGAATAAAGATTGTGATAAATACACATGGTCTGCTCGAAATTCTCAATCAATTATAGACTATGTGTTGGTCAACTATAAACTCTCCAGTTACGTTCTTGATACCAGAGTATTTAGAAGTTTTGAATTAGAAACAGATCATTTCCTGCTAATTTCGACTTCTCGCTTTCCCCCACGATATATGAGGAAACCAAAACCAAAGAAACAATATAATGAAGAACACACATTTAAAGCTAGCCTTTTACAGCAAGAGAGTATTGGATGGTTATATCAACAAAGGACCAACTCATACACAATCATTTCTGAGACCTCCAATTCAGTAGACGAAGAATGGAACAATATCTGCTCTATTTTACGAAAAACAGCCATAGAAAGTTTAGGGACGAAGCCCAAGTGGTTTAGACAAAGAGGTCTCCGAAAATGGGATGATGACATAGCCAAACTCATTGATGAAAAAAGACAAGCATTTAAAAAGTATATAGCGACTAAGGCACTACATGATAAAATTGAATATCATTATAAACGAGCGATTGTAAAAAGAGAAACTAGGAAACGATGCAGAGAAAACTGGGATATTTTTGTGGCTAATCTGGAGAGGGATCTCACCGAAATTAATCCTAAAACTTACAAAGTCCTACGTAACCTTGGTCAAGAAAATAAAGAAAATGTGAAATTGAACTTGATCGACAAGCAAACCTGGGTAACATATTTTCAAACTCTCTGGTCAACATCGATAAATACTTTTGAGATACATACTTCACAGAATAATGACTTCTCATACATTACTGAAGTAGAATTCGATAATGCTTTAAAATTGTGTAAAAACAATAAAACACCTGGTGAGGATGGATTAAACATAGAATTATTTAAATATGCAGACAACACTCTAAAACAAAAGTTTCTTCAATTATTAAATAAAATATTTTCAGGAGAAGACCCACCGTCATCTTGGCAGAAGGCCATTGTTATACCACTTTTCAAAAAAGGAAACCTCAAAGATTGTAATAATTATCGAGGAATCAGTCTTCTTAACAGTGGGTATAAAATATTTACAAGAATTGTAGCCTGTAAATTACAGGCCCACTATGAAAACCTATTAGGGGAAGAACAAAATGGCTTCCGCAAGGGAAGATCTTGTGCAGATGGTTATTTCGCCTTAAAGCTTCTTATTAAACAACATAAAGAATTTAATAAAGAAACACACCTGGCATTTATAGATTTTATTAAAGCCTTTGATCAAGTTGATAGACAAAAACTTATTGAAATTTTAGCTGATGATGGAATACCAAATCAATTGATCCAAACAATTTCTAAACTATATCAACACAATACAATTTCAGTACGAATTGCCAGAGAATTATCTGATTGGAAATCAATAAATTGTGGAGTACGACAGGGATGCCCTTTATCACCGCTTTTTTAAATGTTTATATTAATGCTATCATCAGACAGTTCATGGTAATATCCGCATTTCGCACAATACTATATTAGACACCCTCTTATATGCGGACGATCAAGTTATTTTTGGTAATACAGAAGATGAATTGCAATACTTTATACATCATCTCAATACAATAGCCCAGCAATTTAATATGTATATCTCACTCACGAAAACTAAAGTTATTGCCTTCAAAGGAAAATTTCCAGTAAGAAGAAAAATCTGTATTCAAAACTCAATATTAGAACAAGTCAATTCATTTCATTATTTAGGGTATAATTTAACCTATAATGAAGACTGTGATATATCTTTTAAAATTCATAAATATAATCAAGCTTTAAGAATTATCAACCAAGTTTTCAAACCATCCAAGGTACAGAGACGCACAAGAACAAAAGTATATACAATTCTCGGTAGACCCACTCTCTGTTATGGCAGTGAAGCATGGACTATTCGAACTCAGGATGAACGTCGTATCACAGCTGCTGAGATGAAATTTTTGCGTAGAACAGCTGGTTATAGTCTTCTAGACCACCAAAGAAATGAAACAATAGCTAAAGAACTCAATATTACACCTATTTCTCAACACCTGAGTGAATACAGGCGTAACTGGCTACACCATATTCACCGCATGAACCGTTCCAGAATACAAATGTTTCAATATACTCCATGTGGGAAACGATGTGTGGGCAGACCATTCCGGCGATGGAAGGAGACCATAACAGGCCGTTAGGCCTAATACTTGAATGGATGATGATGATATAATTATTTAAACACTACTTACATAGTACTAATTAGACCTGTGTTAGTTTTCTGAATTGTCATAAGGTAATGTATATAGTAGGGTACACTTTCACCGGTCATTGGAAGTATTTTTATACCACACACCAACTCGTTCGTTTTTACGCTATTTAATGACAGGGGTGTACTATAGTTTAGCCTTGTAACCGTCTTCGGTGAGCCGAAATTTTCTCCCTCAGTAGAGGGAGCATGTAAATCTAGAAACATAGGTATGATTTACTCATGCACATATAAATGCCATCAACCCTGATCGGGATAGAACCTGCGATTATGGGCACAAAAAGCAGGTGCCATACAGACTGCGCCACCCAATCCTACTACGTAAACTAGCGATGATTGAAATTATTATATTACTATTTATCCCACGAGAGATTACGAGTTTATTGATATATTCGCGATTGCGCAGCAGGGTTGGATTTATTCCATTAATAAAATGTAACGGATTTTATAAATAATATATTATAATATTAATATTTATTTCTGGTTTGTTTAAAATAAAATCGTTAATAGTGTCAGCTGTCAGATCACGGCATACTAAATTAATGAACAGTCTTCATTATGGAATACTAAGCAATGCTACCAACGATTTTACGTGACTTTATCCAGTCTAAAATTCTATAATTTTTAAAATAATACATACAAACTACAGTACTTTTAGTAATTTATGACAAGATTTTACATTACTTATCCTGGATAAAGTTAAATTGCATCTAAATAATTACATTACTAAACCATACTCATTACTTCCAGTAATATATGATATGAATATATTATAAAACATTAGTTAGTTGGTAGGGTCTACTGATGTAATTGTTTGCCCACTTCAAGATGGGCCAAAAACTTGAAATTTGACTTGATTCTTTAGCCTGTGACCAACGGGAAAACTCCAAAAAGTTCAAATTTTTAATTTTTAACCCGCAGTAAAACTTTGAAGGGTTTTCAATCACTCACTGATATGGTTTACCCACTTCAAGATGAACTAGAAGCTTGAAATTATCAAACTCATTTTTTCATCCCTTAGCCGACGAAAAAATTCCAAACAGTTCAAATTTTTTATTTTTTATTCTTGGAAAAATTAAGGGTTTCCAATCACTCTCTGCCATAAATGTTTACCTACCTCCAGAAGAGTAGAAGCTTGAAATTTGGCACACTTACAAGCTTTTAGCCTGTAATCGAAGGGAAAATTGGGAAAAGTATTTTTGTTTATTTTTTTACCCCTTAAAAACCTCACAGTCGTTCCACATTTTTTAGGTCTATTGTGGCTAAACTTAATTCTATGGCAGAAAATAATAGAGCAGTGTGACCAGGCTTTCATTACCCAAGGCAAAGTAGTACCTGCCTCTCTATCTGAACTGGAAGTCATCATGGAAACTTCAAATTACTAATTTGACATACCTTACACAGTCTTAAGCTTGATTCTAGTAAATTATTTTCAATAGGCCTACCGTATCTCTTTTTTAATAACTTTCAAAGGTGAAAATCACTTTGATAGACATATGTATTTTATGTTTGTAGCAAGTAGTTTATATAGTATAATATTGTAACGCACAGTTTTTTAAACCGTGCATTGAATGGCTAAGGAATTATGTACACACTCTACATTAAAGTCAATCGATGTTAATTATGCTGTAGTTAGTGAAAGATTAAGAAAAAATAACTTTTCCTCCCTATTTCGAATAACAACGATAGAATAGTATTCTTTAGTTAAAGTATAAGACTCAATTTAAACCTCTAAAAACAGTTTCAAAAGATACAATATTTAAACCAAACCGTATCGACTTTTACGATTTCTCCCACATGGCCTAATAGAACAGTTGAGGTTGACAACTTACAACATGAGATACTTGCTGCCTATAATTAAATATTACTTTTTTTTAAATCAGCTGTTTTCCATTCACTCCTTACGGGTGAGGGGTGACCTGCCAACCTGGTGACGTCACAAGACAAAACCGCGCGGCTGGAGAAAGTTAGACAATATGGGCAAGTGGCACCCCCGTGGGCGAATGCACTTCAAGTGCCGCGCCTCCCGGCCCTGTCTTAAAGTAAAACAACCTACCGTCAGTAAAAAGTAGAAACAGTGGTACCAAATACAGGGGAAACATGACTCTTCTTCATGTATCACAATATCTGCTGCCAAGCAGCGGAACTTTTTCACATTAAAACACTATTGAAACCACTATGCATAGCGTCAGTTTCTAAACATATCGAGAATATGGAAAAATTTAAGTAATATGATGGGATAAAAACCATTTCTGTTTCTCTCTCTCTCTCTCTCTCTCTCTTGTATATCTATGTGTGTGTATGTCTCACGGTACGAGTTGCTAAAAATAATTGCAGGTTAAATAAATACTTCATTTCAAGTTGAATAATAATATTATGACAAATGAGAACGCTCTAAATTTATCAGTCATCTACCTTTCTTCTGTAGTCATATTTCAATGGAATACATACTAATTGTAACAACTGTAAGTGTTCTTGGTACGGTTTGAGTTATCCACACGAGCACACGTTACATTGGTAATATTCTCTCACTTACATTAAATATAAATTGTGTAATTACATTTGCACAAAATAATTTGCACTCACTAATTTCACGTCATTTCTCTCGCATTTTGTACTTTTGAAGTCACAAATAATGCTGCTCTATATACTTTAAGAACACTGAAAAACTACTTTCAAGTTCCATTGTTTTAATAACTATCAGAAGCCTCTCGAATAATAACTGAATAATTAACCATATTAGTGGAACTACCCCGGCAACTTGACTGAAAACATGCTCTGTTTTATAAATCGAATATATGATATACCGTATATATAATTGTTTTAATAGTTATCAGAATTTTCTTGAATAATAGCTGAACAATTAAACATATTACTATAACTATCCGAACAGTATAAACTCGACAGTTTGCTCTGTTTGATAAGCGAATATAAGATTGTAATCCATTTTCAATATCAATGGTAATCACAAACGGAAATTCAGTGACAGCACTTCGGATTTTTTCACTCCGACAATTGAAGAGAACGAGCGATCCTATGAATCTGATCTCCTAAGCACGACGACTTTCAGCGAAGTGAATAGCCTGTACAACTCAAGTGTACAACTCATCAGATGTAATCCTCCCCCTCCCTCAGTCAATCTAACATCACGTCAGATATTTAATATAATGAAAAACTCATGCCAGCAACAAAATGTAGTATTTTAGTTGCATGTCATTTGGTAATTCAGTGTTCGGTGACTTGCATTATTAACAGGGCTTCAATATTATATTAACATTTCATTTCGATTCATTATTCACCCTTTTATGTACATCAGTATCATAATATAGGATAATACAGTTCTGAGTAATCCAGCAGAATAAAATCATATCAATTAAAATATACTCTTACATTAAAATGCTAGATCATTAAATGAAGGATAATTATTATTCATAAAATATAATCAAATTGCCGACAGACACGTTTGGTATCAAACTAATCAGAATCAGGATAAAATTTCATTGCAATTATTAATAATTTACCTAATGTTGATAGTAATTAACAAATAGAATTTATAAACAACTAGCTTAAAAGGCCCGGCGTCGCCCGGGTTTTGTATTTTGTAATATGAAATTAACTTATGGAGGACTTTCGATGTTGAAACTCGAGGTCCTTATATAATATGTATGTAGAATTAGAAATCAGGGAGAACGACATATGACACTCAGACTATTCCCTCAGAAAACACTAGATAAAGCTTTTTATGGCTCATAGAGGATGTCGAATGTTGCATTCCATTGCTTTTACACACCATGCCTGGGAGAAGTGCAAATAAGAAGAAAAAGAAATTCCGGTTACATAAGATTGTATTGTCTTGACAGCAAATTGTATTTTTCACTCTCATATTACCGTACAAGAAGAAGAAGAAGAAGAAGAAGAAGATTTGGGCCATCGGTCTTGATTTTCAGAGCCCCCGACCATAGGCCACACTCTGTGTACGATCTATTTGCATTTTTTCAATCTCTTTGGTTTATTTGCTTTCTGCAATTCTTTGGTAGCTGGCAAATGTTGTTTCTTCTCGATTAGTCTTTCTGGACATAATTTCAGCTCTCTGTTCTCTCTAGCTGACTTTCGTTCTGAATTTCTTTCAATCTGTGTGTTTATGTATCTCGATTTTTGTCCCACTCTTGTGGTTTCTTAACTTTCTGATCTTATAGTTCTGCGATGAATTAAAACAAGAACTATGACTCTCAAGCTGTTATACCATTTCTTTGTATTCCCTCTTTGCCGTTCCAGATCTTTCCTTCTTCCTATCTATCTCTCGGCATCTGCTGGGGAGAGTCGAGCTAATCCAGCAGCGCCCTGGTACCCTTAGCAGGGGCCTTCCCGGGGCATTTAGTCGCCTCCGAACCCCGAAGCGCCATGCACAACGCTCCGGTACCTAATTCAGTGTAGGTAACACCAACCACGGCCCGCCAGAGGCCAACCCAACTAGTAGACTACCACGCGCAAGCATGTGGGGGCTTAAAGCCCACTCCCTGGCTACCTCAGTCCAAGGCTTGTGAACTACAGAGGTAGCGTATTCCGGCGAGTTTATAGGACAGGGGGTTGCGGCGAGCAGGCGAGTGTGTGACGTCACCAGATTCCAAATCTCGCAATTCCCAGTTTTTACTCAGTCTAGAAAATCTTACACCGCGTGATTAAACTCGTAACCTTTAATTAACCCATTGTCAGATTCCTGTGAAATTTGTACAGAAATAATCTACACACATCAGCCCTACTGATGGTTAAAACAGAGCCTTGAAAAAGCGGACACAAATGTTTTTATTTCATTTTATAAACATCACCCGTTACACAAAATTCATGGAGGGAGAAGCAAATTTCACTATGCGACAATTTTTTTGTATTTTTGTGTCCCGAAAAAACTTCAAGCGAGAAAGTTTTAGTGAAATAATTGAATTTTAATACAATTGAACTTCCAGCCCCATATCTCGAATGGTTTACGAGCAATTGAGTGGTAATTATTCCGGGCGTTTCAGCTGTCTCAATGATTTGGCGCTTCGAGCAGGACAGTAGAGAGCATGGTGCCGCTGACAAGGCTTTTGTACCTACTGATCTCGGCCACTTGACCGTAGTCTTTTAGGATAGAGATTACCAATACATATTGTTTTTAATAGTACAATTAGAAAGTGCTTTAGAATGTGCAAATAACTGAACCATTATGCTGGACCAGAGATGTGATGTGGCAGTGTGTAACAGTAATTTCCAGTGTGTAACAGTAATTTCTCAGATTGCAAGAAGCTTGACTGTAACATTTCGTTCCACGTCTTTCCAAAAATCAAAGATGTTCGCAAGCAATGGATTGTTGCTTGCTGAAGAAATTATTCTTGGAATCCTGATACAAGTAGAGTTTGTTCCTTGCACTTCACGGAGCAGGATTACGAAAGGGATTTCAAAGCTGAACTGCTGAATTTACCAAGGGAAAAAACTAAGAGAAAAGGGTAAATAATATATTATACTATTATTATTAGTATTATTATTGTAATTGTTATTAATCATATTTACATGGGCTGTTAGGACTACAGAATTTTGTTTGGCTTTATATGCGCAGCTATGTCGGGATGACTAAATAAAAAGGTACCTCTGAAGAATATCATTATTGAACATTAATTCTTTAATTGCACTGGAAAGCGTATTTTTATTGAGGAATGGAAATTAGTCTTCAGCAAGGCAATATTTGGCGTTTCTTCTGAACGAAATTATTGAAGATTAATATTCACAGCTCTCGGTAGATCACGGAGCAAAGGGCCCATGGAATTATCCAAGCTAAATTATATTTTATTAAATTTTTTGCGACTATTATTCACTTATATTGTTATAGGTATTCATGTCGGCACTCTTTTTATAATTTAATGATTTATTAAAAATAATTAATTAAAAGTATTTAGGCTTTCACGGCCGGCGTCTGTTGAAGTCTTCCAAATTAATTTAGTTTCAAAGGGTCAATCTTTCAGTATGGGCACAAGTAGCTAGTTAATATCCATTATTATTGAGTCCACGACTAAAATATTTAAGGATTTTTACGTAATTGCTAGTAGGTCTATTTTATAGAACAAAAAGACCTCTGTACCGTTCCCATAGCTTTAGCGCCTGGAGTAATTACCACTCTATTATTCGTAAACCATTCAAGATATAAACGTGGTACTTGATGTATAATAAAATTCAAATATTTCCCTAAAGCTTACATGCTTGAATCATTTTCTGGTCACAGAAATAAACAAAATTGTCGCATAGTCAAATATGCTTCTTCCTGAATATTTCACGGTCGTCACATCATTCCGACAACTGAAGCGCCCGGAATAATTACCATTCAATTACTCGTAAACCATTCGAGATATGGGACTGGAACTTCATTTGTATTAAAATTCAATTATTTCACTAAAACATTCTCGCTTGAAGTTTTTTCGGGGCACAAAAATACAAAAAATTGTCGCATAGTGAAATTTGCTTCTCCCTCCATGAATGTTGTGTAACGGGTGATGTTTATAAAATGAAATAAAAACATTTGTGTCAGCTTTTTGAAGGCTCAGTAGGTCTGATGTGTGTAGATTATTTCTGTACAAATTTCATAGGAATCCAACCACGGGTTAGTTAAAGGTTACGAGTTTAATCACGCGGTGTAAGATTTTCTAGACTGAGTAAAAACTGGGAATTGCGAGATCTGGAATCTGGTGACGTCACGCACTCAAGTGCTGCGATTGGTCTATCCCGGAATACGCAACCTGTATAGTTTACTGATCTTGACCTCAGTCTCTCCGCGCAGCAGGATCGCCCTTTACGACACGGTGGGCGAGACCGCGGATCGGGTAGATCCTGTTGCTCCAGGACGCGTACCTGAGGTATGTAGGACGCCCTATATGGGTCCGGGCGGTATTCATGGCCCGAACTTCTGTCTCCCGCTCTCACACGCGCCCTTTCACAAACAATGGATCGGGTGGAGGTGTGAGGCCCTAGGTTGCTCCCAGAAATACTAAACAACCCTTCACCTTTGGTCCCATCCCATCCCCATCAGTCTCCCCGCCTGCATCCATCATCCTTTGCCACGATGCCATGGATCGGGTAGACAAATGATAACCACTAATATACGCCTTCCAGAAGTACAAAGTACGCATCCTGTACGTGGATGATGACGAATCCCCCACGCACCTCTGTGTCACTGCGCACCATTGAACTGTATACTAACTGGAATGACTGCTACCAATGTAAAGTCTCTGCCAAATGTGTGTCCTGTCTGTGCGACTAGTTGCGTCTGGTCTTGCATGGAAGAAACCAAGCACCTGCACGCTAATGACCATTAAGTTAGTAGGACCTTCTCGATTTCATTGACATTTTAAAACAATGTTAGACCTTTTCATCCTTTTTATTGCAAAAAATAAATCAATAAACAGCCGAGAAAATTATTTAAATGTTTAATTTCCCCCTTTTCATTTTATATTTATCTACTGGTTGAAAAGAATTACCACAGTATCCCCGCAAAAATTCAAACATCTACCACTTATAAAAATACACAAATAAATACGTTAATTTATTTTTCATGTATATTGATATGAGAAAAACGTTGTAATTAATTGCATAAACTTCTATCAGCCTACAAAGAATATAATAGGCCTAATTTTGAAAGCAGTTAGCTGCTATGTTGCAACAGGGAATATGTATAGGGGGAAAATTATACATTTAAATAATTTGCTCGGTTATTTATTGATTTATTTTTTTCAATGAAAAGGATGAACAGTTCTAACATTTAAAAAAATTGTGCGTGCCACGCGACAGAAGTGAAAGTTATTTTAATTTTTGGATATTTTTCAATTTTGAATTATTGGATTTTTTCAATTTTGGATTGTAGGACTTTTCTATATTGGGTTTTTGGACTTTCTAAATTTTGGTATTTGGATTATTTAAATTTTTTATCTTTTATTTTTTTTTAAATCTTGGAACTTTGGATTCTTTAATATTGAATTTTCAAATTTTAGATCTTTAATTATTTTATTTTTTGGACTTTTTAATTTTTAATTTCGGTTTTTTAAATTTTGGATTTTCGATTTTTAATTTTTGATTTTTAGATTTGAATTTTTAAAATATAGATTTTTTAAATCTTGGATTTTTTTATTTTTAAATATTAGATTTTTGGATTTTTAAAATTTTGGGTATTAAAATGTTTTAATTTTGAATTTTTTAAATTTTTGATCTTTGTTTTTTAAATTTTTGATGTTTGGATTTTTAAATTTTGGATTTATTATTGGTTTAAATTTTGGTTTTTTATGTTTTAAATTTTGGATTTTTAAATTTTGATCTTTGATTTTCTAAATTTTGGATGCTTGGATTTTTAAATTTTGGATTTATTATTTTTTTAAATTTTGGATTTTTTATTTTTTAAATTTTGGATTTATAATTTTTTGAAATTTTTAAAATTTTGGATGTTTGGATTTTTAAATTTTGGATTTATAATTTTTTTAATTTTGGATCTTTGAATTTTTTATTTTGGAATTTTGGACTTTAATTTTGGATTTTTTTAAATTTGGATCTTTGAATTTTTAAATTTTGGATTTTTAGATTTTTTAAATCTTGGATTTTCAATGTTTTAATTTTTTATTTTTTATTCTTTAAATTTTGGATAAGCCTAATCATTGAGTTGATTGTTTTCTATGCAGTCCGTTCCGTTACACCCTACTAATTTCGTGACGATTTTGAGCGTAACACTAATTGCTTGACAATTTTGAGCGTAACGCAAGCTCTCGATTTACTCCTACCGCGGCTAAAGAAGTTTCACTTTTAAAAAAGTCAAAGAAATCGAGAAGATCCTACTAACTTAATGGTTTCTCGCGTGCAGGTACTTGGTTTCTTCCATGCAAGACCAGACATGACTAGTCGCACAAGAAGCCTCACTTTCCTCTCATTCAGAAGGCATTCCTGTTAGTATTCATTTCAATGCTGCGCACAGGCCCCACCATACCACGCCCGACCCCAAAAAGCATGGCAGGAGGGAGAACGTGTGCGCTAACTGTCGCTAGGTGGTCCCCCAGAGGTACAGGTTCCACCCCCCGGCATCAATTACCGCCGGAACTTCAAAGTTTAACTGCTGGGGTTATTCCTTTTGCCCAGATACCTGGGATGGGGCAATGATATCCCAGCAACTGTGCACCCTGAAGTACTAATGCACAGCCCCCTTTCTGTCCGGAAGGAGGTATTCGGCACCCCGTGCCTTATTTCCTCCAACTCCGCTCTCCCAGCACGGAGCCCACAATCCGCAACCTGTGGATCCGCCCAATGGCCTCAGGGGAATGGCAACCACAAGAAAGCCCCGTAAATGCCGACCCGTCAATTATGGCACTAGAGCTACCCCAAGATCGGGGCACCCCGCAGCCGTGGGCACCCCCACGGGCATATTACCATACAACCGTTTCGGGGCTGAAGTAAAAAAGAAATTCAACATCACTTTCATACTTTCCTTCCCAAAAACCTGGAACGTAATATACTGCGCGCATAGGACTGAAAATGTTCCATCCCATTTTGTCTTCCTTTAGATGCTTAGGGTCTCTGATAAACATCCCTAGGCCTATGTCTCAACTAATACAAAGCCTACAGCTATGAGTGGCGTATCACTGGATTGAATTTGTTACCGTCTTCCGATATAGCATACTCACTGGCACAGACTTAAGTTGTCCCTGCAATACGACCGCTTATTCTACATCAAAATGTGAAGTGAGAAAACATTTTCCATGTCGAGGGTAGAGAAAGTTATATGACTGCTTTATTTTCGTGGATTTTATTCTTCAAGAATTACGTTCACAAATGTATTAATTACATCGATAGTATCGAATTTGTTAAAGCCCAGTATTATAATATAGCCCTATGTGAACACCATAAACAACACTTTCGTTATGTAAACAATTGACATCAGAACACTCTAACTGTGCCTCATTTCACATTTCCGACTTTTCCCGTGAATTTTCCAAAAATTTTCTTTCGTAGAAACCTTGTCCTGACAATTACGAACACAACAAGAGAAAATCAGCCAAATCGATCGAGCCGTTCTCAAGTGATACTCCGTCATACATTTTGGAAATTCATTTTTATTAATATAGATCACACTTGTCTGAATAAGCCATAGATGAGAGGGAAAGGCCGAATAGCGAGCTGGAATTTCCCTTCCTAACATGAGTGAAAGCCACTACGACCACAATGTCGCCAGGTATCAACCCTTTGAACAGTGGTCTAACTGCATACTGAGAGACTTCATTCGTATATTTCTAAAGGACTGGTAATGTTAAGAATTATTTTAAGATACTAGTCTTCTGTATGAAAAGAAGTCTGTATACCCATATTCAAGAACACAATGGCAAACTGATGGTTATCGCGTAGGCCTTCTCGGAGGTGAGAATAATTGAACATTAAGTGGGTTTCTTGTGAAAAGGTGCAGGGAAAGCCATAAACTCTTTTAGAAAGTTAGTCTTATACTATTGGCTGAGAGGAGAATAGTAGTATGAAGGGAGGTATAAATCAAAATGGCCGCCAACCGACGCCGCCCCCAGCGTCGCGACGCCATGACGTCATGGGTATCATATGAAAGCGCGCGTTGTGCCCTTTCGTCCTATGGTGTTCCGACGCCGCCCCCGACGCCCTAGTTGTGCCCTTTTGGAAAAAAGACGTCATGGGTGTTATATGAAAGCGGGCGTTGTGCCCTTTCGTCCTATGGTGTTCCGACGCCGCCCCCGACGCCCTAGTTGTGCCCTTTTGGCAAAAAGACGTCATGGGTGTCATATGAAAGCGTGCGATGTGCCCTTTCGTCCTATGGTGTTCCGACGCCACCCCCGACGCCCTAGTTGTGCCCTTTTGGCAAAAAGACGTCATGGGTGTTATATGAAAGCGCGCGTTGTGCCCTTTCGTCCTATGGTGTTCCGACGCCGCCCCCGACGCCCTAGTTGTGCCCTTTTGGCAAAAAGACGTCATGGGTGTCATATGAAAGCGTGCGATGTGCCCTTTCGTCCTATGGTGTTCCGACGCCGCCCCCGACGCCCTAGTTGTGCCCTTTTGGCAAAATGACGTCATGGGTGTCTTATGAAAGCGTGCGATGTGCCCTTTCGTCCTATGGTGTTCCGACGCCGCCCCCGACGCCCTAGTTGTGCCCTTTTGGCAAAAAGACGTCATGGGTATCATATGAAAGCGTGCGATGTGCCCTTTCGTCCTATGGTGTTCCGACGCCTCCCCCGACGCCCTAGTTGTGCCCTTTTGGCAAAAATCCCACCACGCATACTTAGGTCCTTTGCTCTATGACGTCATGGGTTAGAATTGAAACATGTCACGTCATGCACCAACGTGACGCTATTATGGCTAGATAGTGTAATAGTGACATACGTACAATATTGCGCAAGGGCACATGATAGTTATGAAAAGATAAAATAGGTTTATACTTACATAACCAATTCTTCTTCCTTTCAGCATCCTTTCTTCTTCCAGATGAACACTGTTACTATTACTATCGACTAAGTGAAATGACTTTGTAAGGAATAGGAATTGGTTAAGGTTATAGTTTCATTTCAGAACGTCACAACCTTATTATTATTATTATTATTGTCAATAAGGTTGTCACGCTCCTATGAAATAAAGTGTATATACAAATGGCTTCAGAGTAATAGAGCTGGATGATTTATTTCATCGGTAACCATGTCTAATAAAGACAGAATTTCACAACTTGCAGGAACACTCTGTTTGTTGTTTATATAGTTAAACACTTCGCTTTGCATTAGTACAAACTTATTCATAATGTCATTTATTATGATAGAATTCATAACGAGGTAAGTAATGTCATCATTACACAATGTGACTTAGTTATATAGATATATAGATACTTAACGATTATTATGTTTACCACAAGTGTTTTCTAATACTTGAAAACGTAACAACAACATTTTATTACATTTGTCCTTTATGTATTTATACAAAAAAGCTACACATGTTGACATTCATCAGCCATGTTTGTAAAGCTAATACATTCCTATACGAACACATTCCATAGGGGAAACTATGATATTCACAAGTTATGTTAGTTTTAGGTAGACATCTTAAGCTTGGACATTCATAGTTCGTAAGATCCATGATTTGAACATCTTTTGAAACTATAGTTTGTAAAAAGTCTTTTTTTCAATGCCTTTTACAAATACATACATACAGTTTCCTAAATCATTTTGTATTATACAAGACAACTGATCGTACTTCTCAACACCAAACTCGTAGTGCAGTCCATGATAAAAATGTTCAAGAAAATGCTTAGTACCTTCGTCCACAATACAGTCTTTTGGTGATTCAAATAACAGGTGAAGCACACGAAAGGCAGTAGTAGTAGTAGTAAGATCAACTGAAGCATATTCTTTCAGTATGAAGTTTTTTGTACTCTGTTCATAATAGCCTTGCAAATCAACTATGCGACAGTCCCTGATGAAAGCAAAACAATAATTAATTACGTACAGTTATATAGTTTAGGAAACATTACATTCCTCTTTTGATAATACCTTCATTACATTCATTACCCAGAAGAAGAATTATTTAATATCGGTAGTGTATATGGGAATGAATTAAACATTACAATATCCATATGTTCAGTACCTCAACACAAACACTTGCGAAGTAATAAACATTCATAGCAACAGTATCATTAGAGGGAGAAACATGTACCTAGGCATTAACCAAGGATAGGTTATATGCCTTAGAATTGGGGAAAGTTCCTTTATAAATCAGATCAACCCTGGTTTCACCACTGTTTATTCCGCAGATCTCTGTTTCGCTAAACACATCGGTATACTTTTTGGGTAAGAATACCGATAACAGATCTATACTTTCGCTATTTCGAATATGTAATAACACGCAACGGCCATATCGTGTTTCCTTTATGGCCGCATAAACAATATTGTAAGGCACGTTCTCTACGAGCTCTGACATTCCTACGCACCTTGGTAAAGACGATGCTGAGTTAAATTTCGCAACTAGAGAGACCATCTGTAAAAAACGAGAACGAAGTCTGATTAACTATTTATTTATATTAATAATAAAAGTATCACACAAAACTGTAAAGATTATATCATAAAATAGTGTAGATGTAGTCTTACCTTATAAGTTTTTAAAGTAGGAGAAGAACAAGATGACTGAACAACTGTAGATCCGCTTACACACTTGACATAACCCTGTAAATACATGTCTTTTATACAAAACTCTCAGAGCAACACTATGACGTAGTAACAGAGACCTTGAGATATATTTTTTTCATGCTTTGCGTGTAAAAACACGGAAGTGTAGCTATGGAATGCATCCCTTGGCTTGTTTAAAGATAACAATATGTGATACAATATTTTTTTCTTTGGAGAGAGAGTTTAAAAGGTGTGTTGTCATTAGTGTTACACGTTTCCGTACATTCCTAAGTTAAGATAAGATCTTGTAAATACATGTCTTTTATACAAAACTCTCCGAGCAACACTAGGATGTAGTCATGCTTTCTAAATAACTTTTCGATGACGTGTATAGATACATGTTTCCGTACATTCCTAAGTTAAGATAAGATCTTGTAAATACATGTCTTTTATACAAAACTCTCCGAGCAACACTAGGATGTAGTCATGCTTTCTAAATAACTTTTCGATGACGTGTATAGATACATGTTTCCGTACATTCCTAAGTTAAGATAAGATCTTGTAAATACATGTCTTTTATACAAAACTCTCCGACCAACACTATGACGTAGTCATGCTTTCTAAATAACTTTTCGATGACGTAGTAACAGCTACCTTGAGATATCTTTAAGTAAGTAGACAGATAACGCAAACATAGCAAATACGTTACAACACAGGAAAATTCCAAAGCTTCATACTTTCTAAAAATAACATTTCGATAGCTAGTATAAATAGACACATCTTACTTTGTCTTCTCAGTGTACTACAACGCTTTCTACATATAAGGTGAGTGTTAGTGTGCTTTTAACTAGCATACATTTATATGTTAATTATACTGTTACATATATGAATATTTGTACTGTTTCCAGATTCATTCTTCATCTGTGTTTGTTGAGTTTTGATAATGTCTGCCCCTGTATATACTATCTCCTCGCAATCTGACAACGAGATGGACACTATTACGCTAGAGGATTCTGAACCCGAGGTATATACAGTGTCTAGTACGGAATCATCTAACGAGATGGAAACTATTACGTTAGATGATTCCGAACCTGAGATTTATAATGTATCTAGTTCAGAATCCGATAACGGGATAGGAACTGTCACGCTGTTAGATTCCGATGTAGTTGAATCCGAAGAAGAACTAGCTTCAGACAACGAATTAGATATAATGGATGAAAATGAGGAGGAACACGTACCTGTAGCGTCGACGTCACGTAATACTGACGAAAACGCTACGGGAAACGTCCCTACTTTGTTTTCAGTCCTTGAAAGTAGTCGTAAAGACTACAGGCGATTTAATTCCGTTGGTCTGCAGCTAGTGATACAGCTCAAAGAACCAGGTGCGAATGCAGGACCAAACCCATTTGAGCGTTCCCTTAAACAGGCTATAGACCATGCTTTAGTAGAAGCGAGAGACCATGATATGGTTGGCATCTCGATTTCCAACCAGGAAAACGAAATGGATAAGCCTATCGGTCTCTCGTACAGACGTAAAGATCAAGTCAGTGTTGAAGTTATTAGCAGCGTTGTACAGAAAGTATGTCAGTCGAACGCCCGCTTTAATGCCACCGACCATTTGCGTTTGGTTGTGGACATTGTCCATATGCCTAACGGGAACGGGGGACGTGGTGACGGTATTCCTATGAAGGGGCGTACGACTGGTGTACTTGCCCATTTGAAGAGAAGTGTAGTCTTCGTACAGGCAGTCGTGAACTGTTTAGCATTTGCAATAATAATCGCTATTGCTAGAGTTAGCGATCGTAAAAAGTATTCATCCTACATTAAACACATGACGAGCAAAAGACTCAAGGCAGAAGTGGACGATCTGATCAGAAACTCTGGTGTAGATCTCTCGCGAGGTGGAGGTATCCCTGAGCTGGAGAAGATTCAGGCCCATATTAAGGATAGATATAGACTTGTAGTTTACAGCGGCTTTAATCTCGATTCTGTACTGTACGACGGTGGTAATGTGGGGAGAGAAATACTTTATTTACTCTATGATCGAGACACCCTCCATTACCATACCATAGTAAGTTTGACAGGTGCAATGGCTAAACGATTCGTTTGTCCAGGTTGTCTTAATGGGTTCAGAACAGGAGAGCGACATACCTGTGATTACGTCTGCTTCTTTTGTAGATCGGTACCTCCTTGCGATCCTAGCAAAGACTTGGTATTTTGCGATGCTTGCCGTAGATCATTCCGCGGGCAAAGATGTTTCGAAAATCATAAGCGTACCAAAATTCAAGGGCGCACTGTATGCATGGCTCTGCAGAAATGTCTAAACTGTGGTAAGTTTAAGGCATTTCAGCAGAAGCATGAATGTTTCAAAATTTTTTGTAATACGTGTAACAAACATCAAGCGGAAACAGGACATGATTGTTACATGGCACCGCTGAAAGAGACTAAGCGTTCAAACAAGGTATTGTATGTGATATTCGACATAGAAACAACACAGAATACCCGTATCAAAGACAATACTTTTCTTCACGTCCCCAATCTGATTTGTGCACAGCAGTTTTGTTCTCTTTGCGAGACGTCGCAAGACGAAGAGTGCGTCAGATGCGGGCAACGCAGTCATTCTTTCTGGGAAGATCCCGTCCGTGGATTCATGGACTATCTGAGAATGGATAGAGCGTTGGATAGGATCATTGTTATTGCTCACAATGCTCGAGCGTTCGATCTCCAATTCATTCTCGACTACGCTATTAGGCAACAGTGGACTCCCGACTTGATTATGTCTGGATGCAAGATCCTTTGCATGAAGATGCACCATCTAACTTTTCTGGATAGCTTGAACTTCATTCCGCTGCCTCTGCGTAGTTTCCCTCAGACCTTTGACCTAAAAGACGCTGTTAAGGGCTACTTTCCACATTTGTGGAATACAGCACAGAACCTCAACAGTATTCTCCCACAGCACCTGAACCAAGATCTTTACGGGCCGGACACCATGTCTGTGAAAGATAGAGAAGCTTTCAAGACTTGGTTCGAGACCGTTAAAGATCTGCCGTTCAGTACCCGTGTAGAACTGGAGAGGTATTGCCAGGCCGATGTTACTGTACTGAGAGAAGCCTGCACTCTCTTTAAAAATCTTTTCAAACAAATTGCCAATATAGATATTTTCCTAGAGTCTATCACTATTGCATCGGCCTGTAACAGAATATTTAGACAGCTATTCCTTAAACCTGAGACCATTGGCATTGCTCCCTCCTGTGGCTATAGAAAGGCAGACAGGCATTCTAAAAAATCGTTGATGTGGCTTATCCACGAAGCCAAGGAGAGGAACGTATTTATACGTCATGCAGGTAAAGGACGCGAGGTACGGCTTCCCGAACTTCCCCAATGGAAGGTGGACGGTTTCTGTGAAGAAACAGGAGAGGTTTTCGAATTTCTCGGCTGTTATTATCATGGCTGTCTCTGTCAGCCAAACAGAGACGTACCCTTGATGGATTCTTCAGAATCCCTTGCCGAGAGGTACGAAAACACCATGGGCCGACTGGACATGATCCGATCAAAGGGTTATACCGTCCACGTGATGTGGGAATGCAAGTTCGATGTTATTCTCGAACAGTTCCCCGCACTGAGAGACGACCCCTTGGTCTGTGATGTCCCGTTGGTCCTTAGGGACTCTGTCTACGGAGGACGTACAGAAGCCATGCGGCTTTATCGTAAGGCGGATGAGACGAAAGAAGAGAAAATCCTATACAGCGATATAATGTCCCTATACCCATCCGTCTGTAAGTACAACAAGTTTCCTATCGGTCACCCCACTGTTCACGTTAGTGACCAGTGTACAGATATAGATTCGATGATGAGGAAAGAAGGCCTAATTAAATGTACTGTCCTACCACCGCAAGGGCTCTACCATCCCGTTTTACCTTTCAGGTGGAATGGTAGGCTCTTGTTTCCCCTTTGCCGCACCTGTGTTATGACTGTCGAACAAGGTAGCTGCAAACATGCGAAAGAGGAAGAGAGAGTGCTCACTGGTACATGGGTAGTTGATGAAGTGAGACTAGCCGTAAATAAGGGCTATAGGTTGATGGCAATCCACGAATTTCTCGAATACGATGTCACGCAATACTCGCGTGAAACTCGTGAGGGAGGGTTAATCGTGGATTACGTCAACCTTTTCCTCCAGATTAAGACAGAATCCAGCGGATACCCTGGTTGGGTGAAAACAGAGGCCCAGAAACAGGAATATATCGATTTGTTTTACGAACACGAAGGTGTTAAGTTAGACCCCAAACAAATCGTGAAGAACGCTGGAAAAAGGACCATTAGTAAGCTTTGTTTGAATTCCTTCTGGGGAAAGCTCGTGCAAAGGTCTAACATGGGTAAAACAAAGCTTATTACGGAGCCTAAAGAGCTGTATAGGTTCCTCACGACACCCGGAATTGAAATTCAGAGACTACTTTTTGCAAATGATGAAGTCGTGTGGATTAATTGGATCCCTATAGAGGAGGAACAGGACTCTCTTCCTCATACTAGTGTCGTTCACGGTGCTTATGTGACATCGGGAGGTAGAATGAACCTCTACGGCTACCTGGACAAGCTAGATCGTCGAGCCATCTACTGTGACACGGACAGTGTGATTTATACACAGACGCCTGACGACGCTAAACGGTACACTGTGCCTTTAGGTGACTATTTAGGCGACATGACCAGCGAACTCACAGACTACAGGGAGGACGCGTACATTTCGGAATTTGCAAGCGGGGGCCCTAAGAACTATGATTTTAAGGTTACCGTTCCTTCCAACAGCACCGCAAATACCTCTGTGTGTAAAGTCAGAGGTATTACTCTTAATTATAAGACGTTGCAGGATGTCAACTTCGACGCCATTAAAACCATGGTTTTAAATGGTGATCCTGCAGCAACTATCTCTGTGAGAACAGAGAGGAAAATTAAGAGAAAGCCAGGCCCACAGATCGTGTCTGAAGCCGAGAATAAGATATACCGACTCTGTTTTCGAAAAAGACGCAGAGTTGGCGGAGGGTTCGATTCCCTCCCGTTTGGGTATAAATAGAAACGAGACGAGAGCACCATCTCAGTATGGACTCGTCGTCGTCTCTGGAGTGTGCGTCAATTAGAAAATTATTGGATTTTAGAACGCTTATTCATCACACAAGTGAAGAGTTGGAGGTGTTGTCCCCTGAACTTTTAACGACATGCGGAGCCGAGAGCATATATTTAGTGTATCATAAATTACCTGAAAGTGTGCAACGTAACGATCTTTTAAAAAAGTGTCTTAGATGCTTTAAACATTACCCTGATTCTCCTTACGATTGCTTTGATGGACCCCCACCTATGATTAAACATTGTTATGGTTGTAATAAAATTTGACCATCCCTTTTCTTTGATTGTATCAGGTCCGTCATTCTCTGGGAAGACAACTTTCTGTGTAAAACTTATTAATAATTTACACCATTTGTGTAACGTGAGCAAATACGAAAGTATTCTGTGGTGCTTTAGTGAAAGTAACGCTGTCCCTCCCCAGACAAAATTCAATACTAACGTGACATACCACGAAGGTCTTCCTGACTTTAAACAAGAACAATGTACTAAACCCAGACTCGTTATTCTAGACGACTTACTGGACAAAGCGTATTCGACAGAAGTGAGTTCTATATTTACAAAAGGTTGCCATCATAGAAACATTTCGGTTATTCTCATAACACAAAACCTGTTCCATCAGTCTGCTCACAGCAGAGACATCTCTTTGAACACAAAGTATATGGTTTTGTTTAGAAACGTGAGAGATAAAAATCAAATTACTTTTCTAGCAAGACAAGTGTATCCTGAAGATTGGAGGTCTTTCTATAAAGCTTTCCAAGACGCAACAAGAAAACCTCACGGTTATTTACTAATAGACTTTTGTCAAAGAACAAACGATTTACTTAGATTTAGAACTAAAATATTTCCCTCGGAGGTTACAAAGGTTTACGTCCCTGTAAAGGATGAAAAGGATAAAATCCAATTACCATATGTTACAAGTTCTTAAAAAGGCAACTCCCAAGGTACGAAACGTTATTCTAAAAAGTGCAAACAAAAACCTGATACTTGCTATTATAGACTGTGTTCTTAATGTTTTGAACGGTCAGTGTAAATTATCTTCGTGTTCTAAACGTAAGCTGTTTAAACATAAACATTCCTTAAGACTTCTTCTAGATAGGAACGTATCCTTGCCTGAGAAAAAGAAAACTTTGGTACAGAAAGGAGGATTTTTAATTCCTCTCTTGTCGTCCGTGTTATCCGTCTTGGGATCTTTAACATAATGTTACAGAAAATGTTTCTGGTTAGTGCTAAAGAGTACAAGCGTTTAAAACGTTGTGTCGAAGGTTCAAACCCGGCAGTTGATGTTACGGATCCGTACAAAGAGTTGGTTAAAATACGCGAGAGTGAGGATCCTATATTCAAGAGAAAACAGAACAGAATACTTGAACAGGAAGTAGCTGAATCGAGGAAAAGAGTTAGAGATTTATCACCCGAGAAAAAACCTATCTCCGAGGACGAAGCTAAACGTAACGTTATAGGTGATGTAGCAGGTAAATATTTATCGGCTTATGTAACATCGCCAAAGATTGTAGACACACAGTTTGGAATCTATAAAAAGAAAGAGACGGGAGAGTACATGATAGGTAATTTTAAAATTCAATTGTTAAACAATAGTTTGATCATTAACGGTATAAAATACGATGCGAGTGCAGGTTTATGGGAGTTGCTTACTAGGAAGAAGGTGGATATGAATCTTGTTACGCAGGAAGACCTCGACACGTACAAAGACATTTTAACTAGGACCGAAGGACATAAGAGCGATATTAAAACCGCTAAAACAGTTAAATACAAACAAGTCATTGCAAAATTGTTTCCAACGAGAGATCTTAGGTGGAGTACCTATAAACAACGGAGATGATGAATGAAACATTACACAAGTTGTATTACGACCCTGAGGTATCTACGGGTTTTTCCACTCTTGCTAAACTTTCACAAGCTTCTAGCATTACAGATAAAAATATCGAGCAATGGTTAGTTGAGCAGGATGTTTACTCCTTACATAAACCAATCAGGAGAAAGTTTCCTAGGAATCCGTATTCTGTAAATAACCTTTACGACGTGTTTGAACTTGATCTAGCCGATGTACAAAGCATTGCACAACATAATGACAACGCAAGATATTTACTTGTTGTTATCGATGTGTTTTCCAAATACGTATGGGTTGTACCTTTAAAATCTAAAAGAGGTAAGGATGTGACAGACGGATTTAAACAGGTGTTGGAGAAGTCCGCTAGGAATCCTGTCGCTGTAAGAACCGATAGGGGTAAAGAATTTCTAAACAAATCTTTTCAAGACTTGTTAAGGAAAGAGAATATCGAGTTTCAAGTGTGTAGGAATCCCGATGTTAAATGTTCCGTCGTGGAAAGGTTTAATAGGACCCTAAAAACTAAAATGTACAAATATTTTACTTTCAAGAACAGTTACAAGTATCTCGACGTGTTGGATAAGTTTGTGAAGGGATATAACGATAGCGTACACAATACAACAGGAATGGCCCCTACTAAGGTTAGCGATAAAGATGTTTTGAAAATATGGCGACGTATGGCAAAGAAACAGATTCGTGTGAAACCGAGACCTGTAAAGTTTTCGGTAGGGCAAACGGTAAGAATAGGTAGAGAGAAAATGAAATTCTCTAAAGGTTTCGAGCAAAACTATTCTACAGAAATATTCAGAATCGTCAAGGTCATTAAACATTCTCCTCAACCTGTATATGAACTAGAAGATCTCAAGGGCAGTCCTATTTTCGGACAGTTTTACAGTTATGAGCTCACACCAGTAACTATTGGGAAAGACACTGTTTACAAGATAGATAAAATTCTACGCAGTCGTAAAGTAAGGGGTAGTACCGAACATCTCGTTCGCTGGAGAGGTTACGGTCCCGAGTTTGATTCCTGGGTTAAAGCTAAGGATTTAGCGTAATGGGAGAAGAATTTTACGTTACTCTCCTGAGCGATGCATCGTACAAATCATTTCCTAGTAACACCCTTGCTAGTTTCCAGGTGCAGTTGGCACAGAGCATAAAGCTGGAGAGGAATCATTGGGATGTGGGCTTGTGCGAAATTAGTTACTCTCAAGGGAATGTATCGGAAACGAAAGCTTCGACACCAAATGAAACATCGGAATCGAAATCTGTGAAAACAAATCTAAATAGGAAAGAACTTGTTTTTATATACTGTAATATAATAAAACCGCAACTTGTAGGAGATGCGTACGTTAAATGTCTTAGAATTATTCAGTTTCCTTTAAATACAGCAACTCATGTCTTTCCTGAAGTTTATTATGTTCCTGTCGAATCTTCCGAATTTCTGGTGATAGGTATAGAAATGACAACAAAACTAGGAGAACTAGCTAACATAACGGATAGCACTAAACCTACGATGCTCGTTTTACATTTTAAAAAGAGAAGGCAGATGGTGTTATGAATTAGTTTGCGATGGACCACCTTACAGCATACTACGTGAATCAGTCGGGAGGGCGTCTAGGCAATGTTGGTCCATTCTACAGCGGCAGCCCCTATGTTCAACACGGTAGTGGAATAGGTAGTTTCTTGGGAGGATTATTTAGAATGATAAAACCAATTCTCTTTTCGGGTGCTAAAGCGGTAGGTCGTGAAACTCTTTCGGCAGGAGCAAATATTTTAACCGATATAGCTAGTAGAAAGGAAGGTGATAAGGTAAAAGATATTATTGCTAATAGAGTAAACGAATCAACTCAGAAACTCGTGAATAAAATGAAGGGTAGGGGTAGAAAAAGAAAAAGGGCGTCTCCTAAGATGCGAGATATATTTAGCGATGTAAAGAGGAGAAAGTAGTCAGTCGTGTAAAGATGTTTGCCGTGACAAAGTCAGAGTTCGACCTTTTCGAGAAGAGCCCTATTCAAACATCGGTGGTGGGAAATGTTACTACATTATGTAAAGCTATTACTCCCGTGGAACAGAGCGTTCTCGAATTCGTGGTTGCTGCAGACAGCGAACATTATACAGATTTAAATGTACAACTCATGGTGGAGGGAAAATTCGTTAAAAGCGACGGGGCAGATATAGGTGAAGGCGATAAGGTTACAGGAGTAAACAACTTGCTTCATTCACTTTTCAGTCATCTTAGCGTTTCCTTGAATGGGACATCAATCACCCCTTCGGAGGATTTGTACAATTACAGGTCTTACCTTGAAACATTGTTTGCATACGGTGAGGATGCTTCTAAAACTCATCTGACAAACGGTTTTTGGTATGCCGATAAAGCTATCGAAGGTTTGACAGAACCTAAAGAATTGGCGACATTAAACGGAACGTTGGGACCTAATGTTAAAAACGACGGTTGGACCGAAAGGTACAACAAGTCTAAGAATTCTAAAGTATTAGTCATGATAGGTAAACTACACGGTGATATTTTCAATCTGTCTAAACTTTTACTGCCTGGAGTAAACATGCATATAAGACTTACGAAAGCAAAGAGAGAGTTTTATCTCTTGGGTGAAAACGACAATTCAAAAGTCTTCTTTAAGTTTCTCGATGCAGGTCTGTACGTGAGGAAAATTAAAGCTTCGCCCAGCATTCTACTAGCACACATTAAAACTCTAGGGAAAGGTCATAATGCTCACTATCCTATCACAAGAGTGGATTTGAAAACATTTACGTTTAGTTCAGGAGCAAGCTCCATTTCTATAGATAATGCATACATTGGTACTCTACCTAAACGAGTTCTCTTCTCCATGGTGAAAAATTCTTCTTTCTCCGGCACAGTGGAGTCCAATCCCTACGAGTTTCGACATTTTGCTTTGAGTTCTTTTGCTTTGTACGTTAATGGACAACAGATTCCATCAGAAGGATTACACATTTCCACAGATCATGAGAAGACTACTACTCTAGCTTACGATACACTTTTTAAAGGTTCGGGGATCCATCATAGCAATAGCGGGATGCTAATCACTCACGACATGTATATAAATGGGTATTTCACACTGATGTATGATCTTACGCCTGATGTTTCGGCATCGCATGGTCATAGAAGTTTGCCCTGTAGTGGGAACATTAGAATAGAAGCAAAGTTCGATAAGGCTTTAGAACAAGCCATCACTTGTATCCTCTACTCCGAATACGATAACTCTATCGAGATCACTAAAGATAGAAGAGTGATTACAGATTTTTAGAATAATGAATAGTAACCAAATAAACTATGCTTTACGTCACGTAGAAACATTCGGTGGGGTTTACCTTAGCGATATGTTACCATCTGTTGTAACGCATAAACCTAAGATTTATGTCATTAACTTTGATCCTCATTCTTCACCTGGTTCTCATTGGGTTGCCGTGCTTTTCAAAAATCAAAATTTTGCCTATTACTTTGATTCTTTTGGTCTACCACCCATCATTCCCGGGATAACAAAATTTATAAAACAAAACTCTATACAATGGCTGTACAACACTCAAAGACTACAAGGACTGACAACAGCTGTATGCGGGCAATATGTCTGCTTATTCTCCTACTTCATGAATATGGGATGGAGTATGCAGGAGTTTGTAAACATGTTTACTTCGTCTCCAGACATAGAGGTCGTCCGCATCTTCCACAAATTCCTTGGAACTCTCTGTGGAACGAGGAAGGTTGGAGGTCAGAGATGTTTTCCAGGACATGTGCATTGTAAGTATTTATCTACATGGATTTATTGTTAGCTTGGAAAAGTAGGTTGCGCTTAAGTTAAAACTTTTACTTTCTGATTTCAGAACGAAAAGATATAAAGCAGCTCGATTTCATCGGACTAGCTCAGTTTCGTTGCAGTGTCTGGAACGAGAGGTCCTCCTAGTTCTATCGTGATGTCTTCATCATCGGAGACTACTACTACTATCAAGAGCAAAACCAGCAAATGTAAAAAGGTATGTATATTCATTACTCATATGCTTGTATTGTATTGTTTGTTTGTTTATTTGATTGTTTTGTTTTCAGGTTTCATCATCAGGCCCTGTATAAAATTAGATTTCTTACGGGTATTGTTTTATGTGTTTCAGGTTTCGTCATCAGGATCTGTAAAGAAACAGAAGAAGATGATGATGATCGACAAGGTTGTGAAGGAAGCTGTGTCGGCAACACTTCCAAGAGTTGCTCCTACAGTGCTAGCCCGCAGAACCTACTTCCTCAACAACAGAAAGGACCGATACATCAGTTTCGGATTCTACTCCATTGTGAATTACACTGGATGTGCGGAGATTGGAACTTCTAAAGGTGCTTGTGTTATTTTGTCGCCCTACCTCCTCTCTTCGTTCTTGTTACATTTACCTAAAATGTGTGAAAATATGTGTTATTCTAAACCTTATCTGTTTAAAGAAGACTCTTTCAAATTACAGACACGTAAAGACTTGAAAGAATGTGTGATGCAATACGATAGTGCTCGTATTGTTTTACGTAATGATGACATTACTTACCTCGTTATGATCTCTATCATAATAAATGACATTATGAATAAGTTTGTACTAATGCAAAGCGAAGTGTTTAACTATATAAACAACAAACAAAGTGTTCCTGCAAGTTGTGAAATTCTGTCTTTATTAGACATGGTTAGCGATGAAATAAATCATCCAGCTCTATTACTGTGAAACCATTTGTTTATACACTTTATTTCATAGGAGCGTGACAACCTTATGTTACGGGATAAGGTTGTGACGTTCTGAAATGAAACTATAACCTCAACCAATTCCTATTCCTTACAAAGTCATTTCACTTAGTCGATAGTAATAGTAACAGTGTTCATCCGGAAGAAGAAAGGGTGCTGAAAGGAAGAAGAATTGGTTATGTAAGTATAAACCTATTTTATCTTTTCATAACTATCATGTGCCCTTGCGCAATATTGTACGTATGTCACTATTACACTATCTAGCCATAATAGCGTCACGTTGGTGCATGACGTGACATGTTTCAATTCTAACCCCATGACGTCATAGAGCAAAGGACCTAAGTATGGGTGGGGGGGCGGCCGTAGGTATGAACCAGGGAATACAATAACGCGTAAGAGCGTATCCCTTTGTTTGAAAAATTCCTATGACGTCATGGAGCAAAGGACCTAAGTGGGCGTCGGGGGGAGGCGTCGGATGGCATAATGTCCCAACTTTTAAACGGGGCGTCTGGAGGAGAAGGGGTTAGCACAGGATGTAAAGGCGTCTCTCCCTGTTTCGAAACGTGTATAATAGCGTCCAAACCATGCCCATGACGTCATTTGCCAAAAGGGCACAACTAGGGCGTCGGGGGGCGGCGTCGGAACACCATAGGACGAAAGGGCACATCGCACGCTTTCATATGACACCCATGACGTATTTTTACCAAAAGGGCACAACTAGGGCGTCGGGGGCGGCGTCGAACACCATAGGACGAAAGGGCACAACGCACGCTTTCATATGACACCCATGACGTATTTTTGCCAAAAGGGCACAACTAGGGCGTCGGGGGCGGCGTCGAACACCATAGGACGAAAGGGCACAACGCACGCTTTCATATGACACCCATGACGTATTTTTGCTTAAAGGGCACAACTAGGGCGTCGGGGGCGGCGTCGGAACACCATAGGACGAAAGGGCACATCGCACGCTTTCATATGATACCCATGACGTCTTTTTGCCAAAAGGGCACAACTAGGGCGTCGGGGGCGGCGTCGGAACACCATAGGACGAAAGGGCACATCGCACGCTTTCATATGATACCCATGACGTCTTTTTGCCAAAAGGGCACAACTAGGGTGTCGGGGGCGGCGTCGGAACACCATAGGACAAAAGGGCACAACGCGCGCTTTCATATGATACCCATGACGTCATGGCGTCGCGACGCTGGGGGCGGCGTCGGTTGGCGGCCATTTTGATTTATACCTCCCTTCATACTACTGAGAATAATTAGCTTCCAATTAAATATATCAGAATAGTCACGTGGTGTTCAGATTATTGCAGTAAAAAGCGTTCCTTATATATGGATTTTTAGTTGTTAAAATTTATGCTAGAGTAATAATCAATCTGCGAAAACGAGTCTTCGGGGACACTTGGTCCCATAGCATCATCCTTCAATCCTCCGCGGTTGTTCGCGCAAATAATTTATTCAACTTAGAATATTTCCTAACGATAATATATTGTACTTAAACATTTTGTCGGTATATATTTATTGGACTTAGAAAATTTTTCATCCACGGATATATCATACTTAGTAACATTTGAGGGAATAATAAATTGGACTTCAAGAATTATCGCCTACAACTAAATATTATCTTAGAAGATCTTACTAAGAACTTTATATCAATAATAGTCGAACTTCTAAATTACATCAGTTTGCTATTCAAGAATTCTCCAATAATTAACGAGTATTATATTAATTATTGTATAACTTGTATTTTTGCCAACTGGAACTCTATAATTATTACGAATAAAAGCCAGTTATTCAATTGTAAATTCCATATCATTTCTGAAAGTGAAGTGTCGTTGTTCTGCAAGCCTACCGTTCCCGCCTTGAGAAGAGACGAAACCTGCTCGCAACCGGCTTTGAAGCTACCGGAGAGTCTTCATCTACATCTTGGTATAGTAAATAACTATGTCTGGCGCCCAACACATTATCTCTTAATCACTAATCAAAGTGTTAAGCATCTTATTAATTCGACCCGCCCCACATAACGCCCAAAGTTGGGGCTCGATAAGGAGGGAACTGCTCGATAAGGAGGCAACTACTGGACAAGAAACGGAACTTCGAGAACTTCTAGATCATCGAACATGAAGAGGTGTAGTCAACCCGACTTACCCAGATACGGCATGGAGGCATCATCGCAGAACTTCGAGACCTTCTACCTTTAAGTTGGACTTCAGGAAGCATGGTACATCAGTTCCAGCAAACACAGGACACTATCCCACGAGCCAACGGACGTCAACACCAACAGAACTTTCAGATAAGAAATACGCTATAAACTAATAATTTTGAGTTCCAGAATAAATGCCTTCAGCATTATATGAATATAAATATTCAGATAGAAATATCACAATTAAAAACTTTCCCTTGTATTATTGTAATTAACAGTAAATTAACTCAAAAAGTAATTTAAAATCCAAAGATCAATCTGGAACTTTTTAAAATCTTGATAATTTGCATAAACGCTAAAATCAATTCACCTGTTTGTAATACAGCATGTTGTTAGTGTACTGTACTTTGTAGTGTGATATATGTGTGTACTTGTCGATCTACACAAGGTAAGGTAGTATTAAGAGGGTATTATACATATATGTGGTTACGTAGTGGCAAACTTATACCAAATATGGAGGATATGGCTGGAGAGGGGCAAAATGCCGAGAGTTATAACATTGTCGATGAAAATATGGAAAACTCAGTAATAGGGCTAGATGACGTGACAACATCAGAAAATACTATGGATCATGTAGAGGGTATTAGTCAGGAGGTAAAGGATATTGTAAGAAACCGAACAGGGTTCTAAAAATGATCAGATAGAGGACAGTAGACTTAGCGAGCAAGCAATAACTAATGAAATGTTCACCATGTTGTTAACCGCAATACCTGATAATAGTAAGGTAATACAGGAGAATTTAACTAAAGAAATACAGGAAACTCATAAAGAATCTCAATAGAATTGTAGGGACCTGAAAATAAATCAAGATATGCAAGATAAATTAGAAAAAGGAATACAAGATATCGTGGGGAATGTAGGGAAGGTCTTGATAAAGTTGAAAAAGAGTTGCAAGTTACCCATAAGGAATCCCAAGAAATACGTAGGGAACTTAAAGAGAGTCATACAGTCCTTAGAGAAGAGTTATTAGAAAAACCTGATACTTTAAAAAAGGAACTTAACAAAACTGTGAAAGCTGTAGACGATAAATTAGAATTGCAGAATAAGAAGATCGATGAAAGGGTTAATCATAAAATTAAGACCTTGGAAGATAATATCAAGAGCTCTGAAATAAATATGAAAAAGCAATTAGATAACCAGGTCGGTAATGTGAAAGCCGGATTAGTAGATAAAATTGTTGAAGTAAGCTCCAGGGTAGATTGTTTAGATAAAATCACAAACGAATTATCTAATAAAATAATTGAAGCCGCGAATAACACTAAGAAAAGTAAATAAAAACTAGTGCAGGATATTAGTGATAGGGTCTCTGAGTTAGAAAATACAATTTCTGAAATAGTAGGCCTAATTACCAAAGAAGTTAGCATTATTCCGAAGGAATTGGATAGCAGTAGGCCTAGTCAGCAAAATGATGAGGGAGCCAGCATTCTAAGAGGGAATGTATCAATTCACAACAATTGTTCAGCCAGTTCTCCTGGAAGCTTGTGTAGTGGTAGGTCACCTATCGAAAATGCTAGCTCACATGCATCTGCAAATATGATTGTACACCCTATAAATCCTGTAACGTACGACAGCAGAATAAATTTAAGCCAGTGGATAGACGGGGATCTTGTTTTACCAAGGTTCAAGGAAGTAAATATGACTCCCCAGAACTATTTGAATAATCTTGACAAATATTTCGAAATACGCATGATACCACCTTTGTATAAGATGTCGATAATTAGTCATGCTTTAGAAGGGAAGGCCCAAGAATGGTATATATATATATATATATATATATATATATATATATATCACTTGGCCAACCAATCTGTATTCCCAGAGCCCGACCACAGGCCACACTCTGTGTAAGTTCTCTGTATACTTTTCAGGCTGCTTTATTTCTTTGTTCTGAATTTCTTTAGTTTGTGGCAAAATGTTAGTTCATCTGATTTCGTCTTTCCCGACATTTATTATCTATTTGTTCATCAGTCTCAGCTTTCTGTTCTCTCTAGCTGTCTTTCGTTCTGAATTTACTTTCGATCTGTTTGGTCGTCATTCTCAGTGTCTCTCTCTATTGGATTCTCAACTTTCTCAGCTTTCTGATTTTATTAGCTCTTCGTTGAATTAAAACAAGAACTATGGCTCTCAAGTTCTTATTCATTTCTTTCTTTATTCCCTCTATTGCCGTTCCGTATGTTATCCTTCTTCCTATCTATCTCTCGGCATCTGCTGGGGAGAGTCGAGCTAATCCAACAGCGCCGTGGTACCCTTAGCAGGGTCCCTCCCGGGGCATTTAGTCGCCTCCGAACCCCGAGGCGCCATGCACAACGCTCCGGTACCTAATTCAGTGTAGGTAACACCCAAGGCTGGTATATGTAAGGTTGCCTCGTTCCCGTAAGAGCTGTGGGGAGAGTCCTAAACATCTGTGTGACGTCACCCCCAGCCCGCGCGAGAATTAAGCAGCTACATACAATGGTAATGATGGTAAGAAATTACACGAAAACACCATCGTTTTACCAACAATAGGCCCCTAATACATGTTTCCGAGGTGAAGATAGAATGCATACGACCCTGCATATAAAGAGGATTTAACACAAATTAAAATAAATATTTCACACAGGTACAAATAAGAATAGTGCAGCTTTACAAATTTAGGAAAAAGTTTGTCTGACTCAGGAAAAAGTAGTCTAGTAGATATAGCTTACATTATGCTGAAAGATTTTTTATTTTACATTTCTAGGTATGTTTACTTATTTCAGGTAAATTATTCTAAATTATAAAAGGAGGCTTAAAAAGAATAGACTTTGGTATACTTTGCGATATTCGTTTTGACTTAGAAAAATAAATTTCTCAATGAGATCGTTGTGCTGTTGTGTATTTTCTGTATTTATTTTACATGAAATTAAGTTAAATAAAACGTCTTTATGATGAACGAAGTCACCTCTGCAATGTACTTGTCACAATTTAATTACAGAGCTTATAATCATAGATACTAAACAATTATTAAAACCAAATAGGAGGCAGAAAACTGGAAGATAAATAAAATCTGAGCACGGATTAACAATTATTATATTATAAACCAATCTGTATTCAGTTTGTAGAACACTTTGAAATAAACATTTACAAATGAATCAAAGTGATCATAAATATAACAGGTATATCTTTAAATGTATACCGACCGACAGCATTTAAATGGTCGAACAGTCCAAGACTCAATTTAGTGATGTTTACATGTAAATATGGATTTTAAGACGCGCTTATAATAAAATAATGAGTCAATAACTCACCTTCAGTAGGAAGTTGCTTCTTTTGCAGTTAACAACAGATCCATTGTTGAATATTCTTCCCCCCACCCCAGTGGGTGAGCCCCAGTCACGTTTATGTGTACATGTAGTTATTCAGTTTCTGGCAGATGTTTTATTAGGGGGAGTCCATAAATAAAATGTTGAAGGATTTTTACTTTAATACTGGTATATACTGGAAAAGAGGATTCCTAATTCTTCGAAGCGTTATTAAAACATTATACTGTACAGTACACTAACATTGTAATTATTTAAGCGGCATTAAAGCAGTAATGGAATTCAATAGTGAGCCACGCTTTAAAAAAAACACACACTCTGGTACACTGGCACTTGAGGTGATAAAGTTATATATAGGCTATAAGAATTTTCCAACTATTAAATTCAGGCGATAATTATAGCACATATATGACGTAACTAATCAGAACTTTGAATCAATATTAACACAGAACTTGTGCACGACACTTGAAACTAGAGCTGTCTGACTGTGAACTGATGTTTTAAAGATTTTTAAAAGGGAGTTTTGCTTCACAATGTATTTTTTTTTACATCTGAAGGGTAAAATCACATTTTCTAACCCTTAACCCATCTTTTTGAATAGAACGTTTTTTTGTCAAATATAGTGTAGGTGGTCAGCTCAGCAAGGAAAATTTTCAATAGTCTGCTGCTGTCTATAAATAAAATGGACAGCCTCTTTAAGTTTCTGCTGGCAATGTGTATGAATAAAGAATTATTTACAAAAGGGCAAACTCCCCTCTGCATAAGACAAAAAAAGGTCGTATAGGCTACTTCCCATTTTCTGAGTCATAACCAAAGAGTTGTAAAAGTACCCCAATAAATTTAAAGAGAAATTCTAAGATGTTTGTGCGTGTTCTTTATTTTGGCATCAACAGTATATTTTACAGAAACCAGCACCTTAAATATTTTGTTTCAAATGTCTCAATATATTTTGTTACAGCTTATTCATTTGAGGCCTGAGCACTCAGAAGTGGTCCCTCTATTAAGCCATGCCCCCTGTAAGATTATATGTAGTCTATCTTTACAGATACATGCATTATTTTAGTTAAAAATAAGTTTTTATTCCTATCATTGCCATTGTATGTAGGTGTTTAAATCCTCCTGCAGGGCTAGGGGCCACGTCACATCCCTCGTGCTCAATACGCATGCGCGTCGAACGAGGCAACCTTGCATATACCAGCCTTGGGTAACACCAACCACAGCCCGCCAGAGGCGAACCCAACTAGTAGACTACCACGCGCAAGCACGTGGGGGCTAACAGCCCACTCCCTTGCTACCTCAGTCTCTCCGCACCTAAGGATCACCCTTTACGACACGGTGGACGAAGCCGCGGATCGGGTGGGTCCTGGTGCGCCAGGACGCCTACCTGAGGTACGTAGGACGCCCTTTATGGGTCTGGGCCGTATTCATGGCCCGAATCTGTGTTCCGCTCTCACATGCGCCCTTTCACAAACAATGGATCGGGTGGAGGAGTGAGGCCCTAGGTTCTTCCCAGAAGTACAATACAACCCTTCACCTTTGGTCCTTTGGTCCTTCACCTTTGGTTCACCTTCCAAAAAGGACAGTACTTCAGTCTCTCCGCTTTCATCCATCATCCTTTGCCACGACGCCATGGATCGGGTAGGCAAATGAAGGCCACTATAAACGCCTTTTTGAAGTACAAAGCACGCTCCCTGTACGTGAACGAGGACGAACCCCCACGTACCTCTGTCTCACTGCCCACAGGCTTACTCTACCACGCCCAACACCAAAACGTGGCAGGGGGGCCGAACGTGTGCGCTAACTGGGCCCACTTGCTAACTTGCTAACTTGCTTGGCCGTCCAGTCTACTTTCCAGAGCCCCCGACCATAGGCCACACTCTGTGTTGGTTCTGATTATACTTTCGTTCGGATTTTTCTTAGCCTTCTGATTTCCATGGCTTTATGGCAACATGTTTGTTCCTCTAATTTTGTCTTTCTCGCCATCTAATTTCGTCTTTCTCGGCATTTAATCTCTGATTTCATCTGTCTCAGCTTTCTAATCTCTCTAGCTGTTTTCGTTCTGAGTTGACTTTCGATCTCTTTGAGCGTCATTCTCAGTTTTCTGTAGTTGTCTCTTTGCACCATCTTTCTGAACTTTCTATCTCCGATGATTAAAACAAGAACTATGACTCCCAAGATGTTATACCATGTTTCTTTCTATTCCCTCTTAGCCGTTCCGGATGTTATCCAACATCCTATCTCATCGGCCTCTGCTGGGGAGAGTCGAGCTAATCCAGCAGCGCCCTGGTACCCTTAGCAGGGGTCCACCCGGGGCATTTAGTCGCCTCCGAACCCCGAAGCGCCATGCACAACGCTCCGGTACCTAATTCAGTGTAGGTAACACCAACCACGGCCCGCCAGAGGCAAACCCAACTAGTAGACTACCACGCGTAAGCACGTGGGGGCTCTCAGCCCACACCCTGGCTACCTCAGTCTCTCCGCACCTCAGGATCGCCCTTTACGACACGGAGGGCGAAGCCGCGGATCGGGTAGATCCTGTTGCGTCAGGACGCCTACCTGAGGTACGTAGGACGCCCTATATGGGTCCGGGCCGTATTCATGGCCCGAACGTCTATCTTCCGCTCTCACACCGTCCTTTCACAAAGAATGGATCGGGTGTAGGTGTGTGGCCCTAGGTTGTTCTCAGAAGTACAAAACAACCCTTCACCTTTGGTCCTATCCAAAAAGTACAGTACTTCAGTCTCCCCGCTTCATCCATCATCCTTTGCCATGATGCCATGGATCGGGTAGACAAATGAAGGCCACTAATATACGTCTTCCTGAAGTACAAAGAACGCACCCTGTACGTGGATGAGGACGAACCCCCACGTACCTCTGTCTCACTGCGCACAGGCCCCACCATACCACGCCCGCAGACCAAAACCGTGGCAGGGGGTCGAACGTGTGCGCTAACTGTCTCATACGTAGTCCCCCAGAGGTACAGGTCCTACCCCCGGAACTTGAAAGTTTAACTGCTGGGGTCATTCCTTTTGCCCAGATACCTGAGATGGGGCAATGATATCCCAAATACTGTTCACCCTGAAGTACTAATGCTGTCCTGAAGGAGGTATTCGGCAACCCACTGCCTTATTTCCTCCAACTCCGCTCGCCCTTGCACGGAGCCGACAATCCGCAACCTGTGGATCCGCCCGATGGCCTCAGGGGAATGGCAACCTCAAGTTAGCCCCATACATGCCGACCCGTTAATTATGGCACTCAAGCTACCCCAAGGTCGGGGCACCCCCACGTGGGTATGATCTAGTATGATCTCACCATTGACCCGAATTGCAGCTATGAGAAATTTGAGACACTATTCTTAGCAAGATTCTGGAAAGAATAAAAAATACCACAGGTGCGTAACGATCTTTATAATGGACAATTTCCGGCAAGAAGAAATATCTCTCTTTCTGATTATTTTCTAAGGAAAGCTAGCTTAGCTAGATTGTTGGACTCTAACATGCTAGAAAAATATACTATAAAGCCTGTCACCATTCTGCTCACGTGTATAATTTACTCATTGTGTCGGACCCTTCCACTTTTAGCAAAACACTGGAATTGTTAACAAGTTTTGAAATTAAGGCGCAAAGAGGGAATGTGGGAGAACAGTTTAGAGGAAATGGATCAGATCAGGCCTATCGGCCTAATGAACATAACAGAGGTTCAAATAAAGACACCGATATGAATCGATGGCAACGGGATAATTCTGACAGGAACCGGGACACGAACAGGGGACCGTCAAATAATAACTCCTATCGCAACAGAAACGACAATAATAGGATGAATCAGGACTCTAATGGGAGAAAGCCGGCTAACGGCCAAGTAAATAACATTAGTATTACAGGAAGAGTGCCAAGCCGTAGTACGCAAGTTGTTAGAGTCATATCTCAGAATAACGGGACCGAGGAGACTTTAAATCCCAGGGTGAATGACTTTGTTCCGAGAAGTGGGGAATTGCGTGACAGAGACGTAAACAGTTCTGGATCACCACGCAATGAAGATTTAAACTGTTAATTGACGCAATTACGGGGCCGATTGATGTCACACACACCGAAGGACCATGTAAATCGGAAAGACCCACTAGAATGCATAGCATAGAGAGAGAGCAAGAAAAGGTGAATATTAACGTACAACTAGACGAGGATATAGGCGAAAAATCGCAACCTACAATGCCTCCAGTAATAAGTGTAAAGATTAAACACATGACAGTAAAAATGTTGGTGGATTCAGGAGCTACATATTCTCTGATAAGTGAGAAATTTTACGAGAGTTTGAAAGCTAACAAATTTAAGATTCAGGACCTCAAAGTGCAATCACTATATTGCCGAACTGCCATAGGGGCCAAGGCCCATAAAATAGAGCATCAATGCATGATACCCATCCAGATAGGGAGAGTCGAAATAGATGTTTATTTCTTAACAGTAAAACATCTGGTGCATGATCTAATTCTTGGTTGTGATTCTATGTTCGGTTTTAAGAGCTAAATAATTTTTTAAGAGAAGTCAGTATCTATTAAAACTGATAAAAATGAAGAAATACATGTACCATTTCTGCATGAGGAAACTGTCATATTGAACCAAAAGGAGTGCGAACATGAAAATGCAAAGCTGCAAGAACCATTTATAGTGGAAAATGTTGAGTTATTAAAGTGCAAATTCAATGACGAATTTAGGCTTAGGGAATACAGACCAGCCGTTGTTATACGTAACGACGAAGTGGAACTCAGAATCGGCGAAGGAGCCCACGAGTTGTACAAAATGGAACAGGATAGTGTTCTTGACGATAATAAAGAGGAAGATTTTCCGAAGATTTATGGCTTAGATAACTTTGATAAGAATGCAATACACGTGAACTCTGTTAATATCAGACCAGGTAATCTAGAAGGTGAAGAAGCGCTAGACATCGAATCAATTCTGAAAGAAAAAATTGGGGAAATTGAGACTATTTCATGTAAGCAAAAGCAAGTATTATACGACATGCTATGTAAAAATAAGTCTGTGTTCGACTCTACCCCAGGGCTTTGTTTAACCTATGTGCATGGTTTCAAGCTAAGTCGAGAAATACCAGAACGACGGTATAAGAGTAGGCCTATTCCCATAGCTATTAGAGAAGAAGCAGGTAAAATGATTAAATCTATGTTAGATGCAGGTATTATATATTTTTCTGATTCAAAACATATAAGTCCAGTATTCTGGGTATATAAACCCAACGGCGAACTTCGCTTAACTCTCGACTCTTGATTCATTAATCAGTTTATCCAGCCTGACCAGTTCAGAGCCGAGCCAGTAGAAGATCTCCTAGCCAAAATGGGGGAATCTAAATATTTTAGTAGTATTGATCTTACATCGAGCTTTTGGCAAATAGGCCGTAGAAAAAAGGACAGATAGTATTGTGCGTTTAATCATTGTGCCGAGACGTACGCATTCCGCAGATGTGCATTCGGAGTAAAACATCAGGCAGCGCTTTATTAAGAGCATTAAAAATCATGTTTCCTGATGGAAAAGGTGAGTGTGCGACGTCATTCGTGGATGAATTCTTCGTTAATACAATTGATTTTGACGAACATGTAAAACAACTGGACATGGTATTTAGCACCTTTTTTAAATATGGAATGACTGTGAACCCGAAGAAAATCACCCTGATGAAAAAGGGAGTAAAATTCTTAGACTATGTGATTTCAGAAAAAGGAGTAATGGCAGATCCGGAAAGAGTAGAGGGAATCCAGAAAATACCTAGGCCTAACAGCGTAAAGCAAGTAAGAGAATTACTGTGAATTTTTAATTATCAGGCGCGATTTATAGCAGGATATTCTGAGTTAATAACACCCATTAGAAGACTGCTGAGTAGTAAGAACAAAAGGTTTAAATGGGGAGAACATTAAGAAGGCATTCCAGGAATCCATTCTATTAGAAAGTCCTTAAGACGATCTGCAGTATGTAATTTTCACAGATTATTCTTGTAGCGCCATTGGAAGTGTACTTATGCAAGAGCATGAGGATGGCAGCAGACACATAATCGCTGTAACATCAAGGGCATTGAGCGAGATTGAATCTCATGGGTCTGTCAAATTGCTGGAAATACTTGGTGTATATGTATCACCGATACATATTTAACAGGCATGTAATTGTATACACTGATCACGTGAGCCTGACATTCGTTCATAAGTGCAAACCCAGTAACAGTGAAATTAGTAGAGTGATTCACGAGATAAGCCAGTTCGACGTAGAAATAAGACACGTGCCGGAACGGGAAAACCTACTCTGCGATTTCGTTTCAAGGATGAGATGTGAAATTCCTGAGAAGCAGCAGTCATCTACTAGTCTTATTTAGCAGAATGGGGGAACTGCAGCGCCAGGATCCCGATATTGAACATATAAGGAACGATTTGGACCTGCGCAGGGAGAGGGGTGACGACATGAGCAAGCTTAAATACATGTGTAAAGACGACATAATTTATAAATTATGTGGACAAGGGGTAAAGAAATGGCAGATTATATTCCTAAGGAGATATAAAATACCTGGAGTAAGGCGATACATACGGTATTAGGCCATAGCGGGTACCGAAAGGGTGTCCCTATATATTTCTTCGCGTGTATACTTCAAAAACCTAGGAAGAAAAGTCAGAAAGCTGTGTAGCAGTTGTGACTTGTGCCAGAGGGCAAAACCCCTTAATAAAAAGTTCGACAGGCCACCCCTCACTATCACTTGAGAGGAAAAAGGAAGCCTCATAGCAATCGATTATCATGGGCCCATTACAGGCAGAAAATTTGGCATGAAATACATTTTATTGTAGTAGATGTTTTTACCCATTTTGTGAAGCTTTATCTTGTTAGAAAGGCAGACAGGAGCCAATGCATTAGGAAGCTTGTAAGGCACTATTTACCTAGGTACAAAACCTGATCTCGGACAATGAATCCCCATTCGCTAGCGAAAGATTCAAAAATACACTACACGGAAAGGGTGTCAAAGTGTATCCAGAAATAAATGTTAGTGAAAGAGCACTTAGAGACATAGCGCTGTACTTGAGGCCATTATGCCGTAAAAGGCATGGCGTGGGTCCAATAGTGTCAGACGATTGAAGATATTTTCAATTTCACCATCCACCCAGTGACCGGAGTTGAACCATATAGATTGATGGTAGGCCAGGATCCTAAAAATCTAGTGAAAGGGATGCCCGATGCCATAAGATGCCTGTAAGCGAGCGATCGCAAGAATCCGGAAGAAAGCGGAGCAAAGAAGGAGCCGGGCGAAAAGACACAAAACCGAGTGGATCCCACAAGTAAGCCAAGAAATAATGGTAAAAAGAAAGAACCTATCTAGTGCCCTGAAGAAAGAGTACTCCACCGACTTGTATGTGAGGTCGGTACAATTAGTTCCTTCCTTCACCCCAGAGCGCGCCACTATCCTGAGGCTATAGTTGGCTCCCCTGGCTGGTTTGCCTTGTGCTGCTCTTGAGTGAGTGATGCAAGCTGTGGCCAGACGTTCGTACTGATACCTGTGCGCGGTCTGTGGTGTGGAGCATAATCCCGCGTGATCGGGACTCTGTCTCGTCCTGCAGTCTAGCGGCGATTTCTGTCTGGGCTGGAGAGCGTTCTTGCCGGGAAGCGCGGCTTGATCATTCTGGACATGGCGTCTAACCAGGTATGTTGCATCGTGCCTACGCGCAAACAATGCCAGGCCTAAAGCCTGCCGGGGTCTGATTTTAGCTTTGTTTTGGAGTTGTAATGCTAAATAGTGATGTGTTCAATGCTTTGTCTTAGATTTTGTGTTGAACAAGTGCTGGGATAATGGAATATGAAATCGGCGGAATGACGCCGATCACGGCAGCTTAACTATGCTATTTTCCATATACCTTTTCTCTTATCCTTGTGTTATTTATTATTGTAATCAGTAAGGTTAATGGATACTTCTTGGTAAGTTTATCCATTTGTTTAACGGGTGTAGTTATCTTCCAGTACGCGTAGTGTAAAATTCCCCCCTTTTTTTGTTATCTCATAACTGAATCATTTTTTCCTAGTTGTTCGTTTTTCTGATTGTAATTTCAGTGCACATCACTTTCTCTTAAAATAAATTACCGGTACATAGTTTCTTTCGGTTTGTTGCTCATATCTTGATGCTATAGAAGGAATCCTGTTGCTTGGGCCTGGAGGCGGTCCATGTGGCGGTCATTTAGTGTTGCCTCCCATTTCTGCTAAAGTAAACACAGAACAACTCTGATCCTCAGGCGGAGCAGGCAGAGTCACGTGACGAAGTGACAAGCGAATAAGGTTGCTGCGGTGTTGTACAATTAACGGAACGTGTTGCCTCGCTAAAGAGATGTACTTCACTTATTTCTTTGCGCGCTCAAAATCTATTACATATAGGTATTTTCTGATATCACCATTAGAAAGCTGTATTTTTTTGGACTTCGACTGTCCAAACATCATGTCTGTAGGACGCTCCGTTCGGAAGATAGCTCTTATCCTGCAAATGTTAATACAAACATCAAAGAGATCCTTTCTTATTTCTACCCTAAATTAATAACACCATCGATGGATTACATTACAGTTTCTGTCTATCTGTTAACATAAAAAACAACAAGACCTCTCTCACTTCCACAATAAGATACTTCCACCCAGCCATAGATAAAAAAACACAGACGCAGTTTCAGTTTATATGTGTTACCAATCAAGACCGTTTCGTGTGTGTTCTATTGTGAGAATTCAGTGTCCGTAATGCCACCTTAGCCAAGCCTAGTACGAGTTTTGAAACAATTTATACCCACAAAGTTTTGCGTAAGCAGGCGAGAGCTATGGTTTTCAGTGTTTATAGTTTTTTAAGACTATTTCTGACGACGAAGTGCATAATAATACGAATTTTGCCAGGTCTAAGGAATTGACTGCTAAAAAACTAAACTTCGTGGCGCTACATCTCTTAAGGGACTTGCCCTCCCACCGACCGCTGCATCATCTACCAGAGGTAGATGACAGAATTGGGGCATGTGGTCAGTATGCCGAAACCCATGGCTTTTAATGGTGGTTTTCATGAACGGAATTAACGGGTAAAGCTTGCTAAATTAGTGAACAATCTGTGACTAATATTATTAAGGAAGAAAAACAACAACTGAAGTAGAGGGTGGCTCAGTTTTAGATCTTCTGGAAACCATCGCACAGTTTAAAAGCGCAAAGCAAATCTTGACGGTTTTCAGAAGTGTATTTTACGCCGAACAATATTTGAAATGTAGGATAAGGGGGAATGTCCCACAGCTAAGAAATTTGTTGCTTTAATGCGAGAGAAAATAAAATATAAAGGTTCTGTGTCCTCCATGTATACGATTTTGAAATCCATAGGATTTAAATACAAGAGAACCAATGATGGCCGGGAATTTCTACTGGAAAGGAGCGACATTGTTGCAGCCAGACAAAAATTTTTGCGTACAATTCATAATCTTAGGGGGATGGGAGATACGAGGCCCATATTTTATCTTGATGAAACATGGGTCAACCAGAATCGCTCCAGGAGGGACATATAGCAAGATTCGACTGGAAGAGGCGGGCTTAAAGTACAATAGGGAAAGGCAGCAGGCTTATAAAATGCCATGCAGGCTCAGCTAAAACAGGGTTTATAACCAGAAAGTAAATGGGTATTTCGCTCCAGTCCTAAAAGTAAAAACACCGATTATCACACAGAAATGACTTCGGACAGGTTCAAAGAATGATTCAAGAAGATATTTCTAAATTATCGATGATAATAATAATAATTATGGATAACGCCAGTATAATTCTAGGCTATTAAATAAGTTACCCAAAACAAATTCACGTAAGAGAGAGATTCAGGAATAGCTTCAAGAACACAACATAACGTACAGTCCCATAGAAACTATATCAGAATTGCCAGCCCGTGTTGACCCTTATAAAACTCACGAAAAAAATACGAACTGGATCAGATAGCGTTAGAAATGGGTCACGAAGTTATCCTCTTGCCTGCTTATCACTGCCAGGATAACCCTATAGAGATGATTTGGGCAAAAGTTAAAAGCGAATTGGCAAAGCTAAATAACACATATCGGCTTGCTGATTGAGCCGTGAATTCGGCTCATATCTTGATTATCTAACAGTTTTGTCGCATTCTGCTATCTTTGGTAAAGGTTTTATGTATGCTTAGTAAAACACGCCCGGTGGTAAACTCTGTTTCTCTCTTTCTGAAATTGGTTTTCGCTCGTGCTGCCCTCTGTATGAAGGCAAGGGAGGTCAGGGCCGTGCTTCGAAACGTCAGTTGTAATTGGGATCACGCACGAGCAGTTTCTGCGTATGAAAGTTCAACTCAGTGTTTGTTGGGCGTTTCCCGTGATGGCGACCTTCGTCTTCATCATGGTTTTCGGGTGAGATCTTTGCTTTTTCTATCATGAATTTAAGGAATCTCAAGTAATTCTGTTTAGTATTTCTCACCCAGTTTTGGCCTTGTCTAAATTTCCGTTCTTCGCTATAGTTAATTATTATGCAGTATCGCGGTTCTGGAGTTTAGTTTGAAATTACGCCTACACCATCCGTAATTATTTTAAATCTTCAGTCAGTCTAAAGTTCGTCTGTTATGGGTTGTTTTCACATGTTCTCCCGTTAGCAAAGGCATTTTTACACAGAGCTAGTAATGTGGGTTGAAAGAGATAGTATTGGTCTACAGGTTGGATCAGGGGCTAAATTCTTATAGCTTTTTCGAAACGGGGTTTCTTGGAGTTTACCACCGTCTTACCAGAGCATTTTTTCAAGTTAATTTTGGGGATTTTGCCACTATAAAAGTTATGCAGAAGTTCTTCCGCATATATAGCGTGTTTAAAAGAAGTGGGTTTTTCTTCCTCATACAGAGTGATTAATTTTTGAGGACATTATTGAAATGTCTAATAAATGCATGTTCTAGGACAAGGGGAGGGGATAAGTAGTTATACCATGTTTTAGAAGAATTCCCTCATGAGGATATTTTAGGTGATTTATTCAATTTTGTATATATAACCAAACTGATCATTTTAAGGTATAGCGTAAGATATTAAGATCATGGGATATGTTAGATTGTTAAATTATTTAATGCATTTGTTGTAAATAATTGTTCGACCGATGTTTAATTGGTGAAGTTAAAAATAAATCTGTTTCTCCAAGGTTATCACCCTTTTCTATTTTTGGTCTACATATTTCAGGTTTTCCCCTAAATGCTGGGTAGTTATTGGAGTAAAATCCTTTTTTCCTGGGAGTATAGGCACCAGATATTGCAGAAAATAAGCAGTAGCGTTGCTAAATTAGTTAGAAATGAGAAAAACCCGTCCTACTTCAACAAAGCATTTGTACTAGGCTTCGTACATATGTCGTCTGTGCTAAAAGAGTAAAGGGGGCGCAACACTAGTGGTACCAGAGCGTAGTTAGGGTTTCTTTTAGCATTTCATTTCTCTAATTTCACGCTCTGTGTTTTTTAAATAGAGTTTTTCGAGAATGGTATTTTTTTTACATTGGCTTTTCTCGTAAAATTTTACTCCTTTATAATGTTTGGTCTCCTTCCTAAGAGTAGGGGAGATTTTCATGTTGTCTTGGCCTTTTTGCGTAGTTCTGCATTTCCTCGCGTATTTTCTATATTAAGATATAGCGAGTTTATTTACTTACCTTTTGTGACTGGTATGTTCAGTACTTCAGTTTTCAAGCCTGCTATCGCATTGAATATGAAACGCGTGTGTTAGCAGTGATTATTTTGGGATCCTTTCTAACCTAACAATAAACTTCGGGTATTTACAAATTGCTATCCGAGTATTTCGGGTTTAGGCATTTTTAAGGTATTGTTGATGGCCTGTTTGGTTTTTATCATAATACTGTGATTATCTATGTCGCTATTTGTGTTTTGGTTAAATGTTTGCGAGCGAGATTTGTAGGACCCATGTGTTGGTTTATTGATATTACAGTTGGAAATCTAATGGTGATTTCAATTTTGATATGGGATTTTGAAAATTAACTTTTCGAATTGTTTTGAAGATCCAATTGTGATTTTCATTTTTGAACTTGAACTTTGGAAAATTAAAATTTTCGAATATACTTCGAGCATTAACTGGGATTTGTATTTTGGGAATTTGAAGTTGAGTTTTTCAGAAGATTTTGGGAAGACGGACAGTTAGTGGTTGTCCGAACTTAATTAATTCTGAGAATATTTCGAGAATCTAAGATTGAATTGTACTTGAATTTGAATTTTGAAATTAATATTTGAGACTATTTCCGCAATTTTGATGGGGAGATGTATTTTGAAAATTAAAGCGAAGTGGATTTTGGAAGGTTACCTGAAACTTAAAGCTGGTTTCTAATTGGAAATTAAACTTGGGAAATAAAGTCTTGAATTTTGAGTAACCTAACCGTGACCTGTAACTGGACATATATATAGAAAAAAAAATTCTCGATTACTACAGAATAGTGATTTCTATTCGCAATTGATTGGAAATAATTACATGCCAATTTTGTGAGCTAATGGTGATTAAGATGTGGGCTAATTAAATCCTGGAATTTATTTGTTAATAATTCCGATACTTGATATTGACTTGGTTTTGAGATTGAAATTTGAATTTAATGTCGTTTAATGATTGGGAACCGATTTGTGACTTCTAGCTGGAGATTAAGTATTCGGGTATTTACAAGTTTGGTATCCGTTTCCTTTCAAATTTAGATTTTACCGTGAATTTTCCGGTATATTGTAATTTAATAGTGATTTGTATTTTGGGAATATCGTTTGAGTTTATGCATATTATTGAGGCTTAACTGTGAAGGTGTATGCTAAAACTAAATTGGGGTTAACTATTTTCAGTTTATGTACTTACGGTCACACATGAATATTTACTTAAAATTCAGTTAGTAAAAGGCTGTTCTTTATTCGCTTCCTTTTTATAAAGCTTGACGAACTTTTGAAAATTGGGATTTTGCTATTTCTTTGGTGGATTTTGCTCTCAATCGATCATTATGAGTAATAGGATATATGTGCCAGTAGAATTTTTACTAAAGGCTGATATTATATACGAATTATTAGTTCGTGGAATCAAAGTGGATTCTGAAGACTCAGTTGGGAATTTGTCTAAATTACTGAAGGATAATTTGTCAAGTCCAGTTGATGTTAGTAATCTAAAAGACATAAAGATGAAGAATGAATATTCTACATTAGTTTCTAAAACAGAAGAGAAGCATTTAATAATAAAAAAAAATGGCTAGTTAGATTCTTATTGTAAGTGCATCCTGGAAAAGGTTCTTTTAAATAAAAGAAAAGGAAAAATTCCTGAGTATATTCTAAGGGTAGTTGGATCCTACAAGTGGGAGAACATGGAGAGTTTATTCGGGATTCCGCACGATAATATTAACTAAGTGATTCCAATTACACTCATTTTATTTTAAGAAACAAAACGGGGGAAAATTGGCAAAATAAAAAACAAAAACAAAAACAACACTTATATTATGTATATTTTTGGGCGTCTACTGTGCGTTTATATTTTATGTTGCAGTTTGTGGCTGTTCTGTTGGAGTATGATTCCGTCCCTTTTTTCTTCGCACCTGAAGGAATTCTGGACCTATGTAAAAAGGGGGGCTATGTAGTGGAGCCTCTCTTTCTTCTTGCTTCACTGTCCCACTCCTGTCTTGTGCCGGCCCATCTCGGTTCCTGCTCTGGAGACGTCTGGAGTTATGGTTCCTGGAACAGTGAGAGAACCCCGGATGATTTGGCGCATTTGTGGAGCGTCTATCGGGATTTCCAAAAAGGGAAACAAACCTGCTTCTGCACTAAGAAATAAATGTAAGCAAGGAATTGGAGGAGAGATCATCTTTTGGATGGAGCACAGTTAGCAGCATGTTGGAAATGAACTGTGGTGGCATGGTGGAAACAAGTTATTACATGCAAGGCTTGACTTATACCAAGGCAATCTGAGGCTGTGTTTACATTCATGCTTCTTGTGTTTATGAAGAGCCTGGATATTATATGGGTGAAAACTCCATGCAAGCAAAGAAAAAGCATAGAGCAAGGACATCTTTAGCAAGCATTTAGCCTTTTGCACTTGCCTTATTGTGAAGAGCAATTGTTGAAGAGTCGTCGGGCACCCTGTTCGGGCTTTGGATGTCGCAACTGTTGCAGTTGCCGTGCAGTAACCTCTCCCGTCTGGTAGATTACAACACTGGTAATCTGAATCCACAAAACCTTGTTCATCCGTCTTCTGAATTCTAGTCCTGTTGGTTATTCTATATTCCTGTTTGTTTTTCCTGGGCGGAATGCCATCCTGTTTTACCACCCACCCCTGCACCATCTTGGACTCTCAGCCTTTCTCTCAAGCTGGAGCACTCACAACTCATGAGTTAGTTTGGTTGCTCTGTGTTCGTCCGGTTGATGGTTACCGGCCTGCCTGCCACCTTCTTCCATGGACTGGATCCTTGGTGCTCTGTCTGGTGTGAATGACCTCTTGAAGTTGCAGTGGGCACTGACAGTGCTTTTCTCCTTGGATCTTCCGGTTCCTGGCAATATGGTGTTCCTGCTACGGCGGTGTGGAAGTCATCGCAGTCCTGTGCGCCTGCACAGATTTCCGTGGTTCCTGTCTTCTGTGGTGTTTGTTCTTGTCTCCCACCCGGGGGGAGGACGAGTGGAGTGGTATTAAGAAGATTGGACTCTAAATAAAAAGAGTGTTTGTCTCTTCCTGAAGTTGCTGGGTCATCGGGCAAGGCATTGGAAACATTTTGGGCAGTGTTCAAGACTAAAGATTGTGCTTTTTGGTGTTTCCTGTATATTTGGGGGAATGTTAAAGGAAAAAATGTGTTCTGGGTTTTAAAATAATAAAAAAATAAAGTCTTTGACTTTATTTTTTGGGGGGAGTCAGGGGAGTTTGAGCCGTGAATTCGGCTCATATCTTGATTATGTAACAGTTTTGTCGCATTCTGCTATCTTTGGTAAAGGTTTTATGTATGCTTAGTAAAACAAGCCCGGTGGTAAACTCTGTTTCTCTCTTTCTGAAATTGGTTTTCGCTCGTGCTGCCCTCTGTATGAAGGCAAGGGAGGTCAGGGCCGTGCTTCGAAACGTCAGTTGTAATTGGGATCACGCACGAGCAGTTTCTCCGTATGAAAGTTCAACTCAGTGTTTGGTGGGCGTTTCCCGTGATGGCGACCTTCGTCTTCATAATGGTTTTCGGGTGAGATCTTTGCTTTTTCTATCATGAATTTAAGGAATCTCAAGTAATTCTGTTTAGTATTTCTCACCCAGTTTTGGCCTTGTCTAAATTTCCGTTCTTCGCTATAGTTAATTATTATGCAGTATCGCGGTTCTGGAGTTTAGTTTGAAATTACGCCTACACCATCCGTAATGATTTTAAATCTTCAGTCAGTCTAAAGTTCGTCTGTTATGGGTTGTTTTCACATGTTCTCCCGTTAGCAAAGGCATTTTTACACAGAGCTAGTAATGTGGGTTGAAAGAGATAGTATTGGTCTACAGGTTGGATCAGGGGCTAAATTCTTATAGCTATTTCGAAACGGGGTTTCTTGGAGTTTACCACCGTCTTACCAGAGCATTTTTTCAAGTTAATTTTGGGGATTTTGCCACTATAAAAGTTATGCAGAAGTTCTTCCGCATATATAGCGTGATTAAAAGAAGTGGGGTTTTCTTCCTCATACAGAGTGATTAAATTTTGAGGACATTATTGAAATGTCTAATAAATGCATATTCTAGGACAAGGGGAGGGGATAAGTAGTTATACCATCTTTTAGAAGAATACCCTCATGAGGATATTGTTGTTATGCTAAATATTGAACACAGTAGAAGAATTGAGATAAATGGCAGCTTCATTTATAATAGCATTCCAAACTACTAACTCACCAACAAGGACTGGTGGTGGCAGCACCATACATACATAGTTACAGAATAAACACAAAATAAACAATATTAGATGTTCATTTGTTGGTATACGTAACTCAAGCATGGATACCAACACCTCTCCTCGGAAATCAACAAATTCAATAAATCACAAATGACACTACAATATTTCCAAACTTTGGCTTCTTCACTAAAATCCAAGTCTGGTTCCTTTCATGGCTCTTCATCTCCACCTCCATTGCTTTCAACCAGGTTTCTCTATCCTCTCTACACATGATCTCTTCTGGGGTCCTGGGTGGCTCCAAAACATCATTTACACCATCCCTTACCTTGCAGCAATAATTGCAACACGACAGATTGCACATCCTTCTAGGTTGCTTGAAGCGTTTTGAACTCCCAAGTCCCTCCTCTGAAGTGGCATCATTGTAGGGCACTTCTCTTATAGAACCAGAGTCCTGTGCCTCACCTGTGTCACCGGGGTCTAGCACCTCTCCTGCGGCACCAGAGTCCAGCTTCTCTTCTGTGGGACCGGGATCCAGCACCTCTCCTGTGGCACCGAGCTCTAGCTCCTCTCCTGTGGCACCGGGGTCCAGCACCTCTCCTGTGGCACTGGGGTTCAGCACCTCTCCTGTGGCACTGGGGTCCAGCACCTCTCCTGTGGCACTGGGGTCCAGCACCTCTCCTGTGGCACTGGGGTCCAGCACCTCTCCTGTAGGGAACTGGATTATATCCATTAGAGTTGGCTTCTCATCCTCCAGGCGGTAGCCTTTTATCCCTAGCAAAACTTCATTTCTCTCTTTATATTTCTTGAATTCTTGTAGGGCATCACTTTTCTTCGCTATAGCTGACGTTGTGAGGGCTTCAACTCTTCCCATAGTTTGCAGGTTAGGGTGGCCTAGTCTCTTATGCCACGTTATCTGAGAAACTCTTGCAGCTTTTCTCATGTTAACGTTCTTTAGATAATCCTCATTTAACTCTTTTATTGATACATCTCCGACAGTAGTGACAAAATATAACCTTCCAATTCGATGTGCTTGAAAGATTAATTTTTCTCCCTTTAATAACTTATTCAAACCATTCTTCGATCTGAACTCAAGACCTTTCTCCTCTATCTGACCTTGAGAAATGAAATTATCATGTAATTCAGGCACATAGAGGACATCCTGAAGCTCTACATTCTTTCCTCCACATTCATCAGACATAGGAATTACAACAGATCCCAAGCCACTTATTTTCAGCGGTCTCCCATCACAGATTTCAACAGTACCTGCGCATTCTCTGAAATTCTTGAAAATCTCTCTTCTATTTGTCATGTGGTCAGAAGCACCACCGTCTAATATCCATACATCGTGTTTGCATTGAGAATACTTCTTCGCATGCAATACCACATGCTCCCTTGTAGTAACTGAAGCAGAAGTTTTCTTGGGTTCACTACTCCCTTTTTCCTTCTCTTCTAGTTCCTGAGTCTTGGGGCAATTTTTCGCAATGTCTCCTTCACCACATGCATAGCAAAAGTATCTCCCTTTGTACTGCTTCCGTTGAGATATACTGTTATTCTGATTGGTAGAATTCCTTCCATCGGTATACTTTTTACCTTTAGTGCTCGGCGGTTTCCAAGTTGTCTTTAATGCTTGATGTGATGATAGGCTTTGTTTTCTCATTTCTTCCTCTTGTTCCAGTAACACTTGCCTTATGTAGGACATGTCCATCTTATCCGGCTGAGTCACCAAAGTCTTCACTGTTATTTCATATTCTGGGGGAAGGCCAGACAAACACAAATGAGCCAACTGTTTATCAGATATCTCCAAATCATTCTTCCTCAACAGTCGATTCATATTCATCATTGTATTGCTATACTCTTGAATGGTCATATCACCCTTTACCATGGTCGCCAATTCTCGTAACTTCATCATAGCACCATACTGAGTGTTCTGGTGGCAAATAGTTTCGAGTTTGGTCCATGCTTCACTCGCCTTGTTGAAATCAACTATGTCGTTAATGAGATCATCACTAACTGATCTCATAATAAGAGATAGCGCCATGAGGTTGGCTTTCTCGCGCCGACGGGTTTCTGCTTGATTTAGATGAGCTCCATCAACATCGTTATAACCCGTGATTGCTTCCCAACACTCTTTAATCAACATTTCAGATTTCACGCGCGCCATCCACGCCACATAGTTATTTCTTGTTAGCTTTGGAATATAGAAGGTTTTCTCTTCCATCTCCGCCATTTTGACCGTTGCAAAATTCGTCGCTGTACTGTTACACAATATGGTAGTTTACTAGATTCTTCACACTTTCCACTATATTGTATTACGTCTCCTCAATTCACTCGAACACTGCGCACCTGGGCCCATAACCTGTTGTTATGCTAAATATTGAAAACAGTAGAAGAATTGAGATAAATGGCAGCTTCATTTATAATAGCATTCCAAACTACTAACTCACCAACAAGGACTGGTGGTGGCAGCACCATACATACATAGTTACAGAATAAACACAAAATAAACAATATTAGATGTTCATTTGTTGGTTTACGTAACTCAAGCATGGATACCAACAGATATTTTAGGTGATTTATTCAATTTTGTATATATAACCAAACTGATCATTTTAAGGTATAGCGTAAGATATTAAGATCATGGGATATGTTAGATTGTTAAATTATTTAATGCATTTGTTGTAAATAATTGTTCGACCGATGTTTAATTGGTGAAGTTAAAAATAAATCTGTTTCTCCAAGGTTATCACCCTTTTCTATTTTTGGTCTACACATTTCACTTTTTCCCCTAAATGCTGGGTAGTTATTGGAGTAAAATCCTTTTTTCCTGGGAGTATGGGCACCAGATATTGCAGAAAATAAGCAGTAGCGTTGCTAAATTAGTTAGAAATGAGAAAAACCCGGTCTACTTCAACAAAGCATTTGTACTAGGCTTCGTACATATGTCGACTGTGCTAAAAGAGTAAAGGGGGCGCAACATGATGTAGAAAAACTAACAAACGAAGCACTCGATAGGGTTACGAGGGAGGACTGGGTATTACGTGTTGGTCATGTGGAAAAATTGCTAGAGGATGATTTTCAGAAACAAGTTCCTAGGGATGACACTGCTGAAAGTATAATTATAAATCTTAGGGACAGTGAAACAGATAGTGACACGAGTGGTGAAGGAAGTGAAGAGGACGAAGACGAAGAAGTTTTATCTGTCCCTTTGTAGAGACTTCCGTGTAGGCCTATTTCTACAGCTCAATAAGGTAAGCATTTCTTCACTTTCTTTTAAGATAATTCATGTTGTATCTTACGTGTAATAGGTTTCAAAATTTCAAACTACTTTTGTTCGCGATTTTTCAAAAACGAAATACGTAAAAATAGTGTGTGAATGTTTGACGCAGAGCAGCAGTGAGTAAGCACGCGTGTTCTCTCTCTATCTCTTTGTTAGACAGAGAACGTTACAGACTCGCGAGTCGTGAACTTGTCAGCACTGCAAGTGGCGTAACATTCTATTCGCTTATCGTATGTTCAGAGTTGATTTGTGTTAACTAATCTGTATTTATCTTTCAGCATCCTTCCTTGCTTCCCATGTTTTTAAGTATAGACTTGATGTTTCTTCCCTCGCAGTATCACTTAGTAAATTAAGTTTGTATCTAAAGTAAAAATGAATTGTTTTCCATGCGGTAGAAAGAAAAATGTATAATGTTTTTAACGGTTTAACCATCAAAAACTAGTTGCTATTTCGGGCGTGTTAAAGATTAAGAAATTTTATATGTATTTTATTGTTATAAATTATTATAGAAATTATAAAGATCTTGTTGGCCTCAAAGAGCATAAATCATATGTACCTAGTATATTTCCATTTTAAAAATTGCAAATTGTATGTTTTAGAAAGTCCTTGTAAATTATTTGTTTTCTTTTTATATTCTAGACCTGTGATATAAACTGGAATATTTATTTTAATCGAAATTTGTCTCTTAAAAGAAAGACGTACATTTTATGTAATTATATGAAGCAGTTTTAACAAAAGAAAAAGAAAATCATTCTGCAAATATACTAAAACAAAAAGGGATTTATGTGTTGATCTGTTTTCTTTGGTTGCCCCACTCTGGGTTCTCATTTATCCTTTGGGCGGCTCATTGAAAAAGTCAGGTTAGCTTTTCTGCGGGTGGCTACCTAAGCACTCCTTTCCACATTCCCATTGGGGTGGGCGCAATAGTTGTATGCAGAGTGTGGTTCAGTAAACGATTCTCTGCTGCCCTTAGCTTTTGCAATCTTTTGTTTTGTCACACAAGTCACTAGCAAATTTGAGCAACACAAGTCCTTGGTTGTTTTAGCCTTTAAATATTATTTTTAAACTAGCGGTTTTATTGTATTATTTGCATTTTATGCTGTTAAATATTCTAAATTGTTTTAAAATTGTGTTTCATGTTCAAAATGCAACGAATGCCAGTGCCTTCGCAGTATCTAGTCAGGGAAGACCTAGAATATGAACTGAAAATGAGGAACATACCGTTTGCTGCTACTGAAAAGGTGGCTAGTTTGAGAGAAAACCTGGACAAAATGGCTCAGGCACCAGTGGATCTACAATGCCTAGGTGAGTCGGACTCCGAAACTCAATTGAAAGTAATAACTAGAAAGGTAAATAATATTAAAAACTTAGTAAAAATAACTAAGTTGAGCTCTTCACAAGAAGTTAAATACGCTCAAAAGCTGAAGCAGCTTTTTAACTTAGTTAGTGAAAGATTGCATGTAAGTAAAAAAAGGAGTTGTACACTAAGTTCTTAATGATTCTGGAAGAATTTACAGAAACCTTGGAAGGATTTAATGAAGTCAGGGACCTTTCACAGTTGTCTGTTTGTCCAGAAATTTGTGAAGATTTGTTTATATCTCCCAGAAAAGATACTGCCAGTAAAGTTCAGAAAGGGACCCCTTTGGTAACAGCTAGTGCTGTTGAGTCTAAGTGTTTGTCCCCTGAAAATCAGTATGAATTTTTCACTCCTGATCGTGTCACTTTACCAATCAGCCATGTGAAAATTCCTCAAACTCCTAATTTTAGCCGCCTACCTCATCCGTTGGCCCAATCCCTGGAGACTGTCTATCGGTTTAACGACAATTCTTTGGAACGTATCTTAGAATTTCTGAAATTCATTTGTGAGATGAAAAGACAAGCTGTTATTTTCAATTTTAACCAAGTGTCCTTGCTGGCGATCTTGGCGGCCAAGCTTAGTGGCGGGCTTAGAGAGGTTGCAAATGACCCGGTGCTTTCTGGTTCTGACTTTGATAATTTTCATGTAAGATTACTCAAGACTTATTTTCCCATTAGAGCACGAAGTTCTCTCTTGAATAAGTATTTCTATGGTGTGCAGGAGGAAGGTGAATCTTTCGCTAGATAAGTTTGCTCAGTTAAACAGTATGCAGTGATATTTTGCCTTGAGTTAAGCGAGTCCGAAATTGTTTATAATATAACTGACGGCATGGCTCCAGCGACTAGGTCTCAAGCGATTTTCCAAAGGAGGCCATCTTCTTTCAGAGAGTTGGAGAACTTATGTGCTCGAGTGAATAGCGTGAGTTATTCCGATTCACTTCATGTAAACTCACAGTCAAGAAATGTAAATAGTAATACCAGATTTGACAGGAAACAGGGGAGGAATGCTGCTAATATGAATTCATATGACAGGCGTAGGTGTTATGAATGTGGAAGTAAAGGGCATTTGAGGAATGCATTTCCTGAGCGCAGGAGACCGTCTGGTGGTGAAGGTGATGACCGGTGTCCTCAGAGGCGTTGATATCACGCGCACCCCAGCCGGCAGGGCGTGCGTGGTATCGAGCGGAGCCACCGACAGTATCTTCAACGACCTATGTCGGGTCGTATTGCAAGTGTGAATGGATCTGTAATTAGGGATGTGTGTGAGTTTAGGGAAGCAGATTCTTTTGTAAATAATTTTTCTACCCCTAGTCAAAATATTTTTGGCGCGGACAGCAAGGCTGTAAATAGAAAGCCCCGTAAGTTCCAAAGTAAACCGAAAGTGACTTGTAAAACTTTTAATAGGCTTAAACATGTAAACTGTCTGCCGCACAAACAACGGAAGGATTTGTCTACTGGAGTGAAGGGCTTAGTTGATTCGAGTTTGCCACTTATAGAAGTGGACACTTGCAACCATCTCTTTTCAGCTCTTTTGGGCAGTGGCGCTACCGTGAGTTTGCTTTCCTTGGATTCCTACAATGACTTGTCCTGTCGGTAGAAGGTACCTAGGTTGACCAATGACGTGGAACCTTGCAGCACTGCTGACTCAAGGTCTCTCGCCATTGCTGCGAAAACCAAGTTGAACATCCGGGTCCTCGATTTTACCTGGATGGTAAATTCGTGGTCGCGTACAACTTGGTTATGCCCATGATACTTGGTGCAGACTTCATGCTGCGTACAGGCCTGTTGTTGGACGTGCAGGAGCGGCAGGCATTTTTCAGGTTTAGCCCGGCTTGTAATGTAAAATTTGTAGACTCGTATTATTGTAGACAGATAAAACCTCCCAAGCCTATTGAGTCGGATAGTCATAATTTATCGGTCGATGTAGATAGGTCAGTTAACGTTGTAGGCATTGATCTTACTCACTTGCCGCAAACAAAAAATGACCAAGTTACTTCACTGCTTAAGGATTTTCTCGACGTTATGACTCCTGAATTGGGACTGACTAATGTACTAGAGTATGAAATTGAGTTAATCGACAATCAACCAGTTAGGCGTCCCCCTTATAAGTTAAACCCATCTAGGTTAAAAATTTTAAAGGAACAGATTCAAACAATGTTGGAACATGATGTCTTAAGAAAATCAGAGTCAAACTACAGCAGCCCCATTTTCCTAGTCGAGAAGTCTGGCGGTAAATTTCGTCCTGTGGTTGATTACCGTTACTTAAATTCAAAGATTAAAATTGACTCATTTCCAATTCCGGATATTCAGTCATATTTCAGTTTTTCTCTAAAGCCAAATCTTCTCTTCCTTAGATCTGAATCAAGCCTATTATCAAATACCGTTGACGGATAAGTCAAGGAGACTGACTGCCTTCGCAACGTACTGGAATTCGTTCGAGTATACCCGCGTGCCTTTCGGGTTAGCAACGGGTGCTCAAGTCCTGACCAGACTCCTGGACGACATATTCTCAGACATCAAGTTTGATTATTTTTTCCACTACCTAGATGATTTGGTCATCTATTAAGAATCATTCGATGAACATCTATACTGATTTTAAAGGAACGAGTCCTTTCTGACAGCTAGCATTCCGCTTACGCTCGGTTTTTATTTTCGAGTGTTGTCATGGCAACATACTGTTCGACCAATCAACTGCAACTACCCCTCGTTCCACTCATCGAAACTCTCACCCGATGTTCACCGTAGTTGCCAGATTGAGCTAGCAGACGGATATCCTGTTTTTATGAGTTAGTTTGTTTTCAGTTGTATAGTGTTTATAGTGTTTTTGTAGTGACACTTCTGTGCGATGATGTCGGGAGGGAGTAATAAACGTCCCAGAGGATGACCTAGGTTACATCGTCCTATTCCCTCTATAAAGAAAGGAAAATATGGTAAACTTCTGCATAGCCAAGCCCGCGAAATGGTGTGTTCATTAAGAGAGTATTTTGAACTCGAAAGACAGAATCAGGGACCACTTTTAGACGTAAATAAAGTTGTTGAAAGAACGGCTGCTGCATTGAAAATTAGCGAAAAGACTGTTATGAGAATTGGCTAGGCAAAGAAGGAGGAGGAGGAGGAAGCCGAAGGAGAAACTGAACCATCACAGGCAATATTAGAAACCTCTGGCACCACCAGAAATGGATTACAAATGTAGACGACTTTGCTACAGATGCTATTTGCCGCCATATATATATTCATACTTCGCCAGGAAAGAACACCCAACCCTGAAAAAGCTTCACTCTACTCTTCAAGAAGCGGATTTATTTCATGGCAGCAAGTCCTCTCTCCGCATTTGCCTATTCGACATTGGATTCGAATATTGTACTTTTAATAAACGCCTAGTGCTGATGGAAAAGAGCGATATTGTGGCATGGCGATGTCGCTACCTACCCGCCGTAAGAGAGGAGGATTATGAAAGCATTGTCTGGCTGGACGAGACTTGGGTTAATGCAGGCCATACCTTAACAAAAGGATGGGCAGATTTTAAAAAAGAAGGGACAATGAAAGCTCCAGTAGGAAAGGGGGTAGGGTGATAGTATTGCACGCAGGGACTTCTCGTGGTTTCATCCCCAATTGTTTTCTCTTGTTTCGTTCAAAGAAAACAGGAGATTACCACAAAGAAATGAATGCAGAAAGCTTCACTGCGTGGTTCACTGACTCCCTTTTAAAGAATGTGGCACCGAACTCAACCATTGTTATGGACAATGCTCCATACCACTCGAGACAGTTAGAGAAGTCGCCAACAATGCAGTGGCGGAAATCAGTTGTAGGCTTTGGTTAGATAAGAACGTGAAATCAAAGTATAATGTTGTTATCAATAAAGACCTGAAGAAGGCAGAAATGATGGAATTGGCAGCCATATATAAACCAAGGCTTTCCTGTCTACGAAATTGATCAGCTGGCGAAAGAAAGTGGCCATAAAGTAATTCGACTCCCCCATATCATGCCCATTTCAATCCAATTGAGCAAATTTGAGCGCAAGTGAATAAGTACGTTGATATGAATAATAAATCATTCACTTTAAAGGAAGTGGAGAGATTGCCTAGAGAGGGGGATTGAACTGTGACTCCAGCGGCCTGGGCGGGAGTGGTTGAACACATCAAGAAGGTCACTAAAGATACTTGGGACAACGAGGGCAATATGGAGCAAGCTGTTGAGGAATTAATCATCAACGTGAATTCAAACTCCAGTTCCAGCTCAGTCACTGACGTTGGAAATGATACAGACTCTTCTCCATTGGGAGTAGCCCCTCTACCAGATTAAATGTGAGTAATTATAAATTATTATTTATTTTATTTTGGTGTTAGAATAATACAGTAATAGTAATAATAATTATAAAATATTATTCATTTTAATATTGCAAAAAAGAACACTAACGCGTTTACAGCACGTGTTTGTTATGTCGGCAACAATTTTTTTATCAAAACATATACGGTATTTCCGTTCTCTGCATACAATATTATTATACCAGTTTTCATAATCCGTAACACTCACCTTTATTAAAATCGGCATATAGGCTACATAGATTATGAATTTAAACGTTTTAACTCCCTTTCGGTCAGCTGACGGTGGAGTTGGCAACGTCGCGTTCTTGGCGGCTTCCAAGCTGTTGCCTGAAGCTGGCTGTCAGAAAGGACTCTTTTCTTTAAAATCAGTATAGGTCACGTACGGGTGGTGCTCGTGCGCTTGAGAGCGGCTAGACTCACAGTGAATTCGGAGAAAGTCACTATGGCTAAGTCAAGAAATACTGGTCGCATCGCTAGATGGGCTATTAGGCTATGCGCTTTCAAGTTTTCGGCTAAACATATCAAAGGATCCGATAACAAAATAACTGACGCGTTATCGCGTATGTTCTATCGATACCAAATTCCGGAACCCCCTCCAGAAGTTACTACTGACCCAGAAACTCCTCCCCAGTTAGTTGCTGGCATCTTGTCAGATTTCCCGCTGGCATTTAAATCCATACAGGAATTTCAAAGCAAAGATTAGGAGATTGGAGCTATTATTGAGAGAATAAGAGCTAGTGAGCAGATGTCCCAGTTTATTCTTAAGAGCGGCATTCTTTATAGTGCACCCACTAGGAGAATGCCATCTAGAATAATCCTGCCTGCTAAAATGAACTTAATATACGATGGACCATTTGTGGTGACCCAAGTATTTAATGAGATAACAGTAGAGGCCTATGACCCCAAGAAAGATCGTATTATAGGTAGATATAACCTATCATTCATAAAGCCATATATAAGAGCTGAATAAAAATTAAATCAACTTACACTGAGGTGTAATCACTGTAATATGTTGTTAGGGCAGAGATTTATTTGCCATTCTGGAAGTCGTGTTACAGGATGTATAGGTTAATTGTTCCACTTAGGGCCTATTATAGGAGGAGTGGTTGTATGAGGTAACTTGAATGCCGAATATGTTGGCAAAAAGTGCCGACAGCTTGATTTTCACTTATGTATTCTGAACACAAAGGAGTAGATTGCCGGTGTGAAGTATAAGTGAATGTCTATATGTTTTTGTTGTGCTAATATTAAGAGATTGGGTAAATTTTTCACTGTATATTAAGCTTTTATTCCAGTCAATTTTTCTTTTAACCTATATTCGAGTCAATTATATTATCTAAGTGTAACTTTTTTTATTCTTCTGCTATTTGATAAAATAATCTGGCTAGAAAATAAGAAGATTTCTGTGCTATACAAGTGCATTTTATTGCTCCAATGCAAGAAAAGTATCTCGTGCAAATTGGGAGTGTCGAAAACAAGAGTTTGACATACTCGAGTGCGAAGTATGCGCCGCTTATAAACAAGATACCATCAACACAGAAGATAAGAATCAGCTATGTATGCAAATTAAGAAACATTAGTATGTAAAAAGTGGAACATATTTTAAGGGGGAATCTTAGGCCAGTATAAAGTGAAGCTATCCTTACATGCTGCCACGTTAGTGTAAAATTCAATCAGAAATTTTGGAGTGATATGATATACTGAGTATAAAATTCCTTCATATGTTAGTGTAATTATATCCTCAATATATCAGGGCATGTAATACAGTTCTGAGTAATCCAGCAGAATAATATCATATCAATTAAAATATAGTCTTACATTAAAATAATATATCAGGGCATGTATTACAGTTCTGAGCAATCCAGCAGAATAAAATCATATCAATTAAAATATACTCTTACATTAAAATGCTAGATCATTAAATGAAGGATAATTATTATTCATAAAATATAATCAAATTGCCGACAGACACGTTTGGTATCACACTAATCAGAATCAGGATAAAATTTCATTGCAATTATTAATAATTTACCTAATGTTGATAGTAATGAACAAATATAATTTATAAACAATTACACTTGTCTGAATAAGCCATAGATGAGTGGGAAAGGCCGAATAGCGAGCTGTAATTTCCTTTCCTAACATGAGTAAAAGCCACTACGACCACAATGCCGCCAGGTATCAACCCTTTGAACAGTGGTATAACTGCATACTCAGAGACTTCATTCGTATATTTCTAAAGGACTGGTAATGTTAAGAATTATTTTAAGATACTAGTCTTCTGTATGAAAAGAAGTCTGTATACCCATATTCAAGAACACAATGGCAAACTGATGGTTATCGCACAGGCCTTCTCGGAGATGAGAATAATTGAACATTAAGTGGGTTTCTTGTGAAAAGGTGCAGGGAAAGCCATAAGCCCTTTTAGAAAGTTAGCCTTATATTATTGACTGAGATGATAATAATTAGCTTCCAATTAAATATATCAGAATAGTCACGTGGGGTTCAGACTATTGCAGTAAAGGGCGTTCCTTATATGGATTTTTCAGTTGATAAAATTTATGCAAGAGTTATAATTAATCTGCGATCACGAGTCTTCGGGGACACTTGGTCCCACAGCATCATCCTTCAAACCTCCGCGGTTGTTCGCGCAAATAATTTATTCAACTTAGAATATTTTCTAACGATAATATATTGTACTTAAACATTTTGTCGGCATATATTTATTGGACTTAGAAAATTTTTCATCCACGGGATATATCATACTTAGTAACTTTTGAGTGAATAATAAATTGGACTTTAAGAATTATCCCCTACAACTAAATATTATCTCAGAAGATCTTACTATATATCAATAATAGTCGAACTTCTAAATTACATCAGTTTACTATTCAAGAATTCTCCTATAATTAACGAGTATTATATTAATTATTGTATAACTTGTATTTTTTACCAACAGGAACTCTATAATTATTACGAATAAAAGCCTGTTATTCAATTGTAAATTCCATATCATTTCTGAAAGTGAAGTGTCGTAGATCATCAAGCCTACCATTCCCACCTTGAGAAGAGACGAAACCTGCTCGCAACCGGCTTTCAAGCTACCGGAGGGTCTTCATAGATATAGTAAATAACTATGTCTGGCGCCCACCACATCATCTCTTAATCACTAGTCAAAGTGTTAAGCATCTTATTAATTCGACCCGCCGCATGGACACGTCAAAATATGCTATGCTAATACAAAATAATATAAAATAAGAAAGATAATAAGTTAAGCGATAATGAGACAAGGTTATATCAGCAAACAATAAAATAGTAAAACAATGGGAGTATTAGATATATGAGTAATAAATACCAGTGTTATAGAACGTAAGGATACTAGACAAGCCAATGTGGTATAACTTATGTCAAAGCCATATTGCGAATTCAGAACACTGGGCAGAGATATTTCTATGTCAAGTGTTTGCAGTACAGTATAAATTCTTCCACAGTGTAGAAACTGTTCCCTATTAAGGGGGACATACAGCTTTCGGTGAAATTCATGGATGAGAAATAGGTGAATTTCATTATTTTTTCCTCAGCAATGAATTGCTCTACAACCTTGAAATCTGACATATTCCTTATTGATTACTTCTACAATTGCGTACCATTTTCAAAGTTACAGTTACGGGTAATTTTCCTTTCTAAATGTGCAGCTATGTTTCATGAACTGAAATGGCGTTTCCTTGATAATTTCCACAAATATCAATATTTCTGTGTGATTTTTCTGTGTATTAGTTAATATCATATTGTGGGGTGGGTTTATAATGTTTGCAATTTTAGGATAAGGATAGGTGATGGGAGAGGGTCCTTAATGTAGATCTTTATCTTTACGGCAGTCCAACGTTTCCCCACAAAACGTTAAAGAAGAAGAATTTTAAAGAAGTATCTTTAATAACATTCCTTTGAACAATAACAAGAATAGAAATATATAAATGTTATACAATATTTAGTAAAACCACTAGAGTGGAAGAAACTGCTTAATTATGCAAAATCAGAACAAGATCAAGAAAGTCTTCTCTCAGGAGAAAGACTATTTTCTTACACACCCAAAGTGTGACATCAGCCGAAAACACTACTCTCACCAAGGTTAGACTAATTTTCTTAACCACAGGTATAACCCACAATAGAACTGTAACAATATTATATTTATATCAATTTAGAAAAACAATGCCTAACCCAATACCAAATAAAGGTAGGATAGAAAAAAAATTAACAAGTTATGCTAAATTGCACGCCTAACATGACATTGGGTTTCCTCCAGAATGGACTATTACTCAAGAATTCAGATCAAAATTCAAAATAATTTTTTGAGCTAGTTGTGGCAAAAATATAATTACATTAATTCACTATAAGGGAGATATTTAATTCAATACAGAACTATAACAAGCAATTCCAATTCCAACAAAGGTTATGCTAAATTACAGAGCTCAGATGAGAATGGTTTTTCTCCCGGTTTGGGATATTCTCTTAATATTTCAAATTCATCAAAGACTATATTTAGCATAGGGGAGAAAGTAGTTGTGGAAAAGATATAATTACATTAATTCACTATAAAAGGGAATATTTAACTCAATACAGAATTATACCAAGCAATTCCAATTTCAACAAAGTTATGTTAAATTACAGAGCTCAGATGAAAATGGTTTTTCTCCCGGTTTGGGATATTCTCTTAATATTTCAAATTCATCAAAGACTATATTTAGCATAGGGGTGAAAGTAGTTGTGGAAAAGATATAATTACATTAATTCACTATAAAAGGGAATATTTAACTCAATACAGAATTATACCAAGCAATTCCAATTTCAACAAAGGTTATGCTAAATTACAGAGCTCAGATGAGAAGGGTTTTTCTCCCGGTTTGGGATATTCTCTTAATATTTCAAATTCATCAAAGACTATATTTAGCATAGGGCTGAAAGTAGTTGTGGAAAAGATATAATTACATTAATTCACTATAAAAGGGAATATTTAACTCAATACAGAATTATACCAAGCAATTCCAATTTCAACAAAAGTTATGCTAAATTACAGAGCTCAGATGAAAAGGGTTTTTCTCCCGGTTTGGGATATTCTCTTAATATTTCAAATTCATCAAAGACTATATTTAGCATAGGGCTGAAAGTAGTTGTGGAAAAGATATAATTACATTAATTCACTATAAAAGGGAATATTTAACTCAATACAGAATTATACCAAGCAATTCCAATTTCAACAAAAGTTATGTTAAATTACAGAGCTCAGATGAGAATGGTTTTTCTCCCGGTTTGGGATATTCTCTTAATATTTCAAATTCATCAAAGACTATATTTAGCATAGGGCTGAAAGTAGTTGTGGAAAAGATATAATTACATTAATTCACTATAAAAGGGAATATTTAACTCAATACAGAATTATACCAAGCAATTCCAATTTCAACAAAAGTTATGCTAAATTACAGAGCTCAGATGAAAAGGGTTTTTCTCCCGGTTTGGGATATTCTCTTAATATTTCAAATTCATCAAAGACTATATTTAGCATAGGGCTGAAAGTAGTTGTGGAAAAGATATAATTACATTAATTCACTATAAAAGGGAATATTTAACTCAATACAGAATTATACCAAGCAATTCCAATTTCAACAAAAGTTATGCTAAATTACAGAGCTCAGATGGGAATGGTTTTTCTCCCGGTTTGGGATATTCTCTTAATATTTCAAATTCATCAAAGACTATATTTAGCATAGGGCTGAAACTAGTTGTGGCCACCAAGTTTAAGTAATGTTTAATACTACGATAGCACTTTACTGTTTAACATAAGAAGGACCTAAAGGGATCAGAAAAACACAGAAGTCGGCCTCGTTATGTAAGCCTACACACGCGAGAACATAGGGTTACTACTAGTCCCGACGAGCTTACATAAGAAAACCTACAGGCTCCACAGAACGGTACCTAAACTTGAAAATCCAAACATTCTTTTCCGACATAACTAGGCTGGATATTAACTGCGCCGCATCACAGAGACTAACAAATTCCCTGAACGCGAATAAAAGGTCCACTGCACAGGCAGCATAGAGATCCAACATCACAAGAAAATATTCCGTAATGACTATGCAATATTCACCAAATATTACTTTAAGTCCCCTTGAGATTAAATAACCCTACCAGGACTACAATAGTACAATGTGGGGGGAATTTCCCTGAAATTACAGGTTTATCAATAGTAATGGCTAAACTATCTGAAATGTGGCATAAAAGGCTTAATCTCGAACATCGCGTGTTTCATACTTCAACAGAGTACCAATTTAGGAAATTACCGATATCGTGAAAGGATAACGAACTAGCATTTGCATAAGGCAACATTATAATAGATTTTCATGAATACTTCGTTACTCACGCCCACCGAAGAACGACTCCAACCAGCAACCACTCACTTCAATAACTCCACCGACACTGCCTGCTCGACAACATCGACTACTCAGCAAGGCCAATATAGGTGGCGCCACTAAAGCAGAAGCAGAAGCAGAAGTACAGAGTCCGCCTAGCGGCAGAACGTGAAAACAAGAGGCAGAACGTGAAAACAAGTGGCAGATTTCTGAAATCTGGCACAATATGAACAACACTATCTAAATTCATTCATTTAACGTTAATATTTAATTTTCTTAATATATATATATTTTAATGAAAAAGAAAAATTAAATTGATTTATTTAAAATAATTATACTGTAGATATACCCAAGATTGTAGATGTTGTTGTTCACATTTTGTTTACGAATAGATAGAAAGAAGAATCACTCAGAAATATTGCCATTTGTAGAAATTATCACGGAATCGGCATTATAGTGCACGAAACGTGGCTGCCATTTTGTAACGATAATTACCCATAACTGTAACAGTTTGATTAAATTTTAAAATAGTATGCAATCGGAGAAGTAGTCAATAAAGAGTATGTCGGATTGCAAGATTGTAGAGCAATTCATTGTTGAAGGAAAAAAATAATGAAATCCGCCTATTTCTCACCTATGAATTTCACCGAAAGCTGTATGTTCCCCCTAAGAACTTTTTTAGGTTTTTTTCAACAGCGCTGCAGTTGTTCCAGCTTTGATTTCTTGTGGTAACGTATTGTAAAAGTGTCATTCCACGTGAAATCAACCAATAAAAAATTAATTCTGGGCCATGTTTCAAAAATTTAAATGGCTCTAACTTAAAAACTATTTGAGCTAGAGAGATGGAACTTATGTCATTCTCTTTAGATTTTCATAGGCTTTAATATGATATATAATTTGGCTATATTATATAATCTGTTGTAATATATTTTTTAATTGAAAAAAGAAAAATTAATATCTCAAAAAGGAAATTTTAATTTTTTTAAAATAATGTATTGAATTCATACACTTTTGGAGAGCGTGTGTACCAAATTTGAAGATGGGATGACAATGGGATCACGTTAAAATAAATATTTGTTTGAGCAAATTTCCATAAGGAAAATTAAGTTGGTTAATTTTGGTCATAAAACTCTTAATACATCTAAAATAAGTGTAAAACATTACAAAAACATAGGCCCAGTTGATAAGTTATCATTGTAGATATAACAATGTAGATTACCATTTAAAATAATTTAAAGGAACATTTACCATAAAGCTAGTTTACACGATGACACTAGGTTTCATAACCACTTTCATTCTGAAGACTTTTCAAATCAACTTAACCTGAAGTAAGAATTGGATTTTCTAAATTTGCTGAATTGAGACCAAAAAACTGCATAATTGCTGGAGCCAGTGGTACTCATTCAGTTTCAGTGGCGGCTATTCAGGGGAAGTAGGTGAAGTAGCACTTCACCAGTATTTTCCCTTTACAATACGTATTTTTAAAGTTTATTTTCCATATCACGAATTGGTTTTTACTATAAATGTATCTATATTTTTGAATTGCCCGCCACGCCACCACCTGGTGGCAAAGCTAGGAGACACTGAGATCCTGAGAGGGCAGCGTGCTTCAAGTCGGCCGTGTGAAGGTGAACTGGAATCCACGCCCTCCGTTGCATGGGTAGTCTGTTCAAATAAAAAATGAAGATGGCAAGCAGCAGTTTTCTCGCTTATCCCACGTCTGCTAGGTGACGAGAACAGACTACCCATGAAGCAGTCCCCCTTGTTCAGGTATTTTCTTCGCCGCGCCAGCACCACACTGTCAGCTCGGAGAAAGAGGTGGGCTCGTTAGATCTTCCACCGTCTGACGGTCTAATGCCGCCAAATTCGAATGTGTTAAATTCAGAAAAACCCGGATTCCACAACCCCGATTAAGTATTCTGTCGTACTGGGAACACTAAGCGACTTCCTCTACCTCGATCATTAAAAATACTATTTTCTCGTCTCTTATTCCATTTCCGGAGAACTCTCACGCGATTTGCCCTACCCTAATTATTATTATTATTATTGTTGTTAATATTACTATTATTATTATCATCATTATTACTATCATTATTATTATTATTATTATTATTATTATTATTATTATTATTATTGTGCTATTTTCTCTCGTCACACAACTCGTACAACGTTCGACGAGACGAGAGAAATTAGCAAAAAAATAATCGCGTGAGAGTTCCCAGAGATGGATTAAGAGACGAGCAGTTTAGATAGGCCTACTAATAATTTTAAAAATATTTTAAGTTTGCTGTATGAAATGATATTTGCAGCACACCCTCGTTTTGAGCCACGAGCCGCTATTGGGTGAATTCCGTTATTAACATAAGCATGTGGCATTATTTTCTCTTCACCTAATTTTCCGGCCACGAGCCGCCACAGTTCAGTTTGTGTTTGTACCATTCACCAAAATACCAAATTGATGATAGATGGTGCAGGCTTAAACAAGATCACTCTCTCAGATACAAACCATCCACTTCAGACTGTTGCGCCCCCTTTATTCTTTTAGCACAGAGGACATATGTACGAAGCCTAGTACAAATGCTTTGTTGAAGTAGACCGGGTTTTTCTCATTTCTAACTAATTTAGCAACGCTACTGCTTATTTTCTGCAATATCTGGTGCCCATACTCCCAGGAAAAAAGGATTTTACTCCAATAACTACCCAGCATTTAGGGGAAAACTTGAAATATGTAGACCAAAAATAGAAAAGGGTGATAACCTTGGAGAAACAGATTTATTTTTAACTTCACCAATTAAACATCGGTCGAACAATTATTTACAACAAATGCATTAAATAATTTAACAATCTAACATATCCCATGATCTTAATATCTTACGCTATACCTTAAAATGATCAGTTTGGTTATATATACAAAATTGAATAAATCACCTAAAATATCCTCATGAGGGTATTCTTCTAAAACATGGTATAACTACTTATCCCCTCCCCTTGTCCTAGAATATGCATTTATTAGACATTTCAATAATGTCCTCAAAATTTAATCACTCTGTATGAGGAAGAAAAACCCACTTCTTTTAATCACGCTATATATGCGGAAGAAATTCTGCATAACTTTTATAGTGGCAAAATCCCCAAAATTAACTTGAAAAAATGCTCTGGTAAGACGGTGGTAAACTCCAAGAAACCCCGTTTCGAAATAGCTATAAGAATTTAGCCCCTGATCCAACCTGTAGACCAATAATATCTCTTTCAACCCACATTACTAGCTCTGTGTAAAAATGCCTTTGCTAACGGGAGAACATGTGAAAACAACCCATAACAGACGAACTTTAGACTGACTGAAGATTTAAAATCATTACGGATGGTGTAGGCGTAATTTCAAACTAAACTCCAGAACCGCGATACTGCATAATAATTAACTATAGCGAAGAACGGAAATTTAGACAAGGCCAAAACTGGGTGAGAAATACTAAACAGAATTACTTGAGATTCCTTAAATTCATGATAGAAAAAGCAAAGATCTCACCCGAAAACCATTATGAAGACGAAGGTCGCCATCACGGGAAACGCCCACCAAACACTGAGTTGAACTTTCATACGGAGAAACTGCTCGTGCGTGATCCCAATTACAACTGACGTTTCGAAGCACGGCCCTGACCTCCCTTGCCTTCATACAGAGGGCAGCACGAGCGAAAACCAATTTCAGAAAGAGAGAAACAGAGTTTACCACCGGGCTTGTTTTACTAAGCATACATAAAACCTTTACCAAAGATAGCAGAATGCGACAAAACTGTTAGATAATCAAAATATGAGCCGAATTCACGGCTCAAGACATACAATGACTGTATATCTAAAATATTGTGTAACCCTCCAACTAAATTGTGCTTTATGAATGAATGTGATTGTTCTCCCAACGTAAATGACTTTAAAGAATCTTTACTTACAGCCTTAGAGGAAGAAATGGACGAACATATTACATACAAACAATGGATCACTGTTGATCGCTGTAGCTTTGAGACAGTGATTAAACCAATAGAGGACTTTGTTGAGGATTTCTGCAAGCAATTAGTGCAACTAAAAAGGCATGATTTTGTTGCCAAACCACAATCTTCATATTTTTCTGAGAAAAAATCTTCATTGTTAGATAATGAAGTTGTAGTTCAGTGTGATTTTACTGAAAACTATTCATTTGTGGTCCAAGATGAAGCTCAAGGTTTTCACTGGAATAGTTCCATGGCTACAGTACATCCATGTGTAGTCTACTTTAAGAGCAAAGATGGCAGCAATGATCAAGAAGAGGTCCTTGTATACAGAAGTGTTGTGTTTATTTCTGATTGATTATCGCATAACACAGTTCTTGTAAACATTTTCCAGAGAAAGTTCATTGAATATATTCAGGATGAAAATTTTCCAAGTTTGAAGAAAGTGTACTATTTCAGCAATGGTTCTGCTGCTCAATACAAGAACCGTAAAAAATTTTCAAACTTATGTTTTCACATGGAAGATTTTGACGGAGTAGAAGCAGAGTGGCACTTTTATGCGACATCGCATGGTAAAGGAGTGTGTGACGGTATTGATGGCACAGTAAAAAGGCTTGCAGCTAAAGCTAGCTTACAAAATCCTCTGGACAATCATATCTTAACATCTCTTCAGTTGTTTGAGTGGAGTAAAGAACATATCTAAAAAATGAGACTATTTAGAAAACGAGAAATTCCTGGAAAAGAGATTCAATGATGCAATTGCAGTCGCTGGTATGCAAAAATACCATGCATTCATACCAGAATCGAAATTTAAAATAAAAACCAAAGTAATTTCTAACAGTGAAAGCTATGATGTGCACAAGATTCAAGTAGGACCTGGTGTTGAAGATATGCCATTTGATCAAATATCAGGATTTGTAGCTTGTGGATATGACAACAAATGGTGGCTATCATGTGTAGGCCTATATTCAAGAAATGATATTGAACAAGAAGTCAACGTATCGTTGCTCTATCCTTCCGGACCATGCCCTTCCTTTACTTATCGGAGAAGAGCAGATATTTTAAGTATATCAAAGAACTTCATAATTTGCAAAGTAAATCCAACAACAGCTACTGGGAGAACTTACAAACTAACTGAAGAAGTAATTACAATGGTGTCTCAGACTCTGTTAAAAAAACAAGAACTTCTTTATCAATAGTTTACACAAAACAATTTATCGCTGAATGTGTTAAATTTTATTATATAGGCTACAGGAAAGTAAGTTAGAATCACACATAGGCTAAGTTCTTATAATTTATTAGTCTTGTGCTTTTGGTTACACGTTTACATGACACTTTGCATTGAATATCAAACTTGACTGTAGGTGCACTGCCATAAACAAATATTTATTTCAATGTGAACTAACTGGAATCCCATCTTTAAAATTGGTACATATTCTCTCAAAAGGTTCATGAATGCAATATATTTTTTTCAAAAAAATAAAAAAATTACTTTTTTAAATATTTAAAAAAAAACTTTTCTTTTTAAGAATTTAAAAAATAATAATATACGCAAGTATATCACATTAACGCTTATGAAAATCTAAAGAGAATGGCACAAATGTCAGCCCTCTAGCTCAAATAGTTTTCAAGATACGGTCATTTAAAAATTCAAAACTCAGCAAAAATTACAATTTTTTAAAACTTTGAAACTTGATAATTCAAAAACAGATGGTTCAAATGATCTAAAATTTTTGATTTTTAACATTAATAACTAGTACTAGGCCTACCAACATACAAAATATTATCTTATTCTGAGATATGAAGGTCCAGACCATTGGTTGATTTCACATGGACTGACCCAAAAGAAAAGTAAAGTTTTCCCTATTACAGGCCATGGAGGCCCAGAGGGTTCCAGGAGGTTGAGGCTCCCAGATTTTAGACATCAGCACATGAAGGTGGTAAGGTTGTCAGCCTTACGCACCGGCCGCCTTTACCCCACGGAATTGCTTCTAGTACTCATTTCTGTTAGAGGCTGATCGCCCACAAGGCCATAGTGCCACCAGAAGAATTAGGCCAATTGAACAACTCCATAGACCTCATCGGGGATCGAACCCGCGACCTTCCGGTTTGTAGCGCAGCGCAGCTTCGGCGTACCCCCGGTAACATATTGTAGCATTTATTTATTGTGTTCTTACAAGTTCATTCTTATCACCGGTACGAAATTCTGTATTTATAACATTAGAACAATATTGATATAGGCCTAACTACTTAAACAACATAATAATTCAGCATCTTTATATTTTCATATATTTATAATACAGTGTTACAAATTAATATAATAACTGTTTCTTCTTCTTTCATTTCACCCTCTATTTTGGTGTACGCTGAACCAGTAATTTCTTTGTGTGTTGTTTCTTCCTAAGTGCCCAGTATTTCTTCATTCTTTCTTATCTTCTTTTCCTCTCTTCTTCCGAGATATTGGGTTTGGATTTCAGTGTCGACCTGTCTTGGAACCTTGTATTTTCGTCTTTAGTTTTTAACCATTCGTAAATGGTTCTTGATTGAATTATTCATTATTTATTTCATATATATTTATTTTGGTGTATTTTTTGCATTTTCTGTCTAATATTTACCTGGTGCGTATTAATTTTGCTGTATATTTCCGTTGTGGCACTGTACTTCCGGTTGTCTATTATTCAATCCTTTTATTCACTTAATAATTAATTAAGTATTCATTCTAATTAAGTATTTCTTGAATTATTTATTTAATTACTACGTAATTATATATTTATTAGTTTTATATATATTTAGTTATATTTAATTTCTCATTAATTCTATTCTATGCATGTTTCCTATCATCGCCGTAGTATGGCGCTAGTGTTTTGCCGTGTGGCTTGTGTTCCGGTACATTCGCTTGGATCAGATCGCCGTCTACTCTCAAGAAGCAATCATGTAAGCCGAGTTTGTTCTGCGCTGTGTTACGTGTAGAAAAGTAGCATCTGATCAGGCAGTTCATTTCAGCTGGCCGTGAGGCCGTTCTTGGTCTGAATCGGTGATAGCCTTAAGCTATCGCATTTCAATTGTATTCTATTTCGTATTCTATTTTAGGCACTAAAATAGTAAAAATAGGATCCAAAGATCCAAATAGGCATTTTAGGACACTATAAAACTTTATAAACGTAAGTGATTTATCATGAAACGTCAACATATTTAAAAAATTCATGTTATTTTATAAGAAACAAAAAAAGGCATATGCCTTAAAATCCTGGGTCTAGTAATAATTAAAGAAAACTAGTGTTAAGTGAAAGTACAGGACTTGCTGGACCACACTGCGCCCAGAATTTTAACAACGTTACCAGATGGGAGTGATAACAACAGCTACATACTACACTGTAAATGGGGATTTGATGGGAGCTCCGGCCGTTCTCGATATAAACAAACATGGCCAGGAGCTGAAAAGAGTGACCAGAGCATATTTATGTCATCTTTCGTGCCTCTTCGCCTTGTAGACAGTAAAACAGGAATTATTGCGCGGATAAATCCAAGAACTGCATCTACACGCTTCTGCAGGCCTATTCGAATGCAGTGGGTTCATGAAACATCAGAAATTTCTCGGGCGGAAAAAAATTAGATGACAGAACAAATTGAAAATTTAAATAAGTTTGTTATAAATAACACCGAAGTGCGTTATTCCTTAATATTATCAATGATAGATGGAAAAGTATGCAATGCTTTAGTAAAATCTTCAAGTATGAAGTGCTATATTTGTTGTGCCAAGATTTTAGAAATGAACAATTTACAAATAATAGCACAGAAGCCAGTCGACAATTTACAGCTTGAGTTTGGATTATCAGTTCTGCATGCCCACATCAGATTTTTTGGAAGTCTCCTCCATATTTCCTACCGCCTGGATTTTAAAAAGTGGAAAGCGAGCTTGAAAGGTGGTACCCGAGACCAATTGGAAAGAAAGAAAAATATAATGCAAGACTCATTATGAACCAGAGTAGGTCTTATAGGAGATAATCCGAAGCCTGGTTATGGAACCACCAATGGTAGTAACACTGCCCGAAGGTTTTTTGAAGATCTTCAGTTAGTTTCCGAAATAACTGGGATAGACTTAGAGTTAATAACTCGTTTTGGAATAATTTTAAAAACTATTTCCTCCAGTCATTAAATTAATGGTTCAGAGTTCAACTCCTACTGCAGTGAAACAGCAAGTTTATATGTACGGCTGTACCCGTGGTATTACATGCCACCAACTCTCCACAAAATACTTATCCATGGATCTTCTCTTATAGAAGCAGCTATTCGGCCGATTGGGGAACTTTCAGAAGACGCCTTAGAGGCAAGAAACAAAGACGTAAGAAAATATAGGGAAGACCATTCCAGAAAATCCTCAAGAATTTCCAATAATTATGACTTGTTCCACAGACTATTGCTAAGCTCTGATCCAGTAATTTCCAGCACAGGAAGTCTACAAAAGAAGAAAAAAAGACAGTTGCCTCAGGAAGTGTGTAATTAATTGGCAATACCCAAGGATGAATTAGAGCAGGAAGGAGAAGAAGAAGCCGACAGCGACTCATCCGGATCAGAGGATGAATTAATATTTTTTCCCTGTAAGTACTGTACTTTTATGAACTAAAACAACAGATTGACCTAATATTAGTATTTAGTTTCAAGTTTTGTGCTAAACTATTTCAATTTCTTATGGAAAATATTTTTGTCCGCTTTTTTCCGATTCGGATCACTGTGTGACGGCGTGATGATCGACCCAGAGAGGACCATTGCCATAATAAATTTTCATCGGCCTTCCAATGTAAAGGGTATTGCCCGTTTCATTGGAATGGTGAATTTCTTCTCGAAATTCATTTCTCGCTTTACTGCTCGGGCCGCTCCGTTGAATCGCCTTAGGGGCAAAACGGTTCCTTTTGTTTGGTCGGCCGAACAACAGTCGGCGTTTGAGGATCTCAAGTTGGCGATTATGAATCCGCCAATTCTGGCTACGGCGGACTCTTCGAAGACCTTTATTGTCCAGACCGACGCTTGTACTGTCGGATTAGGGGCGGTTCTTCTTCAGTAATTTCCCTAGGGCCGGAAACCTATTGCCTTCGCATCCCGATCGTTGACTAAGCAGGATGGAGGCGCTGGCGATGTTGTTTGCCCTCGAGAAATTTCGTATGTATGTTGAACATGTGAACTTTATCTTGGAGTGTGACAACCAAACTCTTTGGTGTACTGCTCGTCTTAGAAAAACCGGACGTATTGCACGCTGGGCAGTTCGGCTTTCAGCTTTCAAATTCCAGTCTGTTCAGATCCCTCAGAACTGATGGATGACCAGTTGCCAGGGCCGTGGAAAGAAAAACTTTTCCCGGGCCCCCGTCAAATATTAAATTCACTACCCAACTCGTCCTTTATAATGTATGCAACAAAAAGATTATGTATTGATATTACATAATTAGGTTATTAAGTGCCAGAATGGTACCGGTACTTTATGAGATTGTCTGGTAGTCAGGACTGTCTGTCTGTCTGTCCGTGTGTCTGTAAGCGGGATAACTCAAATGAACTTACGCTTTATCCGATTTTCATAAACTTGGTATACCATTTATAATGCCCATGGGACGAAGCCTATTGATTTTGGCCAAATCGGCTAACTGATGCCGGGCAGGAAACGGAAAAATACATTAAAATGTTATAATTAGGAACAATTTTACCTGTATGTACCAGTTTAATCTTTTGTAAATTATTCATTTAAATGCCGAACGTTAGTGAGGCCTACTGTTGAATCCAAAAGGACTTCTGCTTCTACTTTTAAAAAATAGCAATTTTTCTTCAAGAATAATCCGTTTCAGATTAACTGATTAGTTACGTGTCACCGTTATACGATAGGACAAAGCAGATAAAATAAACACATAGAACATAACTTAACCTGTCTATTGACTTATAACCGATTTTATTTTAGAGTAAATTTAGAAAGTAAAAAATAAAACCAGGTCGGCCGGGCCCCGGGGCTGCAGCCCTGGCTGCCCCTCCCTCTGGTCGGGCCTGCCAGTTGCCTTCTCTTTCATCTCAGCCGGAAGAAGTTGAGGCCTTGCTGATTGACTATCATTAATCATAAAAACAGTATCACACTTGTAAATAAGTCAAGTAAAAAAAGATAGAAATTATAAGAAGAAAAGAAGATAAGTCAATCTCCATTTGAAAAAAAAACAATGCAGTCTAAATTCACCAGAATTATGGAACCTTAAAGTTACTTTTCGTGGCCCTTTCAAGAATTTCTTTCGAGGGGTTTCCAGCGCACCTCGAACCCCTCCTTAAAAAGAAATGTGATATGATGGGCCCCATCTGCTCTACTGTTCTAGCCCCCCCTTGGATTTTAATGGCCGTTGACACTTGTCCCGCTCTGTTTCTTTTCTGCCTGGTGATAGTTCACCACTCCTGCTGATGTTCTCCGTGGGGCCAGGGGCGCCGACTTATAAACAATATTGGGGGGGCCCATACCGGGGTCCTGCCCCGGGAAATCTTCTAAATTTTAGATGAAAATTAGTGAGTTTTAAAGTTTTTTTAAGTATTTTAGAGTCATATGATCAACATTAGAACCCCGAAAACTCGACTCTCTATAACTCCACACTCCGGGAAACTCGACAAGCCTGAAACACTTTTTTGCTTTGAAAAAAGAAACAAAACATAAACACGCACGGTATTTTCGTAAAAAGCTAATTTAATTTACAGTAATAATTATGCTTATAGACTATTACAGAGCAGTGAATATATAGCTCTGAAAAGACTGAAATTATATTTAAATACATCCTAAACTATCATTAAAAGAATAAAACATAAAATATTGCTGTCGCACAGTAATAGCACTTTGATTAATAAGTGAAATAGCTAATTTAAGCTTACTTTGAATAAGGCTGAGGGTTCATTAAATAAAAACAATATCTCAAAGTTAATGCTTTAATACAGTTAATAAAGTTAATACCGTATGCCTAATACTTTCAGTCAAAAAGTATGTAAATAACGGGCTTTAATTGGGTCTTACACCCTAAAAATATTTAAGTATTTGAAAATAACTAATACAGTACTATAGTAATATAGAAATACAGTACTAAACTAGTACTAATATTTCAAAACTGAAAATTTAACATTCTGTATGTATTTAATTCTCTATTTTATAAAGATTTTTAATATTGCTCTAAATACCATTATTAGGGCTAGAGTGTCTTTAGAAAGGTGCAAATGTCGACCATCTGACTGGATTACTGAATATGAAGTCGTTGATGACTGGTCGGATATCCAATTCATCCAAAACATCTCGGTGGGCTTGAAGAACAGCCAAGTTGTTCAATCGCTTCTGTCCCATTGTTGATCGGAGATATGACTTCAGACGTCTAAGGGCGCTAAATGACCGTTCTGCTGTTGCTGTCGTGATTGGAACTACTTGGAGAAGCTTAATGCACTTCACTACTTCACATAACATTTCTCCAACTGCAGGCTCTTGTGTAATGTACTTTCTCACATCACGCATGTTTTTTAAGACCAGTTGTTTTTTATTAGCGATATCGGATAACATATTCAAGTGTAAGCGCAGTCTCTCAATGTCTAGGTCATTTTTGAAAAACTCAGTTGATTTTTCAAAATTTGTTTCACCTCTGTTTACTAAAAGCAAGCACTCTTGTTCAACTGCAATGACCTGTGTGAGTCCAGTTGATGCAAACCGCTCAGTAATGCAAGATTGCACCGTTTCACAAACTTCAATGTAAATAGCTTTGTAGTATTCCTTTGGGGTTTTGAAAGTGTGCGGTGAGCTGGCTTCGTTGTTTCCATACTTCTTTGGTATACGTCGATTCCGAGGAAGCGAAGGATCATCAACTTGTGAAGGTTTTTCTTTTAAACACAATTCCCAAAAGTGTTCAAAACTATCACGCCTTCCATTCAATATACAAATCAAGCCCTCATATATTTTTTCCAGATCAGCAACACTTAGATGAGGGCATTGAATTTTTTCATTGACATCCTCTACTGGGTTCATTGCATGGCAATAAAGACGTAAAAAGAAATAAGTTTTGAATTGTAACATTGACTCAAGGTAGCCTGCACATTTGTAACCTGCCTCTGTTTTGCCCTCTGCAGAAAATGTTTCAAAAAACTCTAGAAGTTCTTCAAAGTTTTTCAATATTCTCAAGATACTAGAAGCTCGCATAGTCCATCGAGTCGGGCAAAGGGGTCGTAGACCAGCTTGGTCGTTGGTGCTCTCACAGCGTATGCTTCTGAAAAGTCCCATCCTTTTGTTGGATTCCCTTGCGGTGTTTATTAAGTCCTTGGCTAAGGCCATAATATCCCTCATAGACGTAAGATGGCGGAGACTGTCTACAACTGCCAAGTTTAAACTGTGAGCAGTGCAGTGCACATAACGTGCTTTTGGTTGTATATCCAAAACTAACTTTTTTAGTCCTTTGAACTTACCTCTCATATTCGAGGCACCATCATAGCACTGTCCTCTTAAGTTATCCATTGACAAATCAAGACGAGCAAATACGTCTTTTAAAATACTAAACAGAGTTTGTGATTCAGTGTTGGGGGTCTCGTATAAGCCAATAAAGTCTTCGTTGATAATTAAGGAATCATTGACAGTACGAATACAAAATGACACTTGTTCGTGAATCGAAGAATCACTTGTTTCGTCAACCATAATAGAAAAATGTTCAGTCTTCTTGATTGAAGCCAATACTTTTCTCAACACAGACTTTCCTAGTAGATCAATGATCTCGTTTTGAATATCGTGGGACGTCCACTTATACCCCGAACGCCCTAACCAATCTTTTAACTCAGGTACGTCATTCTTTCGGAGTTCCAACAATTGAAAAAAATTTGAGTTTACATCTTCGTGCCCTCTAATTGCTAGGCCTTGTCGGCATAGAAATTGCACGGTAGTAAAATTTGTCTCAAGAGCTAAACGGCCTTTCTTCATATCACTATCTAACTGTTCATTCAATTGGGAGGCCACACTTCGGTTAGTGATGGCATTTAGTTTCAGAACACCTTCCTTATGCGTAAACGTATTTTCATGAAGACGGAATTTTTCCAAAGCCTTTTTCCAGTTAGAAAACCCTACGGAAATAAATGCATCTTCTTTTTTTGAAGAAAATTGTAATAGATTTTTAGCATCTGCCTCTTTGCAGGTTTTGCAAAAAACTTTTTCGGTAGATGCTTCATATTCTAGCCATGTATATTTGATCAACCAAGACTTCTGAAATGATCTTCCCTTACCGGATTGTCCAGGTTTTGGCTGTGAACAGTTCTCGCCTGAAGACGACGAAGCAATTGACGACACAATTATTGTCGGAGGTTGACTTGCAGTATCATCAAATTCCAAGCGCAACAAAACAAATTTTGGTAACAAATTTATCCATTGCAAACTTAATTCACAATACACTAAGAGACTAAAGTAAACGAATAAAATATAGTCATATAAAAGAGTCCACTAAACACTAAAGTCGGAACGCTAAACACGTCTGCAGCATGCACTGAACGAAACTATCCACACTGAATGACTGCTCCAGCAGGGTGGGCTATATATAGCCACGGCGTCGTAATGTCTCGAAGCGTCAAGGCGACGCGAGGTGGAGGGTTCCAGGCACTTCTGCTCCAGTCCTTTTGATGTCGCCGCGGCCGCAGCGCTGGCCCGCCAGACCTTACACGAAGGTTCGCGCACCGGGACAAATTCTAAGTGTGCCCGCAGCACCGTAAGACTATCATGATTCACACCACTCGTTTTCAGTTAACCTGCTTATTACCGTAATAATTATTTGTTTTAACTCATTACTGAATGTATTTTAAAAGGTAACTATTGTCAAACAAGGAAAATAAAAAATACCAACATAATTTTGTGATTTTACAAAGCATAATATAACTAATAATTTTCTTAAATTAACGAATTTTTGAGGGGGCTCGGGCCCCCTCAGGCCCCATGGAGTCGGCGCCACTGCGTGGGGCATATGGAGCTCCAAGCTCTGTGAGTAATCACCTGACTTATGGGACCGTACATCCCAACTTCTTTTGCCTCTACATTTTAGAGGCCGGAGTCACTTGTCAGTTTCCATCGGTAGTATGATATCTACGAAGCCCGCTGACGTTTTCCTTGAGTTCCACGCTATAGCGGCTTATGTACCGCCTATGCCTTGTCCTTGTATTGATATAGCCATATTTTATGCCTGTTCCAGACGTTAATGATGTCATGATTAATATTTCTAAGATCAAGATTTACATTGTTATTCGCATAACGAGTCCTGTAATTCATAATTAATACTTATAATTTCTTGCATAATCCCTTTCATGTGATCAAGTAAATATCATATTTATGGCTTTCAGTTTTGCCCTTCTGAACTAATTACGCTAAATTATGACATTTTACTGGGTTTTGTAAAGTGTGACCCTTGTCCGGATTTATCTTTTTCTCTGAATTTCTTATAAATTAAGTACTGATGTTAGTGATATCTTTTCTATTTACGTGTTGGATTTTGTAGTTATTTTTCTAGAGCAGCATAAAATATTAATTGTGCATACCATTCTTAACTCCGAGGCATCTGAGTGTCATAGTATTTCAGTTGTACCCTGCTTGTCCCAGTTATTGTGATTTCACATTCTTACTGCCTATCTTGCTGCAGCCTCGCAGGTTTAATTTATTCTGAAGTTTCCGATAAACCGTTATGATTTAGCATCTGTTAATAAATTGTGGCTTCTTCGAAGTTAAATTGGTGCACAGTTTAATATTAATTTAAATTGCATTTCAAAGCTTATAGCCATAGTTATCCTTCTGCTCTTTTCTGATATTCTTGCCTTGCTTGGTTATTTAATAAAATTTATATGCATGATTCCTGTTACTAATTTATGGCTTCTTCAGAATAAAGTTGGTGCACAGTTATATATTAATTTAAATTGGATGTCAAACCTTATAGTTAGAGATAGGAAATTTTCGCGATCGCGAATTTAACGATTTTTATTAAGAACTTTATTAGGAATGATAACTAGCTTCAACACACACAAAAGTACCCTGAAAAATGTTTTTTGTACTGGCAAATTGATGCGAATTTCGCACGACAGTGCGAATTTTGCATGGAAATGCTATTACGGAGCGAATTTTTACTTTAAAATGAGATTTTGGCAAGAATTTTTACTTTTTTGCGAGAAATAGGCCGAAAACGAAAATTACTGAACATTTACTGAACGCTAAAGTACCGTATTTATCTGAATATTACCCGCACTTTTTTTCCTAGAACAAGCCCAGCAAAATAAGCCTGCGGTTTAAAATCGCGTAACAGTCTGTTTAGGCAATAATGGTAAAAATGAGCACAATATAGCCGGTTGATCCATCGTAGCTGGTTCCCCACCAAGCACCACCCTATCGATTATCTCGAATCTCTAGTCCTATCGATATATTAATCGATTTATCATCGAAAATTTATCGATTTTACTCTAAGCATCGTGAAAGATGCGTAAAAATGCGTAAGCGAGTGATGTTTTGCGTATTTTGTCATTTTTGATAGCGGTATTACAGAATATGCATGTATTATGAGCTGCTCAGAAGTAAAAAAAATTCCGTAACGTATGGGAATGTGAATAAAGGCAATTTGGAACTGATGGTAACTGAAAGTGCAGTTATGAAAAATAGAAAAATCGTGCGAAATTCAACACTGAAAGTCATAAGAAGTACTGATTTCTGTTTTCTTTTTCATCAGTTTTATTTAATTATTTAATTATATTAAATAAAATTAGAACATCATAAGTCATAATTAAGTCAGCTGATACTTTGTTTTCCTTATTTCAGGCCAATTTCTGATAAGAAATGTGTTACTTTAATAGTATGAAAATTAGGCAGGTGCGGCTTAAATTCAGGGGCGGATAGATATGGTAACTTCATATTGTGTACAACCTCTTTGGACTTTTACCGCAAGACGTCACAATCGACCTTCAGTATGAAAAATAACTTTGTATTGTATTTTTACAAGCTCTTTGGATCTGTATCGTTTATTAGGATTCGATTAGTATTAGTATGACGTATTTAGTTCTCTTTGGAGTTTGGCGTCATTTTGGTTCCGTTTTATGATAAGACCTCACGTGATTGTCGTGATTGTTGCTGTGAAAATTGTCGAATAGTAAATTTAATATGGTCTTAAAATGCCAAATAACAAACTAAGTGTGAAGGATTCGACTTTCCAATATCAGAAAGATGGATTTTATTCCACTGAGCACATAAAAGGTATGCTTTCCCGTGAATTTGCTATAGCTTTGAAAGTACCGAAAAGTTCAATTGAAACCTCCGAATTTCACATTTCAAAGTACCGCTTTCTTCGGTTTGAAAACACCGAAAAATTCCAATCTCTACTTATAGTCATAATTAGCTTTCTGCTCTTTTCTTATATTTTTGCCTTTCTTGGTTATTTAGTAAAATTAACATACATCGCTGCTGTTAGTAAATTGTGGCTTCTTCAAAATTCAGTTAGTGCTCAGTTTAATATTTATTTAAATTGCATTTGAAAGCTTATAGTCAAAGTTAGCTTTCTGATCTTCTTTGCCTTGCCTGGTTATTTAATAAAATTTATATGCATGGCTGATATTAATAAATTGTGGCCTCTTCAAAGCTAAGTTAGTGCATTGTTTAACATTAATCTAAATTGCATTAAAAAGTTGATAGTTATAATTAAATTACCTCACATTTCTGCTATTTGACATTTTCGATTTTTACCATGGTTTTCTTACATTTATTCGCGGTTATTTGTTTAGGAGTTAGTTTAACTTATCTTGTTTATTTTCAAAATTTATTTAGTTATTTCTTAGCTAGATTTCGGTGGATTACTTACTTACATTGTTCAATTATTGAACTACTTAAGTAGACTGCATCTTTAAATTTAATTAACTTTTCTGAGTTTAGAGTCTTTCTAGAGAATTCTTCATATCAGAAAGTGTCCAACATGATACTGTTTACCTGAAGGTCTAATTATATGTAGGTATTTGTAGGCCATTATAGTACCAGACTTTCGCTCTCCCATTTCTAGTCAAGCTGTTTATGATTGATATTTTTCATGGTGATAGATGAAGCTAATCTTTCATATTTAATGGTCTTTATTGAATTTTTCCCTGGTGTTGGAATTCGAGTATCTATCCTCCGATCGCTCACTGGTGACATAAAGTCTCCTGGCTGTCCGCCCACCGTGTTTCCTAGTTACGTCCATTTTTTGTTTATGTTAGGTGTTGAAGATTTGTTGATCCTTTGTGGGTAATTTTTGGAATCAAGGTACTAGTCCCACTGTTTTACACATCCTCCGTGGCGCTACATCCCTGAAGGGACAAGCCTACCACCCGACCGCTGCGTCATCTACCACAAGCAGATGGCAGGATTGGGGCATGTGGTCAGCATGCCGACACCCACGGTCGTTAATGGGGTTTCCATGACCGGAGCCGCTACTTATCTATCAAGTAGCTCCTCAATTTGAATCACGAGGCTGAGTGCACTCCTACCAGACCTCTCTACCTCAGAAAACTCCGAGAAGGTACCGGGATCGAACCCGGGCCGACGGATCTGTAGTCAGCGACGCTAACCACAAGACTACGCCGGCGGTCTGTTGTACATATAGGTTGTCTTTATTAATTTAACTTATTAATTTTCTATTATATACCTAAAATCATTTTAACACCGTACCGAGGAGTGAATTTAGTTGTCTGGGAGATGTAGAAGAAATTTGTGAAGTCACTACAAGATTACACTAAAAACACGAAGATTCAGTACCGTATGGAAGGAGTATAGTTATTATGTCCGTAGTAAGAATAACGTATTATGTAGGTCTACATTCTATACTGGCATTGCATATTATAACTCGTAGTAAAATGCTATTTTTTACCTGCTTAGGCTTTTGTAGTTTTACTGAAAAATCGACCCATAAGATCTTTTAATTTTAACAATGCAGGGGTTTTCATCATGCACTTATGAAAATGCCGACATTACATATTTTAGTGTAGTTAATCTGAACTACTTACTGTATCTTCTATTGTGAGAATGATGAGGAGTTACGGTCATCAATCATTTCGTTTATTCTCTCATTGCTTTCAACAAAAGCTTGATCAAAACGGCGGTGACTGCATAACGACACTAAGAACCATAAAGGACAGTCAGTTTAACAACGTAGTTCACATTTTATGAGTTCAATCATCACCAGTATTTTTCCTTTACAATACGTATTTTTAAAGTTTATTTTCCATATCACGAATGTTGGTTTTTACTATAAATGTATCTGTATTTTTGAATTGCCCGCCACACCACCACCTGGTGTCAAAGCTAGGAGACACTGAGATTCTGAGAGCGCAGCGTGCTTCAAGTCGGCCGTGGTGAAGGTGAACTGGAAACCACGCCCTCCGTTGCATGGGTAGTCTGTTCAACTAAAATTGAGGATGCAAGCAGCAGTTTTCTCGCTTATCCCACGTCCCCATACCGACGCGAACAGACTACCCACGAAGCCGTCCCTCTTGTTCAGGCATTTTCTTTGCCAGTACCTCACACTGTGAGCTCGGAGAAACAGGTGGGCACGTTTGCACTTGAATACAGGGTTCAAAAGCACATATATTATCCATCACAGCCTTGATGTTAATACGTTGAACACTACAAATATAATTACACTGTAATTGTTCTTCTAATCCCAATTCATTTGCCAGTTTATACTCCGAAGAGAACGTGGATCATGACGTTTCATTCCTACAATGCACATTTTTTCATAGGTAATCATACGACATGGAACATATTAATCACTGCATATTAATGCCTTGAAGTATCCAGTAACGAGCTGAAGTTTATCAGATAAAATTGCATCTTTCCGACCCTCGCAAGCATATTAACTTATAAGATAAACAAGAGTCATTGATCGATTGCTAAAGATTATTAGTCAATACCAAGTCCGCATCGCATGAATGGAATATTCTGAATAATCTGATTAGGAGAATAATAATTACGATAAACATAGATAGATTCGCGGCGGAGAAGCAGGATCGAATTTATCTCATGAAACTCATAATCTTGAGTGGGATTTATTAAGAGTATTCCATGAATAAAATGTATCAGATTTTATAAATAATAACTGCATTCTTACCCTCATTGTTTAAATGAAGAATAAAAAATGTTGCCCGATACTAATCTGATAAGTATCTTGTTTGGCGAATATTTCAATCCAGAAAGAACTTCTACTGCAGCTAGAAGAAAAGCAGCCATTCTATGATGATATCACCGACAAGTTTGCAGCCTTCAAGGGCTACCGGAGGATTGTTTGGGTATACAAGGCATAGGTGAATTCCGTTATTATCATAAGCATGTGACATTTTTTCTCTTCACCTAATTTTCCGGCCACGAACTGCCACTGTAAAATTGGAACATTCAGCTAATATTCTAGCTCTACCGATGTATACATTGGGGTGGCCATTTTAAAATGTGATAATAGTGAACAGACGTATATCGTTGGTGTTCGTGTAAAATGTCGTATGTTAACTACGAAGTTTTCAGGAAAGGGAAAAAACTGAAAGTAATAATAACACATTACCAATATTACCAGTAAATTATAATGAAAGAAAATATATTTTACTCACCAAAGTACTCACCAAAATATTTGAGTAATTGCTCCTAGCACATGGACTGAGATATGAGTTTGACATGAGACAAATTGCAGTAAATACTGAACGGGGAAAGAACTTGAGACATTTTGTAAATGTTGGATTACTGGGCTCCTATTGGTCAGAAACTTGCAATAATTGGCAGTTATATGCAACAACCAAATAATCCATGTTTAGAGGATGAAATAAATTTTTATATTTAACATATGACATTTTGCACGATGAGCCGTAATATGTACGGTCATATCAAATTTATATATGTTTCACTCTTACCTCCATTTTGTCTTATTAAAATTGTAGGTAAATGTAACATGTTTACTGGTTAAGCTTGTGATTTCCTGCTCTGTAGCGCTTCTCTTCCGATACTGGTATTAATTCGGCCGAAACCCTGTATGTGGCGTTGTGTTCACTTATGTAAAAAGGTCTTATGCTAATGAGAGGGAGGGGAAGCCGGTTTGTGCGCTATGCGTGTGCTATTTGCGAAGCTCAGTCTATTGCTGGAGTTCGAAGTGTCTAGTTGTTTTTTCTTTTGTGTTGTGTGGAGGCCTGTCATGGAGACATATTTCTCAGGTGTTTTCCTTTCATTGGATTTGTTCTGTAATTAACTGAAGCTCACCTGTGAATTTTCGGCCATCAAAATTTGTTAGTTTCAGTTTGTAATTTCGGGGTTTTATATAAGGGGAATTTTGTACTGCGTTTTTATAGTTATTTTCGGCTTGGAAATTTGCCTCCCAAAGTTTTCTAAATTAAATTCAAGGAGTAGGAGTTTGGTTCTATAGTTCAGCGGGGGAATAAAGATGAACTTTACAAAATTTAATGGTTTTCTCTCATTGCTTTGCCGTATGCTGTGTTGGCTTAGCCCCAACTAGATAATGACCGGTAGGTTCCGTGGATTATCAAAAGCATTGTAAAATTAAAATACGCAAGGTGGCACTAATTCAGTTCTGAATTAAAAAGAAAACAAGCCTAACCGAGTTTTAGACGACCTCGAGTTTGATCCCTGTAGTAATGGATATAACCAGATAAATAAACTATGGTCAGACCCTGTGGAGTACTTGAAAGTGCATGTAAATAAATTTTTAATCTGAAAATAAATAATTTGTGGAAATTTGTGAATTTTCTGAACGGGTATTCGGGCCCGTTGAGCTAAGATTTGTAAATAATTTATATGTACATATATGTATGTTGGGGTTCTTGTATATTAAATAAAGAGCCCAAGCGTCATTTTGAGTGTGACGGAAAACCACCGAATAAGTAAGATGTTCTAGATGCTTCAGAATGTTTTAAATTTTGCTTGAAATAATTGTTACCTGATTCAGAATAAATTGTATCTACAAAATTGAATTTATCTTGAATTATTATTAATTATTTTAATTTGATTAGTATCTGGTCCAGTTACCAGTGAAGTATTTTCAGAGTCGTCTCACTGTTTACTTAAGTACCTCTCTGACCTGCTTCCCCATTCCTTAATTTCCTTGGTTTATAGGAAGTTAAAAATCTGTGCTTCGGCACAAAGTACGTGTTACTGCAGAGCGTGGTTAGGTTAGTAACTAGGTTCTTGTAAATTTACCGGCTCTGCTTTTCTTATTAATTACTTTTGCTGCTTAAAATTTGCATTTGTAATTCTCTTCTCATTATATAGTACGGTAACTTAAATTTCCATGATTTGCTATTAGGTCTAGTTCCTGAGTGCTGGCTGGATAACATCTTTGTATGATACAAAATTTGTCGTTCTGCTTTTCAAATATTTTTGATGAAGTTCAGTTTAATTAGTTGAAAGAGCCTTAATGAGTCTGAGTAACTTGACCTTAAACTTCTGATTTGGTTGGATTCTGCTTGCCTAGACTGAAGTTTGACATTTTGGGGATTTCCGCATTATTGTTCATTTATTTAATTCAGTCTGATGTTGGGCTTGTTCAACTGAAATTTTACATGACAGTTAGTTAAAATAACTGGGCAGTGAATCTTTTCTATGCTAATAGACTTTGACGTATTCGATTACAGTAAACATATATTCTGGGTTGGATTTATTTCATTATAACCGTAATTTTTTTCCTTACATTGAGTTAAATAGTGATTTCAGGTTGCATTTATTCAATCTTAGTACTTTTTATAACATTTGCTAACAGTGAGATGAATTTAAATTTAATTTGAATTTATTGTGTTTTTATACTCTCTTGAAATATTACCTGGCAGTGATATAAAAACAAATTCCGGATTGGATTTATTTTGTCTTACCAGCTGTTGAAAATTTTGATGAAAGTAATTTAAACATAAATTCCTTGTTGGATTTATTCTATCCGAACAGTTTGAAACATTTGATGATAGTGAGCTAAAAATAAATTCAGGGTTGTATTGTTCTATCTGAACAAGTTTTGGAAAAATTTGATGATCGTGATTTGAAAATAAATTCCATGTTAGATTTATTCTATCTTTAAAATTCCGGGTTGGATTTATTCTGTCTTAAAAAACTTTCAATCTTTGGTAATAGAAAAAAGTCAGATTTGAATTATTTATCTGAATAGCTTTTGTAAGATTTGATAAGGAGTTCAAAAATAAATTTCCGGGTTGAATTTATTCTATCCTAACCAGCATTTGGAGCATGTGAGATAAATTTAAATTGTCAAGTGATGACAGTTAGTTAATAGTAAATACCGTACTATATTTATACTATCTTTATAGTCTTTGAAATCTGTTGTGATAGTTAAACTTCGTGTTGGATATATACTATCCTGATAGTCTTTGAATTTTTTTGTAATAGTTAAACTAAATTTGGAATTGAATTTATTCTATGCTAATAGCCTTCCGGGTTAGATTTTATCTTTTCGGTGCGCAGTATTAGAGTTCGCTATGAGCAATAGAACTTATGTCCCAAATGAATTTCTTTTGAAGGCAGATTTGGTTTACGAACTGTTGGTTCGGGGAGTGAAAATTGATCCAGATGACCCAGTTTATAATTTGTCTAAATTATTGAAAGATAATATAGCTTCGCCTGTAGATCCGGCGAATTTAAAGAATTTTAAGCCTCAGACTGAAATTCCAGCGCTTATCGCAAAAAACGAAGAAGTTTTGCCGTGAGCTAGGAGAGGAAGGGGGGTTTTCCCCAAAGCAAGTGAAACGACTTCAACCTAAGTTGGACTACATTCTGAATAGGATAACTGACTTATTACAGTTAGAGATGTCCGCTGATTTTTCAAAATCTTTACTGTCACTTCGTCAAGAAATTTGTCAGGAAAAAGAAAAAATTAAACCGCAATCAGGAGAAAGTTTAATTAGTGGGTTGTACACCAGCCAGTCCGTGGTTCCTCCTGCTATTGGTACGGGTTCCTCAAATCCATTTGTTGGTAGTGGGCGGTTAGTTAGCCTTAATTCTGAACAGTCTCCAGCACCAGTTGTAGGTGATTCTGAATTTAATCCAATTCAAGATTTTCGTAAATTACCACGTCCTCTCGGCAAATTACTAGATGAATTGGAGCGATTTAGTGACCATTCATTGGACGCAATTGTAAAGATTTTGCTATTCATCATAGAGCTTAGAACTCAGGTGGAAATCTTTGCTCTCAGTCAGACACAGGTTTTGACCCTAAGCTTTGCCAGATTAAAAGGGAGTTTGAAAGGCTGTGAGGGACAATATGAATTTGTGCTAGTTGTATGACGTTCTATTAAATTTCCATTTTCCACCTCGGGCTAGATCTGGCTTGGTGAATAAATTCTATTACAGGGTTCAAAGAGAAAGTGAGAGTTTGTGAAAGACATTCGGGGTTATGCAGCCGTTTTCCGCCTGGTTGAGTCCGAAGCTCAAGTAGTTGAAAATATATTGGATGGTATACCACGTACAAGGAGCATGATAGTTTTTTAAAAAAGACCGAGTAATTTTTTGGAACTAGATTCCTTGTTTGCGAAATTGAATTCAGTCGCGTTTTCTGATTCTAAGGTCGGAAAACACTCGTTCTAATTTTCCTTTTCAGTCGGAACATCTTGCCGCTAGAGAACCTGTTAGGCAGCCAGTTAATGCCACTGAACGCACATCCTGTTTCTACTGTCGTAGAATTGGGAATATTTTGCGAGATTTTCCTCAGAGACCACCTCGTGGGGGACAACAGAATGGGTCTTCTGGCAGGCGCCCATGACATTTGGCCGAAAAGTCTGTCATTCTACTGGTGAGGAGGACAGAGCCCGTGTGAAAGGTTTTTCGGGAAAATCGTTACCCTATATTCGCACTGAGTGTGGTGATTTGGATGTAATGGCTTTGATCGATAGTGGTTCAACAATTAACATTATGTCAGACTTTATTTATCACAATTTGGGAAAGAATCATAAACGTATGCCGCTACAAAAGACTAACATTTCTTGCTTTGTTGCTAATTCCTCGCCTATGAAATTTTTGGGGTGAGCCGTAATTAGAATCAAGATTGCTGGCTTTTCCTGGAAAAAAAGTTTTGGATTGCTCCTTATTTGTCTGTAAGATTAATTTTGGGGGTGCCCTTTAGCGAATTTTCTGGTTTAATTTTGGATTTTAGCAAGGAACATGTATACTTCAAATTCTCACCTGAGGTTAAAATTCCTTTTATTAAGGATCCATTTTCTGGCGGGGTTGTGTCTTGCAAAAAGAAGGAAATTATTTTGTCGACTGGTGCCGAAACTTTTTCGGGAACTGATCTTGGCCCACAAGGGATTTGTTTAGCGCACTTGTCACAGGAACAAAAATAGATTTTGAGCGGTATTATAGAACTTTATCCTGAGGTATTGACATCTAAATTGGGTCTTACACAATTGCTCGAGTATGAAATTGAATTATTGGACCAGGTTCCAGTTCGTCGGCCGCCGTATAGATTGTCTCCTCCTAAGTTCAAAATTATGAGGCAAGTAGTCAAGGAAATGTTGGATGATGGCGTCATTACTACATCTTGTTCAAATTATAGCAGTCCCATTTTCTTAGTTGAGAAGGGGGAAGGGAAGTTTAGACCCATCGTGGATTATAGGTATTTAAATTCTAAGATCAAAATTGATTCAGTTCCTTTGCCCGATATACACCCATCCTTCAGCTGGTTTGGGAAGGCTAATTACTTTAACGCGTTCGACTTGAATCAAGCCTATTATCAAATTCCTTTAACGAAGGAGTCTCGAAGGCTTACTGCCTTTAGTACCGATTGGGATCTGAACGAATTTACCAGGGTACCATTTGGACTAGCTACTGGCGCTCAGGTGCTGACGAGGTTATTAGATCAAACTTTTTCAAATGTAAAGTTTGACTTCGTTTTTCATTATTTGGACGAACTGGTCGTTTATTCTAACACCTTTGAAGAGCATATCGATCATATTTGTATTGTACTTAACCGTCTGAAGGACGCAGGGTTGACAGTTAATCCAGCTAAGGTTACCCTAGCTTCTTCTCGTTTGTCCTTAGGTCATGTAATATCTCCAGATGGCATTACATAGATCCTGATTGCACGAAATCCATTAGAATGAATGAATGAATGAATGATTTATTCTTGTATCTGGCGTTGTACAAAAGATCACCCCTGGTGTTACAGAAAGTTTTTTCACCAAAGGGCGTCTGCATACATAAAAAAAACACATATATCTAAAATCAATACATCTACAATCAATACTACTACTAATAAATGTTTACCTTTTGAAAGTATATCCCCTTACCATTTCTAACCAATTTCTCTTAAGCAACTAATTTGATTTTCCCATTTTATTTTAACTATGTACAAAATATTTCCCAGTTCCTTTAGTGTTTTGGTGTTTTTTGTTACAGATAATTTCTTATATGCCACTTCTTTATTTAATTTTAACATTTTTTTATTTAAAAACTTATGTCGTAACGTTTCAGTTTCGGGACAACTTAAAATTATATGTTCTGCATCTTCATTACTAAGACATAATGGGCAACGGCCTTTCTCAAAATTTCTTCTTGCCCCTCTAAGCTTCCATATCCCTAATCTCCACCATGCTAGCCCAGCTTTTTGTTTCTTCGAGCAATCATTCACATAATTTTCCATACCCCACATTTCCTTCATTTTGATGTAAAATACTAAAGATTTCTTTTCCCTCATTACGGCAAAATGGTTCTGCCTTTGTATATCATTACATCTTTTAATAACTATTTTTGAAATCACATTGATGTTTTTCTCCTTGTTCAATACTGAATTCCATATCCACTTTAATCCTATCTCATCTAATGTTTTCCTAATGTACTGTATTCTGTTTCGATTGCCATTATCACTCACTTGGGCTTGGAAGCAGATTTTCACTATATCTTCATTGTCTTTTTCCCAGATGTATCTGTAATACCTTAAAATTTTGCTTAAAATGACCCCCATACTACTGTCATATCCTAATTCATATCGAGCTGCTTCATTTGATGAGTATCTTGGTACCTGCAATATTTGTTTGCAGAACCTGGCTCTCATCATATCCATATATTTCCAAGAATTAATTTCCCCCCACACTTCACTTCCATATAACATTTTTGATTCAACTATTGCTTTATATAACCTGTTTAACATTTTGAATCTGATTTCGGGTAGTTTGGTTGAGCAATTGTATATAGCATTCATAGCTACTTTGCCATTGTTCCATGCAGCCTTGTTTTGAAGTTCCCAAGATCCCTTATTATTAAAAATTATTCCTAAATATTTTATACAATTTACACACTTTATAGCTTTATTATCTATGCTCCATTTTTCCCACTTACTTAGTTTATTGCCATTTTTGCAGACTAGAATATTGGTTTTGTCAATGTTAATTTTTAGACTCCAGTCGTTACAAAATTTATTGACTGCATCAATACTTCTTTGTAAACCTATGGGTGTAATTGCCGTTAATACTAAGTCATCTGCAAATTTTATTCCTGGAATAAATACGTTCATAACTGTTGGTAGGTGATTGCTAGTTGTTTCTACCTCGTCAAAAATGTCGTTTATGAATATATTGAACAACTGGGGGCTAAGGTTGCACCCTTGCCTGACACCCGTTCTTTGGTTAATCATCCTCGTATTGCTACCGTATTGGTTAATTCTTACACAAAATTCTATATTATCATACAATGCAGCTATATTGTTTGTAAACATGTCACTTAAACCTATTTTTCTAAGTTTATACCACAATTGATCCCTATTAACTGTGTCAAATGCTTTTTGTAAATCAATAAAGCACCAATAAATTTTCCCCCTTTTTTTACTAAGGTATTTATCTGTCACAGCTTGCAAAATAAATAAATTGTCAACAGTTCTCTTGTTTTTCCTAAACCCGCTTTGCCATTGGGATATTAAGTTATGTGCTTCTAGCCATTCGGTTAACCTATTTGCTAAAATTCCCGTGTATAATTTAGATACTGCTGTCAACAGGCTTATGCCTCTGTAATTGCTGGGGTTTTGAGTATCACCTTTATTCTTGTATATAGGCACTACAATAGCTTTTTTCCATGATTCTGGTATTTGATTCGTCATTTTAATTTTGTTAAAGAATTTAGTTAATATCTCTAGCCATCTCTGATTTTCACACATTTTTTTCCATACCTGTGTTTGAATTCCATCCATGCCCGGTGATTTCCTGGCCCTAGCTTTTTTGATTATCCTACTAACTTCGTATTTGTTAATCTCGTTGTCTAATCCTTCAATATAATTCATACATGGATATACATGTATATTATGATATGTGGGCCTACTTGCTTCTCTAAGCTGAAATAATTCGGAAAAATGATTGACCCATGACTCTTCGTTTATAGTTAAATTCCTAGTAGTATTATATTTCAACCTCTTAAGATAATTCCATATTTCTGATGTGCTATTGCTAGTTAACCAGTTATTTATTTTCGCACTCTCTTTGTTATGAAAAAGTTCCTTTTTCACTATTAGTAATTTTTTATACTGATTTTTCATATCCATGTAACACGTTTTTTCAGGACTCTCACTAGATCTACCTTTTGTCTTGCACCACCTCTTATAAGCTAATCTTAATTGTGATCTCATATTTTTGCATTCTAAATCATACCATGAGATATTCCGTGAGGGGCCTGTATGTTTGCTTACCTTCACCACACTACACCTTTCTATGGCTCTATAAAGCAACTGTGCAGCACCGTCAGTATTGCCTTGATCTAAGAAATATTGTATTCCTATTTCTAACAACTCAGAACTACTATCATTCAGGATTGACTTAAAGCAATCACTGTTCTCTTCGGTCCACACATAAGTTCTTCTCGTATTTACTATGCAATATTTATCCTCACTCACTGAGGAGGGTCTGAGAGGGTCCTCCTCGTTGCCTATGTCCAAGTCTAACTCGGCCGATAATATCATATGAGGACTGTAAACCACCTCAGATATTCCGAAATCTTTTATCTTATCCCCTAAAAAATGTGATACTAATATATAATCAACTATGCTCGCACCCTGCTCATTTGCGAATGTAAAATTACCATAAATATCTGATCCGTAATTGCCATTTAAAAAGATTAATCCGTTCTCTGCACAAAAATCTATCAATTTTATCCCTTCATCATTTATTACCATGTCCTTACTCATTCTGGTCGGGAAATCACGGTTTATACCGTTGGGGTCAATGTTAACTTCAGGGCTGAAAGTAGTTGGATCTTGCTTACCTGTTCTACTGTTAAAATCCCCAGTTATGCACACATAATTTGCTTTATAAATTGTCCTCATATCATCTAGCTCCTTATTTAATTTATCGTAAAATTTATTGTTAAAATACGGTGAACCCTTAGGGTGGTGATAAGTAACACCTAATAATAACTCCATTTCCCCTTTATTATTCTTTAGTCCTACCCATAAGCTTTCTTCGTTCGTGCTATCTATTTTTTCTATATTTTTCATTAAGTCGTTCCTAATTATAATCATTAGTCCCCCTGGATGTCGCCCAAATTTACTTTTCTTGTCTTTATTTTGAGCTATACATTCATATCCCTTTATCTTAATCGATTCGTTCTGTTTCAACCATGTCTCGACCACGCAAAAAAAGTGATAATTCTTTATTATATTCTGAAGTTCCCCATTTTTTAGACTATTCCGTATCCCTTCGACATTGAGGAGACCGATGCTCAAACCCTTCTCTTGGCACTGATCCTATTTTTTAAAGAACTTGGGCTGTGGGGTTGCCCAATTTCTGAGATTATAAGCTTGTTTGCTAGCCCTACTATTAGTCTTGTCCAGTTGTATTAAACTTCCCTGGGGCGATGAAATTATCTCGTCATCACTTACAGTCCGTCTCGAAGCTATGTCAGCGGTAATCCTTCCATCGATGGCACACGCACCGAGTTGTTGACACTGACTGTTTACGTCAACCATTTCCGGTGCTGGGGTGTCTATGACCTGCGGGCGAGCATGTGTTGTGCGCGATAGCTTTATCGTTTTCTCCGGCTGAGTTGTATCGCCGGGCACGTTTTCTTTATCTACTGCTGGACTTCTGTTTAACGGTTCTAATGTAATGTTATTCTTGCAAAAATGCAAGTCGTAAAGTCTTTGTTCAACCCGCAGCTTGTCTTTTACTAGAACCGCGAACTTTCCCTCACTTCTTGCTTTTCTTAAAAATGGCAATAATTCTCTACGTGTTCTTCTTTCTTCATAACTATAATCATGGTCGAGTCTAAATCTTCTTCCTTTCAACATAGGGGCCCTACTCATCACTTGGTCCTTCGTTATACCACTCACGAACTTCACTAAAATCGGTCGATTTCTTCCCTTGCCCAGGCGGTATACATTTTCGATGTGTAGCTCAGTTAAGTTCATGTTTAATTCCGTCTTTATAAATTCAGTTACACGAGCACAGGTATCCACTCTTCGCTCCCTATTTCTCTCTTCCATCCCGAAGATGACGATATTCCTTAGCCTCGACTCTTTTTCTAGTTTTTGAGTTGTCCACTTCAATTCTTTTAAGGTGTCAATGTCTTTTTTCATGTCTTCGTATTTCTCTTGAAGGTTATTCCACATACCTTGTGTATAGTCCATCTTCTTATTTAACTCTTCTAATTTCTTGTTTATTTTTTCGTCCATTTTCTTGAGCAAGTCCGTCACTGTTGTAGGGTTGTCACTGCTTTCACTATTGTTTCCTGGGGGGCCCGGGTTCATTTCGACACCTCCTATTACCAATAATGCCACCATAATGATACCAAAAAACCATACGCATTTTGATAAATACTGTACTTGTTCGTTATTATTATTTTTTATTTTACTCCTTCCGAACGTCCCTATACGCGCGCGGTATGTTTCGAGGTCAATGCCCATTTTCCACTTTCTGCTAGCTCCGCGCGAACGCGTGTTTCCTCATCAATAGCTGATACAAGACTGGAAATCCATTAGGGAATACGCTCCTCCAACAGATGTAAAAGGAGTTGCTAGGTTTATGGGAATGGTCAGTTTTTCCATCGGTTTATTCCAAATGCTCTTCGGAAGACGTTTCTCTGGGGGCCTGAACAACAGAAGGCTTTTGAGCTGCTAAAGAAGATGGTCATGAACCCTCATGTTCTGAGCATACCAGACTTCTCTAAGATATTCATCCTTCAGACTGACGCATCCTCGGTGGCGTTAGGGGCCGTGTTATTACAGTGTTTTGGTGATGGGCATAAGCCAGTAGCTTATGCCTCTAGAACTCTAACGTCCCAAGAGAGAGCCTATTCTGCTTACGAGCTCGAAGCTTTGGCGGTCCTGTTTCCCGCTTTCCTGAAGACTTTGCCAAAGCTGTTGCTCTAATTGATGATGGATGCAGCCTCCGTTATGCCCCTGCAACCTTAGGCTCACCATTTACCACGGTGCAAGAGGGAAAATGGGGAATTAAGTGTGAATGTGTCATTAAATTTTAATCTTAAAAACGTATACAATTGCAGTAATTTTACTTCAAACACTAGGCCTACTACATAATTTTTATTTAAACTTAATTTTTAAAAATTTCTTTAAGTGATCGGGTTTTTTTGCCGGTCAGTGTATTTTTCGGTTGAGCTATACCTCGTTTTTATACTACCAAGGTACCAATCCCTAGCGGTGTCGATTGGGAGGCTGTCTGGGTCACCTTGGCAAGCCCGCGTGAGTTGAGCGCAGGGTTCGTGCGGGAAAAGTATTCTCTGTTGCTGTACTTTTTCTCCGATGCACACTCTTTTTCCCTGGCTAATGTTGCTCAGCATAGACCATGAATCAACGCAGGGCCGTGTTCCCTAAGTTGTGTGGACTTGCCCTCTATGAATAATAACCACAATGAGCCATTTTTACCTTAATTTTATTTATAAATCACTTCAGCTTATATATGCACGTATTTAATGTTCCAAGTTATATTTGTGTAGTCCATACACCACTTTCAATTATTCATTTACAGCTCTAACATACTAAGTTGTTTTGACTTTCGTGATGACTTGAAATATCGCTTTTAACAAAAGATTCTATCATAATCAGCCATTATGAATCCTGCAGCAAACTTTGTGCAGCAGGATTTGGACTCGATTCAGCAATGTAAAGTGATGCTGCAAACTAATGCATTTGAATTCATTATTGAATTTCTGTTGTGTATGGTGAAAAACTAATATTAATTGAATCAACTATTTTAAACATCGTATATGAAATGTTCCAAACTATTTTGCATTCTTGTCAGTAAATGAACTTCAGTGAAAATTATACCATAATTTAAAGAAGAATCATTCTAATCTGAGGAACTGGGGAAGCTTTTGCCCCTTTATCACCCCCATTCGCCACTGGGGCAAATCATTAGGACCTCTCTTGTTTAGTTTTAGAACTGTTGAAAATAACTTTTATTACACCTTATGATATATTGCTCAGGTAAAATTAATAAAAACCCTGACGGAAGAACACAATCATCTTTCCTGAATTTTATTTTATTACAGTACCAAACCATTAACCATTACAGAACATAAAACATACAATTTTATTTAAGTCTTATCTACTCAATCAAATCAATAGTTTCCAAAGGAAATTAACATTTTAACTTATTTTGATCAATATAGTGGATAAACTTGTTTAAGTTACTATAAAATTTATCAAAAATGTTTCATTGTCTGATACATTTTCCACTCCTTCTGCATATATACCCAATTTCCTATTTCTACTCTAGTCACTTTGAAAACTATATTACTAGTTCTGTCAAATTTAAGTGCTGACGATGCCAGTTTCTCTACAAGGTTTCATAATTCCAATAACCAATAATACGGAAATTTGAATCTGAGTTCAAGAACACCAATATACTTAGCCAAACATCACTGTATTGGAATTTAAAGTACCGGTATAGATAAGTCTGTACGAATTAACACTTTTCTAGGCATTTAACTTAACAACACTGTAACTTTGCTTAAACATTATATTCTGCACCCTCCAAAAAATATTCTATTGTAATCTTAATCAGTGCTTTTGAACAGTGTGGCAGTGTTGTGAACAAATCATTGCAATAAATTATGTACACAATATAGACATACATATTTATATTCATTATGCTTACTTGTTATCCATAATTCATTCAGTATTTAGTCTTTAACTTATATATATAGTAAAGGATGTGAGCATTACCATAATTTTTTGAGTGATTTCCACACTATCCTCCAAACTCTCACCCATACACTCTCAGTTTTATGATTATGTACTAAAGGATATTTTTTATTGGAAGTGATATTTATGGTGTTAGCAAACAAATAAGAAAGTTACATTTAAAATGCAATATAAAAGTCATAAAGCTAACTATTGCAAAATGCAGAGAGTAGATAATTATTCACAATGTAAATATATATATAAACTATTCTTATGCCTAATTTTTAAATAACTGGATGTTATTTAGGCATTTACATATAACCATTTAAAATTTACATAAATCGTTTTGCATAGAATAACTTTTATTTAAAGAAAAATTACACATCTTAAAAAGAATGTCTTATCTTTTTGACAAAGTCTAAGAAATGTTGTTTTAATATTTTATTGTCAAAATAATTTATTTTATTTTTATACACTGACTATGTTTATGCATGCAATGTACATGTTACGTACAAACAATAAACTTTGAAACTCTGGTGCTTGGAAAAAGCAAAATAATTTTGGAGGGGACGAGGATTGAATGGCAGTACATTCACTCTACTAATGTCATCAACTGAATTCAATAACATATCGAACTGCTTCCTTTCTTACAACAATTCACTTACAATTAGTTTCTCAAGTACTTTGCATTATACTGACCAATACTACAGAATATCCAATATTGTCACTAACTTTAGAAAACAATAAAATTATGTCTTGTTCATAAAGGCAGGTATTTAAAACTATGTTTTATAAATCTGTTCTGCTCTTTACAAATACTTAAGAATCCGGTTTTAAGTAAACAGTAACTCTCTTAAGTATAAGTACCCATTCTAAAATAAAACTTCAAATAGAACACCTCTTGCTTTATTTAAAATGTGCGCTTAGAATAAAGTAGGATACAATGACATGGACTTTATAATCCCCTTACTATCTGCCATAATTAATATAATTATTACTGAGGAAACGGAATAAACTATAAAGAGATGAGCGATAGTATGTACACTCAGAAAAGAGTATTTGAAGCGTTTTAGAAACAATAATGTTCTAAAATAATTAGTGGTAAGAAAAAATAACAAATATAAGCCTAAAAATAATAATAACTATGATAATAATCCAAATTAATCTTTTAGAACGAATCATATACAAAAAAAGGTAATTTTGAGATAACAGTAGGATGCATGAATTATGTTTTCCCAATGACAGTAAGTTCATACCTCCTATCTCTTATTTTATTTATTTATATTTAATAGATGATAGTGCCAAGTTTAATTTTTGGTTTTCTCCACTTAATTTACAAAATAGCTCCTGTTAACACAACACGTGTTGGATATTGGCATTCTACTTACAATTTACAATTATTTCAAGCATTTAGAATTAATACAATTCTACATTCTTAACATCTGTAACCCAGCTTTTTAAAGTGAAACTTATTGAGCCCACTGACATCTTAGGTACATATCATTTCTAGAGAGCACACTTGCAATAATCTCCACATAGTTTACACTCTTTATCATGTATCATGTATTTAGCCACATTAATCCTTTATGTAAAGCATGTAATTCAATTTATGAAAATGGAACTCTTATGCCATGACAAGTACATTTGCTGTTAAAGGTGTAGATCCAACTTGGTTAGATTATGACAATCCAATATAATCAACATTTTTTTAAAACACATGTACACAGTATGGTCTAGAGTTAAAAGCAGAAAATAAGTCTCTTTAACAGCACAGTGTAATATCATGATATGCTACAAGATCAATTTTTTATTTTATTTTTATTTATTTTTTAAAGGAACAATATATTCAAATCAAACAAGAGTATTTTGCTCTTTATGCCTGGCGAAGGTACCAAAACACTGACACCAACATTTTTTTCCCACATAAAATTTTAAATCAGTTTTGTTTGAAGTTTTCCAATTCTGTATTGGAAATTTTCATACAGTATACACTAGCAGATACAATAAATTGCTCAGTTTGCCTAATTGAAAACTGTTTTTGTTATTGCTATATTCAAAAGTTTCATGCAGTTAATGTGCTGTCAGATATTAAAATAAATCACTAAAATTAGCCTTTCTGACTCTGTTGTGAGACAATGAATCTTCCAATACATGCCCTAACAATCACTTTGAGAGTATCAACAGAGAATGAAAATAATGGGCTGATTGCTTAAAACAACACATTAGGAAAAAGAAGTTACAAACCATATTTCAATCCCTACATTAAGGGCCGATTGTATAAACATCACTGACTGGAGATCAATTATGATCCAAGTTCAGACTCGAGTCGTATTGTATAACACTGATCTAAGATCAAGTAATTGAAGTTCAATTTTGATCCTAATCGTATGTGAGCGTTTGGCAACATCTCAGAAACAGCTGAGTATCGCGAGAGCATTGTTATTCTATTTTCCTTCGTATTCAGACTGGGTGCTGTGCGAAAGGAAGGGAAAATATGATCAAAATTAAGCAGAAAAAGGATCGTTCCCCTAATTTTTCCAAGAAGGACAAGGATGTCCTGATTGAAATTGTCTTGGGAAAATATAAAGACATTATAGAATCCAGAAAAACGGATGCGATAACATCTGTGCAAGAGCCAAATGCATGGAAAAATGTTCTGGTAATTTCAGTTCTGGCAATATAAATCGGCTACTGACGTATAAATGCTTCATTTCAACAATTGTATAAAGCGGATATGTAAGATTAATAGAGTAATGCTTAAATCGTGAGTTTTTTGTTCATCTCTTACATTATGTTTGTCATTCATGGAAACCAGGTATTTCACTGAAATTTTCCCTATCGATTTTAAACTTAAAAGAGTCCACTGAAGTTTTTACCTGATGACTGCCTTATGTAAAATCTCAGCTCTGAAAGAGTTATAGGTCACATAAAAAAGAAAGCATTTGCTCTAGACAAGGTACGTAAAACACATGGGGAGCCTGACGAAATTAATAATTTTTATCATCACGAGATATATGAAAATTGGATTGAGTCGATGATAATAATAACGTAAGCATATTATAGAGTAATGGTGTAGAGTTATGTTACTGCATTATAAGGAGTCTAACATAGCCTATCTACAGGCAACTACGGTATAACTAGAAATGTATGAAGTTGTCTTTGTATATTTGCTTCATATTTATTGTAACCACACAAGTGGACCTAATATTATGTTTATAATGAGCTATCTTGTATCTCAAATAAGAAAACACCCCCTTGAACTGAGTTCGAGTTTAATCGGAGAAATTTCTTCAGTCAAAATTGATCCCAGTTCAGTATGAATTGATCTCAGATCAGCGTTTATACAACAGTAATTTTCGAGTTCAGTGTGAACTGAGATCAGCTTAGTCTCTCATCCGAGATCAAACTGTTTAAACGATCGGCCTTAAAAGATACTACAAAAACTTGACATTTTTCACTTTAAAGTTCTAGTGCCAGTGTCTGCATGGTTTACAAACATTCTTCTCTTATTCTAATTCTCTGCAAAAACATTTTTTACTTAAAACAAAATTCAAACGAGTACATAGGGTTGCTTCATGTTCAAACACTGCTATTCTCATTTTATATGTGAATCATCAAGAATAATGGTGGGTCTGAACCTTCAAGAAACTCACAGAATGTGATATGTTTTTTTTAATGTTGACTATTTTGTACTGATGTACAGTACAATTCTTTCTTCCTCACATTGGCGGAATGCATGTGAGGGGAAGGGCATTCAGAGGTGGGAGTTGTATCAAGTAAGAAATAATCATGAAGTATTGTATTTCCTAATATATATGATAAAAGTCATTCGGTAATGTCAACCATTAAGTAATGAAGTACGGTAAGTCAGTCAAAGCTACCGAGTCATGAACTAGTAAAATGTTCCCATTCATCTTGATTTTTATAAATTTATTATTGGATTTATTCCATATGCAGCACTCCTGGTGGCGAATTCATGAAACTCTGATGAGGTATATGAAGAAGTTCATAATTATAATAATTTTTTTTTTCCTCCATGCTTAAATCAGGCATATTTTGAAATTCGGTTCTTCTAATCATTGTAAGTGCAATTGTGATTTATAATAGATAATTAGATTTAATTCTATTTTAATTATTTCTAACATGTCACACTTTCTAAAAATGTGACAGTTTCTTCAAGAGGAAAATACAAATGTCATTTTTTTTTTTTTTAAAGTACATTGTGGGAACCCTAAGCTAGTTCAGTTGTGAGATGAATGTCCCATTTTCAGTCCCAGACAAACTAATATTATCAGGAATAATCCTCTACAGCTACAAGTCTAAAATCCCTTACACATATGGTACCTATCCATACAGCTGATTCACAACAATATATTTAAATTAGAACTAACGATATTATTGTAATGTAGGGTATCCATTCATCCTGCTTTAACCAGGACAATCCCTTTTTTTTAAATGTCCCACTCTCTTAAAAGTTTTATTGGGGATGCTTAAATATCCTGCTTTTTTGTGATTCTGAATGGCCAGTGTATTTTACGCTATGTTAATGGAAACTGCAACAGTGAAGGCCTTGCTTATTGTCAAAACACACTTGAATAGGATATTGTGGTGACTTTTATGACAAAGTATTAGAAGAAAATGCACTTCTTGATAATTTACATAAAAGTAAAAAGTTCAGTAACAATGAGGAATCTACTTCTGTGAAATAAATTATCTAAACAGAATAAATTATCTAAACCAGTCTGCAGAAGAAATTTAAGAAGTCATTTGGGATAATTTGTGAGCACAAGACAAAGGTAAATTTTAAATGTTCATTAAATTTTGTGGATGAAACTTTTGTCCCCTTTTTCCCTTAACTGTCCCAAGATTTTCCCATTTTTAACTGTCCCATATTTGTATAAACAATGTATGGACACCCTAGTGTAGTGCAACTCAGAGATACAAACATATTGGGAATGATAGCTTACAAATAAATCAGAATCAATGTGATATGAATTTCCTATTGGACAGAATGAAACAAATTAATTAAAGGACAAGGTATCAATGAAAATATTCAAAGAGATTTTCCTTAAAAAAGAATGAACTAGGAAGAATTAAAATGGAGCACAGATAACAGATAATTTTAAAAAAGTAAAATTGAGCACAGACCGAAGACAATTTGGTGTACAACAGGGCACAGAGCAAAGATAATACAAAAAAGTAAAATGTAACACAAACGAAAGATAACTTTTAAGTAAAAGAGTACATATCAAAGAAGATTTTAAAAGAGTAAAATGGTGCACAGATATAATAAACAAAGCCAAATGGAACACACACCGAAAACATTTTTAAAAAGTGAAAAGGAGTACTGGCCAAAGTGGAAGTTCTTATCAAAACGCTGTAGGTGTTGTAAAAAAAATTAATTATGAATAGCAATAAGTTTACATCAGTGTAACACTGTGGTAAACGGGATGCATTCGCTCCCCTTGCACAGTGGACCTGGGTTGGATTCCTGGTTGGGCAAGTTTCCTAGGTGTGGTTTTTCCTCACCTGTGAGACAAATGTCAGGAAACTTCAGGCCCTTGTTGTCCCCAAACATCATTTGGCCGTCACCTTCATCCCATCCAGTATGAGTGTGTGCGCAACTGGTGTGTCTCTTCATATTTGTTTGAGTTTTCTCAGATGTGGCCCCTGACAGTATAAAGAATTCTCTGGAAGTGGTAGATAAAATCAAGGATTTAGAATTATCAACTCAAGACAGGCTTGTATCTTTTGATGTTCAATCTTTATTCCCCAGCATACCTAAAGAAAACACATTGGGCTACTTACAAAACTGGCTAGAATCTATTAAGGTGGATAAGGAAAATACAAAAGAGTACATAAAGCTGACTGAAATTTGCATTGATCAAGCAGTCTTTACATTTGATGGAAAATTTTACAAACAGGAGGCCGGACTTGCCATGGGAAGCCCTCTATCACTTTTTTTGGCCAATCTGTTTAAGAGTTATTTTGAGACCAAAATAACAAAATCGTTCCCATATATTTTCAAACATTGGTTCCGATATGTAGACGATGTTTAATTGATGAAAGACGCATTGAAGATGCTTTGAAATTGTTGAACTTACAGGAACAGACCATTAATTTTACAGTAGAAACAGAAAGTAACATGAGTCTAAATTTTCTAGATCTCAAAATTAAGAGGAAAGGTCAAAAATTAGAATTTGGAATACACACACATACAGATAATTATATAAAAGCTGATGGCTACAACCCCAGACCACACAAACATGCCGTAATCAATAGTTTAACACACATATTGGTCAACCTTCCTTTATCGAAAGAGACACATGATGAGGAAGGAATATTCACAGATTCTGAAAACTGCAGAAAAGAATGGATTTAGAAAAAACTAGTAGACAAGAAAATAGAAAAATTCAAAAAACAGAAGCAGTTAAAAACAATAACTTTAGCATCAGAGAAAGAAAAAACAATATTCAAAAAATTCACATTTCATCCTTGGGTAACTCAAAAATTTCAGAAAATCTTTAAAGAATACAACATATCTTTGTCTGCATACAACAAATACAGCATTAAAAATTTAACTAATACTAATCATTTGGATAAAATACCCAAAGGAAAAAAGGCAGGTATCTACCAGATAAATTGTTCTAAGTGCAATGAAACATAAAAATATAGGTAAAGCAAAAAGAAATATACACACTAGACTGAAAGAACACCTAAGGAATATTAAATACTAGGAGGTCCCCGTGGCTTCGCCCATGATAATTCATTTAAAAGTTAAAAATTAAGAGTATAATAATTATTAAAGCATTATATTTATTAACACTTGCACGCGAATCATTCATAAACTAAGCCATTAATAATATTAATGAAACAGCTAAAATTCCGGCTTCAGAGAACATTCTACGATTAGAAAGCGCCCCCTGGGAAAACTATATCAGAATCGATTACGCAGTTCCAAAGAACCTGTGAACACATAATACGTATTGTTTCTCAACTGTTTATTGACATGAATATGATGTGAATTTTATTTGATCAATTCAGTGTAATTTTCAGAAATTATATAATGTTTCAAGGGTTTGTTTGGATTACTATTATCAGCAATATTTCAAGAGTTAAACCATCAATATTTTACTGCTGGTGCTCCCGGCTTCGCCCGCCATTATTCATTGACTCCAGGATTTTTAAGAAATTTACACGGGTAGATTATTAAAAATGTTTGTGGTTCAGAGCTATGAAAATTGTAAGTAAAAATAAAATTAGAATATTTATTCATTGTATTGTTATTCATTGTGTTCATTTCACTTAGGCCTTATATAATAAAGAAACGGTTTCCCTAATTTTGTAGTCGTCATGAAAGTTTACACTGCGAGAGACGAACATCGCCGAGTATACCCGATGTCTCACGAAGCGGGTGAGCTAGCAAGCACGCTATTTAGGGCCGTTGAATTGTATAAGAGTAGATTGTCAAATAGACAAATCAGCAGTGGCAGCTCATTGTTGGAATAAGAATCATCACATCCTTAAGAAAACCAACCTATTGAAATCAGTTAATAAACAAAAAGATCTGGAAGTGTGGGGAAAGATTTATATGAAAAAGTATGAAGATAAACTGATGAATTTTGAAATACCGCTAGAAGAAAACTTGATCAAGAAGTTTGTTAAACCAAAACCAGAAGGCACCACTGTTCTCAAAGCAGAAAATAGACAGTTGACAAGCAGTTGAAAATGTGGGCAAACCCCATGAAACGTATGTCCTGCAAAAATGTAAACAAAAGTGAAGCCTAAAGTGTTTAATAGTCAACAACTTAGTTAATAACACTAACATAGTTCTATAAGTAATAAGAATACACTAGTTATATACATATACAGTAGTTAATTGAGTCTATGTTACCTAAAATTAAAGTATTTTAGAAAATGTGTTACACTAGAAAAAGAAGTAACTAAACTTGGACCTATAATATACAAGAAACAATAAAAAGCAAATGTTTTATATCTAAAAAATAAGTGTTTTTTGAATAGATATTTGCTTAGCCTAGTTTCAAATGTTGACAGTGTACAACAGACCCTGATGCTGGAGGGAAGAAGATTCCAGGAACGTGCAGAAGTTACAGTAAAAGACCGGGAATATATGGATGTTCTATGGATAGGTATTGAAAGTAGAGAATCATGTTGTGATCTGGTATTTAGTGAGTGATTTGAAGATAAATACTGAATACGATTAGCCAGGTAATGGGGAGTTGAGGATTGGAGGATTTGAAAAAGAAGAGAAAGGGAGTACATAGATCGCCTTTCACAGATATGGAGCCAAGATAATCTTAGAAGGGACGGTGTGACATATTCATCTAGTTGGATATTACACTCAAAGCGAATGCATGCATTATGCGTGTGCTGCAACTTCAGGGCAAGGCTTTCACTAAGGTCACATAAAACAACCTCACAATAATCAAAATTAGGCATTATAAGTCTTTCATTTAGGGACTGGCAAATACTTTCTTGCACACTTGTGTTACCTGAGTGACCCATCATGGAAGAGCTGTAAGGGACTGACTTATTATTGATCATAACTTGCAGATTCATATTATAATCTAATTTTGAGAGTAATCTCAGATGATCTATAATAATGGCCTGAGTTTAATTTGAGACCAAATTTATTACACCAATTAGACACAGCATTGAGATTGTCATTTAGTTGAGTCAGAGCGTCATGTAATGTTTCGGGTCTAGTATGAATGTAAATCTGCAGATCATAGCATAGAGATGATATCTTTTGTATCGGAGTACTGTTGAAATGTTAACATATAAGGAAAATAGTAAAGGACCAAGAACTGATCCCTGGGGACTCCTCTCTTCACATGACACCAGGAAGATGACCTGCAAGGTGATCACGAAGATACAAATCAATCCAGATGCAGCTTTCAGACAACTGTATAGAACGGAGTTTGGAAATAAGTATGTCAATGTCTACAGAGTCGAACGCCTTGCTGAAATCTAGGAGAGTTAACACAGTTATTTCACTTTTGTCAATGGCTTCGCGTATGTCTTCAGTGACTTTAAGTAGTGCAGTTGCAGTGCTATGTCCACTTCTAAATACGGATTGATAAGGGTCAAGAATTTGGTACTCATTAAAGTAGTCAGTCATTTGTTTACGTACGATCCGTTCCAGTGCTTTTGAGACATTTTTAGGGATTGGTCGTACAATTGCTTGTTTCCATAGTTTGGGGTAAGTTATGTCATTAGAGAAGAATTGAAGATATAGGCCTATGTTATTGTCGGTAATATCATGTCGATAATTTTATGAATGAGCATTATGCTAATATTGTCACTTCCTTATGCTTTAGATTTGGTACGATTCAGGGCCTTCTTAACATCAATGGGAGTTACATACTTAAAGAATAGCTTTTCTCTAATTGGCATGTCAATATTGTGTAGTTCATACATCGTATCTCGTTTGCTCTGGTCATCAATCGTCACAGTCTGGAAAGATGTAAAATATTCATTAAGTTCGTCTGCGTGATTTGTGGTCACATCGCCATTTTACCTTGATTTACCTAATCCTATGGTTTTTAGGTTTTCCACAAGTCAGAAGTCCTAGGACTGTAGTCTATGAGATCGTGAGCATGTCATATTTTAGCATTCCTTATAGTGTGTGTAGTTCTATTTCTTAAATATTTATACGTTCTTAAGTTGTCTGCATTTTTATCACTTCTGTATTTTCGGTAAGCATTGTCTCGTTCGTTCATGAGCTTTCTAATGTAGTCATCCATGGGGCTGGGGGTCTAGTCATGCGTTTTGTTTTTATTGGTGAAATTTTGTCACACAGTTGGATTATCAACTTTTTCGTCTACAGTCCTTTGCTCCCATATTTCGTGCAGGGTAAAAGTAAAGCTTCTTTGTTTAAGTCAGCCTTGTTTACATTTTTCAGATCACGATAAGTAACAAGTCTTGGATTGATTTGGGGGCATTGTAAGGAATAAACAGCATAAATTAGGTCATGATGGGATAGTCCAGGTACAGGTATTTGTCCGTGAGTAAGTATTTTATCAGAATTAGTTGTAGCAATAATGTCGAGTAACATATCCGAAAAGTCAATGTAATGTGTAGGCTCTGGTGGAAGAATAGTCATATTACAGGAATGAAACATGTCTTGTAACTGGTTTGTGTTAGGAGAGCATGTAGCAAATATATTTGTCTCTGGTATAACAATGACATTCATTTTATTGTCTTCTCTTTCAAGGAGAGCTTGTTTTGTTAACATGGTGCTTGAATGTTAAGTTCTTTATAACAGCCAAATGTTATACAAAATTTTATGTTATTTTGAACTGTAGACATTAAAAAGAAAATAATTTCATTTTGCTTGTGCTTAGAACAGTAATTGAAAACGTTTTGGTTATTTAGTACTGTACTGAAATGTAGTGAATTCGGACCTTTGTGGTTGGCAACATTTCGTTGAAAGCCAAACGCTGTATGATAACTCATCAAAATAAAATTTTAAAATACAAAAGGAATGAATCATTACATTTTATTTTTACAGAAATCAATATCCCTTTTGAACTTTTGTAGGAAGCCTAAGAGGCAAGTAACGAACTAATACCAGAAAAAAATCAAGTTTTTTCTATAATAAGGAGCTAGAAAGGTTTGAGTAATGAAGAGAAAACAAGGCTGTGAGTAATGTTTTAAAAGAAACCGTTGTGTTGGCGTATGTTTGTGGTCAGGCAAAATTTGAATAGCAAAATAATGAATATAGATATATGATAATTGTAGAATTAGAGTAGGCCTAGTTAGTTTCTGCATGGATAAAATAAAGTGCATATTAATTTGTATGAAAGGTAAGAGAACGACAATAACATCTGGTGATATCCTCAATAATATTCTTTTCTTTACATCTCAGCCCATAAAATGGAAGTTTACATAAATGGAGAGAATTCTGTTAAAGAACGTTTATGACTCAAAATAACAAAAACGATTAATATTCAATCTCAATGATTTAAAATGATACAACTAAATATATATATTTTTTTTTACAGAAGTGATAAGTGTCAAGTTGGTTAAAATAGAGGCAAAATCAACCTCTATTACATGTAAGCTTAATATTTTTAGTTACCTATGCTTTGCAAGGGAAGCTCTACAAAAAAAAAAAAAAAAAAAATTCTACATCCAAGTCCCTTGTTCGGATCTCCAGGTAGGGACTACACTGAAGGAGTCTAAAAATCGTAGGAACGTGGTATGTTAGGAGCTTATATAGGTCTGAGGCTCTTAAATCGGTAACTAGAGAATTAGAGAAATACAGGTTAGATGTAGTAGCAGTACAGAAAGTTAGATGGGAGGGTGAAGGTTCAATGCAGACAGGCGTGTATACCTTTGTCTATGGGAAAGGTAATGATAACCATCAATTAGGGACCGGGTTCTTCATACATACGAGAATTAATTCAGCCAATAAGAAAGTAGAGTTAGGCTTTCTTATGTTATTCTAAGAGGACGGTGATGTGACATCATAGCTATGAATGTCCATGCACCAACAGAGGATAAACAAGATGATGACAAGGACAGTTTTTATGAGGAAATGGAACGAAAAATTTGATCAGTTTCTTGGAATACCCATGAAACTTGTGCTAGGAGATTTCAATGCAAAAGCAGGAAGGCAGGATATTCCCACGATAGGGAACAAAAGTCTCCATTTGCAAAGCAATGACAATTGGGTTAGACTAGTGAATTTTGCCACTGCTAAAAATTTAATCGTAAAGAGTACAAAATTCCCACATTGTGATATTCATAAATACACATGGACCTCGCCAGACGGAAAGACTCATAATCAAATCGACCATGTGCTAATAGATGCAAGGAAGCAGTCTAGTATAATCGAACCTCGAACTTTTAGGGGTGCTGACTGCTATTCAGATCACTATTTGGTAGTTGCGGCTGTTTGGGAGAAACTTTCATTAAACAAAGGAGCTAGGTAAAATTTTGATATAGAGAGATTCAATCTGAAAAAGCTAGGTGAAGACCAAAGTAGGAATGCTTACCAAGTCGAGATTTCCAATAGATTTGCAGTCCTAGAAAACACTGCCGAACAAGAAGCTAGGGATGATATGAATATCGATAAAACCTGGGTATGCATTAAAGACAATATTAAAGTAGCCGCAAAATAAAAATTAGGTCTGCTTGAACTGAAACCAAATAAACCGTGGTTCGATGATGAGTGTCTGAAATTAGTAAATGCAAGAAAGCAGGCAAACCTACAGTGGTTGCAGAATCCGAATGACCCCATGGTTGAAAATCTCAACAATGCTAAATGAGAGACCTTTAGAAACATTAGGACAAAGAAAAGAAACTATCTCAAAGACAAAGTAAATTAATTACAAGATATAGTAAAGACAAAAATGTTAGGGATCTCTACAAGGGAATAAACAAGTTCAAGAAAGGTTTTCAACCTAGAATAAACATAATTAAGGACAATGAAGGCACTATACTTGTGGCTCCAAATAATATTTTGAATAGGTGGCAAAATTTCTTTAATCAACTATTAAATTTACATGGAGATGTCCAAAGTGTAGAAAGTGAAATATTCACAGCAGAGCCATTGGATGGTGAACCAACTAACAGAAGTAGAAACAGCTATAGGTAAACTAAAAACACACAAATCTCCAGGCATTGACCAAATTCCAGCAGAATTAATTGAGGCAGGTGGGGATAGATTAAACTCAAAGATCCATAAGGTCATTTTTATGATTTGGAGAAAGGAGGAACCACCAAAGGAATGGAAAGAATCTATTATTATACCGATCCATAAAAAGGGAGATAGGGGCGAATGTACTAAATATCGAGGAATTTCTCTCTTATCAACATCATACAAAATTCTATGTAATGTACTACTGTCAAGATTAACCCCATATGCGAACGAAATCTTTGGAGATCACCAATGTGGATTTAGGCGAAATAGATCAACCATTCTTTATTTTGCAGCCCACCCTGTGCCTCAAAACACTTATTTCGAAGTAATACAGTTCTTAAAGAGTTATTTCTGATAATTAGACTTCGGATTTTAGGTAAAAACCTATGTTAATCCTTAAGTTATATATGGACGAAAACTTGTATATGCATCTTTCATAAGTGACTATGCCTAAAACTGATATTTTTATAGGACCTAAAACAGCCTATTTTTATGTTAGAGCCTATTATTGTCTTTTTTTCCCCTCTCAAGTTAAAAGTTAGTTTCCTTTTGTTATAAATTCTAGCATTTATTTTCAGTTCGTACTAAATTTTTAGCTCGGAATGTGCAGTGCATGACACATTTGTGACGTGGTTAAATGGTAAGGAATGTTTCGTCTTCAGCAGAAAAATTCCTAAGAAATTGTAGTGTTTTTCTCCCAACTCCCACACCCAGTAAAAAAAAAAAATAGTAGTTCTCTGAATCACTGAGGGATACAAGGGGTTGAATATGCTAGCGTGTGTATCTTCTGGGCGCAAGGATTATATTTTCAATGTTATGGTAGTAATACAGGCCCTAGTAATTGGTCTATATAATTCTGTGTACCATAGGCCTATATCTGAGTTTTATCATGATTACTGATTAATGGTGACTTCAATAAATATAATATTCTGCATTGCAATTGAGATATTACAGAAAATTGGTAACGTAAACGATTTTATAAGAGACTATTTTACAATTTTTAGAACCTATTTTCCAATTTTTAGAGCCTATTTTAGGTACCTAAAACAGCATTTTTAGTGACCTAAAAGTCCGAAGTCTACTGATAATCATCATAGTTTGATATAAACAACATAACGAGTTGAAAGGCTTTTGGACCATTAGGCATTAGAGTCAACCACAAATATTTTATTACATTGTATTTTGTAAAAATAATAATAATAATAATCTATGATTCATATGGAAGAAATTTTATATTTGTTATTTATTAAAATTAAAACTGTCATTAATTGTACTGATGCACAGTAAGTCTGTTCCTTTTGCAGTTGCTGATTTCTTGGCTTTTAGAATATGAGTGAAGCTTGATGCTGATAGTACAATACTGGAATAAATCATTTTTGTTGTTCAGTCAGTTTATATAAATAATGCACATTAAATTTACATCAATGTTTTTACTAAGAAAAAGGATTATGAATCCATAACAGCATTTGTTTTATTATGAGGCTCATAAAATTGACACTGATTAATGTGTTATTCAAGTGTCAAAAGACCATCAATGGAAAAATTACATCCTTATGTATCCAAAGCCTGGAATTGAGAGTTTCAAGAAGAAAAGAAATTAAGGAACATGACTGGAGTCACATATATGTTTTTTTTCATATATGGTACATTATCCAGAATCATTAGGCCCTAGTCTATTCATTTACACCAAAGTCGAACTGCATCCCACACTCAAAATTTACATGTAGAACAATAGTGATTAGGTAAACTATGGTCTCAATGTTTCTTTATAATCCCATTATTTATCCATAGGGAATGGCTGGCATTTTTCTGCTAAACATTTACTTGGCTATAATCTCAGCAGTTATAATATTTCTAAGAAACAAAATTAGAAATTCTATCTTGGTAGGGCCTATACGATGAATTAATTTTTTGAGAATTGATTTATAAACAAATATGCTTAATTTATTTTCTACAGAACTTTTATTTGTCAAGTACTCACTATTTTTCATCATTCTGGCAATCAAGGTAAAAGGTAAAGCGATCCCTGTATGGGCTATGGAGACCATACGATTTCCAGGAGGTTAAGGCTCCCAGATTGTGACTGAAGGTGGCAAGGTTGTCAGCCTATGCACCGGCTGTAATTTTACCCCCAGAAATACTCCTGGTACTCATATCCATTAGAGGCTGAGTCAACTCCAGGGCCACAGTGCCACCAAAATGACTAGGCTAATTGAAAAATCTCAACCTCATCGGGAATCGAACCCGTGACCTTCCAGTTTGTAGCACAGTGCCTTAACCACTACGTACCCCCTGGCAATAATATAGTTAAATTAATAGTACACTGGAATAACCCATACTCTAAACAGTTTTCAAGAGAAATTTAAGAATATACTAATTAATAGTCTCCAAGTATGAAATAAAAATCATTATAGTTGTTTTTGAGAAATTAAAAACGATTACAGCTATTATATTACTCTACTTGATAAACATGGCATGTCCTTACTATTACCAATCTGCTCCAATGCAATGTTCATGGCTTGTAAAACAAACATATTTTGTGTTCTAACATCTAGAACAGACCTGTCTAACTGGCTGCCCTTGAAAATTGTTATTGTGACCCGCAGAACAAAGAAAGAAGAAAACTATATAAATAATAATGTAGTATCAACTTGGAACAGTAAGCTTTACCATAGGCTTAAGTTGCAAATCTGTTAAGTTGAAATTTAGAAAAAAAAAAAAAATTTCAGCGTGTCAAGTGTCTTCAAATGAAATAGATGTGAATTATTTTTTATTTTGTGAAGATATCGAAATGATTATTCAATAATTTTCTTCAAGATCTCCTGATTTTGAAAACATCAGGAATAAGTTCTCTTCTTAACTAGTCCTTGAAAGTGAACATCGAGCATCAACTATCAAAGTTTCAACTTGAACTATGTGATTTTCAACTGATCCATTTCTTCAAAACCAGAACAGAAAATAAAATAACTTTTCAGAATTCTTTGAGCCGGAAGTTTCCCCACCTGAGAGATTTGGTCTTCAGATCGTGCCTATGTTAGGAAGCCTTTGTGAATGTGCATTTTCAAATGTGAAATTTATTTATATATATAAAAAAAATATATATTAAAAAAAAAGTAGATAAATAAGTAATGTCACTTGCCTAAGTGACTGTTCTCTGTTATACTTATTGAGATCAGTAACTACTAATTTCGCAAATCAGCTGAATTTAAAAAATTTGATGCGGCTATTAAGAAGACATGTCTAAATGAATTTGGACCCTAGTTCCTCTAAAGCTGGGAAAACTGATCTAAACATCAGTAAACCAGAAAACTGTGTTAACTCCAGTGCTTTTTTTTCTTTCTTTAAAAAAATCAGGGGTAGGCCTACTCTTGCTTGTGACTTGAAGGAACATTGCCAGAATTACCCATATATTTAGAATGAAAGTGGAATCACACACAACATGCATAAGGTTATACGACTTTAAATCCTCTGAGATGGAGTCAGTTCATACACATCAATTCTGCCTGTAAGCTGCAACACTTCCATACCCATGGAAGAGTCGAAACGTTGTGTTTTTTAACCTTTATCTACTGCTTTAGAAATATTTTTTATTAACTTTTTTATTCATATATATATATACACACACACATATATGAGCACATGAGAAACAATTACAGATTAGCCATGACACGTGCAGCAACATTAATGCAAATAAATGCAATTTGAATCCAAGAGGAAAAGGATACAATAAACTCGTGATCATGTTGAATCAGTAGCATTGGCAATGTAGCCATGGTTACCACAGTGGAACTGTAGTGCTCACTTATTTTCTCGATCGTAGCGAAGTTAGACCCCACATATCGAAAATCATGGTATAGATAACGAGGGTAACACTACAAATGGCTACTTAAATGCAAATGATGCATATTGTGTTTGTCATAAATTTCTTCAGATTAAAAATTATGGAAATTAATGATTTTTTCCTATATGAAACTGAAAAAATCTTTAAGGTACCCCCGCGTACCCTTAGATAAAAAGCACTGGTTAACTCTATTTATGCAAATTTTACAAACAAAAAATTACACCAGGAAGTATTGCATTTCTACCATAATTTTTTAATTACTGTAAGGTGGTAACAAGTAATTAATGAATATTCACATTATATTCATCATATTTTAAGGAAATAATTTTAATTAACCCTTTAAGCCAGACATTTAAATGCCACAGAGCCGTGTGTGGATTCACTCTAAGCCAGTATTTAAATGCCATATGCAGCTGTAACACAAATTTTGTCTTGTAAGTTGTAATTAGTGCTGTATAAATGTACAGGTTTTCAATTTTGTGGACCATCTTTGAAGCAGGGATCAATACAAAATCCTACTTAGCAGACTGGACACCAATATGCATCCCGTCTGCTTCCATTCTTTTATGCTTCTCGTGTTTCTTGCTTTTTCCTTGTGGGTGGTATTTTTTCTATGAAATGTCTCTCTGTGATGGGTTAAGGCTGACCTTGTTTGCGAGTGTTTACTGCAGTGTCTATTGGAAAAGGAAGTAATTATCTGGGGTGAGAAAAAATGGTCTACTGACAAACCAAGAATTTCTTCTGTATGGCTTGCTGTTTAAACTAAAACTAAACTAAACTAAACTAAACTCCGTGGCACTACATCTCTGGAGGAACTTGGCCCAGTGGCGGCTCGTGGCCGGAAAATTAGGTGAAGAGGAAAAAAAATGCCACATGCTTACGTTAATAACCGAACTCACCTAGGCCTATGTCTTGTATAGCAAATCAATCCTTCGATAGTCCTTTATGGCTGCAAATTTGTCGGTGATATCATCATAGGACGGCTGCATTTCTTCTAGCTGCAGTAAAGGTTCTTTCTGAATTGAAATATTCGCTAAACAAGATACTTGTCTGGCAACATTTTTGATCCTTCATTAAGTAGGCCTACGTCGTGATCTGACAGCTGGCACAATGATGATTTGATTTTAAACAATGCGGGTAAGAATATAGTTATTATTTATAAAATCTGATACATTTTATTCATGGAATACTCTTAATAAATCCCAATCGGGATTATGAGTTTCATTAGATAAATTCGATCCTGCTTTTCCGCCGCGAATCTATTGATGTTTATCGTAATTATTATTCTCCTAAATCAGATTATTCAGAATATTCCATTCATGCGATGCGGACTTGAAATTGACTAATAATCTTTAGCAATGCCTCGGATATCGACCAATGACTGTTGTTTATCTTATAAGTTAATATGCTTGCAAGGGTCGGAAAGATGCAATTTTATCTGATAAACTTCAGCTCGTTACTGGATACTTCAAGGCATTAATATGTCACATGTCGTATGATTGCCTATGAAAAAATATGCATTGTAGGAATGAAACGTCGTGATTCAACGTTGTCGTCCTATGGCGTCCTATCGGTGACGATCTCCGAAGATGGTTCAGTGTTGTGACACGTAACAGTGGGCTTTCATCACAGTACACAGTAGTCTTGGTATATGGTGACACACATTAAATAAATTAACTTCTAGTCTCATCCCTATGCCTCACTTTTGTGCTATAGAATCGAACGCCTATGATTTTTTTTCCGTTAATGATATTTAATTTTATGAGAAAGAATCCAAGCTCCTCTACCGTTCATACTTCAATGAAGTATATGGTTGTTTTTTTAACACCTTTTAAATAATTAATTGAAAATTGTTAAAAATAAAAATTCTAGCTCTTTAGCGTCTATGCAAATCGTGTGGAAAATTTAAACAAAATTGTTAGTTTTTTTTTTATAAAATCGTGAAGAATGAAAGTCTGTTCTAGCCTCGCCCAAAGATGTAAGACTTAAAAGCCTGAGTTTGTACAAACGATAGCTGGCTTATAACTACCCTTCAAAGTATAAGGATACCGTATAAAAGTAAGAAAAAGTCGTCAATCTCCCCAGAAGATATCTAATCCAAATACGTTTTATTTATACACGATGTTTAGTTCTCAAGCCACACAGACACGTTCCTGAAAATATTATTGGACAGAGGAGAATTCAAAACAGGTATTTATGTTAAAAACATTGATTTCGAACATTTATTACCTTTGGTACGGGTAGAGGAAGTGAAATTGGTGCTTTGTTATTAATGGAGCTAGCAGAAGAGGAGTAGGTATGAAACCCGCCACACACTGTCATAGTAGCAGCTTTCTGTGGTAACCGCGCGGCGCGTGCATCATGCAGCCGAAGAACGACACCTTCGTGGGTAGTCTGATCCCTTCAGCATGGACGTGGGATAAGCGAGAAAAATGCTGCTTGCAGCAACAGCTAGCATCATTTTTAGTGGACCAGACTACCCATGGAACAGGGGAAGTGAATCAAGGCTGCTTCGTGCTTCTTTGCAAGACTCGAGAGCTCTCTGGCGCCTCCTCCTTTAACATCACTCGTGGCGGGCAATACAAAATTACATAAATGCATTTATAGTAAAAACCAACATTCGAGATATGGGAAATAAACTTTAAAAATACGTATTGTAAAGGAAAAACACTGGTGAAGTGCTACTTCACCTACTTCACCTGAATAGCCGCCACTGACTTGGCCTACCACCCGACCGCTGCGTCATCTACTACAGGCAGATGGCAGGATTGGGGGGCATGTGGTCAGCATGGTCACGGCCGTTAGCGATGGTTTTCAAGACCAGAGCCGCTACTTCTCTATCAAGTAGCTCCTCAATTGGAATCACGAGGCTGAGTGCACCCCTACCAGACTACCAGACCTCCCTACCTCAGAAAAATCCGAGGAGGTATCGGGGATCAAACCTGGGTCGACGGATCTGTAGTCAGCGACGCTAACCACAAAACCATGCCGGCGGTCGGCTTGCTGTTTACCCCTTCTCAAATAAGTACAAATAAAAAATATTTCCACTCATGAAATGAGGATCTGGGTTCATCCGTGTGCAAACAGTGTCAAATTTTGTCACTGTATGACTGATGTATGTGCATTAAGAGACTGGCTTGCTCAATGCGTGTTAAATAGGCACACAGGACGGACACATGCACTGCATTCTTAGTATGTCAAACCAGCTCTATAGATGAGAGAGAAATACTTTATTCAAGTCATCTGCCTGGCAATCCAGGTGACCATACAGATCCAGAATAAACAAAGAAAAAGAATTATACATTACATAGTAACATGAACTGAATTGAAACGGAACATAAGAATTCTAAGTACCATATAAATGATTGTGCAATAAAAATAGCGAATCTTCTAAAACCCTAATACATATTTTAACAACAGTGTCTTTAGAAATATCGAGAGACTGAAGAAATGAATTAACAAAGGTGAAACTTGCACCGCGTGCTCCGAAAAGCAGACCCTTCACCTCCCATGCATTGACAGGTAAGTTATAGCTCTCACTAAGGTGAGGGATGCATGGTTGGTATATGGCCTCCTTTTCCGCACTCACACGCTTAGCTTGTTCTCTATCCTCTTCTAAGCGAACTGTAGGATCCAAAATTAACCCTCGTTTTACAGTTCTATTGATGGCTATTATGTCGGCTCTTCGATTACTGCCATCTTCCGCGATGCAATGCACCTCTTCATACACTTCCCAGTCTTTTTGTCGTCGAAGGGCTGTGGCAATCGCTGAACGGACACGGTGGTGGCGAGAATTTCTCAATAATTCACCCTTTTTACAACTACCCAATACATGGCCCAAGGTTTCTGGATTATTGCAACCTGTATGCCGGCAGAGTGATGTAGTTTGACTCCTTCCAGGTACAGACCTCACCGCAGAGATATTACAACACATCTTGATTGCATTAGTCCACTGTGAACAAGAGAGACCTTTTCTATTGGATATCCATGTGTTGGTATTGGGATTTTCACTATAGACTGAAACGCCTTTACCTTTGTGAGGGAGTCCACACCATTTTTCAAAAGATCTTTTTCTCATTTCATTTCTTAACCATCGGCCTGTCTTGGTTAGTGTTGTTTCGTCACACCTAATGCTGAAATGTGACAGTATGTCCTCCTTTTCTTTATCTAAATCTCTACAAAAGGGAAGGTGTTCATCATATATTTTACTAAGGCATTGAGCGATGTTGAATTGTTGAATGTGAGCTTCCCATTCGGCATTAACGAGTCCCAATCCCCTGAATTTCCTCGGAGAATAAATCATGTCATTTGGACAATCATTTGGCAAGCTAATAATCTCTTTTATGGTTGATCGTAAGAGTTTGTCAACATCTTCTAAGAACTTGGTTGGAATTTTATTTAATGGAGTACTTTGGATAGGGTATACAATACATGGCCAAATATACTGATTGATTATGTTCGCTTTTTGGTCTGGATTGAGAAGATTTGAATTTGACAGATATGATAAATTATCTTCCAAATCTTTAATTATTTTATTCTGATCAAAAACAATTTCATCATAAAATGTAACTCCTAGGTACTTTACGGTTTCATCACTTTTTAAACAATTTAGGTTGGCAGTTCCCAATTTAACAGTTGAATCTTGACTAAGTTTACCATTTTTAATATTAATCATTTTACATTTAGTTGAATTAAGACTGAATCCAATTTCGGTCAAATGGCTTGTTGCTAGATTCAGTAGTGACTGGGCAGATGTTTCATTCTTAGCGACTAGAACTATATCATCTGCAAATGCCAATGCTGATATATTTTTAGCAGAGTGATTTATCTTGAAGCCGTGGCTTTGCTCAATTTCATGATCTGTTAAATTTTTAATGGTATCATCTATGGCTAAGTTAAATAATGCGGGAGAAATAGGCGATCCTTGTGCAACTCCTTTTCTTAGTTCAATGCACGTCGTTTTGTTTTTATTACATTCTATTTGAATGTGATTTCCTTGAATTAGATCAGCAATTAACTCTCTTAGGTTATTTGGCATGCTAATATGCATTAAACACCTTTTAATATGATCGTGTCCCACATTGTCATAGGCCTTTGTAATATCAAGGAATATTACACTACAATCTTTCTTATTTATTTTGGCATCCTTAAGGCAACCATTAATGATAGATGTATTTAAGTGAGTACCAGGAAGGGAGATAAATCCTCTTTGATGTGCTGAAAATTCTAAATATGATCGTAATCTCAAGTCAATTGCTTTTTCAATTACACGTCGTATCACCGAAAAAATTGAGATCGGTCTCCAATTGGATAATTGCTCAGCATCACCGCCTTTAAATATTAGAATCGTCCTAGCCCTTTTAAATATCTCTGGGCATTTCTTAAGGCGTAGCATTGCATTGGCTATTAAACACAACATTTTGTTTGTATGCAGCTCTTTTAATGCCCTAATAAGAACATTGTCTGGGCCAGGTGAAGTGTCAACTTTTATTCTTTTCATAGCAGAATTAATTTCATCGAGAGTTATTTCTATATCCTCTTCAGAAATTGGATCAACCTCTTGCATGTTAGTCAAATTATTAGCTTCTCCAAATAGCTTTTGATAGTACTGAGTAATTGTGGAAGTTGATACTTTACACTTTACATGTAGATCATGAATACACCTTTTATTTTTTTGGATGTTGGTACTGCTCTGATGACCAATTTCAAATTTTCAGATAATCTCCACTTCCTTTAACTACTTCCATAAACCTTTGACATCTAGAAAGAAATGAAGATTGGACAGTATTTAAAGGATACGCTAACTCAAAATACATCCACTAAAGTAGTTCATCACTTTGAGTCTGCAACTCATATGCTTACAGAAAACAGAAGTTCTGGATGTAAGCTAATCGATTACTGAAATCTACTTCTATATTTTGTCATTGAAGAACCATTGTGGATTCAAAATCTATTTTTGCATGTAAATTTGTATTAATATGTCCAGTATCATTAAAAAGCAGGATAAGGATTTTCTACAATGTGTGGCTGCATGCTGGGCATGTCTGGTGAAATCAGGACATCTGATAACTCTATGCACAGTTTTCCCATCTAATGCGATTGTTAAGGCGTTACACTGTTCTCTAAATGAATGCTACATTATTCTACCAAATGGTGGATTTAGTTAATAGAGGTCATTAAGATCTGATTATCAGTAAAAACTGGAGTTAAATATTTATTTTTTCAGTTTGATACACAATAACTGTTTAAGATATCAATTTGCATAGATGAGTGGCAGTACTTTTACAACCATTTCCATTTTTATATAGAAATATGGAAGTAATATTAAATGATGGCTGGGATTATGTGCAAGTACACGTAAACATGAAAATGTGGACTGATTAGGTACAAGTATTTGTTCCTGTGTAGATCAACTATCCTGACCCATGGGAATACGAGTATTTTAAGCAGAGTAGAAAAGAGGGAAGACTTCCAGCTCATTACGTCAGAAAAGCAGCAGGATCTTAAAACAATAGTTTAGTAAAATTCCCTGTTTATTACTACAATCAAAGCGTATAACACTTGATAAATTTTGCTTAAGGCAGACCAGCACAAATAATAATCTGCACCATGGATAATAAACTTGTTTTTGTTCAACCATACTAGAATATGCTTATTACGTGTGATGTAATAGTATCGTAATGATATCAATAATGATACAGGTTTTCATGACGACATCGGTGTGGTATGGATTATTATCGAATACGGAATGAGACCTTGAAAGCATCAGCTGAAAAATGTGTTAAATAATAGCCTTATTTAAAATAAAATCAATTCTGTTCTATGTTATGTTAACATCATACTAAAATGAATTCATTTCATGTTGTCAAAATCCATTGGTTTCAAGAAAACAAGCAAAAGGAAGCTTCGATTCGACCGATGCCGTAAGCTGCCACCTTCGTAAGAAGACAAGAACTAAGTCAACCATCTTTATGTAAAGGTCATGGCGGGCTTGTTGCCATTTGAGTGAATCTAAAATCTCAAAATTTGAACAATATGGTTGAACAAAAACAGTCGTGTGCAACTTGCCTATAATGGTAATTAATATGAAAATTATGAAACAAGCAATGTGTCAGGAGCTGAATTTGTTTTATGAGTACACTGTTTTTACACCAATAGAATTTTGTTCACAAAACATCCAAAGTGTAATAATAATACCTCATGTGGAACTGAGAGTTTTGGAATTCACTGAAATTACTGTTTATTACTTTAGCAGTGCCACTCCCAAGGGTCTGTAAGGGTCAAACAACGGCCTAATCCCTAAGGGAACCAATAGTTAGAGAGGTATGCACCTCAATCTGATCTACCTACAGCATGTGTGTGTGGCAGTACTGCATAAGGTTTGAGGGTTAGTGTCAGTACTTCTTATAACCAAACTCATTCAAGTGATAAAGACATAAATTTCCAAGATTAAGATTTATGCAAAGGAGCTTAATTTTAAAAGGAGATTAGAATAGCCTACTGATAAAACTCATATCGATTTCCAAGTCTATTTGTTGAACGGTTTAGGTTATTTTTCTGGACACACATACACCCGCTTATTCATTTACTTATAAATTTGGTGATACACAACCAGCGATACTTAGTGGTAACCACCAAAATCTCAAATTACATTTTTTCTGAATATATGTTTATAACGTATATGACAAAGTAAAACAAAAGGAACAAAAGAAAGGGGATAAAGAACAAAGAAAAAAAAATTGGGGCTGAAAGTGTTTATCTGCGTCAAATGAGGCTCCAGATTTATTTTTAATGAGGTCAACGACTTGTTACTTAATCTACACAACCCATTAGATAAAATTAAAAACAAGTTTTAGGGTCTATATTACAACTTCCAGATAAACCTGTGGTACAATTTATCTGGCAGATTACACACTTATCCAAAGATTAGATTAGAAACATGCACTATAATTGCTCTTCAAATACAGTCTGAAAGAATATTCTCTAGTAATCTGAAGTCCTTTCAACCTAAGAATGGAAGCTAAATAAACAAAACCAGTATGTCTGTCTCACTCTTGCACATTACTCTTACGGCCTAACTGTGAGACTGGCTTTTGTCTACATTACACAGCACAAACTAACATCCAGAAAAAGTTTTAAAGCATCAAAACTATTGCCAACATTATGAACTGTTACAGCCCTCTTCCAGAGGGCAACCCCGTAATTACCATCCAGTATAAGAGAAAATATTTATCTTCCAATCAGGATAACTGGAAGTTAGAAAGTTTATCTAGCAATATTAGTACAGGCCCTTAGATATGACATTGGGCTGTCAAACAAAGGTTGAAAGTCTTGCCATAAGACTACCACTGACAGCTGTGATAGATATGAAGGGTAATGGGGAAAAACCCTGTCAGTTTTTCAAGGAAACGGAATAATGATGCCATCTAGTGGTTGCTGAAGTACCGGTATAATTTTCGAATAGTCTATCATCTTTTGTACAAAGTCAGACTTTTGTTTGTACAAAAGATGATAGGCTATTCGAAAAGTATACTTCAGCAACCACTAGATGGCATCATTATTCCGTTTCCTAGACAAACTGACTGACGGGGTTTTTCCCACAGCCCGGCAATCTGGGTCCCGGCGGTGAAGCCAAGCCTTGCGCTATGCCGCCATCTTGTCTCACCTGAAGACACCCACTGAACTACACGCAATTCAATGGGAAACTATCACGAGAACTTAGAATAAAGTCTATTTTCACAATTTTCTATTGGAAATTTTGTATCCACTAGTGAACACACTGAAACCACATTGAAAAAGCACGTCCTCTTGCTATTTTTCTCAAGTATTGGTTCCTATTACTTGCTAAAAATTAGGTTTTAGATGTGAAACTTCTTTAGTCGCGGTAGGATTAAATCGAGAGCTTGCGTTACGGACAAAATTGTCACGAAATTAGTGTTATGCTCAAAATCGTCGCGAAATTAGTTTGGTGTGACGGAACGGACTGCACAGAAAACAAGCAACTCAATAATTAGGCTTATCCAAAATTCAAAAAAAAATAAAAATTTAAAAAATTCAAATTAAAAAATCGAAAATCCAAAATTTTAAGTCTAAAAATCCGAAATTTAAAAATAAAAATAAATTAAAAATATAAAAACTTCAAAGATCCAAATTTTAAAAAATAATCCAAAGTAAAAAAATCCAAATATCCAAAATTAAAAAAAATCTTAAAATCCAAAAAAATAAAAAAACCAAAATTTAAAACATTCCAAATTTAAAATCAAGAGAAAAACATCAATACTATTAATAAACTACAGTATTGCTCAATTACAACACGCACAGTGAAATGACAGGCATAAATGAAATAAGGACATTATTTTATTAAGACTATATTTTAGATAACTTCCATTCCATTGATCAAAAGAATCAGTATATGGGTCATTCTTGAAATACGGGAAAATTTGGAGTGTCTAAAATCAAAATTTTTTAGTTTATATTTAAAATCTCAAAAAAATTGCTAAAATACTTCAGGGGTTTCTTGATAATAATAAGACACCAGCAGAGCTTAAATGTTTATATATATATTTTTTTAAAGCCATGTGAATGACATCCGTGTACATGTGGATGGCAGAAGGCCACATTAATGACTAACTTTGGCAACAATATGCTTTTTTTATGTGGTTTCATATTTTTCTCAGTTTACTTCAGTTTATTTTGCACCAAATTTGCAATTTTGTGTGCATACTCCGGAATCAATGCAATTTTAACTAGACTGTGTTTTTACGGTTGGGGGGGGGGGGGAATCAAGCAGAAATTCATTTAATCAGTTTTAAGATTTTAAGTACAGGCCACAGACACCACAAACACAATAGTATCCTACATTTATCATCTACATGACTTGAGAGTCATCCACGTACCCCTTTATGAGGAATGTGGATGAAACAAAAATTAGGCATGTGGATGACAAAAAAAAAGGAGTTTAAGTGGTCTCAGCAAGCCATTCCTAAACCTCTGTAGGCTTAACTTCAGTCAGGTACTTTGAATTGGTAGGTTTATCATAGTGCATAATCAAAATTAATTAATATTCACTTTTTGCCTATTTTCTAGAAGTCATGTTAATGACGGAGAATAAAAACGCTTTCCTTTGCTAATCCCAAACTGTTTGTAAGCAAGCAAAATTCAACCACAAGCTGCTCTGTTAGCTTCCTAACACTGTTGCCAGTTATACAACTTTCTCATTCCTGCAGAAAATTTTTCTATTCTTTTCAGCCATGTGGATGACCAAAAACCCTTGGGACATTCTTTATGTTCATTAGGTGAAATGACAATTTTATTTTCACACAATCATACTCATTGGCAGGAAAAAAGTCGAAAAGGAAGTAACATTTTGTTTTGTGGAAAAATGCAGTAGAATATACAAAACCGGGGTATGGGACAGGGCATGTGGATAACATTTAATTGAATTAAATTTGGTTTTGGAGTATCATAATTTAAAGTTAGTGACATTTCAAAGTGGTAGTTGTGGTATGGAAGTAGTAGAAAAAACTTTTATTTCAATTTTTTATAAAGTTGAATTTGAAGGGAAATATCACTCCGGAACGCACATTTTCCCGTATTTGAAGAATCACCCATACATGAACTATCTACTACATATCCTATGTCACAATATAGCAAGGTAGTGATATTTTAATAATTAATTAGTCATTTTAGTTAAATCAAATTTTTAAATATTGACAACACACAGTTTTACTGATTTGAATATATGTAACTTTTGTTAACTTGAGCTCTTTGTTCAAACATGAAAATATAATTAAAGTATTGATACTAACCCGGATTGGGTAATAGTTTTTATATCAAATCAAAATCATCATATAACTTAATCCTTGCTAAAATACTGACTAATAAACATACAAACAATTTCTCAATAGAAGTGAACTGGCATTCCTGATTATTTTTTCTCTTCTTCAGCTTTCACATGTGCCTAATCAAATTAGTGGTATACTAGGCGGAACTTATTAAGATCATTCAAGTAATACATAGATTTAAAAATATTACATAGTCCAAAGACAACACAGTTATACAGAAAAACACACACTACAAATTTCAATACATTAATATGAAAAATAATATGTTATGGGACACTTAAAATAAATATTCTGCCCTTATTAAGGGTGAAAATGGCAAAAACATTAATTTTTACTTTATTTTATATTCTTGTGTTTCGTCCATTTTGTAGTGATGTAATAACTTAATGATTCGTTTAGAGCATAGGCCTATAGGTTTTTTTCACTGACACTCACTACTGTGGTATGGCAATGTTAATTACCTTGTTGGAGCACTTTCAACCGTGTGGAGCGGCCATCTTCAGCAACTGACTCCCATGATGCCACTGTTGTGGCTAAGAAGACATTTTTGAATTACTGTGTCGTAGAGTGCATGTGATTTGAACTGTAATAATTACAATTATTGTTCGTTTAAGATGTTGGTGTTGTCTTGTGTGGTGTGTTTGTATATTTCATATTGTTCGAGTGTGTTGAGCATATGACCTTTGTGGTTAATGTGTAGGATATCCATGTCTGTATTGATGTCTGCGTATTTGTGGCCTGTGCTTATTATATGGTTTGCATAGTCAGAGTCTTTGAGAGCTCGTATGTGTTCTGTGTATCGTGTTTTGAAACTTCGGCCTGTATGTCCTATGTAGAACTTTGGACAGTCGTTGCATTTTAGTTTGTAGACTCCTGGATTACTGTATTTATTTCTGTGTTGTTTGTCTGTAGGTAAGTTAAATAACATTGCCATACCACAGTAGTGAGTGTCAGTGAAAAAAGCTATATGCTCTAAATGAATCATTAAGTTATTTTATGTATTATAAAAATATGAACTTTCCTCTTTAAAATGACATAATTATCTCATCTTTAGCTTGCTTATAAATATTTTAAAGCACTGGTTTGAGTCTCAATTTCAGTAAGTTAATTTTTTCCTTGTACTGGGGGGCATTTTTTCTAAACTATAAGAACCAGAGATTTATAACTTTCAGAACTTGTAAGAAATGCCACTTTACATTTTGTAACATGTAGTCATTTTATTAAAAGTGCAATCATAGAAAAATATGGCCTACCGGTACCAAACTGAAAAAAAAAATTAAAAATAAAAATCCTTCATTTAAAAGAATAATAACTTTAGGAAAACATAAGTACCGGTACACTAAAAATCCCAATGGTAAAAAGAAAAACATGCAAAAGCATCATACAGGAAAAAAATTATTGTTCTAGTTCTAATAGTTTAGGAAAAATGTTCAAGATTCCACTCAATATGCTCCCTAGTGCAAACAGTGTAAGAGAAAATGTTGCTTTCATATAACATTGCAGATATAGGACCTTCCGGGTGCCCTTAACATACTTTGACCAAGATATTAACTATTTTAAATAATAGAATAATATATGAACTTTGTCTTCATAACTCCAAAAAGTAAAAATATTTGTTGAAAAATTTAAAAAATCAAAGGAAAAGGTTTTTAAGTATCCTTGGTCTCCCCTATTCTAAATTTGAAATTGAAGGGCCTAGTTCCATAAAGGCGTAAGGCAGAAGGACATGGTTTCGAGAATTCTTGATGTTTTTAAACAATGTTACCACTCACAAGTAGCCTAGGTGGTTTAAAGTTTAATTTTATAACATATATTTTTGAAGGACAGGCTAAATTTACAATGTATTGGGATTTTTTTACAACTAGAGGTACCTAAACATGTCAAACAAAAACTGAAGTACTTTTACAGTAGCAAAATCTTTTTACTTTGTATCATATTATTTGTTTTTACTTTATTTTAGTAAAAACCTTTATTTTAGTATTTACTTTATTTTATTATTTAGTAAAAAGAGAAATTAACTTTATATCGGAAGCTGAACTTATGCGCGTGAAAGAAAATTTCCTAAAAAAAGTGCCAGTAATGTGTGGATGCAACAAGAGAACAATTCCAACATCTCTTGTGATGAAGTACGTGTTTATTTTCATTGTAATCTTAACTGTAAATGTGAGAACCTGAATCATTACACCGACCGTGGCTCTATTAGCGTAGATATTTCACCCGATCGCTCGGGAGTTGGAGCTGTGCCCGCCGCACCGCAGGAACCTGCGTCATTGGCCAACTCTTGCGTGGAACTCACTGTAGAATGAATGTGCAGTCTCACAGGTCTTTTCTTATAACTGAGCAGAGGTTTAAGGCACAAGTACAATATTTCACTGAGTATTTAAGAGATATGAGGAGAAGGCATAAATGTTAAAAACTCAAAATTAAAGATTTGTGCCTTACACCCTTATGGAACTAGCCCCTTCAATTGATAAACAGAATATTTACAAATGTTTGAAAATAGCCAGGCGATTGTAGACTGATCTGTGATCAATCTTATGTCTATTAGTTTCCCTAACTGCATGATTAATGCGAATTTTCAAATATGACAATGAAATTACTTGTATCAATCTATTAACATGAGTGTCCAATGGATTTAAGTCCAATACATGAGTATTTAATGAGGGAAACAAACCTAGTTCATTTGCTTCAGCTGCGACTTTGTAGGGTATGTTACTTTTCACAATTGAATTGATGCTTCTGCATAAATTCTCTCTAAAACATCTTTCACTTAATTTGCATACTCTAACCACATCATTTGAAGGAATAAATAACTTCCCATTACTTTTGAAAGAAATAAATGAATATGGACATTCTGTCTGTGTAATCGCTTTTTTGCAGTTGTCACACTTTAGAGAACTGACTACTTTCTTAACAACATAACCTGATATGTATTCAACAATACTGTCTGACAACAATGTTAATGTTGAATAAGATGGGCAATAATCATGATCAGAAATCTGAACTGGTGACTGAAGACATAAGGGATCATCCTCATTTTGTATAAATTGAGTGCTCTTCGCATCACGAGTACTACTTACATTAAGGATAGGTATACTATCTTGTGAAATGCAATTTCCTGTTTTTATGCATTTTAGTTCATTCCTGGTAATCAGTCGTTTGAAGGCTGATTTGAACTGCAAACATGTGGGATTAACGTTCCAACCTCCTCGTTGCCTTATGAGACCAAAAAATAGTTCTACATGATCCTGGCTTAATTTGTATGTCAGAAGGTATTCCATTTTTTTTGTTTTTACAAACATGTCATATAAATTCTGCACAGACAATAAGCACACTTTTAGGCCCACAAATCCAACCTTCCTATTACACGTTATAATCTTCTGTTCACATTCCTTATCAGTGTATAGGGAGTCAATGTATGCAATAGCATCACAAATGAATGGACTCCATAGATTTTCATTTTCCATTGCAAGTGGGGCTTTGAATGCTTTGCCAAACTTGCTGGATGAATTGAGTAAATCAAATATCTTGTCCATATATTTAAGGAACTTCACAGTTTCTTCACAACCTTCAAATTCTTGTAGCTTTAACACCACATTACAGAAATCCAGTGCCTCTGCTACTGATTTACTAAGTGTCTGAACTGCAGGTCTCACACGCATTTTATGTTTATGCCAGTTGATATGTTTCGAGGTTAATTTGTTTGCTAGACACAAACCCTCGGCACTTTGTAATTCGAATAGAGATTTCACATAAGACCAGCGAATTGCACCGTCTTTGCGATAAATTATTTGTTTCTCAGCTAAACAGTTGCGTACAAGTTTGATCATATGACAGGCATCAAGTAATACAGCAACTGATGCTCCTGACAGAGATGGGTGAAGAAAACTGGTTTTGAGATTATTTGCATCAGATAAATTAGCTCCCAAGTTGTTGGCCATACTTATATTGGAGCTGGCTCCATCAAATACAACTGCAGCTATGGTGACACCAATTTCATGCAATTTGTCGATGCAACTTGACATTAAAAATGCTCTTTCCTGACCTGAGAGTGAATCGATAAAAAAATAGCCACAAGGGATCTTCCAGGTATCATTTACTGCTGTACACATAATTACACAGGCCATTTTTGCCGTGGGTAAACTGTCATTATTAATTTCGGTACCAACATCTACATAACCTATAATTTTATTTCCAGTATATTCTACATGTTCCTTCAGGCACATATCATCAATAGAGAGGCATACTATAGGAACTTGAGCCTTCTCGTTGCTTTCTCTAACTTTACATGCAATTGCATTAAAAGCTTCAGTGCACAGACCTGGTTCACAATCAATTTTCATATACCAGGAACGTATTGTCCTTGTACTAGGCAATGAATTATTGAACTTCAACCGTACAAACTCATATGCTTTTGGTGAGAAATAGTGCAAGGTCAATGCAAATGATCTTAACAAAGGTTCATATGCCAAGCCGTGTTTACTTACTCTGGTTCCAGCACTCTGCGCTGCTCTGTCTAACAAGCAGCATACATCAGAAGGGAGTGAATTTTTTAATATTTCAGCATTATTTTCAAGAATGAGTTTTTCTTTCACTAACAAGTCAATAACTTCTCTGTCATATTTTAATTTTTTCTCATGCCGTCGTACCTTTTGCTGCAAAATCTTTATTTTCTTTCTTGCACTGCAAAGCTCAACATTTTTCTCACTCAATTGGGTCATTAATTTTCTTTTCCGGGGTGTTAATGGTTCAGAGCCACCACTATTGTCACATGTACCAATACTATTCTCACCAGAATTTACACCAACTTCAATCTTGACAGTTTCTGTTATTGTGATTTCACTGGCACACGTAGCGATATCAGGTTTTGAAGACACATGTCTCACTTTAGGTGGTTTCCGTGGGACTACATGTCGCTTCTGCAAATGCACAGGATAAGAAGGAAATACAGAGGGAACTGCTCCTTCTCTCAGCCTCCTGGTTTGGCCAGTATAGTCCATATCTTCGGGACGAAAATGTTGAGAGCACACACCTGAAGCTGTAGTCGGTTGCCAATTCTTTCTGTTGATCGCCTTTATCCATGCTTCCCGAATGTCCTTCTTCTTAGGAACTCTGAAATAAATAAATAAATATTAAATATGTTAATTATAAACTCAAATAAATGATGCAATTAATTAGATACGGTAGGTATTCCTGCATGCATATCATAAGGGCCTACTTATTTATTTACTATCCAAAAGTTTAACCATTTTTGTACCTAGAGGTATATTAAGGTTAGAGTTATTTACAAACATAACATGAAGTATAACATAAGAATATTAATTATAGTGCATAAGATGGCTTATATGTTAATAATTACTTAGGGCCTACAAATATTATAACACATGCTTAAATTCTTAAGGAAGTATGAATAATACAAGAAATAACTATCAATGTATGCTTACAGTTATTTATAAAAACATAAAACATTCCTAGTAACTAAAGCATATTATTTACAATGCAAAAAATACACATAAATTGAGGTTAAGTTTATTTGCAATTTCTAAATGCTAAAGTAATATATGACTATTTACAGTGTATGAAATAGTTAACAATATTAGGTTATGGTTATTTACAACCATATAATACATTCCTAGAAACTAAAGCATGCATAATGCATGAAATGGCTAACAATAATAATAATAATGAAATGCCTACTTACGCATGTATTGAAACGTGTTCCTTTCCTTGTTTCTTTCTGTCGTAGTATGAAAAATTACACCCGAATACCACACAGGTATTCACCATTTTAGAAAAAGTATTTATACTCCTCAGTCCAATTACATTATTAGCTAAAATGCTAAAATTCACATCGCTGTAACGCACTTGTAGCATGTACACGATCAGCTGCTGCAGTGTAGTAATATGGCGGTCCTTGCATCACGTGGCTTCACTGCCGCCAATGGTACAGCATACACCATTGCCGATCTATCTCTATATATCTGTGGTTTTTCCCCTGTACCCTTCATATGCTACCACTGTGGTCGTTATAACAATTCAAGACCATACTTTTAACCTAAGATCCAATATTCAGTACTATTCAGTAGGCCTACTGATACAATGATACAATGGATGAAAATTTAACAGACTGTCAAAATTATAATATTAATTTTGAATCCTTTTCTACATTCATACACTGTAACACAATAAAATATCAGAAAATTCATAAATCAAGACTTTTATAATAATACAGGTCATTTTCACCAGATTTCACGAAGTGTTTGCATAATGTATAAACCATCATCTGTAAGTTGAGCAAAATGGACTGATGACTACATTAGCACAAATCTAAGAGAAGTATAATTTGTAAAGTGAACACATGGAACTAGGAACCATAAATATGATGTATGAAGTCAATACTAGCTATGCTAAACTACTGTAACAAGGCATTCCCAAAAAATAAATAAATAAAAAAGAACAAGTGCTAAAGAACATGGTTTTAATCTTATTATGTTATTAGACAATAGATAATTCCATTATAACTCAAGGGAGAAATTGTTGGAACTTGTTATGTTGGCAAGCACGAAAAAAAAAAACTGTTAGCCCAATATGTTGGTAGTGCTGTACAATGGTAAGACAGCTGGTAGTCACGCCATGACAGTTACGAGAGAGCCTTCAGTGTGTGATGTTGTGTAGTGCAAGTCATCCAAATGTATTACTTAAAATATAAAACTCTATACTGTTGTTCAAACTTAAACTCAAATGTATTCATGTTATTTAGCCTCTGAAACCAAATCATAACAGGTTATGGGCCCAGAAGGCACAGAAACCCCAGGAGGCACAAATACGCCCAGATAGGCTACATCAAATACGCCCAGATACATCAAATACGCCCAGATACATCAAATACGCCCAGATACGTCAAATACGCCAGATACCCCAGAAACGCCAAATGTTTATAAGGGTAAAATTGAAATAGGAAAAAAACTATTAAACCAGTGAAAAGTGAAAGTTGCGTGTGTGGAACATCAACCGTCAATTCAAAAACGAAGACAAAATGGCGGCTGAAGAACACGAAATAAACGACCTGACTAAGTTAATAAATGCAGAGACATTTCAGCTATGGGAATTTGATATACAGATTCTACTGAAAGCTAAACAACTATGGGACATCGTGAGTGGAGAAGAAGCGTTAAGTGATGTAGAAAATGACACCGCAAGACTTAAGTTGTGGAAAGCTAAGGATGCCAAAGCACAATTCTATATCATTAGGAGCATAGATAAAACAGTAAAAAATCATATTTTAACATGTGCATATGCCAAAGATATGTATAATAAATTGAAAGCAGTATATCAAAGAGACTCTACTCAACAAAAACAACAGCTACTGATGGATTTTCATGGTTATAAGTTTGATAATTCTAAAGATATCATGCAAAACGTAAGTTATCTTAGAAACATTGTTTTCAAACTTGAACAATTCAAAGAAGAAATATCAGAAGAAATGACAATAGCTAAAATCTTGTCATTGTTACCCGAACGATATCGATACTTTTCTAGTGCATGGGAATCTACACCTGTAGAACAGAAGACTGTTGATAACCTTGTAGCCCGACTTTGTAGAGAAGAAGAGTACAATAAGCCAAAAGAAAGTGAAGAGAAAAATGTAGCCTTTGCAGTTCAAACAAAGTTCAAGTGGAAACATGGAAAAATTGTTTGTTACAAATGTGGTGAAAGTGGTCACACAAGGCGTAATTGCTCCAAGAAAAAGTGGTGCAAAGACTGTAAACGTGACTCTCATAATGAAGAAGAATGCTTCAAAAGGAAAAACTTAAATCAAGTCCATAAACACAAATCATTTCCTCCCTGTGTGTATTGCAAGAGATCAAATCATGCAGCAGAAAAATGTTGGTTCAAGGATCAGCACGAAAAGAAGAAAGATCACAAAGTGGCATTTTTTACTGAAACAAATGAACAGGAAAAAGTGGCATGTTTCAGTGAAGATTTACTAAGTGTTAAGCAAACAGACAATCTTTTTGTAGTGGACAGTGGATGTACCTTACATTTGACAAATAAGTGTGATATTTTGAAGGATACAGAGTATTCTGATGTAAAAATTTATAGTGCCAAAAAAGGAGAAACTATGACTAGTGTAGTGTCAGGAAAGATAGACACTGGAAATGTACTGTTTAGTGATGTGTCATATGTGCCACAGCTCACAAGAAATCTATTATCAGTGAATGCTATTACCAAGCATGGTGGAGAGGTGAGATTTACAGAAAAAGAAGTTGAAATTATTAAAGACAATACTGTTGTTTTGAGCGGACAAAAGACTTCATGTGGACTATTTGTGGTAGACTTAAATGCTCAACAATGTCAGGAAACTCTTTTACTACAAAATGAAGAAAACTACATGCAATGGCATCGTAGATTAGGACATATCAGCTTTAAAAATCTACAAAAAATTCCCGACCTGTGTGAAGGAGTGCCATCAACCCTGAGTAAATGTGAAACAGACCATTTGTGTGAAACATGTGCAAGAACAAAACTGATTAGAAATCCATTCAACTCCACAAGACAGAGAGCAAAAAGGCCATTGGAAATCATACATACAGATGTATGTGGAAAAATTGTTCCACCAACATTTGATAACAAAAACTACTTTATGACATGTGTCGATGACTATACACATTTTGTTCATGTATATCTTCTAAAGACTAAAGATGAAGCTGAAGATTACCTCAAAGAATTTATTGTTGAAGCTGAAAATTATCACAATTTAAATGTATCTAAGATCAGACTAGATAATGGTGGTGAATATAGTTCAAATAACTTCAAACAGTGGTGTAAAAATAAGGGAATACAACTCGATTATACCATTGCTCATTCTCCTCAGTTAAATGGAACAGCTGAAAGAATGAATTTAACACTTTCTAATAAAATGAGAGCCTTACTGTATGACTCCAACCTACCGAATGAAATGTGGGGAACAGCTATTGAAACAGCTGCATATCTACAAAATAGAAGTCCTTCTGTAACAATTGATACAACTCCTGCTGAAAAGTGGTTCCACAAAAAACCTGATCTATCTCGACTGCAAATTTATGGATCTGTGGTATATACAAAAATTCTTGGTAACCTCAAGAAATTAAACCATAGAGCTAAAAAGGGAATATTTGTTGGTTATGCAAGAAATGGGTACAGAATTTGGGATAAAGAAAATCAAACAGTGTATACTTCAAGAGATGTGAAATTTTTTGGAATACCTGATAAGGAAAATATGTTAAACAAAACTGTAACAATTGGAAACTACAGAGACATTGATGATGAAAAATTGGAACCTGACGAAGAACAAGAAAATTCAAGTGAAGACAATCTTAATTTAGAATGTGAAGTACCATCTGAAGAAAATGCAAACTCAGACGTTCAACTAATCCAAAGACCACAAAGGAATAGGCAATTACCAAAGAAATATGAAGATTACCAGTTAGACTATGTGTTACTTTCTGAAGATTCTACACTAACTTATGAAGATTGTATGAGAAGTAACGAGAAAGAAAAATGGCAGAAAGCTATTCAGGAAGAAAAAGACTGCTTAAATAGGAACCAAACATGGGAACTAGTCAATGAAGATAGTATTCAAGAAAAAGAAATAGTTACAAGCCGTTGGTTGTTTAAAATCAAAGATGATGGTCGTTATAGAGCTAGACTGGTAGCAAGAGGCTGCCAACAGAAAGAAAATCTGGAATATAAAGACACTTATAGTTCAGTGATACAGACCAGTTCATTAAGAATGCTGTTAGCTATTGCTGCTGAAAAGAATCTCAAAATTATGACTTTTGATATAAAGTCTGCATTTCTATATGGTGACCTACAAGATGAAATATACATGCGGTTGCCTGAAGACTTTGATCATCCTGGTAAAGTGTGCAAACTAAAAAAAGCAATTTATGGATTGAAACAAGCACCTCAACAATGGTTTAAAAGACTTACTGACTTTTTAAGGCGTGAAGGTCTGAAACCTATACAAACTGATCAATGTGTATTTAAATCCATATATGGTGAAAGACTATTTATAGGAATTCATGTAGATGATGGTATTGTAATAGGAGAAGATCAACGACAAATGCAAGAACTTATGGTGAAAATGAAGAAAGAATTCCACATCATAGTGAACTGTAAACCCGATAACTATTTGGGTACAAATATCACCTGATCAAAGATGAATTCAAGAAAGGATGGTTTAAGATTAAGGTTTGGTAAAAAACCTTTACAGCCTGTTAAGTTTGAGAAAATGATGAAACAAATTATGTCTTAAGTGAACTATAGAACATTGTGTTAGTTTAAATCAAATTTGGACAAATTATTCCATACATATTTTAAGGGAGTGTTCATAATCTCAAATGTTAATTATTGTTAAAATGTTTTTGTATTAGTTTTTTTTTTCGTACTTGAGGGAGTGTGTTGGAACTTGTTATGTTGGCAAGCACGAAAAAAAAAAACTGTTAGCCCAATATGTTGGTAGTGCTGTACAATGGTAAGACAGCTGGTAGTCACGCCATGACAGTTACGAGAGAGCCTTCAGTGTGTGATGTTGTGTAGTGCAAGTCATCCAAATGTATTACTTAAAATATAAAACTCTATACTGTTGTTCAAACTTAAACTCAAATGTATTCATGTTATTTAGCCTCTGAAACCAAATCATAACAGAAATAACTAAGCATTAAGTCATAGCTACAGTAATTATAATATCAATGCAATCACAGTGAAAGAAACGTTCACATCATGAAAATAGATTTTCCATAGGCTAGAATTGGGGGAGGGGGATAAGGTACTTTCTGCCCCCTCCCCTATGTTTAAAACATCAAAATTATTTGTGATGACTTCATATGCAAGAACGAACTTGGGAGGAGCATTTTTTTGGGATGCTGACTGGAATGATGACCTCACAAAAGCCCTGCAAAGTCCAGATCTAACACCCTGTAATTATCTCTAATGGGATCAGCAAAGGAAGAGGTGTACTGGATAAAACCTCATACACCAAAGAATTGGAGGCCTAATTATGGTTCACAGAATTCCTGCCAATTCCATCCGAGAAGATTGAGGAAGCTGATGTTTAGCATAGAATTTTAAATACATGCAACCATATTTCTATTTCATAAGGTACATGTAATTTCTGTAATTTTTGCATCGAAACACATATATTACAACCATTTATTAATGCCTAGTTACTTCTCACCAACCCTAACACAGAACTGAATAAGCTTCACCATAGCCTATGTTATGAAAAATGCAAGACATCTGCCTCATCTATGGCAGGCGTTACAGCAAACATAGGTCCAACTCTGCTGCAGATATCAGTTGTTTATGCAGTCATACCCACTTTACATAGGACATATATGTGAATTTGCAAGTGTATTATTATTTGTACTTAGAATAAGCTTTCAAAAAGTGTCTCCTTTTACAGTGAGTCCCAAGCAAGAGTTGGCCAATGACGTGGGTTTCTGCGTCGCAGCGAGCATGGCTCCAACTCCCGGGCGAAATATCTATGCTAATAAAGCCGCAATGAAAATAACCATGTACCTCATCACAAGAGATGTTGGAAATGTTTTCCTCTTGCTTCCACACAATACTGGCAGCTTTTTAGGAAATTTCTTTCATGCGCGTAAGTTCAGCTTCCGAGATAGAGTTAATTTCTCTTCTAATGTTCTAATGTGTGGGGAATTGACCTATACACTTTATTTTTCAAGTTCCCCCATAAATAATAGTCACATAGGCTATTGTTAGAAAAACTTAAAGACAGTATCACAAGAGAAATTAACTCTATCTCGGAAGCTGAACTTACGCGCCTGAAAAAAAAATCCCTAAAAAGGTGCCAGTGTTGTGCGTATTCAAGAGGAGAACATGTCCAACATCTCTTGTGATGAGGTATGTGGTTATTTTCATTGTAATTTTAACTGTAAATGTGAGAACCTGAATCATTACACCGATCGCGGCTTTATTAGCATAGATATTTCACCCGGTCGCTCGGGAGTTGGAGCTGTGCCCGCCACGACACAGAAACCCGCGTCATTGACCAACTCTTGCATGGGACTCACTGTAGTAACAGACAAAGTGTTATTTTCTAATTCATACTAGACTAAATGAAGGGTAAGTATGTAGGCCTAATCAATGCATTTATATGACTTTCTCTATCCTAATCTTCTCTTGCTTCACATTCTCACTGCAACTTAGGCCTCTGACCGTTTCTGATGTGCTGGAATTTTCTCACACAGTTCTTTTACATGCCTGTAAATCTACAGACATGGGCCTGTCACCATTTATGTACACATAAATGCCACTGACCTGTCCGGGATTGAATCCGCTACCTTGGGCATAGAAAATCACCAACCATACTACATTGTGGGATATAACAACATCAGGTAAACTGATATAACAAAGTGCCAGAATGATTTTGTTTAATCAATGATAATTGCAGTTATGATATACAAAAAATAAATTATTTTTGTAATCAATCTCTGAGTTAGCTCCAGATCGATTCATTAAACAGAGCTTGCAGAAGAACCAAAGGTCTAAAGTTTGGTGCTTAACCTTACTTCATACTCGTGTACACTGATGTAAGGAATTCATAAAATTTGTCAACATTTCACAAAATGCATGGGTAGAGAACTCCGCTTATTGTACATAGGCCTAATTATTTCACAGTAACATACCTTATGTATATAACAGTATTCATGTAGTACTCATTTGAACTTGAACAACGAAATAAACACATCTGACTGCATTGGAGTCAAGGCCCTCGATGTTAGCAAAGCGGCTTTGTAGTATAGTCATTATCATCATTGGCTCAACAACTCATCTATGAGTCTTGGCCTCCTCAAGGCGCTTCCTCCAGTTACCACGATCCTGTGCCTCTTTCCACCAGTTTCTCAGTCCCAATTCTCTAGCATCCTCATCCACCTCATCCTTCCAGCGGAGTCTTGGTCTTCCTCTTTTCCTTCTCCCTTCTGGTTGAGTGGACCATACCGTTTTACAAATTTCAGAATCTTCTTTTCTCCTTACATGACCTGCCCATCGGAGTCTAGATAGCTTAATGAATCTACTGATTTCCACATCTTTGAATAATGTATACAGCTCTTGATTATAAGTATTGTAGTCATGGTTTCCCATTTAAAAAGCATGTGACCTTTAATTAGTCCTTACTCCAGTACCGGTCAACCAATTTGGTCCGAAATACATAGGCTTCTTGCCATGGACGTTACAAATGCGTAAACCAAGTTCAATGATAATCCAATAAAGCGTATTTGACTTAACGTGCGTACGGACAGACATTTTCCTGTCCCCACACAATCTCATAAAGTACCATACTGGCACTTAATAATTATATAATCAGTTTTCTCAACCTTATCCAAAGCCATATTGTTTCCTACGCAGAACTTTAAGCCTTAGTTTGTAGAAAAGGTGCTTAACTTGTACCTACCATTCAGAGAATTTATACAAAAAAACATTTAAAAAAAAAATTTTCTTTACTGAATGAGGTGACAGAGATGGTGGCATTTTGGACTTGCATGCAAGAGGTCCCAGGTTCACACCCCGTGGGCTGGCCAACTTGACTTGGTTTTTTTCCATGGTTTCCCCAATCATAAAGGCAAATCCAAAATGGATACCATAACTCACTGCCATTATTTAATCTGTATCATATTTATTAAAACTGAATATCTGTTGAAATTAACGGACGTCAAAAACACAATGAACAATAGAAAATAGTTGCACATTAAGATACATGGCCCACTGGTATACACACAGAACCTGAACACTGATATGACCTCGATGTTTAAAAGAGTATAAATAGAACTGAATTTAAAAAATTAAAATAAAAAACTCTCTTTCTTCATGTAACCTACGAGAAAGTTGCCAATAAGCTTTGTTTCACATCCATAGAAGATATTTAATCCAAATATAAAATCTTGTTTTGATATAACTTTCTAGTTATGAGTAATTTGATTAAATTGACAACTAGCCTACACCATAAAACAGACTGCCTCTAGCAGCTGTTTTACAACTATGTCAACAGTGGTCAATTTTAAGCTCGATTATTGGATGCATGCAGAAGCCTTGTATTCTTTATAACATCAGCTATGGCTTCACAGAATCTTCCTGTCATTTGTTTTCCATGGTCAATAAACATATCCAAATGCTAAATGATTATTCATGGAAAGAAATTGAAATCAGTATACTTCTTTAAGGAAAGAACAACCATATCTTATAAACAAAGATGTACTACATTTTCACATACAAATAAACAATCTATTGCTCCTAAGAATATAATTTTTAATATTTTTTTCCCTTGAAAATCAACATACCTTATCGTATACCGGTACATAAACAATACATGATCCTTTAACAATTCATTATTTGTAAAGTAACAAAATTTTAAAATAATATAAGTTCTTATCTTAGTACAGTTCAATGAATTTTTAAAAAATGTAACTTAACAGGAGTATTACCATCTCCTGTGTACTTTCGGTCAGAAATGTGTGATATGAAATATTTTATTGCTACCATTTTAACCAGGGTTTACCCCCAAGCAAACGATCTTCCTTCATAGATAAAGACAATCACAGAAGGCAGTAATAAAAATAGTTTTCAGGATGCTGAAGTTTAGAATTCCCTGGCAAGTATCTTATTAGATAGCAGTGGCTTTTGAGCAATTGAAATTAAAAACAAAGTAAGATAATACAAGGACAAAGATCTCATTTTTAAAAAAGAATATACAATTGCAATTATTTGTATGAATCTATTTTCTTTCTCTTTTTTCAACATGAATCAAGTAAAGGATACTTAGTGAATGCATTAGGGGATGTGATCAGTTAAAAATAAGAGGGATGCTTTCCCTAGAAAAGCAAAATCAAAACAACTTCATAATTGCTTCAATGAAAACAGGATATTGTACACATATTATTCCATTTATGAGTAATCAGAAAAACCATAAAACAGTAAAACATCGATAATCCAAACGTCAGTTTACTCTGTTTCTGGATATCAAATAAAATTTAACTAAGCAAAATTATTAGAAATCGCTAGACATAACTTCAGGATGCAAATTCCTATTAGAATTCTTGCAGATTCTCATTAATGATTAGACTCTAAAGTGGTCTACTCACTTTTTTCCATCACTTGGCACCTAATTCATTCTGAAACTTGCAACGTGTATCAAGTACCATACGAAATAGGTCACACAGTAAGAATGTCTAAATTTTAAAACCTTCCATCACTCTCTCTCCACAACTAAGAAGAAAAAAATTCACCAAAATAAAGTTATTTGTTCATTCCTAATTTGCATCCGAAGTTATGTCAGGGTTTCAAATAAAACTACTTTTTTAATTTAACAGAAGTTCTATATTACTACTGAGGCCTATAATCTCCATTGGTCTGCCAGAACTTGGTCATCCAGGAAATCTTTCATATGCCTGTAAATCTACAGACTTGGGGACTGTCACAATTACACACACATCAATGTCATTTACATGGCTTGGATCACACCCACAAACCTGGGAACAGATCCAATGCTTTGCTGATTGACCTAACTACAGGCCAACAAAATCAAGTTGTTTTATAGCTTCTCCTGACATTTGGATTACGATGTTTCTTCATTTAAGAAGACAGTAACTGTTTAAGGATGAAAGAAGTAATGAAAATTAAAATATTAGGACTCTATAGCTTGTATGATTTGATAATATGATTTGAAATGCCCTACTGTAAGTATATGAAATTGAACAAGAATTTTGCTCCCATAAATCTTTTGTAAATACAAATGAATGTACTTTCTTTTCTTTATGCCATTCTTTCTTTATTCGCTTTAACAATTCTGCTTCAAAATATAATTGTTTCCTTCTATTAATACCTGTAAGCTACACTACCTCAGGAAATACAGTATTTACTCGTGGATAAGCCCAGTGTGTGCCCTACTGTTAAGGGTCTGTTTCAAAAAATAAAAAATAGTACAGTATGATGTAAAACTGTTAGATCCCTAACATCAAGATGTAATGCTATCACATTCTTGCATGATGCATGCACGTGTGCCTGCAAGTCAGGGAGCGAATGAGGTTGACAGTCCAATACTGGAACACAGATCTGCAGACTTTTCTGGCTCCCTCGGAAAAGCAGTGCAGAACTAAGCTGACTATTCCTTATGAAATAAAGTTGAATAAATCTCAAGATTCATATAAGCCCACTTCAACAGAAAATGTGGGGCTTACCACACGAGTACATACGGTAACTTGTACTTCAATAACCTTTAAATCACTGATTAAAACCAAAGTTAAAGGACAGATTAGCAATGTTTTCACACATACCCTTTTTATGTTGAGCCACAGAATGTAATAGGTAACAGACATACCAGAGGACAATCATACCACTAAACAATCACTTAAAAACTTTTCCTCTGTTTCAATCTACCAGTATCACATCACCTTTCATGTATATTAGTAATAAATTACAGTATCATAAATTATCTTTAAGAATGTTTTGGTTTCCCATATTACAGGGTGCATACAGTAGAACTCCAATTATCCGGATTAATTGGGATTGGACCCAATCCGGAAAATCAAATATCCAGATAATTATATAAATCATAACAAATGTAATATCTTTTTTAAAAATTGTACAGTACTGTACTTATGTAAAGTGTCACATTGTTTTGCTGACAATCTGTTGATTTTGTTGGTTCTCGCAAATAATTGGCCATGAAAGGTTTCCCAACACCGGATAATTGGCAATCCAGATAGTTGAAGTTCAGACAATTGGAGTTCAACTGTGTGTGTATATATATATATACTTTAACATGTCCTTCAACAACTGTACAAACTTCTAAAAAAATAATGTTAAGCTGATTATATTCTTTGCATGAAAACACTGTACATTATGGTATATTACTATGTAATGTAGGCACTAGTCTGATTATTTTTCTCAAAACAGAGAGATGTTCTGAATACTTATATTTTGATTGAAGGTACAAAACTACAAAGAAGTTCTTCTGATAACAATGATTACGCATAATTCTGCAGGCCCCTTACACCCAGTGATACATATTTATGAATGTAGGACAAAGACATGATAATATTACTTTGAAAGATTCCAATCTGCAAAACAGGAAATTCAAGAGGGCCCCCAGACAATTCAAGATTATGTTTTATCAGGTTCGAAGCCAAATTCATCAAAACAATTAGCAAAAATACTGTTCCTAGGTATAAAAGAATTCAAATTAGCTTCAAATTTATTGCATATTATTAACAATTTCCAATAAGAAAGATTTGCTGTAACTTCATTACCAAAATAATGATTTCACATCATAAAATAGTTACTTGTAATATTCAACGAATTTTAACAGTGATATTTACAGTCTGTAACATATATCATATGTGTTCTGGGAAGAAAGTTCTGTTATTTGAATGTACTTGATGTATAAACAAATTAAGGGACAAGACAGTAATGTAATAAATTCTGACAGATACCAAGGTAAAATAAAACTTCCTATTTTTTCATCATTGATTAAATCTTTCACTCTTCACTCATCAAACAACAAGTAGCAGTGGAAATATTCTTCCCGGGTTTGCAGCCAGGTATATGGTGTGTATATAATATATATATCCCCATGATGAGAGCCTCGACATTTCAGTATCCCTGATGATGAAGGCAGCAGCTGCCTCTCGAATGTTGGAAAACGTCAAACCTGGCACTTGGCTCCAAACCCGAGAAAGTACTTCCATGTGATAAACCAGAAAAACCTCCAGTCATACAACAAGCATGAGTCTTTTTCTCAAAATACGAGGATAAGTCAATAAGTATCCACACTTCTTCTTTAATCTTTTGTAGGTTGGCTGTACCGCTTCGTGCTTGTGCATGTCGCTCATTTATCTCCGATTGTGGAATGTTTGACTGTTATGATTCCACTGAGTTTGCGCTGTTGCACATTAAACATGGCTGCACTGCTCAGCATTTTCACCAAAGAAGAACAGCATGCAGTGAACTGTTTTTTGTCATCTGAAGGTGAACCAGGAACTGAAATTAATCCAAGACTTTCTGCAAAATATGGGGGCAATGTTTTACCATGCCAAAGCATACGAATTGATTAAAAAGTTAAAAATGGTCGGATAAGTAAAGAACAGGACGCCCATCCACATCCACAGTGATGCCAACATTGAGCAAGTGCGTATCATGATTCAGATAAACCGAAGAGTGGCAAACCATATGCAAATTAGCCGTGATTCTGCATATGACAGACCAAGAACTGAAAGAAGCTGTGCATACATGGCATGCTACTGAGCAGAAAAACTTTATTTCTGAGAGCATCAGGAAGCTTGTGCAACGATGGATCAAGTGCATTGAGAAGCAAGGGGAATATGTTGAAAAATTAGGTACCGGTAACTGAAAGTTTTGAATTGTTGTTGCCATAAATTTAAAAAAAGAGAGTGATGATACTTATCTACTTACCCTTGTAATAGTAAATTAATTTACAGTTGTCTTAACATAACACTGTAATTCCGGAGTATGCACAAATATTGCTCATAGGTAAGGAACAAAAATAAAATTCTCAACAGGAACAATTTTTAGGAACACTTCATGGGGTTGTACATTTTTTAACTCACTGTTAATAGTAAAGGATTTAACTATGACTTATGTAAATAGAATGCAGACAGAATGCAATGGCATTGCATTTTATATCCTGTCAAAACAAATCACTAGTAGCTTACAATTTACGTAACTTAAAATGCTAATTGTGGCTGATTTCTGTATCACATGTTTAGATGAAACATTAGATCAATTTTTTAATGAAATGTGGGACTTCTTTGGGTTAGTGGTTACAACACTTGCAAACTGATCACTAGGTTGAGGAAAGATGGGTCAAAACTCAATGGATGATCATTCCCTTCTCATCTGACAATTCTTGTTAAATAAGCCATACAATTAGCCCACTGTGGTTCAAAACTCATATCGCTGCCAGTCATCAATCTCATCATAAGTCTAAAGATAACAAAATCCATTTTCAGGAGAGGATACTGAAATTTAGTAAAAAAAAATACTGATTTTAAAGATCCTTCTAATTATTCCACATGTACGTCTTTATTGATGCCTGTTTGATTTTATGCCCCCAGGCACCTCACAAAAAAATGTGAGATACTATGTTTTATGGTTTGCAGATACAAATAAATATTCATAGAATTTTCAAAATTGTTTCTAAAAAATATTGTTTCCCAACCTATAAAATGTACCAGGCGATGCAATTTTGCATCCATCTCAATAAAATTTTAAGCATAATGTAAAAGAACCCACATAGCTATTTTCTTCCTTATGTGGATTGGTTAAAAAATGCTACTATTTGAAAATGTTGCTGAGAATTTATTTTCCTTGATTCCCTAAATTATATTTTCTTACATTTTATAGTAGGCAAAACAGAATATTTTCCTAACTATTCAAGTTAGATGCATAGAATTTTTACTACCCATTTTTCAATATATTAAAGACAAATTTACTAGAGGAATTCTTTTCAAATTGATCTGTTTCTGAAATATAATATTATTAAAAAAAGGATAAATAAAAAAAAAAGTTTATCCTTCAATTTTCAAAACTCAATTTATATTTGTTTACTACAAGTTGAGTTATAATTTTGTGAAAAGCTACATTTAAAGGCAAATTGATATCTAGTTCCCAATATTTTTTTCTGAAAATTTGATTAGATTCGAAATACCAACAATTCTGAAACTTTTTCTTTTCAAATTATAACTCAAAAAGCTTTCTTAAAAAATTTGTTTTGGACCCCTATATATTTTTTTACTCCACAGAAGGTATTGTAATGTGAATTTAAAATACTTATTTGGTAAACAGATTATGTGAGATGAACTTATTTGGCAAACTGATTATGTGAGATGAATTTAGTTCGCGAACTAGCCTTGCCATTCCGATTGCTATGTAACAATGTCGACAACATCTGAATGACAGATGGCACTAAATCAACTCATTTCATGTAGTTCATTGTGACAATTGGGATTAATAGTGTTTGAATTTTAAGTCAGACATACAAAATTACAAACCAATATAATATTTCATTTTCACATGTATCATGATATAACCTAGATACTTAGTTATTGGTAATCAAATTATCATTCTTGCATGTACATAAACCTGTAACAGATCTTTTATGGCTATGTACATGCTTGGCACCTAGGTTTCCATTTCCTGAATGGCAAAAAAAGGGAGATGATGAACTCAGAACAGCTAAAATCCCTGCTGAATTGAATGTCCTGGATTGAACATATGTGAGAATTTAATCTTTAAAACAGGAAAGGTTATTTTAATGTAATTTTATAGACAGTTAAAGGGGATTATATTAACATAAATGATCAACGAATAAACTTTACATCATATTGCTGTCATAGCATGAGATCTGGAAGGCAGTTGTACTGTTTAATAGGAGAAATGGCTCTGGAAGAAACAAGCATAATAAATTACTGCACAGAATCACTTCTTAGCAGAATAACCATAATATACCCAAGCATTAGGGAAGTGAGATATTATGTATATATTGCAGGCAAACTGTGAATTCAGTATTTTTACAAAATGCCCAGGCTTTTTACAAAATCCCGGCAAATTATTAATGAAACATCCATTCTGCAATTTGAATGATTACCGTTCAGGCATATTTAAAAAGCCAGAATAGACTCAGATTGTAAAAAATATAATTAGTTCTATTTAAAACGTTACCTCTGTAATTTGACTGGTTGCTCTTTAGGCATACAGCGTTAATTGGGACAGTGACATGCATGAATAATCAAAAAACACAAATAATCCAAATGTTAGAATTAACCGGGTATGAGATTTTGAATTTCTCTCAATTTGCCGCCATAATGTGCATATGCCAAATTTAAGTGTGGGGAATTAAAAGTTTGACGAAATATAAAGTGCAGGAAATTTGAAATAACGTGCGGGTAATTCAAAATAAAGTGCCAGGAATTCTAAGTAACATGCAGGTAATTTGAAATAAAGTGCTAGAAATTTAAAATAAAGCGCAGGAAATTCAAAATAATGTGCAGTAATTCAGTATTCAAAATTAAGCGTAATTTGAAATAAAGTACCAAATATTCAAAATTAAGTGCAGAAAATTCAAATATTTGAGCAAGGATAAATAATTCGCAAACCAGATAAGCTACCCACAGATAATTGAGAGTTTGCTGCATTAAAAAGCTAGAATGGAGCCAATCAGATTGTGATAATGTCATTGTAGCTGTTCCACAGATTGATTGTTGCCCACAGGATCTTCAAAACATTTTTGGAACAATGGTGGATTGCAGAAATGGAGCATACCAGTGGGTACGACTGTTGGTATCATTAAATGTTGGATTACATGCATTGAATACAAATTTGTACCTCTCCATTTACTGGAGATGTAATTGAGATGTGTATTACATTGCGTATATTACAAGTATAATTAACTTTCAATGGACACCAATATAATTCCAAGTGTCAATTTAGTGTAACTAGCATAAATAGAGACAACAATTTGCTTGCAATTAATTCTGGCCATGTTTTCTGTAAAATTTGCTGCAATCTGTCTCCATTCAGATTTTTTAATATGCCTTTAGGGTAACCAGTCAAATTACAGATCTAGCATTTTAAACAGTTAAATTTATTTACAATCTGACTGACACCACTCCGTCTTTTTTAATATGCCTGAAGAGTGACCAGTCAAATTGCAGAATGGATATTTTGAAGCGAATTGAATATTCTGCTTCACCTTTTGTTCCTTGCTGGCGCTATTTGCTTGTGCGGATTGTGCTGCCTCCTAGTGGGGAGTTATATACATATATATATATATATGTATATATATATATATATATACAGTAAAACCTGTCTTAAAGACCACCCCTCTTAAGACCAATTTTTCTAGAACCGACAGTAAAACCCATAAGGTCAATGTTATTTGTACCCCTATTAAACGACCACCCCTCTCCCCGACCAGAGTTACATTTGCGTTAAACTCCTCTAAAACAACCGAAATCGTAAAAAATATTTATTCAAATGGTAGGCATTAATCAGCATTTGAACAGAAATACTGATGTGGGCACTGTAAGACGTCTCGTCAATTTTCAATACACTACTTTTACAAGAGTGAGGGAAGAAATGAGAATATGGTTGGGCAATGCTTTGGGCTGTTTTCCCCTTCGCCTTCTGGGAAATACCTTACAGTAGACAACGTACAGTACCGTACAGCGCGCGTTGTGAACAGGACACGTTCCAGTCTCTTACCTCTGACCTGCTTGTTTCAATACCCTTTGGAATCCATGCCTTTATTATCTACATGATCGCAGTGACTCGGAGGGGTAATTTTATTTCCTATGGAAACGTTTATTCAGTAGATATGAGAGGGTTTCTGAAATTCTCGATTCTAAGAAGCGTGCCGGACGAGTCCCTTTCATTGTCCTCCAAGCAAAATGTAATGTAGGGAAAATAGAAGTGTCTTTTCCGTTATACTGTAAAAGTAAGTAATAATCAACTGTGTGTTACATAATACACCTAATGTATTGTACCGTATTTATTCTATTGTATTTTCAGTTTCAAGACACAAAACTGCATTCCCTCTTTTAAGAGACCACCCCTCTTAAAGAACACTTTTTCGTCGAACCAGTGATGGTCATTATATAGAGGTTTTACTGTATATATGTGTATATATATATAATATTCTCTTGGTTTTCTTCTGGTACATTCTTTGAATTCCATCCAGTGTTATATAATTAATTCTGGATTCTCCAGTAGTTCTGTGATTTTGGATTTATTCATTGGGTAATACCTAAATTATTTTTTTTCCTCCATATCATCTGTATATTCTGTTCAAATTTTTTTCAAGGCTTCATTTTGCTAAAAAAAAGGGATTGGAAATTGTAATTGCCTGTTACATTGAGGATTCTCATAGAAATTGCACTCCAATAAATTTACTAACTCTTATTAAAAAAAAAAAGTAACATTAGTTGTATTCTACTAATGACAGTTAATTCTCCAATAGTTAAGAAACAGATTGAATATACTTAGTACAGCATTGACCTGTTATGATTTCAAACTGATGGTTAATTTATATATAAGTTAAAACTGATAATTTCTCTTTGTGATCTGTTAATTGGCTGATGCTGATTTTTCTAAACTCATAGTGAGTCTATTGAATTTCTAAACAATTTTCAATTTTTAAGTCAACGAGAGTTCATTCTTTTTGAAATATGAAGATCATTTGCCTTTCTAGAATATTTTCTGAATTCAATATTCATCAGTATTTAAAAATAAATTTACTTACACTTATTTTTCAAGTGTAGTGTAATCCAAGGCTTATTATATTTTCTAAAGTATATTTAAATTTGAACTTATCCATTCCATTCTTTTCAAATATTAAGATCACCTGCTTTTCTAAAATATTTTCTGATTTTGATATTTATTAGTATTTAATAATCACTTTACTCATTCTTATTGTTCAAGTATAGTGTATTTCTAAAGTACATTTAAATTTGAACTTAGCCTGTTCATTCTTTTGAAATATTAAGTTCATTTGCCTTTTAAAAATATTTTATGAATTTAATATTCATCAGTACTTTAAAAATAAATTTACTTACACTTATTTTTCAAGTATAGTACGAGGGGGAGTCAAATGAAAACCTTAAAAATGAAATTAAAAATCGAAAATTCATGCCACTGATCTATAAGTTGGAAGGAGTGTTACCAATGCTTTCAAGAATGCCACTGATTTATAAGTTGGCAGGAGTGTTACCAAGCTTTCAAGAATGCCCTACAGGTGGCAGAATACTGGAGACAAGCAAAACGCTGCCACAATACCAGTTCAAAAATGGCTGCTCCACTTGTGACATGCACCAAGGAAGAACAGCGTTCTGTCATACGTTTTCTGAGCAGTGAAGGTGTGAAACCTATTGAAATCCATAGGCGAATGAAGGTCCAATATGGTGATGCATGTTTATCACTGCAGCACGTGTATGAGTGGAGTAGAAGTTCACAACTGGGGTGACTTCTGTGGCAGACGCTCCGCACCCGGGTCAGGCACACCGTGTTGTGACACCAGTCTATTGCAGCAGTTGAAGCCACTGTGATGGAAAATCGCCGTGTGTCAGTGGATAAATAGCCGCAAATCTGAACATTAGTCATGGCTCAGCACATCACATCATTCATGACATGCTCAAGTTTCACAAAGTGTCCGCAAGATGGGTGCCATGGCAGCTCACTGCAGAACTGAAAGAGCGACGTATTGATGCCTATGAAGAACTTTTGCGGCGCTTTGAAGCAGAAGGTGATGGCTTCTTAGCGAAAATTGTTACAGGAGACGAAACGTGGATACACTACCACCAACCCGAAACAAACAGAACAAGCAAGGAATGGCACCATTCCTCATCACCGAAACCCATGAAGTTCCGGACGCAGCCATCTGCAGGGAAGGTTATGCTGACTCTCTTTTGGGATGAACGAGGTGTTATTTTGGAACACTACACACCTAGGGGAAACACCATCACTAGTGCGTCATATCCAATATGTTAAAAAATGATCCTTGGCCTGCAATCAGATCAAAGCGACGTGGACTTCTGACCACTGGTGTCCTTTTGCAACATGACAATGCACGGCCTCATACTGCCCGTGAAACAGTTGCAACCATAAATGACCTTCACTCTGAGACTCTTCCACATCCACCATACTCACCCGACCTTGCCCCGAGTGATTATCACATGTTTGGACCACTCAAAGAGGCAATGGGAGGGAAAAGATTTCGGTCCAATGAAGAGGTACAACAGGTTGCGCACATGACCACGAGATTTGTTTTCCAGAAGAATCCGTGCACTTTCTACGCGCTGGAGGAAGTGTATTGAATGTCATGGAGACTATGTCGAAAAATGATATACTTGTGTTCCATGTTTGTTCAATAAATTAAATTTTAAAAAATATTTAAGGTTTTCATTTGACTCCCCCTCGTGTATTCCCTATAAAGCTTATTATACTTTCTAAATCATATTTAAATTTGAACTTTTCTCAGCTATTTTCATTCCATGTGAAATATTAATATTAATGAAATTTTCTAAAATATTTTGGGAAGTGGTGAAGAAAACTTATCCCCTTTATTATGGTTTTTCTTGTCTATACAACTAATCAAATTGGTATAAGGAATATTTAAACTTATCTTGCTTGCCAGCAAAGTGTTTTTATGGGTGTTTTATCCCTTGCAAATATACATATATATATATATATATATATATATATATATATATATATAAAATGAGATTTATATAATACACCTAGAGAGAGCGAGAAATCGAATAGGCTGGAGAGAAACCTTTCACTAATCATTTCACATGTTGTGAAATTATTTATAAGTCTTGTATTATTACTATTGTTGGTTGCCTGACTAGGCTATTTAAAAAAAAAAATAAGGGTTATATCTTTTATTAGAATTGAGAGATTTAGATCTATTGGCTGTGTACAATTATTGTTATTGTCAATCTTAACTTACTGATCCCATTAAATTTGTTTGTTGGACATTCTTGCCTTATTTCAAGTATCTTGTTGCATAGTGTGTGCTTGTCCTCTCCCTTCTTGGTTATCCATTGGCATATCTAGCTGGAAGAAAGATCAATGGCCGTATGGGCCCAGCCATGTTTTCCCCCCGTAGGATAGTAATGATTGATTGATTTATCTAAACATTCTCATTCTGGTTAAGTTTCCTTTACCGTTTTCAGTTTTGATAAGACAAAAAAGTCATAATATTCAATTGCATTTCCTTTAGCTATTTTGTTGGAATTTTAGATTATATGGGATTCCAAAGTCTTATTACAATTAAAACTTATTACCATAAACATTAACGAGGCTTCAATTTCATTAATAATTTGACAGCATTTTGTAAAAAGATTGAATTTATAACTAGCCTGTAACATACAGACATATACATACATATATATATATATATATATATATATATATATATATATATATGTAGGCCGTGTGTCCGTAAAGTCATGGTGCACTTACTGTTTTTACTGTACATAAAGTGCACCGTGACTTTACGGACACATGGTATATATATATATATATATACAGTGCATAATAAATATATATATATATATATACACCATCGTCGTTCCGGCAGAAGTCACTAAGTCCAAAATCTTAGTTTTGACATACAGCTGTTTTAAACTTTGAACAAACCATTACATATATGAACTTGGTGAAAACAGAAGTATTAGTTAGGGTTACTTGGAAATGGGTAAGGATATTAATTAGCGAGTTCTACCTGCCTATATAGCATCCTTTCGGCAATGTAGTAGTTATATAAATCAAAATGGCCATTTTTGTAGTGACTTCTGCTGTAACAACGACAATATATCATCCCTAAGGGAACTGCGGTATTGTAGAAATGGTGCACAGGTTTTCTTAGATACTTAGTATTACAGTTAAACATTTTTGAAACAGTTTACAAAAGCGGAGGTCGGTGCACTGGGTACTACTATCATACGCATTAAGTTTTTGTTTTCAATTCTATTTTCAGCATGCTAAGCATTTAAATTAAATAAGTTTAAAAAATTTGTGATTACACTAATTATTTTATCTTTTCACTGTGCAAACTGGTGGTGATGAATAAATTTTCAAATTTCTTTTGTAATCATAAATAAACAAACAATTGTAAATAATTTGTAAGTTTCCTTTGAAATAAGAGTGCAGCTTGTATTTCTAGAAGTTTATAGTAAGTTTGGGGTAGCCCTCATGGTGTCACAACACAGCTGATTTAATGTGCATTTCAATGGATGGTGCAATCACTGCATACTTTTTTAAAGCGCTGCTGAAGCACTTTACCATTGCTGCATCAAACTTGTTCTTTTTTACTCTTCACTGCAGCTTTGCTTTACATCCACTTCACAGTCAGTGCAGTGATCTCAAATCTCACTTTACGAGTGCTGCAAGATTTTGAAGCAAACTGTCATGGCGGAGGTGCTCATTGAAAATTTCCTTGATGGTATTAACATTGTTATTCAAATTCCCGAATACGAACACCTTCTGCAGCACAGTTAGTACCATTTGATTTTACTTGTATATCATATTGTACAGTAATTATTATTTCCATACTGGCATAACTGTTATTTGCATGTGTCTTAACCATGTTGGAGGGCAGTACAAAGTGCCGGTTTCATTGAGCAAGCTCTCAGCTGATCGACATTGCCATTCTTTTTTGGCTGCAGCGGTCATAAAGCAATGCTGTAGCACTCGTAAAGCGCTATACAGGTTCACTTTAAAAAAGAATGCACGGAATATATCACCCGAAATATTTAGCTGCAGATGGCAGCAAAGGTCAGACAACAGGGAACTGATGGTAACAGGAAGTAGAAAACTGACGACACTATAAGCCCACACACTTGGAATCCCCCTCACTGAGAATATCTTTTGTATCTGAGAATATCTTTTGTCTATTGGTATGCAGAGTGGTGCAACAGAAATATGTGTCAGCAATGATGCGCACTGATGGATAAATATGGCTATAACAGTGAAAGGGTTAATAAATTAGGCAATAGAAATTACTGATATAAAAAGTAACATTTAACAAACACACACTTCTATGAATTAGAAAGGCTTATTGTTCTATGATTAACAAGATTCTTTCTTCACAGAACACATTATCTAAGAAAATAAATTATGCACACTATTTACAACTCAGGGAATAAACCAAATTAAAAGTTAGCCCTTCTTATGCTCACTGTCTTTGAATCATATTCAGTACTGACATTTCTTACTTTTCCAACAGTTTATCAACATTTCTATGGTTTTTTCTTTTTTTCTTTCCAGCATTGCAAACAATACCGTACAGTACTAGAATATCCTAACACAAGATTTAAAAATGAAATAGCACTGAGTACTACTAAACAGTGTTAAAAGAATTCTTGCAATTCATTGGATAAATAATAATGATTATATATAAGCTAATAATAATTTTATAAAAAAAAAATTATTAGCATGGGTCAACTATATAAGATGTCTGTGGTGTATGATGATGCCGCAAAGAGATTAATTTTGCACTAAAAAATTCTGAAAATAGAAACTGAAAAAATTTCTTTTTAAATAGATTAGATAATAGAACTGTCATTACGCACTGCAAAAAATGAGACAAAATCATTTCTCCCTTAATAGATTTTCTCCTCAAATTAAATATTACTGAACCAGAGCAATGTAACTTCAATAAACATCATACAACAGAACTGACAACACCCTGATTAAGGTAAACATTACTTATATATGTTACATATGTGTTTAAGCACAACACATTATGATTCACACTTGAAAATATGATGCAGTCTTGACCTCTGTGAACCATAACATTTGTGTATGTTCTGTAACACAACAATTATTAAGAAGGCATCCTGGTTCAGCACTTTGTGTTTGGTAAACCATCTTTCTGCTCTGGTATTGCAGGCTGTATAACAATATCTTTCTTCTCCAAAGCTGCTTTTGCCCTTGCAATGTCTAGTTTGTCAGGCATTAGCTTACTTTTTGAAATAGTTTCCTTTCTAATTGATATTATTTTTGGCTTTAAAGCAATTTCTTTGTTGTCTGTGATTGCAGTTACACTGATTTCTGGTTTTCTGGACAGGATGATTCCAGTGGGAGTTACAATTGTAGATGGTTTAATAGTAATGTTGGAAGTAGCATTAATTTCCGTCTTTGGTAGTAACATAATAGGTGTCTTTGTTGGCATATTCAATTGACTCTTAAGGCTGCTGGTCTCTGGTGCACTCTGATCCCACAAACTGGAACCATTTTCAGTTGCTAAAGAACGAACATCACAAATCAAAGGTTCAAATGATGGAGTCGATTCCTGCAACTGTTGCTGTTTTTGAAAATCAGGTTGATAAGGCTGAATCTGACGGAACTGTTGGAAACGTGGTACTATAGAGAAAGATTTACCACCAGCTGTGAGTTGTAAAACATTTGGTAATCTTCTGCCAGGCTGGATATGACTTCCGGTTGACACAACTGCTGTGCTCAAACGTACTTTTCGTTGATCAGGAGAAGGGGAAGTATATGGAGAAGAGGAAAATCCTTGTATCCGAGCTTGAATTGCAGAACGAACAAGAGGTCCCACTACAGGAGCAAAAGACACAGTTTGTGGTGATATACTAACACTTGGCATACAAGTAACAGTTCTGAGTTTGGAAGATCCTTCCGAAGCTGTGAGAACACCACCTCCCAGTCTTCTTTTCAAAGGGAGATCAATTACAGGTACTGGAGTGGACTGCATAGCTTGTGGCACAGAAGCAGATCCCGATGCTGCTGTTAAGGTAGTTCCATAATGAGAAAACGAGGATGGCCATGGACGACCTTCATAAGAACAAATACGGTTCTGAACACTGTTTATATAAGTTACAGCCCTGGAACTAGCATTTGGTGCAAGAATCAATTCTCCTGACCTCCAATACTTCTCTAAAAGAACAAGATGACGGAAGAAACTTGAATGATTGCCATATGGACGCTGAAATTGTTGAAACATAGTTTTAGTTTCCTTGTCAAACTGAATTGTAGCTATGCACCTTTCCCACTCTCTTCTTTTATCAGCAGCATCATCCTTCTTTTCTTGAAAATCAAATTCAGCATGTAAAGGCAACTGATCCTCCCCGGGATAGAATGGTCTGCTCACAGAATCAGGTACAGGTGTTACTTCAAGACCGTCACGCTCCGGAAGCAAAATAGATTGGCCTGGTTGTTGACCTTCTGGACTAGAACTCATGCGTCCATTTTTTCCACTATTACCGTTGCCTATTTTTAATTTTATTTTGGGTGGTTTTACATGTTCTAATTTCAAAACTTGTTTCTGATTAGAACTATTATCTTCAAATGTGTTTTGAGTTCCACTCCCTAAGGTACTGTAATCAATCATTGGAGTACTAGCACCAGATCTGTCTCCATCACCTAAGGCGCAATAATCTATAATGGCTGGACTGCATCTATCTGTAGAATGTTGCTCATAATTTTGAGAAGTTTGCTCATTTGCCTTGGTCCCACTATCAACATCCCCATCAGCTTTTACAATCGTTGATGAGATTCCTTTGGTTTTCCGTCTTTTTGGTTTTGGAGGGGTTTCTTCAGTATTTTCATCTTCCTCCTCTTCTATATCGTGGAAGTGAAGAATCCTGTTAAAAATAAGCATATTACAACATTTTGAAAGAATAAAAATTAAGAGTAAAAAACAATCTTACATTACACTTTACTTGGGTATTACAACATAAAGTGAAAAAAATGAAGTAATCAAGGAATAATTAAACAGATATGAAAGGAATTAAAAAAAAAAAGACAAAAAGTTAAAAAAAGAAAGTAATGATAAAATTAGAAGAAGGAAAAATTACAAGTTTCTCAAAACATCTACTTTTTAATTAGTTTTACACTTACTCACACAATTTCACATCTAACTCTCACAATTTCAGATCTAAGTGATATTTCCTCCATTTGAGGAATGTACAGTCTGTATGTGTACAACTTTTACACATACGGAACAATACTACTGGTGTGTACAACTTTTACACATACGGAACAATACTACTGGTAGTCTCACACCCTATGTACAGGTAGGGGGAAAAAAAAGTGGACCGACTCTTGTAGCTGATTTCAGAGCCTTGTTGCTTATTCCTTAGACCTGTGTAGTTGGACAACAGCCACACAGCTGGTTACTGCTTTCGTCTTAGTTGAATAGCTCAGGTGCTTGGGGCGCTGTAGTCTCCTTGTCAATCACTTGTTTCATAACAGACTTTCAAGGAACGTTGGTTGTTAGCAATTCCATAGCACAATGATGGCGCGTTCGACTGGTAAGTAACACGTTCTCGGTTTGAATCCTGCCAAGGAAGGAAATTTTTTGTTTCCTTAATGCACATTGTTTTCCCACTACTTTTAACTACTTAATTAATGGATTATTCCCAGAAAATGAATTTTACTAGCTTATTTTCAAATGGGTTTCGAAATCAGCTAAGTCAACAGTCGACACTAGAACAAATTTCAATACATTCCCCGCTTTCCTGTGAATGCCGCTAGGCATGCACAGTGGCTCATATCGGTAACTTAGATACTTTAGTCGGTCCGCTTTTTATTTCCCCTACCCGTACAATAGCTTGAGGGAAAATCACTAATTCCTTATTCCTTTATTACTCTATAATATCAATTATGGTACAATCATTTCAATTATAAAGACAATAATACAGATTAATTCCCTTTCATCAAAATTAAATTCTTGTACAAACATGAAACTAGACAGATAAAAAGACTACTACAGAAATAGATATAATTTTAAAATTGCTGGAAATAGTCAATATGTACATGGAGTCATTTTATACAACAGATTACAAAAAAAATAAAGGAAGTAAGAGAAGGAGCTTCTCGAAACTAGTCTCCAAACAAGAGGACTTAAGTGAAGTGTCACAAAATTGACTCATTTCTTATATTATTATATTCTTAGAAAACTTCACTGTTACAAACTTCCTGTAATAATTAATATTCAGAGTAGTCAAAGTTATTTAAAAGGACACTAAAGGAATGCTTAATATATCATGGATAGTACTGAATACAGGAATACCTAGCTGATAATATCAAACAGAAAAATTATTAGGTATACTATTAATATCCGTATATCTGTACTCAAACTTTCTACAGTTATTAGGTATAATTCACACAATGTATATTACACTAAAAAGTATACAATAAGTTGAAGGACACAATAGGTAAAGATTCATTAGATTAGTTTAGTCATCTGTAGCAAGATTAAGTACGGAAATATGAAAACTAACTTCACTATTATGTATATTGACTCAGAACAATCGTTTCAATGGGTATCCCCATCATCATCATTGATTCCAACTAGCCACCTGGTGACGGGTGGATGAACTTGTTCTAGTAGTACTATTTCATCCCTGATTTCATGGCCTTTTTCCCAGAAATGGGTTGCTAAAGCTGACTTTTCTGTTTGTTTGTTTATAATATTTCTAAAGTGTTCCTTTCTCCTTGTATTCATATTCCTTTTCGTTTGGCCTATGTTATCACAATCTTTGCAGCTGATTTTGTATACTCCAGATTTATTATAATGAGGTTCCTTATCCTCTTGGTTGGTCTTTATTAGATTTTTAACGCTGAATTTATTCTAAGGTGCCAGTATGATGTTGGCTTCATTGAAAATCTTTGGAAATTTGCCCATGGATAGTAGCTAAATTTTTTGTGATTTGTAATTTCTTTTGTATTTTGTAATGTACTTATCTCTTTAACCTTCTTCAGTTTTTTTTAAATTTCCGTACTTTTTTTGCCAACCATCTCTTTTCTGAAACAATTTTCTCTTGCCGTTTTTATTATGTGACTGTATTCTAGGTTGTATTCATTTTCATTAAGAGGGATATTAACTAGTCTGTGTGAGGCTGTTAAACACACTGCATGCTTGTGAGGTGTGGTGTTGTAGCCAGGAGTGCCCACGGGGGGGAGCAAAATATTAGCGTTTTATGAATTTTCTGGGGGGGGGGGGTGAAAATTGTTGCAACATTAGCGTTTTATATGTTAAAAATAAAAACTGTCAAATTTTATAACTTCAAAAGAAGTGAATAGTCAATAAATTAGTGAAATGCATTTGCTTGTCAACGACTGCCATGCCAACGAAATCGAAGGCTCTGTGCCGATAGCGGCGACTGCACACTGAACCATTGTTGACCCGTCACAGCCTCCACCTCCCTCACACGCAGCCGCCTGCAAGAATAATTCTGTGGCTTGTTTTTAAAAGGGCCAATGTAAATTTCTTGCAAAAATGAGATCTATGCATTACTGAGCTCGGCTAGCCTTTATCTTTCGTATACTAAAAGTGCCAATGTCTGTTGCTATTAATAGACATAATACAGAAACCTTAGAGGCCAATGTCGGAAGTTCTCAGCAAAAAAATGTTACTTCTATAAAAGCTTCAAAGTCAGTTATCTCAAAAGCAACCAAGCAACAGAATTGTTCTCGGAAGTGATTTTACTGCACTCAAAAGCAAGTGCCACCTTATAAGAAGGAGAGGAAAGGCGTGGAAAAATCTGTCTATAACCAATGCAGCACTCTTAATTTAAAACTTGAGGTTACGGCTACTGGTTTCAGTCCATCTCGGCATCTCGAAAATGTCGAAAAAACAACAGCAATTTAAATACAAGTGTTTAGAATTATTGTGCAATGCCATTATTAGGCATGACAAATGGCAAGATCACTGCAGAAAAAAACATCTATATAAACTGAAACATAATTTAGATATAAAATACAAGATTATTGAAAGTAAAAGCAGTGGCGAATAAAAATGTTCATTTCTGTAGCAAGTACAAGTTTTAAATTTCAAATTAGACATGAATTATATTATTTTCATCAAACACAATATAAGACTTGTTTCTTTCCTTCAATATGTTATCCATAATGTTGTACCCTAGATTTGCCTGGCGTCCAATACAGAATGAGCAAACAAGTAAATGGTTTAACTCAATTATTACTTTTTGGGACTACTCTTGCACTTATAAAAACAGGGAAATAAAACAAACAAAAAAATTCAGGCATTTCTGGGTTAATCATAATGTTTAGTTGCTGTAAGTAAAATATGTGTACAGTTTAGTTAAGTTAAATTTTTGTTATAATTATTTATTTTGTTATTGTATTTAATTTGTATTGTATTGTATTGTATATTGTCATCTTTAATGGTGAAGTAACATTTTTTTGCTGAGAAATATTAAATACTAGGCCTATCATGTAAAAACAGCCTCATAAAACATCTACTTCATCAATTAACACTGTTTTACACGTCCGCCGCGGTGGGTGAGTTGGTAGCATGCCTGCCTTCCACTCTGGCGGCCCGGGTTCGATTCCCGGCAGGGTTGGGGATTTTTCAGTAGATCCCGAGTTCAGGACTGGGTGTGTGTGTCCTTAGGTTTAAGTAGGTAGGGGACTGGCGTACCCCGGTAACAAATCCGCTGTGAATATCTCCATACGGGATCACCTGAAGAATACTACTACAAATACAGCAAAACCTATTCCCAGAGAAGAAGTTTAAAACCAGGTTACTGTTGGGCAGGTCATGAAGTTGGGGGGAGGGGGAGTCATGAAGTTAGGGAGTGGGCACCCCTGTTGTAGCTGTTGGTTTGTTGTAGTTGTCTGTGTGGGTCTTTTTTCCTATAAATGAAAAATTCTATTTTGTTGTTTCTGTTGATAATTTTTAGATCCAGGAAAGGTAAGTAACCGTCTGTCTGAATTTCCATGGTGAAATTTTTTTTCTTCAATGTTAAGGAGTTTCAATGAATCATCTAAGTTTTTATTTACGAGGATGTATCAATAAATAACCGGACTGATTTAATTGTATTTAAATAAACCGCCCTGGAACGAAACGGCTGTTAGCCGCGGAAAGGTGAATCTTTCGTCTAGCAGTGTTTTGAATCCCAGTTATGCAGAACGATTCAGTTAGGAGTTACACCCGGATATCGCAGGTGGTGTTTACTGTACCCAACATGGAACTGAAATTGCAGAAAAGCATCGATAAAGTTTTGTGTTATTCTAGACAAAACTCCTACAGAAACCTTAGAAATGGTGCAGCAAACATATAAAGACCCTGCTTTAGGCAGAACTCAAGTCTTTGAGTGGCACAAACGTTTCAAAGAGGGTTATGAAGACCTTCAAGATTCTCCGTTCCCTGGAAGACCCTTAACAGCAAAAAACGAAAGTTAACATCAACACAATTGACGCAACTGTGCAAGAAGATCGTCACATAACAATTGCGAAGGTTGCAGATATAATGAATTTGTCTTTAGGAACCAGATCTTGCCAGGACAGGATGGATCTTGCACCAAGACAATGCGCCGGCTCATCGAGCGCATGCAACTCAAGATGTCGTCGAAGAATTGGACATTGAGGTCATGCCTCATCCACTGCATTCTCCGGATCTCGCACCTTGCGATTTTCTCCTCTTCCCTAAAGTGAAAAAGGAGCCACGTTGTCGCCATTTTCAAAGTGATAAGGAGTCGAACATCGATGCGCATTGCTGCAGTTTCAGTTCCATGTTGGGTACAGTAAACACCACCTGCGATATCCGGGTGTAACTCCTCTGAATTGTTCTGCATGATTGGGATTCACAGCACTGCTAGACGAAGGATTCACCTTTCCACGGCTAACAGCCGTTTCGTTCTAGTGCGGTTTATTTAAATACAATTAAATCAGTCCGGTTATTTATTGATACACCCTCGTATTTATTTTTTTTCAATGGCAAATATGTCATCTACATATCAGTACCAACTCTGAACATTCATGGGAATGCTTTTTTATCTGTGTCTCAAAATTACTCACGTACAAATTAGTCAAAAAGGAGGAAGTGGATTATCTGAGTTTTGTCTACATTATTTTCCTCTGAATGTGAAAAAATTTGTAGGGACATGCATAATTCACAATTGCGATAATACAATTTTATTTGCGAATTATAACGTTTTTCCATTAAAAACACGAATTTTATCATTGTTCGATAAAAAACACGAATATTTACTTTTTAAAAATTAAAACAGCGATTTTTACATTTGATGCATTCCTAAGCATACAGTCAATTCACGATTACCTGTGGGTGGCTTATCCATGCGTGAAAATTTGAATTTCAATGCACTTATTTAGAGTTTACCACACTTTAACTTCAATTCAAATTTCCCACACTTTATTTCGAATCTCCTGCACTTTATTTAATCAGATTTCTCCTTTCACACACTTAATTTCATCATATGCACAATATGGTGACAAAGTGCGGGAAATTCAAAATCTCGCACCCAGTTAATTCCAACATTTGGAGATTGTCCCTTTTTTCAATTATTCGTGCATTTCAAAGTCTCAATTAACACTGATAATCGGGAGTTCACTGTACTTTTAAATAATCCTCCTAGAACAGACATGAGAACATACTTAAAAGAAAGAAATTTGGCCTCAAAGGTGGTAAAATAATACTTGTTTGAGTGCTTGATTTCTAGAATTTTACTTTTGATTTTTGTGCATGTAGCCTAGTGTATCAATATTGTGCCCAGGTTTGTACGGTTTATTTATTTATTTATTTTTTTTTTTTTTAATTTTTTTTAAAATGTATTATATTGTGTATATGACATGTGTTGATATCGGTAAACATTAAAGTGCTGTATGGTTAATTAACTTCTTTGTATGCATGTGTATAAGTATTAATAAGAATATATGCTAAATGAGGTTAATAAGTGCCTTGTCTTCGAAATCATTCTTTAACTCAACAATTAGTAAAATTGCAATAAAGATAATACTGATTTTGGGAAAGTATGTTTGGGAAAAAATAACACCGCTTTTGGGAAAAAACCACCACCACTTTTGGGAAAAAATAATACCGTTTTTGACCAAATAATAAACACACCCTTTGCATGTCCCTACTAATGCGTAATTTAGTTAATTCCAGATATTCTTCAATAGCTTCACCTTCCAAATTTGTGGTCAATAGCAAACTTTTTAGTACTTCCATCAACTTATCCTTTGGAATGCTTGGGAATAGAGAACTAACATCAAATGAAACTAATTTGTCTTCTGAATCGCCAATTGTAAGACCTTGATTTTGTCCAACAAGTTCTAAAGAATGTTATACGCTCAAAGTATCAAATTTTGAAATTTGTTCAATAACCACTTCCCTAAATTGTAGGTAGGTGCTCCTATGTAACTTATGATAGGCCTCATTTTGTTTCCAGGTTTGTGTATTTTAGGGAGCCCATACGGCCAGTCAGTATCAGCTCATAATGGGAATACTCACTGAAACAAACGTTCTGAATAAATTTACCTAATAGTGAAGATAGTGTGCATATATTTGCACTCAATCTTTCTACAGATATCAACACTTCATTGGGCTATTTCCCTAGTAATATTAATATTGATAGTTTAGTCATGTTGCAAAATATACATATTTACTTTAATATTGTTATTTACTGTAATTTTTTCAATTAATTATTTTAATTTTGGTCATTTTTGTAAATTAGTAAAATTGTCATTTACAATGGAGTCTTAGTACTTTGAACTTCAATGCACGTGTATATTTATGGAATTATATGTAACTTATTACATTGACATAGCCTATTGTACTATATTGTATTTAATAGCTAAATAAATACTATTATTATTATTATTATTATTATTAAGGGGAATTAGAAAAAACTAAATTATAGAATTAACCAAACTGTGACTTTTTAAGCAAAAAAGGGGTAAAAAAAAGTAAAAAATAAACTTACATACTTATTCAATGGCAACAGACAATTGCTAAGCAAGCTAAAGGAATATTATCTATTTTATTGAACCCGAAGGTTCATTGCCACACTTACCACAGCCCACCATTCAACCTTATTCTGTGGTAACTCTATCCAACCATCCCTCGCAAATCCTACTTCCCTTAAATCTATCCTAATATAGTCCTCCCACCTACGTCTAGGTCTTCCAAGTGGCCTTTTCCCATCGGTCCTCCCAGTCAATACTTTTGAGATATGTCTTTTCTCCCCCATGCATGCAACATGTCCAGCCCATTTCATAATCCGTGATTTAATTACTCTTCCTATATCCGTTAAAGAGTAGGTTATGAAGCTCGTCGTTATGCAGTTTTCTCCAGTCCTCATTTTCATCTCTCTTAGACCCTAATATTTTCCAAAGCACCCTGTTTTCGAACACTCTCAGATTATGTTCTTCCCGAAGAGTAAGGGACCATGTCTCACATCCATAGAATACAATGGACTTATAAATTTTTATTTTTATATTTCTGGACAGAAGACGAGAAGATAAGGGTTTCTGAACTACATAAAAACAGGCATTTCCTGATTTTAGTTGACACTTGACTTCTACCTTAATATTATTTGTATCTTTAATTATTGCTCCCAGATACTTGAATTTGTCCACTTATTTTAACGATTTACCGGCTATTCTAATATTTTGTAATGCATTACTTTGATGTTTCATGACCAAATATTTAGTTTTTTCTGTACTAATTTCCAATCCAACATTCCAGCAGGCATTGAAAAGACTTTCTGCATTTCTCTCGATTGTGTTTATGTCATCGCCCAGCGGATAAATATTATCTAGATAAGATAAAATTGGGTGACTGCCATTTAATTCTAGGCATCCCTTGTTTTCCTGAACTTTCCTAATGGCGTATTCCAAAGCGAAATTAAAAAGTGAAGGCGATAGTGCATCTCCTTGCTTCAAGCTGCTTCTAATGGCAAACCTATCTGATATTAAATTTCCCTACCCTAACTCTGCTGTAGGTTTCATTTAGACACATTTTGATCAGCCTAACTTCTTTATATCCCAAACTCAATGATGATACTGTACAATTTGTCTCGCCTAACTGAATCATATGCTTTTTTTTTAAATCTATGTATAGCTGGTGAACAGACTTATTATATTCCCACTTTTTCTCCAAGATTTGGTGAATACAAAATATATGATCATTGGTTGATCTATTTCGCCTAAATCCACATTGGTGATCTCCAACGATTTCGTCCGCATATGGTGTTAATCCTGACAAAAGTATATTAGTCAGAATTTTATATGATGTTGAAAAGAGGAAAATTCCTTAACAGTTATTACATTCGGCCCTGTCTCCCTTTTTATGGATAGGTATAATAAATAGATTCTTTCCATTCCATTGGCAATTCTTCCTTTCTCCAAATCACAAGAATGAGTTTATGGATCTCCTCTGCATGAGGATGCAGAAGGCAACGGGAGACCACTGCATTAAAGATCCCAAGGATATCCCTAATTCAAGATGGCCATGTCCAACCCAAATTATTCCAGAGTTTCTATTCCCCCAATCGGATCTCCGGGGGGGAAGGTCTTGGATAAAACTGTTAGCGAAAATTGGAACATAGAACGTGAGAACACTTTTAAAATCGGGAAGATTGGATGAACTGAAAAAGGAAATTGAGAAAGCTGACCTTGATATACTGGGTGTCTGTGAAACTAGATGGGGCGGAAATGGTGACTTCATATCAGATAACTTTAGAGTAATCCACAGTGGAAGTTTGAAGTCTGGAAAAAATGGAGTAGCAATTATTGTTAGAGGTAAATGGAAAAATGTTTTAAACACATACCACTACAATGATCGACTTTTAATGATCAAAATTAAAGCTTTTCCTGTTGACTTATGTATAATAGCAGCCTACTTTCCAACTACAAACAGCAAGGACGAAGAAGTTGAGGAAATATATGAACAATTAGAAGACCTAATAAAATTAGTAAAAATGCAAGATAATTTGATTATATTGGGAGACTTTAACGCATCAGTTGGTGAAAAAGAAAATCAGTGGGTTGGGAAGTTTGGTCTGGGTAAAATAAATGGGAATTCTGTGAACAACATGAAATGAAAATAACACATACTTTCAGGTTCCCATCAGAAAAAGATACACTTGGAAGGCACCGGGGGACTTAAGGAGACACCAAATTGATTTCATACTAGTGAGGAAAAGGTACATGAACCAAATCAAGTTTAGTCATTCTTACCCAGGTTTTAAAGAGGGCAGTGATCATGGCCTGGTGGTGGCAAAATGCAATATTATTATTAAGAAAATTCCAAGGAAGAAGAGTAGTAAATGGTGTTTAGAAAAACTTAAGGATACTGAAACAGTGGAGAGATTGAAAAAAGAAATGGACAATAAGCTGGAAGAGAAAAAATCCCTTTAGGCAGGCCTACAGGCTGAGGTAGATTTCAAAGTGCTTTTGGTTTAATTTATTATCGCTGCGCAGCACCCTTCTTTTTTAGCCTTGGCATGGCAAACCCGCAGTAATAAGAACTGAATTCGGTAAAGAGGAAGAGCCTACAATCATTTGTTTTGACAACAAGAATAGGATATAATATTCTGGGAGGCCGTGCGCAAGATCAGCTATGAATAAAATTAGCAAAGCCGCTAAACAAGACAAAATTATGATATTATAATAATTCTTTTAAGTGTTATTACTTTCAAACATTAAAATCTCGCGTCATATGAGAGCTATCAAGAAACTAGTTATTGATTTGTAGAGCACTCATCAAGAGCTTTTCAACGATACCCCACAAGACGTAGTTTCAAAAATTTCGAATTTCCATCCCCTCACCCCCACTCGTACCCCCAAAAACCCCCGAATTGTTGGTGTCACTGTGAACTCCATAGGGAGTACTCTAATTTATTCAAACAAAGTTTCCCTCTATACTTCATAGGGGCCGAGATATACATTTTTAAAAATTTCAACCCCCTACCCCGACCACCCCCTTGGGCCAATTTTGCTCATTAACGAACTTGTCCGAACTATTGGGCCTAGAAATAACATATTAAAATTTGGTTCAAATATCTTCAAAATTACGGCCGCTATCGTGTAAAGATATAAATATATATATATAAATATCACAAAATTTTTTTTTGAACGGGCGGTGGTTTCGTACTTAGGGGAGCATGAAACGTAAAGATATGAAAGAATTTTTCGAAAATCATGACATGGTATCCATTGCAATAGGTAGATTTTTCTTCGAAATCTACCTAAAAATGGGAAGATGAAAAAGAATCGGTAATAAAAGTAGCAGATGAAATTCTTGGCAAGAACAAACTAGAACCAAGGAAATATTAGATCTGATTGAAGAAAGGAATACCCTAAGGAATAAAGACTTCAGAGAGTACAAAAGAATTAAGAATAAAATCACACAAAAATGTAGGGAAGGAAAAGAAGACTGGATGCAGGAAGTAAGCGAGGGAATTGAAGAAGATTTATTAAAGGGAAGATCAGATAAAGGGCAATTCCATGGTCACGGACTAACATTCACAGAGAAAAGTCACTATACTGGCAGCCATTACACCAACAATATTCAACACAGAAGAAATTGGCATATGCAGATCAACACATAAAGAACTAAAGTATTTACAAATAAACTTAGAGTTCTCTAACATTTATATGCACAGATATATTTAACTTTATAGCACCTTGTCACGGACTAACTTATTTTGGACATAGGTTTCATTTGTAGGAACAAAACCGAAAATTTCTGTGATTTGATATACATTAGGCAGATGTGTTTTATTTGTTTTGAAGTAGGTAGGTATATAGCAGCTTATGATTTGGTTCTTTAAAATATGAACCATCAGTTTAATGGTTATAAAAAATGAAATACTAGTGTCACGGACTAACATGAAAAGTTGTCACGGACTAACTTCTGGATGTAAATCAGAAAATCACATTTACAACATAACAAAGAGGTGGAAAGCTTAGTACATGATTTGAAACTTTTGTCTAATAATCTCAAACTCGTTTTCATTGATTCGAAGTATGTTAGTTCGTGTTGAAGACGTGGTTTTGGGCTCTTCAGTCAGTGCATGGAAAATGCTTTTGAAAAGCGAGTAGTCTTCATCTTTTACAGCTTTGAAACTATTTTGGCCTTCTTTCAGCTGTTTAAGTCAACCATTTGAAAACAACTTTATTTTTTAACCCCTTCATCAGTGTCTTGACTATTGCTAGACAAAATATTGATTCTGAAATCCTCAATTATGAGGTTGTTGAATACAAATGTTGCATCGCTGAACCTATCACGATATTTTTTGGTTCTATCAGTAGATGTCTTCCCCATTTTTATAGTATAGGTCTAAAAGAAGAAAGAAAAATGTGTTAACTTTTCAGAAAAGTTCGTTTTATTGAATATCATAACTATTTTGATCTCAATAATTATAAATTTAAATTTTGGTTCTTGAAAATTAAATATGTTTCATATAAAAATAGGTTAGGCACACAAAACATTTAATTATTCTTTATTTTTCTCCACTACCGTTCACATTTTATTACAAATATTCTAATATCTGTGAAATATATCATTTTGAGACTCTGTGAGTGTTAGTCTGTGACACCATTATTTGTGGAGAAAAAACATTCAATTTCAGCAACCAAGTGAAGGTGTACTGCTCCATACTAGTACACAGAGAATATAAAATATAATTACAATACATGCATTATTTATTGTTTTAGGTAAACTTTTACATCTTTTTTGTCATGGACTAACAGTTTCTGTGCATTATTGGACTTCCTTCCATATATTATTTATCTAATTTGACTTCTGCAATTCAATGAAGTAATGTTTTCCCTCCATAATAAGTCATCTTTTGTTTTATGATGAAAAAGAATCCTTGGAAAGCACTGCTGCCATATCTGTTGGACTAAATTGTGAATGTCCATGTTCATCGTAAATTTGGTGTTTTCTATCAATTATCTAATAGATTATATTTTAAGTCCAAATTTAAAAAACAAATGCATGAAATATTTATATTTTCTGAAACTTTAACTCTTTGACTTAGAGAAACTGCAATAATTTACAATATTTGTAACATTTTATTTTTTTCAATCTGTGTCAATGTTATCATGGAATTGCCCTAAAGCTTATAATACAATTAAATCATTGCTACCTAATCAAACAACAAGATCAAACATTGTAAAAGACACAAATGGTAAACTGCTTTTTGATAATACTGAGGTGAGTAGAAGGTGGAAGGAATACTTGGAAGACTTGTACAATGGCAAAGATATACAAAACGTCAATGATTACATAGAAACGGAGGATGGTGTGGATGAGGAAATGATCAGTCCCTCCATAACTATGGGTGAATTTGAAGCCTAGAAGATAAGAAGGCAACAGGTATAGACAAAATACCAGCTGAATTGCTGAAGAAAACAGGTGAGTCAACGAAAATACAATTATTCAAAATTGTTTCTGACTACTATGAAAATGGAATGCTACCTCCAGACTTTATTAAAAAGTAGAACTATAACCATTCCCAAGAAAGGTAATGCATCAGACTGCAGTAATTACAGAACTATATCAATTCTTTCTCATGCATCAAAGATTTTACTAAACATAATAAAAGAGAGGCTAAAGGGAAAAATTGAACAGAATTTAGATGAAGATCAATTTGGGTTTAGAACAGGGAGAGGAACTAGAGAAGCAATTTTAGCCCTTAGACTAATTCTAGATAGAAGAATTGAAGTAAACAGAAGAACCTTTGTCACCTTCATAGACCTCGAAAAAGCCTTTGATAACATATACTGGGAATGACTATTCCAAACATTGAAAAAATTTGGAGTAGACTGGAGGGAAAGAAGACTTATTCTAAATTTATACAAAACACAAACAACTGAAATAAATATTAATGGGAGCAGACAAGAAGCCAAGAAGAGGAGTGAGACAAGGATGCCCATATCACCACATCTGTTTAATATGTTAAATGAGGAAGCAATCAGAGAAATGAAAAGAAAAACAAAGGGTATTAAAATAAATGGAGTCAGTATTCATAGCATTCGATTTGCAGATGGCATAGCTATTTTAGCTGATTCAGAAAAGGAAATGAATAAAATGCTTAAATCTCTATCAGATGCACTGAAAAATTTTAAAATGAAGATCAATAAAAAGAAAACAAAAACCATGGTGATCGGAAGAACAAATGAAAATTTCAAAATCAACATACAGCTTGACGGTACAGCCCTAGACCAGGTCGAAAAGTTTTTGTTACTTGGGTAGCATTATCAATAAGTTTAAGTGTGACACAAAACTTAAGAGAAGAATAAACCTGGCTAAACAAGCATTTCAGAACAAAAAGAATCTCCTCACAAATAACTATTTAAGCATGGAAGTAAGGAAAAAATTTGCCAAAACATTTGTAAGTTGTGTATTAACTTATGGATGCGAAACATGGACAATCGGAAAAGCAGAAGCCAAAAAACTGGAAGCAGCAGAAATGTGGATATGGAGAAGACTAACAAAGACGAGTTGGGTGGATAGGAAAACAAATGAAGAAGTGCTTAATGAAGTGATGGAAAAGAGATCCCTTCTGAATTCAATTAAGAGTAGAAGAGCAAAGTTAGTGGGCCATACATTTCGGGACAATGATCTACACATCAACATTTCTGAAGGGAAAATACTGGGGAAGAAATCAAGAGGATGTCTTAGAAATTCATTTCTTAAAAACATGATCAAGGATATGGACATGCTGTCGTACAAAAATTTGAAGAGAACAGCGATGAAGAGGAAGACATGGCTACTACAACAAGGCATTGCCTTTAGATCCTGATGATGATTCCCTTGTAGAGATCCCTGTTATTTTTGTCTTTACTATTATCCTCTAATTCATTCACTTTGTCTTTGAGATAGTTTATTTTCTTTGTTCTAATGGTTCTAGAGGTTTCTCCTCTAGCATTGTTGAGATTTTCGACAGTAGTGTCATCCAGATTCTGCAACCACTGAAGGTTTGCCTGCTTTGTTGCATTTACTGATTTCATGCACTCATCATCGAACCATGGTTTATTTGGTTTCAGTTCAAGCGGACATAATTTTTCTTTTGCGGCGGATACTTTGACATTGTCTTGAATGCTTTCCCAGGTTTTATTGATATTCATATCATCCCTAGCTTCTTGTTCTGCAATGTTTTCTAGAACTGCTAATCCATATAATAATGAGTAAAAAATAAACTCATTGCAATAAATAATAATTACTGCATAGTGGATTTTGCCTTGATGGCTGCCACACTGTGGCAAATTCCTCCGCTTTAGCATGTATCAATGGCTTACTTAATGGGATGTTACAATCATGCGGTTGTTTAAACTACTTCAGAATGCACTTGTCAACGTCAGGAAATTCTCCGCCTCTCATGTGTTTCCTATTTCCTTCATTTTGTGCACTCCAGTTCTCCAAGGTATTGTCTTTATTTTTTATGTATGTTGATAAAGTGATAGGCTACATGCCATATTCTTCTGCGATGGCACAATTTTTTCTTACCCCTCTTTTCACATCTCTTAACACTTCCACTTTTTTTGCAAGTATTAAATTAGTTTACTTGCCATGCTTTTACATTTTCATCACTTTAATACTTTGAGGATGGAATGGTCACTAAATTCGTCCCTGTGGTGGAGAGGGTAAACATCCATTCCACAAAAGCGATGAGAGAGAGAACGGTGGTTAAAAATACTTTAATATCTGTGAGTGACTAGGGTTCTACGGCAAAACAGAGAATTCTTGGGGAATTCACTGAAGCTTTAATTTGGAATCCTTACAAAATTAACACGAGACAAATTCTGGTTTCGATTTATCCAAAGTAAGCTTAAAATTTGAATTGTAATTATTTAACATGCACTTATATAAAGGAATTTCAAGGGGAATCCATATTTATTTGAATTATACAATATTTTAATTATCGAACATAGAATTAACCAAATTCTACTATACTTGATTTCCTTACTTTCCTTACATTCTTTAGTTTTAGGTCAGATTATTTTTTCTCACAATGAAATATGATCTTATGGTGAATAAAATTGAATTTATTTGCAAAAATACATGTAACTCATGTTTCACAACATTCAAGTTGACTATTCGGTACAATTGCCATGCGACTACTTAAAAAAAAAGCTAAATTCTATCCATCAGTCAAGATCTGAACTATGTACCAGTAACATGTAACAGTGTTTCTCCGGAAATGCTAAAAACCGTGCAAAATACCTTTTCACCTGTAAGACAAACAGAAAACCAGCTAGATTTAACTAAAATACAAACCGTGAATTTTCAATTGCTTTATTATTTTCTCTGTTTATGGTAACAAAGATTTTTATTTTAAAATGCTATATTCTCATATTCTCTGGAATGCTTTGAATACATAACACCTGTTATGAAAAATAGCTATTTATGTATCAAGTATGCGAAATAATGAGTTAGTGAACGAATCTAGTATTGCAGAAGAGACGTTAGCCATGGCTAAAATACTGGATGAATCTGCTAAAGGTTTTGCATCCATGGTGCATACAATATTTTTAGTAAAAGCTCTCTAAATCATATGGAATGAAATAAAAATGCCGTATAATTAATTCTAATAAAAGTTATAGTCAGTCATTTGTTGACAACATATTTTCATAGTCGCCTGAATCACAGAACAACAATGAATAGTACCAATACAAAATGCGGTATAGATGCATAATATATGAGTCGCTAGTTTGTAAAGAATATTGCATACTAACTAGTATTTATGAAAAGCTTGTCAAAATATGAGTGATAATCCCGAGGAAATTTCAATCCAAGCCAGAAACATTGAGCTGGAGCTGCTGCCAGCAAAATCTCGGCAGCAGTAAACTATGAGAAGGAATATATTATTGCATTTAAATGCTGATGCATCCATGGTAAGCAATGTTTCTCTTGTGAACAAAGATGCGAAAAGTTGTTGGCTTATATTTGTTGTTATATGATGTGTACTGTGTTTTGCAAAAAAACCCTGGTAAAGATTCTGATTATCTAAAGCTGCGTCTCCATTGATATACATTTAGCACGAACATGTCAATATTAACAAGTTGATATTGACATGTGTATTGCAATTTCGCGTTCCAATTGACTTGACATGCAAACCCAGCGTGTTGCACTTAACATTTTCAGGTGTTAATTTGTTTTCCGGAGAAAATGGACAGCATGTCAAGTCAATTGACTAGTCGGTCGATATCGGCTTTGTTTCGGGAATTTCCGGGAAACAAAAAGCGATCGCCAGCTGAATCGGATTTGGTTCGGGAATTTCCGGGTAAACAACAAGCAGTCGACAGCATCCTCAATATTCCCGGCATCCATTTTGTATTATGTGAGTATTTGGTATATCAGTGTTCTCAATAGTATTGCATCTAATTCTAAAATTTTTTTTTTATGGCATACTCCATTGTTGAAAAATGTGATAGTTATTTTGAAAAGATCAAGATATCTGTACATAATTAGTATTTAAGAAAGTCATAGACAGTTAACAAGAAGATAATAACGAGTATATAAAACTACTCTCATTTTGCAATGTTGGCTGCCCTCTTCAGAGGCTTTTCTTTTTTTTAATGTTATTCATTTCTGTTCGTAACCTCGCCAACACATGTTAACCTATAATATTGTAGTGGAGACAGTTGTTAAATGGCAAATCACTTGACTTGTATACATCAACAAGTTGATGAAAAACATTTAACATATGTTAACTGCAACATGTTGGTGTTAAATGTATATCAATGGAGACGCAGCTATACAGAAACATGTTGTTTTATGATCAAATATGTTCTTAAATCCATATTAAAGTTAGTGTGACTGGTTAATGCCATCTGGATTTTGTTTATAGATTGCCATGATGACTTGGGCATCTTAGGCTGATAAAATTGTATTTTAAATGCAGTTTTATGCAATTTTAGCAGCCTAGGTCTAAAATGCAATGTTTTGGCATGTTACCAGTCTGACAAAGAGCTGTTTTAGAGAGTGTGTACTAAAAATATAATTTTAGATGGGATTTTTAAAATTTTACCGGTATATAGAATGAATTAGCAGAAGTTCAAAGACATATAACAAAGAACAATAAATTTGACAGGCACACAAATGAGAAAATTACAATAAAGATATTACCTTTTTCTATAACCCTGGAAGAACATTTTGTGATTTCCTGCCAGCTGTGAAGGATCTTTGTACTTCAATCGCACCGATGCAAAATAACGGCACAATTTGCATAAAAACAGTTTGTCATTGAGCCTTACAGGGATACCATCAGCTGAGAGAGCAGCATTTAATTCAGTCACTTCAGGCCCAACAGGGTACATGTGATTTCGAGTGAGCCGGCGCTTGCAGATTCCACACACCATGAAGTAATCCACCCAAGAATAGTGTTTTGGGCATAAAGGGAAAGGCAGATGTTGAGGCATCTTATCTATATCTATTGGCACCTGTGAAAAATAAATTAGACATGTAACCATTTCCCATGATCCCAAGAAAGATCCTACGAGTAACAATAAATGTTTCCAGACTACAAAAATCACAATGATAGATGAAATTAAGGGCCTATGGTATGACTGTTAGATAAACATCCAGATATGTATCTTGCAATTCACCGATATGGAAGGAAAATTTTTCTCTTCTACTACCTCTAAATCTTAACCACAAGATTGCTACATGGCAGAGAATAGTAATATTTTTTATAATTTTATTTGTTCAACTTAGCTCTGTATTAAAATCACAATACAACAAACTCTTGATTATCTGTGCAAGGTTCTTCCTCTCTTTAAAATGATTTATTGTTCAGTGACACAAGCTGGCTCACCTTGCCAGCCAAGGGAAGAGTGTCTAGCGGCTGTGTCTGAGGTCACCACAGCCACTCGGCAAGACGGTAACCACCATGACTAGAAAGACATGTTCGACAAAGTAGGCTTCTGCATAAATCAGTACAGAAGCATCCTCCAGACTTCTTTCGTAAAAAAAAATTATATTATTGTTAATATAAACTCCGAGTATAATGAGCATTACAACAAATTTAGTAGCACTTACAGTCTAATAAAATCACATTAGATTATATTGTAACCCATGTTAACACTGCCTGAAGTTAGAATAGTAATAGTTCTAAAAACTATCTGCGTCTTTCTACTATCTTACCGTCAACTATTTCAACTATCGTCAACTATCTTACAAGCGTCTTTTACTATCCATGCTGATAATCCTAGATAATCGAGAGTTTGCTGTATTGTGAGTTCGATCCTCGATGAGGTTGTTGCGATTTTTTCAATTGGCACAATCTTTCTGGTGGTACTAAAACCATGGGGTGAACTAAGCCACTAACAGAAATAAGTAAAGGTGTTTGAAAATGTTTTTATTTTTCACAAGATTTGTTGTTTTAAAATTCAAAAGGTGGTGTTTTATGTTTTTATTTGTCAGAGGTACCAAAAACATAAAAAATTATGCATGTAAAAAGTAACATAATGGTTATTTTAATGACATTTATTTACATATCAGTATTCTGTTTCTCACTTTGGAGAAATCACTAATTGTAAGACTGCCCCCTCCAAAAAAGTATCTTTCAGATTGCTGTATGTAGCTGAAAACATGCACAAAAGAAGTTTCCTACTCCTTTGAAACCAGTTATAAAAACAAAGCAAAATTTCAAGAGCTTATCTTTTTGTCATTCAGGAGAGCAGAAAATATGTCGCCAACTTGGCACCGAAATATTTGATAGTAACATGAAGAAAGCATATCAAAAGTTTAAATATCTGTGTGATTTTAAACAATTAACAAATTTTGAATATGCCTACTAATATTGCAATATAACCTTGGGAAATGACCTACTTTCATTTTTTAAACCTTTAAATATGCTACATCAAACGGTAATCCACTTTTCCTAAAAGATCATATGATATATTAAAGCTGAGGAATGAAAAAAAAAATGGCTGAAAGGTATAATGAATGATCAAAAATAGATTTTATTTAGCTGATTATGGCTTTTGTGGTTTTATTGATGAAATAAGTGTTATTTCGTGATTTAATTTTATCCCCAAATAATTCCTGACATCCTAATATGTTACGAAAAATTATCGTAACCCTGAAATACAAAATTTTGTTTTATAGCTTATTAACAAAAACAAACACCTCTAGAAATGAGTACCACAAACAATCCTGTGGTTAAAGGTAGTCAGTGCATAATGCTGATGCCCTTATCACTTCATTTCTATATGTCTAAAAATTTGGGAGCCTCAATTTAATGGAACCATAAGTGCTTTTACGACCTACTATAAGTTTCTCAGATTTGCACTGATTATGTTATCAGCAAATTATATTAGGCCTATAGTTTGATTTTGATCGTTTTATAACCTTTTTAACCTTATCTCTCTTAAATTAACTAAAACTCATACTAGTTTAAACTCGTGTTTTCACACTATAGAATTAACTATGAAATCACTTACGTTACTGGTAAAGATAGTGAAAATCCAATTAATGTTATGATTTTGTGCAAATAAAACAAATGTACAGGATCGTACCGTAGAGGCACCGGTGTGTGGGTTGTGTTTGTGTATGTGTGGTTCATGCGAATTTGATAAGGGAGATATCGGCTGTTTTACAGAAATGGAGAATTATATAGTAGAATTTGGTAGCATAAACAAAAAACATTTGTAAGAAGTACCCTTACACCATGGAGTGTAATATTGTGCAAGGTAGTAACATTCCATCAAGTGAGGTACAGGTTTATGTGACTTTTGTCATGTATTGATGGTGCAATGTTACACCAATTGCTTCTAGAAGCTTCCTTAATCCCTGGAAAAGGCCAGGTGTTGTAAACACTGTGATGGAATGCTACCCCAGACTATATAAAGCCCGATTGTCACGCATTAACCGTCTATCTCAGCTTGTCAATAAACCAGTCCGTGCTACTTGAAACCATGTCTTTGGCTTTACTCACACATTGTACTGCTGGTACGCTACACAAATAGCTGATTTTTTTATCATATTATATGAATTCACGATTCAAAAGTGTATTTTTTGGGGTTTTGGAGACAGTAAAAAGAAATTCAGTAAATATTTGTTAAAATCAGAATAGTTCGTGTTATTGTGTAGATTGAATTTCACAAACTTATATTAACATGTTAATGCAGTAGGATGAAGCACGCCATCGGGTCCCTCTTCTGTTAACACACTAAAAAGAACTTAGATGAACTGCAACATAACATTATGCATACCTTCTTTGCAATACTTCTCTTCAGTTTGATCAACCATTTCCTTCTAACATGATGATGTGCTGTTTGTGTGCAACCCTGAACACAGCATGGAGTCTTCATCTGTGTAGAGCCACTGCGCGGATGTTGTCGTTTCTGTTTTGGTTTATATGATGGACAATTTGCTTTTCGATCCACATGTCGGTAACAAGCATCACAAAGACAAGAATCTGCAGTTAGATGTGTCTCAGCTGTAGAACCAAGAAAATTTATTACACTCATACTAAGCCTGGTGTGGTACAACTACTGTAATTTGTAATAAAATTTGCTTTTACCACATTCATTTTCACTAGCACTAGAACTAAATTACTATCAAGAGCACTATCATCAGATATATATATACATAAATATAAAATTTCAAGTATTTCACTTTCTTATAACTTAACCCACAATTGCTCGCACTGTTACAAAAAATCTAACAATTGTGGATATCTTTTAATAACTTGCTTATGTCTTGCATGAAAAGGCTGTTTTGCCACTAATGCATTCTACATCTTTTAGTTCTGCACATTTTTCTGCACTAATAAAATATAATTTTTTCATTATTGTGTGATTCTGTCTAAATTGATGTTACAAGCTTATTTGAAATGTGTTACCTCATTATAATGTTCATATTATTGTGTTTGTTGTTTTGTTAATTTTATAAATATTATTTGAATTGTGTAATTTGTAAAATAATATTAATATTAATAATAATAATAATAATAGTAATAATAATAATAATAATAATAATAATAATAATAATAACAACAACAACAACAATAATATAAATATCTTGGAGTGATGCAATCTAAGAGAATTGACCATAGCGAAATCCGGAAAAAGACAAGAGAAATATACCTGAAAAGGGTAACTATGATCCTTAAGGCCCTGTTGAATGGTAAAAACACATAGAAGGCAATTAACACATTTGCTATCCCGGTTTTGACATATACATTTGGAATAATTAAATGGCCGGACACTGAATTGGAAAAAGTATTAAGAGCAACTAGAGTGTTGATGACCAAGCACTGAGTCCTCCACCCTAAGTCAGCAATAGGGAGGCTAATATTGCCACGGAATAAAGGGGGGGCGGGGTCTAGTTGATGTCAAATATTGCTGTAAGCGGCAAATTATAAATCTTTCAACGAAATTTTGTACAACAAAGTACACAGCTTCACCAGATTATAGTGCAGGCTGATAAATACTACACGCCTCTTAACCTACAGCATGCGGGAATGGAGGACATTGAAACAGAAGATGTTAGAATCTCAAATATTATATATAGTACATGGGCTCAGAAAGAGCTGCATGGAAGACATGCATATGACCTTCACAGAACACACGTTGATCCGGAAGCATCAAACCCCTGGCTTCAAGATGGAGATATATTTGCAGAGACGGAGGGCTTCATGGTAGCGATACAGGACCAGGTTGTAGCAACCAAAAATTACTTAAAATATATAATCAAGGCAGACATCCAAGATGATATCTGCAGAAGATGTCGGAATGCCTCTGAAACAATCCAACATATCACGGGAGCCTGCCAGGCGCTTGCTTCGATTGAATATCTTAAGCGCCACAATCAGGTGGCTGGTATAGTGCATCAAGCGTTAGCTCTTAAATGTGGGCTTACTCAAGAGATAAAACCATACTATGAGTATAAACCAGATCCAGTTGTGGAGAACAGAGCCTACAAGTTGTATTGGGACAGATCAGTGATAACTGACAGGCCAGTGTCACACAACAGGCAGACATTATTTTAATAGTTTATTCATATTTGGTGGAGATTGGTATACCTAATAGTCATAACTTGGAAAGATATTTCAATGAGAAAATAGATAAATATATGTCACTGTGTGTAGAAGTTAAGGAATTGTGGCGAGAAGATGAGGTAATAACAATTCCGTTAATAATGTCTACAAATGGAATTGTACCTAAATGGACAAAGACAGGACTAAAAAAATAGGAATGGGGACAAAAGAGCTTAAATTAATGCAAAAATCAGTAATTCTAGGCACAACATCCATAGTCAGAGCATTTCTCAATGTACCAATATAATGCTGCATCTTGCAAAAAACGCCGATGCAACAGTAGAACTCACAAACAAGTGATGAAAAAGAACAATAATAATAGTAAATAATATGATAATATTTTGCTTTAAAGAATATATATATTATTACATAGAACCAAGGGCGCCCATATGATATTTTCTAGGGGGGGGGCCAAATTTTTAGTTAATTTATTTATTGTCCCTTTAACTTCTTGGGTTAGTTTGTAACATTACATTAATAATATAATAATGTAAGTGCAACAATGAAGTAGCCAGAAAATAATTTCGGGGAGGATTGGAAGTGGCAGGGGATTTGGAATACCCCCCAATGGGTCCATCCCCAGAAAAATTTAAAATATTCAACCAATTAAAATCACTTTTTACGCTATTTTAGCACTGAAAAACTAGTTAGGAAATTTGTTTACGTGCCAATTTAAACAAGAAATCGTTACCTAAGTCGGGGGTCCACCCCTGGAAAATGTTTAAATAATGAACTAGTTGAAATCGCATTTTACGCTATTTTAGCTCTGAAAAACAAGTTATTAAATTTGTTTACCATACTTTAAGATATGCCAACTTAAACAAGAAATTGTTACCTAAGTCGGGGGTTACCCCTGGAAAATTTTTAAATACTGAACTAATGAAAATCACATTTCACTCTATTTTAGCTCTGAAAAACTAGGTAGGAAATTTGTTTACCTTAGATATGCCAACTTAAACAAGAAATTGTTACCTAAGTCGGGAGTTGCCCCCGGAAAATTTTTAAATACTGAACTAATGAAAATCACATTTCACTCTATTTTAGCTCTGAAAAACTAGGTAGGAAATTTGTTTACCATACTCTAAGATATGTCAACTTAAACGAGAAATTGATACCTAAGTCGGGGGTTCACCCCGGAAGATTTTTAAATACTGAACTAATGAAAATCACATTTTATGCTATTTTAGCCCTGAAAGCTAGTTAGGAAATTTATTTGCCATACTTAAATTTGCCATTTATTTGCCATAGGAAATTTATGCCAATTTAAACGAGAAATTGTTACCTAAGTCGGGGGTTCACCTCGGAAGATTTTTAAATACTGAACTAATGAAAATCACATTTTATGCTATTTTAGCCCTAAAAGCTAGTTAGGAAATTTATTTACCATACTCTAAGACATACCAACGTAAACAAGAAATCATTACCTAAGTCGGGGGTCCACCCCCGGAAAAATTTTAAATATTGAACTAATTAAAATAACATTTTACGCTATTTTAGCTCTGAAAAACTAGTTAGGAAATTTGTTTACCATACTCTAAGACATGCGAACTTAAACAAACCTAAGTTATAATACTCATTACTATTTATAAGAAAAGTTAAATAACACAAAGAACAATGGAAATAACAGGCCTACTCATTATATTATGGAAACAAAATAACTGCTATATCATATTTGACACACCCCCAAAAATTGTTTAATTTATCAATGTTTTTTAAATACAAAAATAGAATTTTAGGTTTTGATTTTTGGGGGTCCAAACCCCCAGGATCCCCTTTTCTAATCCAGTTTGGATTCTGCTTCCATGGTGTCGATATGGTAAAACTTCTGCAAACTTATGTCTCTACTGACTTTCAAATAATTGTCTTAAAAGAAAAAAAAACAGACTATAATTATTAATATAGAATTTTTTCCTTTCCCTGAGAGCTAGGGGGGGGCCGCGGCCCCCCCCTGCCCCCGGGTATGGGCGCCCTTGCATAGAACCTTATTGTAAGTTTAGTGAATATGTTTGAGTTGCATTTAGTAACTACTGTATAATAGAGAAAAAACTTAAGTTAGATAAAATCTGACGTGCAAGTTATGGCTTGACAGCTATATACAGGGTGTTTCAAAAATACTTTTATAAACTTCGGGCATGGGTTCCTTACACCTAAAGAAGGAAAAAAGTTCATATGAACATATGTCCCATAATACTTGTTTTCTCCTTAGGAACTGTTGAACACAATGGTACACTCAACACATGTCAACACACAAAACTCATAACAAATGCTCGAAATGTCCTCCTCTTGCTTCTAGACATGCATGCACTTGTCGAATCATGGACTGTCGCACCCTTTCAAATACTCCGGGATGGTGTTGAATGGTTTCGCAGGCTTCCATGACACGTCGATGATGTCTGCTCCATAAACCAATAGTTTAAGGTGTCCCCAGAGATAAAAATCCAAAGGATTGAGGTTGGGAGAACGTGCAGGCCATGGAACTGGTCCTTCTCTGCCTATCCATCTGTCATGGTAGATACCAGTCAGTGCATCTCAAACAATGAGACTAAAATGTGCTAGAGCCCCATCATGCATAAAGCACATGTTTTGTCTTATTTGCAGGGGCACATCTTCGTGAAGTAATTCTGGAAGAGTGTTCTGGATAAAGTCCCTGTAGACAGCATCTGTAAGACATACTGGTAGAACATATGAACCTAACAGACAGTCACCTACAATTCCAACCCACACATTAATCCTAAACTGTTGCTGATGTCTAGCCTGAACTACAGCACGAGGATTATGATCTGCCCATATGTGTTCATTGTGGAAATTTTTAATTCCATCTCTCCCAAACGTTGCTTCGTCTGTAAACAAAAACAGACGAGACAAACAATGGATTGGCTGTTTGTGCTAGAAACCATCGGCAAAAATTCTCCCGTGGTGGATAATCGGCAGGCGAAAGTCCCTGCACATGTTGAATATGATAGGGATACAGGAGCTGCTCGTGAAGTACCCTTCATGCTGTAATGTGAGATGTACTAAATGTCACAGCCAATTGTCTTGTACTGATACTTGGATCAACTTCGACACGCTGTAAAATTTGTTCTTCCTGGTCTGGCATATGAACAACTCTTGTTTTCCTCGATCGATAGTCTGTGGTGCAACAGTTCCTGTCTCAGAAACGCAACGTAAACAGCAACAAAGGTTTGATGACTCGGTTGTCTTCGGTCTGGAAACACCATCTGATATAACCGTGAAGCCTTGCGTCCATTACCATTTGTGCAACCATAAATAAAAATCATGTCTGCCTACTCATGAAATGAACATCCTACCATGGTTGAACGAAACACGTGCAGTTAACTCACTACATGTACACAATTAAAGCGCTGAAGACGGACTAATGACAAATGTAAAGAAGTCTCCATGGCTACACTTCGCCATCTACTGTACAGTACATAAGATACAATGAGTCAAAGCCTTCTATGAGTGAGTGCATAGAGAAATGAAGTTGCGAGGTTGGACCTCGAGGGTCGTTGAACGCAATAAATAATAAATGAATAACGAGAAAACGATTATGGGACGTATGTTCATATGAACTTTTTTCCTTTCCTTCTTTTGGTGTAAGGAACCCATGCCTGAAGTTTGTACAAGTATTTTTGAAACACCCTGTATGTAAGTGATGCTGTGTTAAGCTTTCATGGCCAGAATCAGAAGTCAAAATCAGAACTCAAAAGAGTACCGTAATAATAAACAGAGAGTCCTCAAATATAGTCAAGTAGTGTGTCAAGGGTCTCCTAGAACACAGCATACTATGCTCGCTCAAGTGGATGATAAAATAAATTTCAAGCTCAGTGAAATCATAATAATATTAAAAGTTGTGCACTATGTCTGTTGCATAGTCTCTCAGCAACCTAGGTCTATTGTGATAGATAGATCTCATACTTCAGTCCACATAATTCACAAATACATTCTTGCCTGGGGAGGTGACACCTCTTCTCTGCACAAATTATTTTTATTTTTTATTTATTAAGTGATTTCCTCATTTCTGAGGTTAAACTCCACCAACACAACAACACTATTACCATAACATTTGTATAAAAGTTCATTAATTTCTAACCAAATTTTAGATTACAATTAACCCAAATTTTTACATATTTTAATAAAATTAACATATTTCCAAACAAGGTGCAATGTGTTGCATGGTACCACTTATCCCTGTCCATTGCATCTTCTGGGTTTAATTGAAAATTTTTTAAGGAGTCTCGAACACAATGATCCCATTTTCTAGCAGGTCTTCCCTTTTTCTTTCTCCCCTCTGGTTGCCAATTCATTATAGCTTTTGGGATCCTATTCTCCGGCATTCTTTGTAGATGTCCATACCAATTTAGTCTTTTTTTTTGTCTATTGTTGTTAAAATTGTTTCCTCTGCTTTCATTATCTTCCTTATTTCTGAATTTCGAATTCTTTCTATTCTTGATTTTCTTGCAGCTCTTCTCCAAAAATCCATTTCTGTAGCAATTAGTTTTCTGTTATGGTGTGGATTTACTGTCCATGTTTCTGCCCCATATAATACTTTACTTTGGAAGATTGTTTAAAAAAATATTGTTTTAGTTTTATTAATTATATTTTTATTCCACAATATAGAATTTAGCATTCCTATAACTTTTCTCCCGTTAGTGATCCTTTTCTGTATTTCTTTATTTGATGTTCCATCTAATTCAAGTATGGATCCCAAATAGCAAAAATCTTGCACTTTTTTAATCTTCTTTCGCCGGCGTGGTCTAGTGGTTAGCGTTGCTGACTACAGATCCGCCGGCCCGGGTTCGATTCCTGGTACCTCCTCGGATTTTTCTGAGGTAGGGAGGTCTGGCAGGGGTGCACTCAGCCTCGTGATTCCAAATTGAGGAGCTACTTGATAGAGAAGTAGCGGCTCCGGTCAGGAAAACCACCATTAACGGCCGTGGGTGTCGGCATGCTGACCACATGCCCCCTAATACTGCCATCTGCCCACGGGAGATGACGCAGCGGTCGGGTGGTAGGCCAAGTCCCTCCAGGGATGTAGCGCCATGGAGTTTAGTTTAGTTCCATCTATATATAAATCATCCGTGTCATTGGTTAAATACTCTATTTTATTGTAATTTATTTGTAATCCTCATTTCTTATACTTCATTTAGTTTTCTACACGTATAATTTGCATCTTCTCCATCCTGAGCCACGACCACCTGGTCATCTGCAAACAGCAAATTATGTAAGAACTTTTCCTCATCTAACTGGATTCCCATTTTTCGACATTTCATTATCCATTCTTTCAGGCATATTTCTAGATATATTTTAAACAAAATTGGAGACATAGGACAGCCCTGTAAAAGACCTTTACTTGTTTTGATTTCTTCTGTTCTATCTTTGCCTACTTTAATTCTACATTTATTATCAGAATATATATATATATTTTTTATAACATTTATTATTCCTTTATCAATTTTTGAACATTGTTTTCTGTCCCCTTCCTTAAATATAGTTGCGATATACTCTGTTTTAATTTGTTCCGGTATTCTTTCACCTGATAATATTTTGTTATATAGTTTGGATAATATTATGACTTTTTTTCCTCCATATTTAACGAGTTCTAAGTTAATGCCGCCTGGTCCTGGTGATTTCCCAATTTTTCCATCTTTTAATTCTCTTTCTACTTCCTGTTCACTAATTTGTATTCCTTCTCCTTCCCATTCATATGTCTCTTCTTCTATAAATGAGGGAACTAAGAAAAAGAGTAGAGGACATGGAAAGACAAGAGATCTGGGCAAGCTTTGTAAACAAAAGTTCCTTAAGATTATACAGAGTAATTAAAACAGAGTGGGGAAGGGAGAAATATGTCAATTGTTGTGATAAGCAAGGAAGAGAGGGATATGCATGGATGAGAACAGGGGTGATATATCTGAAAGGGTTAAGGAAGGACAGAGAGGAAGGTTGTGTACTATGTAATAAAGAGGAAGGAATATCACACTACTTAACGGAATGTGAAGGGGTAAGACGGTGGAGGGAAGAAATCTGGGAGACAAAGTGGGATAAACTTCATAAAGACCATCATAATAACCATCAAACTTCAACCAAACCAAACTTCATAATAACCATCAAGATGTTGAAAGGAGAAGAAAAGACAAAGAAAATTGGGGAGCATTTAGGAAAAATGAGAGAGAAGTGGATGAGAAAAATTAGGAAATAGATTAAGGGTAAAATAATCAAGAAAGATGTGGTAAGTTAACCAGAATCCCCATTCATACACTAAACCCAGGGGGTATAGTATGAAGGGATTCTTAATGGGTAGCGCTAGACTTATAGATAAGAGATTTTTAAAAGTGGATGTAGATAACTATGTATGTAAAAGCATGTGTTAAAAAAATTCTATTCTTCTATAAATGGTTTACGGTTTTCTTTTAGTAACTTCTCAAAGTATTTGGCCCAATCCTCTGTTTTTATAAGGTTTATTTTGGATTTCATTGTTTGTTCAGTACGTAGTGTTTTTAGTACATCCCATGCCTCTTTGGATCTTCTATATCCCAGTTTACTATTAACATTTGCACACATTTGCTCCCATGCCTCATTCTTAGCCTTCCTGATTTCCCTTTTTGCAATACTATTTTGTTTCCTGTAAATTGTCTTGTCTTCTTCTCGTTGTGTAGTGAGCCATTTTTGGTATGCTTTCTTTTTTTCTTCTATTGTTTTTTCTATTTCCTGTGACCACCAGTGATAAAATAATGAAATAAATAAATTACCTAAATAAGCACAATGAACAGGGTTTGTTCATACACTAAAGAAAGCAGAGAACATCAGCTATAAAGATATGTAGTTCACAAGCTTATTACTATTAATAACAATAACAATAACAACACTTCACCAGGGACTAATAACACGGTACATTAAATGATTCAAAATATTATATAAAATACATTAAATTGAACACAAAAGTATTAAGCTATATAAAGTACATTAAATGATATACAGTCGAAACAGTACGGCATCGCTTGTAATGACGTTTTGGGTATAATGGTGAAATCTAATGGTTCTGTCTACAGACTCTATATTTAAAACTCTCTAAGTACGACCTCGCTTATTACGACATATCACATAAAACAATGTATTTTTATAACATTTTCGGAGAAATATATCGGCTATAATGTCTATATATATCTATATAGACTATCGGCTATACCATGTATAATAGTGTATTTGATTTGTGATTATGCAATGTGTTGGATTTTTCTAATGAGGAAGGGCAGTACAACATTATAAAAAGAGTAAACAGGAGAAAGTGTAGGCCTTCGTAATTTACAGTACAGTGGAACCCGTTAGCATGTTCCTCATTACCACGTTTTCCGCATAGTACAATGGTTTTTTTAGTCCCGGTCCTAGTCATATCATTTACATTTTTAAATGTTCCTTTAAAATGTTCTGGTTTCTTGCTTATAGTACTTTCACATTTGGCTCACAAACCACATGTTGCTTAACACGAATCTTGGTTGCGCATCGATTGTGTAATCTCAGTGTGTCTTACTCGTATCTCTTATGCTCCCTGGTCTTTCTCTTTGCTCTATGGGACCAATCAGCTTAGTTTTGTAGACACCATCAGCTGTTTAGCTGCCATTTTTTTTGTAATGATTAAGTTTGTTGTGTTTTTGTTCGCCAAAGTAGTGAAATACTGAATGTTTTAAATCTCAAATGGTTTATGTGGTGTAGAGAAGAAAATTAGGCATTTTAGAACAGAAATGGATCGTGATTCTCATGTGGATATCGGATTGCATTTCATTAGCAATTTATGGCTATGCTCAGTAGAGCATTTCGACATATGTGATATTTTATACCTTCAGTTATTTCGTCTGTGTTTAATAACAGATTGTGGGATGCAAATTGTTTCATGTCTGATATTTCTGAAATGAGATCTTTTTTGTGGATTACTTTTTTTTTTTTTTTTTTTTTCCTTTTTTTTTTCCTTCTCCTATCAAATATGACTCCCATACAGTTCTTAAGTTGTAGCATGTTTCGTTCCATTTTCTTTCGTAATCAAATTATTAGGCCTATATGTTGATGCATTTTAAATCTGTCTTAACTATTGGTTCGGCATAGAAACTACTGTGTGTCGTTTTTGGTAATTATGAGCCATTTGGATGCCTTCTTTTTGGGTCATATTAAGTAGCATAGAAAATATGTACATACCCTATTCTCTTTTATTTTTTATTTTTCAGTAGTACGTTTTTCTCATTTATGATGTCAATTTTTTCGGTCCTTAGAAAAAGTGTTAACGAGGTTCCACTGTATTGCACTTACTGTAGGAAAGTATATACAGTCATTTATATATAGAGTATGTACTGTAATAGATTTTTGTAATACAGTAACCGGAACAAGAATATTTCATTAATGCCTAATATAGCACATACAACAAGTTTAAAACGTAATTGAAATGTTCAGAAAAAAATCAGGTTTGGATGACTATCAGCTACAACGATCGTAAATTGGCAATCCCTTCAGAATCGTTATTTGACCATATGTACAATTAAAATTACACAAAAGCATTAAATGATATGGCCTAAAACACAATGACACTATAGTTTGTTAATAATTTCTAATAACTATCACGTTATTGAAAAACTAGTGAATAAATATTGCATAATATATAAACTTAATTAACACAGAACATAGAACACGGAAAGATATACAGTTAAGTTCTATGTAAATGTGCTGTTAACTGTGATTTGAAAGTTGCTAATGACCAGCAGTCCTTGATGTGAGATGGTAAAGAATTCCATATCCGGATGACTGAAGTAGTATAGGATGATGAGTAGAGAGATGTATGATGAGAGTTAGACCGAGAATTAGGTTATGATGAGATGAAAGAGCACAAAAGTATGACGATAGATAGTGAGGACAGGAAATGTAAATAATTCCACTGAGGAGCCAGAGTGAGTGCAGTTTTCTTCAGTTGAGCCATTTCATAATTACAGGTGGGACATTCTAGCATATTATGAAAACTATTTTTGTTATGCACAAAAACAGTTCATTTGCTGTCCTGCTACTAATGTTAGAGTCTTAATCTTGTAATTAATGAAGATAAGAGAGATTAAATACAAATTATAAACTATTTCCAGATTGTCAGAACATTTATTTAACTCATCAATAATAGTTTAATAAAACTATCAACATTACGGGTGGGACAAAAAGTCACTGTTTGTTATTTTACATAGTAATTAACCACACATTTTTTGAAGTTAATCTTAGAACAAATGTATATTAAGATGTATATTTTCTCAAATCAAAATGGACATAGCTGATTACTCTTGACTACTTGATATTAAAGAGTGTTAAAATCATGCTAAAAATGGGGGGGGGGGGGGGGGGGACAACCCATATTTTTCATTTTGTGCAAATTCACTTTAGTTTTTGTTTTATGATTTTTTTTAAAATTGCGTGTTTTTAGACAATTTGTTGCTAGGAGTGCAGGTTGAAAGTGGCACGTTTTGGTAAAAAATTATTTGTAAAGTTGTTACTTAATATTAGGTCATGAAACCCAACTGTTCTTACTTAAAATTTCACCAGGATTCCAAATATCTTGTTGAAAATAACATTTGACTAACATAAAACTTTGTTTTTACTCTTCAAAGTTTGTGCTTCTGAACTTTTTTCTTCCGTGCAGTCATATACCCATAAGTAAAAGTTCATAACTTTTTTCTGACTGGTGGTATCAGGCTGAAAAGGGTCTCATTTGAAAGGGGATGAAACGTGCTACAATATTATCAAATAAAATTCATGGGTATTTGATGTTATCATGTTATAAAAAAAAAAAAAAGTTTTATGGATGAAAATTTCCATTTTAGCATTAACTGTTATCATTGCAAAAGTTAGATTAGTTATATTAATTTTATACAGCAATTAACATATAGATTTGTTCACTCTAATAGACCTAAAAAAAGGAATAACAAATTTTGTTTTGAAATCTAGGGTATTGTTAAGAATTTTCTTAGGTGACAGTCAGGTGAAAAGTAGATCTGTAATATGCTAAAACATAATATAAGACATATTTTTTGTTTGAATGAAATTTAACTTTTACATGTTATGAAAGATTTTATTTTATGAAATTTTATTTTATGACTCTTTAAAAACCCAAAAATGAAATGATGTAATAATAAAAATTAGTACAGTAATTAAAATATTTTATTAATCCAACAAAATTGGCATCAGATCATTTAAACATGATTGACCACAGGGTCCTGAATAAAATTAATGCATGCCTCAACAGTTATAATACAAACAAATATAAATAGACACATAACATTAACATAAACAATGATTTTAACTGTTCACTTCTCTTGGAGACACAAGACCATTAAGTATAATATAAATGTCTGTGGAGAATACAAAGGGAGTCCTTTATTACTCCCAACAGGATGGTAGGTTTAGCTTTATCATAATAGTAAATCATGTGACTCACAGACAAGAGACCAAACAAAAGAACTTGTCAGTACAGGTCAAGAGGAACATTGGCTTCTCTTACCTCAGTTAGTTTTGAAACTCTGTTGTGACAGTTCATTTTAGTTCATTATTAATAAGTATGCTAATTGTGAACAGTAGTTTTGTGAAATAGTTTTTCTAATAAGTTAAAGTGACCAACCGTCCCGTATTATACGGGATCGTCCCGTATTTCAAGGTTATGTCACATTAAACTTATTACATTGGTCGGGACGCTTATATGTCCCATATTTCAATCGTCCGTCCCGTATTGTCCCGTTTTATTGTATGGATTTCATTTTACCACCTTATTACACAAGGTAGCAAACATTGAGATCAGAGGTATTTTAATAATAATAAAATTAGAATGACACACAATTTGCATCATTGTGTATTTAGTGGTATTTTAGAGTTACCACAGATGACGGGAGAGAAATTTGGTGTTACAGCGGCCTTCTAGTTGCTCTAATACCAGTTATTGAAAGATTGATCAGAATGTTCCAGCCAGTGAAGTCATATTTCCTTAGCGAAGAAAAATGCCCAGTAGTCATAAAAATAATTTATTTGAACAAGAATCAGCCGAATCATGGCTCTACTTTCTTCATAGTCAGGCAGAAATTTTCCACAGTGCAACTTTGAAAATTGAATCTCAGAAAATCTCAACGACAGAAGTGGCTGGAGTAATAGGTGACTTGAGAAACAAGCTAATATCCAGGAAGAATGAAACTTTTCTATCCCTGCATTCTTCAAATTAATAAAGTTTTTAAGCCTACATGTAGAAAGAAATGTGTCCCGTATTATGACTTTGAAAAAATGGTCACTTTAAATAAGTTAGAAAATGTGAGTTTTGGATTTAGTTTTTTGTGCAGTGAGTAAATTAGAGTAGGCCTAAATTGTTGTCCTTTAAAGATTTTGTGAGATTTTAGTGTTATCAAGATGAATTACAATATAGGCTAATTTAGGTTGACTACTTGCTGTAAAAATGAGTTCAGATGAAGAGTTGATGTTATCACCTAAAGAACAGTGCAGTGTGGGACTGATAACTAATTCCCAATGTCATAGTAAAGATTTTACAGATAAGGAAGAAAATCTGCTGGTTTCAAATTTACCTGATCAAGTACAGGAAATTCTTAGTTGGAGGATAGCAAGAACATTGACTCCTACTTCTAATGTATATTTGCACCACTTTCTATACTATACTATTTCCAACTAAAGAATAAAGCAGATGTAAACAAACACACTGATATGTATTACTCCGCGACCACGTGTTCGTTGAAACATTGCAGACGTCGCAATTTCAATACAAAAGGAACTCGTTAATATTGATCAAAGTAAGCAAGCATCTAAAGAAACAAAGCTGGAATTCACAAGTATTACATATGCCTTCGTTTAAAATGCTAATGCATTGTAATATTTCAATGTCATAATGAAAAATCTACCTACTGCAAAATGTATTTAAAACATTCAAGATCACAGTTTTTTCGCCACTATTTAACGGCTTTCCCCGCTTCTGCTTGACAACACGAGGTGGTGAGGCCTGATTAGCTTCAGCCATTGAACTTTGTTGCTGTATTTCATTATATAATAGCTGTAGTAAGCTTGTTTTCACCGTATGAATTAAACGTTATCTGTCTTCGAGGAATGCATGACAAGTGACTGTGTTATTTTTTCATACCTTTGTTGTCTTCAGGCATGCGCGTCGCATTACATTCAACCATGGCCTCCTTTATTGTACATTAAAGGAGGCCGTGATTCAACCGATAATATGAAAAAAATAATATTGGTATTGCTTAAATCTCATAGAAAGTGTTGCAACAAACTTGAGAAACGTGCTTAATTTAGACCTACATCAAATACATTACTTACTTTTTATGTTTTTAAGAAACTACATTAATACTCGGAAGAAGACGACAAGCAAGAGCCTGAAGAGGTTGTGCGTCCAACTGCCAATCAGAACCCATCATGTCACGTGGTTTTGTTTACATCTACTTTATTCTTTAGTTGGAACTAGTATATACAGAGTATTATGAAAAAAAAAAAAAACAAGTGTTGTGACCCAAACAAAGTCCACAAAAAAGTAATTAAAGCAGGGTTAAGACTGATTACATTAAAATTTGCTAAAGAAGTAAAAAGCAAAACAGGTATCGTATTAATTCCAGGCAAAAAGATTTGTGACAACTGCAGAAAAAAGTTGTTTTGCATCATGATGATGAAGAAGAAGACAACGACCAGAAAAGTGTTTGTAGTCAGTCTTATGAAGGAGAATTTAGTGGCAGTAGTGTTTTAACACCTGCGAAGAAATCTAAAAAAATTGATACACCTTCAAAAGTTTTAGAAAAGTATGAATTAGACTCAAGTATGGCAACAATAGGAGTTTCACCAATAAAAGTTAAATCATTAGCATCAGGATCAAAGGTAAAATATGCCAAACGAAAAATTAATGAAATTAAAAATAAAATGCAAACAAAGGTTGCACGTGTTTTGAGGCTACCAGAAAATGAACTACAATCTACCAGAAAATGAACTACAATCTGATTCTTCAATTTCATCAACAGAATCTATATCTCCAGTAGCACAAAAGGCCCAAGATTTGGACCACCTAGTCAATGCCATTAAAGAGAAACTTGCAGTCACCAAAAGTAAAAGAGAGAGAATTCAAATTTTAACACTGACACCCCAATCATGGTCAAGAAAAAAAAAACAGCTTCAGAATTTAAAGTGACCGAGTACATGGTTAGAAAGGCACACCAGTTGCATAAAAGAAAGGGAATATTATCTTTGGCCAGAACACAAAAATACTGGAAGAGAGGATAAGTGCTGGGTCCCTTTTACAGACATAATTTGCTCCATAGATATACCAGAATTAAGTTCTTAAGTTGGACGAATGATGTTCAGTCTTTCAAAAAAAAGTGAAAAAAAATTAATGCTGCCTGGCCAAGGAAAGATTAGGCCAAACACATTGGTAAGTCATAAAATTGCATTATCTTTAAGCAGACCCAAGCTACCTTTCTTTTTAATCCTACCTAAAAATCTTAAATATTAGGCTATCCTTGATATCAAAATTGAATTTATGACTAGTATTTTTAAGCCTAATAGAGTGTACAAGCTGTATTAATTGTTGTATAAAATCAATATAACTAATCAACCTTTGCATTGATAACAGTTTAACGCTAAAATGGAAATTTTCATCTATAATACTTTTTCTTTTTTTATAACATGATAACATCAAATACCCATGAATTTTATTTAACACATTCGCTACTGACTACCTGCCAGCTCTTTAAATGCCCCAGCCCAGGGATTTTTAAATGGCCATTTAAACATACACCTGAATTTACAGTACCTCGGTATTTTAAGTTTTTCTTGAAAACTATATGAAATTATTGCATAAAAATTTTACATACTTTCAGGAAGACTTCTGTGTTTGTTGAGTGGCCGCGGAGCTGCAGCAGACGGGATTAATTCAACACCACAATCATTGTTGAATAATAATTTGTCTATCTCTTCACCTGATAATGGCCTACGCCTATAATCACATTTATCTCTTTTGTCACTGCACACGGAATTACCACTAAGCCTAATGCTAGCCATTCTTCACGCTACTGACCGGCGATGCGAAACTGGTCTTCAAAAGCACATGGAAATCTTTTGTTGTCAGGAGGTCAACGACATAATTTTAGGGTTTCTGTAAATCCAGCAAGTGTATTCACCCACCATCTATTGCCTTAAATGGAAACTAGCAAGTGTATTCACCCCCCCTATCTTTGCCGTAAATGGAAACTACGACCTTCACCATTTCCTTGAAGAAATATACAAAAAAATTGGCGCGGGCGCTTAAACGCCAGCTGGCGTGGACGGGAGGGAAGTGCTGGCTTTTCTTCCACGCCAAATGGCGTGCACGGTAGCGAATGTGTTAATACTATTGTAGTACATTTCATCCTCTTTCAAATGAGACCTTTTTCAGCCTGATACCACCAGTCAGAAAAAGGTTATGAACTTTTACTTATATGACTGCACGGAAGGAAAAAGTTCAGAAGCACAAACTTTGAAGAGTAAAAACAGAGTTTTATGTTAGTCAAATGTTATTTTCAATAAGATATTTGGAATCCTGGTGAAATTTTAAGTAAGAACAGTTGGGTTTCATGACTTAATATTAAGTAACAACTTTACAAATAATTTTTTACCAAAACGTGCCACTTTCAACCTGCACTCCTAGCAACAAATTGTCTAAAAACACGCAATTTTTAAAAAAATTCTAAAAAAAAAACTAAAGTGAATTTGCACAAAATGAAAAATACGGGTTGTTATATTTGTCCATAGATGCTGTAAAAAAATGTTCATGAAAATCTGAGGGGGTGGGGTGCACACCCCTGGATGATTTGACTTGGACTGACCCAATAAGTAAGTAAATTGACAGATCTTACACATGAAACAACTTCAAATACACCTAAGTCCTTAATATTCAGTGAATTTGAGGTTTTAAACTTATATTTGACCAACCAATTACAATAATTTTATAACATCTCTCTTTGAGGAAAGAATTCCCATATTTATGAAATGGCTGAGATGTCCAATTGAAGCCATGACAATGTTTCAAATGCTGCCGTAATACGAGGGTTGATCCAGAAGTAAGGTTCCCAAAGAGCTCCAACCGCACGGGAAGGTGCTAGGCGAAATCCAGCAACACCGCTGTGTGCGGCTGTTCCTCCACTCTCGATTCCGCCTGGCCGCGCTTTGCTGCGCTGCTCAGCCTTGGCTCAGCAGCCGTCCGAAATGGAGGTGCTCATTGTTGCTCTCGCCAAGTGCGAGATTCGTTCCGTAAGGATTGTTGGACTCCATTGTTACGGGAGACGAAACGTGGGTGTTTCATTTCACTCCCGAAATGAAAGAAAAGTCCAAACAATGGCGTCACTCAGGGTCACCAGTCGCAAAGAAGTTCAAACAAACTCCTTCTGCTGGCAAAGTCATGACCAGTGTGTTTTGGGATCGTAAGGGGATACTGCTGATCGATTTCATGGAACCAGGGACAACATTCAACTCAGACAGTTATTGTGCAATACTAAGGAAACTCAGGCAGGCTATCCAGAACCGCCGGCGAGGACGACTGACAGCCGGTGTAACGCTGCTTCACGACAACGCCCGACCTCACGTCTCCCGTCAAACCCAGGACCTTTTGACAAACTTTGGGTGGACTGTCACCCACCATACAGTCCGGACCTCGCGCCTAGCGATTATCACTTGATCCAGAAGTTAAAGGAACACTTGGGTGGCCAACGCTTCCGAAGCGACGAAGAAGTCAAAGACGGGGTGAAACGCTTCCTCAACGGGTTGGCGGCGAAGTTCTACGACATAGGGATACAAAAATTGGAGCACTGTCTACAAAAATGCCTAAAAAAAGATGGCGATTATGTCGAAAAATAGAGCAAAGTGTCTTCTTTCCAACGATGTACATTACTATGAGAATAAAAAATGTTGTCTATTTGTAAAATTGATGGGAACCTTATTTCTGGATCAACCCTCATACAATCTGATTTACGAATACAACAAATGTAGCAAATGTATTATGAAAGCATTGCAGTCTCTGTCCTAGTTTTGAGCTCAAATCACTTAAAGTATCACAGTAGTCAAAATGAGGCATTATGAATACTGACACGAGTGTTTTCTTTAATGGAGGGGGGAGAAAATCTTTTAATAGTTGGAGAGCATGAAATATGGAGTATACTTTTTTGCAAATTTCTTTTATATGGACGTTCCAATTTAAGGTACTGTCAAAATGAATGTCAAGATTTTTTTTACATATGCTTCCTTTCAATTTGATGGATGAGAACATTACAGGAGAAAAATTCCTCCGACACTGGGACTTGAACCCAGGACCTTTGGCTATTCGCACCAATGCTCTACCAACTGAGCTAAGCCGGAGTTCAATTCACAGCGCCAGATGGAACCTCTCTCCTATGACCAACTGCCCCAATGGTCCACCTCACAGACAGACAAGTCATGTCATATGCAGTACTTGTGAGGCACACTAATCAGTGATTTTTGTGACCGGGCTCCCACTGTTATTGTACAGTTAACATTGAAGATAGATATATAAGCTTTCATGAGCCACAGATTAATGAGTCGTATAAATAAAACGAAGCCACTGCTACCAAGCCGTTGCTTATGAGAAGGTTGAGAATCTAGCACCCGCTGTCTGTTTCGTATAAATAAAAACTTCCCCTCCCTGCCAAGCCACGGCTCAGGCTACTGGTAGCAAGTGCTTGGACACCTGTATCCCATATTGCACGACACAGCAGCTGAGTAAACAAACATGCCATTTGACTGTCTGTGCAGCGATTTAAAATTTAAAGTTTAGTATAATGTATCAGAATGGTTGAAGAAAATAGTGTATTTCAAAAGCAGATCGTGCAAATTCTGAAAATGCACAAACGAGTACTGAATAAAGCTCAACTGCCAGAGTGCAAAAAGAAAAAATCTCTAGCAGTAACTGTTTTCAAAAGTCAGCCAGAACGAGAATGTAACGTAGTGTTAACTGAAAACCAGATTTTAAGAAGTATTAGTAATTTGAAGAAGAGGATAAAGTAAAATTCGACCTGAGACTCACTGCTAATAAGCCGATAGTCTTAAAAAATTGGGAGAGAACCCGAGAAGAAAAGGAAAAATTAGAAATATAAGTACTGAATTTAAAGAAAGAAAAACTATTTTGGGAGAACCAAAGGTCCTGGGTTCAAGTCCCAGTGTCAGAGGAATTTTTCTCCTACAATATTCTCTAGTATTCATGTTTTATTAGTACTAAACCTTGATTTTAGGGAACTAAAAACTATGTTTATGCCTGTAAATTAATATATTAAGCATTTAACTAGAACAGTAGACACATACAATCATACTTATTCTAATAAACAAAAGTTAACATTTTATACTAATAAACACATTTCATACTTAACAGTGTCCCACATTAATATATGTAGTTCTTTTATTAATATTTCATTAGTTTCCATAGTTAATTAATTTATAAAATACGTTCGTTTTGAATCTGCTTGCTATATAATAGATTTGAAGTTAACCTATTTAGTTTACAGTATTACAATTTGAAATAGAGTTTTAGTATATTGCGATACAATTGCCGTAAGCGGTGCCTAGGGATCGAGGAAAGAGTTTGAAAAAACGAGGCGCTTGCATACTGTTTTTTGCACGATGAACATTTATATTAATTGAGATATTAGCTGAAAATATTATGTATATACACTATTGAAGATGGATGTTATATTTTAGAAAGTGATTCGCATATGTTGGTTGTTATGGGGACCGAATATTTGTCCTGTTAAAGTCGCCTTGGTTCCGGTCTTCCATAAAGGCTTGTATTATGATGATTTTACTTACAGCACTTGTGCTTTTTGTAATTTTTTACCGCACGGAGATTTCTTTTGTTTTCATAGCAACAAGATTGCGTGCGGGAACGTCAAGTTACGATCCACGGCAACAATATTCGTAAGTACCGCTAATTAGTTACGTCGTTCAAAAAAAGGATTAATCACGTTTGAAATATTTTAGTTCATATTGATACCAGTAAAATATGGGAATGTGTTAGACCTATAATTATGTATTAATTTTGTGATTATTATTATTATTATTATTATTAAAAAGAAAAATAACAAAGTTAAGTTACAAATGTTTTACAATTTTATTGTACAACCGGTTCTTTACATCTGTGCACATCATAATCCATACATTCCTTATAAATTACTCATAATGGTTAAAAAATCACCCCCATGAACCCCGCCAATACGATTAAAAACTTCACTTGAGCAAGCTGAGTTCGCAAATGAGGTACCTCAGAAAAAAGCAAGCCGCTGCTACCAACAGAGAGCCGCGGCTTAGTTTTATTTATACCAAATCCTAAGCAGCGGCTGAGCTGTCAAGGTCGTTGAGCAACGGCTAGGCAGGTGGCTGAGGAAGCCGCCTTTTATTTATACCAAACCAAGCAGCTGCTAGGAATTAGTGAGTTTTGAGCCACTGCTTGGTTTTATTTATACCACCAATTGTCTCTGTTGGACATTACAACAAGTTGGAGGGACAAGTCCCAGTGTCGGAGGAATTTTTCTCCTGTAATGTTCTCATGTAATGTCCAACAGAGACAATAATCTGTGGTTCATGAAAGCTTATATATCTATAATTTGATGGATGTTAAATTTACCTCATCAACATTTTTCAACAAATTATGATGCCCCATTATGATTGCCTGTGTCCATTAATTGTAACTTTAGATTGTCTTGCCCATTTAGTTATTGCTTCAAGATAGTCATTAAGTTCATTTATATCAATGTTAATACTGTCCGGTCGTGTATGTTTATACAGCTGTTAAATTGTAAATATGGTAGTTACTGTCATTACTAATGGTGTTACTAATATCGTTTATGTATATAGTAAACAGTAGTGGTCCCAGCACTGATCCTTGTGGCATTCCATGCTCTACAGGCCTCCATGAAGAAGACTGGTTTCCCACAATAACACACTGTTGGAGGCCAAAACCACTGGACAGTGTTTCTTAATCAAGTAGCTATTCAGTTTATATCATGACGCTGACATGACACCCTGTTCCAGACATCCCTACCTCTTCTCAGAAGAGACGAGAGAGAATCTAGGCCTGTGGATCAGTAGGCAGCAACACCAACCATGAGACTCCGCAGGTGGTCTTTCAGTCTCATACATTTTGATAAATACTTTGTGAGCCGTGCCTTTAACGATACAGCACATGCTTCAAGGAGAACCAATTTGTAATACAGAAGTTGAAGAACTCTCAGTTCAAGAATTATCAGACAAGGATCATATGCCAGGGGTAACTTAAGCACATCACTGTAATATTTCCTCGAAGTCTGCTAATGTTTTTTGCAATATTTGTACAATAAGTTTAAAAATTACAAAAATATTACTGCTTACCATCAAGTATTTTCCGCTGACGTTCAAGGCTCTTTAATTGTGCTACATGACATGGTGTATCCAAAGAGCCAAACTTCCCAAAACAATAGCTACAAACATCTGAGCACAGACGTTCAGGATGTATGGAGAATGAGGAACTTTTCTCCGGAATAACCAAGCTGGCATTCGTTTTGGCACTGGAAAAGTGGGGGAAAAATTCAATAAAATTTGTAATCCTTATCAGTAGAGCAATTTTAAATTTCTCAAATTGAATGCATTCTACTATTTTCATTATATTACTTTATGAGAAGCAAGCATAAAAATTGCAAGGATGCAATTATATGTGATAAAATACTAGCTTGTGATTAGATACGTCAAGGTATCAATATGCAATGATTAATACCTCACATATCTGTATTGCTACTAGTAATCAGAATAAAAACACATTATTTTACACAACACAAATATTTAGAAACTTAAACAATTTAAATATGCATAGATTAAAAATACAATTTTGATTCACTGCAGTGTGTTTTTATTCTGTCTTCAGTAATGGGTAATTTTTTAAGTTTTTATAATAAATATATTAAACAGGTTAATTCAACTAAATTTGTTGGGCTTATTTTGAATCAACATCTTAATTGGTCAGATCATGTACAGTATGTTGTTAAAAAAATTACTCCTCTTATAGATGTGTTACATAGATTGAAATAACTTTTGCTAGAACACCGTCTTAAAAACATACCGTATATACCCGAATACTACCCGGCTCCGAATAATACCCGCACCCGAATTTTTCGAAAGGAAATTTGAAAAAAAAAATCTATAGGCCTCTATAAAAAATTATTCTGCCAGGTTTATTCTTGATTAAACAGTTATAATTAACATTACATATCATAAAAGAATTACATGTAATAATTAAAATGTAATTTTAAAAATAACATGGTAACAGCCAGCTGGAAATGTGGCCATCTTATACGCGCTGCGTCTCTTTCAACAACAACAATACTCTCCAGCTGATCGGCGGGAATCACACAATGACGTACATCAGACTGGTCCGACTCAAGGTCCAAGTCGTGTGGAAATTCACCGAACTTTTCCCGAATTAGTGCTTCTGCTTGTACTGTAATGTAACAAGCTTGGTGTTTCTACACGTAAAGCTTTGTTTCACGGCCAGTCATGGCTGACCATATGCATCAGAAAGCACTTTCTTTGTCTCATTTTCCTTCAATTACAGCTTCGCTACTGTTATACTATACTGTAATACTACTGCAAAGCATCGTGCTATATTGAGCTGATATGGTACAAATTGTCGAAATTCAGATGAGAGGAGATCAGTATTTAAATAATACCCGCACCCCAGTTTTTCACTCGTGATTTTTTTTAAAAATATGCGGGTAGTATTTGAGTATATTCGGTATATTATGCTTTAATTCACTCCCATCTAACTTATAAGTTACTGACATGGGGATATACTTATGGTTATGATATAAAATATATATATACAAACTTTACAAAATAGAGCATTAAGATCCTTATATAACTTCCATCCAATTACACCACAATTAGTATTACCGTATTTACTCGAATATAAGCGTACCTTTTTTGTCCATTTGTAGCTTTCAAAACTGAGGTGCACGTTAAATTCGAGGGCGCATTAGATTCGAGTACAAATCCATTTCGTAGGTTGGCAGTACCAGTAACTTTTATCTGTGTAACAATGCATTGCTGTAATTCTCAACTTCATAAATTTTTTCGTTGGCCAATTACTACCGTATAAAAATACTAGTTAGTAGTCATGAAATGGAGGGTAAGAAGAGAAGAATATCTTATTATACTGCTCTTAGCTCTTAGTATAAGCACCCCATGTGTAAAATCTAAATAAAATTGAGGATTCCGGTGACGAACACGTCGGTGAATAATGTGTCAGTGAATATATTTGTAGGCCTAAAACTGGCAGTTAAATTTAATGGTAATTTCAAATGTTTACATGGTGGTTCATTATTCCCTTAGTACTATGACAAACTTCCAAATATACCATTGATGCGCATTACATCTGTCAACAAACTATTTTCTTTTTATGATTTCAAGTTTCAAAATCGGGGTGTGCATTAAATTCGAGGACGCATTATATTCGAGTAAATATGGTATATCGACATTCAGGTATGCTTCCAATTAGAGAACTTATTAAATCCCAGTCATGTGATGTTGTGCAGAACATTATAAAAAATATCACACATCATAATATTTATTTTATATTTAATCACTAGCAGATGCCTGTGGCTTCCCCCATGATGATTAATTCTAAAATTACAAATTAAGAGGAAAATAATTAAAACATTATATTTATTAACACTCACATGCGAAACATTTATAAACTAAACGATTTAATGAAACAGCTAAAAATCCAGCATTGGAGTGCATTCCACGATTAGACCGACCTCAGATTCCAGTTCTCTGGCCCAGTAAATCCCTGTATAGTGAGTTCCATCCAAATTGATCAATGTTTGTCCATTTAGGCCTATATTCATTATCCCTCTTCAGACTATGTTGAAAATTTCAGATGTTTGCGGGCCTTGGCATTATAAACAAATGAATTGACCAGGGCGGGCTTACAAAATGAAGAATTCTTTTATTTCCAAATTATGACAAAAAACGGCAAACCCACCTGCAACTGATTTGACAAATGGAATGTATTACTGAAAACTGGTACTTTGATAGCACAAAAAATTCACGTTTTCTTCCAGTTTTTTACTTTTAACTCGGGAACGAAAGTGAAAATTAAAAATCCAGCTTTGAGGTGTATTCAGCCACCCTTCAGTTCAGCTATGGTTAAAATATCAGATCTCTGCGTTCAGTAGATTTTGCTGGACATCGCGCACAGACAGACAGACAGATAGAAAGACAAACACTTCCTTTTATTATTATAGATGGTATTCACGACTATTTTACTAGAAATTATAATTTCATACACTCGCCTCAAAATTCTTCAGTCAAATATGGTACTAAAGGAATTCATTATTCCCTTAGCCAAAATTATAACGAATTACCACAAGATATTAAGGATATTAGAAATATAAAGAATTTTGCTTCAAAGGCTACATTTTATTTCTGGTCACAACTACTTTCGTGATTCCTATATATTTCTTTCTATTAATTTATGGTTCTGTGATAAACTTACTACCGTATTTTACGGACCATAAGACGCACTTTTTTACCTTGAAAACACAGCCTTGAAAGTTGGGTGCGTCTAATGGTCCGAAGTACACAAAAAATTATAAATATGGAAAATATTGCTCCAATACCATAGTTATAAACAAGGTGTTATAAATGATAAGATAGTTACAAAAATTGGCACAGACTGTACATTAGTGCATTGTCACAATCGTAAAATGTAGGTATACAATGCAAAAAGAAAGGAATGTTGAGTTCTTTTATATGAAAGGAGTTGACTCCGTCGGGTGGTTTAAATGAAGGCAATGACCTCTAAACAGCCTTGTCCTGATATACTTACCGTGTGGTGAACTGAGGGTTAGAGGGTGTAAAAGTGTTTTCAGTCTTTCATGAGAAATCAGTTCAGTAGTTAAAATTTACGCTTTGCCGCCTGTACAAAAGAAATTTTCATACAACGCAGGTTTAAAGTTAGAAGTGATTTACACTGATTCCATTGTACAATGTTGTAATTTGTTTATGCAATGAAGTACATTATTCCCTTTAAAATTTGTAGTTTAGAATCACATTAAATTTATTTTTCTTTAAATTTCCATTCTAAAACCAATTAGATGAATGGTGCCAAGAAAATGACATGCAGATCAATGCTGACAAAACGAAATATCAAATCTTTTTTCTAAGTCATCACCTACCAGTAATAAACATAAAGCTACAGAACAAAAACATAACTCAAACTGAAAGTTCAAAATACCTAGGAATAACCTTTGACCAAAAACTAACATGGAAACATCATGTAACAGAAGTCACAGAAAAGGCAAGCAAGAGATTCTCAGTCCTAAAAAGACTTGCTTGATGTAAATGGGGAAGCTTTAGATCAGTACTAAATACTACTTACAAGACTCACATCAAGCCTGTCCTTCAATATGGATGTGAAACCATTGTTACAGCAACCAAATCAAACCTGGATAGAATTGAGAGAGTGCAAAACCAAGCACTAAGAATTATAACAGGTGCAGTCCCATCCACCCCTATCAAAGTTCTACAAGCCTTCACAGAAAACCCTTCACTTCAATCTGACAGAGAAAGGAAGAGTCTCCTCCTGTATGAAAAAGTAAAAAAGAATACCAAACATTGAATATTGGAGAAATTATACAGAAACACCACGAAATCTCAAGACACAAGAAGGCTTCATACAGAAAGTTAAACATCTACAAACAGTATACAACATACAGCTGGAAAAACCAGAAAAAAATGCTTGTCCCACCGAATCCTCTCAACAAAATTACAATTAACTACAACATAGACTTAACAGAAAACATCAGTAAACAAGATACTGATCGCAACTGGCAAAAACAAATTGCACTATAAACCATTCATACTAGATACCCAGAAAAAGAATGGTTACACATTTATACTGATGGGTCATTAATGAGTAATAATAACAAAGCAGGAGCAGGAATATTAGCAGTCTATTTAGCTTCTATTTAACCCTGAGCACAAACTCTACACTTTTGATGGAGAATTGAAAGCCATTAACTTAGCCTTAAAACAACTTTTCTACAATTATACTGACTTCAAGAATGCTGTTATCCTCAATGGCTCAAAATCAGCCATACAAGCAATAGCAGCCAACAACCCTGCAAGGCATACATGTATCTGAAATTCAAGATTCTATCAAACACCTACAGAACTTGCAGAAGAAAATAGTACTACAATGGATACCCTCACACTGCGACATACAAGGCAACGAACAAGCAGATTTCCAAGCAAAGAAAGGCACTAAGATCCAACAGTCTAGAAAGCACATAATGCCATTCCATTCCGCAAAGATACTCATTAATAAATCCATCAAACAGAACATAAAGAAAGAAACATACCGAGAAAGTGAAAATAAAAAATGGAAACCTCTAGTCACACAGACAAACCTGGTACCAGACAGCCCCAGAATGAATGCAGTGGCACTCTTCAGACTGTATACAGGACACGACTGTTTGGCAGCACACCTTCACAAACTCAATATCCACACCTCTCCAAAATGTGTTCTTTGCGACTAACAAGAATCTGTTATGGACAGCGAGCACTTACTACAGTACAGAGCATTACACACTACTGGGAAGCAAAACAGCTAATGGAAGAGCTCCAACAAGCTGGGCATTAGTAACCAAGCAACCAAGCAAGCAAGCACGCAACCAACCAACCAACCAACCAACCAACGTTTTAATTTCAGAAACTCAAAAACTGTAAAAGGTGGGTTACACCGTGCGGTACGTAAAACCGGCCATTCGTAATATTATGGTATATTGCGTTTTTTTACAATTATTTGTTTACATTTGTATATTGCGTTTCTGGCAACACTTAAATTATCTACTTTCCATCTCTTGAGATGGCATGTCAAGCCGGGGTCAACACACATGACATGCAGCCATCACGTGTAAGGCAGACAGTGAAACCAGTTGAGAAAAAGGAATCGTATGAAGTTGAGTGAGTGTGTGTGCGATAATGCCGTATTCGATACTCGAGCGTGTTGCCATTGTTGAAGCGTTCATTTGCACAGGATCTTTTGTGAAAACAAAGAATGTTTCAGGAGAAATTTCCAGGATGTTCTGTGCCAGCAAAAAGCACCATACAGGAATTGATTAACAATGGTGGCATACAGGATCGGTTCAAAATACACCTGAATTACAGAGGCAGGTGCAGGAGATAACGACAAGAAGTCCTCGTACCTGTAAGTCAACCAGGAGATTGAGTCAACAGGTTCATGCGAGTGAGAGAAGTTGCAGATGTGTTATAAGGGGACTGAAGTTAAAACCGTTCCTTACCGATCGCCTGGGAGTTGGAGGCTTGCCCGCTGCGACGCAGAAACCCACGTCATTGGGCAACTCTTGCGTGGGACTCACTGTACATTTGCTACAGTGCACGCTGCTTAATGTGATCACTTTGGGATGCAGCTAATCTGATAATATTAACCGATTGATAACAGTAGCAGAAATAATTAATTGAAGGTTATTTATTCATAAAATAATACATAACTGTGAATCATAATATAGTCATAATACAGTAATAGACTGCTAGCAACCAAGGTTCTTTAACTAAGAAGGTTGTCTCATCTGAGGGTTCGGAGATGCAGGGATAGTGGGGTGAAGGGAAAGTGAGTGACGTCAACCGTAAACCATCCATAAGGATGGTCCCTTTAATTTAGTATGTATTCACAAGTGTTAGGTGTTCTTCCATATTCTGTGGTGTGATGATTGTGTACTTTTTCATTTGTGTATTGTACTGGTAGGGTTAATATGCCTGGATTAAGTTGTGCAGTTGCTGTTTGCCGAAACTTCCATGGTGATATAAGCTAGAACAGTAAACTTTGAGTGTAAATTTAAATGGTCTCTGTTATCCTGTTGCAGAACTTTAAATCCAAAATCCACGATATGCTATACACTATTTGAGAGTGTAAAATTATGAATATTTTATTGTACAGTTTCAATTTGAATGGCTATGGAGATAAGAAGTAATATTAATAGGATGTGTATGAAATATTTAAAAGATTTCCACATAGGGGAGAGGTTCCATCCGACCCATTTAAAACTGTATAATATAGTAACAAAACAAGACTGTAATTACTGAAACAGGTTCTTTGGAAATTGTGCAATCTATAGTAAATCATATAATGTCCATTCGAAATCCAAACCCATAGGCTGCAATAAATAATATTTCTTTTTCCATATATCCTGGTTCTAATTTATAATCACAGACACCATGGGCGTCCACAGAAATATTGTCAATGGGGGGCCAATGAACGAATTACTGCCACCACCACCTTCACTATGCTTCTACAACCACTTTATTATTATTATTATTATTATTATTATTATGAGGGTTGGTCAATAAGTAAGGTCTCCAACACTCTAGCCCAAGCTCATAACGTCGGACGAGAGATTTGGCACCACTGCAATGACCAGCTTTCTCTTCTCTATCAAACGAGCCATTGCTGCAGCCGCTGAACCTTTTAGTGTCCGAGGTAGAGCTGTTTGAAATGGATCGTCAGATTTCCGTCCCCGCCAAGTGCACCTACGCAAAGTCACTTACTGCAAAAAAAGTTCCGCCGATTGAAATTCACAGACAGCTTTGCGAGTTTATGGAGAGGGATGTATGGACATTAAAAAATGTGCGTAAATGGATTCGTGAGTTTTAGGAGGTCCGGACAAATATTCAAGATGAAGAACAAAGTGGGAGACCAACAACAGCCGTCACAGATGAGATGGTGGCAAAAGTCGATGAATTGGTGCGACAAGATCGACGCGTCACTACTCGTGAACTTTGTTTATTGCTTCCTGACATTACTAATGGTTCCATACAGACCATTTTGAGTGACAAACTGATGTTCCATAAGGTTTGTGCGAGGTGGGTTCGCGGAGGCCGCACTTTGCGGGGACAGAAATCGGGAGATCCATTTCAAACAGCTCTATCTCGGACACTAAAAGGTTCAGTGGCTGCGGCAATGGCTCGTTTGAAAGAGGGGAGATAGCGGGACATTGCAGTGGCGCCAAATCTCTCGTCCGACGTTGTGAGCTTGGGCTAGAGTGTTGGAGACCTTACTTATTGACCAACCCTTGTATTATTATTATTAATATTATTATTTCTATTTCTATTGCTATTTATATTATTAATGCTATTATTATTACTATTCACATTATTGATATTATTATTATTATTATTATAATTATATAATCAACATCCTTCATTTACTGTAACTGGCCTATGGTCATGGATACAAAGAAAACATCTGATATACACACACAGTCACATGACTTTTCTTACTCCTTACTATTTCTACTATTCATATAAAATATAAAATGCCTTATCTTCGTTGTAATAAAATATTTGGTTATAAATGGTTTCAAGTTTAGGAGAAGTAATTATTCCTACAAGCTCATATCTAGTCAGCTGTTACAGCTTGTTTTCATCCAAACAACGAAAACATATAACAATATTTGGAGACTTAAACCTCACCACATTAGCTGCTTAGAGGCCTAGTCATTTAATTTAGAGGTTTATGTCTAAACAAAATTTCCAAGGAGGGGCAGCGGCCCTCCCCTGCCCCCCCTTCCGGACGGCCATGATAGACATGTTTTGTGAACAGATCATTTCTGCACTTTAAAGATTTCTGCCACCCCCCATAAACTACATTTCTACTTGCTCTGAAGTTTTGGCCAGGCATTTTGTACTTTTAGTATCTTTTCCCACTCGATATGCATCCTTAATATGAATCAGCAGCAAGAACTTAAACACCGCCACCATTATGTGTCAATAACATGATTGTAGTAGTAAAAAAAGGTTTTCATTGGATGTCCTATCTAACATAAGCAAAATGTAGGCCTATATAGCTACAGTACAATCAAATAAGCAGATTACTGTAAAGTAATAAGTAGCAAATACCTGTCAAATAAGTTGCAGTTTTAATTAATCTACAGTTTAATTGTGATTTGTTGACTTATAAAGAATACCGGGCGTATGTGAGAGTAGGCTATGAATATTAATAGGTGTAAAAAAGGATATCATAATTAATTAAATAGGCTACTGAGCATGGTAATAGGCGCTTTAAGTTACGGAGACTATGTGTTTAAAGTTTCAAATCCTCAGTCACAGCTTCCTTTTAATCCAGTGAGAGATCAGAGAAACTAGTTATTAAATAACTGTATGGCAGTTTTATTGATAAATTATGTGGTCAGTATTTATATTGTAAGCAAAATGAAATTTTATTATATGTCTTAGGGCCTTTTGTTACATCTGTTTGCCTTTCATACCCTAATACTAGAGAACTATTGTAATTAAACATTTCAAAAATTAATATGGAGTGCTTATCGTGCATTTAACTCCCATCTATTGAAGGAAATGGCTGTATGGAAAGCCATTTAGGGAAATCTGTCAGATTAATTGTAAGTTTTCATTGCAGCAATTCATTTGAACATAGTGGTAAGAGAGGTTGCATACGGAGTTCACATGTACCGTATATACTCCAATACTACCCGCATATTTTTTTCAAAAATCGCGGACGAAAAACTGGGGTGCGGGTATTATTTGAATACTGGAATCCTCTCATCTCAATTTCGACAATTTTATACCATATCGGATCAATATAACATGATGCTTTGTAGTAGTATCACAGTATAGTATAACAGTAGCGAAGCTGCAATGAAAGGAAAATGAGACAAGGAAGACGCTTTCTTATGCACATGGTCCACATACAGACGCCAGTAAAGTACGGTGAATTTCTAGGCGACTTTTACCTTGGGTCGGACACACATAATTGCATGCGGATTCCCGCTGAACAGCTGAATTGATAGTGAATTGATAGTGTTGTTGTTGTTGAAAGTCTGCTGTGCGTCGAAGACAGCGAGATTTCGGCTGACTGTTACCATCACGTTATTTTACTCTATCATATTTAATTCTTTTATGATATGTAATGTTAAGTTTAATTAAGAATAAAACTGGTGAAATAACTTTATATATGGGCCTACAGATTTTTTCTTCATATTCCCTTTCGAAAAATTTGGGTGCTGGTATTATTCAGGTATGTACGGTATTATTTGAATGGTGGGCCAGTTTTTGGATACGGACAGCAACAGGCCAGTGCTGGACCGTCCCCGAGGGCAGTGGAAGTAGGACATAAGAGGGCGCCATACTGGGGGGGGGGGGTCTGGCAATGGGTTGTAAAACACCCTAGGATAACGTGGATAAAGCTTTAACGGTAGGCCTACTTAATATTTCTGAAACGTTATGAAACGTTCATTAACCAACAAACAAAACTATTAACAATAACTATTTACTGTCTGTTTCCACTGAATGACTGACCGTCAGTTTGTTTGATGGAAAAGATTGGTTTTTCCCCGAAAAAGTTAAATCTTCTTCTTTGGGTTGAAAAGGATGGAATGAAAAGAAGTCAGATAAATCATTTTCTCTAGGCTTTTTAAAACAATCTGTTGACTTCTCTGAGGTATCTTATTCACAGTATCTAGAATCAATGATGACAGAGGTGGTAATGAGTTTCGTTCAAAAGAAGTTTCTATTGTCAGCGTAGCTTTTATCATCAGAAGTATATCTTCAGTTTTAGAATCAGAATCAGTATTTGAAGTTTCACTTTTGCCATAACAATAACTAACATTAGGACATTCACTACACTTGGGTTTTTCTTTTTCACTAAGAGAAGAATTTGAGAACGAGGTTGTTCCTGGGCGGATTAATTCACCGCAATTTTCACTTTCAGGGTGATTGCTTGTGTGTGGTTTTGCATAAAAGTTAGTTATTTTGGAACAAGCTTTAGCTGCTTCTTGCAACTCTTTCAGTTTTTATCTTTTCTGAATTCATTACCACTCTTCTTCCTTTTTTTGGCCTCCATGTCCTACGAAGCTCATCACATGGCAAATTTTTAAAGCCCCGAAATATAAAAGTACAACTGGTATGTGTAAAACACTTTTCATAGACAACTCTCAATCTAATTAACAGGTCAACAATCTACAACTGCACTGACAAAGGGATTAACGATTAAGAGGGGACTGTTTTGAGTCCCCTCTCCCCACTCCAGAAGGAAAAGTAAGATTTAAAAAAATAATATATATTTCAACTATTACTATTTGGGCGATTTTCCTATGAAACGATCAATTTTTCGGCGGCATTTGACAATATACGAGGTCTGTTAGATAAGTATCCGACCTTATTTTTTTTTTCGAAAACCCGAAGGATTTAAATCAAGCGCGCTTGCATGAGCCGACCTTGAACCTTCATGCACATGCATGAATTTTTTCCCGCCTTTAGATATCGTCTGTTGCTGGCAATCAGCATTTGAGTGATGTAGTGTTTAGTGCTCTCGTCGTTTTCTCATTGTTAGGAAAATGACGGAACGTCTGGAGCAGCGCTATTGCATAAAAATTTTGCCTGCAACTGGGCGATAGCCAGGTGGAAACCATTCGTAAAATTCAGGTGGCTTTCGGTGACGATGCTATGGGCATCACACAGATTAAGGAGTGGTACAACCGGTTTAAAGACGGACGCACATCAGTGGAGAGCGAGCCACGCTCCGGTCCGCCATCAACATGCCGAAATGACCAGATCATTGCCAAAGTGAACGCTGTAGTGATGCGGGAAGTATCCGAGAAATTGCGGAAGAGGTAGGCATCATCACTTTTTCGGCCCATTCAGTTATGACCGAAGATTTGGCCATGAAGAGAGTGGCGGCGAAATTCAATGCCGATGCTGCTGACGGCGGAGCAAAAACAACATCGTGCTGAAGTCTCACATGACATGCTTGACTCCACAAACAGTTTCCCCGACTTCATGAACACCTTAATGAGTGGTGACGACGAGTCCTGGTGTACGGGTACGACCCGGAAACCAAATTCCAGTCGTTACAATCATTATTTTCCTAGCAACGACGAGAGCACTAGACACTACCTCACTCAAATGCTGCTTGCCAGCAACAGACGCTACCGACAGGCGGGAAAAAATTCAGACATGCGCACGAAGGTTTCAGGTCGGCTCATGCAAGCGGGCTTGATTCAAATCCGTCAGGTTTCCGAGAAAAAAAATAAGGTCGGATACTTATCTAACAGACCTCGTATTTTTTTTGTTTTGTTTTATAACGCTTTACTGTCATGATTTTACTGAACGGAAAGGTGATAGAATTTTTTTAAACATTAGTAGCACGAAAATACTGAAATAATGTGCGGCTTGAAAATTAAAGATTTTAAATGTTCGATTTCAATAGCCAACCTACTACATTGATGCAAGTTCAATAGCCGCCGAACCACCTGCAGTTGACACAACAATGCAGTAAGGGCTACGAGTTTGATTATCAGTGTTCCAGTGTGGGCGTGCTTTGAACTGTCTGCAGCGTACTCCCTTCCCTACCTTTCAAAGACAAAGAATAAAATTAACTTGAAAAGAGATATTATAATATTGACAACATTAAAAACAGTTTTACTGTCTCTTATTCTTTGTATGCAGTAATTTAGTTACAGATATCGATAAATACCATAATTTTTCCGGGTCATAAGAGGTCAGGGACGGAATGGGCGCTTCAGGCGAAGGGCGCAGCACAGCCAACACAGCCCTGGACAACATCACGCACCGGGTCTTCTCTCATCTTCTCGCATTATGAGGCAACCTCTACAGTATACCAGCCTAGGCTAGAAACTATTTTTTCTACCAGTAACCAAGTTTTTAATTGTTTTTATTTTCCTTTAGAGTCCATTAACCAATACTCCATACCCAGTATGAGTTACGAGTGTTTTTGGAAGTACGTACTGATCTGTGGTGAACGCCATGTACCAAAACATCTAATGCTTGTCTGTTCAATTTTTTCCATTCTACACTAGCCACCACTGCATGTCAACACTGTTATCTCCATAAATCAAAAGTTGCAGCTTAAATGAGGGGTGAAACATGTGTTATTGATTAAGAGTGAAAGTTAGGTAATGCCACCCCTCGAACTGGTCATCCCGTGAGCTGGGAACAATACCGCTACTTCCAATACAAAATAATACAGTTGAGTTAGAAACGAAACAACCCCAAAAAACGAATTTCTTAATGATGTACATACAGTATTTGGAATTAAAGTCATAAAAAGGAATATGTGATAACATAAACCAAATCTTTAATCACAATAAACAGCATTTGTTCAATGTATCAGTATTAATATGTTCTGGACTTCATAAAAATAATAACATTACCTGACTGATAACATTATCTGTAGGGATAGTCACATTTCGTTAATTCCCAACACGAAATTAGTAATAGAAGTTCAAATTACTGTAATAAATTCGTTTCTCGTGTTTTTTTATTCAAAATTTGTGTTTATTCATTTGCGAAGTTTCGCGAAATGTGATACTTTTTGCTAAATACCCAGTTTTTAAGGTTTTATCCCATTTTTACGTGCAATACGGGCAAATGTAAAAGTCCAACTTAAATTAACTCATATTTGAATATATTGTATTTTTTTTATCCACGGAAAATATTTTAATTTAAAATGTGAGCCGTTGATGAAAACGTGAGTCGGCTTTATTTGAAACGCGAATATGTCAAGGTCAACTGAAGAAGGGACTTTACAGGAAGAAGGTGGAGGAAGGGACCGCTGGCGTGGTATTGTGGTTAGCGTCGCTGACTACAGATCTGTCTGCCCGGGTTTGATCCCCGGTACCTCCTCGGATATTTCTGAGGTAGGGAGGTCTGGTAGGGGTCGTGATTCAAATTGAGGAGCTACTTGATAGAGAAGTAGCGGCTCCGGTCATGGAAACCACCATTAATGGCTGTGGGTGTCGGCATGCTGAACACATGCCCCCAATCCTGCCATCTGCCTAGAGGTAGATGACGCAGCGATCGGGTGGTAGGCCTTGTCCCTTCGGGGATGTCGCGCCACGGAGTTTAGTTTAGTTTTAGGTGGAGGAAGGAGTTTCTGGCACCAAAATGTCGGCGGTCGGCAGCGTAATTCACGGCCGAAACAAGTAAACAAACGGCCGATCTATTCTTCCAGTCTTTATATAATAGCATAATAATAATAACAATTTAATAATGAATTAAAACAACCTGTAAGTTACGTATTTCAACAATCTCGCGTTTAACAAAGTGGGTGTTGGAGGCTACAACCTATAACGTCATGCTTCCTGCCGAATCCCACGTGAAAAAGACGGAACTAGGGATGAACATCGGTTGTTAATACATCGATATTCACTATCGATGTTAAAATCAGTGGTAACCATCGATGTGACGATGAGATCGATGTATTTTGACGGAACACATCGATGTATATTTAAAAAAAGCATGGTTTCAGAAAATTAGGCAACATTCATATATAAACTGAAATATTTCCATGAAAACTATCGATGTTTTTGGAAATTTTGTCAATATGTCCCGAATGTCCGACTTAGTATGTATATTAATGAAAATTAATGCAAAAAACTGTGAATATTAAAAAAAAAGTGTGCGTGGAACGCCACGTGACAGAAGTGAAACTTGTTTTAATTTCTGGATTTTTTAAATTTTGGTTTGTAGAACTTTTAAATATTGGGTTTTTGGACTTTTTTGATTTGTGATTTTTTTTAATTTTGATCTTTTAATTTTAGAATTTTGGATTTTTTAATTTTTTAATTTTGGATTTTTAATTTGAATTTTGAAATTTTTAAATTTTGGATTTTACATTTTTTAATTTTGGAATTTTAGATTTTTTAAATTTTGGATCTTTAAAGCTTTTTATTTTTGGATTTTTTATTTTGAATTTTTAGATTTTTTAATTTTTAATTTTTGGATTTTTTAAATTTTGGATAAGCCTAATCATTGAGTTGATTGTTTTCTGTGCAGACCGTTCCATCACACCTCACTAATTTTGTGATGATTTTGAGCGTAACACTAATTTCGTGATGATTTTTAACGTAACGCAAGATATCGATTTACCCCTACTGCGGCTAAAGAAGTTTCACTTCAAAAACATCAATGTTGGGGAGAAACATAGATTGATTTCCATCGATGATGGTGATGATGACAAGTGATTATTTTAACTTATTCGTACTTCTATTTTTCAAGTTCCATATGTTGATGAATAAAATATTTTAGGATGAATTTGTGCATTTTTTTAACTGCCGTAACCACAATGTAAAGTAAGGAGTTTATTTAATTTTAAAATACAAGCACCTCAAGTAAATCAGGTAAGCTGTTTCATTTTTATTTCATATGAATTCAAGACATTGTCATATCATTCCTGGATGTTGCTTGATACATATTATCAGTGTACGGAAAAAAATGCAGTTAGATTTAAAAGCAGATTTTCAAGATTTCTTTTTTTTTTTTACCATTTTTATGACAAAATTCAATTTTTAAATAGCGAAATATATGTAGAAATTTTGCATTTTATTTGACGAAATCCTGAGTTTTTATTCACCACAAATCATCAACTCTAATAGGGATGTAGCGAACTAGGACCAATAGATGTCTCCACTGCTCTAGCCGGTATGCGCTAGCCGTTCGTCACTTGTTTTTCCAGTTGTCGTCTGCTGGTACCATGCTTTTAAATGGAGTTTCATCTTAGCAGACTGAAAAATACATTCAAACTTTCCTATTTTTGTAGTGGGTAAAGTGCTACTAGGTGCATTTCTTTGTATACTGGACACTTCAGGAATATAATTACGTGAAAAAGCTTAAAGAAAAATTGCAAAAAATAGACGCTATATAAGTCGAAAAGAAGGAAGAATAAGCTGACAAATACTGTGAGAAAAGCCGACTATTAACTACATTACTATGTTCCCTACGTACAAAATGTTATGCAGATATGAATATTTATATACAGTACTGCTAATTTGGCGATTGGGTATGATTCAAAGTAACTAAAAGAATGTACATCTAGGGTTCAGACAGTAAAATACTATTTCAAATTATATGAGATTGACTTAAACACACTTTATTAACTTCACTTACCAATTTATGGTAGAACGCGTTTCACAGGCCACCGCCTGCATCCTCAACTACAACTACATGAAACGCGTTCTACCATAAATTGGTAAGTGAAGTTAATAAAGTGTGTTTAAGTCAATCTCATATAATTTGAAATATTGATTCACTTCACTGTGTAAGTTCCAACATTATTCTTTACATTATTCGTAATAGTAAAATACTAATTGATATACGCGATAAACACTGATATATGTGGTGTGTATTTGCAGACATTTTTAATATTATTCATTTTCTATATCAAATGCATATTTAGCCTGTACCGTCATATTTAATAATAATAATAATTTAATTATAATATAATACAACCCCAAAGAAAAAAGTTCATGAGAGGGGTGACATAAATACATTGGTTCAAAGGAGAAAAAAAAAAATCACAACACATACTACAATTATCTTAAGGCTATAACAAATTCACTGTGACAAACATACTACAAACTACAAAAAAAACTTGAAATATACTAAGCAATTTTGAAATGCATTATTAAAAAAACGCATTCAAAATCAAAATATTAAAATATGTTTACAACACGAAAACTTACCATTTCCTGTCCAGAATAGTGAAAAAAGATGGGAACTTGACAATTGACTAAACCTTTTTTTCTTCTCATTCCTCATTATTACTTATTCCTTTTATTATCGGTATGCTAGACCATCGTTACATGATTTTCATTTCTAGTTATGAAACAAAATATTGTTAAGAATATTTCATTGCATGACATAGCAGAATATAAAGGCAGAATTTAAGAATTATCATACGTTAAGTTGTGTAGCCTATTAAATTGGCAACGCTATTGTCACAATTTTTATTCGAAGCCGTTAATCTAACTTGGCTATTTAGAAATCACAGAATTTATATTTTGATCTCAGATGCAATAGAAGGCTAAAGTAATATACACATATTTATACAGCAAAGTAAAAGAAATAGGCCTAAAATAACTAAAAAAAATTAAACAGGGAAGTGATCTTTAAATATAAAGGTGCAATAAAGATACAGTTTAACAAAGGTATAAAACTAACACAATGTACTGTAATTATCATTGTGTTACTATGTAATTTTAATTTATTTGCATTCATAATTTACTGTATTTTTAAATGGCCCATAACATCTTCTCGATGCTCCGGCAAATTTAATATTAATTTAAATATTAAAGAATATCCAATCGCCACACTGCATATAAATATTCATACATTGATAACATATTACTGCAAGTCGAGTACAAAATAACGTTGTCTATATCGGAAATTTCTCATAATATTTGTTAGGTAATCCTTCCTTTTTAGTCTTATTTAGAACCTATCTGCTGTAATTTTTCATTCGACTTTTTGGCACTTAAACATTCTAGAAGGGCCCAGTAGACAAGGAAGTATGTATAGTAGTCTCGTGTCCTCTATAAAAATATAAAATTACGAACATATTTTTCGGACTGGGAAGATGGAACGCCATTTAAAAGCATGGTGCCAGCAGACGACAACTGGAAAAACAAGCGACGGACGGCTAGCGCATAACGGCTTGTACACCCACGCTATCTCTCGGAGAAGTTTGGCGAGCTACATCCCTATTATCTACAAATACATTAAGTGGCGTTCACTGTAGTGAAAAATTCACCCCTTCTACCTAACACTCACATCTTGCTGCACACTATACGGGTTGCATATCCTATTATATAATCGGCATATGCATAAAATATTTTACATAACTATCCTTATGATTATGCTACAACACTCAGCACGCTGTGTTCTTTTTTAGAACCTCGAAAGGCCATATTAGGAGTTATAAGATTCTTCAAAACTTTTAGATTTCATACATACACTCAGTTTGTTGCTTAAAAAATAGGCAAATTGAAAGAAAAATTGTGAAGTTGGCATTTATATAACCAAAAATGGCATAAATGATATGCACAAAAGTGCCAATTACTGTGGAAAAAATACAAAATCTGTTGAATTTACATTCATTGCTGCAATTTAACATAACATCATAAACTCTGCACAAATATAGCAGAATTGATCGATAATTTCTTGGAAGCCCTAGAAATAGCAGAAAAGGAAGCATACTACAAGCAGTGAAGGAAAAAAATCACACTAAAATGAAATATTATGATTTTGAATCAAATTTTTGTACATATCTCTCAATTTACACATGGAAGGGTGTATTTTGTGCTTATTTAGACATTTCGTACAATCGAACAAATTCCCTATGTTTCGTGGATTCAATTTGCTTCATATTGGTATTTTATGCATGTACGAAGTTAAATATAGCTAAGGAAAGCTGTTTTGTAAAATTTTGCGCTTATCACTATTACCACAGTATAAGTATTAATACAGTACAGAAACTCAGCCCGTTTTTCTGCCAGCTGAGCATGCGCGCGCATTTACTAGCGATCGTAGCGGCCATAAAGTAAGACTACAGAAACTACTCCGGGAAGTATGTAAATAAATAGGAGTGTTGTATTTATCAGAACACGCTATATTCGAAAGGACCTTATTATTCTGCTGTAAATTTCAGTAATAATAAAAGACAAAATCCTGAATTGCATTTCTTCACTTTCTTGAAACATCCAGAAAGGTAAGAACGAAAATAAGTAAGATTTATTGTAGGTCTACTGGCTTACTCGTGATTCTGGTGTGGTTATGTTTCAAGTTACTTTAATGTAATATTTTTATATTTTATTCTGTTGTAATGATTTCTGGTGTATAAAATAGGTCATTCATGGTCGACAAGAAAACCTAGTAACAAAATATGTAAAATATTTGAGTTGAAATTACCGTCTATGCTTGACACACGCCGAAAACAGACAGTTTATGAATTCCTATAAAAACTCGTTAATTAAAACTGCTGTACCGACGGTGTCTTGAATTCCAAATGCTCCTGAATTTTTTGTTTTGTTTAATGAAGTCCATCCTGCAGTAATTGACGCTACATAGACCTACAATAAATTGAAGTCGTATATTGCCATATAAGGCAAAGAATCAAAATACACTGTCAACAATGACGTGACAGACCTATAATATAATTTACGTAATTAATATGTAGGCTATTTATTATCATAATTTGAATTATAAATTATATTAAAGGGCAATGATTTTAAAGGAAAAGTACTAGGCCTAGGTACAGTCCTTAACATTAGCCTATTTAGGTATTGTTTACCTCTTCTTAACTAGAATATAATACATTATCTGTTTCATTATTTCTTAAATTTAAAATTAGATTTGCATTAAATAAAAATATTCTGTATTTTTCTCTTTTAACACAACATATTTTGCGATGTGTTTATGTATTTTCCCAAGCCATTTCATATGATGAGAATGTAGCTTTACTCAATCTCCGCATGGAGCGCTAGTGTCGTCCAGTCAACATGTTGTCATAGGACTTTTAACACACAGTTTCTTTACTGTATTAATACTTATACTGTGCTATTACCAAAAACACAGCCCCTACTGATGTAACATCTCAGTGTTAGGAACCTTCATTCTTTAAAAACCAGTCTTCAGCTTGTGATATTTACCTGGCCTTATCATCTTTCGAACCAGAATCCACAGTCTGCACATCACTTGCAATACTCTTTTCGGCAATAAGTTGAGGATTACTGGTAATATCTGTGAACAAATGTACCAAACAAACAAATTAAAAATAAGTAGACCTCTCCAATATCCTTGCAAAATAAATTAAACTCAGCACTACCTTGATTGAAATACAAGGACTGTTCAAAAAATACAGAACCTTTGGTCAGCAAACATACATTTATTCATACAATATACAATTCCTGTAATCTCCTTCAAGTAGCCCCTCTAGTGGTGCACACAGTGTTGGGCAAATTTTAATTGTAAAGACAATTAAAGATTAACAATTGATTAATTGTTAATTGTAGTGGTAGCAATTAACAATTGATCAATTGTAATTGTGGAAAATGACAATTAACAATTGATTAATTGTTAATTGTAGTGGTAACAATTAACAATTAATCAATTGTTAATTGTGATTTGCTACAATTAACAATTAATTATTTTTAATTGTTTTATGCATTTAAATAAAAACTAACAATTAAAAAGTACTACTGTACGGGCCTGGTATCATAACAAAATGCGTAAGATACTGAAATACACATGTTAACTTAGTTACAAATAAAACACTGATATTAATGCACATGAATGATTTTAATTAAACCTGATTACACAGATAACGACAGACTATAATTTCTTATAATAGTTTAGATTGCATTTTAACACGACTCTCTTTTCGAACATACTGTCGGTCAATTTGTGACTCTTCGGCAGATTTGTCATTGTTGCAAAAGAAAAAAGCCGTTCAACTGCAGCTGACGATGGTAAAGGTGTGTTATATTTAATGAAAACGCTTTTTATCTCAGGATATCTGTTGAGGAGTTGCATATCCTGGCTTTCTTCTGCAAAAAAGTGCAGCATTAAAAGTTTGGCTTTAGTCAGTGGTGCATCGAAGGAGATTTGGTTTGTTTCTGTCGATGAAATATCGGGAGTCCGAGTCAGAGTTAAAGTTGAAAAAACTATTTTCTTCGGTACTTTTTTTGTTGTTGCTACTGATGTTTCTACATTGTCATTCATTTGTTTGGAAATACAGGTCTTGAAAACGTTTAGAAGTTTTGTATGATCCGCGGGTTCTAAACAGGTTAACCATTTATTTTTAAATCTTGGGTACAATGCCGCAATAGCCGCATTTTCCGCTTCAGGAGTGCTGATGTCATACATTTTTTCAAATCTTTTTTAGACCCTCTCCCTGTATGCCACGATCAAAGGGTTGCAAAAAAAAAAAGTTGTTTTTCCTTTCAATTTTGTGTAGTTTTTTCCTTAATGTCTGAAGGCACGGCAGGACTATCCCATAATATGCGTTGGTCTCACTCTGCATTATGTCGAGGGCTTCTGCCACTAGCGCAGTACAGGTCATGTCCGTCGCCGTGGGTGAGTCGGTAGCATGCCTGCCTTCCACTCCGGCGGCCCGGGTTTGATTCCCAGCCGGGTCAGGGATTTTTCAGTAGTGACTGGGTGTTTGTCAGTAGGTTAAGTCTTAGGTGAAGATAATGCACATTGTGCGCGATTCCTTAATTATTAAATACTTGTGTATGTAATCAAATTCGTTCCCTTTGATAGCATTTTTTATGTTTAATGATCTATGTAAAAGCAAGGTTTTTTCTTTAATGTTGTAAATTTGCTGGAGCGCATCAAACAAGCTATTCCATCTTGTCTCACCAGATCGGCTTAACGTGTGTTGTAATACGTTCTGTATTATTTCAGCATTCTTTGGTCGTCCTGCAGCCTTCCACAAAAATTCATGACTGTAGCATGCATTTCGGACAATGGGGTGTTTTGCTCGCTCAAAATTCTGTTTGCGTCCGTAGTTGCGCATAGGCTTAACATATGTGCACAGCATCGAAAAAGAGCAGGAAAATGAATATTCTCAGGATCACTTTTTTGACCAGACGAGGACATGGGGGGCCTCCCCAGATGAGTGATCATCCCAATGCCGGGGCCACCTCCGAGACAACACGAACACATAGGACGATACACACCATTCACACCCACACACACACTCCTTCCAAACAAGGCGAGGATGGTATGAAGATGATAATGATGGTCAGATGATATCTTGGGACCACAAGGGCCTAAAGTTACCTGACTTTTCTCTCACAGGTGAGGGAAAACCCCGGGAAAAACCTCACCCAGGTAACTTGGAATCAAACCCGGGCCCGCTGCAGGAGAGGATTGAACGGATCCCCTGAGCCACAGTGGTGGACTTTTTTGTTATGTACTCGTACGATGTCAAAACATTGCACAAATAAAAAATATACATTAAAATATAAATAATGGGTATAATGAAGGATGATATTCTTTTTTTATCAATAATTAGTATTGATTTTTATTAATGTAAGTAAAATTTTTGAAATCTTGTAATACTTTTAATTGATTTCGGTAAAGGTAAGTAAGTTAATTGTTAGTTTTAATTGTTTCATAGAACAATTAAACAAGTTAATTGCAATTATTTTAATTGCGAGTTACGATTAACATACATTAATCCAAATAATTTAATTGCAATATGCAATTAAACGTTTAATTGAAATTAAATTTTTAGTCAATTACTAGTTGATTGAAAAATTAATTGATTAATGCCCAACACTGGGTGCACACACATCTCCCAGAAGTCCCACCTTTGTTAAACCCTTAAGGAGCACAACTTTTGAAATGGTATTCAGTTGGGCCATCACACTCCATATAATGTCTTCTCTTGATTCAAATCTGGTCCTTTTGAACAGCTTTTTTAACTTGGGGAATAGCCAAAACTCACAGACACATCGCGAGGGAGTAGAGCGCCAGATGGAGCATAGGGGGTCTGGATCAGGTGTATTATCAGGTGTACAGTCCTGGTGTACTATCAGAATATAGATGCCAAGCTGTCCCTGCCCACAGGTACGGTCAGTCATTTGCATCAAACAGCATGATGAAGAGAGAGATGGTCATGAAACCTGCTGGCTCTTGTGTACAGTCTCCACTTGGGTATCACAAAGCTTTTGGCAAAATTTGATGCAATATCGCTGCTCAAGTCACTCCACCATTTTACAACAATATTGAAAATCTAACAGGTGCTCACTGCACTTTCTCACTCATAGGCCAACTGCCAGCGACTGATGCTTTCTGCATGTGGGAAAAAAATTTACGCACGAACATGAATGTCCCCTACACATATTCACCAAATGATGGTTCCTGTACTTCTTTTATTTAAGCAGGAAAATTAAGGTTCGATAAGTTTTGAACAACCTTGTATGTTTACCAATGATCACACTGTTCTGCATTTTGAAACTTATTTTCTGTTGTTTTGAATCTGATAGGTGCTTCTAAACGGATTTTTTGTGCTGAATTTGAAAATAATCTCCATTTTCCCTATCACGTCAGGTTTTTAAAGAATTCATGAACAACTAGAAATGCAATTATAGCTTTTTGAAACGTCATAAAATTATTTTCAACAAGAATTGTGTGAGAAAAATTAGGCCACAATTTGCTATTTGGCATTAATTAATCATTAATTAATTTTAAATAATAATTATAAACACATTCATAATCTTGCCTCAATATTGCACTTCAACATTTCTCCTCTTTGACCTCCTCGAATGTTGTTCAGAGCAGTCCCTTTTTAATATCCAGCAATAGTCAGCCATCATGTTAACACTCCATTTCCCTTGATACCTCATTTCCTTATTTTTAATATCCTGGTGAAATCTTTCACCTTGTTTCCCACTAAAATCTCCTAAATTATCAGAAAAAAATTTAGATGGGAATGAACGAAATGTACTTTGACACTCATGTTGCAACCAATCTGATTGAAACTTTATGGCATCACAGCCATTTCATAATTACGGGTGGGACATTCTAGCACATTATGACTACTTTTGCTCATTACATGTCCTAAATAATGAATTAGAATTAGTTCTGCTCATTCTGTATAATCTACTATGCCTTCTTCTTCATACTACATGGAAAGTATTATTTAAAATTTATTTTAAATATTTTAAATTTGTTTTTCAAAAATCTATTACCGGTGGGACATAATTTGGACACTGATTTTAATGATGCAAAACAAAAGTTCATTTGCTGTTCTGCTATTACTGTTAGGGTCTTAATGTTGTTATTAATGAAGGTATGAAGGATTAAATACAAATAATAAACTGTTTCCAGGTTGTCAGAACATTTATTTAACTCATCAATAATAATTTAACAAAACTATCACCATTACGGGTGGGACAAAAAGTCACTGTTTGTTACCTGTTTGGTACTTTATGAGATTGTTTGTGGGGGATGTAAAAATGTCTGTCTGTCTGTGTGTCTGTATGCACCATAACTCAAATACGCTTTATCGGATTTTCATGGAACTTGGTATACACATTTATAATGTCCATGGGAAGAACCCTATTGATATTGAACCACATCGGTCCAATGGTACCGGCGTCAAACTCAATTTAGTGTTTTTATGTAAAAGCGCCATAACTCAAATATGCTTTATCGGATTTTCATGAAACTTGGTATACACATTTATTATGTCCATGTTGGTATTGGACCAAATCGGTTAGCCGGTACCGGAATAATGCCCAATTTAGTGCATTTTTATGGTATTATATAACAAAAGGCCCCATAACTCAAACATGCTTTATCGGATTTTCATGAAACTTTGTATAAGCAGTTATAACGTCCATGGCAAGAAGCCTATTAATTTTGGACCTAATCGGTTAACTGGTACCAGAGTAACAACTAATTAAAGGTCACATGCTTCTTAATTTTTGTCTACCGGTATAATTTGACAGTTAACACTTTTCCTTCACATAGGCTTATCAAACATCACTGTCAAACTGACTGAGTTGGCCAAATGGTAACGTCTTGGACTCGTATTCTGGAGGTCCCCGGATCAAATCCCGTAGCCAGCCGATTTGACATGGATTTTTTTATTTTATTTTTTATTTTTATGTGAGTGCGCGATTGTCAAGGTATCATAAATCTGTAGTTCTGCTGACGCTGGTCGATTTTAATCTGATTAGAAAAACTTATTTTCTGCATATCATAATTGCAATTATAATTGATTCAACAAAAACATACTGGCACTTTGTTATATCAGTTTAGCTGATTTTATTTTACATAGTAATTAACCACACATATTTTTTTAAGTTAATCTTACACCTAATTGTCCCTTAAGATGTATATTTTCTCAAATGAAAATGGACATAGCTGATTACTCTCGACTACTTGGCATTAAAGAGTGTTAAAATCATGCTAAAAATGGCCAAAAAAAAAAAAAAGTAACTCAAGGCATTAAATAAGTAAATCGATAGATTTTACACATGAAACAACTTCAGATACACCTAAGTCCTTAATATTCAGTGAATTTGAGGTTTTAAACTTATATTTGACCACCCAATTAGAATAATTTTATAACTTCTCTCTTTGATGGAAAAATTCCCATATTTTATGAAATGGCTGATCACTTTCACTATGTTAATATAATTTTTGCCTTTTTTATTTCCTGAAAACAATGTTTCTGAAAGCATTGCAGGCATCCTTTACATCTCGACTCATAGTATTCTCGAATTGATTGTCCATCATCAACTCGAATTTGTGGGCCAACGAATAAACCAGCTTCAATTTTTTCATAGAATAATGAAGGGAATGTAACACAAAGGTATTTAAAGCACTGAGTTCTTACAAATAGTTTCACTAAACCTAATTTACATGGAGAGGTGGCAACAATACTTTTCAGGGATCAATAAGAGGCTCACTTTTTATATTTTTTTCACCCTGTGTTAAATCAGTTCTATGTGGCCACTGTTCCCTTTCCCAGTGTTCTGACCTAACTCTGCTATCCCATTCACATAAGAAACAAGAATTTTTGTGAAACCAGCCTGCTGAGCAAGTAATTGTCCAATAATCTTAAAATTCTCACAGAAAGACCATAATTGGTTTTCATACTACAGATTTAGTAACGAAAGCTTTACAATTTCATATGTCTCCTTAAAAAAAAAAAGTGGGCCACAGGAATGGAAGGATTAATATTTCCATTATGAAGCAAAACATCTTTAAGACTTTTCTGAGAAGAATCTTTGAACAACCTCCATTCCTTGGAATTAGAGTTTATGTTAAACAATTTTAAGCCGGCAAGGATGTCTTGGCAATGGGGGATGTCCTCCAAAGGCGGATATGGTTAGTAGATTTTAATAAATACATAATATAAACATTAAATATATTCTGTTCACATTTTAAGTAATAAAGTTGAAATTATAAGCTGCCATGCCTTTCTAATAATTTGTAACAAATGACAAGCACAAACAAATATTACTATATTACGAAAAATATTAACATAAAATTCTGATTTGTGAACAATTCTGACGTTGTATGCGAACACGGATTTCATTTTTGCAATCAGTGTAAAATTGTGATTCAGAAATGCTCATTTATTTCAAAACAACAAAATACATGCAGAACAGTGTTATCCATCATATTATTTAACTCTTAGTAGCAGTGCAGTCTTGTCCTTACATACAGTTTCTACGCCAGTTCGATTTATTCTTCATTTTTAGTAACAGCACAGGTTTATTTATTAAATAATTTAAAGAGTTTATCATGACTGATTAAATAACATTTCATTTATTGCAAGGGCATTAGTATTACCTATCTTCAAATACAATATATGGCCAAAAACCACTTTAAGGTAATGATGAACTGAAAAACTAAACTAAAGAAGTCATTTTGAGGAATTTGTTTGATCTAATTTTGCATTCATAATGTATAATAGGTTATGAAGTGGTATTCATGTAATCAAACTTATAGTTACAGATAATTTATTAAATGAATGCAATTAATAGTGACCACTGACCACATTGATGAAACTTTTAAAGCACGTGCTGAGTCATTATGCAAATAAAAATAGTATATCAATTTTCCCAATATAATGTTTTTCAAAATTATTTATGATTGTTTAATAAGCACAAAATTAAAAACATAAATACCTCTGTATACAGTTGCTTATGCCTAGGAGTTACTAGTTATCGTTTATTAATTTAATGTAATCAATTTTTTAAAAATACACAAACCAAAGAAGCGATACGGATAAGATCCCTTCTGGCCCTTATGACACCCAGCTCCAAATAGAAAAGGCTCCTTACTGCTCTCAGGTGTTTCAGTCTACAACAAAATGCAACAAAAGTTTATATAGCAAACAACATCTCACATAATGCAATTAAATTGTATGTACAATTGTATGCAATTGTATACTATTTGTACAAAATAAACAAATAAGGAGTCAATAAAAAATTTGAAGATATTGGAATAGTTCTATTTTGTCTCACAGATTTTACACAATAGATATTTTTAATCATAAACTCTGGACGCTATTCCCACTAGTTTGTTCTGTAGTTTCCCCACTAGAAATACAAGAAGTGTTCAATAGTTTCGTTAAAATGAAATCAATATTAAATCACAACTTACTAAGTTTCTAAACAAGTTAGTGAATAAATGTTAACTTTTTTCGCAGTCTTGAATGGTACCATTTCAATAATCAGACTTTTTAAAATTTTAAATTACATTATTTCTAATGAACATATGGATACTTATTTTTTGAAAATTCCATGCCAATACATTCATAGGGCTCAGTACTACCGCATCACACTTCATTAAGTGAAATATTATCACAACCTGGGAATCTGTGCCATCACATCACATAGAGAACTACTTTAACACTACGAGGACCAGGACATTTGAACTACTTAGTAGTACCAGCACTGGTCATTTTGACTGGCAAGAATTTTTAGTCCCTTTCTTTTAGTAAAGCCTACCATTTTAAATAATATCTTATTACAGACTTATTGATTCTCAATGATGAGATAAAAGAGTTGATTTCAAATTCTAATATGACACTGATATACATTCTATTCCAATTATCATAAAACAAATTTTGGTTTGCTGAAATATTTGGTGTTATTAATTCCTTAACACTATTATAAAATTACCATATTATGCCGTACAGTTTTCACACAAAGCTTTGTTCTTAATCTCACTTTACACAAAATATTTTGCAATAAGCGGTTTCTGCTTTCTGTATATGAATAATATTATGGATCATTGTCATCACATTTTGCATACACTGTACATACAGGGTCTTTATTATAAGTTGAGACCGGGCGACCGGTGTTTTCACTCTCCGCTACGGAGTCCGCATTAGCCGCCGGTGACACGCGCGCGGCTTCCCTGCTTAAAGTGTAGGCTATATAAAGTATTACATATCTTGGAAGTGTCGTCCTTCCTGTGTTATACAGGAATTGTATCTGGAAACCACATTCTGGCTGACGCGAGTGAGTTCTTCCACTGTAATGCCCCTAATTTCATTCGTAATGTTTTCTTTCAGCTCCTCCAATGTGTGAGGATTTGTTCGATAAACCTTATCGTCATCACGTACACGTCCAGCAGACTCGTACTTAAAATAATGTTTACACACAAAAATACGATGCTGCAGCGAAATGGGTCTCACCATGTTGACACTTTAACAATAACTGCACGTGCCGCTGTTGCATCAAGGTTAGACCGGCTGCGCGTGCCTTCCGTCGCCCGGTTTCAAGCCTTCCGTCGCCCGGTCTCAACTTATAATAAAGACCCTGTAGATATTCTTCAAGAGCATGGCCAAACACAATTTTGTTACACTTTTCCCTTTCTTATTTTGGCTATGACACCTTCCAATTTGACAAATTTTCCATCCCAGATTGCCTGATATTTATAGGAATTGCTGGTAGTGTATAATATTGAAGACTTGCTATTGTCTTATGGCGAAAGTTTGTGTATATTATTATAGAGTAGAAAAGAATCACAAACCAACATTTGTAGTTTACAAGGGCAGACAAAAAAAGAATGCTGACCAGTCAATACGACTTGTGTAGGTCCTTCTACACAGGAGTGTTGGACATACTAACATTTTAAACCTGACATTTTCAAAGAACAATAAGTGAGAAACTGCAACAGCAGTCAAAAGGAACAAACTTTGTTTGGACAAAGCCTGAAAATACAGCAATGCTAATGACATCCATTACTTAGAGGGGAGGATAACATCAATACTGTGTCAGCTGAATAATGGAATGTTTTGCAACAGATTGCACAACATGGAGTAATTTTTTAGGAATCGGTGAGTAGACAATGATGTTATCATATAGGACCACTCAGTGGAACACCTCTCTGTCTTTCTTGTGAAAACCATACAAAAACTGCTTCATCAAATTTTTTTAAAAATTTTGTTAGAGATAGAATTTTTTTGTATGCCACTCCTCAATTACCTTCTCGGTCACAATTCTGCAAAACTTGTTCTATCTTGAATTGATTTTTCTTCCAATCACTTATCGCTGCTCTTCCGGCACCAAATTCAACAACAATGGAATTCAATCACAAAAATAACACTGCAAGTCACTGAGTGAAATTAACTTGTAGACACCATATATACGTCTAATTATGTAATTATAAATTAACCCCGTTAATCCATTCGAACAGGCTCCGGTCCCAATTAGTTTGGACTAGCAGTGTTCTGCTGTAGTATATTATTCGAACGCTATATTTCAAAATAAAGTATTTAATTGGTAGAAGAAACTGCTGGATATGTCTACCTATTTAACCAGTATAACGACTATTTTTACTTCCTCTGCCCATACCATGGGTACTATAGGTAGAGGAAGTATTGTTTTAGACCCCCAAATTCAAAGTTGAGTTTCTCTTATTTTTATGGGACTTTACATGAAGAAATTTTCGTTTTCTGTGATTTTCTCGAAAACAGCTCTAACGATTTCCTTTAAATTTTGCACACGTGTTGCTTATACTGAGAGTTAAAACTTTAATTTGAACATTTTTTTTTTTTTTTTTTTTTTTTTTAAATTCTCTGAAGGGTAGTTACAAGCCACCCACTGTTTTTAGAAAGTTTATCTTGCGTGGTGAACAACTGAATATGTCGTCCCCTTAGAATGAAAACCACGTATCTCATAAAACACATACGTGGCTTTGTCACTTAATAACGCTTCCTAGCAATACACTAGGTTTCGTTTTTCCTCTCTAGAGGACAGCACACATGTTATTCTTGTAATATTAGCTGGCAAATAGTTGATATACGTGTTTTTCTATCTAATAATAAATTAAAAGTACTCTTGCTTCAGTTTTGAGGTACGTGGTTTTCATTCTAAGGGGACGATGTGCTCTTTCACGGCCTCTTATTCTATATAAGAATGTAAAGTGAAAAACTTATATTGTTGGCCATGCATAGAGTGAAGAAATATCTGAGGGGAATATTCGATAAATTTCGAACATTATTCCTATTGGCGGAAAGTTCAATAAATGTTTGCAGTCACTTGTCCATAGCCTGCGTTTTTAGTCGCAACATTGAAAGGAGAGGCTGTAACATATTTATAGCATAATTAGTGTAAAATTGTGTCTTGCATTTCTGTACAAGAATAATATGTGAATACTGGCAACTTTACCATTAAACTATTTTTTTATTATTTCAGGCTAAGATGCTAACTTTTATTTGGGCAGAGGAAGTTATGTGACTTTCACATAACAGTTTCTTTTACTGTTTTCTAGATACAACAGTTGGTACCCCAGAAGCAAGCATAAAGAAGACAATCGTGTAAATGAAAATGAGGCAGGGGAATCAAACATACGACAATTGATATATGAACACAGTAAGTATGTTTTGTAATTTATTTTAGTAACACCTTATAAGCCTGCTGATAATACCAGAATTTTAAAACAAAGAAAGCTACCAGAGATATAACTTGTGATTCATATGAAAACAATATTAAAATCACTAACTATAGTTCATACTTTTGTATTACAAGGCCTGTTTTCATTTAAAATTATATCTATCATTATTAACAATTACGCAATTAGCATTTTTTTTTACCTATTCATTGCAGATTCATCTCTGTGTGTCCTACAGGGAAGCAAGGGAGAGACCCTACCTATGATTGAAGAAAATATTAGGAAAGGGCCTTGTGTGAGTGATTTGAATGATATAAAAGGTAAACTAAACATTTTAAGAGCAAAAATAAAAATAAATATATATATATATATATAAAAAGGAATGGATTTTGAATTAAATTTATTATTATTATTACGAGTTCAGTTCCATTATCAAATAACACAGTAAGAAGAAGGATAGATGTAATGGCAGAAAATGTTAGGAAGACTTTAATAAACAGAATTAAAAATTGTACATTTTTTGCTATCCAGCCTCATCAGTCATCAAGACATTACGACATTACGCTAAGGTGGGAAAAGCAGAAAGTAAATCTTGACATGCGACACGTCGCGTTTCCATATCCCGGTCACTTAATTCACTTATGGTGGTGGCCTTATATGCTTGATAACCTTCATTTTTCATCCAGCGGCACAACGAAGTTCTTGGGATCTGCATTTCTGCCGATCGCTTCCTTGTTGATTTCATCGGTGAACGCTCCAATGATTCACTCAGACGATTACTGACATCATTGCCGCAATATTTTTTTAGGTCTTCCGCTGCGTTTTGCATCCAATACAGAGCCTGTTGAGAAATCTTCTTTTCCAGTTTCCATACATTGGCTTCAGTGGGTGCTGCTTTATTGAAACGAAGAAAGAAGTTCTCTCTGATTTCTTCGTACGTTTTGCCAGTTTGTTCTTTTTCATGTACCCACACACTAACAATGAGCTGTCCCTCAATCGTAAATTTTAACTAACTAACTGATTTCTCAGGAAAGACTGAAAATACCTTTACACCCTCTAACCCTCACTTCACCATACAGCAAGTGTAACGGGACAAGGCTGTTTAGAGGTTATTGCCTTCATTAAACCACCCGATGGAGACAACTCCTTTCGTATAAAAGAACTCAACATTCCTTTCTTTTCGCTTGTATACCTGGCTTCCATCTATCCTCTTTTACGATTGTGACAAGTGCACTGATGTACAGTCTGCGCCAAAATTTGTAACTATCTTATTGTTTATAACACCTTGTTTATATCTATAGTATTCTGGCAATATTTACCATTCCCCTCCCCCCCGGGACCATTAGACGCACCCAACTTTCAAGGCTCTGTTTTCAAGGTAAAAAAGTGCATCGTATGGTCCGTAAAATACGATAATTGATTATGTACATAAGAAAGAAAAGAATAAAATTGTCTAGAACATCATTTTCTTAGGAATATATAAAATAATGGTTTAGCGTAAAGAAGTTTACAATAATCTAGAAGTCCTTTTAAAATGTATCTTTCTCTTTCACACACTGGACAGTTAAATAAAAGATGTTTGACAGTTTATTGTTCGCCACATATATACAGGTATCCATTTTCTTATCACTTTGAATCTTTCGAAATAGGAACCAAAATTCCCATGTCCAGACAGAAACTGGGTCACTATCAAGTTATGTACATTAACAACATGGGTTTATTCAGGGGTGCCCACCCCCAAACTTCATGACTCACCCCCAAACTTCATTGCTCACCCCCAACCTGATTGGCTGTTGACAAGGGTGCCCATATGATATTTTCTGGGGGGGGGGGGCAATTTTTTAAATTAATTGATTTTTTGTCGCTTTAACTTCTTGGGCCACTTTGTAACATTATATTAATAATATAATAAGTACAACAATGACGTAACCAGAAAATAATTGCGGGGAGGGTCGAAAGTGCCGGGGGGTTTGGAATACCCCCAAAAAAGGGGGTCGCCAGAAAATTTTTAAATATTGAACTAATGAAAATAACATTTTACGCTATTTTAGCACAGAAAAACTAGTTAGGAAATTTGTTTACCAGACTCCAAGACATGCCAATGTAAATAAGAAATCATTACCTAAGTGGGGGTCCACCCCCGGAAATTTTTTAAATATTGAACTAATGAAAATCACATTTTACGCAATTTTAGCACTCAAAAACTAGTTAGGAAATTTGTTTACCATACTCTAAGACATGTCTATGTAAACAAGAAAATGTTACCTAAGTCGGGTGTCCACCCCCGGGAAATTTTTAAATATTGAACTAATGAAAATCACATTTTACGCTATTTTAGCACTGAAAAACTAGTTAGCAAATTTGTTTACTATACTCTAAGACATGGCAACTTAAACAAGAAATTGTTACCTAAGTTATAATACTTATTACTAGACTTCAGACTTTTAAGTCACTAAAAATGCTGTTTTAGGTACCTAAAATAGGCTCTAAAAATTGGAAAATAGGTTCTAAAAATCGTAAAATAGTCTCTTATAAAATCGTTTACATTACCAATTTTCTGAAATATCTCAATTGCAATGCAGAATATTATATTTATTGAAGTCACCATTAATCAATAATCATGATAAAACACAGATATTGGCCTATGGTACACAGAATTATATGGACCTACTACTAGAGTCTGTATTAGTAACATAACAGTGAAAACCTAACCCCTGCGCCCAGAAGCTAATCATATAATACATATAATATACTAGGATATTCAACCCCTTGTATCCCTCAGTGATTCAGAGAACTACGGTACTTTTTTTTTTTTACTGGATGTGGGAGTAGGGGGGAAAAATCTACATTTTCTTGGGAATTCCATTTTTCTACTGAAGACGAAGCATTCCTTACTATTTAACCACGTCACAAATATGTCATGTACTGCACATTCCGAACTAAAAATTTAGTACTAACTGTAAATAAATGCTAGAATTTATAACAAAAAATAACTTATATTGAACTTTAGAGGAAAAACAAGCAAAAAGGCAATATTAGCCTCTAACGGAAAAATAGGCTGTTTTAGGTCCTATAAAAATTTCACTTTTAGGCGTATACAAGTTTTCATCCATATATGACTTAAGGATTAAAATAGGTTTTTACCTAAAATCCGAAGTCTACTTATTACTATTTATAAGAAAACTTGAATAACACATGGAACAGTGGACATAATAGGCCTACTCATTATATATGAAAAGAAAATAACTGCTATATCATATTTGACACACCAACAAATCTTGTTTAATTAATTTTTTTTTTTAAAATACAAATATAGAATTTTAGGTTTTGACTTTTGGGGGTCCAAACCCCCTGGACTCCCCTTTCCTAATATACTGTGAATTCTGCTTCCATGTTGTTGATTTGGTAAAACTTCTGCAAACTTTTTATGTCTCAACTGACTTTCAAATAATTGTCTTAAAAGAAAAACACCTGACTATAATAATTATTAATATACATTTTTTTTCCTTGCAGCCCCCCCGTCCCCAGGTATGGGCTGTCAAAATTCTTCATCTTTATCTAGAAGATTCTGCTTGGGATTTACATCAATATACCGTCCATTTATCTTCGCTGCTGCTTTTACTTTCATTAATCTTGTATTTTATATCTAAATTATGTTTCAGTTTATACGGATGCTTCTTTCTGCAGTGATCTTGCCATTTGCCATGCCTAATAATGGCATTGCACAATAATTCTAAACACTTATATTTAAATTGCTGTTATTTTTTCGGCATTTTCGAGAAGCCGAGATGGACTGAAACCAGTAGCCGTAACCTCAAGTTTCAAATTAAGAATGCAGCATTGGTTATAGACAGATTTTTCCACACCTTCCCTCCCGTTCTTATAAGGTGGCACGTGCTTTTGAGTGCAGTAAAATCACTTCCGAGAATAATATTATTCTTGCAGGCAGCATTGTACAAAGACTGTAATAACCCAGTGAAAACTAATACTCCAATAATTCTACCAACAATGGTTCAGTTCGCAGTCGCTGCTATCGGCACAGAGTGATAGATTTTGTTGGCGCAGCAGTTGGTTACAAGCAAATGCGTTTCGCTAATTTATTGACTATTCACTTCTAAAGAATTAGAAGAGACCTTTTGAAGTTATAAAACTTGACCGTTTTTATTTTTAACATATAAAACGCTAATTTTGAAACAATTTTCAACCCCCCCCCCCCCCCCCCGCCCAGAAAATTCATAAAACGATATTTTGCCCCTACCCCCCAGAAATTTCAATGACGCACCCATGGTTTATTACATTTACAATTAATCATAGTTTTCTTGTAACTATGATGTGTTATGACTTCACAAACATGCTTTCATAAGATATTTTCTGAGAATTGTACACTGATAACAATAAAATATTTTTACTTATAATTTCATAATAGTTCATTTTATAAAGAAATATAAATGTTGAATAACAAAATGGATTGTAATTGCCACTAACACTATACAAATTTTTCATGTATCATCTAGGCTGAGAAAAACCAGAAATGACACAAGCACTCTCACTATAGTATCATAAACTACCCTCTAAATTAATTTGGTGGAAAACTGAATGCCAACTGTTGGAGATTTCAAATTTAAATTTTTATTAATAATATAAGTAGAATCATTTTAAAAATCAAAATATTGAAAAATGTTTTCACATTTTGAAGTGTGTGCATAGTGCCACCAATACATATTACAAGAAGAAAGGACAAAATTCACAATAAAAATTGTAGTTAAATAAAATGCACTATTTACCAGCTAAATATCTAGACATGGTAAGGGCTAGATTCTGCAAACAGGTACTGGGCATCCCCAGATTCACATCAAATGAGGCGGCAAGATATGAACTAGGTTATTACAGCAGCATGGGTACTATCTTAGGTAAGACCTTAAAACTTTTTAGATACATCTATGCGAAAGACAACAATGACATAGTTAAAATGTGTTTTCAATTTCTGCTAAAGGACAATAGTAATAGGAACAGAGTTCACAATATTACGAAACTATTGGATGAGATAGGACTAAAATGGATTTGGAACTCAGTTCTGAACCATGAGAAAAACATAATAACCCTCACCAAGATCGTTAGCAAAAGATGGAACAATATTCAGAGGCAAAACCACGTAGCTATAACGAGGGAAAAAAGATCCCTAGTGTTCTATATTAAAATGAAAGAAGTGTGGGGATTGGAAAAGTACATCTGAGGTTGCTCCAAGAAACATGGTGGCGGGTTGAGGTATGGAAACTCAGGGGCTTAAGAAGGAATTTTGAGAAAGGATGATGTCTTCTATGTCTAAATAGAGAAGATGCTGAACACGTAATTTTAAAATGTCCGGGAACTGAAACGATCAGACAAAAATCTTTGAATAAAAAATTCCTAGGAATTACCGTATAAATATCATATAAAAAATTAAAGACGACGAAGAATATGAAAACTTTGAAGGAAATGGGGAAGTTTTTATACATTGTTAAAAGAAAATGGGAAAAACGAATCCTAGAATTGAGTGAGCAAGTGTGTTAATCCTTTTGCTTTATATGCTTTATACATAAGTAAGGCACATACAGCAAGACAGTGATACCATAATTTGTAGGTTCTCAAGGCATTTATGTTAATATTAGTGTGTAATGGTAGGAGGTACACCCTATGGTGAAAACCTTTGTAATGCTAAGAGTTTAAACATTAAGACACAAGAATAAATTACAATTACTATTTACCAGCTCAAGCCTACACAAATAAATAGACCGGCAATCTGCAAATATTTCTTTCTTCCGCCTTTAGGCACCAAGAAACATGTTTCTCCAGTGTTACATCGATTTCGGTTTTTTAATGATCACTATCTTCATTCTTATATGAAGTATATGCGAGAAAGTAAAATTAGCCATCCAAACACATTTTTCCTGGAGCCAAAATCAATTGATCAAAAGTTTTGATTTGTTTGAGATACTAATACAGTGTGTCCATGCTAGAGGGATCGAGAAGTAAATGCTCGCCAGTTAAAACGAGATAAGGATTTTGCTTCATTCTGCATATGACAGGAAAGGGAAACTCTCCGAGATTGTGCAACAATGTTTTCAGACCCCTCCACGCGCATGCGCGTCAAGAGCTTTCGTCTTGAAAGAAAGTCAGGCGCCATTCAGTAGTCGATCGCGCAGTGGAAAACATGTGGAAAACATGTGGGATATGTTAAGAACGTTGTTTATCAAGGAGACAGACCAAGAAATTTTCAGGAACTGAGGGGCCGCATCACAAATGCAGTAGCGCTTGTGACTCCACAAATGCTAGAGAACACTTGGCGGGAAGTTGAATACCGTTTAGATGTGTGCAGAGCCACAAAAGGTGCACATATCGAGTTGTATTGAACATCATCTGAAACTCGGTCAGTTTGTATCAAGTAACAGTACAAGCACAGTATAAGTATTAATACAGTAAGGAAACTGTGTGTTAAAAGTCCTATGACAACTTGTTAGCTGGGCGACACTAGCGCTCCATGCGGCGGTTGAGTAAAACTGCATTCTCACCATATAAAATAACTTGGGAAAATGCATAAACACATAACAAAATATGTTATAATAAGAGAAAAAAATCTTCTTTCAAAACTGAATTTTAAATTTAAGAAACAATGAAGCATGTATTATATTTTAGTTAAGATCAGGCACAATTTTTAAATGCCACTTACCTGTAACTTGCACTGCAGTTCCTAGCGCTAATCTTATTACAAGTTTTAATAACTTCAAGATGATTCTTGGAAAACCAATTATAACTCATTTTTATTTTTAAAAGTAGCCTAATATTACATTAGAATAGAAATGTCATCATTTTAAAAAAATTATACAATATTACATAAGATACAATACAAAATTCAAATAAAAATATAGGTTTCTATCAATATTTCTCAATTTCTAATACTCCAAAACTGCTTTTAGTATACAGTCGGTACAGCAGTTTTAATTAAAGAGTTCTTATTGGAATTCATAAACTGGCTGTTTTCGAAGTGTTCCAAACATAGGCGGCAATTTACATTTAAATATTTTACAGTTTTTGTTAGTAGGTCTTCTCGCCGACTATTGATGACCCATTTTTACACCTGAAATCATTACAACAATTGAAGGTAGATCGAAGCCGTAAGATACAGAAACAAAATACAATCTCAACAATGAAGTTGAGGACGAGCAGTGTGACAAACCTATATTCAAAGGTCACTCTTTAATATAATTTATAACTTAAACGTTGATTTTAAAGGTGGGAAAAACCTTGGACTAGATACGCTTCTTAACAGTAGCCTATTTTAGGTAAGCCTATTGCTTGCCTAGGTTTGGATAATGATGTCATGTTTGTTTACTGTCGCAAACACCTTAATGGCACATGTATCCGAGAATTTATGATGTAATATTTTCGTCATCTTTACGCCTACATCGTGTTCGAGAAAATAAATATCGTACCGCCTGTAAAATCGGCTATGTGCACTTTTTTACGAAATTGAGTTATGTGCACTGATATTCCTTAGCATTGATCCTTACAACCGGGCATGTGGATCTTTGATTGTCAGGTTTGTGCAAGCAAAGAAAAAAAATCGGCTACATGCTGCAAAATGGCCATGTGCATTAGAGCTCACATAGCCATTCTTGACTGCCAACACGGCACACATGTTTGTATACATAACCGGCCCTGACATATACATTACAATGCACATAGGAAATAAGCTGCACCGCAGCAAATATTGTGTTATCTTAAGCGATCACAATACGACATCCTAAATATTGTTATCTTTAACCGTGATATAGACTGCTGACATTTTCATTTCATTAGTATCTATTGTTAGAAATTACAACATAATTAAAGATAAAAATATTACATTAAAGTAAATGTAAACATAACCACACCAGAACATGTGTCAAGAGTAAGCCAGCAGGCATACAATAAATATTACGTATTTTTCTTCTTACCTTTCTGGATCTTTTGGGAAAGTGAAGAAATGCAATTCAGGATTTCTTCCTTTATTGTTACTGCAATTTATAGCAGAACAATAACATCCTTTCCAAACACGCATTGCTATAAAAATTCAAGACTCCTATTTATTTCCATTCTTCCCGCAGTAGTGATTGTAGTATTACTCAATGGCCGGTAGGATCGCATGGAATCTGCGCGCGCATGTCCGTATGGCAGAAAAACGGACTGAGTTTCTTTACTGTATTAATACGTATACTGTGGTACAAGTTTATGTTACCAATACATTCTGTTCACTAGACATTATCACTTATTGATAGACGATATTGATAGACGAAAGCTCTTGACGCGCATGCGCGTGGAGGGGTCTGAAAACATTGTTGCACAATCTCGGAGAGTTTCCCTTTCCTGTCATATGCAGAATGCAGCAATATCCTTATCTCGTTTTAACTGGCGAGCATTTACTTCTCGATCCCTCTAGCGTGGACACCCTGTACATGTTAAATAAAGGTAAAGTGATCCTTGTCTGGGCCATGAAGATCCATAGGGTTTCCAGGAGGTTAAAGCTCCCAGATTGTGATATACGACGCATGAAGATGGCAAGGTTGTCAGCCCTATGCACCAGCCGTATTTTTACCTCCAGGTACTCATTTCTATTAGAGGCTGAGTTGACCCCAGGGCCATAGTGCCACCTAAAGGATTAGGCCAATTGATCTCAACGACTCATCGAGAATCGAACCTGCGACCTTCCAGTTTGTAAGGCAGTGCCTTAACCAATACACCATGGCATACCCCAATATATATTAAATACTACACGTTAATTGACTGTCAATCTGCTACTCTTTTTAAACAGACTGATAAGGGAGCTGCACACATTGTCATTTCAAATCCTACCTTCAAATATAGCATAGTGATAGGTCTTCATTAAGAGCAAGACACATGCAAAAAAAATTGGCTGGTCAAATTTAATGTAAGCGCGAGAAAAATTGTTTGTGAATTTCGATAATTCAAAATATTGAGCAGCTTCACAGAGTTGGTCAGGGGGAAGGTAGTTCTGTGTCATGCCTGCCTACTGCAGTTGTGTCAGCCTGTCACAGAGCTGGCATGTAATGGCAGGCACAATACGTAGTATGTTAGGCTAGTCTGAGTTCTTCACATCTAAAGTATTTTTCCTGGACAAGAAACGTCAGCACTGGGAGCAGATTCATTGAAGCACTAGAGTTCTGGTTCCCTGTTTTATTACACAAAGTTAATCTTTGTTTTAATCATGCAATTGAGTGATCACACTTTTATAACATCCACACAAACTAATAATGATATGTAAGGCCTGGAAGTTAGGCAAAATGCCTTTTTTATAAAGAGTTAAATAGAGATGAACATGTTTCCATTTAGGACGGTAGGGCCCATTTTTGTTTTGCCTTTTATTGCCTTTTTTGGCTTTTGTTGCTTATTTTAAATCTTAAAACATTTTTGCCTGTTTTGGACCATTATGGCTTTTTCTTTGATTATTTACATATTTTAAAAACATAAAGAATTTCAATGTATGAAAGTGAAAAAATGTTACACAAATAATGAAATGACACATTCACGTCACAGAAATATTTACTGAGGATCTTGTTCCCTATAAATGATGAAAACGTTCTCTCTGATAGGTGGCTGACTATGACAGTAAGCCTTGAAACCCTTGTTTGCTTGTAATCAAGAAAAGTACTTGAATAAATACTGTAAGTGATAAGTAAATTATTAAGTATCTTAGATAGCTATTTTCATAAATAAAGAGTGGAATTACTCTCTGTTTTAAGTGCCTTTTTGCCTGTCTATTTTAACCAAAATAAATGACTGAACTTCTGAGCTCTAATGATAACCAACCCCTTAATATCTAAAAACATTCAAATAGTTCAATGTGAAAAACTAGTGAAACACAATTAACGAGTAATGATGAAGCTCTTTCTTGCTGGTCCCTCTAGTCACTCTCTGCTGCTTGCCAATGTTCACAGCATCCAGGCTACTCAGTAAGCAGTACAGGTGCTCACCAATTGTTTCTTTAAGCTACAATGCAAGCCAGTTTTCACCGACTTACAGTTAATTTCAGAAGATGTTTTGCATTTGCCGATCTGTAATGAAGACTTATTGATATGCTAAATTTGAGGGGGGGTTTTGACATGACACCTCATACAGTTTCCTTGTGAGTCTAAAACACTAATTCTACTTTTATACTATTTAGTATTCTATTTATATCAATCCATGAAGTGCAAAGATATTCCAGCACTTAATTTTGTGATAACACTCACCTCTTTGGAGATACTGTACTCGACTCTTTCATCCCCTTCAACACTAATGTCTTCAGAATCATCATATTCCTCTTCCTTGTCATCCACATCATCTGAGCTTTGACGAGCTTTATTCTGCTTGAGAACATATTTCAATGATTGTCTTCGTTTTTCTGGTGACGACCGCTGTAATTTGATCTTCAGAGTCCCAGTGTAGTTATTGTCACTGGGCTTACTGCGATCACAACTCACAGCCTGTAAAGCATTTAAAGTGTCCTATCAATTGGTCCTTGTGTTGAATTCATTTTACTTATGTGGAATTCAAGCTAGAAAGACTTCAAGAAGGAAACAACTAAAACTGCATTCTGAGTTCAAACCTCTGTTAATATTTTCCTAAGTTTCCTGCCAGATAAAATGCAGAAGACACGTAAAACTTGAAACTTTATACAAGAGCATAGCCTATAATGGAAATGTAATTAAAGGCTGCATAGAACACTGACTTTACAACACTGTACATGGCTGTGCTCTATGGTAACCAAAAAGGATTACCACTTACTGAGGTGCAATACTTACTCAACTTACTTACTCAATGACAATAAACAAGCAAGCTAAGCAAGCTTAGGAATATTATCTATTTTATGGAACATGGAGGTTTACTTGAGCCTGCCATTCAACCCTACTCTGTGCTAACTCCATCCAACTATCCCTCACAAATCCTACTTCCCTCAAATCTATCCTAATATTGTCCTCCCATTTACGTCTAGGTCTTCCAAGTGATCTTTCCCCTATCATCCTTACTATATCCGGTGATGAGTATCCGGTGATGTGTACGGGTTATGAAGCTCATCGTAATGCAGTTCTCCAGTCCCCATTTTCATCTCTCTTAGGCAGAAATATTTTCCTAAGCACCCTGTTTTTGAACACACTCAAATTTTGTTCGTCTCGAAGAGTAAGTGACCATGTCTCATATCCATATAATACAACTGGCAGGATAATTGTCTTATAAATTTTGATTTTTAGATTTCTGGTCACGAGACAAGACATAAAAACAGTTGCATAGACATTCATAACTTTGTTATCACACCACTGTCCTCTTAGAATAACATAAGAAAGCCTATCTTTAATAAACTCTACTTTCTTAATGACTGAATTGATTCTCCTATGCATGAAGAACCTGGTCCCTAGTTGACGGTTATCATTCCTTTTACCATAGAAATGAAGAAACCTACAAAAGTTGTAATCCTAACTCTCACTATATCACCTAAAATGTTGTGTAAAAACTTCGTTTTTTAATTGATATCCAGTTAAAAAAATACAATACACTTACATAACACTATAAATTTAAACTTTCTTAAATAAAGTGTTTCATATATTTTTTTATTAGTTAGACCTTGTTATAGAAGCCAGAAAGAATTGCTCACAAAAAATTAACAGTCTAAAAAAGTTAGGGATGCTACAAAACAAAACTTTTTGAGTTTGTCTTTCTAACTGTGAAAATACTGAGCGGTATTTGCGAGCACAGAAGAGATCGCTGTGAGACAGCAAGACCAGTGCCTTATGTTATTTATTGGGAAACAGACTATTTAAGAGACTTTGATCCGTTTGTCATGAATTATATTGCTAGCTTTAATTAGAGATCATGGACAAGTTTTTAAAAAGAGCGTCTTCAAGTAGTGGTGGTAGTGAATCTGTGAAACTAAAGTGCTGCAAATAACATAACATATAACATAAATATTTGTGTCAGATTAGAAATTTTCGCACTTTGGGCCATAAAATTTATTACTTAGACGAGACCTTGGTCAACGAAGGGTATGCCACAGCAAAGACTTGGAGAGATTCAACTAGATTAAAAACAAAAAACATGCATTTCTGTCTAGTCTGTCTGTAGGTCTCAAACTGGGAAAGGCAGGAGGGAAAGGCACTGGGAAAGGCAGGAGGCTTACAGTAAAACACATTGGTAGCTTTTAAGTTTTTTTTTTTTTTTTTTTTTTCTTTCTTTTAATTTAGATGGTGGTTTACTATCTTTCTTTTCGAATCAAAAACAACTAAAGAATATCATGAAGAAATGATGGGTGATGTGTTTTTATCATGGCTTCAGTCTGTTCTCCCCAAACTTGTGCCCAATAAACTTAGTAAATATTACTGTCATGGACAGCATTAAATTGGAATGCATTCCAACCACGACTATGAAAAAATATGAAATAATGAAGTGGTTGCAAAAACATGGTTTGGAATATAATTCTGAAATGGTGAAATTAAAGCTGATAGGAATAGTGAAATCAGTTAGGGAATAATATGACAAATATCTAGTATTGAGATTGCCACCCTACCATTGTAATTAGAACTAATATGGTCCCAGATTAAAGGCTTCATAGGTAGAAATAATAAGTCTTTCAAACTAGCTGAAATTCGCGAACGGCTTGAAACTGGAGTAAACAATGTAACGGCAGTTGACTGGTCCAATTGTGTAGAACATGTAGTGAAAGAGGAAAATTTACTTTGGACATTAGATGGACTGACAGATTATATAGTGGATCGGCTCGTCATTACCGATAGTATTTCCAGTGAAAAAGAATCCCATGAACGTAATGAAGGTTCTGTTTCTAGAGTAGAAGAGTTATAAGAATATGAATAATGTAAGTTTGCTGCTTGTGTTAAATACTACATTATAAATATAAGCCACCACAGTGAACCATCTTTAGGCCTACTCTGGCCTATCATAAATAATTGTAAATGTAAATGCTGACATTATTGTTGCATGAGCTTATGAGCACTACTTCTCCGTTAGCATGCTACACCATGGTAGTGGCGCAGGCTAATGACATTAACCAATCACGCTTTGTCACATGATGCGAATTTTCCGCAAACTCTCTGTGAGTTCTCCTCTCCTTTGTTTTGAACAGGATCAAACTAGCCTGAGACAGAAAATAAGAATGAAGCCACTTGGCACAATGACTCACAAGAGATGTATGAAGTGTAACCTAGATGCATTTTCTCATACAACTCGGTCATGCACCACATCCAAATTTCAGAAACTTTTGTGTATCATTTCATAATATCAAAATGTTTCACTGTTGACACTGTTTGATTATTAAACATTTAGCAGCAAACATAGACATTTGCAATATCTAACCCTTTGCATGTGAAATTTAGTAGGCTTATATTAAATCCAATTATGTCTTCTGTGGTACCATAGCGCGGAATTTAATATATTAAATTCACATTGCCAGCCTGCCTCTCTGGTGAGGAATGCACAAAATTGATACTAGATGTCATGGGAAGTCTCTTTCACACTTCCTGCAGTGAATCCTCTTTATCACGTGATTTCCTCGTGGATTGCATCAGTCAAGGAAAGGGTAGTGGTAAATTTTTCTTGCCTCCTTCTTTTGTATTTATTTACTGTTTTGGTAATGAAATGGCATCCAAGTGACAAACAGCTTAACTCTGTAATAGAGTCTGTGTTAAACGAAACATAGCTATTAATGACTTTAGTAAGGGTGAGGAAGAATAATTTATACCAGATGATGCTACTGAGAGCAACAACAACACAGGTGACAGTAAAACAGTATGCAGCCTTAGCAGTTTCGACTGCATAGACACGACTGATTCAGATCCAGGCCCATCCCCATTTACAATACCAACCAAGGACCCAAATTACCATCTCAGTTCAATAGAAACACAGATACAATTGATTACTTTTTATTCTTTGATGATTAGATCTTAATGACGATGTTAATGAAGTGTTCGGCCTGGAGGCCGATCCTTCCCTGAGACAGAACCATAGGGGGGTAAGGGATGGGAATGAGGACATAACACCCAGTCCTGACCCAGGAAGGAAACTTTACATCTCTGTAAAATTCCCAACCCAGCCAGGGCAGCCTATACATATAACTTTCCTTGTATTATAACATGTAATAACATAGTAAAGATGGCAGCCAGTGATGTAAGCACGTCGAAGTGCAGCCAAAGAAATTAAAAAGATAGTGGTAATAAGTGTAAATTCTGTTCTAAGAGTTCTAAAGGGAATTAGATGTGACAGGTGTTCCCAGTGGTTACGTGAAAAATGCGCGATGGTCGACATAAGTGGAATAACTGAGGAGGATGCGAGGGTATGCCACATGTGTGAGGCACATGTTAAGGAAATGACGTAAAAAGAAGAATTGAAATCATATTACTCCTACAAAAAGATAGCCTATTGAAACTCTAGCACAGCAAAATAATAACCTAAAACAAGAAAACACAAAACTGCAAGAAGAACTAAAAGAATGCCGGTTAGAGGCAAAAAAAACAGCAGAAATATGGGAAGCAGACGAAGAAGAAATGAGGTAAGAAGGGACTTCTATCAGGATACGCAAGGAGTGAAGACCGCAAATAGTTACCAAATTTTAGACACGGAAGAAGAAACGTAATCAATGACAAAAAGACAAGAAATGAATGATCAGTGTAGACTGTCAGTGCAAGAAACGAGGAGAAAAATGACTGAAGAATGCGGAAGGAGCAACACAGAATTTTTCTAGTCAAACTACAAGCTCAGGTGAACGGAAAAGGATCAATCCATATCAAATCAACCAATGGGTGATGCTGACATATTTTATTTTATTTTTAAGTAAGTTATATATTTTCTGTTTCTATGTGTATCTGGGAGTACAAAACAATTTTTTTCACATTTTTATCACTACCGGTAATACTTTGGCAACTAGTGGCCATTTTGCTTAGAAGGATCTGTCATTTTTGGCATTTTCAAAGGTTAGCAGTAAGTTAAATAACTAACTTATTTTATTTATGAAGATATCGACTTGAAGGAAAAACCCTCTTAATCTACAAGAAACAGTCTACAATTCATGTTATGATCAAAAATTTGTTAGGTCTTAAGGAAATAATATAAAACTTCATTAGAAAATGCAGTTCCGATTAGAAAAATCATGTTATAAAACTTTTTTTCATAGAAGGGATGAAAACACATGTTTCATATTTTCCCCTCACAAAGTTATAGTAGATCACTAGATGCTGGTAAAATTTGAGATCATTTATGTAAATCCTTTAGGTTTTATGAGTCTTCAAATATCGAGATTTTGCAAAATTGTTGATTTTCAAATTAAAATATCTCAAATAGGACTGAACAGAAAAATCTGAAATTTTCTCAAAATATTCTTCTAGTGCCTAGTAATCAACATATAAAATTTCATCACTGTGTTCTGACCAGAAGTATTTTATTTTTAATAAAGAAAATGCTAAAAAATAACACCGTCAAATGAGCGAATAACACAGTGTTAAAATACAATAAAAATTGTCTAAGTAATATAATTATTTGTTGTTGCTGAAATATGTCATAAAACTAACATATTAAAGAATATTATAGGAGAAAAATTCCTTTGGCACTGGGACTTGAACCCAGGACCTTTGGCTACTTGCACCAATGCTCTATCAACTGAGCTAAGTCGGACTGCATATGACATGACTTGTCTGTCTGTGAGGTAGACCATTAGGGCAATCAGTCATAGGAGAGAGGTTCCAACTGGTGCTGTAAATTGAGCTCCGGCTTAGCTCAGTTGGTAGAGCATTGGCACGAATAACCAAAGGTCCTGGGTTCAAGTCCCAGTGCCAGAGGAATTTTCTCCTATAATATTCTCATGTAATATCTAACAGAGACAATAATCTGTGGTTCATGAATGCTTATATATCTAACATATTAAATGTTCCATGGTAGTAGTCATAGTGAACAATACTCCAGCAGAAGGAGACCATATTGCCAGAATATGCTGACTTGAAAAAGGCAAGTCTCTACAGACTCCTCTGTAGCTCCTTTGTTCAGTTATCAGTAGCTGTGCTTGACTGAAGATATAAAAAAAGTTGCCCCTTCGGTTAAAAAAATATCAATTTCACCAATCCACCAGTTCTGATCATAATGCAGGCAACAATGTCCTTTACTTCGAAAGATCTTATTTCAAATTTGGGCAAAATGGAAATGCTATGTTCACCATAAATATAACTTTTTGAGTGAATGTAACACCTTATGATGCTAGAAGTTTGTTCCACAGCTGAGCCAAAGGTTTAAAACATGTAAAGGTACAAGTGTATAGGAAATACCTTTAATTTCTTTAGAACAAAATTTGAACATTTCTTCTGCTGAAGGTATCTGGTCCAAATATGGTCGAGACAGCCCTCTTCGTACCCCCTCCAATCCCATCGCAAGCATTCTTTCCATTAGAAGTGGCAAAAAAATGCTATAGGCCTACAGCTTCAAAGTGATTGCAAATATTCAAAAAGTTATTTTTGTTTTTGTACTGGCTACCATCTCCATCGCTAAAATAAACAATTTTTTTTAACTGAAGGGGCAACTATTTTGATATCTTCAGTCAAGCACAGCTACTGATTACAGAACAAAGGAGCTACAGAAGAATCTGTAGAGACTTGCCTTTTTCAAATCAGTATACTCTGGCAATATGGTCTCCTTCTGCTGGAGTACTGATCACTATGACTACTACCATGAACATTTAATATGTTAGTTTTATGACATATTTAATTTTACTAGCAACAACAAATAATTATATTATTTTTGACAATTTTTATTGTATTTTAACACTGAGATAATCGCTCATTTGACAGTGTAATTTTTTAGCATTTTCTTTATTAAAAATAAAATACTTCTGGTCAGAACACAGTGATGAAATTTTATATGTTGATTACTAGGTAGGCCTACTAGAAGAATATTTTGAGAAAATTTCAGATTTTTCTGTTCAGTCCTATTTGATATATTTTAATTTGAAATCAACAATTTTGCAAAATCTCGATATTTGAAGACTCATAAAACCTAAAGGATTTACATAAATGATCTCAAATTTTACCAGCATCTAGTGATCTACTATAACTTTGTGAGGGGAAAATATGAAACATGTGTTTTCATCCCTTCTATGAAAAAAAGTTTTATAACATGATTTTTCTAATCGGAACTGCATTTTCTAATGAAGTTTTATATTATTTCCTTAAGACCTAACAAATTTTTGATCATAACATGAATTGTAGACTGTTTCTTGTAGATTAAGAGGGTTTTTCCTTCAAGTCGATATCTTCATAAATAAAATAAGTTAGTTATTTAACTTACTGCTAACCTTTGAAAATGCCAAAAATGACAGATCCTTCTAAGCAAAATGGCCACTAGTTGCCAAAGTATTACCGGTAGTGATAAAAATGTGAAAAAAATTGTTTTGTACTCCCAGATACACATAGAAACAGAAACTATGTACTTAAAAATAAAATAAAATAGGTCAGCAACAAATTATTTTATTATTGGTTGATTTCATATGGATTGACCCAAAAATAAAAGCAAGGAAATGACACAAGACAAGCAACAAGAAGTGGTAGTGTTGGGTGATTCCATTGTGAAACATGTGAATGTGACATCTGCAAGGGTGGAGTCTTCAGAAACAAGGAGATCCAAAAGCAATTGTGTTACACATGGGAACAAATAACCTAAAAAGTGCAAATTCAGCAGATGATGTCATGGGGGAAGTATACGGGACCATAAGAACACTGAAAAAATGTTTCAGGAAGTCATTAGTGATAGTAAATGGTGTTGCCAGGAGGAGAGACGTAAACATGAACTCTAACAACAGTGAATGAAAGCATCAGATGGGCATGACAGTCACTAAAGTGTATATTCGTTAACATCAATAAACAGATAAAACATGACTGTATAGGCAAAGAAGGTGTACATCTGAACAGAAAAGGATCCCACACAATGGGTAATATAATATCCAGTGTCCTCAGAGAATGCTTAGGCCAAAATCAGGGAAACTAGTAAAGAGGAGACAGACACAGAAAAGTGAAGGGCCGGGGATTAATGTAAAAAGTAGCAGTAAGGTGGATGAAATGTTTCAAGAAAAAAAGAAAGAAGAGGGAATAAAAGAAAAACTAAACATAGGTCAAAAAATTAGAATAGCCACATGGAATGTAATAAGTTTATATCTGGGGAAACTTGAGACGGTTGTTAAGGCAGCTGATCAAAGAAAAATAGACATATTAGGATTAAGCGAAGCAAGGTGGAAGGGTGATGGTTATTTCAATAAAGAGGGTAGAACAATCTATTTCTCAGGACCAGTGGACACTAGGGAAATTGGAGTGGCCATCCTAATTAACAGTACTACATCAAATGCAGTCTTGGGTTTCAGTACAGGAGTGACAGAGTTATAGTGATAAGAATCAATGCAACTCCAGTAAATTTAACTGTTATTCAAGTATATATGCTCCTACAGCACAAGCTAATGATACAGATATTGACTTTTTCTATAAGCAAGTACAAGATACTGTGAATAGAAGTCCAAAAAACTATGTGCTATTTATAATCAGCGATTGGTATGCAAAAGTTGGTAATTTGGAAATGAGGAATACAAATGGAAACTATGGACTGGGAAAAAGAAACAGCAGAGGTGACAGGCTAATAGAATCATGTGCTGAAAAAAATCTTTACGTTGCAAATACGATGTTCCAGAAGCAAGAAAGATACTTGTATATTTGGACTTCCCCTGACAATAAATACAGAAATCAGATAGACTATACCGGTATATAAGTTACTAGAGAACAGCAGATGGAGAAGTGCAGTGGTAAAAGTCAAAATGAAAAAGATGAGCAGGGTAAAAAGTGTTTCCAGCGGTTTTGATTTAGAAAAGATTCCACCTATTTATATGAAAGCCATTTCGGAAAGACTTGACGTTAATGTTAACATCGAAGATCCATAAATAATGAACTGACCCCGAACACGAGCTATGCTCATTCGGGGTAAATAATACTCTTTTGTAATTGTAATAATTGTGTTTATATTATTTATATTTGTATTTGTATTTTGTAATGTGGAAAAACATATAGAGACAATACTGGAGGAAGCGCATCATCACGTTCCTAAGAAGAAGTTCAAATTATACCAATGCCAGCCTTAGAAGGGAACCTCATCAAAAGAAATAGCATGTGCACTGCCAGCTGGCGGAGCTGTGCAACGGACGCGGATTACAGCATTCATAGTTCCATGGCAAATTACAAAAATCAATTTTGTTTTATATTAATAAGTGCTTTTTATTTTTTAAAAAGTAAAGAATTTTCAATTATCAAATTTTAGTTCACACTGTATTTAGAAACATATCGTAAATAATAAAAACATAATGAATTGAGATGTGTGCATGCGCCATTATGTTATAATTCAGTTGATCAGTTTAGCATATAGCTGTCGCTCGCTTGTTTTCAAAATCTATTGTAGTATAGTTGAGGATAATAATCATGAATAATCAGAATGTATTTGTGAAACATCCTAAAGGATATGTTGCACGTAATAATAAGTCTTTCAAACTCAAAGATGTCAAGCTCTTGGTAGAGATGGCAATAACAGAAATAAAAGATGATAAATGGCAACAGTGTATTGAACATGTAATAAAGGAGGAGAAATTCTGGAAATCAGACAGCATGTGCGATGTCATTGTTGACCACTTTGAAATTAATCCTGCCAACAGTAGCAGCACCGAAGATGAGGTGGAGGAGGAGGTGGAAATGGACGGGACTGAACCCCTTTCATGATCTCAATAATAAGGTAGGCCAAACTTTTAGGCTAATATTCATTACCGTTCTAATTTCCATACTGTTTATAGGCATATTACTACTTTAGTAGGCCTATTTTAATTATAAAATTATACTCAACAGGAAATGTATTAAATAAAGTTATGTTGTTTTATTTTTCCAATGCACCGAATTATTTTTCCAAATTTATAATTAAATGTTTGTAAGCATTAAGCCGCTCGGTTCGTTCAGAACACAAGCACGTGTTGTCAGATACAAATAGTGCGCTCACTCCACCCATGGCATAATAATACAATTTCAGTCCAGTACTTCGCGTCCTTTTGTTTGTTTACATCAGGTTCCCTTCTTAGGCTGGCATTGGTATAAAAATAACTGGCTCTCTGAGGAAACAATTAAAATTGCAGAAAATAGGAAAAATGCAAAGAAGGCCGGAAATTGGGATCAAGTTAAATTAATTAAAGAAGATTTTTCAACGCAAGGCAAGACATGATAAAGATAAATTCATTCAGGAAAAATGCAAAGGAATGGAAGAACAAAAACAAATGCAGATCAAAAGAGATGTTTCAAGTTATAAGAACCATGATGAGAGAATTTAAACCAAAAGCTGGATCAGTAAAAGATGAAAATGGACAAATAATTACAACCAAAGAAGGTGTTATCAGAAGTTCGGAGGAATACACGCAGGGCCGGATTTAAGATTATGCCGCCTATAGGCTAAAGTCCATTTGCCACCCCCTCTATAGGTCATATTTGCTTAATACATTTGTTTTATACAACAAATGGATAGATTTCATTGGTGTTTTCATCTTTTTTAAACATAAAGTTCATTTAGTTTAGATAAAACTACAATTTTAATGGTTACATAATAGATTATATAATCGAATTAGTTATCTACTTACTTACTTTACTTACTTCTTTTAAGATTCGTTAAAAAAATGAAATCTGTATCTGTATCTGTATCTGTATCTGGTACCCTATGATCCCCAGGTGGGGCGAAGGGCCTCCAAGTGGAGGTTTCATTACCTATACTAATTTTGATATGCTTATTTTCCATGAGAGGGTAGAGGGATAGGTGGTAAGCCCATCGCCTCGCAACCCCCCTCTGGAAACTAAGTATTTCTTGGACGTGAAAGGGCCGAGAAATTTTGTCCAGAGGCTCTAATTTAGGCTTGGAGGTCTTTTACGTACCGTAAATCTACGACACGGGACCCCCAGCTTAAAGTCCCTCCCGGATGACTCTGTGCCCAGGATTTTTACGTCCTGAAAAATCCATCGACCACGGCCGGGTTTGATCCCGCGCCCTGCGGATCTAGAGACAGGCACGCTACCTCTAGACCACCGCGGCCGACTAAAAAATGAAATGGGTTTCGAAATTAATTAATTAATTTTTTCTTGGAGATCAGTGATCACTATTTTAAACATATTTTTATATTTTAATGCGAATGATTATCTTTTGCGTAATTAAAGAACTGTGTTCAGTTTGAATTAAGTTGTCCTACACGATTAAATGAAATTACACAAAATGTAGTTAATTACTGGTTTATTTGTTGAAAAATAAACAAACTTCTCTAAAGCAACTCACCCCACTTAATCTTCACGTTCAAATTTACATAGCTTTCTTACGGATTTCTTAAATGCTTGATTTTAACTTTTGATAAATTGCCAAACTGCCGCCCCTGAAAATTTGCCGCTCTAGGCTGTAGCCTACTTAGCCTATTTAGAAATACGGCCCTGAATACACGAAGAGGTTGTATGTACCTAGGTAGATAGTTTAAACATAGAACCACAACCAACACTTGAAGAATACGGGTCTCAAACCCATACACTACATAATTATGTGACCACACAAGACAGTCAACACAGGGCAGGGGATTCAAGGAATGTTTCAGAGGTTTGGTTGGTGATTGTCATGGCCATGCATTGCTTATTGTTACCATAGCAACAGATGGGATTGTATTTCAGTCATGGCCCTCTACTTCAATAAAAATTATAACAGGCCATGCTTAAGCAAGAGAGATTGATTGTGAGTTGTTTCTACTGACACCTAAGAGAAAGTTATGCCACTGTTTCAGATTGCTTCTGAATATCATTACCATCCATTAACTTTGACAGACTCGGGGCATAAATATAATTATATAGCTTTTTCATGGAACTGGCTAGTAATATTGGTTAATACAATCTTGTTTCATAGAGATAATATGTTCATTAGTAAGCTGACTGGATTGTTGTTTCTTCTTCTTTTCTGTACTACTTCAAAGCTCAATTCTCATATTCACTGCACATCTTATGTTTCTTTTCTATTTGTTTATAATGTATTTTGTAGGCTATAATAAGAGGAAGTGTTTGTCTGTCCATGTGCGATCTCCAGCCAAATCTACTGAACCAGAGATCCTAGAAGAAGTAAAATGGGCCACTAAGCAAATAAAAAAAGGAAAATCTTCCGTTATAGACAACATTCCAATAGAATTAATAAAAGATTTGGGAAACGAAGTGATAAAGAAAATAACGCAGCTATGCAATCTTGCCTGGAAAAAGGAGTGGCCAATTGACTGGAGGCTCTTGCTTTTTATCCCTTTGCCAAAAAAAGGTGATAGCAGAGTCTGTACAAATAACAGAACAATTCTAAAGAATTTGACTGCGTCAATCATGAGCTTATGTGGAAGATGCTGAGAAGGATGGGTGTTCCAGCACATCTAGTTGAACTAATATTAGGCTATATAAAAATCAGGAGGCAAAGGTACGGACATCAGAAGGAGAATCAATAAAATAAATAAAATATTACATACACTGATGCTCCACTAAGTCACAGTTCTTAAAACACAGGACTAGTTTCGGAAGTTTTCTCCCATCCTCGGTTGCTGGTCAGCTGGTGTATGGAACCCATGGCTGGTAGTATTTATAGATGGCCCCGTGCTGTTCTCTGCCTTCCGGCTGGTGAGTTTGATGACGTCACTCACTGATGGTATATCGAAATTCATAACACTCTTACTGTTTTTTGATAATAAAGATCCTTTCCCAGGTGTTGAGTTCTGATGGTTTACTAAGATGTTTTAATAATTTAATCTCTTTCTTTATGTGATGGTTTTGCGTCCAGCAATGATGGGCTACAGCTGATTTATCGGTTTGCATCATTTTAATATTCCTTAGGTGTTTCTTCATCCTCATTTCAATGTTCCTTTTAGTTTGTCCAATATATGTCATAGGGCATATATGGGCAACGCCAGATGTGGCCCACCCCGACTTTTGATCCGGCCCGCGGAACATTTTGAAATCGCGCTCCGAAAAGTAAATATTTTCGGTTCTCGCCAACTAGAGAGTGAGAGGGGGAAAACAAAAGCCTGAACTACGAGGGTGTTCCTTCTGGTCAGCGCTAGAAAAATGCTGCAATAGGCCTAAATCAAAGTATCGAACCAGACTTACAGATGAAAATTTGGAAAACACTCTGCGCTTGTGTATTAGTGGGATTGATACCAACATTGATTATCTTGTTTCTCAAGTTCAAGCTCAAGCTTCTCATTAATTTCTGCTTTTTGTAAGTAAATACCTAATCAGTTCGATATTGTTCTCATTCATGTATCTTTAACATTATATTTTATAAATATAAAAAACCGTATCATGGTTATTTTTTCACTACTACCTATTATCTACGGCCCGCGACTTCATAAATATCGTAAAATTTAGCCCGCATCTTTCCAAAGGTTGCCCATACCTGTCATAGGGCAATCATCACAATCCATCCGGTATATTCCTGATATTCCTGTTTTTGTTTTAGTATTGTTGAGCGGGTGATTCAATAGATTCCTGAGGGTGTGTTTATTCTGAGGGGCTAGCTTAATGTTATAATTTTTAAAAATCTTCTCAAATTTGTGGAACACCTTCGGATGGTATGTAAACTTTTTAAACTTAAACTGGTCTTTCTCTGCATTAGTCAAAGTACAAACATCTTTTATCCTCTTTTGCTTCTTATGCTTTAAAATCATCTTGTCTATGAAGTTAGTATTAAAACCAATGATGATGGCTACTTCTCACATGTGTTGTTGTTCTTTGTTGTATTCAACCTTAGTTAGAGGAATGTGTATTAGGGCTCGGACAAGTAACCGAAGTATTTGTCTATCCGGATATCCGAATACCTATAGCGTACAAATACCGTGCAAATAAATCCGAATAATCGGTTATCCGAATATGGGTTTTCGGATAACCGTGTATTCGTTTCTTGTCCAATATTCTTGTAACCTATATTTAAATCCTCGGATAGTTTTAACCGAATATTGCTCACTGAGATGGTGGTAAAAGATTTCCAAACACAACTTAACTACAACAAACATTGAACACAACACCCTACACAGTTTCCAACCCCCACAGAGAAGTTATCTTTACATATCTATATGTTTACACCAAAATTACCTAAATATGTTGTAGAACTACCCCTCTCAAGTAGGAGAGAATCTAGAGTACGGTAAATTCTTATAAACCATCCCCTTCGCGTTTTCATCCCCTATTATTAACATGTGCTGTATACAAAATTCATGAATTGACCTTTTTCCTTACCAAATTTTGCACAGCAACCATCTTCAACCCGAAGAAGTAAAACTAGCATACATGAGAATTCTGACTAATTACCCTACCTTACACCCACCCCTGTAAGTAATGTTTTCGCTATTAAAATATAAATATTGGTATTTTTACAGGGTAATTATACGCAGCGCCAGAAGAACTAGGAGAAATTGTAGCCAACAATTCTATTCGAACAAACCATCCCTTATACCTATATATTTTAAACCCTCTTTTATGATATTTCTTTACAATAAAATTGTACATTCTTTGGCAATATTATCAAATTTTACACACAAAGACTGTGGAACGTGGAGAAAATTATAGGCAACGGTAAGATTCTAATATCCAACCCCTTACACAATTTCAACCCCCTTCAGGATAATTTCACATTCTTTGGCGATTTCTTATAACGTTTTACACACAGAAACTCTGGAACATGGAGAAAATTATAATCAACAAAAAAATTCGAACATACAACTCCTTGCGCAATTTCAACCCCTATTAGGGTGATTTCTATGCAATTGCACATCCTTTAGCGATTATTATCAAATTTTACACACAGAGACTGTGGAACGTGGAAAAAATTGTAGGCAACAATAAGATTGGAATATACAACCTCTTACGCAATTTCAACCCCTATTATGTGATCTCAATGCAATTCTATGTTTCTGACCAGTTCTTAAAGAAATTTTACACATTGCGCCTGTAGAACTGGGAGAAAATTATATGCAACAGTAAGATGCTAATATTCAAACCCTTATGGAATTTCAACCCCCATTAGGATAATTTCTACATAATTGGACATTCTTTGGCTATTATTATCAAATTTTACACACAGGGACTGTGGAACGTGAAGAAAATTATAGGCAACATAATATGCGAATATACAACCCCTTACGCATTTATACCCCTATTATGTAATAACTATGCAGTCTCTATGGAATTCTATGTTTTTGATCTGTTTTTTATAAGAAACTGTAGAAAGGGTAGTTTGTAGAGCTGGGAGAAAATTGTAGCCAACAATACCATTCGAAAAAACCACACCTTATTTATTTTTAACCCCGACTATATTATTTCTTTACAATTGTACATTCTTTGGCGATTATTATCAAATTTTACATACAGAGACCGTGGAACGTGGATAAAATTATAGACGACATAATATTCGAATATACAATCCTTACGCAATTTCAACCCTTATTATGGTGATTTCTACAAATGTACATTCTTTGGTGATTATTATCAAATTTTACACACAGAGTCTGTGGAAAGTAGAGAAAATTGTAGACAATAATAGATTCGAATATACAACACCTTATGCCCTATTATGGTGATTTCTATACAAATGCACATTCTTCGGTGAGTATTGTCAAATTTTACACACAGAGACTGTGGACAGTAGAGAAAATTGTAGCCAACAATAATATTCGAATAACCATCCTTGACGTATTTTCAACCCTTAATATAAAAATTTTCTTTATACAATTCTACATTTTCTGACCAAATTTTATTAAATTTTACACATAAATCCTTTAAACCAAGGACAAGACTCTAAGCAACAACGATTTTCCAACAAACCACCCTTTAACTGTTTTTAGCCCCTGTTGTATGATCTGTTCACCAATCTATTCTCTGAGTAATTTTGACAAAGTTTTACACTCAGAGCCTACAGAACTACGAGGAATTTTTAAGGTGCATTAACACTTGAATAACCAACCCTTGCTTTTTTTACCTTATATTAACAGTGTGTGAGAATGTTCTGTCAAACAATGTTCATGGTTCAAAATAACATAAACGATTTGATAGTTCCCGTGTTATTTATTTTTGTATCCTCGACGTATTCAGTCACTTGATCAGAACGAATGATATCTGAATAACGTGTTAATGGAATATCGCTATTCCGAACAATCACCGTTGGGTATTCGCATATTCGGTGATGTGATCATCGGAAAAGTATCAGTTCTTCTAACCTTACGAGACTATTATGTGAATGGTCTTGAATCCTGTGCCTCTGACGTCGCGACGTACATAACGTACATTCCTTCATGTTCCCAGATCCCATCGTCACAGCACTAGTGTTTTAACTCACATTTTTTCGCTGTAAATGTCTTCAGTGTACAAAAGTCTACCGAGAATGACAGCCGCATTTAAGGGTGGCTCCTACTTAAATTAGTTTTGCCCAACAATTTTATTTATCTTGGTTCCCGATTGTCTCTGCTTGATATCTGATAAGCATTACACAAATAATGAAAATCCAGGTATATACAATAAAAACGGGTTGAAACATTTAAGGGGGTGGTTTTATTAAAATTAATTTAGCCTAAAATTTTCTCCTCGTACTGTATGTAAATTTTCATTTAAAACAAAGGTCAAAGGGGATAGATTTAAATGAAGCACATACAATAGGGGTTGAAACACATAAGGGGTAGTTTGTTCCAAAATTAGTTTTCCCTAAAAATTTTGCGTCGTTCTATAGGGTCAGTGTATAAAGTCTGGTAAGAATTGGTCAAAAAAGTGAACATTTAATTTAATAGGGGTTGAAACATTTAAGGGGTGGTTTCTTCCTAAGTGAATTTTGCTCAAAAATCTCTCCTGAACCTATTGAGGTACTGTGTATTACGTCTGATAAATAAATAAATCAAAGAACGAAGATTTAAATAAATACATAACTTAACGGGGTATCAAACATTTAAGGGTGGTTTATACGAAAGTTAGTTTTGTATAAAAAAATTATTTTGGTTCTGGAGGGTATTTGTGTAATATCTAATAAAAGTAACTCAAAGAATAAAGGTTTAAATATTGATATACATAGGGGTTGAGTCACTTCAGGGATAGTTTCTACCAAAATTAGTTTCGTTTGAAAAATCTCTTGGTTGTAAAAGGTCTGTGAATAATAAGTTATACAAATTACTCAAAGAGTATAGATCTAAATATTGATAAAAAAATAGGAGTTGAGACATGTAAAGGGTGGTTTATAATACATTTAAATTGGCCTATAATTTTCTCCTGGTTCTATAGGGTATTGTGTAAAGTTTGATAAAAATTCGTCAAAGATTGTAGCTCTAAATATAGATCATAAATAGGGGTTGAAACAATTTATGGGCTGTTTCTACTAAAATTAGTTTCGCCTAAAGCTTCCTCCTGGTTCTGTAGGTTCTGTGTGTGAATTTTTATAAAAATGGTCAAAGCTCTGCAAATTTATTTAAACGTCATATAATAGGGGTTAATCATAAGGGGTTGTTTATTCCAAAATAGTTTTGCCTAAAATGTTATCCTGGTTCTTTAGGGCCTATGATTAAATTCTGGTAAAAGATGGTAAATAAATGTAGGTTTAAATAAAGATCATATAATAAGGTTTGAAACATTTAAGGGATGGTTTGTTCCAAAATGAATTTGGCTTCAAATATTCTCTTGATTCTATAGGGTCTGTCTGTAAAGTTTGGCAATAATCGTTCAAATATTGTAGATTTATAAAGACATTAAACAATGAGGGTTGGATATTTAATAAGGGGTGGTTTTGTAGAATATTGCAGAATAGTGACTAGTTCTGCAGGGTTTATGTGTAAATTGTATAGAGATTGTTCGGGGAATTTAGATTTGTATACGAAAATATTACTCACGGGATGTTGAAAATAAGGGAAGGGGTGGTTGACTTGAATTTTAATATTGCCCATCGTTTTTACCTTGTTGAAGGGGGTAGGTGTTTAAAGTTTCATGCAAATCAGTGAAAGCATGTCAATTTGTATAGGCCTATAAACACATACTTTTTTATTTTTATGTTAAATGATACAATAAATTAGAAGAAGAGGAAGAAGAAGAATGCAGTTATTACAGTAATTGAACACAGATGCTTGGGGGGGGGGGTAAAATTAAGGACTGCATATTGTATGTACGGCGCGACATCTAGAATGCAGTGAAAAAGATATTGCCCAAACAGTCTCTGTCATGACTCATGGTAGTAGGTATTTGTAGTTCTCTACAAGTAACCGGATATCCGAATACGCAAATACCTACTACCGCAAATACCTAGTAACGGCGGTTATCCGAATAGCAATATTCGGTTAACCGGTTATCCGAATTTTATTTGCCATGACCAAGTAACCGGATACTATCCGGTTACACAAATACACAAATAGTCCGAGCACTAATGTGTATTAGCCTGTGTACCAAGCTATGGAAGATGGCAAACTGATGTGGTTTCAGATTAAACTTATTGTATTTGATGTAGTTGTCGATGTGTGTAGGTTTTCTATAGATGCTGAATTCTAGGTTGTTCTGACCGCTGATGATTTTTAGATCCAGGAACGGAAACCATCCATTCTGTTCTATTTCCATAGTGAGTTTTATTGTTCTGTCCTGTAAGTTTAGTAGCTTAATAGAATCTTCAATAAATCTCTCCGGAACTATAGCGAAAATATCGTCAACATATCTGCTCCAACTTTTGAAAATGTGAGGGAATCCCCTGGTGACCTGTAGTTCTAAGTTACTCCTCTACAAAGGGACAGCTAAAACCTCTTCGTCCTCGTCCTCTTCACTTCCTTCACCACTCTTGTCACTATCTGTTTCACTGTCCCTAAGATTTATAATTATACTTTCAACAATGTCATCCCTAGCAACTTCTTTCTGAAAATCATTCTCTTGCAATTTTTCTACATGAGCAACATGTGATTCCCAGTCCTCTCTCGTAACCCTATCAAGTGCTTCGTTTGTTAGTTTTTCTACGTCAGCAAGCCGAAATGTGTTGTTTAGCTTTGCCACTTCGCCTTTAACTTTTGCCCAAATCATCTCTATAGGGTTATACTGGCAGTGATAAGCAGGCAAGCGGATAACTTCGTGGTCCATTTCTAACGCTATCTGATCCAGTTCATATTTTCTTTCATGAGTTTTATAAGGGGCAACACGGGCTAGCAATTCTGATATAGTTTCTGTGGGACTGTATGTTAGGTTGTGCTCTTGTAGCCATTCCTGAATCTCTCTCTTACGTGAATTTGTTGTGGGTAACTTATTTAATAGCCTAGAATGATAGCTAGCGTTATCCATAATTATTATTAAACTCTCTTCCAGATAGTTTAGAAATCTGTTCGTGAACCATTCTTTGAAACTGTCCGAAGTCATTTCTGTATGATAATTGATGTTTTTACTTTTAGGACTGGAGCGAAATACCCATTTACTTTTTGGTATAAACCCTGTTTTAGCTGAGCCCGCATGGCATATTATAAGCCTGCTACCTTTCCCTATTGGTACTTTAAGGCCGCCTCTTCCAGTCGAATCTTGCCGCAAACCAGAGATGCCAAGGCCTTTAGTAGTCAAGTTTTCCAACAGATGGAAGAAAGATGAAGTAATGCACGCAAAGAAATCCCATAAGGATCTTGAATCGAGAGATCTCGGTGTCGAAGGTGTAAGTAGAAAGATCTATATTAATGATCATCTAACGCCGAAAAATAAAATTCTCCTCAAGAAAGCCAAGGAATTGCGACCAAAATACAAGTTTGTCTGGACTCGTGATTGTAAGATCTTCGTTCGTGAATCAGAAAATTCACAAATCACAACAATCAGAAATGAAATGGACATAAACAAACTGAAATAACTTCATCTAGGCTAAACGGTAATAAATTATTTAGCACTGTAATGGCTACAAAAAACCCATTGTTTGAAGTCGAGGAATTAAATTATGATTTTGTACATGAATTTAAACAACATTCAGAACAGTTCCAGGACAACATTACAATTCTATGCTTAAATGTTCGAAGTCTACGAAATAAGCTAGAAGAAATTGAAATTTTAGTTTCTGATCTTGGTAATTTGGACGTTCTCATCCTTACTGAGTCATGGCTATCTCATTCAGAGAGTAAATATTATAATTTAAATAACTTTACAGCATATCATTCTCATAGGCCAACTAAAATTGGTGGGGGGATAGCAATATTTGTACGTAATAACTGGAAATCAAAATTTATTAATACAATTGAAACTGATGAACACAACATCTTAGCAATACAAATTAATCAAAACAATGTAAAATTCACCATTGTTGGTACCTACAATTCAAATGTGAACAATACGCCTATTTTTTTACAGTCTTTTGAGAAAATATTATATTCTTTATGTAAGGATACATTAGTTGTAGCTGGGGATTTCAACATAAATATTCTGGACAACAAAAATCCACATACAAGAGATTATAAATTACTTTATGAGTCCTATGGACTATTGTGCTGTAACGTTAAATATCCTACAAGAATTTCAGAAAATTCTAACACATTAATAGATCATTTTCTTGTCAACCAGCATTGTTACATATACAATGTAAATAATATTAAGTCAGCCATAAGTGATCATAATATCTTGATTCTAAAAATCGAAATCACTTGCCTCAAAAACAAGGTAAATAATAATATTCAAAATGTAAATAATAATAATTTAATGGACAGTAATGTCAACAGCCCTACAACATCAATAGACTATAATAAACTTAACCGATATTTTACTGATGAATTATTTTTTCCGGAAGGAGACATTGATTTTTCCTATGATAAGTTATTAGATTACATAGAACGAGGAATTAAACAATTTTCAAGAAATTATGATAAAAATCAAATACATAAAACGAGATATAAATCTAATGCACCTTGGATTAATGACAATTTGCTTTTATTGATCCAAAGAAGAGATATTTTACATGCATACAAGAAAAGATTTCCTCAAAACAAATTCATTTTATATGAATTTAATAAATTAAGAAATACTATTACCACAGAGAAAAGAAAATTAAAAGCAAAGTATTATGAAAATATGTTACAGTCTGTATCTGGAAATATATCTTTGTTCTGGAAAAAAATAAAAGGCATCCTAACGAATTCAATAACTAACGGTTCTATAAATCATGGAAATATAGATAAATTGATGTTAGATGGGACAGAGATAAACAACACTGACATTCCCGAAGAGCTTAATAATTATTTTGTAAATGTAGGCCCAAAACTTGCACAGACTTCAGTAAAAAAGAATATGGATAGTAACCAACAATCTATTGATATAGGTATAAGAAATTCACTTTATTTAACACCCGTAACATCACATGAGGTTGAAAAGCATATTGACAGTTTAAAAAACAAAAGAAATGCAATAAAGGATGGAATAACAAACATATTTCTAAAGAAAACTAAAAAATCACTAAAATATGCCATTTCAGAGTTCATTAATTATTCCTTCCTGAAGGGAGCTGTTCCAAAAAAATGCAAAATTGCCAGGGTTGTTCCCATTTTTAAGGGTGGAGATAGTTTAGATCCAGGAAATTACCGTCCAATCTCAATTTTACCAGCCCTATCAAAAATCTTAGAGAAATGTATGAAGGAAAGATTAAATAATTTTCTAGAAAATAACAAAATCCTGTATAAATACCAATATGGGTTTCGGAAAACTTCATCAACCTTATGTGCTGCAGTAGATATAATAGCCCAAATTGAGGATGCAATGGATAGTAACAAATTTTCTTCAGGACTATTTATTGACTTAAAGAAGGCATTTGATACTGTAGATCATGAATTACTTTTGAAAAAACTTGAATGTTTTGGAATAAGAGGTATAGTGTTAGACTGGTTCAAAAGTTACCTAAAAGAACGCACACAATATACTTCAGTAAATGGATTGGACAGCAATGCTCAAGTAATAATTTGCGGGGTCCCACAGGGCTCGATATTAGGACCCATCCTTTTCCTAATATATGTAAATGATATTCAGACCTTACCTTTACATGGCATACCTTCACTTTTTGCTGATGATACTAGTATTTTTTATGTTGGTGACACAGTTGATGGATTATTATCATATATGCATGAAGATCTCAAAATTCTAACAAAATGGTTAAGTCAAAATAAATTATCATTAAATGCCCAAAAGACAGCATATATGGTCTTTCATAAGCCAAACACACACTTAGGTATTTCTAAAGAGTTAGTAAATGACAATAAGCACTTAAAGCGAGTAACGGATACTAAATTTTTAGGCCTAACTATAGACCAACATTTAACTTGGAAAGGACACATCAACAATATATGTAGCAAAATTTCTCCAGTTATAGGGATATTTAGGCGAATAAGGGGAATATTGTCAACTCCTGGCTTGAGATCCTTATATTATTCACTAATACAGTCTCACATAACTTACATGTTATTTATCTGGGGTCGTTTTCATAAAACGGATCTTCAACCATTAAGAGTACTTCAGAATAGAGCAATCAGAATTTTACTAGGTGCACATTATTTGACACCAACTCGCATTCTTTATGAACAATCGAAAATCTTGCCGTTTGAGACCTTAGTTAAAGTAAATGCCATTACATATATGCACAGAGTAGTACATGGTAACATCCACAGTAATTTTCCAATAGAATATAACAAAGACATTCATAACTATGAAACAAGGCAAAAACAGAACATATACCTCACACATTCTTCAACTGTAACTTATGGGACAAAGGGATTAAAATATTATTTGATCAAAACATATAATGAATTACCACAAGAACAAAAGAATATATTAAATTATAACAAATTTAAATCACAAATAAAACTCTTTTTAAAATCTAAGATTAATTAAGTTCTTTGATATAGTAATAAATAGATACTGTATATTGATCACTATTATACTATGTAACTATGTTTCCCTTCATCATCTATCATTTCACTTCACTCTTAAAATCAAGCCATTTTGTTTTGTGTTCCTATATTCTGTACCTCTTGTATATATTGCACCTCTTGTATATTTATAAGTTATTTGTAATTGAAAATTTATGTATCACAATGCATGTCATGTTGTATATAGCCCCTTAAGGTGAGCTTTGCTCGTTGGGGTTTTCTTACAATAAATAAATAAAAATATGTCCCTCCTGGAGTGATTCTGGTTGACCCATGTTTCATCAAGATAAAATATGGGCCTCGTATCTCCCATCCCCCTAAGATTATGAACTGTATGCAGAAATTTTTGTCTGGCTGCAACAATGTCGCCCCTTTCCAGTAGAAATTTCCGGCCATCATTGGTTCTCTTGTATTTAAATCCTAGGGATTTCAAAATCGTATACATGGAGGACACAGAACCTTTATAATCTATTTTCTCTCGCATTAAAGCAACTAATTTCTTAGCTGTGGGATATTCCCCCTTATCGTACAATTCAAATATTGTTCGGCGTAAAATACACTTTTGAAAATCGGCAAGATTTGTTTTGCGCTTTTTAACTGTGCGATGTTTTCTAGATGATCTAAAACTGAGACTACCTCCTACTTCAGCTGATTGTTTTCCCCCCTTAATAATATTAGTCACAGAATGTTCACTAATTTGGCAAGCTTTAGCAGTCAATTCCCTACACCTGGCAAAATTTGTATTATTACGCACTTCTTTGTCCAAAATAGTCTTAAAAAAACTATAAACACTGAAAACCACAGCTCTGGCCTGCTTATGCAAAACTTTGTGGGTATAAATTGTTTCATCACTCGTACTAGGCTTGCTAAGTGACATTACGAACACTGAATTCTCACAACAGAACACACACGAAACGCTCTTGATTGCTAACACATATAAACTGAAACTGCATCTGTGTTTTATCTATAACTGGGTGGAAATATCTTATTGTGGAAGTGAGAGGGGTCTTGTTGTTGTTTATGTTAACAGATAGACAGAAACTGTAATGTAAACAATCGCTGGTGTTATTATTTTAGGGTATTAATAGAAATAAGAAAGGATCTCTTTGATGTTTGTATTAACATCTACAGGATAAGCAGTTAACTTCCGAACGGAGCGTCCTACAGACATGATGTTTGGACAGTCGGCTTCCAAAAAAATACAGCTTTCTAATGGTGATATCAGGAAATACCTATATGTAATAGATTTTGAGCGCACAAAGAAATAAGTGAAGTACATCTCTTTAGCGAGGCAGCACGTTTCGTTAACTGTACAACACCGCAGCAACCTCATTCGGTTATCACTCGTCACGTGATTCTGCCTGCTCCACCTCAGGTCAGAGTTGTTCTGTGTTTACTTTAGTAGTGGTGACAATGGACTCCCCATGGCTAAGCCTGCAGTTTGTTTGTAACATTCTTGGTTAAACATAAAACTGTTCTGTTTGATGTACAATTCGATAAGTTCAATGTATCCTTCAATTTTTTCGGCTATAACCTCATTCTGAGAGAGCCAGTCTCTTATCAGTTGGAATGCTTGTAAATAACGCTGTTACATCAAAAGAAACTAAAACGTCTCCAGGTACTATGGTGATTTCCTTAATTTTATCTACCAAGCTGAACAAATTTTGGATACTAGAGTTTTAAACTTAGTAAACTGGTTCAGTTTTTTTTACCAACCATTGGACTAGTTTTTATGGACTAGTTTGTAGGTTGGGGCATCTATATTGCTGATGATAGGCCTCATGCTGTCGTTGTCCTTATGGATTTTTGGCAATGAATATAATTTCAGTAATGCAGGGTTGTTGACTATTAGTTTCCTTTTTTCGTCATTAGGGATTATTTTACTTGATTTTATTGTATTTTTTGTTGTTTCCGCAAACTTTTTAAATGGGTTTTTATCACCTTTTAATACTCTGGTTGTTGTATTAGCTTGTCCGTCCTGTGGATATAGTCACCTTGATCTATGATTACCGTTGAACTTATCGAATTGTGCATCAAACAGAACAGTTTTATGTTTAACCAAGAATGTTACAAACAAACTGTAGGCTTAGCCATGGGGAGTCCATTGTCACCACTACTAGCAGACTTGTATATGAGTAACTTAGAACTACAGGTCACCAGGGGATTCCCTTACATTTTCAAAAGTTGGAGCAGATATGTTGACGATATTTTCGCTATAGTTCCGGAGAGATTTATTGAAGATTCTATTAAGCTACTAAACTTACAGGACAGAACAATAAAATTCACTATGGAAATAGAACAGAATGGGTGGTTACCGTTCCTCGACCTAAAAATCATCAGAGGTCAGAACAACCTGGAATTCGGCATCTATAGAAAACCTACACACATCGACAACTACATCAAATACAATAAGAATAATCTGAAACCACATCAGTTTGCCATCTTCCATAGCTTGGTACACAGGCTAATACACATTCCTCTAACTAAGGTTGAATACAACAAAGAACAACATATGCGAGAAGTAGCCATCATCAATGGTTTTAATACTAACTTCATAGACAAGATGATTTTAAAGCATAAGAAGCAAAAGAGGATAAAAGATGTTGTACTTTGACTAATGCAGAGAAAGACCAGTTTAAGTTCACATGGTCCAAAATAAAAAATAATTTTTAAAAAAATTCTAACATTGAAATCTGCCCTCTTTTGGAGAATGACCCTCATCAATAATAACACAAGTCAACAGCCAAAATGTATTCGAGATAAAATTAACCATACATTACCAATTTGGGGTCACTAAACACGAAAATGACATCCATTTTTGTCTATTAGTTCTCATTTCTAAAATACACAGGTCAGATTGTTTTACTAAAAACAGGATTTTAGCAGAGTAACTTTGTTTGAAACAGACTGTACCGAAAATTTAAGGGTAAATTTACGGCTCTAGCAGATAAGTCCAACCCTCAAACTGATATTCCTTTATAAATTCAGTTCAGTTCTTGCTTTGTGAGTGAGAAAACTGTCGATCAGTGTGCTTTGAAATAGTTAAAATAGGGAGTGGTTTAATTGTTATTGTGAGTGATTATAATTGTAATTATACAATAACAAATATGCATATATATTATCCTTTCTGTAATAGATTTGGCATGAAAGTCACAGAATGCCGCGTAAGTGTGTTAACAACACAAATAACTTTTGTTTTATCTGTGGAGAGGAGACTTTTAAATTGCAAAAGGTATGGTTAACTCCTGTTGTTAAAGAGGCTTATCTTCTTTATTTTGGTTGCAAGGTTGGTGATCAGGACAAATGGTTTGCACCCCATATTTGTTGTTGTACTTGTTCCACAAACCTACGCGAGTGGGTAAATGGAAACGGGCGATATATGAATTTTGCTATACCAATGGAAACAGGGTTATACAAAATATTGTTGCTTTCTATGTGAATGGGATAAACGTGAGAAGGACAAACACTATACAACAAAACAATGGCCTCTGAGACAAAACTTAGAACCAGGTATTAAAAACATTGTTTGCTGACCACTGGTTGACAAGACTGAAATAATATTACCTGCGTTGCACATTAATTTGGGACTAATGAAAAGCTTTGTAAATGGTATGAATCAAAACGGAGAAGCATTTAGGTATCTCTCTCATAAATTTTGACGATTAAGTGAATCTAAAATCGGAGAGGGAATATTCATAGGTCCCCAAATAAGAAAACTAATGGCTCATGAACATTTTCATGAACTTCTAACAGGCAAGGAGAAAACTGCATGGGTAGCGTTCACTAGAGTTGTACTTAATTTCCTTGGCAACAAAAGGGCGTCTAATTACAGAACATTAGTGGACAATGGACAATATGTTGATGGCTTAAAATAGAATGGGGTGCAACATGTCTCTCAAGATGAATTTCCTTCACTCTCACCTGGTCTTCTTCCCTGACAATCTTGGAGCAGTAAGCGACGAGCATGGTGAACGTTTTCACCAAGACATCGCTACTCTAGAACGACGTTATCAGGGGAAATGGAACACGTCTATGATTGCTGACTACTGCTGGTCTGTAGTAAGAGATGCTCCTAAGATAAAGTACACTAGAGAAGCCAAAAGACCACGTTTATGAGGTATGTGACTAAAGACTACGTATATTTTCTTGCGCGAACAACAATGAAGGCTAAATAGCCGATATCTTCTAAACGAGAACTAATACAAAAAATTACTGCCATTTTCGAATTTAGGAGGCCAAATTACATAAGATTTGATACATTTCATTTCGGATACAAAATTCTTTTTAAATTTTGTTCACTTGTGTAATTTAACAAAACTATCACTGTTACGGGTGGGACAAAAATTCCCTTGTTTGTTATTTTACATAGTAATTAACTACACATATTTTTTAAAGTTAATCTTATACCAAATTGTACCTTAAGATGTATATTTTCTCAAATGAAAATGGACATAGCTGATTACTCTTGACTACCTACTTGGTGTTAAAGTGTGTTAAAATCATGCTAAAAATGGCAAAAAAAAGTAGCTCAACGCAATAAATAAGTAAATCGACAGATTTTACACATGAAACCACTTCAAATACACCTAAGTCTAGTGATGGGAAAAATCGAATGATTTTAACAATCGAATGATCATTCGAATGCAGAACTAAACATTTCGAATGAATATTTCGAATGAAATCATTCGAAGTGTTTTGTTCATAGAGGGATAGTTACATGCAACCTACGAGATGTTCATTCGCTAGCGTCAATATTTTTCGAATGAATCTTCCGTTCTCACTCACTTCACTTCATTGGCATTCGAAAGCGGGTAGATTTCAATTTAGTGCGCACATTTCCGGCAGAGAACAATGCGGCCAGCTTACAACAAACACGGCCTCCAGAGATGTTTATTATTTTAGTCATGTATTCTCGAACAGGTGCTGTAGTAAATACAGTAAATTAGGCCTAACATGAAATTTCTTGAAGTCCTACAAATATAAATTGCTTAATGCAGCAATAACCAGACAACTTCGTAGTTATTATTTGAATTTGCATACCTGTGGTGTTTAATAATAACAAGCATAATACGATCAAGTACAAAATAATCTAACTTTTCAATTTACGAAAAAGTAAAAATTATGTAATTTCAAGACACGTTCTTAAAGCTTTAAATCAATCATAAATTACAAAAAATCTGTTCATATTAGTTTTCTCTTTGGACTTACAATTTTAAATAAAATATCATTCAATCCTTTTGTCTTGCAATAAAACTCATATGACTATCCTAATAGCCTAACAAAAATAAGTTTGCATCATTATCTTTGACTATAAAAAAATAATTTGTCGTAGGTTAATTTTAGTATCCCATTCACAAAGGATTGAACATTTACTTATCATGACTTATCGTTACTATTCACCTAATAATACCATATTATCATAATCATTATAACTGTATAGGCCTATCAATCCCAATGAATAGAGAACATAACGACAACAGAAACAGATTATTATTATATTATTATTATTATTATTATTATTATTATTATTATTATTATTATTATTATTATTATTATTACACGGCTTATTGGTATACCCTAAGCTCCTAATTAAGCGATGTAATATGTAATATGCAGTTAAAGCATGGAAGGATAAATATAATACACGAAAAGACAATACTAGGCCTAAAATAGACAAATATATTTTCACGACAAAATTTGAATACAACGAAATGAAATGTATCTAATTTTACTATTAGGTCCATTCAAATTTTCAAGTTTAATAAATAGTAATTAAGGTAAATAAGTTATTAAATTGATTATGTGCAGTGTATTCTTCAGTTTATTTTATTACGTTCGGAAATCCGAATAACTATATTGTCAGTTATATGCGATGCTGTAAAGTAATTATATCTATAATTCGGTAAGATCTCCAAATCTATTTAAATCTGAAGATTTCAAATTATTATTTAATAGGGTAGACATCGTTCGTTTAACTAAGAAATTCAATAACACATATGCGAGACCATATGTGAAACACATTTAGTACTATTTATTTTATTACTGTGTTATAATAGCATACTGAAGGTAGTGTTATGTCATATTACAGTATTTTTGCATAAATGCAGACATAACTGTTCAAAGACAAAGAATCAAAACAAGACAAGAACGAACATTTCAGTTAATAAACAGTAGAATAACGTTTAGTACAATGCTATTTTCATGCACTATAGGTCGTGGCTCTTTAATCTGTATCTCAATAATTATTAATTTTATAAAGATGTATGTTTGTTGTTTTATATATAATTTTCTTGTATAATTAGGAACCAACAAAAGCAATTCAAGGTCTCTGCAAAGCCTGAGTAAATTGAGCCGTGATTGAGCACATGTAGGTTGGCGATGGGGTGAGAGCAGTCTGGTTTTTTTCCTTCCTTTCTTCCTAATTTTTTTCCCCTTTATTAGGATGTGGAAATTGAAAAGACTGCAAGTCCATTCACCTTCTGAACACAACCCTTCAGGGGCGGATGATTTTTTTGAAGATTTTAAAAGGGAAAAAATGCAAGCATTCCCACTTTGGTGGCAATACCATTAAAATAAATTAGATGTTGCCAGTTCTCTGACATGTTGGAACACTGCAGATCTTTAGACAAAAACAGTAGAAACAACAGAAGTGAAAAGGTTAAATTAGTATACTCATATTACAGTTTGTCGCGGAAAATATGCTCTTACTTAGATAATTTCTAAAATATGGAGGTAATTGGAACATGTCTCAGTTAACTAATTCAACAGTTCAATGTGGTATAGAATTATTAATTATGATTGATATCTAAATTGACTCTAAACAACATGTTGCCTCCTGCTTAAGTAATCTGATCTCGAGTCAATAATTAAAGAACCACTGAATCCTCCAAACGTGTACGTTATATAAACGGTTTATGGATTTCGTGTCAAAATATTCCTTCCAATTCTACATTCCGCCAAGAACTTGAAAGTATATAGAGTTAAAGCTTTAAATATTGCTATCAAAAGTATATCAATATGGTTGTAAGTATTACATGTGTGATATGTAAGTATATTTTATTCATTTAGTGTCACTTAGGCTATGGCATTAGTACGTATAACTTAGAATATTAATTTTGACTGGTATAATTAACTTTGTAAGATTGTAAATACTCATAGCTTAGGTTGTTGAAGATATGTATTTATGTAAATAGCTAATGTGACCGATTGCAGTTGGTACTGCTTAAAAATCTTATAAATGTATCAAATATAAAAATTTGAATGGCTGTATTTAATACCATAATTCATAACATACGGTAATTAATCAAATAAATAATCCATTTGAGAATGCATATGCTTCATGTAGAAGCTAATGATGGATGTAAAATAGGAACAATCTGCGAAAAATTGTGCTTTTTAATATTCGTGAGAACGGCTATTTTATTATCAAAATATATTTTGTAGCCTGGGGTTGAAACTCATGAAAATAAACCTTCTAGCTCTGCGTCATGCCATCCGTGCTTGGAATGGGAGAGACGGAAGTTACTAACTGGGACACGATGGAACACGAAAACAATCGAATGAACGAGAGAACGAGCCGAGAAGCCAGTTTCCGAGAGGTTGAAGAAGCATTCGAATGAATTCATTCGCTTTCACATTTCAGTTCAGTAAGCGAAGCGCTCTAACCCTAGTCTGGAGAGAGCAAAATCATTCGAATGATTTTTTTAACATCTCGAACATTTCGAATGATTTTAACAATCGAATATTTCGAATGAATTCATTCGAATGGTTCCCATCACTACCTAAGTCCTTAAAATTCACAGAATTTGAGGTTTTAAACTTATTTTTGACCACCCAATTACAATAATTTTATAACTTCTCTCTTTGAGGGAAAAATTCCCTGGATATTTTATGAAATGGCTGATTCATGACTACCGACAATAGAGAGAAAATCACAATAAACGGAGAAGATATTATGATGGCAGACAAAGTTAATTATTTAGAAGTCATAATAACAAAAGAAGGATATTGTATGGACTAAATAAAAAGAATAGTATCAGGAAAAATAGCTACAAATAAACTTCACAAATATATTAAAGATACGGGTATATCAGTAAAAACAAAAATTCAGCTAGTTCAGACGATGGTTTTCCCGATAATCCTGTATGGTTGTGACTTGTGGAGGAAAATATTGAATGTAAAACAGACAGACAAAAAAACAAATGCAGAAATTTTAGAAAGAATAAAACCTAGTAAGTTAGTTCTCTGGAAGCTAAAGCCACTAAAATGAAGTTGGAGTATTTTGGGCACATTATGAGAAAATATGGCTCACTGGAAAAGGATATAGGATAATGCCGGGAATAGTAGGCTAGAGGGAGGAAGAAAGAGAATGAGATGGCACGAAGAGATAGTTTGAGCTACTAATCTTACATGGAAGGAGATTTGTGATTGGGTGCAGGACAAAATTAAATGGAGGAGACTAATACAAGAAAATACAAGAGGAAAAAGAGACAATTTGAATAATATGGCTGGCAACCTACTGCTATGTAGGCTATATCTGAACGGATCACAAAGGATCGCATGCGATCTATGTGCACTACTACTACTTCCTTGTAGAGTACACTAAAGCAAAACTTAATAATGCAAAAAGAAATCACCTGTGATCGCAGCGGCTGCAGACCTAGGGCACTGAGGACGGACTCCTTGACAGCAAGTTCCTCTGGACTGACATCCTTCTCTTCCAGGGGGCATTCACTTTGAATCTCCTTTAAGTCAACTTGTTTGTCATTGTTTTCTGTGACAATCAATGATGGCTTTTCAGAAAATTCACAATTTTTGTCTTCATCACTTATCTGGAAGACTTGTGAAGGTTCCTTATCGCTATCCTTAATTCCGCTGTCACCAGGCTCCTCTAAAGCTGATTCAGAGTGACACTTGCTTTCTTCCGTGTCAGTCTTATTATCAGGAGAAATGCATACTTCTTGTGGAATTCCTTCACTTTTAGAGTTAGCATGATCAACTTCCATACAATGTTCACTGGAAACACTACTCATGCTAGTGTCCGGTTTGTCACTGTTCTTTTTAGATGTTTTATTATAAAATAAATCAGGATCAATCCCAAGTTGGTCTACTTTTGCACTCTTCTCACTATTTATAGCTTTCTCCTTCTCGACAGAAGTTTCAGTAATATCTTCCTCCAATGAAATTTCCTCTCTCTGAAAAGGTAATTTAGTTTCAGTCTTACTTTTCTCATCGTCCAGTGTGCTGCAAGGTTTGGTACCAATATCAACACATATGTCTTCTTTAGCAGTGTAACTCTCATTGCTGACACTCTCACTATCGACAATAGTAAAATCAACAATATCACTCACTGCACAACTATCAGGACAAGTTTCCGGAATTTTTTCTGACAGCTCTTGACATAAGAAATCATCCTCTCCAAGAATTTCCATTTCTTCTATTTCTTTAGTTGAGTTCTCTTCTTCATCTTCAGCTGGAACTTCCTCTGCCAATTTATTTTCATTGTTACTCTGTTTTGGAAATTCATTTGATCTATGAAATATTTCAATCTCTGAAGGGGCACTTATGACAGATGAATTAATTTCAACATCCTTTTCATCTTTTTTCAATTCACTCTCTTTTTTACAATCATTTCCTATTGATGAAATAATTACTTCTAATTCAGAAATGTCTCCACTATTTGCTTCAGTTCTTTCTTCATTTTCATCAGCATCCTTTACTTTTGACGGTAATGTAACATCTATGCTATCCATTGTACTATCGTCTTCAGTTATACAAGGAGAGTGTAATTCTGTTTCAACTTTCTCGCTACCCTCCAGCTTGCTGGAGTTTTTTGATGTAGACCTTTTTGGCTTTAAACAATTCAGTACAGCCTCTCGAGTTTTTCTAGTGGAAGATCGAGATGACTTACGAACGCATCCACTACTATCGTCATTTTCACAATCACCTTCCACTGCAGACAAAACTCTGTTATTAAACTGATCTGAATCTAATGTTGGAATATGCATCTTCCCTTCATTGCTATCATTGCTTTCATTTACAGCCAGCTCAATTAATTCGGTATTAGCAGAACATTTTAACTCACTAACATCACCAGATACATCTAAGCTTAAATCTTTATTGTCAGTAATACCCTGGCAATCATCAATGCTCTCATCCTTGTATGTAATAGTCTTCTCTTCAAACTTTTTTCTATCAATAGCGATAGAAAAAGAATTCTTTATATTGTCACGTTTGGAAATTATTGTAGTATCAGTCTCATCAACCCAATCATATATGTCCCCAAACAAAGATTCATCAAGTTTTTCTGTTGTACTGCTCGCTTCACCATTACCACTACCTAATATACACTTCGAATTCTTGGCTACCGAGCTGAGCATGCGTGAGGACCTTGAATCTTTATTGGAAAGGTAACTGCTACCAGAATCAGGTTTAATATTAATAGAGGTGGCATCATCACAGTCCTTGTTTTCCTCCATACTACAGCTAGAAATATCCTTCAACTTACAAACATTATTGCTTTCAGCATCATTGAACATTCTTAGACTTGTTTTATTTTCACTGTCAATGCTGCTTCTGCGTACACCACAGCTATTACTCACACAATTTACTACCAAGTCTCCCCTACTATTAGTAATAACTGAATCTTTTTCATGTTTTACATTTAACTCCGGTATCTTGTCACATACTATGTTGCTAACGGAAACATTCTTAATGTCCACATTTTCAGGTATAAGAGCAATCACTTTTTTTTCTGGACAACAGTCATTTTCTGGTTCCTCTTTAATGTCAATAACCTGAACTGTACTTTCTTCAGCCAGTGTGTTTATAGTGTTCAAAGCACTACTTGTGCTAGGTACAGCTGGAAGGTCCACACTTCCGACCAACTCCATATTTTTCTCCCCACATTCAACTAAGTTCGTCACCCCATCAGTTGAGGTTAGAATAGATTTTGTATCATCTGTTTGGAATGGTGAATTTGTAGTGTTCTGAACAACATAAAACAAACCACTTGAGCTCTGGAGAGCCTGAAAAAATTTTGGTGGTCTCTTCTTCAAAAACTTTAGATCTCGAAACTTTCTGGAATATTTTTCCTTAATATTCTTTACATTCTTTTCTAACGGACTTTGACCATTTTTATGTTTCAGTTCCTTTATGCCAATTCTTTTATCAGTGGTCAATTTTCTATACACTGGATTAACAATTTGAAGTTTCTCTTTGGTTACAAGAACTTTGTTTTCAGTTTTCACACTGTCTGTGCTGCTTGTGGTACAAGCCTGAAGTTCGGTGGACTCACTTTTGATTTTCTTCTGTGCAATATCACAAAAATTGGAATTAGAATTGGAATCTGTTGCACTATCCTTCGTCACTTTGCTTCTTGGCCTAACATCTTCATTTGACTTGACTTTATTCACATGGCTTAAACCGTCTGCTGATTCTTGTTTTGGGGATAAATCCTTCTGTATGGAATCTAAGAATTTATTTCTGTTAATAAGTTCTGCAATTTTATTTGAAATTGACTTCCCTAAGCAACTATCAGATAATTTTTCAGACTGACTGTCTGAAAAATTTGGACTAATATGTGATGAAGTATCTTCAGTCTTAGGATCATCTAGGGGTGCTTTAGAATCGCAATCAGAGTCCCAGTTTCCCCTACCATTTTCTAATTTTGGCGAATCATTAAAACTTACATCACTTCCTGCAATACTAGAACGATCGTCAAAAATGGGTTCACTTTTACAACCAAACTCACTTCCACTTCCATCTCTCGTCGTGCTCAACAATCGTCTCCGTTTAGGTAAACCTAAATCAAGGCCTTCCAAAAGACTAGGGTCTTTCAGTTTCCTCTTCTTGCCATTCCTCAAAACACGAGCAGGTGAGTCTGAGCGAGTAATGTATGAGGATCGTCCTCTTGTCCCATTTCGTAATTCCACATTTCCTGTTCCCAGTAATTTTCCTAAACGTTTTAATTTTGCATTCTGTAATCTTGAACTCAGAGAATTAAACTCAGCTGTTAATGGTGTAGTAATAGTTGCTGCTGCTGCTGATGTCACTGATGTTGCTGTTGTTGTTACTACCACTGCTGCTGCTGCTGCTGTCACTGATGTTGCTGTTGTTGTTACTACCACTGCTGCTGCTGCTGTTACTACCGTTGTTGCAGCTGCAGTTATTGTTTCTCCCCTAATTCGTGATTTTAAAACTTTTTTACTCCTTGACAACCGAGGTTTCTGTGAACGTTTAGAATCTTTTGTTGCTGTTTGTTTGACTGAAACGTCAGTTCCACTCTGGCATGATCCCGATCTGTTTAAAGATCTTCTTAATCCTACTTTTGACTTGGGTGACAGTTTCTTGACATTTCCTTGCAATTTTCCTTTTAAACACTGTTCAGAATCTGCAGAATTTTCTTTTGTTACGGTTTCATTTTTTGAGTTATTTCTGGATCGCCTAACACCTGTTGATTTTGTCTCTGTGGACCCCTTACCTTGGGTTATGCCCTTCTGAACTCCCTTACATTCCTTGCCTTTTGTAGTTATATCATCCTGCTTTGGTGCATCAATTCCCTTAGTCCCTTTCTCAGTTTCTTTTTTCACTGGTGTCTGCTTATTCCCCAACTGTTTCTTTTCTCGACCAGCCATTGCAGATTTCAGTCAACATCTGAAACTGAAATAACAATGTCATGAGCAATTTATGTCTAGTATCCACTGACAAATCCACTTACTGCATACACAGTATGTTTCTCATGGCAAGTTGTATGTAGCCTACTATGTCTGAGAGTGCAAATGGAAGCATGATGCACAGACTAGGCCACTTCATTACTTTTAGATAATGTTTGTACACGTTATTCGTATTACTATACTTGAATGAAGGTAACAACCTCGTTACCATATTGAACGAAAAGACCAAAATCTTTTTTTTTCTTTCTTAAAAAGTTTTACTTTTCGTAGTTACAAAGGGCATTACCACTGTTAGAACTGTCGGTATAAAAAGTATTTTATGCATAAACAAAAGACGAGCGGAGGTGAAACCGTAATATAAGCATCATTTTAGATAAGTTTCCACATGATTATACTCTATTATGCCTTGAATCTTTAGTGCACAAATAATTAACATACCTTCAATTGCATGTAGCATTATAAAATCACCCTATAAACACTCCCGTAGCTCTAAAACACCATTTCAAAACTTCCGAGAGGAAGAGTATTTCCACAGAAAACACCTTCCTGGCTTCGACGTTTTGCGCCACCTATACTATAAGAGACGCACGTAGACCCGATAAACGTTAACGTGTATATCACGGTATCATATTAACATAATGAGCAAACAAACTCAGTTTTGCACACTAAACAATGCAATAGTGTCAGTACAATACTCGAACAAAGATCTAAATCTCATAAAATGTAACACAATGTTGCGCATTTACTCCATATTGGCAAAATGGTCATAGCCGCCAGAAGTGATCGTCCATCTGTACCGTAAACGAAATAAACAGTGCGGAATGATGGTGGGAGTGGAGGGGATAAACGGGGTAAATCGGTAAATAAACAGTTGCAGAACGAAACGGGAGTGGCTTACCAAAAATCCTAAGTTAATAAAATTATTAGCTGCAGAGAAGTCGTAGCCTATTTCAAGATATTATGGGAACGAAACAGATAATAACAACTTGTCTCCAGACATTAATACGCAAAAGATCAACACCTACATTCTTACACTCGTCTGGTTTCATGGTAAAGTAGTTTATATTGCATCACTGCACATTGTTATATTACTAAAAGATTTGACAAAATAAAGAATTAGATAAGTTAGGAAAGTGTTATATTACATCGTCTAAGTTGAATAACAACTTAATTACCGGTTTTGAACATTGTTTGTAGAGGTTATGGCACCACGATAACTTTTAGATACTTGCAAGGTTTTGTAATTGACTAGTAAGTAACTTAATGCGTTCATTCATCCCAAGGTAAGGTGCGACTTAAATTTGTTTTTTCCCCCCGAGTACTTCATAAAAAATAAATTTAAGTCGCACCTTGGATGAATGTTAACGCCCACCACTCCTTCGCGATGCATTCTTTTATACCACTTATTCTATCCTCATATTACGTAGAAACCTACAAACAGTGTATCGGGGAAAACCAAATACAAGGTGACAAATAAGCTCCTCCCATACTCACTATCGGGACCCGCCCGGGAAAGAGGGGTTTAGGGCGGGGACTATTTTAAACAGTGGGAGACATCTAGTAGGTAATGGTGGAACGGGATTATAGCGGCGCAGAGACATCTGGTGGAAATACTAGAAACACAGAAAAATTTATTTTTTATTTTCCCTTTTCGGGAGCCCCCTTTTCTCCTCTTCTCCTCCTGTTTTCCCCTATTACCTCCCTTCTCTCCTACCTATTTGGGACCTATTCCTATCCTAATAATTTTCGCACCTATGGAGATTCGATCCCGGGACCGCTAGCGTTATAGTCTATCGCTTTAACCACTACGCCATCAGTGATCGTTGCAATAAAAATCGAGAATTCTTCTAGCCTATGTACTACAGAGACGTGTAATACATGATAAGTAGTAAGAAGGATATTGTTCTATATAACTGTGAAATGTAATTTGTATATTTGTTGAAATGGTACAAGGGGCATCTCGTATTTTGAATATTTGGTACAAGGGGCACTCTTGCATCTTAGGAATCGTATTTTCAATAGGGGTAGTCTTGAGTGTCGAGTGAGTAAGGCGGGCACAGTCGGGAGTGCGTTCGGGAACGGTCGGAAGATCCGAGCGGGTGCTCGCTGGCCGTCAGCTGTTGTCGCCATAGCAACGCAATGGGCGAAGCCTATTTGGCATCTTATATTTGGTTTTAGCCTTGTATCGTACATTATTTGAAAATGCAAGGGCGCTTCGCTTCGGCTGCCGCCTCCGCTCGCGCACTTAACTATGTGGATAGTGTTAGGCATTATTTAGACTATGTGAAGAGGTGATTGTGATCTGATCGGGAGTGCCGAGTGAGCTAGAGGGTTGTCATTTTGGTGCAAGGGTTGGTAGCTGGTATTTGGTACGATCGGGAGTGCCGAGGTAACAAGCGTGTGGTCGCCAATAGCAACGCATTGTTCGGAGCGTAAGGGGCGACTTACTCTTATCTTTCGCCGGGATTACTATAAAGTTGTCACTTTGCCATCCTCTCGTTCCCATTTATCCTCGATTCCTCGATAAACAAAACATCCGAAGACTTCCTACCTTTCACAACAAAAGAAGTCCACAGAATAGGCCTAGCTAGCTCGCTAAAGAACAGCAAAGCCGTGGGGCCGGACGGGATCTTTAATGAACACATAAGAGCCGCCACCAGTATCCTTATTACACCTCTCACAGATCTTTTAAACATGTGTCTGCAAACAAGCAGCATACCAGAAGCCTGGAGAAACTCCACCATAAAAGTTATGTACAAAGGAAAAGAAGACCCCACTGATCCAAATTCCTATAGAGGCATTGCCCTGGAAAGAACTTATTGAAATTACTCACCAAGCTCATCATATCAAGACTAGCAGGTGAAACCGACAACAAAATACCGGACGAGCAATTCGGCTTCAGGGCTGGTCGCAGCACTCTACAGGCAATTAATAACCTAATGCAAGATGTAGACGAAGCACTAAGATACCCACGAGGCAAATACTTCACGGTCTTCGTCGATTACACGAAGGCATTTGATAAACTCGACAGAAGGATCATTGTCGAAAAACTAAAATCACTGATAGGAAACGACAGCCCAATTGTCACCACAATCCAGAACATATTAGCTTATAGGCCTAATACAGTGCGCATTAGTCACAATATCAGGATATCAAAAGAAGTAACCCAAACAAATGGAGTGCTACAGGGGGACCCTCTGAGCCCCCTCCTATTCATAGCAACACACGATGTAGCAGACGTCATACATCAACAAGCAGACAAAGTGTCAATCTACATCTACGCTGACGATATGGTGATAGGCTCGCCTAAGAAAGAAGAACTACAAAAAGCAATCAATGCTCTTGAAATGTGGGCGGACACTAACAAGCTTCAAATCAACATCAACAAGACCAACCAGATGATCTTCCGGAACGGAGGAAGAGAAGCTGCAGAAGATCACATTCTTTACAAACAGGAACCACTGAAAACAGTTAACTCATACAAATATCTCGGCCTGGCTCTACAGACGACAATGAAATCATTCCGATTACATGTAACTAACAGAACAACAGCAGCAACAAAGGCCATATATGAAATAAGAACACTGTCTAAATTATCCCTAACTACGGCAATGGCCCTGTTTGATGCAAAAATACTGCCAGTAATAACATATAGCATCGAACTAATATGGGACAGACTCACGGTAAGAGACTTAAAGGCGATGGAAAGAGTGAAGATCCGCTTTCTCAAGGCTGCCCTTGGTCTCTCTAAGTACACGCCCTCGAGACTATGTCAGGGGTGCCCACCCCCCTCAAGCTTCATGACTCACCCCCCCCCCAACTTCATTGCTCAACCCCCCCCAACCTGATTGGCTATCGACAAGGGCGCCCATATGATATTTTCTAGGGTGGGGGGTTATTTTTTAATTTATTTATTTTTTGTTGCTTTAACTTCTTGGGCCACTTTGTAACATTATATTAATAATATACGAGTCGTGTTTTTTAAGTAAGTACCGTTTTGCGAATCCGCCGCCGCAGCGCTACGGTCGGCGTTCCACGCATGCGCGCTGGTTACCTACATCTCTTGTCTACACACTGACGCCATTACAGTCTGATTCTTCATTGTATACGTTGTTTACTGAGTGTTTAAGATGCCTCCGACAATCGTGAGTCCCGCCAATTGTGAAGTACGGGCTGTTATACAATTTCTTAGTGCTAAAGGCGTAAAACCGATCGATATTCATCTTGAGATCTGTGAAGTTTACGGACAAAACATTATGAGTGATGGAATGGTAAGGAAATGGGTGAGAGCATTTAAAGATGGCCGCACAAATGTGCATGATGAAGAACGGAGTGGGCGTCCTTCGGTCTTTAATGAAGATTTGGTGCAGAAAGTGGAAGAAAAGGTGAGAGCTTTACAATTTCATCAATGTGCGACTGGTTTCCTCAATATTCTCGTAGTGTTTTGTATCGCATTGTGACCGAGAACTTGAATTACCGGAAATTGTGTTCACGTTGGGTTCCAAAAATGTTGACGGATTTGCACAAAACCCAACGTTGTGGCAGTGCATTAACTTTCCTTGAGCGGTACCACAATGAAGGTGAAGATTTTTTAGACCAAATTGTTACTGGTGACGAAACATGGGTGGCCTACGTCACACCAGAATCAAAACAACAATCCATGGAATGGCGACATTCATCATCACCCAAAAGAGTGAAGTTTAAGCAAACAATTTCTGCCCGGAAAATCATGTGCACAGTTTTTGGGACAAAAAAAGGAGTATTGCTAGTGGAGTTTCTGCCTCGTAATGAGACAATCAATGCAGCGTCTTATTGTGAGACATTGAACAATCTGCGTCGTGCAATCCAGAACAAAAGACGTGGCAAGTTGAGTAAGGGTATCGTTTTGCTGCATGACAATGCCCATCCACATGTGGCTAATCGGACCAAAGATCTCATCAAATCTTTTAAATGGGAAACTCTAGATCATCCTCCATACAGCCCTGATCTGGCGCCCAGCGACTACCATTTGTTCCTGCACTTGAAGAAACACCTGGGTGGTCAGCGTCTTCAAGACGATAACGAAGTCAAAACAGTTGTGATACAGTGGTTAACAAGTCAGGCGGCAGAATTTTATGAGGAGGGTATTCAAAAACTGGTGCCACGTTATGACAAGTGCCTCAATATTCACGGAAATTATGTAGAAAAGTAGATTAAGGTACAGGCTTTCATGTAAAAATAAAATTATTGCGATATCTTTGCACGTCTTTTTTTAATTCCAAAACGGTACTTACTTAAAAAACACGCCTCGTAATAAGTGCAACAAAATAAGTAGCCAGAAAATAATTGCGGGGAAGGTCGAAAGTGCCGGGGGGGTTTGGAATACCCCCCAAAATGGGAGTCGGGGGTCCATCCCCAGAAAATTTTTAAATATTGAACTAATGAAAATCACATTTTATGCTATTTTAGCACTCAAAAACTAGTTAGGAAATTTGTTTATCATACTCTAAGACATGCCAATGTAAACAAGAAATTGTGTCCACCCCGGGAAATTTTTAAATATTGAACTAACGAAAATCACATTTTAGTCTATTTTAGCACTAAAAAACTAGTTAGGAAATTTGTTTACCACACTCTAAGACATGACAATGTAAATAATAAATCATTACCTAAGTTGGGCCTCCACCCCTAGAAAATTTTTAAATATTGAACTAATGAAAATAGCATTTTACGCTATTTTAGCACTCAAAATCCAGTTTGGAAATTTGTTTACCATACTCTAAGACGTACCAATGTAAACAAGAAAATGTTACCTAAGTCAGGTGTCCACGCTCGGGAAATTTTTAAACGTTGAACTAACTTAATGAAAATCACATTTTATGCTATTTTAGCACTGAAAAACTAATTACAAATTTGTTTACTGTACTCTAAGACATGGTAACTTAAACAAGAAATTGTTACTTAAGTTATAATACTTATTACTATTTATAAGAAAAGTTGAATAACACATGGAACAGTGGATATAATAAGCCTACTCATTATGTTATGAAAAGAAAATAACTACTATATCATATTTGACACACCAACAAATCTTGTTTATTTAAATTAATATTTTTAAAAATACAAATATAGAATTTTAGGTTTTGACTTTTGGGGGTTCAAACCCCGTGGACCCCCCTTTCCTAATCCACTGTTAGAAGAAACCGTTTGAAGTTATAATACTTCACAGTTTTTATTTTTAACATATAAAACGCTAATTTTGCAACAATTTTCAACCCCCCCCCCCCCCAGAAAATTCATAAAACGATAATATTTTGCCCCCCCCCCCAGAAATTTTAATGATGCAGTCTGCGTCTTAAACCCCCCCTGTGGGCACCCCTGACTATGTTATGAATTAGCAAAGGAACCATCCCTAATGGAGGACCTGCGTGTGAAGATGCTCCTACCATCCACGAAAATTTGGTATTTAACACTAGAAGAAAGAAAACAAAAAAGGAAGGAAACATGTCCGGAGTTCTACGCTACGGAGGCTATGCTGAACGGATCATGGAAAGAAACAAACTAAGACCTACGTCACTTCACGACATCTATGGCAACGCATGGTTATCACCACAAAATTTGTCAAGACGAAACATACCACATACCCACTGAGACATGCATTTGTGAGCTATGTGACGAGACCTGCGGGAGATACCATGTTATCACTTACAAACAACGAGGAAAACCAATAATCGAGTTCTGCAGAATCAAAGTAAAGTGAAAGTAACAAAGTCAAACAAGTGACTCAAATCAACACTCTGCAAATCTTGTGCGCATTTCGCTATTATTATAAATAAAACATCCAAACATGCAATCTTCAGTTTAGTTAATTCATTTTGCAACTGAGTAAGTGCCTTAATTATGTGCTTGCTTCACACGTTTCTATATTAATTGTTAGTAAACCTTACAGTACCAGTAGCTGTTTTCTAGTAATAGGTGGGTGAATACCCAGCTACTGGTACCTATATTTTTCATTTCCATGTTCTAATGTAGACCTAAGGGATAATCTTTGAAAATAGTGGGGTAGGTCTCACACTACATTCGTCTGGTTGTAGTTCCACCATCTGAAGGTAGGATCTAGAGATGGATTGCTTCAAATAGTGACTCTCCACTTGCTCCTTACAAAAGAGCAAGTTGTTCGAACACCACTCTGCCTCCTTGGCATTTTACATTCGTTTTCACAGTTCTTCCAACCGTTCTCTGAACATCTGCTCCTCCCCAACCTTCTGTATCAGTGGTTGCACTGACTTTTAAATGCACACATCTGCAGTCCATTTGTGTTGGCGGAGCGAGAGTTGAAAGAATGAGAGAAGAATGTGTGGTAAAAGAAGAAGTCGAAAGAGTGGGTCAAAGTGGACATGCCACTTCTAATTATCCAAATTGAGATGATGTAAGAATGTTATTCAAATTAAGATAGTGTATTATGCGGTTGTGCATAGCCTTTTCAAAAACTTTTGAAAATGAGGTTAATAGCGATATAGGTCTGTAATTTGATGGTAGATTTTTGTCACCTTTTTTTAAAGAGGGGCTTAACAATAGCATGCTTCAGTCTTTCTGGAAATATTCCATTTTCTAACGAACAATTGCATATGTGACTAAGAGGTTTACTGAGTTACTGTGACTAAGAGCATTTTGTTGATTATTGTCATTTATGAAGTGGTAGGCTAGCCTGTGAGCAAAGTGTGCCTTACAATGCCTTAAGAAAAATCTAGCAAATCGTTTTTGGATTGGTGGAAATCACACAACTACAGATGGGGAAATAGTTCTTTGTCAAGTGTGTGGAAAACATGTACGAGGATGTATCAATAAATAACCAGACTGATTTAATTGTACTTAAATAAACCACCCTGGAGTAAAACGACTGCTATCTACGGAAAGGTGAATCCTTCGTCTAGCAGTACTGTGAATTCCAGTCATGCAGAACGATTCAGTTAGGATGAGTCTGTAGGCTTCCGCGGCCGGAGTCATCACAGTCAGTTTATTACAAACTACACAGACAGCCCTGACTCTTAACAGCTCCACTACTAACCAGAAACCCCCAGAACCTATCAGCGGGGTAGCCTTACTCCGACGCAGACTGGTCCGGGTGAAGGACAAATTAGAACCCCTACAGACGGCGGGCATATATGAGGTCCCCTGCAGCTATGGACGGACTTACATTGGTGAGACTGGCCTCACAGTAGCAGAACGCCTACAAGAATACATACGCCACTATAAGAACAACAACATTGGTAAGTCGGCCATAGCCCTCCACTCAGCGAAGACTGGACACACTATCGTTTTTGATCGCACGTCCTCATAAGTAGAGAAGAAAGATGGTGGCCGAGAAGGGTGAAAGAAGCTATTGAAATAGCGAGAAAACCCTAGAACATCGACGGGGATAAAGGCCTGGACTTGCCGAAAACCTGGCAACCCCTTCTTCGACACCACCATGATGCAGCAGATAGGGACAATGGAGCTCCGACCAACCGCTGCTGTCGACCGACCAATCCCAGAGCTCCAACAGATGCCTCTTCTGTGATTGGCCGGACGCCTGCTATTGCTGATGCCCGGCTTAGTCACTGACCTTTTGGCCCTGAAGAAGACAGGAGTTAGACCCAGATATCGCAGGTGGTGTTTACTGTACCCAACATGGAACTGAAATTGCAGCAATGTGCATCGATAAAGTTTTGTGTTCTTCTAGACAAAACTCATACAGAAACCTTAGAAATGGTGCAGCAAGCATATAAAGATCATGCTTTAGGCAGAACACAAGTCTTTGAGTGGCACAAATGCTTCAAAGAGGGTTATGAAGACCTTCAAGATTCTCTGTGCCCTGGAAGACCCGTAACAGCAAAAACCTAAGTTAACATCAACACAATTGACGCAACTGTGCAAGAAGATCATCGCACAACAATTGCGAAGGTTGCAGATATAATGCATTTGTCTTTAGGAACCAAATCTTGCCAGGACAGGATGGATCTTGCACCAAGACAATTCGCTGGCTCAACGAGCGCGTGCAACTCGAGATGTCATCGAAGAATTGGGCATTGAGATCATGCCTCATCCACTGTATTCTCCGAATCTCGGATCTTGTGATTTTCACCTCTTCCCTAAAGTGAAAAAGGAGCTACATGGTCGCCATTTTCAAAGTGATAAGGAGTTAAACAACATTGTCATGGGTATACTGAACAGACTGTAAGAAAAAGGGGTTCACTGAGTGTTTCGAACAATGGGTAATTCGGAATAGTTGTATTTCATCAGATGGAGAATACTTTGAAAGTTTGCAAGTAAATTTGAATGAAATAAAGCCATTACCGGTATGTGTTAATTACAGAATTAGTCCGGTTATTTATTTATACACCCTCGTAAGTTTAAATACTTTATTTTAATAATATTAATAAGCCACCAACTGCATGCCAGTAGGCCTACATAGTTTTGTGGTGATAGGAAACATGTGCTAGACAAAATTGAATACCAATTTTTTTTTTAGTTCTCCCGTTTCCCAAATTGCATTTCACAATCATTCTTCACCCTCCTAACCTATAATTCCTTTCTTACTTTTATTCATTTTTCTTATTTGTTTTTTAATGCCCGTTTATTAACAATTTCATAAATATAAATGTGACCACCAGGGATGCCTGTGAATGTTTTTGTTACCTAGGTGAATTGTGTTACGCTTAAGCCGCGTTCACACCTGTGCAACACTTTGTGCGCACAAGAGGCATGCACCTGTCACGTGGAGATGCAAGCCGGGGCATGCAACGGTGCAAGGTGAGGCATGCATGGAATCTGTGCACACGGACCACCTTGCGCCGGCGCACGTAGGCGCAACTAGCTCCCCATTTGAAACGGGGAGACACGTGCAACAGTCGTGTGTCTTCCAAGGCTCTGTTCTGATTTTTCATTATGACGGAGTGGTCTGAAGAAAGTAATATTGAGTTCGTGGAGGATTATCGCTCTTGTCCATGTTTGTGGATGGCTAGCTCCACAGACTACAAGGACAGAACAAAAAGGAGCGATTCCTTGCAGTTGCTAAGAGACATATATGCTTTGGGAACAACGAAAGCAGTGCTAAATAATATACAAAGCCTCTGATCATACTTTCGTAGAGTCCACAATGAACATCTCTCAAAGAGGAAGAATGGGTGCGTAATGGATAATTTTATATTATTATATTAATATATATTTATTGTTATTAACATTAATTTATAATGATTTATAATTTATATTTTAAAGAGAGGTAATCAATGAAAACAAAACCACATTGTCAGTCATTAGGTTTGTTCGCAAAGCAGTCAGAAACCAGGAACACATCGTTCGCGCATGCGCTCTTTCTCCACACGCGTTCGCAAAGCGAGAATCCGTGATTCTGATTTCAATCTTCTGTTTGCAAAGTTCTCACGGACAGTTTCTGTACTATAAGAAAAGTTTGCAGGCTCTACCATGAATTGTTATCAGAGACATGCGCAGTAACCTATTTTCACGCGCCTGACTCCTCCCTCCAATAACATTGCGCCAGATTTATAAGCATAGGCTACTTATGTGTATGAATAATGGAAGATAATTAAAAGTTTCCCAAAATATAGTTTATATTGCCGATATATATTGCATGTATAATATGTTAAAGGGAAATATATATTTTATTTGCATATCATATCGATTAAACGCAGAAACTATCGATTTCAAATTCTTGTAACCGTTCGCAAAGTGCAAATCACGGGTAAGTTTCAGCTGGACATGTGCAGTACAACAAATTCTCAAGCAGTCACGGATCTGCTTTGCGAACAAACCTATTATTAACAATTAACATTAGGATAAGGTGGTACGTTTTTGAACATGGTACAGTTCTCAACGAACTAAGATTTTTATCCACTTTTGGGTTGCAAATGTAAATTATTATAAATTAATTTATAAATTATTATTATAAATTAATATATATTATTATAAAATATAAATTATTATTAATAAATTATTTATATTATTATTTTCCATAATCAATTATTTTATAGCATAAATTATTAATTATTAAATTATTATTATGATTAATAATTATTAATATAAATTGACGATAAAGTCAAATATAAAAGGTTGACATTCATACCTCTTTCAGCAGTGGTATTATTTCAACGAATAGCCCTTTTTAGGCTTTTTTAAACAAACGAGTTTAGCCGTCTTAATAAAACATAATGGACATTAATATAACACCGAAAATTGTATTTTTTTTTTCTTCAAAATAAACAAGTAACTATTCCTTATTTTAAATCAAGACTATTGACAATAGAAACCAAATGCAATTTGTATAAAACCTGTGCTGGTATATGGCAGTGAATCATGGACTTTAACCACATCCCAGATGCAAAGATTGAGGTCCTTCAAAACCAAAATTCTGAGGAAAATATATGGGCCAATCTGTGATGAAGGATCATGGCGGATCAGGTATAACTTTGAATTATATCAACTTTATAAATCCCCTGATGTGGTCACATCAATTAAAGTATCAAGGTTACGCTGGCTGGGACATGTTCACAGAATGAGTGATATGAAATACCTAAGAGGATTATGGAAAGTAAATTTTAGGGTAAAAGGAATGTAGGGCGACCAAGATTACGATGGATGGATGGAGTTATAGAAGACCTGAAGAAGTTGAAAGTTAGGGATGGTGGAATGTTGCCAAAAATAGAGACGCCTGGAGGGAGATTCTAAGGGAAGCCGAGGCTCAAAGTGGGCTGTGGAGCTATAGATGATGATGATGAACTATTCCTTATATTGGCACTTGAAAAATAGCATAAATAATTGAGATATTTACCCTTTTTAATGATACAATAATTATTCAATACCCACTCAATTAACTTCCTATCCACAAAATTAAGTTGACTGAAATTGTTCCTTTAACATACTTCTTTGTCGTTGGTCGGCAAATTGTTATTTTAAAGTTGAGACGACAATGGATTATTTGCACATTTCACGCTTCTTACGATTTCGTCTTTGGGTCAATCCATATGAAATCATCCAATAATAAAATAATTTGTTGCTGACCTATTTTATTTTATTTTTAAGTATATATTTTCAGTTTCTATGTGTATCTGGGAGTACAAAACAATTTTTTTCACATTTTATCACTAACGCTTCGGCAACTAGTGGCCATTTTGCTTAGAAGGATCTGTCATTTTTGGCATTTTCAAAGGTTAGCGGTAAGTTAAAAATAACTATTTTATTTATAAAGATATCAACTTAAAGTAAAAACCATCTTAAATACAAGAAACATTCTACAATTCATGTTATGACCAAAAATTTGTTAGGTCTTAAGGAAATAATCTAAAACTTTATTACAAAATGCAGTTCCGATTAGAAAAAATTAACAAATTTATAAAACTTTTTTTCATAGAAGGGATGAAAACACATTTCATATTTTCCCCCCACAAAGATATAGTAGATCACTAGATGCTAGTAAAATTTGAGATCATTTATGTAAATCCTTTAGGTTTTATGAGTCTTCAAATATCGAGATTTTGCAGAATTGTTGATTTTCAAATTGAAATATCTCAAATGGGACTGAACAGAAAAATCTGAAATTTTCTCAAAATATTCTTCTAGTGCCTAGTAATCAACATATAAAATTTAATCACTGTGTTCTGACCAGAAGTATTTTATTTTTAATAAAGAAAATCGTCGTTGCCGGTGAAAAACCTCTTATGTGCAAAAAATGAAATTTTACAGGAGGGATAAAAAACTGTATTCAACAGAGGTAATTGGATTTTTTAGATATATTTTGCAACAGTTTTCTCTAATGTATAATTAGATATACATTTATAAAACTTCTGTGATGTAATTGTGTATTACTTGAATATTGTTGACTTTTTATTATTTTTCATGCACATAGGAGATTTTTCCCTTCCACGAAAGTGACACATAGGAGATTTTGTTCCATGAAATGTTAACAAGTCTGATATTAAAACATGTTCATTCCGCAGAACAATTTAAGGAGAATTAACTTATACATTAAAATAAACTTTATTTATTTAATCGTTATTTTATTCAGTCCTCAAAGTGTCTGAAAGCATTGTCAATAACAAGATCACAAAATCTATAATCACATCTTCCAGATTAACACTTTTCAACTTTTCTCTTTGTCTGGTTTCACCCTCAAATTGTCTTAAAAGGCATGATAATCACGACCTATAACTAGTTTAACACTTGAAAATGATTAAATTTGAATTATTATTATACGAAAAAACTTCCTTAATGCTATCAGCTTTTTCCTATATTAAAGTCTTCTGTGTAAAATAATTGAATGGATAAATATTAATTTGATAATACGTAATAAAATAATAGTAACCAGAAATTTGTAGCACTAGCATTAAGAGTTAGTAGTAGTAGACCCGAAGGGAAAAGACCACATAGAAGACCTAGACATAGGTAAGAGGACAATATTAGGATGGATTTGGGGGAAGTAGGATTTGCGAGGGATGATTGGATGGAGTTAGCACAGAATAGGGTTGAATGTCGGGCTCAGGTAAGCGCGGCAATGAACCTTCGGGTTCCATAAAATAGATAATATTCCTTTAGCTTACTGAGGAATTGTCTATTGCCATTGAGCAAGGAAGTAAATAAGTAGTAGTAATAATACTAACAATAATAATAATAGTGGTACTAGTATTAGCAGTAGTAAAATTTACTAGAAAAGGAGCATTAATTTTGTCAAAATGATAACTCAGCATGCCTGCTATATGATAAATTAGCTCTTCATTATTAATTGTTATTGGTTCAGAACTATACGAAGGAACTTCTTCGGTGCTATCAACTGCATTAATAATGAAGTTCTCTTGGGTAAAATAAAATAAATCGAATGACGTTAGTTAATGATGAATGTAATAATAATAGTACCAGTAATAATAATATTAATAATAATAATAGCTATAAATATCTTATTTAGAATCCGGAAAACTATTCACAATGAAAAAAAACTTTGATAAATTTGATTGAATTATTTAAATTATGTTATAATTATTTTTCTTACCATTGTCCTGTTAATCAGCTGAAGAATCTTGCGATAGTGCCAATTGTGCTAATTGTTTACTTTTTACCACGGTACCATCACGGAAAAGCACGCCTACATCCTATAAAGTCAACCCAGTCACTACTTTGAGTTTGTCTCTAGTCTTCACTTTAAAAAATTTATGGCCCTGCGGTCAGAGGAATTTTTCAACACATTGAAGGCCAAGAACCAGCAACAAATATCGAAACAAAGTAATAAAGAGGGGGGCTGACAAACCACATTCCTTGGCTATTCATAAACCCCTCTGAAGCCCATAATACGTCACATGTATCTTGTCAGCCAGACATACTCGTACATTTACTTCATGAAATAAATTTACAAATTGAAATTTACATTATAGCCTATACAGTAAAACACATACACAGCGAATCACAAAGGCTATGCATGTAAATATTTATTAATATTTGTGAATTATAAATTAATGAATATTGTAATAAATCTATCGTGTGCATGTAAGCGTAATCTTACCAAACCTCTTATGTGCATAGTTGAACACATCAGAGGTGGCTATTTCACGGCAGTCTGGCGAAAATGCATTGGTGCCAAACCTCTCATGTGTATAATGTGAGCACATAAGATATTTTTCACGGCAGCAGAACTGCACTGTCACATAGGAGGTTTGATATTTTCGTAAATAACATTTTCTGTGGTAGAGATACACATAAGAGCTTTTGTCACAACATGCAGAGCGATCTAAGCTTTCCAACAGAATCAAAACCTCATTTTCGTCAATCGCGACACATAGGAGGTTTTTCACCGGCAACGACGAAATGCTAAAAAATTACACTGTCAAATGAGCGAATAACAGTGTTAAAATACAATAAAAATTTTCAAAAATAATATAATTATTTGTTGTTGCTAGTAAAATTAAATATGCCATAAAACTAACATATTAAATGTTCCATGGTAGTAATCATAGCGATCAATACTCCAGCAGAAAGAGACCATATTGCTGACTTGAAAAAGTCAAGTCTCTACAGACTCCTCTGTAGCTCCTTTGTTCAGTAATCAGTAGCTGTGCTTGACTAAAAACTAAACTCCGTGGCACTACATCCCTAGAGGCACTTGGCCTACAACCCGACTGCTGCGTTATCTACTCTAAGGCAGATGGCAGGATTGGGGGGCTTGTGGTCAGAATGCCAACACCAATGGCCATTAATGGTGGTTTTCATGACCGGAGCCGCTACTTCTCTATCAAGTAGCTCCTCAATTTGAATCACAAGGCTGAGTGCACCCCTACCAGACCTCCTTGCCTCAGAAAAATCCGAGGAGATACCGGGAATCGAACCTGGACCGACAGATCTGTAATCAGCGATGATTACCACAAGACCACGCCGGGGGACAGCTGTGCTTGACTGAAGATATCAAAAAAGTTGCCCCTTCAGATAAAAAAAAATATTAATTTAACCAATCCACCAGTTCTGATCATAATGCAGGCAATAATGTCCTTTACTTCAAAAGATCTTTCAAATTCGGGCAAAATCGTAACACTATGTTCACTATATATATCACTTTTTCAGTGAATGTAACACCTTATGATGCTAGAAGTTTGTTCCACAGCTGTGCCAAAGGTTTAAACAATGTAAAGGTACAAATTTATAGGAAATACCTTTAATTTCTTCAGAACAAAATTTGAACATTTCTGCTGAAGGTATCTGGTCCAAATATGGTCTTTGCAAACTAGCCATTGAGACAGCCCTCTTTGTACCCCCTCCAATCCCATCGCAGGCATTCTTTCCTTGAGAAGTGGCAAAAAAAAATGCTATTCAGCTTCAAAGTGATTGCAAATATTCAAAAAGTTCCTTTCGTTTTTGTACTGGCTACCATCTCCATCGCTAAAATAAACAATTTTTAAAACTGAAGGGGCATCTTTTTTGATATCTTCAGCCAAGCACAGCTACTGATTACTGAACAAAGGAGCTACAGAGGAGTCTGTAGAGACTTGCCTTTTTCAAGTCAGCATATTCTGGCTTGCTCAGCAAATGTGGCAATATGGTCTTCTGCTGGAGTATTGATCACTATGATACTACCATGGAACATTTAATATGTTAGTTTTATGACATATTTAATTTTACTAGCAACAACAAATAATTATATAATTTTTGACAATTTCTATTGTATTTTAACACTGTTATTCGCTCATTTGACAGTGTTATTTTTTAGCATTTTCTTTATTAAAAATAAAATACTTCTGGTCAGAACACAGTGATGGAATTTTATGTGTTGATTACTAGTCACTAGAAGAATATTTTGAGAACAGATTTTTCTGTTCAATCCCATTTGAGATAATTCAATTTGAAAATCAACAATTCTGCAAAATCTCGATATTTGAAGACTCATAAAACCTAAAGGATTTACATAAATGATCTCAAATTTTACTAGCATCTAGTGATCTACTATGTCTTTGTGGGGGGAAAATAGGAAACATATGTTTTCATTTCATGAAAAAAGTTTCATAAAGTTGTTAATTTTTTCTAATCGAAACTGCATTTTCTAATAAAGTTTTAGATTATTTCCTTAAGACCTAACAAATTTTTGGTCCTAACATGAATTGTAAACTGTTTCTTGTAGATTAAGAGGGTTTTTACTTCAAGTTGATATCTTCATAAATAAAATAGTTATTTAACTTACCGCTAACCTTTGAAAATGCCATAAATGACAGATCCTTCTAAGCAAAATGGTCACTAGTTGCCAAAGCATTAATGATAAAAAAGTGAAAAAAATTTGTCTTGTACTCCCAGATATACATAGAAACAGAAAATATATTCTTAAAAATAAAATAAAATAGGTCAGCAACAAATTATTTTATTATTGTTTGATTTCATATAGATTGACCCAATTTCAGATTTTGCAACACTTACAAACAGAAACTCTTAAAAGAATGCAACTTATAAAACTATCTCCAAGATTCAAACCATGTTACCATCAGCACTTTCTGGAGCCAAAAGCGACAAAGATGTTTATTCAAAAGACTTGTGCAAAGCATTAGCTTCAGCTAACATTCCATTGAAGAAATTAAATAACGTAGAATTTCGAGGATTCCTGGAGAAATATTCTGGGAGAAAAATTCCCTGATGAATATACACTGAGGAAAAATTATCTTGACCCTATTTATTTATTAATTTATTAATTTAATTGAAAAAAATTATTTCACATAACCAGTTTATATTTTGCAGCTGTGTGCAAATTTGACTTTTATTTACAAAATAATATAATATTTGTTATAATATAGGTTATCCAAGAAATTAGGAAGACATTGGTGACTCTAACATTAGGCTTTCTGTAGATAAAACCATGGATTCTTGTGGGAGATTTATTGCCAATGTTATTGTGGGAAAACTCGCCAGGAGTCAACCAGGAACACCCCACCTTATTATGACTCGAGAACTTGACGAAACAAATCATTCAATGATTGCTAGAGTTCTTCATGATGCACTGCGTGTTCTGTAGCCTGTTGAAAATGAAGAAAAACTATTGCTGAATGTTACTGATGCTGCAGCATACATGATTAAGACCACTATAGGCTTGCAAGTATTTTACCCTAAAGTTGTCGTATGACATGGTCTTCACAGGTTAGCCAAGGAAATTCTATCTAATTTTCCTGAAGTGAATGCCTTAATTTCTGCTGTGAAAAATGCATTCGTGAAGGCTCCTTCAAGATTGAAGATATTCTCAGATATGATGCCAGATACTCGCTTACCTCCTGAACCGATTCTCACAAGATGGGGAATATGGATTGAAGCAGTGCTATATTATAGTGAACATCTGGAAAATGTGAAGAAGGTGATGTATTGCACGAGAATGAAGCAGCAAGTATTCCAGCTGCAGTCCCTGCTTGCAACAAGAAGGTCCTCCAGGCTAAACTAGTGTTTATCAAAATCTATTTTAACAAACTAAAACACGTCTGGAAGAAACAGGAGTGTCGCTACCTATTGCCTTGCAGGTGTATGAAAGAGCTGTCCCCAAAAATATACCAGGAGAGATTGGAAGCCTTCTTCGTTGTAAACTTGAAAAAATTGAAGGCAGAAATCCAGGAGTAGTGCTTCTTCGGGATGTAAGAAGAGTGCTGCAAGGAGAATCAGAGAAACAATTCAAAGGGTTATTCTGTGAATGACATTGCCTGTTTGCGTTTCACCCTGTAACTTCGTGTGATGTTGAGAGATCCTTCTCTTCATACAAAATCATTTTAAGTGACAGAAGGAAATCCCTCCTCGTAGAAAATAGGCCTATTAAAACATATTTAATTTACTGCCAAGAACAAGTGAGAGATTGTGGTGAACTGATAAAGTGATGTGTAATTTTGATATATAGTGTGCATGAATTATTATTTGATAGGAAATAAAAAGTTAGTGATAAATTTGTGAGAAAATTATATTATGAAATTCATTTTTACAGTAAATAAATTCGTTTTTAGTGCATATTTTCCACTCTTTGGGGCATATTTTCCATCTTTTTACTGCATAAGTGCATGCACATATTCAAGCTTTTTAGAGCATATGGATCTGCCCTCTGAACATGACACACAAATTGTCAGTTTTGCTGCACGATGTATGCACACATTGTCATTTTTCAGCGTAGGCCTACTCACAATGTGCGCAGGTGTCGTGGTACATGACAGTACATGACTTAGCTGTAGGAACAGAACAACTATTTTCGTATCTCCGAGAAAATTGTGTCAGTGTTCCAAAAGTTGGAATCAGATGCATTGGAATTTTAATTATTATTAAGGCAGAGAAATTAGTGTGTGTGTTCCAAGAATTGGCACACAAACACAAACTTTTACACACCACCACAAAAAGAAGTTGCAGGGGGTGAGATCAGGAGACCTCGAAGATACAAATTGTCTACAACATGATCACCTATCCAGCATTGGGGGAAAACTTCATTTAACCATTCCTGCACTTTGGTTAAGGCCCTGTTTATTTAAAAAATGAATTTCCAGGTGAAAAAAGATATTTAGAGATTAGTTTGTGTGAAAACCCAAGCTTTTTACGTTGATCCGTATGCCTGCAATTCAAGTTGAAAGTTCCGGCAATATTTTGATCTGACGTCATGGATTCCGCTCCACTACAGCTAAGCATTGGAATGTCATGCATAGCGACACACCAGGTTTTGTTTGCTAGTTCATTGGTGATGTATCGTGTCTTAATATTATTACAGTAAAAATTTATTAGTTTCTCGAGTCGTGTCTGGAATCAGGTCATATCAATTTGAGCCCAAGAAAGATCTAATTATAAGACTAGAAGAAAAAGATTGGGAATCCAGAACGAATAAATACATGTAGTACTGGCTGGTGTAGCTGCAGTAGAATGCATTTCATCAGCAACTCATTATGAATGTTTGTGCTGTTGTGAAAACATCATGATCAAGAGTGCCGAGTGTATTACATTGCATAATTCCTTTCATTTTGTTGTACTAAGCAGAGACACATTGAACACTGATAGACACACTATGATGGTGAGGATGAAATCCAATTTTGAAAGGGAAGAGATCATACGAGTAATGAACAATAGGAATATGCGATATGTAGTTTATAGACAGTTTATCTACTTCATTAATTCTTGGAACAATAGGAATATGCGATATGTAGTTTATAGGCAGTTTATCTACTTCATTAATTCTTGGAAGCCCTTCACAAAAGGAAACAGAATGTCGGAACAGCCACCGTGTTCATTTGGCAAACTAGGCAGCTGCCTAAGGAGAGAAATTTTTAGAAACATTTAGTGGTGGCAACATTTTAAGAGTCAGAGAACAGAAGAAGTAGCCTATTTATCTAAATTTATAGTCACAACATTGAAACTGGGTGTCCTAATAATTTATGTGTGTCTCTTCAGGTTCTCTTGACACTACCGATCTCTGTGGCAAGCGCAGAAAGAAGTTTTGCAAAACTAAAACTAATTGGAATACATCTGCTGTAGCTCAATGAGCCCGGAAAGATTTTCAGGTCTTCCTTCCATATTAGGGTGTCCATATGATTTTTATATAAAAGTGGAACATTTTTAAAATATTGGAAAAAACCTGGGACAATTAAAGAAAAAAGGGGACAAAAATTTCATATACAAAATTTTGTAAAAAAGTAAACTTGATTTTGTCTCATACATACAAAGTATGTCAAATGGCGTAAACAACGTGTCGTAGACATATTATATATCAGATTAAAGGGAAAATACTCTAGAATTTGAAAAATAGATTAATAATTCTATTAAATTCAAGGTTTCTATGTAATAATAACTGCTGAAATGCTTACTTTTTTTTGTTGACTGAAATTTATGATTTAACATGTTGGCTAGTATTGCATTATACTCCTGAATCAGTTGATTTCTTGCAATTTTTTAATTCACCCACAAAAGAACAAATAAGTGAATATTTTTTTACCATAAAACAAATTTTTAACATGAGTTTAAGTGGAGATATTCATCAAATAAGTTTTCAAGGTGTCCTTGTCACAGCCATCACTAAAAACATGTAGCCTAATAGTTTGGGTAGAAAGCTAAGTAATCATTGTATAAAATAGAAACTTGGTAAAAGGGTATTTCAATACTGAAGACACACCTAAAAAATAATTTTGAAATACCTACAATTTTGGCTTGATGTGACGGGTCTGACATTAATTTGTGATGGGTGTGACATTATGGTAAATACCTGTTGCAGCTTTTGTATAGTGATTATTTCATGCAGGTGTTGAATAAATCGTATGTTTTCATTAATACTATCTTTAAGTGGCCCTAGGACTTCTGTGCCAAGGCAAAGAAACAGCGATCTACTAGCTTTGGCTATGGATGACATAAATGACAAGTGGAAGTGTCACAAATGCTGGTAAAGAAATGACATAAAGGTAAAGTGATCCCTGTAGAGGCCATGAAGGGTTAAAAGGTAGAAGCTCCAAGATTTTTAGACTTTTAGCACATAAAGGTGTTAAGGTTGTCAGTCTTATGCACCATGCACCGGCTGCCTTTATCCAGAATTGCTTCTGGTACCGTACTTATTTCTGTTAGAAGATGAGTTGACCGCAGGGCCATAGTGCCAGCAGAAGGATTATGCCAATTAAAAATCTCAAAAACTTCATCAGGAATATCTGTGCCCTTCCGGTTTGTAGCACAGTGCCTCAACCAACAGCATGACTGTGCACCCCAATAAAGTAGTGAGAAATGATAGCCTAATTAATTTTGTGCCTGATTTCTGTACTGGTACTGTGTATCTTGCCTCTAACAGAAATGAGTACCAGGAGCAATCCTGGGGGTAAAGGCGGCCGGTGCGTAAGGCTGACAACCTTACCACCTTCATGTGCCGGTGTCTAAAAATCTGGGAGCCTCAATCTCTTGGAACCCTCTGGCCTCCATGGCCTGTAATAGGGAACACACACACACTGTGTATCTTAGAACTGCTAAGAAATTCAGACAATACGTCTAACAGTTGATGAAATGAGTAGGCCTGCATGCAAACAAATGCAGGATAACAGATAGAAAAACAGTCATCCAATCACAATATAGCTACACGATATTATTTTTTCTGACAGACCACAAAAATGTATTGGTGAGAAGACTAACCAGGTTCACCTCAATTCAGTAAAAGTTTGTAAAGCTGGCTCCCAAGTAGTCCAGGATTTTAGAGTAGTGGACAATGAAAACTGCCTAACTAGTACTGGAAGAACATTTCACTTCACAACTTTACACAAGTAACCCTGCCTGTTAAAAATCATGAACCAAGAGAAAAAAGACTAACAGGGGAATTCTTTTTTATGCTGATATTCATTTGGAAAGCAATGAATTGTAACTGAAATACATCAAAAGAGGTAATTACTTTATTTCACCGGAATAAAGTATGTGTCAACAGAAACTTCCCTGTTCTTGTTAAAAAAGGTTCCACACCATTTCCAGTCAGTTCCACAGATGTCACAAAGATATTTAAAGTTATCACGAAAATAATTGTAACAATGAACCGGTAATATAGAATGCAAGATTGTGATCTCACTAAATGTTCTCCTAACAATTTTCAAGTAACAAAATGTTATGTTTATTGCATATTCATGCTCGCAATTGTCTGTTTTTTATATTGTAGTTATTTATAATTAATATGTGCATATACTAAGTAAAAATCTTTGATGTTTTAATTCAGTTTTAAGTTGATTGTGTCACACCCGTCACAGTTCAGGTCCTACCTGTCACAATGATTAAAATAAGTTCATAGTAACAATATTAGTTATTTTTGTAAAACTATTTATCCTCTCCTGTATGTTGATCAGTACTTGTACTTGGAAGAACTAAACAAATGTAGTGAAGCTAATCAATTCAGAGAATTTTTAGTTAAAGCCAGTCATGGTCACACCCATCACAATTACAATACATTTTTTTCTCGAGTATATGACTTTGAAAAAACCTGAAATCGTGTTGGGATTCCCCAGGGTTGGTATATTATCACAAAAAAATTTCATGAAATTCATGCAAAATGCTACAGAGGCAGAGAAGGTACAAAGTGTAATAAAACTTGTCTCACACCCATCACTATGGATTGGCTCCCTATTTCATATCCATCAGAAATGAGTTAGCCATGCATATAGATGTAAATGTCCTTGTCAAAGAGTTTGCCAAAATTAAAGCTAGAAAAGGCTGTTTTTAACTCCTGCCTCCTGGGGAAAAATCTTACCTATGATGTGGTATCTTGTTTGTTTAATGTCAGTATAAAATTAAATGCAGTTTTTATTTAATCACCATACTATCTAGATATGTTATAACATCTTCACAAATACAAGCCTTTCTCAAATTAGGCCAATTCAAATAAATTTTATTTAACCATTTAATAATTCCAGACCAGAAAAGGTGAAATTCCATGTTTAATTTAATGGTAAAAAATGGAATGATTGAGGTGGCAATTTAGGGGGAAGCCAAGGTAGGGATGTAGCGAACTAAAACCAGCAAATGTCTCCACTGCTCTAGCTGGTATGTGCTAGCTGTTCTTCACTTGTTGTTCCAGTTGTCATCTGCCTGCTTTTAAATGGCATTTCATACTAGCAAACTGAAAAATACGTTCAAACTTTTCTATTTTTGTAGCAGGCAAAGTGCTACTCGGCACATTTCTTTGTATACTGGACACTTCCAGAATATATTTAGGTGAAAAAGCTTAAAGAAAAATTGCTGAAGGTAGATGCTATATAAGTCGAAAAGAAGGAAGAATTAGCTGACAAATACTGTGAGATATGCCATTAACTACATTACTTTGTTCCAACATACAAAATCTTATGAAGATATGAATATTTATATAACCTACAGTGCTGCTAATTTGGGGATTGGGTATATACCTCTAGGGTTCAGACAGTAGAATACTAATCGATATATGTGATAAACACTGATATATGTGGTGTGTATTCGCAGGCATTTTAAATATTATTTATTTTCTGTATCAAATGCATATTTAGCCTATACCGTCATATTAAAAGTGTATTCAAAACCAAAATATTAAAATATGTTTACAACACGAAAACTTACCATTTCCTGTCAGAATAGCTAAAAAAAGATGGGAACTTGAGAATCGATTAGACCTTTTTCTTTTTCTCTTGTCATTCCTCATTCTTTCTTATTCCTTTTATTATCAGTATGCTAGACAATCGTTACGTGATTTTCATTTCTAGTTATGAGACAAAATATAATTAAGAATTATTTCATTGCATGACATAACAGAATATAAAGGCAGAGAGGCTCTCAATCTATTTTAAATTTAAGAATCATCATACGTTAAGTTATGTAGCCTATTAAGTTGGCAATGCTATTGTTACAATTTTTACTCGAGGCTGTCATCTAACTTAGTTATTTAGAAATCACAGAATTTATATTTTGATCTCAGATGCAATAGAAAGCTCCACTATACACATATTTATGCAGCAAAGTAAAATAAATGGGCCTGGAATAACTAAATAAATTAAACAGGGAAGTGATCTTTAAATATAAAGGTGCACTAAAGATACAATTTAACAAAAGTATAAAACTAACACAACGTACTGTAATTATCATTGCGTTACTACATAATTTTAGATGGACATGTGAAGTCAGAATGAAAAATTCAATGCCATAGCCGGGATTTGAACCAGGATCTTCGGCTCTCTGTGCCGATGCTCTAACCAACTGAGCTACCATGGCAACGTGCCGGTACAACATTAAATTCTCCAACTGACTCACAATCCCAGAATACCACCAGGCGTTCTCAATATGAGATACGAACCCAGTGGTGACTTACAAGCTGTAAGTGCTTAAAGACCCAGGCTTTATAGTAAACCACTAGTAGGTCACAGTGGAATGATAATTCTTTCACACTGGCCGTGTGTAGGCTAAGATGGACACGTGAAGTCAGAATTAAAAAATTGAACTCGCGAACGAAGGCTAAAATTAAAAATGTAGTATGACAGAAACCTTCCCGGGAATGTACCCAACAACTTCCCAAAGTTTCATGGCGATCGGATGAATGGTGTAGCAACGCATAAAGGACAGACACACACACACACATACATTCATTTTTATATATATAGATTTACACTATTTTTAAATGGCCCATCTTCTAGATGCCCATGGCAAATTTAATATTAAAAAATGAAAGAATACCCAATCGCCACACTGCATATAAATATTCATATATTGATAAGTGATAACATATTAGGCCTACTGCAAGTCGGGTACAAAGTAATGTTGTCTATATCGGAAATATCTCACAATATTTGTTTAGTTAATTCTTCCTTTTTGTGTTATTAAGAGCCTATCTGCTGTAATTTTTCTTTTGTCATATTGACACATAAACATTCTAGAAGGGCCCAGTAAAGAAAGAAGTATGTATAGTAGCCTCGTGTCCTCTATAAAAATAGAAAATACCAGCCCTGCATAATTAAACAAATTCAGCATGAATACCCTGAGCCTAACACTTTCAAGCTGCTGAAGGAAGAGATTTCTTATTTTGATTAGTTCAAAATTTAATCCTGAATCCACAACTACCCTGAGGTTCAAAAAAGTAAAGTCAACTTGGTCTTATTTTTTAAGTACTAGGGTTAGGTCTATTAATTACTTATGGCCGAGTGCACCATTCTCCGGTTTTCTCAGCCGTTTCGTTACCGCGGTAAACGTAATACCGGGGTATTCTCAAAATCTCTGTGCACCATTGCTAAAATACCGCAGTTTGCTAATGCTTGGAAATATTGCGGTTACTCTGCTCCGAATCCATTTTTCGTTGATTGTTTCTTCCATGGCCGCTAGGTTCTCTCTCTCTGCACGTCTGCCAGTCACGGTGACTCAGCTAGGACAAATTCAATTTATTTTTTGACTTATTATTCAATAAAAAGGTGTTCATAAGGATAAAAGGAATATTATATTGCGTATATATGTCGTCTGAATTCATACTTTGAATTCAAGCACCATAGATACTGTACCAATCGTGAAATGAGTTCGTTTCACCCACTACTGGTTTGGTTGAGGTGAGAAAGGAAGGTCATTTCAATCGATGTTAATGCACAGTATTTGAAAAGATATGTACCATCGTTCATTCTTCAAATAGATCCCACCTGTCTGTATATTTCAAAAATAATAACTTTCATGTTTTAAAGAATAATTCTCACACGTGTGCAATCCAAGGCAATGCAACACCACGAAATCTCTGCTCTGAGATCGACATAGCCTTGCTTTTATTCCCGTACGACTAGTAGAAATTTTAGGTGAAAAATCATGTGCATAGTCATGAAAGCGCTGTTATAATTATGTTCGTGTACGTGCAGGTATGATAACATACCCTATATACCGGTACACAGGCTATATCGTGATACATGCAGCCATTCACTTAAATTTGGCCTAGGACCACTGGTTTTCCATATTTCATTTATTTGTTGCCTTATTGTTCAGTAATAAATGTTCATACGGATAAAATGGAATATTATATTGCGTATATATGTCGTCTGAATTCAAAGTTTGAATTCAAACACCATAAATACTGTACTGATCGTACTAATCGTGGTTACGCCCACTAGTCTACTCGATGGACCTGGTTTGGTTGAGGTAAGAAAGGAAGGTCATTTCAATCGATGTTACAGCACAGTATTTGCAAAGATATGCACCATCGTTCATTCTTCAAAGAGACCCCACCTGTCTCTCATTATTCTTTATGTTCAATTAGCTTTTGGCATAGATATCGTAAATATGATACATTACGCTGATCTCCATCTTGGAAAGAAAACCGCGGTTTTCTCACTTTACAGCTCCTTCACGGCCGGTTTCCATCTTACCGCGGTAAAAGTCGAAACCAAGCACGGTGCAACGAAAGTATGACTTTACCGGGGTAAACTAAGTAACTTTACCGCGGTATTCTGAATACTGAGGTTGATGCACACGGCCATTAGTCTTGGCCATTTATTTTCTTGCGAGTGATACTTAACTACTTAGGTTGTAACTTTAATTGTGGCAACCTTTTATTTATTACTAGTATATATGTGACACACCTATGAAACTTCTACAGTCCTTCCATGTAGTACCCAGCATTGTCTACAACTTGTTGTAGCGATGTGGAAGTTGTAGTATCCCTGTAGTAGAGCTCAGTCATTTCCGTAACGTCTATGAGTGATTCCTATTAGCAGCTTCGTTGCGAGTTACCTACTAGCTATCACCACGCCTACGTGGTGGCTAGACTGGGTACTGGGAGTCAACTTTTACTCAGACTAGAAAATCCTTACACCGCGTGATTAAACTCGTAATCTTTAATTAACCCTTGGTCGGATTCCTGTGAAATTTGTGCAGGAATAATCTACACACATCAGCCCTACTGTTGGTTAAAACAGAGCCTTAATAAAGCGGGCACAAATGTTTTTATTTTATTTTATAAACATCACCCGTTGCACAAAATTCATGGAGGGAGAAGCGAATTTCACTATGCGACAATTTTTTGTATTTTTGTGTCCCGAAAAAACTTCAAGCGACAAAGTTTTAGTGAAATAATTGAATTTTAATATAAATGAAGTTCCAGCTCTATATCTCGAATGGTTTACGAGTAATTGAGTGGTAATTATTCCATGCGCTTTATTGTCGGACTGATTTGTGACGACCGTGAACTGTTCAGGAAGAAGCATATTTTGACTATGCGACAATTTGTTTATTTCTGTGACCAGAAAATGATTCAAGCATGTAAGCTTTAGGGAAATATTTTAATTTTATTATACATCAAGTACCACGTTTATATTTTGAATGGTTTACGAGTAATAGAGTGGTAATTGCTCCAGCGCTAAAGCTATAAAATATAAAATATATAGGCTATAAAATAGGCCTACTAGCAATTACGTAAAAATCCTTAAATATTTTATTCGTGGACTCAATAATAAAGGATATTTACTGGCTACTTGTATCCATACTGAAAGATTGACCCGCTGGGGAAGAGAATGAATTAAACTTTTTCCTAATCTTGTAAATGTGCACTACTTTTATTTAGATATTTGTTGAATTATTTATTTTATATTTTGATCCTTTTTGCTAGTAGCTTTTATGTCTAATTACCTTATCAAATGCCTTATTAGTTTAATACCTTGTTACGCCCTTTTCATATTTTAATATAATTTATCAACATCAAAACGTATTACAGTTAAAATGGGCGGTGAATTGCCGAGGCTTTAAGAGCATGCTATCCGGTTATAGATAGGGCAAGACGATGGTACTTTTTAATTAAAAATTCATGGAAAAATCCTTTGAAATATTGTGTGTTTTATGTAGAATGCATTGCGAAGCAATTTGTGCGAATGTGTGTCCTTTTTTGATGTTGAGACGCCGATTTTAATGATCCTGCGCCTCTTTTTGTTGTGTTGCTCATGAAAGTTTCCCTGCTCTGCAATTCACAAACCATCCCTTAGTTTATTAGGTCTATATTATCTCTGTTGTCACATAATTTGTATACAGATCTACACTTTTGGCCGTGTTTCACCAATCATTACCTACATAACTTACCCCATATAACCCGGAGAAAATTATTATTTATATTAATGTATTGCTATGATGACAATATTAATACAAATTAATAATCTACAATAGTCTACACAATGTAATAATAATATTAGTACTGTACATATTAATATTAATATATAAAAATTCCCGTAGTTGTTTTCTACCCTTATTATAAGGTGTAATTGCTATACAAATATAGGATACATACTTTAACAAATTTTCATCAAATTATACTAATATAACCTCTAGAATGAGAAATATTTTCTAGGCAACAAAATATTAGATCAAATCACCCTTTAGTTGTTGTATAGGCCTACCTATATTATATAATTTCTATTCAAATCTAGATACTTTGAGAGATTTTTACAAGATTTTAAAGACAAATGCTGTAGAATCAGAAGAACATTTTAAGTAACTTGAATAACAGAACAGTTCACATCTTAGCTGTTTTCTACCCATACGTTGTGATGTCTGTACAAATCTACATTCTTCGAACAGTTTTCTACCCTATTACATAATCTATATACAAGTATAAATACTTCGAAAGATTTTTAGCAGATTTTTAAATAGATTCTGCAGAATCAAAAGACAATTCAAGGCAGCAATAATAACAGAATAGGATCATACCTTAGCTCTTCTCTACCCCTATTTTCCAATCCCTATACAAATTTAAATTCTTTGAAGGATTATACAAAACCAGATCCTATAGAATCAGGAGAAAATTCTATTCAACAATACTATCCTTCCCTTAGCTGTTTTATACCGCTAATATATAATCTCTATACCCGTCTACATTCTTTGGTTAGTTTTTATGAAATCTTACACACAGATCCTTCAGAAACATATGAATTATGACACAACATGAATATCACTTGAGAACGGCTCGACCGATTTGGCTGATTCTTTTTTTGTTGTGTTCGTAATTGTCAGGACAAGGTTTGTATGAAAGAAAATTTATGGAAAATCCACGGGAAAAGTCGGAAATGTGAAATGAGGCAGAGTTAGAAAGTTCTGCTTTCAATTGTTTACATAACGAAAGTTTTGTTTACGGTGTTCGCATAGGACTTTGGAAACTATATTATATTACTGGGCTTTAACAAATTCTGATACAATCGATGTAAATGTGAAAATAATTCTTGAAGAATAAAATCCACGAAAATAAAGCAGTCACAAAACTTTCTCTACCCTCGACATGGAAAACATCATTTTTTCACTTCACATTTTGATGTAGAATAAGCGGTCGTATTACAGGGACAACTTAGTTGCAGTGAGTATGCTATATCGGAAGTCGGTAACAAATTCTATCCACTGATACGTCACTCATAGCTGTAGGCTTTGTATTAGTTGAGAAATAGACCTAGGGATGTTTATCAGAGGCCCTAAGCAACTAAAAGAAGACAAAATGGGATGGAACATTTTCAGTCCTACGCGCGCAGTAAGTTATAGTATGTCCCAGGTTTTTGGGAAGGAAAATATGAAAGTGATATTGAATTTATTTTTTACTTCAGCCCCGAAACGGTTGTATGGTAATATGAGAGTGAGAAATACAATTTTCTGTCAAGACAATGCAATATTATGTAACCTGAATTTATTTTTCTTCTTATTTGCACTCCTCCCAGGCATGGTGTGTAGAAGCAATGGAATGCAACATTCGACATCCTCTATGAGCCATAAAAAGCTATATCTAGCGTTTTCTGAGGGATTAGTCTGATTGTCATATGTCGTTCTTCCTCATTTCGAATTCTACATACATATTATATAAGGACCTAGAGTTTCAAAATCGAAAGTCCTCCATAAGTTAATTTCATATTACAAAATACAAAACCCGGGCGACGCCGGGCCTTTTAAGCTAGTATATATAAAGTTTATGAAATTCCTGCCATTTCTGTAAAAACAACGTGAGCGTTAATAAATATAATATTTTAATTATTTTAATGTTAAATAAAACATCTAGCAGTTGAGTAAATAATCGCGAGCGAAGCAGCGGGCACGTGCTAATATAATATAATAATTATATTCCTTAGGCGGATTCCACTGGTTGACAACAAACGTTCACACACAGGTCTAAACAGTGAATGACTATGCGCACACAATGTCGCGCTTCCCCACCACTACCAACCAAGGCAGGGCAGGACAGAACAGAACGCGCGCCAACTGCGTCATTTCCTAGGTCTGCTGACTAGCACCCCATAGACGTTCCGAATCTGTCCGACCTCTACCCCCTGTTCTGTTGATTTTTCTGACGGACTGCCCTACTGCCTGCAGAATCTTGTGAACAGTCTGGAATCGAATATCACCAAGTGGTTCCTTCAGCTTAGGGATTAAATCGTAATCACAGGGGCTTAAATCCGGTGAATGTGGTAGATGGAAAAGTACTTCCCGTCCCCAGTGACAATACAGATCAACTACAGGGTGTGCCATGTGGGCCCGAGCATTATCGTGAAAAATGATCGGAGTGTTCTGCAATAAATGTGGGCGCTTCCTTCACAGCGCTGGTCTCTGGTTATTCTTCAAAAACTGACGGAAATACTGTGCCTTATCATTCTGTCTTTGCAGGACAGCATGTGTTAGAATGACGCCATCCCAGTCATATGCAAGAATAACCATCACTTTGACATTTGTAGGGAACCCATCGAGATGCAATTTTTTGCATTCCCAGGCGTTTCTTTAGAATTCGAAAAGCAGTCATATGCGACAGTCCCATCTCCAGGGCTAACTCACGTACCATCTGTCGTCGATCCATGTCTACAAGTGCGGAAACATGTCCTCTTCATTAATACTGGGACGACCTGGCCTAGCCATGTGTTCCACGCAGTCATGATCCTCGTTGAAGGCTCTAACCATCTCGCCACAGTCCTGTGTGGCATTGCTTCCACAAGACCTTCATGTCATTGTCCTGCTGTACGACCACGGGCACATTGAATTTTCAGCCAAGTTCGCTGTTCCTGCTTTGTAAACATGGGGAAACACAACACAACAGCTTAGAGCGGCAACTCACAGGAGGCTAAATTCCTCTCTTCATAGCTCATGCTCTTTGAGACATACAGACGAGTCCATTTAATGTGAGGCAGGTCAGATACATATTGTATCCTATACCGCAGAACTGCGGTCAAAATGGATTAAATAAATATGAAATATGAAAAAATATGAAATATGAAATATTAATATGTGACAGAAGTTACAACAATTAACTCCGTCTGGTTTCGCTTGCACAGCAGTGTTGCCACAATTAAAGTTACAGCCCACGTAGTCTTAAGAACAATTTTCAGAAAAATTAATTCAATTTGAACGTTTGCTGTAAACAAAACCAAAGTTTTAAGTAATACATTAAATTTAAACTTGTAATAAACTTCAGGTAGGCTCAAAATTACGCCGATTTATTCTCTTCAGCCATGCTTTGAATCTGCTTGGTGATCTATCTTGATTTGAAAACTTACCAACCCAAAAACACAGCATCTAGGCATTTCCAACAGATTGGCATGCAAACTCATGCATACAATAATGAGATACAAACTGCTTGGTCGTACAAAATTTGATTATTGTGTAGAATGGCGCATGGAGAGTTCGGGATCTGTGATGTCAATGCGTTGGAAACCACATCAGTTATTCTTAAAATTTGTGAGAACGAAGCGGCGTAGAAACATGGGATTTTCACTGCTATATTTTACTAAATATTTTTTTTTTATTCTGAGAATCACATGATTTTAAATTAACAGGGCATTTAAGAAGTGTTGTTCATCCTTCAGTTGAAGGAAAAACTATCATGGACGTTTCAGTTCTTTCCATGGAAAATTGCTGCACTGATTTTGGAGTGCGTTCAGGCTTCAATTCGGTCAGCAGAGGTTGATGAACGGCTATGTCTGGGCTGGGCCTTAATGGTACCATTGTGCTTAGATTTGTTCACTAAGAATAATTGTTGAATAATTGTTGTCAGTAGGTCCAGGTTTATTAAATCGGTGCTCAAATTTCATCCAAATCTCACCAGACGACAACCTCTGCATCCTCCGTGTTACAGTCACATTTAACATCATGCAAGTTCAGTTATCTGTAACAACAGAACACATGTTTAACTGTGATATAAAGCGAATTAAGTTATGCATTGTTTCCAGCATACACTACTACATTTGCATTACAATGCACCTGCATTGCACGAGTGTATCAGGGGTTCTCAAAGGGTGTGCTGCAGCACACAAGTGTGCCATGAAATTGTTGGACTGCTGTCTATTCAATATTTCAGTAATAATATTTATTAATATTACACAACGATGTTAGCCAATATGCAGTAAGAACTCAAAAAATAAGATGCTCTGTCAGTAATATTACACTATTGTTTGCAGTTTAGTGGAAAATGGGGGCTTGTGCACTATTATTCGATGCGGGGAGGAATCGCAGACAAACACACCCATAATTCTTGATCTACAGAACGAATTCTCTTATGTTTCTTATTTTTAATGCAGGTCGGTGCCAAAAATCCCTGTTCGCATTGATATGTTGTTGAAAACAGCATTAATATAGATGTGAGATGATCTGATAACACTGAGAACTCTCTTTTCACTGAAACTAAAGTAGTGATTCTTCCCTAAATTTTAGCTTCAAAGTTTGATCGGCTTGAAGTTCAGCCAATTCTTCTGCCTCTTCTAATGGTAGATATAACGGCAAAGGGATTGTGAACCCAGTCGCATTCGTTCACATTGAGTAAAGGAAAATATTCTTGCAGTTTATTGTCCAAAACAGAAAGATGTACGAATAATCAGAGTGGAACAGATGTGAAAGGAAACATTTCAAGATCTCTTTTTTCAACCTTTGACTAACACAGTTGAATTTTTCTTAAGAACCCATTCAGGTTGTCAGTTGATGTAAGAATATTCTCTTGAGATTATTCAAATGTCCAAAAATATCAGCTAGGTATGCAACTTTGGGACACCAAGTTTCGTCGCTAATGAGGTCAACAAACTCAGGTTTTTCTGTGGCAAATATTTGTAATAACTCATTTCTTACTTACTTTACTTTTGCAGGCATTTCCACTTTCAGCAGTTGCCTGTTCTCAGATTCCATCTTTTTCTGTACTGCCAGTCTTCCTCAGATAGGGCTCTCCTTCTCATAGCTTTAGCTATTGTCCCTCCCCAGGTTGCCCTTGGCCTCCCTCGCCATCTTCTCCCTGGTGGTGACCAATTAAGCAGGCATTGTGACCAACGTTGCTCCTCCATCTGCCGAACATGTCCATACCATCTCAATGCTCGAGCAATAATCCTGTCCGAAACTGGTTCCACCGCATCCATTTCCATTCTGATATACTCATTTCTTAGTCGGTCCAAACGACTAGCTCTCATACTCTGTCGCAGCCCATCCATTTCCACCGCATCGATCTTACACCTTTGCCTCTCATCCAGTGTCCAACATTCTGAAGCATATGTTAAAATACTTTCAACAACAACACGCAATATCATTTTCTTTGTTCTTCTGGATATGCGACTATTCCAGAATATCCCATTCAGAGACCTAATTGCCACTCTTGCTTGACTTATCCTATGGGATATATCCACATCACATTGGCCAGTCTTATCAATTAATAAACCCGGGTATTTAAACACATCCACGCTGCTTATCCAACCAAACTCAAAAATCAAGTCTTCTCCTTGCTCCTTTCCAACCACCAGATACTCTGGATTCTTCATATTAATTGCTAATCCCCACTGCTTATACGCATCCGCTAACTTTCTCACTTGATACATAATATCGTCTCTATCCAGGGCCAAAAGCACTTGATCATCAACAAACAAAAGTGAATGCAAATGTTGATGATGTACTGGCACACCCAAGCTCCTGCACTGTCTGTTCCAATAGCCAAGAACAACTTCTAAATATAATTTAAACACTGTCGGTGACATAGAGTATCCTTGTCTTAGTCCTTTGCTTGTTTCAAACATGTCAGATATTCTAATACCAACCTTTACAGCTGCCTTGCAACCGTTGTACATTCTTTTCATCAACTCTATTGTTGCACCATCCACACCCACCTTTTCCAATGCCTTCCATAGCATCTTTCATGGCACCGAATTGTAAGCTTTTTCTATATCAACAAACGCCAAATGGAGATCTTGATTTTTTGTCACCATTTTCTGACACATCTGTCGTAAACAAAAGATGTTATCCACACAACTTTTCCCCGCTGTGAAACCCACCTGCTCCTGGGATACAACCTCGCATGCTACCTTTTCCAATCTATTCTTCACTATACTACTGAACACCCTACTAACTGAAGCCATGACACTTATTCCTCTATAGTTACTTGGATCTCTTCTATTTCCTTTCTTATATATGGCAGTAATGTATAATAACTTCCATTCCTGAGGTATATCATCTCCTTTAAGCACTTGATTAAAAATAGTTGTTAATGCTGTTACAACTTTAGGTCCTCCATATTTCAATAATTCCATTACTACTCCAGGACCAGCTGCCTTGCCATTTTTTTATCTCCGAAGGGCCTGTGTTACCGCCAGGCGACCCTTCCTCTGATAGTGGACCGTATTGAAAATTATTTGTGGGTTCGATTCCCGGCGTTAACATGCGGGGGAGTATAGATATGAGGAGAAGAATTGGATTGCATTTCCAATCTTCAAATGGGTAAATTGATATACAAGAATTATGCACACTTGGGCGATGACGTTGCTTGATTAACATAAGCTTGAGGTTTGGAATTAAATGCACTTCTTGAATCCTGCAGTTCTAGTTGTATCCAGGTACACATATAGATGCACTGGTAGACTGTATTATTCGGAGGACCATTTGATGACGTAATAAAATATAGCTTGTAGAGATTGTTATTTCAAAAGCTTGGTTTGTGAATTATATTACTCACAGAAATTGAATGATTGATATCTCCTTTTGATGGTACAATGTCCAGAGATAGAACGAAGCACTTTTAGCGACGTTGTAGATGAATCCTTGTGATGAAATTATGTTGAATACGATGTAAGATAATTGGATCTCTTAATCCAACACAAAATGAAGTTGAAAAGGCTTTTCGCCCGAATTTAACACTGTATGATGTGCTAAACGATTTGTAGAATAGAGCACATTGCCCTTGAGAATGAGAATGGAACAACCAAATCGTTGTCCATTTTTTGAAGAAGAAGTAGTGAATGATAATAGAGACAACTGAAGGTTGAAACAATAAAAAATCGCTAACCCAATGATAATAGCTTGACTTAAAGATTAGATTAATTAATCAATACATTAAAACACACCATACTAAATATATAATAAATAAAATAAAACAGAATTGATAAATTAGTAGTTATTTAAAAAATAAATAAATCATTTTGGAGTTGAGATTAAAATAACAATTGTCAAGACATACATTGAATGGATTGAACTGTAAGCATATAAATGACAAATGAAAAATCAAAGCCATCTGAACTAAATTCAAGGCAAGCAAGAGAAAAAGGATTACATGACGTAACATATTGCCCGCGATTATTTCACTTGTGAAATAATCTAAAGTGATGTGAAGTCATGTGATACCTAAAGAGAATTATGATATGAGAAAGGGGAATAAGTAGAATAAGAAAAATGAACTTAAAACTAAGAAATGAATTGAGGGTTGCTAACCAAAAGGCAACAACACCAAAGACATGAAAGGGTTAGTCATTAGCCTCAGAATTGGGAAGAGGAGCCAGTTTTACAATGGGCCTCTTGAATAAGCCTGTGGCAGTACGCACAGTAACAACACGAATAAGACCGTCAGGGCCAGTATGAGTATGATGAACAATCCCTAGGGACCACCTTTGAGGAGGGAGATTGTCCTCAATGATTAAGACTGGCGTACCCAAAGGAATGTCAGAAAGGACTTTGGTCCACTTAGAGCATCTTTGTAATGTGTGGAGATAGTCAGTAGACCATTTCTTCCATAAATTATTTGTAATTTGTTGGAGAGTATTCCAACGAGAACGTGTGGTGTAACCACCAGACAAGTCAGGGCTTGGTAATGAAAGGATGGCTTTCCCAATCAGGAAATGACCAGGTGAAAGATAGCTAATGTCGTTAACGTCCTCATTCAATGGAATGAGGGGACGTGAATTTAAGATGGCTTCCACTTGAATCAGCATAGTAAGCATCTCTTCAAAGGTAAAGTTAAAAGAGGGCAGCATCCTTTTTAGATGAAACTTGACCGATTTGACTGCGGCCTCGTGAAGACCTCCCATGTGTGGGGCATTTGGAGGAAGGAAATGCCAATGTATATTTAAATGAGATGTGGCATCTTGAACCACAGAATGATGCTCAGGAGACTGGAATAGCAAAGCTAACTGCTTAAGATCAGTCTGAGCGCCTACGAAGTTAGTGCCATTGTATGAGGTCACTGAATTAGGAAGGCCTCTACGTCCCGTGAATCTTGAAAATGCAGCAAGGAAAGCACGAGATGTGAGGTTGGTGACCAATTCAATATGAATGGCCTTAGTGGACATGCATACGAATATGGCGAGGTAAGCTTTGACAGTGATCTTGGAGCGAGGACCTCCAAATTTGATTGGATAAGCACCCGCATAATCTATGCTTACGTTGGTGAAAGGAGAAATGGGATTTACTCTATAAACAGGCAAATCAGCCATTTTTTGCTGAAAGGTTTGAATATTGAAGCGAAAACATGTAGTGCATTTTCTTAGAACACTACGTACCACCTTCCTAATAGATGGTATCCAAAATCTTTCTCTTAAGTGAGAAATAACAAGTTGGGATCCAGCATGATTCAACTTGATATGATTGAAATAAATAAGCTGCTTAGTGAAGGCATGATCAGCTGGTAACAACATCTGATGTTTGGCTTCGAAAGGTATGCTGGATCGTTCAAGACGTCCGCCTACCCGAATTACAGAATCCTTGTGAAGAAACGGGTCTAATTGCTTCAATTTGCTTGAAGAAGTGACGTCATGATTTGACAATAAATCACGGATCTCTGACGCATAAACCTCTTGCTGTATTAGCCTAACACAGCATTGAAGCGCCTTGTTGAGTTCAGGAGGCATTAAGGGGCCTTTTATAGGGCTATGAATCTTACGAGAGTTATGTATGAATCTCAATACGTAAGACATAACACGAATAGTTTTCAAATATTCGAATTTGAAAAGACAAGAGTTTAAGTTAGAGGTAGTGGCCTCCATTAGTGACAATACTCTAGTTTCTGGAAGCAAGTCGGGCTCCATATGATCTAGAGCGATATATTCATCCTTGAACTTACAATTATCTTCACTGAGAGTGGGATTAGAAGTGAAACGTTTCTCTAATGAGGAGGATCCTTTATAAGTCTGGAGGTTTGTGCTGCCCATGGTCTGAGGAACAGACAAGAAAGGAAGTTTTACCACATATCTTCCTACTGAGTCCCGTTGAGTATTATCTAGGAAATGCCTTTCGCATATAGAGTCGTCAAGAATGGATTCAGAATTAGAAATTTTTTCTAATTCCCAAAACTGAGAAAGTTGCCTGCTAATGTCTTGATCAGCAGTGAGGAAGGCAGAATAATGTGTGGGAGACCCGCTAGAATTGTCGGGTTCCTTAGAAACCATATTAGAAGGCCTTGAATTAGGTTGGCGGTTGTGCATATTTTGCAAAGCCATGTTATGTTCAGACCTGGCGGGATGTGGTAATTTACCAGCAAAATACCAACACAAATGCGAGTTCTGAATTACAGGCATATTAGGAGCAGATATCTGACCTGCACAGACAATCTGTGAATATATTTCAACACCTAATAACAAGTCTACGTACTTAGTAATATTGAAACTGGCGTCAGCCAATGAAAGATTTGGTGGAATATTCCAATTTGTAGTATTGACAGGCTTGCATGGAAATTTCGAAGTTGAAATTTCCGGTACTATTATGACGTTGGTGTTGCAATGCCATGAAGTAGTGACAGGCTTAATTGAAATCGACGTCATCTTAAGACTGTCTGCCTTAGATGACAATATACCAGCTAAAGTAGTGCGCTGGTGATGAGGCGATAATTTTAAGTGGTTGAATAACCTATTAGACATGAGGTTACAATCAGAACCACTGTCAAGCAATGCGGTGGCTTCAACAGAATGGCCATCCCTGTGCATGACTAGAACAGTGGCGGTAGGAAGCAAACAGCTTGGTTGAGGTTGGAAGACTGACATTACCCCAGCAGTATTGGCAACTTGGTTGCCGTTAATATGTGCTGGATTATGAAGGTAAGTGCCATGTTTACCCTTACAAATCTTGCAAGTATAAGTGCTACAATAGGGGGCGTGACCCTTAGAGTAATAGCACACTTGACATAATCGTTGTGTTTTGACAAAATGGTCTCTATTAGAGAAATCCATGGCTTTGAAAACTTCACAATGTTGCAGCTCATGGAATCCATTGTTACAACAGAGGCATTTAGGCTTGGAGAAGGCAACCTTGCCTTTAGGAATGGTTGTATTAGATACAATAGGCTTTACTGGCTGACACCTTAAAGCTGAGTCAGTCATCTGAAAAACCCGTATCCTGGATTCTAAAAATGTGAATAAGTCTTTGTGACTAGGCATTTTACCTGGAGCGAGAGAGGATTCCCATTCCTTTATCAAGAATGGAGGAAGCTTGTCGAGTACAATCTTTGCTATAATCAAGTCAGACAGTTCTACACCAACATTAAGCGAGTTCAAAGCATGAACAGTGCTTATAAAATGGTCAACGAACTTCTGAAGAGATTCAGCGGAATTCCTTTCTAAGACAGGAGGTGAAAATAACTTCTCTAAGTGGGTATTAGCGATAAGTCGGTCATTATCAAACCTAGCCGACAGCGTGCTCCATGCTATATCAAACGTAGCAGCAGAGACAGGAATGTTTTGAATCACTGTCATAACTTCTGGTGCTAGACAGGACTTCAAATATTGAAATTTGTCCATGCTAGATATGTGTTTATGCTCTATGATTAGTGAATTGAAAGTGTCCCTAAACTCAATCCAGGTTGCTGGGTCACCAGTGAAATGAGGGAGCCTGATTTCTGGGAGCTTAGGGAGAGAGGGGACAAATTGAGGCGATGATTGATTAGCAAGGATAGCTTGGTTGGGCTCATAATGATCCTTTGTTTCATCAATTGAACTTTGAAGGATACCAATGGTTTCATGAAAGGCAGATTCGACTTGAAGCCTTTGAAGTTTGATAGATTCATTGAGTTCTAGTCCGTCGATACGTGAGTATTCAGTCTTGTACTCACTGAATAATTCCTCGAAGGATGTGCGCAGACTCAGAGCCTTGCAATAAGACTGTCTGTCTTCTATAACAAGTGCTTGGATAGCCTGAACATAATTGAGGAATCGTGTCTTTATAAAATCGACACTAGCTAGCTTAGCCTGAAATTCTTGTTGGGCTGCAATTGACTTAGCCTGAGATTCCTGCTGGGCCGCAACTAACTTAGCCTCCGCTTCCTGCTGGGCCACAATTAACTTAGCCTCAGCTTCCTGCTGGGCCGCAACTGACTTAGCCTCAGCTTCCTGGTGGGCTTGCCTTTGGAAAATTAAATTGTTTAAGTGAGAGAGGGCTTGGAAAACGGTTTCTTCGACTTCCTCCCTATAAGCCATTTCGGCATCAGAAAATTCTATCTCCTCGATCTGAGATTGTATGTCTTGAAAATCATTACTAAGTTTTGTCATGGTATCTTTGCGCATAAGCAGATCTTAAATAGAAATTTCACTAGAACTAGTGAGATCAGCTATTATATTGGCTTGGCGGGTAATACGACTCTTAACAGGGGTTCGTTTAGCCTTAAGGGCCGCGAATTCAGGACCCGGATTAGTCATATTTGATGAGATTTGCAAAGTCTTTTACAATAAATAATTGTTCAGTGTTAAATTAATTGCCCGCGTTTCGGGAATTACACATGGACGTTTACAATGGTGATGATTGAGATGAGCAGACAAAACAGTTAAATACACTTGAAATTGTGTACAATCTGTATCAGGTGTTTGTATTGATGTCTGTGAGATTATACAATGTTTTACAAATTGACAAGTATCACAATATGATAGTCAGGTAGCTCCGTACCTAGATCTCAAACGTGTTGAGGACACGGAGATATGCTTGATATTATTAAACTTGATAATAATAGTGATGCTAATGTTTATAAAACAACACTTATATTGTTGCAAAATGCAATACTTTTCATGAATTCAAACAGGCTAGCAAATGCCTGGAGAGACTTAATGTATTATGCAGTATAAGATGAATTATTTATATTAATCAAGCAAATGCACTGATTATAATTCAGGTTCGGAGCAGCCAGCAATATCCGGCCCGGAGGACCAACAGCATGTTACCGCCAGGCGACCCTTCCTCTGATAGTGGACCGTATTGAAAATTATTTGTGGGTTCGATTCCCGGCGATAACATGCGGGGGAGTATAGATATTAGGAGAAGAATTGGATTGCATTTCCAATCTTCAAATGGGTAAATTGATATACAAGAATTATGCACACTTGGGCGATGACGTTGCTTGATTAACATAAGCTTGAGGTTTGGAATTAAATGCACTTCTTGAATCCTGCAGTTCTAGTTGTATCCAGGTACACATATAGATGCACTGGTAGACTGTATTATTCGGAGGACCATTTGATGACGTAATAAAATATAGCTTGTAGAGATTGTTATTTCAAAAGCTTGGTTTGTGAATTATATTACTCACAGAAATTGAATGATTGATATCTCCTTTTGATGGTACAATGTCCAGAGATAGAACGAAGCACTTTTAGCGACGTTGTAGATGAATCCTTGTGATGAAATTATGTTGAATACGATGTAAGATAATTGGATCTCTTAATCCAACACAAAATGAAGTTGAAAAGGCTTTTCGCCCGAATTTAACACTGTATGATGTGCTAAACGATTTGTAGAATAGAGCACATTGCCCTTGAGAATGAGAATGGAACAACCAAATCGTTGTCCATTTTTTGAAGAAGAAGTAGTGAATGATAATAGAGACAACTGAAGGTTGAAACAATAAAAAATCGCTAACCCAATGATAGCTTGCCTTAAAGATTAGATTAATTAATCAATACATTAAAACACACTATACTAAATATATAATAAATAAAATAAAACAGAATTGATAAATTAGTAGTTATTTAAAAAATAAATCAATCATTTTGGAGTTGAGATTAAAATAACAATTGTCAAGACATACATTGAATGGATTGAACTGTAAGCATATAAATGACAAATGAAAAATCAAAGCCATCTGAACTAAATTCAAGGCAAGCAAGAGAAAAGGTATTACATGACGTAACAGCCTGGTATAATTCATTTTCATTTACCTCTTCCATATTACAGTTTGCTACTTCATTCTGTTCTTCCCTTTATTCCTCTCTGTCCTCCTTGAGGAGAGTTTCAAAATGCCTCTTCCATTCACAAATCGCAATCATTCCAGGTCCTCCTCTCATTGTGGTAGGCGCTTTCACCTGCCATATAAATCTCCATGCTTCTGATGCCCTATTTTACCCAACTAAATGCTCTACCTCGGCACATTTCTTCTCCTATGATTCCTCTTTGACTCGAGCAACCATCCTTTTTACTTCCCTCTTAACTGTGTTGTACTGGTCCCTATCTTCTTGCCCTTTAGAACTTAACCATTTCTGGTAAGCACTCTTCTTTTCCTCATTTCTAAGTTTATAAAATCTGGAAAGTACATTTTCTTTGGAAACCAGTGAATTTCGATGTGAAGGACCAGAGTTTCATGAACAGCTCCTGCTTCCTGACACATGATTTTGAGAATTCTAGTTTTTAGAGCTCTACTTTTAATGTAATTAACCATTTCAACAACCGAGCTTAATTCGTTCCTTAGATTTGAAGGAATGATTTTTGTCACCAAAGCTTCCCGATGTAAAAAACAATGTGTGGATCCAATGTGTGGAAAATCTTGCTTCAACCTTGAAGTAAAACCTTTCATTCTACCAGTCATTTCTTGGACTCCATCAGTGTACACTGAAATACAATTGTTCCAGTTCATGTCCATTTTCTTCCAATGTCGCTGTCATAGAATTATACATGTCTGATCCTGTTGATGTCAGAGGCGCTGTTTTGTCTTTCTCAACCTCACAATTTGAGAACTTTCCTCGACAGGGTATGCATACCTAATCACATTCCCCCCTCCCCCAAATATTTTTCACAAACAGTAGTTTGCTAACCTTAGCTGCTGATGATTTGAAATTTCACACATCATGCTGTTATTACCTGAATGCTTACTTCATGATTGTAGTCAATACGGGAAGAGAGAAAATAGTGAGATTTGTAATCAGAGTACCGGCAGGGAAAGTTACATAGATGTTTCAGATCTGATTTATTTGGGCAAGGAGATTGGTCCTAATCACTTAGCCTATTACAAATAAGCTACTTCACCGAACACATTTTCATTAAGTTTTGTGAAAATTACATTGCATAAATAATTAAAATATTTTATTTTATTTTCATTTTTCAATTGAAATTTCTCTCCCTCCCCCCAGAAATCAGTAGTTCACAAAAGAGGAATTAGGAATTTAAAGTAACTAATCGTAATATTAAGATTAAAACTTGATTTTTGGCAGATGTCTTTCTCTGTCCATTGAAAATAATAAAGAGGTAAGTGAAAACTTTACCATGGGAGTAATGCTGTGTAGTAGAAGAACCGGAGGAATCTGGATGCATATGGTGTTGCCTTTGCTGGACAATTTTGACAAGACAACAGTACACTGAACTCCATGTTTAAAAAAAATAATTAGTCAGACAGTGAATCCTTGAGATGATGGTGGTTGTAATGTGTGAAGTCTGAAATGCCCTGAGATTTATTTTAACATAATCTCTACATACTTATGTACAAACCAATTTTATTGATAGTATGAACCAGCAAAGTTAAATTCTAAGATTTTCTGAGAAAAGTAAGAGGAATTACATGTGACTGATAACATTCTTTATGATGTATTTTTAGTATAGAAATAGTATAACTATCAATATTCAGAATGCATTGTGTATAGAAAAGTAGTTTTGAGAGCTTTTTCAGAACTGCCCCTTATATTTGTGAAATGTCCCTTATTTTTAGGTGAGCCGAGTGTCACATACAGTAGAGTCCGACTAAATGGAACTGTAGTACATCGGATCAATGCAAAATATCGGATAATGCAGAGAAACTATGAAATATCATAATACAGTGCACACTGCTTATTGTGATCACTTCAGAATGCAGCTAACCCAATAACATTAACCGATTGATAACAGTAGCCGATATAACTAATTGAAGGTTATTTATTCATACATAAGATAATACACTACAAAAAACAGAATTAAAAGCTATGTATTCTTAAGATAATATGTAACTGAGAATCATTGAACCACTCATAATACAGACTGCAAACAACTATTTTTTCAATAAAACATCCATATCGGTTCCAAATTTCCACTGAGTCAAATCCAATAAAAATATGTCTTTAAAATTATTACAAAATCAGTGGATAAAAGTTAAAAATTAACACACAACATTTCAACTCTGCCCTGAGGAAGACTCAAGGGGAGAGTTGAAACGTTGTGTGTTAATTTTTAACTTTTATCCAGTGATTTTGTAATAATTTTAAACACATATTTTTATTGAACTATTTTTTCAATCAGTAACAAAGTTTTTAATTGAATCTGTTTTTATTTAGGAGTGCATGAAAATATCATAAGTCTCTTCATTTTACACTATACTAATTTCACTTTAAGTTCAAAGTAGATGTAAACAAAGCCACGTGACAAGGTAGCGCCTCATTGGCTAGTGGACGAACTGTAACTTTTGCTGCTTTGTATGCATACTCTTGCTCTTAATAAAATAGTTCGGTTCAAACCGTACCTTTTTGTAGCTATTTTCATGCAGAGAAATTTAAAAACACGTTTCTGAAGCAGATCTGTATATGAAACAAAATTAATTTGATCAGGTTTTCATGACGCATAATAACTAAGTGAACTAATTAAACCGTTACAACAGATGTAAATTGTAGGCGTTTACGACAGCTGTGTGAATGCTCAAGTACGCCATCTTGGAATGAACTTGCCACAGTCCCTTCCCAATAACTTGGTAAGACCTGCTGAATATGCGTTCATTTATTTATATATATCAGTTTTACAACACGTACGTGAGGACAAGAAAGTCGTGTGCTAGAAATTTCGTCAAAAGTTAAATACTAATATTAAGCCTAATTTTGTACAGATGTATCGATCTTTTCAAAATAAATATCACATTTTTCAACAATGGTGCATGTCATAAAAAATATTTTAAAAGTACTATTGAGAACACTGGAATACACACAAATCCTCATTCCGTGGCGGGTAAAACTCCACATGGTTTGTCACATGCTCGGCGGAGTGGTACTTTAGAGTTTGTTTACATCTACTTTGAACTTAAAGTGAAAATAGTATAGCCATCAATGCATGCCAACATGTTATCTTCGTAAATCAAAAGCTGTAACTTAAGGCTTAACTGAGGGGTGAAACATGTTTTATTGCTGAAAAGAGAAAGTTACGTAATGCCACCCCCTTGAACTGGTCATCCTGTGAGCTGGGAACAGTACTGCTACTTCCAATAAAACACAATACAGTTGAGTAAGAAACAAAATCCTTAAAAAGGAAATTTTGAATTATGTAAAGTACTTGGAAATAATGGCATAAAAAGGATAATGTAATAACATATACCAAATCTTTCATCACAATAAACAGCATTATTTCAATGTATGTGCATTAATCCATACGGAACTTCATAAAAGTGATAACATTACGTGACTGATAACATTATCCGCGATTACATTAAACAGCATTCACTGTGTGTCCATAGCTTTAGCCTCCACATAAATTAGCACCATCTCTGAGGCACTTAAACCTTCATTGTGTGTGCCGCTTATTTCCGGCACCTTATAACTTTGTATCTATTTATTTTCTTTATTAACTTTTCTATGCTAGTTTGTTTTTTCGCTTACCTGTTTAGTTTTGGTATGTCTATATTTTCTTAACCTGTGCTATTTACATACTCATTTCACTTTGTTTTGCTTGCGCTAGCTTCCTTCCGTTGTTTTGAGTGTTTTCATTATTTTGCCCTTCCGGCATATATCGATATTTTTTCTTGCCGGAAATGCCCTCTTTATGGTGTAGTTCGTACTACTTTTAGGGGGCGTTTTCCGGCAGGGTCGTAAGTTCCCGATCGGGAAACAGAGAGTTGCTCTTGGATCGTCGAGGGGAGAACTTGTGCTCCGTTCCCTGTATCTACCGCCGTGCTCCGTTACACCGAGGGGCCTTGATGTGGATTTCTGGTGGTGTACTTATTGATACAGTCCGTAACTTACATCATGTAACTTTTATCTACTCCTTACTACTTAATCAGCAGGTATGTTTTGTTAGTCTTTAATTTTGCTGGTGGGTTTTGTGTTCAGTTTATTTCGGTTTGTTTTATTTCACCCGCCAGCTACAGTTTTCCGTTTGATCATTATTTTTTTATTTTTGCTTTTCTTATTTCTATGGTTGGATCACGTCTCTTTCGAGCCTTCAGCTCTTGGTATAGAACACTTTATGCTACAGAATATCTTAATCTCGTGTACTTCTGCTTCACAGGGTACATTTATTTGTTATTGTGATTTAGCTCTGCTTACGAAAACTACAGTATGATTATTAATCTTATTTTGAATGTGCAATAAACCTGGCATTAATGAAATTTCCATTTAATGATTGTATTTGCATCCTTGTTTCCTACCACTACTTCATTGATATTTGCATATTGTTACGGCCTTGGGTGTTCAGCCCGTGGAGCACGTAACATGTGTATCATCTTGTTTGCTTTTTTCCTCTTCTCTAGTGCTGTTTACACAGTTTTACAGCTCGACATCACAGGATACTACAGCATGCGATTATAAAATCCACCAAAAGCACAGTAAAGAACAAATTTCATCTACCACGAACATTGACGGATAATACGGAATGTCAGGTTAACAAAGTTTGGATAATCGAGACTGTACTCTATTTTATTTATCAAAAGATAGCAACCCAAATGGTAGGAATGTGAAAAATTTTTGACAATTTAACAATTCAATTCAATTTAATTCAAGTTTATTCACAAATTCAAAACTATACAGCTTCTGGTTTCATCAAACAATACAAACAATAAATACATATTTAAGTACATGTTAAACACATGTTTAAATACAAAGTAGTAGGTTGCAAACAGATGTAGTGGGATTGTAATCATTGCCTTAAGGAGTAGTTTGTAGTTAATTTTTGGGTTTGTAGTTCTTGCAAAATTCTTCATACTCATTGATCTAATAAAAGGAGTTACATAATAAAAAATCTTTTAGGCCGCTCTCAAATCTGGATGGTGAGCTTAACTGTTTAATGTGAAGCGTTGGTAGCATATTGTAGAATTTGGAGCCTGAGAATGTGTTTTTCATTGCAAATTCACCTCTATAAGACTGAATGAAAAGTTCTGTGCCTCTTCTTGTAAAGTGGTTATGTATATCAGTATTTCTGGATATGTTAAAATTTGTATTAGTCTTTACAAGTAAGATTACATTATAAAGGTAGATGCAACTGAGTGTAAGGATTTTCAGCTTTGGAATAGATTGCCTGCAGGTTTCTCTAAACTTTAGTTTGTCAGTTATTCTGATTGCCCTTTTTTGAAGTGTGAAAATATGTTCGTGATGGTGATTTGCTACAACCCCCCATTGCAGAGCATTGTAATCAAGTTGAGAGTGAAATAGAGAGAAGTAAACTGTCAGCAGTGCTTCTTTTGGGATTACATGAGACAGTTATACCATCAGGTATAATGTTCTACTTAGTTTGCTGTAAAGTGTTTCAATTTGATGTTTAAAGTTTAGTTTACTGTCAATGTTAATGCCCAGGAAATTGATTGTATTTGTCTGTAAGATTTGTTGATTTTTGTACTTGATGTTGCTGATGTCCATATGGGTGTTAGGGAGAAGTTGACGTATTTTGTTTTGTTGACATTCGGTATTAGATTGTGTGTGTTTAAATATTTTTCCAGTACTTCACTTAGGCTACAACACTTTTGTTCCACGCCCATGTAAGTTTTGTCAGAAATTAGCATTGTTGTATCATCGGCGTATATTGTAGTGTGTATTTCCAAAACTGCTTAGGGCATCAGGCAAGTCATTTATGTAGATTAGGAACAGGAAAGGACCCAGGACAGATCCCTGTGGGACCCCGTACCTAACATCTTGGAAAGGTGATCTATACTTAGTCTTTGAACCAGAGTTACTTATATGTTTAATTTCAGTGCACTGTTGTCTGTCTGTGAGATAGCTATGGATCCAACTTCCTGGTATTCCTCTTATGCCATAGTAATGTAATTTACGGAGTAAAACGTTGTGATCCACGCAGTGGAAAGCTTTGCTCAAGTCTACAAAAGGGCCAATAATTTTCTCTTTATTATTAATACTGTCAATGATTTGATTAATAGTCGTATTTATAGCATCCCTGGTCGATTTGTTTTGATATGTACATACTAGCTGTTGTGCTATTTAATATGTATAGTGTGTCATTGTATGTATATATGTATGGCTGGTATTAATTGCAACACTGCCACCAGGTTGTCGACCCACTTGCAGTGTAACAAAATAAATATAATAATATATTTCATGGAACAAAAGTCACATAGAAAGCATCAACTATTTAGTGCTGTAGAAGTAGCCTATATGGGTGATTCTTTAAATACGGGAAAATTTGGAGTGTGTAAAATCCAAATTTTTTATTTTGTTTAAAAAATCTCAAAAAAAATTACTAAAATACTTCAGGGGTTACTTGATTATAATATGACACCAGCAGAGCTTAAATGTTTATATTTTTATTTTTTAATTTTTTTAAAGCCATGTGAATGACATCCGTATATATGTGGGTGGCAGAAGGCCACATTAATGACTAACTTTGGCAACAATGTGCTTTTCTTTATGTGGTTTCATATTTTTCTCTGCCGTGGGTGAGTCGGTAGCACGCCTGCCTTCCACTCCGGTGGCCCGGGTTCGATTCCCGGCCGGGTGGGGGATTTTTCAGTAGTGAAAGATCCCCTCCCCGGGTTCAGGACTGGGTAGGTTAAGTCTTAGGTTAAGATAATGCACATTGTGCGCGATTCCTTAATTATTATATTTTTCTCAGTGTGCTTCAGTTGATTTTGCACCAAATTTGCAAATTTGTGTGCATACTCCGGAATTAATGTAATTTTAACTAGACTGCGTTTTTATGGTTTTGGGGGGGGGGGAATCAAGCAGAAATTCACTTGATCAGTTTTAAGATTTTAAGTACAGGTCACAGACACAATAGTACCCTACATTTATCATCTACATGACTTGAGAGTCATCCACATACCCCTTAATGAGGCATGTGGATGATGCAAAAATCAGGCATGTGGATGACAAAAAAGGAGTTTTAGTGGTCTCAGCAAGCCATTTCTAAACCTCTGTAGGCTCAACTTCAGTCAGGTACTTTGAATTGGTAGGTTTATCATAGTGCATAATCAAAATTAATTAATATTCACTTTCTGCCTACTTTCTAGAAGTTAATAACGGGGAATAAAAACGCTTTCCTTGAAAATGATGCAAAGTCCTTTGTTAATCCCAAACTGTTTGTAAGCAAGCAAAATTCAACCTTACAATTCAACCACAAGCTGCCCTGTTGGCTTTCTAACACTAGGATTGCCACCTTTTGGTAAGGCAAAGGAGGGACACTTATCGAATATATGCATATCGCCGATCTTCATACCTAAATTTGTACATGGAACAATTTATTAATAAATCGTTAATAATTCGTATTAATTATTTATTCGTTACAAAGCCAAAACTGAATAGGCCTAGGCTATGTAACAGTAACACTAACATTAGAAAAGAAAAGGCTAGCAAAATAATAATAAAAATATATAATGCGTCCCTCTTAGGCATAATTTGGGACACTGAAAATGTTCTTAAAAATGCGGGATGTCCCGCCAAATTCGGGACAGGTGGCAATGCTATCTAACACTGTTGCCAGTTATACAAATTTCTCATTTCTGCAGAAAAAATTCTATTCTTTTCAGCACTGCCTTCTAAACTGTATTAATCGAATTCTCGAGACGGCGGTGCTTTTCAGCCATGTGGATGACCAAAAACCCTTGGGACATTCTTTATGTTCATTAGGTGGGGTGACAATTTTATTTCATTTTATTTTTTAGGGGTTAATATTCTTCACACATTCATACTCATTGGCAGGAAAAAAGTTGAAAAGGAAATAACATTTTGTTTTGTGGAAAAATGCATTAGAATATACAAAACCGGAGTATGGGACAGGGCATGTGGATGACATTTCATTGAATTAAATTTGATTTTGGAATATCAGAATTTAAAGTTAGTGAAATTTCAAAGTGATAGTTGTAGTATGGAAGTAGTAGAAACAAACTTTAATTTTAATTTTTTTTTTAAGTTGAATTTGAAGGGAAATATCACTCCGGAACACAAATTTTCCCGTATTTGAAGAATCACCCATATACTCCTAAATGAGTTTCAAAAATTTCACTGAATTCATTTGGAGGCTATTAAAATGTATGAATATATTGTATTTTTAATATAAAAATAACAGTTTTGTAATAGGGCCTAGGTAAACGTTTTGAATTATTTCATCACATAATATGTTAATACCATTACTTCAGTAGATTATGACATGAGTCCTTGTTCTTGTTTTTTTTTTGTTTTTGTTTTTTTTAGTTGTAGTATTAGCATAATGAATAGAGGAGAAAGTGTGATGACTGAGGTAGTTCACTGGTTCCGCCGCTAGGTAGCAGTTACTCTGCTTGAGATTCGCGGGAGCAAGATTACTAAGGGCGGTATAGGAAAAATTGCAAACATTCTTAAACAAAATAATACATTAATCTATTTCAAAATGACTCACCTTATCTAAATTGAATTGTTAGATACTTTTGACAATTTTGCTTTACACGTCTTGCAAGATCTCATCTCCATAAATGAACATGGCCGTGTGTAACAGTAATTTCTCAGATTGCAAGAAACTTAACCGTAACATTTCGTTCCACATCTTTCCAAAAATCGAAGATGTTCACAAGCAATGAACAATTATATAATATAGGTATGAAACAGCTAAGGGATGATTTGATCTAATATTTTGTTGCCTAGAAAATAGGGTAGAGGGTATGTTAGTATAATTTGATGAGAATTTGTTAAAGAATGTACATTTGTATAGAAATAACAACGTATAATTAGGGTAGAAAACAGCTAAGGGATATTTTATAAATTAATATTAATATTACATTGTATAGAATATTACTGAGTATTAATTTGTATTAATATTGTATTAATAGTAATATTATTTATATTAATATTAATTTTCTCCTGGCTGTGTGGGGTAAGTTATGTTGGTGAAACACGGTCAAAAGTGTAGATCTGTGTACAAATTATGTGAACAGAGATAATATAAACTAAGGGATGGTTTGTGAATTGCAGGGCATGGAAAATTTCATAAGCAGCACTACAAAAATAGGGCGCCTCAACATCCGATAAAGACGCACATACACAAAAATTGTTTTGCAATGCATTCTACATATATCACACAATATTTCAAAGCATTTTCCCTGATTTTTTCATAAAAAAATTAAATCCTCTTGCCTTAGCCCGCTATTTGCTCAAACCCTCGACCATTCGCCGTTCGCTGTAACTGATGTACGTCTTATGTTGTTAAATTATATTATTAAAAAAAGGAACAAGATATTAAACTAATAAGACATTTGCTATGATAATTATACATAAAAATTACTAACATAAGTGAACAGAAAATATGATAAATAATCCAATAAATGCATAAATAAAAGTAGTGCAGATTTACTAAGTTAGAAAAAAACTTCATTCACTCCTTTTCCCCAGCGGGGAAATCTTGCAGTATGGGTACAAGTAGTCAGTTAATATAGTATTATTATTAAGTCCACGAATAAATTATGTAAAAAAATTTTACGTTATTGCTGGTATTTTATGGAAAAGATGCCTTTTAATACCTCAATACCATTCTAATAGCTTTAGCTTTAGAGTAATTACTATTACTCGTTAACCATTATAGATATATAGGTGGTACTCAATTTATAATAAGATCCAAATATTTCACTAAACCTTACATGCTTGATCTCTTTCTGGACACAAAAATAAAATAATAAATGTCGCATAGCCAAATTTGCTTCACCCTCAACATTTCACGATCATCCCACATCATTCAGACAGCTGTAGTGCCCGGAATAATTACCACTCAATTACTCGTAAACCATTCAAGATATAAAGGTGGTACTGAATTTAAAATAAAGTTGAAATATTTCACTAAAACTTTCTCGCTTGAAGTTTTTACAGGCACAAAAATAAAAAAAATTGTCGCATAGTCAAATTCCGTTTCACCCTCCATGAATTTTGTGTAATTGGTGATGTTTATATAATGAAATAAAAACATTTATGTCCGCATTTTTTAAGTCTATGTTTTAACCATCAGAAGGACTGTGTTGTGCAGATTAATTCTGCACAAATTTCACAGAAATAGGACCAAGGGTTAATTAAAGATTGCGAGTTTAATCATAAGATGCCAAACTATCATGATGCAGCATTGAGAAGTTGAAACGCAAACGAAGATGCTGCCAGTGTTTCGGTGGACCGCCGCTCTCCCTATACCCACCATTGTATTACCGGCCGAGTCATCACACTTTCTCATTCTATTCATTATGGTATTAGTTTAAACATTTTTAGTACCGGTATTACATTAAATAATTAATATTAGTGTTGTAAAACTGGTGTAATTAATATAAGAGAATATTGTAACTGGACCTGTTATATTCTCAGCATAATAAATAATAATAAATACTGTATTTTAATCACACAGATTCAGCCCAATAGAGAGTCATCATATAGAAGCAGTAAACCTGTTGGTTCACCAGATTCGTACACCAATGTTGAAGTATCTACATCACCAGAAGAGTGGAAATATGTAGAAAGACTACTTCCATCAAAATCCATACCCACTCCAACTGAGAAGTCAGAATATCCCTCAGGCTGGATACCTCCTACAGGTATTAATTTCTAATTGTAATGCAGATAGTGAATTAAACAAGAGGGTATTTAACTTTTTCACTGCTACTGACATATAAATGCATCACATAAAAACTATATAAAAGCAACGATATAAGACTAGTGTAGTAATGATTTATTTAAAATATGAGGATTTTTATCCACGTATTAAAATTATCATTCATTGAGACCAGCTTTTTCACTAAAATGTTCCTCATTGCTTTAAAAACTTAGAACCCACTGATATTTTCATCTGTTGATGTTTGTGTACATATAAATTCAGCTCTGAAAGGGTTAACAGACTTGAGACTTTCCCAGCGTTGGTTATGTATGATGGTTTCTCAGGATTCCAACCAGGTGAAGAGGTTTATGTTGTTTGAGCTTTTGGCTCCTTTCTGCTGTGGACTAGAACTTAGTCAGGCCTGGAATCCGGCATTAAGCCAGCTGCAACAAAAACGGGCCATATCGGGGTCATTGAATCAGAATGCCATTCCAACCAATAGGAGCTGGTGCTTCACCACTAGTCTTTCCTGTCTTCTGATTGGTTGCCCTCTACCAACTTAGTTAAAGTATAAAGGAGCTCCATCTACACCCCCCCCCCCAAGATGGTCAAGAACTTTAGACCCGACAACTAAAGGAGCTCTTAACTGGCTAACCAAAACTGTAAAAAGAAAGATTCAACAACGCATTGATGATAACTGGGAAGCAACAATTGATGAGTGTCAACAAAATGTGGAAAATGTCCAGGATTTTATCTAAAACAAAAGACGTGCCCCCACCTACTGTCATACATGGCAGAACCGGTTGAACGAGCCAACGCTATAGTGGATGTGTTGGAACACCCATTTCAACCCCATTCCATAACCAGTATAGACAGAGAAGAAGACGTGGAGGCTCGTGTCAGTGAATGACTAACAGCAGTGGCATTAGACAATCATAGTTTTGAACTTGTTACGCCGGATGAAATTCGAAAACACACGGAAAAAATTAACTGTAAAGAAGCCTAAGGACTGACAGAATTCCCCCAGGCTGTCTAAAATATTTACATAGAAAAACACTTTTTCAACTCACACACATACACAACGCATGTCTGAAATTTAGGTACTTCCCCACTGAATGGAAAATGGCAAAAAACATCATGCTAGCTAAACCAGGCACAGACTTAAAATTTCCCCAAAACTTGTGACCAATCAGTCTCCTGTCACCAGTGGGCAAGATATTTGAAAAGCTCTTACTGACAAGACATATACTGACAAGACATATACAGAAATGGTATTATCCCACCTGCACAGTTCGGATTTCGTGCTAACCACAGTACAAACTGCAATTAATGTGACTGATAGACGCAATCGCCACAGAATTCAATAACTAAGCTACTACCGCTGCTGTTTTTCTTGACATTGAGAAAGCGTTTGACAAAACATTGCATCCTGGACTACTTTGCAAACTGGCTGATAGTAATATACCGGGAAACTTACTAGAAATTCTTTCCTCTTACTTAAATAACAGAACATTCAAAGTAAGCTATAACAATGGTGTCTCTACAATAAGAGGTATCGAAGCGGGAGTTCCTCAAGGCTCAGTCTTAGCCCCTATACTTTATAACATATACACTCATAATATACCCATAATACATCCCATGGTGTTCAAATAGCCCTGTATGCCAACGACACGGCTATCTACACTTCAGGTAAAAGTCTATGCTATGTCACAGCCAAGTTGCAGAGAAGTCTTGCCCGGTTGTCGAACTGGTCTAGGCAGTGGAACATCAAAATTAATGAAAGAAAAACACAAGCCATTGTCTTTACCAAGGGGCAACCCCATGAGATTCCTCCCATACAATTACTTGGCAGGATTTTACAATATAAATCTCACGTAAAATACCTGGGTCTAATACTTGATAAATCCTTGACATTTAAACAACACGTCTCCAAGCTTTTAGAAGACTCGTACCATTATCCAAAACACTACGACTAACTAAAGAGATAAAGAAGCTGCTATACATAGCTTTAATATGGTCAAAATTAACATATGTCTGTCCTGCCTGGTCACTAACAGCAAAATCATACGTACAAAAACTACAAGTCATGCAGAACAAAGTAATAAGACTATCACTTAACAGACTAAGAAGAACACCAGTAAACTTGTTACACGAATTTACAATTGAGACACACCACGAATACATAACAAGAATTACACACAAAGAAGGACATAAACTTCACTCCCACCCAGACACATTAGTAAAGAACATTGGAACCAGCCAGGCCAGGTATAATAAACATAAGAGACTAAATATAGTTGTTGACATTCAGCAATAAAAGACTGTCTAATAAAATAATGAAATAAAATGACATAACCTTTAAACCATACAAAAATTACTTACACAACCAACACGTCGAAAGGATGTATGCAAATATGTTAGAAAATTGAAACCTCAAACCAAATACAAGGTCAAGAGCCCAAAACTGGAAGATGGCTGCAGGACTAGAAGCAGCCAAATACTCGAACAACATGAATTCCTTCACCTGATTGGAATCCCAATAAATTATAATCATTCAGGAGGGTATTTACCACAATTTGGACAATCTTTCAAAAGGTGAAAAAACATTTTGTCAACTTTGTGTTGGTACTCAGTGTGCAATAACTATGTAGAATCAACATTCTGAACTGCCATGAAATACATAGATTTCTTATAATTTAGTAACTTGCAATCTTAGATTCAAAGGTACAGTAGAATGTTTTCTTAAGGAAGATCTGAACAGCACTAAAAACAGTAGAGTTCTGAACTCTGATTTAGATATGTAAGCATCATTTTGATAAAGACTAAGAATTCAAGTCAGTTTTGTTAAAATAATTACCATCCTGTTAACTGTAATTCACAAATGTCGAAATAGTGACTGAAACATCCAACAAAAGAACACAGACACATATAACAAGCTTGGTATAGGATATTTTTACACCAATTGCCAAAAATTAATCACTCAGAACACTGAATAGGTTAATGCATTTAAATAGGCACATCTTCATAAAATATTTTCTTAATGCTCCTTTTCTTTTTCAGAAGCTGCCTTCAATTTTCCATACTATATTGAACGTAACAGGAATCATATGTATCCTCTGCATCTGAAAATAGGACATCGTGGACTTAAAAGGACCACTCTATTGAAAAAAATTAATGGCGATATTTGGGTATGCTAATCTTGGAATATAGATGTAATTTCTACAGCTTCGTCTTTTTTAAAGAAAATTAATTGAAGTTCTATTATCAAATAAATCTTTATTTAAATATGTGGAATTTTGAAAGAAATGAAATGAAATGTAAATTAAATTGAATTAATAAAATATATTACTAAAAATTATTTAAAATTATGAAATTAGCTTTGAAAGTTTAATCATAGAGATTACAAGTTTATCGGTAGATTTGTGATTATGCAGCAGGAGCGAATTTATCTGATGAAACTTGTAATCTTGAGTTGGATTTATTAAACTATTTCATTAATAAAATGTAATAGATTATATAAATAATATTATATTTTAATATAAATATTATTTTCTGGTTTGTTTAAAATAAAATTGTTAATAGTGTCAGCTGTCAGATCAGGGCATACTAAATTAATGAAAGTCTGCATTATGGTATAGGCCAGGGGTTGGCAACCTTTTGAGTCGGAAGAGTAAAAAATTACAATTTACAAAATTTCAAAGTTTTTAAAGAGCCACAAAATTTTTTTTCTTGCCAACAATAAATAGTACTTGCATAAATAAAGTTTTTTGATAAAAAAACTAATCTATTTATTCATAAGAAAAAATATCTATTTATTCATAAGAAAAATATCTATTTATTCATACATAAGTAGTGTTTTTCACAACAAATTAGATAATATATATATGGCATTATTAAATAATTACTTATTATTTAAGTAAAAAATTAAAACAATAAAACTTTTACTTACAACACTAACTTGTACTTCAATAACATACATTTGAGCAAACAAATTCAATGGGAGCGTTGGCTTTGCATGGTTTTAGAAAGTTTGGATAAATTTGGCTCATAACTTGTTTTAGGTTTTAAACACGACTCTAAATTTTCATTTGTTAGTTGGCTTCTTACTTTACTTTTAATTATCTTCATGCAAGAGAACGCTTGCTCGCACGAATATGTCGATCCGAAGATAGTCAGCACTCCAAATGCCAACTTCTTCACCTCACTGTAGCAATCTGGAAGACTATTCCATGCGTCGAATATAAGTGCCTCAACTGGCGGCATTTCTTTTAAAGCTGTCCACTTTTGTTGCATTACGTACATACATTTCTGGACCTCCAACTCTTCCAACTTGCTTTTCAACTCTGTAAATTTTCCACTCCACAAAGCTTTACTTTTTAAATCGATCAATTGCATTTCTAGAGATCCAGTATCAATTCCAAATGGCTCAATGTGGATTTCGTTACTATTTGTGTTGAGAGGATTTACTATGAATGCTAGAGTGGTTTTGTTGGTTTGGAATTGCTCAAGTCTGTCAGCAAATTCATCTTTAATTTTTTTTATAACTGTACTGAAGTAATTCGTGTCAACAGTTGCACTGGTTTTATCGCGATATTGCTTTAGAAATTGAAAATGAAGTAATTTACCCCTCTGAATATCTTCTGCAAAAATAATTAATTTTTCTCCAAAACAAACCAATTCTTCTACCAAAACATAGGCTGGGTTTCCCTTTCCTTGCAGTTTTAGATTCAGCTCATTTAATTTCGCTGTGATATCCACCATACAGTAAAATTTTTGCAACCGTTTGTCATTCTCTAATTCAGGGTGATTAATGCCTTTTTAATTTAGGAATGTATTTATTTAATTCATGCACAAAGCAAAACGTTTCAACACCTTACCTTTGGCAAATATTAGATACTTAGTTTACGAGTAAAGGTGTTAAGCCCAGCTATGCCGAAATCAATGAAAATTGCCAAACATATAAACAATCTAAAACTGCAAATACCTACCTACTTTGATCCTCAGAGTTCGAAAATAGGTTTATTAAATAACAATTTATAGGTACTTACACTTATAATTATTATTTTAACGCTAATTTTTAAATAATAAAAGCTATAAAATAGATAAATAATAAAATAAGTAATTTATTAAATATATATTTTAATAAAAACACTTTCGCGGTAATATCCAACAGTAGTACTTTGTTTCTTTTTTGACAATTCTTATTGACTTCAAAAGAGTAGTTAGGTATCTTATTTGGAAAAAAATATGTATAATATGTATTTTAAAAATATAATACTTACTATGTTTCCTACCTTTACTTCGGTTTTTTTTAATTTAAATTGAAACTCCGCAAGGGGTTTCTGGAAACTTTGGATAAAATGATTACGAGTACAGTTAAGGAGATTTTACAACTACCAATTGATACACCAGATTCGATGTTGTATTCCTCTAGAAGAGTTAAAGGTTTAGGTGTTTTCAAAACTGAATGGGAAACAATTATACAGCAGTTCAACTAAAATTGTAAAATTGTAAAAAATTACAAAGAAGTTGTTAACCCTTTCACTGCTAACGACGGAACTTTGACAGCGCGGAGAATGGCACCTACGTGTGCTGTTGACGGAACTGTGACTGCCGCGAAGTGGGTGCTATGAACGAGACGATTCCACAAGGCATGGAATTTTTTAACACAGTTTTAACGAAAGGATAGTGTCCTGCCATCTATTGGGGTTAGATAGAACTTAATTTCATTGCTTTCCCTGCTATGTGGTGCAATTTGTATATGAAAATGTGAGGCCTTGCACAATGTTGCCGCGAAGTTAGTGCTACGAATAAAACAATTGCTCGTAGAATAGAATTCTTTAACAAGGTTTCAACGAAAGGATAGTGTCCTGCCATCTCTTGGGGTTAGATAGAAATTATTTTCATTGCTTTCCTTGCCCTGTGGTGCAATCTGTAGACGGAAAAGTGAGGCCTTGCACAATGTTGTGATGTCTGAAGAAGCCATTGAACTCACGAGTCATATGACAAGCGGGGATTCACGTCAAGGCCATGGTATGTTCAATTTCAACACAGTCATTGCTTTCACGAGCAAGGAAAAACATTTCTAACGTGATGACGAAGTTCTGGCGTATTTTAAAACTGCCTTCTTATTTTTCGGATTTAGCGCCGAGTGACAGTGAAAATATCTCAGCAAGGAGGGTATGTAGCTTGCCAATATCTCAGCAGTGAAAGGGTTAAAAACCGTGGCACAACTGAATAATAAGATTAAAACTTTAAAACACTTATGCACCACTTACGTCACGTAAGTGGTGCATAAGTGTTTTAAAGTTTTAATCTTATTATTAGCAGTTCAACTGTTGTAAATCCTTAGAGAAATCCCAAAATGAATACATTTCCATTACTAGGGATCTAAAGGCTGATATGTTACAATGCATTAATGAACTTGGAATAACCCAGAATGCGGAAGCCTTAACCTCAAAAAAAGCTGCTGATCTAAGAGGTATTTTAAGGGGTCAAGAATTTAAGAAATGGTGCTCGCTTCATACACATGGCAAAGGTGTAAAGTTATATGAAGATTGCCCTCCAGCCAACAAATGGTTGGTAAATCAAAAAGGGCTAACTAGTCCCGAGTGGCGAGATGCTATTAAGTTGCAAGCAAATGTTGCTCCAGTACGTGCCCTCCATGGACGAAGTCAGAACGGCAACCACTGTAGGCACTGCAGTGAGGTAGAAACTTTGGCACACGTTCTAGGCTTTTGTCATCATGGGGAGCTTCTAAGGAACACTCGCCATCATCAAATAAGGAGCAAGATAGCGGCTGCCTTGAAACTGCAGAATTATGACGTTTACGAGGAGGTGCACTGCATTGCCATGGATGGAGGAACACGAAGCGCAGACATCATTGCAATAGACAAAAACCGATCAACTGGTTTAATAATAGACCCTACAGTCCGCTTTGAGACTGAAGATCAACCTGCAGCAGTTGATAATGAAAAAAGGAAGATATACGAACCAACCATTGAGTACTTCAAAAACAAATATGATTTGAAAAATGTTGAAGTCATTGGACTAATGGTTGGTAGTAGGGGAACAATAACAAAGTTCTTTATTTCCTTCTGTAAACGTTTCTCATTGTCACAAAATCTGTACAATGAAGTGGCGTTATTATCACTTAAGGGATCCATCCAAATCTTAAGAAACCACCTGTACAATAACAACAATTAAGCTGGACAGATTTCCTTTTTTTTTCAAGTTTAATGGTTATTACTACTGATTATTTGAATTTTCCTGTCATTATGTTTATGATCTTACTGAAAGCTTGAAATTTTTGTGTATACTTTGTTGAAAGATATTCTTTGTCTGCAAGGCAATCTGCGTTGTGCAGAAAGACTACAAAATAAAATAAATATGTACATACATAACTTTGAGAAGATAATTCGCTTCTAACTCTTTTACTTGGAACAACAAACTATACGTCACAGCCAAAGCACTTGTGAAGACGCCAAATTGTCTTGTGTCGAAAGCGAATTAAAACCTACATAGAAACATCCGACGACGGCGTCATTCAAGAGCTTCCGATGGACTGACGACAGTGACGACGCGTGTCATGGGGGAGGGGTGCGGTGAAAAGCATGTACAAGCGGCTGAGAGATAGAATCGGTCCCTAATCCTCTTTAATCGATTCAGAATGATTTTGAAATGTTTTTTTTTATATAAAATAAATAATATTTGCATGTGGAACTAAAGAGCCGCAGCTTCACATCCAAAGAGCCGCATGTGGCTTGCGAGCCGCAGGTTCCGACCCCTGGTATAGGCTACTAAGCAATGCTACCAACGAAGTAGTGATAAAAGAGTTAACCTCAAAATTAAGATAAGCTAAAATCAGAACAAAATATAAACACTTTTTTTGAAGAACGTAATTTATTTGTAAATTGCCATGCTACTTGAATGTGCATTGGTTAAAAACACAATTTTTTTCTTTGTTGGATTTTCCCATATTGAAAGCCCAATCTGCTGCGTTTGAGACTCCCTAGTCAATTCAATTCAGTTGTACTTACGATCTTCACAGAACTTTTGTAACTGAATCCATATGGATTTTATATTTCCTTTAGTATTATGTGGTTTAGCTTCCTTTATGATAATAACAGTTTTTTTAATTTTATTAATATGAGTCGATTAACACACTTGGACTTCACTTACCAATCATTTGTATCAGTTTTGTCAACAGACGCATTACCAAACTTTCAGCTTGCTATTTTTGTTTTCAATTTAGTACCGACAATGGATGACTTAGTCTAGTAATCACTGCATTAGCAGTACTGTGATGGGTCAGTAACAAGCTGATATTTTATCAGATAAAATTGCATCCTTGCAAATCTCGCAGGGATTTTATAAGATAAACGACCATGATTGTTCATTATCTGAAGCATTGATAAACATTATTGGTAAATATTGACCACTCAAGCAGCATATGAATGGAAAGGTCTCTGTAAATTTGATACCACAGTCTAATAGCTTGGTAGAATGTTTTGTTAATCGTGTACCACTAATTCTTTCATAAATAATTTTACCTACTCTTTTTAACACCTGTGTACTTCTTCAATAATTCAAAGAAGAAAATGACTGGTTTAATAGTAGCGGTATTTATTCATTGTAATGTAGAACAGTAATAAGGAATATGTAGACCCAACTGGTAGAAAATTCAATGGGTGTTGCTGACATATTTTATTTTATTTTTAAGTATATATTTTCTGTTTCTATGTGTATCTGGGAGTACAAAACCATTTTTTTCACATTTTTATCCCTAACGCTTTGGCAACTAGTGGCCATTTTGCTTAGAAGGATTTGGCATTTTTGGCATTTTCAAAGGTTAGCGGTAAGTTAAATAACTATTTTATTTATGAAGATATCAACTTGAAATAAAAACCATCTTAATCTACAAGAAACATTCTACAATTCATGTTATGACCAAAAATTTGTTAGGTCTTACGGAAATAATCTAAAACCTTATTAGAAAATGCATTTCCGATTAGAAAAAATTAACAACTTTATAAAACTTTTTTTCATAGAAGGGATGAAAACACATGTTTCTTATTTTCCCCCCACAAAGATATAGTAGATCACTAGAAGCTATTAAAATTTGAGATCATTTATGTAAATCCTTTAGATTTTATGAGTCTTCAAATATCGAGATTTTGTAGAATTGTTGATTTTCAAATTAAAATATCTCAAATGGGACTGAACAGGAAAATCTGAAATTTTCTCAAAATATTCTTCTAGTGCCTAGTAATCAACATATAAAATTTCATCACTGTGTTCTGACCAGAAGTATTGTATTTTTAATAAAGAAAATGCTAAAAAATAACACTGTCAAATGAGCAAATAACGGTGTTAAAATACAATAAAAATTGTCAAAAATAATATAATTTTTTGTTGTTGCTTGTAAAATTAAACATGTCATAAAACTAACATATTAAAGAATATTATAGAAGAAAAATTCATACCAATGCTCTACCAATGCTCTACCAACTGAGCTAAGCCGGACTGCATATGACATGACTTGTCTGTCTGTGAGGTAGACCATTAGGGCAATCAGTCATAGGAGAGAGGTTCCATCTGGTGCTGTGAATTGAGCTCCAGCTTAGCTCAGTTGGTAGAGCATTGGCCAAAGGTCCTGGGTTCTAGTCTCAGTGTCGGAGGAATTTTTCTCCTATAATATTCTCATGTAATGTCCAACAGAGACTATAATCTGTGGTTCATGAATGCTTATACATATCTTAACATATTAAATGTTCCACGGTAGTAGTCATAGTGATCAATACTCCAACAGAAGGAGACCATATTGCCACATTTGCTGAGCAATACAGACTCCTCTGTACCTCCTTTGTTCAGTAATCAGTAGCTGTGCTTGACTGAAAATAGCAGAAAAGTTGCCCCTTCACTTAAAAAAATCCCTTTAGGCAGGCCTACAGGCGGAGGTAGATTTCGAAGTGCTTTTGGTTTAATTTATTGTCGCTGCATAGCACTCTTCTTCTTTAGCCTTGGCATGGCAAACCTGCAGTAATAAGAACTGAATTCGGTAAAGAGGAAGAGCCTACAATCATTTGTTTTGACAACAAGAATAGGATATAATATTCTGAGAGGCCGTGCGCAAGATTAGCAATGAATAAAATTAGCAAAGCCGCTAAACAAGACAAAATTATGATATTATAATAATTCTTTTAAGTGTTATTATTTTCAAACATTAAAATCTCGCGTCATATGAGAGCTATCAAGAAACTATTTATTGATTTGTAGAGTACTCATCAAGAGCTTTTCAACGATACCCCACAAGACGTGGTTTCAAAAGTTTCGAATATTCATCCCCCACCCTCACTCGAACCCCCGAATCGTTGGTGTCACTGTGAACTCCATAGGGAGTACTCTAATTTATTCAAACAAAGTTTCCTCTATACTTCATAGGGGCCGAGATATAAATGTTTTAAAATTTCAACTCCCTCCCCTGACCACCCCCTTGGGCCAATTTTGCCCATTAACGAACTTGTCCGAACTATTGGGCCTAGAAATAACATAATAAAATTTGGTTCAAATATCTTCAAAATTACGGCCGCTATCGTGTAAAGATATATATATATATATATATATATATATATATATATATATATATAAATATAACAAAAATTTTTTTTTGAACGGGCGGTGATTTCGTACTTAGGGGAGCATGAAACGTAAAGATATGAAAGAATTTTTCGAAAATCATGAAGTGGTATCCATTGCAATAGGTAGCTACCTAAAAATATCAATTTCACAAAACCACCAGTTCTGATCATAATGCAGGCAACAATGTCCTTTACTTCGAAAGGTCTTATTTCAAATTTGGGCAAAATGGAAATACTGTGTTCACCATAAATATCACTTTTTGTGTGAACGTAACACCTTATGATGCTAGAAGTTTGTTCCACAGCTGAGCCAAAGGTTTAAAAAATGTTTATACAAGTGTGTAGGAAATACCTTTAATTTCTTCAGAACAAAATTTGAACACTTCTTCTGCTGAAGGTATCCGGTCCAAATATGGTCTTTGCAAACTAGCCATCGAGACAGCCCTCTTTGTAACCCCTCTAATCCCATCGCAAGCATTCTTTCCATTAGAAGTGGCAAAAAAATGCTATTCAGCTTCAAAGTGATTGCAAATATTCAAAAAGTTATTTTTAGGTACATTTCGAAGAAAAATCTACCTATTGCAATGGATACCATGTTATGATTTTCGAAAAATTCTTTCATATCTTTATGTTTCATGCTCCCCTAAGTACGAAACCACCGCCCGTTCAAAAAAAAAAAATTGTGATATTTATATATATATACCTTTACACGCTAGCAGCCGTAATTTTGAAGATATTTGAACCAAATTTTATTATGTCATTTCTAGGCCCAATAGTTCGGACAAGTTCGTTAATGAGCAAATTTGGCCCAAGGGGGTGGTCGGGGAGGGGGTTGATATTTTAAAAAATGTATATCTCGGCCCCTATGAAGTATAGAGGGAAACTTTGTTTGAATAAATTAGTGTACTCCCTATGGAGTTCACAGTGACACCAACGATTCGGGGGTTCGAGTGGGGGTGGGGGATGAAAATTCGAAACTTTTGAAACCACGTCTTGTGGGGTATCGTTGAAAAGCTCTTGATGGGTACTCTACAAATCAATAAATAGTTTCTTGATTGCTCTCATATGACGCGAGATTTTAATGTTTGAAAATAATAACACTTAAAAGAATTATTATAATATCATAATTTTGTCTTGTTTAGCGGCTTTGCTAATTTTATTCATTGCTGATCTTGCGCACGGCCTCCCAGAATATTATATCCTATTCTTGTTGTTAAAACAAATGATTGTAGGCTCTTCCTCTTTACTGCAGGTTTGCCATGCCAAGGCTAAAAAAGAAGAGTGCTGCGCAGCGATAATAAATTAAACCAAAAGCACTTCGAAATTTACCTCAGCCTGTAGGCCTGCCTAAAGGGATTTTTGTTTTTGTACTGGCTACCATCTCCATCACTAAAATAAACAATTTTTTTAACTGAAGGGGCAACTTTTTTGATATCTTCAGTGAAGCACAGCTACTGATTACTGAACAAAGGAGCTACAGAGGAGTCTGCAGAGACTTGCCTTTTTCAAGTCAGCATATTCTGGCTTGCTCAGCAAATGTGGCAATATGGTCTCCTTCTGCTGGAGTATTGATCACTATGACTACTATCATGGAACATTTAATATGTTAGTTTTATGATATATTTAATTTTACTAACAACAACAAATAATGATATTATTTTTGACAATTTTTATTGTATTTTAACACCGTTATTCGCTCATTTGACAGTGTTATTTTTTAGCATTTTCTTTATTAAAAATAAAATACTTCTGGTCAGAACACAGTGATGAAATGTTATATGTTGATTACTAGGCACTAGAGGAATATTTAGAGAAAATTTCAGATTTTTCTGTTTGGTCCCATTTGAGATATTTTAATTTGAAAATCAACAATTTTGCAGAATCTCGATATTTGAAGACTCATAAAACCTAAAGGATTTATATAAATGATCTCAAATTTTACTAGCATCTAGTGATCTACTATATCTACATGTGTTTTCATCCCTTCTATGAAAAAAAGTTTTATAAAGTTGTTAATTTTTTCTAATCGGAACTGCATTTTCTAATAAAGTTTTAGATTATTTCCTTAAGCCCTATCAAATTTTTGGTCATAACATGAACTGTAGACTGTTTCTTGTAGATTAAGATGGTTTTTATTTCAAGTTGATATCTTCATAAATAAAATAGTTATTTAACTTACCGCTAACCTTTGAAAATGCCAAAAATGACAGATCCTTCTAAGCAAAATGGCCACTAGTTGCCGAAGCGTTAGTGATAAAAATGTGAAAAAATGGTTTTGTACTCCCAGATACACATAGAATCAGAAAATATATACTTAAAAATAAAATAAAATAGGTCAGCAACAAATTATTTTATTATTGGATGATTTCATATGGATTGACCCAGATACAAAGAACACATTAGTGATTTCAGATACAACAGAGAAGACCAATCTAATTATGTCAAACACCACACAGAAACAAAAGGAAATAAAATGAATGTCTGGGAAAGGCTCGAAATTTATAAAAGAAAACCACACACTCAGCGAAGTAATTGATTCTTACAATCAATTTTCGAACTCTGTAAATGGGACCAGTAAATGTTACTCTCAGTTCTATCACATTTGCTGGCATAGAAACAGGGCAAGCAGCATGATCACTACAGGGAGGCCTACTCTAAGCACTAGGTAACAGAACCACAACTTTTACACTTCTGGTAATCTCAGCTTTAGTTATTTTATCTTTTTTAGACCTGAAGATAGACTATTGAGTCCGAAACATGTCGTCAACTCAAGAAAAGATTTTATAATGACATTTGTGAACTGATTGTGATTTTAACCTATCTTAATTAATGGAGCTAATGGTGGTGATTAAAAATTTTCAGACCTGTGTATTTGAAACCTTTAAAACAGAAATGTAGTGGAACCTCATTAATTCGGACCCTGATAAGTTGAACTTTTTAAAATCCAGATAATTTAAACCATATAATCCAGTAAAAACATATCTGCATATTACATCTGTGAAAATGCAGTTAGCATCACATGCTTATTTCCTTGTTTTGTGTTACAGGCTCTGCAAGATGAATTGAAAAGCTATTTGGAACAACGAAGTGGAAAACACATCCATATGCAAGTTCATGAAGTGTGTGGTCACATTCGAGTGAGAGGTGACTATGTTAGTATCGTGGAAGAATGGTTACAAAGTAAAGGATTTTGAAAAGTCTTGAAATCAGTCATTGTATATACTAAAAGTAAATAAATTGTTCATAAAGTAAATATTTTAAAAATTGTTACATATCTTATATATCCACCATGACATTCCATCCTTGGTTAGATTTCTGAATTTTGAAGAAAAATTTGTTAATTGATTCTCAAAGAAGCAGGTAACTATCACATTAAGCAATGTTTTAATTGAATAAAATATATAAACCTGTAAGAAATGTGCCAAATATGCATTTACCCTTATTTCTCAAATAACTAAGTATAGTCTAGAAGCTGATAACTTTGCAGCCATTGCAAGCAGCATTGTATTCTTTCTTTGCAGTGTATATTAGGCTAAATCTGATGTAGTTATGAACAGTTGGCCATTTTCTGATACATGTACAGTGTATCCATAGATTGATCGGTCTGCCAGGCGGGCAGCCTAGGACTGGACAACAGTTCCAGTGTCTGCTGCCTGCCTCTTACAGCTGTTCACAGCAGTTGAGTTTTATCTGTTGCTTGTGAAGGACAGTTGTGCACATTAGTAGTAAATTGTGATGTTTAAGATAAGTTATTCATTAGTGGTTGAGTACATCTTAGATTAGAACAACATATTTTTCTGTTTGATACATATGTGAAATACTCTTCTGCAAGATAGTATCTGACAACATTCCATCATAATTTTTCAGATGTAACAGTTCCTAGCAGGTCAACTGTTCATTATCTTGTGAATATTGTCAGGATCTTTTTTGAACAGAAAACTAGTTCAACAAGGCCTTTATTGACAAAGAGAAGCTGAATGAAATAAGAGCCAGGTTAGAACACACACCCCAAAAATCACTGAAACGTTTAGCACAAGAGACTGGCATTTCCAAGTCAATGAAACTTCAACATTCATTCATTCGCTATCTCTTAGCGAGTTTAGCTAACCATCGTAAAAATCTACTACACATCCGGATTTTTGCAGAACACTTTTAAGTAAAAATACTAATTTCAGTACTTACAGATTTTTATGTTCGTTGAACAGGAACTTGCCTTAAAACAAAGATCCATGAGTGATTCCATCTTCATTCGAAAAATCACACAAAAACAAAAATTAATCACGTTGCCCCACACTCTCCTTGTCTTTTCAGTCCTTCTGTCTGACTTCTCAATCTTGCCCTTAGCAAGTCGTAAAATCTCCGATTGCAAACATAATTCTGCCTGCTAATTATAAATTTCTCCAATCAAACATCACAGCTAAATTAAAAACGCGAATTAAATTTTACCTTTGTCAGCAGCGGGTGACATACGGGTTGCCTACATTGCTAGCCTTCAGGGGCTAAGAAAATGCAGACCTTGCATTTCCCACATGCACTGCAGTGAATTGCACTGACTAGTTGATACTGCTAGCTTACAATTTCTCAGGAGATAAGGTTTCTCTCATCCTGACTCTGGTTATGTGTTAAATTCCAACTCGTTCATGGCTTAAATGAGTACAATGCTAAATTAAATACTTTTATATATTTTAATTTCTTAAAGCCTCATTTCCCGGGACCCAACACATTTAACAAAAACAGGGGCACAGTACAGTATTAGTGGTACTACAGCCCCTCTATAAATAATTTGTAATGCATCTGAGTTCATCCCCCAAGTTGGTCTCGATGCCAATGCCAAACCAGCGAGGAATTTATTGCATTTGGCAGGTATACGATCAAAATGTAGTCTAAATGTTATGTGAGTATCCAAGATGACACCTAAATATGAAAAGTGGCTGACTAATTTGACATCCTCTTTGTTCCTTTGGATCTAGGAGATTGCGTTTTCTTGTAATTATCATTGCAGTTGTTTTGCTAGGGTTGAATTCTAGTTTATTTCTCCTGCCCCACTGGTATAACTTATCTAATGCTGAATTAACATTACTATTGAGAATAGGTACTGTTTTGGCATAACACATCAGTAACGCGTCATCTGCCTAGGCTATTATTTTACATCCTTCCGGGAGTGGTAGTTCCAGCATATCATTATATAAAATATAACCTTATGCCCAACACAGAAATAACCAAAGCTAGTAAACTACAGAGGTTACATATTCCGGCGAGTTTGCAGCTAGCAGGTGGGATGTGTGACATCACAAGTTTCCAACTTGGGCTCTTCCCGGCTTATACTTAGTTTAGAAAATGCTCAAACTTTATGATTAAACTCACAACCTTTAATTAACCCTTGGTTGGATTCCTGTGAAATTTGTGCAGAAATAATCTATACACAACATCCCTACTGATGGTTAAAACAGAACCTTAAAAAGCTGACACAAATGTTTTTATTTCATTTTATATATATATATCACCCATTACACAAAATTCATGGCGAGAGAAGTGAATTTGACTATGTGACAATTTTTTTTATTTTTGTGTCCTGAATGTTCTTCAAGTGAGTCTTTTAAGATAGAATTTAGTAATAAATATTGATTTCAATAGTACAGTATACTTAATTAGAAAGTGCTTTAGCAAATAACTGAACCATTATGCTGGACCAGAGATGTGCTGTGGCCTTGTGTAACAGTAATTTCTCAGATTGCAAGAAGCTTGACTGTAACATTTCATTCCACATCTTTCCAAAAATCAAAGATGTTTGATGTTTGATGTTCACGGAGCAGGATTACAAAAGGGAAAACAAATCTAAACGGCTGAATTTACCAGGAAGGAAAAAAAACTAAGAGAAAAAGGTAAATAATATATTAGACATTATTATTATTACTGTTGTACCGTAATTATTATTATTATTATTATTATTATTATTATTGTAATTGTTATTAATCATATTTACATAGGCTTTTAGGCCTACAAAAGTAAAACTTCGTTTGTCTTTATATGTGCACCTATATCAGGATGACTAAATAAGAAGGAACCTCTGCAGAATATCATTATTGAACACTGATTCTTTAATTGCACTGTCTTTAAAATCTGTTAACCGAGCGAGATGGTAACGTCTTAGACTCGCATTTGGAAGGTCCCAGGTTCAAATCCCATGGCCGGCCAATTTGACATGGGTTTTCTCATGGTTTCCCCAATCGTATATTGAGATAAAACAGCTAAAGGGTGATTTGGTCTAATATTTTGTTGCCTAGAAAATATTCTTCATTCTAGAGGATACGTTAGTATAATTTGATGAAAATTTGTTAAAGAATGTACATTTGTGTAGAAATTACACAACTAAGGAATATTCTTATACAGTAATATTAACATATGTAGTATTAATATTAATATTACATTGTGTAGAATATTGTAGAGTATTAATTTGTATTGATAGTAATATTAATATATTAATAATAATAATAATAATAATAATAATAATAATAATTTAATTTTAATTTTTTGGCCTTCATAGGACCACTTTAGTCAGGTTTCTGGTTGAGGTTTTTCTTCTTTTTGTCAGCCCAGTACTTCATCCTTTCTGACCGCAATTTTCTTTCTGCTTCTGGAACTACTCTTCCTATTCTCTGTTTGTTGATTTTCATCTGTAGTGTAGTGTGTTTGTCTTTCAATATCTTGAGTGTGTCTGTCTTGTATATTAAATCCTCTACTGTAATATGTAGCTCTGCCATATCTTCCTTAAGTTCTGTAATCCATCTTATATTTTTCTTACTCTTACTCTTCCATAATTTTTCTATTATTTTTCTGCTAATTCTATTTTCTGGTGTCCGTAAAATATGTCCCAAAAATGATATTCGTTTTTTTTTTCATTGTACTTGTCACTGGTTCTATTTCTTTATATACTGTTTCATTAGAAGCTAGTTTCCAGACTCCATTTACTTGGTAATTTTTGTTTAAACAGGTTCTTACTATTCTCCTTTCTACCTTGAGTACTCTATCTATTGCAACTGATAATTGCAATAATAATAATAATAATAATAATAATTTCTTCTGGTTATATGGGGTAAGTTATGTAGGTTATGATTGGTGAAACATGGCCAAAAGCGTAGATCTTTATACAAATTGTGTGACAGAGATAATATAAAAATCTAAGGGGTGGTTTGTGAATTGCAGGGTAGGGAAACTTTTTCATAAGCAGCACTATAAAAAGAGGCGTCTCACAAATTGCTTTGCAATGCATTCTACATATATCACACAATATTTGAAAGAATTTTTTCATTAAAAAGTACCATTATCTTGCCTTCACTATAACTTGATAGTATGCTCTTCAAGCCTCGGCAATTCGCTGCCCACTGTAACTGGTGTGCATTTTTATGTTGTTAAATTATATCAAAATATGAAAAGGGCATAACAAGATATTAAACTGATAAGGCATTTGCTAATTAGACAAAATTACTAGCATAAAGGAACAAAAAATAAAATAAATATTCCAACAAATGTCTAAATAAAAGTAGTGCAGATTTACGAGGTTGGGAAAAAGTTTGATTCATTCCTTTACCCAGCGGGTCAATCTCTCAGTATTGACACAAGTAGCCAATTAATATAGTTTTATTATTGAGTCACCATTAAAATATTTAAGGATATTTACATTATTGCTGGTATTTTATGGGAAAGAGGCTTTCTAATAATAATAATAATAATAATATAATAATAATATTTATTTGCAGCCAATAGTCCTTTTGCAAGTTTCTGGCATTGTCATGTTTCAGTATGCAATACTGAATTAAACTTAAATTTAGTACAAATTTGATCTAATTAACATTTACATTAACTTAACTTAAATAGCCTACATACAATAATTCATATATGATAACTGATATAACAGCAGTGTTGAGTCTAAAACTAATCTAACTACATGTTTACAATTCATCTAGACCATACAGACATTTTGTTGTAAGGAATTCTTTTAGTTTTAGTTTGAATTGATGTTTTGAGACCTCTGCAAGCGATTTAATTTCTGATGGTAATTTATTATATAGCTTGATTCCTTGATATTGTACACCTTTCGTAGCTACATTTTTCTTAATATTACTCCTGTAAAAATTCATATTGTTTCTCGTGTTATGTTCATGGATATGGTGATTTTTTTCTGGAGCATAATTTACTATTAGTAACATAATTGCTTTATAGGCATATAAAGAGTAAATGGTGAGAATTCTTTTATTAATGAATGATTCTCTACAAGACTCCCTAGCATTTAGATTGTAAATGATCCTAATACATTTCTTTTGATAGATTAGAAGCCTATCCATATGTGTTTTTGCAGCAGCCCCCCAAATTTCAATCCCATAGGTTAGATGAGGATATATACAGCCATAATATATAAGTTTGAGAATATCAAGGTTTTTGTAGTTACTAAAATATCTTAGCAAGTAAACTGTTTTGCTAATTTTGTTGCAGATGTAATCAATATGTTGTGCCCATGTTAGTCTATTATCTACAAAGACGCCCAAGAATTTATAAGTATTTACTACCTCAATATTCTTGTTTTGTACAACCAACCCTAGATTAGTACTATTGTACTGCATTATTTTAGTTTTCTCCATATTACAACGCAAGTTTATATCCTGAAAGTAATTGGTTAATTGAGTGGTAATTTTGTTCTGTGTTGCTTTTAGGCCTTCGAAGGATTTATCCCAGCATACGACTGTAGTGTCATCTGCATACGTTACAACAGAAGTGTTTTGTAGACATTTAATATCATTAATATACATAATAAAGAGCAATGGGCCTAACACTGATCCTTGTGGCACCCCGTATTTTACTAGTTCTAATTTTGATTTTGCCCCTTGAATTAGTTTTCCTTTCTTAAAAGAAATTTCAGTGTATTGCCTTCTCCCAGTGAGGTAACTATGGATTAATTCTAAAGGTAACCCCCTTATGCCATAGTTTCTAAGCTTACTAATCAGAATGTTGTGGTCTACACAGTCAAATGCTTTAGACAGAACAAAAAATAAGGCGCTAACTTTCTCATTATTTTCTAAATTCTCGATTACTGCATGAATATACTGATTTATGGCAGTGATAGTGGATCGTCCCCTTCTGAAGCCATGTTGGAAACTTTGTAGCATGTTATATTTACTTAAATAGTTGTCTAATCGTATCAATAGTACTCTTTCAAATAATTTAGCAATTTCAGACGTTAGGGTTATGGGTCTGTAGTTGTCAATTTGTTTCGTATCCCCCTTTTTAAATATTGGTCTTACTACCCCTATTTTTAGTATGTCAGGGAATAGGCCTTGTTCAAAGGATAAGTTAATTAGATATGTTAGTGGTCTGACTATACCATCTTTACAGCGTTTTAGTAACCAGGGGCTAATTTCATCCCAGCCACTCCCTTTTTTATTTGGCAAATTATTAATTATTTTAAGTATTTCATTCTCTGTGGTTGGATAGAGATAGAAAGAAGAGCTTACTGAGGAGTTAGGATTTACATAATTTGTCGCATTCGGTGACTGCGTAGCTACATTTAAGAAGAAATCATTAAATTTTTGACTTATGACAACCGGATCATCTACAATTACCCCATTTGATTTTAGTTTAATATTTTGATGTGTATTATTGTTTTTTCTTGTTCCATTTATCAAATTCCATGCTGTTTTATTAATATTATTGGATTTTGCCAGCTTCTCTCTGTAAGCATTGGCATTAGCATTTTGTAAACTATTTAAATAATCCCTTCTTACAGATCTATATTTATTATTATAATATTCCCATGATGTGCTTTTATATAAAGCATACATGTCTCTCATTTTCTCTTTTAGTTCTTTTGTTTCTACTGGCATTTTAGTTTTTTTTACGTTATTATTTATCACTATACTTTTTTGTGGACATGTGGCATTAAGATTAGTTTTGAAGATTTTAAAAAATTCACTCCACTTCTCATCTACATTATTATTACTACATAGAATGTTTTCCCAGTCTTCACTGGCTAGATTATTTACTAAGTTGTTTATGTTGTCACAATTTAGGTCCCTTATAATTTTGATTTCTTTATTGTTTTTTTCATACTTTGTAACAATGAAGTCTACTAGTTGGGCGTAATGATCAGACAGGTGCGTTTCAAATACAGTAGAGTATGTGTTAGTAATATTAGATGCTATATGATCAATAATAGTAGAAGAATTGTTAGTCACCCTAGTTGGCTGCAAGATTATATCTTTGATATTATATGTACTGAACAATTCTTTTAGGTTTTTATAAGTTTTGTCATAGTTATCTACATTAATATTGAGATCTCCTGCTATTATTACTTTAGAGTTTGTTGTTATATGATTATTTAGCATAAGTTCCAGCTGTGACAGAGATTCATTGACTGGAGATGAGGGCGAGCGATAGATTCCAAATATGGTTATATTGCCAGTATTTGTGGCTATCTTAATTGCAGCTGCCTCAAATACCTTTTCTATACACAGGTTATTTATATCAATTTCAGTGACTTTTATTGCCTGCTTTGTGTATATAATTACCCCCCCTCCTCGGTAAGATGATCTAGAATATTTGGCACAAATGAGATAGTTATCAATTCTACATACTTCTTCACTTCTAGTACCATGCTCAGTTATATCTCTGTACTGTTCTGATAGCTTTAGCGCCTGGAGTAATTACTACTCTATTACTTGTAAACCATTCAAGATATAAAGGTGGTACTTAATTTATAATAAAATTCAATTCAATAAAAAACTTACACACTTGAATATTTTTCTGATCACAAAAATAAAAAATTGTCGCATAGTCAAATTTGCTTCAACCTCGACATTTCACGACCGTCACAAATCATTCAGACAGCTGTAGCACCCGGAATAATTACCACTCAATTACTCTTAACCATTTGAGATGTAAAGGTGATAGGCTTCTTCATTTATAATAAAATTCAATTATTTCACTAAAACTTTCTCGCTTGAAGATTTTTCGCAACACATAATAAAAAAAAATGTTGCATAATCAAATTCGCTTCACCCTTGATGAATTTTGTCTAATGGATGATATTTATAAAATGAAAGAAAAAAAATTGTGACAGCTTTTTTAAGTTTCTGTTTTAACCATCAGTAGGGCTGTTGTGTGTAGATCGTTTCTGCATGAATTTCGCAGGAATCCGACCAAGGTTACTTAAAGGTTACGAGTTTAATCATACAGTGTGAGCATTTTCTAGACTGATTAATAGCCGGGAATAGCCAGAGTTGGAAATTTGTGACACCATGCACTCAAGCGCTGTGATTAGTCCATCCCGGAATATGCAACCGTATAGTTTACTGATCTTGGGAAATAACCTTAATAGACATAACTGAAATCTTTGTTTAATTCATTACTCCTTAACAAACCAGAACATATGTATGTGTGATTCTATAACACTTCTAAGGACCTAAAGTAAAGTCTACATAAATGTACTGTTGTTGTTCACTTGAGATAATACTTATAAATAATTTGCACCAATTTCAATAGCAATAGCACTGGATTATAAGTCATTCACAATTTATCATACCCCAATCTAAAAAATAAATAGTACATAAAATATTTCACCCCCATCTGTTATTTGTAGGAAACAATCTGACAAAGGCTTCTGTTCAAAGCTCAAGGCAGGTGTACATAAAAAAAAAATGTATGCACAAATGACTTTATTTTACTCCCTAGGTAGACATGTTCTATACTTCCTATTTCTTTAATAGTTTAGGCTCGACTATATGCATACACAGGACCTTCTCTGGGTCAGCAAAGTAATTAAAATAATTATTATCATCTCTTTTTGGAAGTCAGTAGTTAGGGAAAAATCAGAATTATCAAAACAGTGACCTCATTCACAGGGCCGTAGCAAGGTCCTTCTGCGCCCTTGGCGAGTTTGACAATCTGCGCCCTCCATTACTGGGGGGGGTCTGAACAATTGTTTTAAATTTCTGTAAAATTTTGTATTATTTTAATATAAAAACACTGTTATTATCAAAGAAAACCTAAACCTCAATTTGAAAATGAACCAAGTGTTGGAGTTTCAAGGTACTAAAATCTTATTTTCAGATGATTGAACTACTTAAAAAATAATTAAATTATAAAATCTAGTATCAAAAGTAAAGTACATAATAGGCCTGAGGCCTACTAAACTGCTTAACACATTAATATAGGTAAAAGTATTTTTTTTTAATAGAAACTTTTTAAAACAGCAATGAGAAAATGAAAAAATGCATAATATTTTTTATTAACAGTTAAATCAATCTGTAGGCCCGGGTTCAATCCCCGGTACATCCTCGGATTTTTCTGAGGGAGGGGGGTCTGGAACGGAGTGCACTCAGCCTCGTGATCCAAACTCCATTGGAGTGATCTGGCTGTGGTCGTCTTCTGAAACTGTCTCAGTCTTACTATCTTCCTTTTAATTTTCTCCTTCATTTTCTTTTTGGTAGTCTTCCTTTGCTTCTTCTTCGTGAAGTGCATTACTAATACAAGTTTCGCCAATTTCCTTATCTTTATTTCACAGCCAATTTCCAAACGCCGATGCTACATCTTTTGTCTTTTCGTTTTCTGATTTTCTTAAATTCGCTTCCAGAAGTTGTTTTTTTTTGTCCCATTTCTGTAAAAAACCACTGCTTAATAGATGAAAACTAATAATGTGAACTAAGCTATGATGATGATGGTAGTTTTAGTTGGCACATTTTTTTTACTGAAATCATTCTTACCTATACAACAGAAGCAACGCCAACATCAACAAGAGACGAAACAACACAACCACTAATATTGTTTCACTGTTGATTTCAAAATCGCTTAGTTAAAAAATACAATAATAATAATATAATATAATTAAAAATAATACCAGCGCCGGCCTTAGAAGGGGACTTGATCAAAACAAATAGCACGTGTACTGCCAGATGGCAGAGCTGTGCATCGACCACGGATCACAAAACATATTCCATGTAAAGTTACAGAAATTAATTTTGATGTAGCGGTACATTAGTACATTGTGTGATTAAAAAAAAAAACTAAATATTTTTAAAATAATAAATTTTAGTTCACACTTTATTTATAAACATTAGTAAATAGTAATAACAAATGGAATTGAGATCTGCACATTCGGCTTTTTCTGTTGCTATAATATAGTTGGTCAGTCATTTTTGCATGTAGCATATTATAACAGTATGTGCGATGCCATTGTTGATCGCTTTGTAATCAATCCTGCCGACAGCAGTAGCACTGAGGACGACAGTCAGCTGGAAAGGGATTGAGTTGAACCACTTTCATCTCAATAATAACGTACATTTTAATTTTTATTCATCGTTATTCATTCGTTACATCTTTCCATACTGTTCATGATTTATGTTATCATACTCTGTCAATATAAGAAACATGTTAATTAAATAACGTTGCATGACAGCTTTTTGTTTGTAGACAATCGGCATAATACTACAGATGGTTCACGTGCAGTAATTTTTAATAACCTGAAAGATTCCTTCCATTAACGTGGAATTTTTATTGCTTGATAAATTGCACCAGTCATAGATTTATTTTGGACCAAATTGGTTGACCAGTACCAGAGTAACAACTAACTGAAGGACACATGTATTTTTAATTCATGACTATACTACAATGTCACATTTCTAATCATTAAGGGCTTTAACTCCAATGCAGTCAGATGTTTGTTTATTTTGATGATCAAGTTTAAATTGAGTACTACATGAATACTGTTATAAACAGAAGGTATGTTACTGTGAATTAATTAGCAGAGTTCTTTGCCATTGAATTTTGTGAAATGTTGACATATTTTAAGAATTTCAAGTTGCAATACATTTAGCTTTGACAAATATAACTATTTTTCACATATGCTTATCAAATCAGACCGTTAAACTAAGCGAGGTGGCCGAAATGGTAACATTTTGGACTCTTATTCTAAAGGTCCCTGGTTCAAATCCTGGAGACGGCCAATATGACATAGACTTTTTAAAAAAAATTTTAATGTTTTTATGTGAGTGTGCGATTGTCAAGATATCACAAATCTGCAGTTCTGCTGATGCTGGACGATTTTAATCTGATTAAAAAAAACTTATTTCCTGCACATCATAATTGCAATTATAATTGATTCATTCTGGCACTTGGTTAAATCAGTTTACCTGATTTTATTGTAAATGAACTTTGGATACTATAATGCTGCAACCAAGTTGCTTTCCCCTTGTATTCTCGGTACCACGGTACGGTACATTTGGGTGTTCGGATATTTCCAGAGACTTAGTTCGGGTATTTCTACCGGCCGTTCACTGGGTCATGGTACTTATGTCTAGGGAAAAACACTGGAGAGCTGCTATGACTGTTTGGCAGCACTGGGCTGTGACGTCACTTCCTGCATCATGCCACCAAATTCTAATGTAAAATTCACAAAAACTGATTCCACAACCCCTAGATGTGTTCTGCAGCTCTTAAAACACTCACGTGACTTTCTCTACCTTAATAAAATGTTTACTATTTTCTCTCATCTGATTCCAGCTCTTAGAAAACACACACAATATTCTCTAACTTAAGCACTGAAATTACAATTTCCTCGCTCAATATCTTGGAATTCTCTTGCCACTTTTTCTACGCTAATAAAATTGTTGCTATTTTCTTTTGTACTCAGTGGCGTACCAAAGCTACTTGGCGCCCGGGGCTAACTGGATGATAGTCGCCCCCTAACACTAAAAGGTTCAACACAGTTTAATGTTCACAATTATTTACAGTGGTACCTCGAGATACGAGTGCCCTAACATACGAGTTATTTGAGATACGAGCTGTCGAGCGAGCGAAGTTTTGTTTTGAAATACGAGCGACATTTGAGATACGAGGAACGGCCAGCTGTGACGCTGCACACGGCCCACCAGTTTACTGCGCCTGTGCCTCGTGCGTCTCGCGCATTATCCCACGTATTCCCCCAGTGTGCTTGTTTACCTCGCTGTCGAAGCATCTTTGCTAAGTTTTTCTAGGGCTTTGCGCTTTTTGTGCATTTACATACTTTATCACATTTCTTTTTATAACCATGGGTCCGAAGAAAGTGTAACAAATATGTATGTACACTTTATAAAACCAGTTTTGTTTGCTTTACATTCTCTTTTATTATGTTTTTATACAATATTTGTCATTTATAAATACATTTTTCTTATTCAAAAACACGTAACAAAAACAATTGGGGGTAGCATTTTTGGGGCTGGAACGGATTGATGGCATTTCAATTAATTTCAATGGGGAAAATTGCTTTGAGATACGAGCAAATTGACATACGAGCAAGGCTACGGAACGAATTAAACTCGTATCTCGAGGTATCACTGTATTTTTAATAGGCTAAGTAGTATGTTACTTTAATACATTATAAAGAGAAAAATATGAATGAAATAAAACTGTAACTTATACTACTTCTATACAATTCACATTACATGTAATTGAATCTTATATATAATAACTTCCCTAAATTTTCCTTGTTCTTGAAGGTGAATAATTTGGTAAATATAAGCATATCATTATTTCTGAACTTAGACATAGTTCAACAGCCATATTACTCTGCAACTTAAAATTACGCTTGGTGCTGTAGTATTTTCTTTCTCTTGGTAGTTTATTTCAAAGGAATTTATGCTTTGGAATTGCATTATTTGAATCATTAGTCTCATTAGCTCACACAATTTTCTATTGTACTGCCCTGTATTGTTCTGCATATAGTAAAGTTTTTTTTTTTTTTTTTTGGCAGTTATTATATTTGATTCTAGGGCTAGTTCTTTTAGGCCACATTGATACAAATATAATAATGTCTCATTAATTAAAAGAAACTAGGAGTGATAGGCTATATTCTGAAAGTCATATAGGTTGATGTAAGTTATTTCCTGTTTAAACTGTAGGCCTAATCATTTTAACCAAACACCTTACATAAAACCAATGGCAGAGCTGTTATGTTATATTCTTCTAGCTTTTAGGACTTTGAATTAAATTTCAATCGATTTATGTGAAATTTATGATAGAATGGGGCTGCTTACTTGTTTTATGGTGGTTCTGCCAGATGGACATTGTTATTTCCATTCCACTTGTCCATTATCGTCTGTAATTATCATTAGCCTAGTCTTGAAAACTCCAGTTGCTTGGGTGCATTGCTTAAGTCTCCTTCCTCCTTCTTTCATTGCCTTCTCCAGTTTTGTCCTCTTTCCTTGACATATTTCTCCAGTGGTTCTGTTTTCTACTATGTCTGCCTACTGGTCTCTCTTCCTTAAAATTCGCTTTTATATTCTGGTGACATACACAATCACGAAATCTTACAAAATCACATCCAACAAGAGGGGCTCTTTATTCCAAAGGATCAGAAGAAAAGAAAGTTGTTTTTGAATAAGTGAACTACAGCAGGAATTATTTTTCTTTTCCCGAAACAAAAAGTTTGCAATGCAGAGTTATGATGATATGATATTTATTGTACTAAGAAAAATTACAAAAGAGTCTACCGGATTCGACGTTTGTCGTTCTACCGGTAGACATCTCAAAACACAGTTATACATTTTTCATGGAAGTGTGTGTGTAAACAATCACTAAACAACTAAACAATATAAACTGGATTCCAGAAGGAAACTTTAGGAATTCTTTTTAAAATAAAAAAAATCAAATAAAATAACGGCGTAAGTTACGTGTGTGCTATCCTTAAAGCTAAGTTCGTATGTCTTTTTTCTGTTCACATCTTGTAACCATTTTATATTCTTATTACTCTTGCCTAAGCCATCAAAGTCAATAAAGAAATAAGCTGCATTATTATGGGATGCAAAAACAATGCAAACACAATGAACTGGTTTTCTAAATAAACATTATCATACTGATATCATATATATATCTGAAAATTAGCCTTTTTGTCAATACTCCGAGTATTTATGAATAGCGCACTGGACCGGGTTACTTTACATTACACACGATATTGACATTAGCTAGCACATTATTTTTTATTTATTTATTTAATTTTCCGGGCTGTGTTCGCACTGCTTAATTGCACTGAATGTTGTACACTGATCATTCCCCATTGTTGAAACAGGACGAAAGATATAATTTTACTGCTTTAGCTTATCTCCCTGCTTACTGACGATTAGCAACCAAGTTGAAAGATTGCAAACGACGTCTGCTTCTCGTTCCAATGCCTGTTGCTTTGTCTGCATTTTCTTCTCCCGCACTCGCCGTATCAATAGAAACATCATTATCAGCGGAGACTGGAATATAGATTTTCTAAAAGGGAGTAATAAGTTAATAGAATTGCAGAACTTACTTCTTACATATAACCTCTCAAACACAGTAAAAACTGCTACAAGAATCACAGAGCATTCAAAATCACTTCTTGATGTAATAGTAACAAACACAGAATATAATGATTCTGCTGAAGTAATAAATTTGGGGTTTTCAGATCATGAAGCACAACTATTGAAATTACCAACACATTTCACAGTGACAAAACAAAGTCCTAGAAAAACAACAGTACGATCCTATAATAATATCAATATAGAAGAATTTAAGTTTTTACTAGGCAAAGAGACCTGGGGTGAAATATACATGGGAGAGGGGGTAAATTCCAAATTTGATACTTTTCTGGATATATTTCTGCATAATTTTAATTTAGCATTTCCCCTTAAAGTGGTACAGATAGGCAGAATGAATAGTATCAACACTCGAAACACTTGGGTAACTAAAGGGATTCAGGTTTCCTCAAATAAAGTAAGGCTTCTAAATAGTATTAAAAAAAGGGGGCGAATATCAGACGAATTACACCATTACATAATAAACTATATAAGAATTTATAAGAAAGTTATCAGGCAGGCAAAGAAAATAGACAATGATAAACACATCTCACAGTCTTTAAATAAGAGCAAGGCGATGTGGCAGGTAATTAAAAAGGAGACAGGTAAAACAAAGTACAGCAACCAACAGATTGAAATAATACATGGTAGTAATAGAGTCTCAGATCCACTTCAGGTTTCCGAATTATTTAATACACATTTTACAGAAATAGCAAGTACACTTATACATTCACAGTATGGACCAACAACTAGGCAAAACAACTATAATCAAAAAATCAATATTTGCAATGAATCACTATTCATACACCCAGTAAGTGAAAATGAGTTAATGAAGATAATAAACACACTAAAGAATAAGGTATCAGCAGGGGTAGATGATGTACCAAACTTTGTAATGAAAGAGTGTATAAATTACATAACAGCACCCTTAACACACATTTTCAATATCTCATTTCAATGCGGTATATTTCCAGAAAAACTTAAAACAGCAAAAGTAAAACCATTACACAAAAAAGGGGATAAAACTGACATACAAAACTATAGACCAATATCCATACCGTCAGTGTTTTCAAAAATCCTAGAAAGACTTATGTATAATAGAGTCATAAAATTCTTAGACAAAAATAGAATCCTCACAGATACACAACATGGTTTCAGAAATCATAGGTCCACTGAAACAGCAATTCAAGATCTATTACAGAATGTTCAAAAATCACTAGAGAAAAAAGAGAGTACAATAGGATTTTTTCTGGACCTAACTAAAGCCTATGATGTTATAAATCATGATATCCTACTAAGAAAATTATACACATATGGCATTAGGGGTATCCCAAACTCATGGTTCAAGTCTTACCTTTCTCAAAGAACCCAGATCGTTGAAATAGCTAAAATCAAATCCACTAGTAGGGTATTATCACAAGGGGTACCACAGGGCTCAATTTTGGGACCGCTTCTATTTTTACTATATGTGAATGATCTCCCATTGAATATTGAAGAAGCAGAAGTTGTACTATTTGCAGACGACACTAATCTTCTAATAAAAGCAACAAATGAGATAGATCTTACACAAAAGATTGATTCAAGTTTAACAGAAATATCTTCTTGGTTCAAGGCAAACAAACTTCTGATAAATGCAGAAAAAACAGTAGCTATGAGCTTTCATTCAACCCAAAATCAACATGTTATGAAGCCACAAGTAAATTTAGATGGTAAAACTATTACATATAAAAGTGACACAAAATTTCTAGGCATACACATAAGTGAAGAATTAAAGTGGAAAACACATATTGAGGCATTAACCAATAAACTTAGCACAGGTTGCTATATGCTAAGAACTTTAAAACCTGTTACAAGTGCACACATACTTAGAAGCTCATACTTTGCCTATTTTCACAGTCATATTAGATATGGAGTCATCTTTTGGGGTGCTTCATCAGAAGCTGAAAAGGTTTTTAAGGTCCAGAAGAGAGCAGTTAGAATAATGTGTGGAGTTAATCAACAAATTTCCTGTAGAAATCTGTTCAAAAAACTAGGGATTCTACCATTATCTTGTGTATATATACTTGAAGTAATTAACCACATTAAACAAAATGGTCAAAATCTGTTAGTTAACAAAAGTTTCCATAACTATCAAACAAGACAAAAGAATGACTTGCATGTCCAGTACAGTAGAACAAACATTATGAAGTCTAATGTGTACAACTCCGGTATAAAACTATTTAATAAATTACCTACAACCATAAAGGCTATAGAAAACATACAATTGTTTAAAAAGAGACTAAGGTCCTTCCTACAGACACATTCCTTTTATTCTGTGGAGGAATTCCTTTCTTTGTAAAAAATTAATAAATTAATTTAAAAAAAAAAAAAAAAAAAAAAAAAAAAAAAGTAAGAAAATAATTAAATTTTAAAATTTGAACAAAAGAATCATCATTTCCCCTTGAAGATACTGCCCTCGCTTCTTCTTGTTTCAGGTAACCTGGAGAATGAAGGAAAAGGCCACAACTGGAATCGAGACTTCGGCTACTACAGCCTGGACATCTGGCAATTCAGCTAGGAAAGTTTAATGTATTGACAAGCGGATCAAATTAATTCATATTTTGTACTTTGTATCTTGATTCTGTTTCGAAGGTCATTTATTATTGTAAACGTATATTACACTAAAAACTCATTTGTAATTGTTCTGACTCATTTGTAATTTTTTGTAATATGTAATTTTGTAATTGTTTTGACTCAGTCGTAATTGTTTTGATTCATTTGTAATTTTGATTAATTTGTAACTGTTTTGACTCATTTGTAATTGTTTGACTCATTTGTTATTGCTTTGACTAATTTGAATTTGTATTGTCTCATCTGTAATTGTTTTGATTAATTTGTAATTGTTTTGATTAATTTGTAATTGTTTTTACTCATTTGTAATTGCTTTGACTCATTTGTAACTGTATTGACTCATTTGTAATTGTTTTGACTCATATGTAATTGTTTTGACGTGTCCCATAACATGTACATGTTGATATGGACAAAATAAAATCTATCTATCTATCTATCTATCAATCTTCGTCCATGGATCCTCAGCTGTTCTCACGTTCATTCGTGTTATCTTCGCTTCTACGTCATCTGATCGTGTCTGCGTCATCACCTGGGATGGTTTATGAGCTATTTTTCCTCTACGAGGCGACGTCACAACCTTGGCGTCATTTTCTTCCGACCCGTCCACGCGCAGGCTGGCTGCCCCTTCTTCACAAATCTGCTGACGCTTTTCCTGTTTGCTGCTACATAATCCACTTTTGTCTTCGAGCTTGACTCCATCCACGTACAATTCCAGGTTCCGGATGATAACCTTTTTTCCAGCTTTTCTTAATTCTTTCATTTGTTGTACCAGTTGTCTCCTGATGCATCTTTCCTGTTCTGATAGGTCTTTATTGATGTAAATATTCGCACCCCTTAATTTAGGTGCCATCTTCAATGTCATGTGAACGACTTGTTTCGTGGCAAATCGCGCGACTATCATTCGTTTGCCCTTCCTATTACCAATCCGATAGGCCTCGATAATTTCCCAGCCCTGTAATTCAGGACCCACCAGTTTTTTCTCTAAAATTTCCGTAATCTCCCTTCTAGGCGTGATTCCTTTTCTCTCTTCTATCCCCGTGAAAACTAAATTGAATTCTCGATTTTTCTTCTCTAATCTTTGTATCCTGCTCCTCAGTTCTTCCACTTCCTTCTTCATATAACTTACTTGATCTCTTCTCGGATCTCCTGCTTTACTTCTTTCGTCGTCACACTAATTTTGTTACTCAGTCGCTCTTCCAAGCCATCCAATCTTCTAAATATCTCTTCGAAGCTACCCTGTCTGTCTGGTCCCGGGTTCATTTCAATTCCGCCTATCACCAGAAGGGCAATAGTGATGATTGAGTATATCAATGCATTGGCGGTGTTTTCTTTGTTTATTTGCTTCTTCAACCCCGTCTTCTTTTTATTCACAAAACACCCGATTCTGGCTCTGTAAACTGCTATTTCCAGTCCCATTGTCCCTTATGTCACTTTTACACAAATCTTCCGGAGCTCAGTCCACACACGTCTTCCCCCAACTGTTGCTTACTTAGTACTCGCAATGCAGAGTTATGCTTTCCCAGATGGTATATTACAGTGGAAGTTGCATCGGACTTGTTATGTGGGCCATGGCTTGTTATTCCATCACTCTCAATGGCTCACTCAGATCTACCATCTCATTGTATCAGTATTTCTATCAGCACTGCCAACAGCAATTCAAAATTATTTTCGAATTTCATACCTCTAAAGAGTGTGTAGAAATACATGTATTTCATTTATAAAAAGTTGACATAATATATTAATTTAGTGAGACATTTCACTATGGAACCTGCAAGCCCCACAAATGGAATTCTAGCATTAAAGCAGGGGTGTGAGGAAGAAATTCTTGAAAGCAATTGGGAGACCCTACTTCACTATCTCTGTCAAGTTCGTTAGTCTACTATGATGTAACAACATTTCCTGCATCACCTTTTCATTTGTAATTCTTGTCTTCCAGTAGCTACATCTCGCTTAAAGTGTGATATAAACCATGTTTTAGATTAAAGAATGTTGTATTTTCTCTCATTTTAATACTTTTTGAACATTTAAAGAACTAAGTGAATTCATATTTGGTTTCTATGGATTCTCAAGAACACAACAAACCTAAGAATGGCAGTTTATATATCCGGGGTGCGCAGGCAAAGAGAGTTAAGTCCACCATCCTAAAAAATTTAGATATGTCCATAGAGTTATAGATAAAAATGTTCTCTACATTTGTGTTAAGTCCAGTAAGTTATATTCAAAATTGTACGGTAGTTATGAATGTGTGCCTCATGGGTTTATCCTTCTCTAAAGCTATGTTGGGCTGGTATAGTGTGTTAAGTCACTCTAATTCTCAGTAACAAGAAAGTGGACTTAACTCTCTTTGCCCGCGCACCCCGGATATGTGTATACAGTGCTTTTTTTCTAACAAAAAAGGTGGCGGTACTCACTGAAACTTTTTAACTGAATCACACGGGAGGTCCCACACTTCTTCCAGAAGTAATTTTTCTGAGTTAATGTCGAATAGTCGTTCCCATCATGGCCACAAATGTTTCTCCCCTGAATTGCAGTAAAATTACCGGTACTTGCGACGTTTTCTAAAGATTAATTTTATTCACTGTTTGCAGGTTTATGAGATACTTCAAAAACATTGTCATGCACTCTTTTATTGAGTAGGCCCTAAAAAACTAAAAAAAAACTAAACTCCGTGGCGCTACATCCCTGGAGGAACTTGGCCTACCACCCGACCGCTGCGTCATCTCCCGTAGGCAGATGGCAGGATTGGGGGGCATGTGGTCAGCATGCCGACACCCACGGCCGTTATTGGTGGTTTTCATGACCGGAGCCGCTACTTCTCTATCAAGTAGCTCCTCAATTTGGAATCACGAGGCTGAGTGCACTCCTACCAGACCTCCCTACCTCAGAAAAATCCGAGGAGGTACCGGGAATCGAACCCGGGCCGACGGATCTGTAGTCAGCTACGCTAAATTGAGTAGGCCCTACCGGTTCAAAACAATTACATATTTTGCTCATTTCACTTCTCTACTTGTGAACCACGTGCTAACCTTGATCCTAAAATTGTACTAAACAACTGTGAATTCACTTGCCTCTGCAACAGAAATGAAGAGTTTCCTTTTCAAATTATATGTAAGCAACGAATGCAGCTAAATTTAAATACGCACTAACCCCTGATTAACTATGGTGGTTAGCTATTTACTACTTGCTTGTTACTACATTAGCATTATCTGCACTTGGTGCAATACCTGTACTGTTAGAATGGCCTTGGCCTCAGGAGCTGTTTGCTGAGGGCTGGAAAAACCAACCCCAACTCTTTTGCAGTCCATGAGTCCAGTAGCCACGGCAATTTACAGAAACTATAATGTGCTTGTATGTAGGCTATTATGTATGTAGAAATCTAACAAAACCAACAAACAAGCTTGATTTTAAGTAATAGGCCATAATTTTATAGGAATTGTGATAGGAATATTCCGGGTAATATCCAATTTTTTTAAGGATAAAAAAGGTACCGGTACTCCGTACCGTTGCGTACCGTCACAAAAAAAGCACTGTGTGTATATATATATATATATATATATATATATTTTTTAAGGTAAGCATACAATACCATCTGGGAAATAATCCCCCAAAACAGGAAATAGGAGTCTAAAAGCTAGTTTACATGATGACAGTAGGTTTCGTAACTACTTTCATTAAAGTGATTTAATGAACTAATTACACCCGTTTTCTTCAAAATTAATTCCAGTGCAACCACATATTTCACATTATTTCTGAAGTTCAAGTTGTTGAAATCACATGTACACATTTGAATCACACATGAATCTAGGCATTTCTCATGTTGTAGTCATTTCAGTGCTTTAGTTGGGCCGGAGCTCACCGGAGCTGTGCTCCGGGAAATATTTTGCTCAATGTTCCTCATTTCTATTTTTTTTTTAAATTGGAGATCTCACCCCCACAGACATGAATTGAACATTGAAGAAATGTTCCACTGTATAAATAATGCGGCAACTTTGTTTCTGTATTTCATTTCCAATAGAGCAGTGTTTCTCAAGCTTTTTGAACCCAAGGACCTCTAAAATGTCTTAAAAAAATTACGGACCCCTAATTTTAATCCCATTTTTAAAAGTAGGCTATATGTAGGCCTATATTCTTAATATTTGGGGTATTAATTATAGGTCATTACAACGAAATAAATCTAAATACTTTTTTTTTTAATTTGACGGAAACACAGTTATTGAATTGGAAAAATATTAAAACCGGAGTTTTACTTCTTTACTTTCTACTTTCTTTATGATATTTTTAAATTATGTCTGCGGACCATATGCACCAGGACCATAGGTTGAGAAATGCTGCACTAGAGGATTCTGACTGATCCTGAATTCTTGGAATGCAAGAAAAGGTTGCAGTTGTAGGAGTTGAGGCCTTGAGGGTGAAAGTTGTTTACGGGTTAACCCCTATTTTAGGCACCGTCTTTGGTGAGATATTTTGAATAGCAGCGGTCAGTTTCTCGGTAGATCCATGCAAATATACTCTATACTCTAGTATGATGTTACGTATTTTGGTGAGCTCCCGCAAATATTTTTTTCCAACTAAAGCACTGAGTCATTTAATTTGTTGAAAGCAAGATGTGTTTTATATCTGAAATTCAAGGAGGGATGTTAATTTGATGACGGAAAGATCACTGATCATCAGGATATATCTTTCTTGTTTAGGTAAAGCTGTTGAAAGTGTTTTCAAATGGGTATATGTTTGTTTGAAAAATCAATGATTTTTCTTTCATGAAGTAATGCCAACCTTCATCAACAGGCTCTGATTTTGCTTCAAAATAAGTTTCAAAAAGTTAGTATCTTAAAAAGTTTTTAGTTTCTTTGGGCATAGGACTTCCTTCTTTGTAGTATAATTAAAATTCTTGTAGGATCAATTCCTATAATCATAATGAAATGCAAGCATTTACTATATGTCCTTATACTGGTAAAAAATATCACTAAAATTATCAACATGAAAATGTCATTTTACCATACATAAATATATCATTGAAGCTCCGATATTGTGTTAATTACTAAGCATGTTGCCTTTTATCCACTCCTTCACTTTTTCCCAAGTTTTAAATTATTTATTTATTTCATTAGGAATCTTAGGAATCATAACTCATCCATTTCAGAATGCCGTAGATTGCTTCATAAATCTTCTCCTTCATCCAGTTTCATCTGTGCTATATGCATTCCTATTGCATTTCCATGACTCCACTTAATATTTAATAGCTCTAAATACACAAAGAGAAGTATCCATGACACCACTTAATGTATAATAGCACTGAAGACACAAAGAGAAGATCCAATACAACTGATGAAAATGTTATTGTTTTTCCCTTCCTTTTTCTTGGATAATTTGATTTATTACACTAAACAATCTTTTAAATTTTGAAGCAAATGCACGAGGGTTTTTGTAAATTTTTGTTTTTAACAGCATGTTTTGTTAAAATTACAAGTAATTCTGCATGCTAAAAGTATGATGTTTACATATTTATTATGCAACCTTTGAAGTTTTGCAAAATCCAAAGGCCATTCTCCAGCCTTTACGAAACACTTTCTATTAGAGTTTTCCTTTTGTGATTCAATTTATTGCAGTGTGTATAACGTGGTCTACTCTCTGGACTCCGGCTCCACAAGCACATTGCATTTTCGACAATCTTAAATTGATGAAAATGGCTTTGATCTTACCATGTCCGGTGAGCAGTGCCATTACGTTTGAAAATGTGAAAACTTGAGTTTAAGATTTTCCTTCACTCTCACGAAGAATGATATTGTTTGTGCCTTGTTGATTGATGTTTGCCACTCCATTTCCCATTTCTCTGTACTTAATCTGCATCTTGGTCTTGCATTCGGGAGGTACCAGGTTCCTACCATATGGCTAGCCCATTTCATTTGGGTTTTTTCATGGACAACCCAGTCTTAAAGGCAAATGTCAAATTAAAAATTTACATACCTTGACTCACCACCGCTGTTGCATTCTTTATCATGTCCATTAACAGTGAATGTAAACACATCAATAATAGCAAACAGATATACGTTAATAGTTATATGGTTTATCTACAGAACCTGATGTACACTTCTTTAAACAAGTATAAACAGCTGTGGTATGTAGATGTACTTGGGCTAAATTGAGAATAAATAAATAAATACAACTAGTACCCTAGTAGCACACTTAGTTGGCCCAACGGAGGGATTTGGTCGGCATGGTAGGGATATGTTGGGAAAAGGTTCGTTGTAATTTCCTCCTTTGGGCAATGCATTTTTCGTTTGGCTCAGGCGCTCATCCTACCGTTGGGGTCATGATTGTTGCCCCAACGCGCGCTCGCCCTACCGTTGGGGTTATGATTGTTGGCCCAACAATACATTTCGTTGGAATATAATCGCATTTATGTTAAAATTAAAAAGTGTTGAAATAACATTATAAGCGTTAAATTTTTATTTCCTATAAAATAAAACCGTGTTAATTCATTAATTATTCAAGCTTCTCATCCTGCTTAAGTCCTTCGGAAATTTCCGGCATAGCTCTTACCTGGACGAACCACGCAAACATCGCATAACCGTCAATCGCCATCTTGATTGTATTCAGGAAGAAGCCGAATGCTGTTTGATTCTCATTCTTTTACATAATATTAGGTAAGCCCTTTGATTGTTCTCTGAATATATAACGTTATCATTTTTACACAATACTGTATTATGAGTGTTGCATGAAATACAGCCTCTAAAAAATAAATAGGCCTATCATTTATAGGCTATTCTAAATTTACATTATAATTGAAGGGGTACCTTTATTTGTTTCAGATGATTTACTGAAATCAAGGCAGAAGGAAATCAAAGCAGAGGAGGAGCATAAGCAACGAAATTCCAACTAAATTGGAACAGTTCGCAAGATCAATTGGGATTTTCAAGATTTCAAACCTGCATATATGGAGCATGCAGTTATGTGTCAGAATCAAGTATTTTGATTTATTATACCGTGCATGTTACCGTAGGCCTTAGTATTTCATGTAAACACGTTATATAAATTTATGTAAGTCTTTCCACGTTATGCCCTCATTATATAGTCTAAGAAATCCAGGGAATGTTGCCAGTAAGTTGAGCCAACATTGAGGTTAGGGAAACATTTTACAGTACAAATAATGGGAAGGAATCGATTTATAGCGCACAATATCTAGGCTATAATAAACACATCTTGCTTTTCATAGTAACCTAATCTATTTCTTTGCACTAGTAAATAATTTTCAATCTCGTAATATGTAACTTGCAGTCGGTAGTCGAAGATGAATTTCTCGACTGCTGACTGCAACTGTACTTTGTGAATGGCGTACATTACTCACTACACTTTTACTTTGACTACCAACTACAGACTGCCAACTGCACATTGTGGATAGAGCTTTAGGCCTACGTTAGTTATATAATCAACTCTACCAAGTAACTTGCATTCTATTTGCCTCTATAATTTAAAAACATAGTTCATGACAGGGTTAAAAAATGCATTTACATTATGTTTGAATAACAGTCTAAATCTGATTAGCTTAACTTGATTGCTAGAATCCTTTTCCATCAAATTGTTTCATCTATCCCTATAGGCCTATATGTGCACTTAATAGATTAGGTTATTTAAAACATCTTTACCAAATCATGTAAAATCTCTTCAGATTTCTAAAGGATTCTATCTGTTCTATTCTTAATTTAGGCCTACATTCAGTCACAATTTTGGTTATAACCCCAATAGGCTACAGTTTGTAGAATTAAATTTAAAATTAAGTCTAAAATGTTGTGTGTAGGCCTAATCAATTTCGCTAATGATCCTAACATCAGTCTTTGTAAAAGTAAAATATTACTAGATTATGGAATAAAATGGGAATAATGGAACTTTGCGCCCCACGAGTTCCCCTTTCCACTCGCCTGGCCGCTTCCCGCTTGCCGCCTGCCCTGCTTCCCCGCAGGTCATGCCATCATGCCTGTAGCCGCTGCTCAACGCCGGTAATGCGTAATTGCGATTGGTATGTCACCTAATATTCCACAATAAAAATAAAATACCCTTGCACCTGGCATTCAACCCAATTCTGTACTAATTCCATCCTACTATTCCCCACAAATCCTACTTCCCTTAAATCTATCGTAATATTTTCCTTCCACCTACGTCTAAGTCTTCCAAGTGGTCATTTCCCTTTGGGTCTCCCACTCAGCATTTTTTAGATGTCTTTCCTCCCCCCATACGCACAACATGTTTAGCCCATTTCATTCCCTGTGATTTAATTTTCCTTACTATATCTGGTGGCGAGTACAGATTACGAAGCTCGTCGTTATGCAGTTTTCTCCAGTCCCCATTTTCATCTCTCCCGTAGGCCCAAATATTTTCCTAAGCACCCTGTTTTTGAACACACTCAGATTATGTTACAAACTGTATCTTACAATCAAAATTGTAATTGAATGTAAATGAAGAATATAATAGATAGAATTATTATGAATTTTTTGAAGAGATTTTACACAAATTGTTAAAGCTTTTTTAAGCCTATAATGAATTCTTTTAAATATTATTTGATAATGAATAAGCTAATCTATTAAGTGCATAGGTCTACAGGAATAGATGGAACAGCATTTTAGAAATAAAGATCTTACAGGTTAAGCTAATCAGATTAGACTGTTTTTCAAACATAATGTAAATATGCCTTTTAACCCTGTTATGAACTATGTTTTATAAATTATACAGGCAAATAGAATGGAAGTTACTTGATAGAGTTGATTATATTTCTAACGTATAAGCCTAATAATGGTGATGCTATAACTGGTCACAGACATCAACCATCCCGGCAAACTATCTATTGGAACGGCAGTAAAACTCTTTAACCTGAAAGTCAAACCAGTGGCGACCTATGGCATAGAACATGTATGGCCTCATCTACGAGCTAAATAATTGGAACTCTTGGAGAAAGTGAAGGCGGGATACCTAAAGAGAGTGCTCTGCGTGTCGAAATATACACCATCACGTCTTATTTATGAACTGGCAAGAGAACCATTCTTTATTGAGGAGCTGCATGTTCAAATGTTACTGCCTGTGACGAAGGCATACGTAGATGCCCTGGAGGCCTTGAAATCAAAGAAGGCAACTATATGGGAGGAATTCTACAGCACGGATGCATTTGTGAACCGTGAATGGATGCAGGGGGGATATAAGCTGAGGCATGCGGCGACAAGATTCTCAGTCCACGGTTTCCATTTTAAGTTGTGTGCCACTAAACATTATCACGACCCAGGAGCGGGATGCGTGTGCACTAAATGTGGTGAAGCATGCGACAGGTACCATGCACTAAACTGCAAGAGGCGAAACGAATCCCTAACCGCTTTCTGCTGCGAAGACTGATTTACTCACAATGCACATTGTGCGCAATACTAATTTATTATTATAACTGGTCACAAGACAAATTAAGTAATCACAATAGGCTAAAAGATTGCACATTGTTACTTATATGAGAATATAAAGATTAACAGCATATAATATTGTAAACGTTAATGGTAACATTCTTGGATTTCCTAGACTATATTGAGGGCATAAGGTGGAAAGATCAACTTACATAAATCAACTATTCTCACATTGCATAAAAATGAAGTTTATTAATACATGTTATGTAGTTCATAATATATATATATATATATCTGACTTATCCATAACTTGTAAAGCAGCAATAACAATAAACTATTCATTATTCATTTCTCTGAATTTTATTTAGCCTATAGCCAAGATTCTTTCCATATGTTATACCATGTATCACCATTTTTCTAAGGTATAGAATTCTGGACCAAGGTGCACATAGCCTCATGAAGACGAGGAGCCACTTGATAAAGAAATAGCAGTTTCAGTCATGAAGACAACCATCTGCCAATGTAGAAGAATGGAGGAAGAAGATGCAACATGGGTAGTAGGCCTTGTCCCCTCATGGGATGAAGTTCTCGACCATTAGTATTACAGTGCTTTCACTGTACGACTTGGCCAGCAATCGCGCGGGCCGACTCCGTGACTCATGCATCAAGCTCCAGAGTGATGCCTCATCTCACCGCTGAAGTCTAGCATGTGATCTGATTGTGTTCACATGTGAATAATTATTACAGCAGTGTTTGTGTTTTCTTATGGTTAAAGTAGTTTTTAGTTTTGCTTGAAGTGTTTTAAAAATGCCACAACATAATTATACATTAGAACTACTGCGTGTGAATAGCAATTTCCTCAAAAGGTGACGTAGATGTAATGATGCAGAAGGACGGCATTTCCAACATCCCCTGTGATAAGGTAAGTTTGTATTTTTATTTTATACTAGCTTAAATGGCCCGGCGTCGCCCGGGTTTGGTATTTTGTAATATGAAATTAACTTCTGCAGGACTTTCGATGTTGAAACTCTATGTCCTTATATAATATGTATGTAGAATTCGAAATGAGGAAGAACGACATATGGAACTCAGACTATTCCCTCAGAAAACGCTAGATATAGCTTTTTATGGCTCATGGAGGATGTCGAATGTTGCATTCCATTGCCTCTACGTATTTACCATCCATGGGAGGAGTGCAAATAAGAAGAAAAATAAATTCCGGTTACATAAGAGTGTCTTGACTTGACAGAAAATTTTATTTCTCACTCTCATATTACCATAGTGTAATTGATTTGTATTACTGAAAACTCATGCTTCGAAAACGGAATAAATACACGTTTTCTGCCCGTTTTTCACTCATAACTCACGAACTAAAGCGAAAATTAAAATTCCGGCTTCGAGGTGCACATTCCGACCCTTTAGTCCGCCTATGTATAAAATTTCAGATCTCTGCGTTGAGTAGATTTCGCTGGGCATCGCGGACAGACAGACGGAAGACAGACAGACGGAAGACAGACAGACGGAGGACAGACACTTCCTTTTATTAATATAGATTTTCATATTTTATTGTGATTACAATTACGGAAATATATCGATTCGCCTGGAGTACCGTGATCTGGCCCCGCATGCAGTTAATCTGTGTCGGTGTAGCGGCCTGTGCGATTGCCAACCAAGTCGTACAGTGAAAGCACTGTATAACCATCAATAAGCCATCCAAATCCAATGATTTCCCTATATTTCTCCATTAGGTTCTGCTTTTTTGTCTTGGTTTCATGTTTATTTTATCATAATTAGGTAGTTTATAAAATATTTTCCTCAGCAACTGCAATTTAAGAATGATTAGCAAGTCCATGCAAATCTTTCGCACTTCGCCACTTTTGATAGGTGCCCAGGAAAACTAGGTATTTAGCTAACTAATAAATTCATTCTTATACATTCACAAAATACAGTATACGGTTGAATTAAGAGCAACATATGAACTGTATACTGTGTTTTGTGAATCTGTATGAGTGAATTTATTAGTTAGCTAAATACTTGGTTTTCTTGGACTATTATCAAAAGGGGTGAAGTGCGAAAGATTTGCATGGATTTATAAGTCATTCTTAAATTGCAGTTGCTGGGGTAAATATTTTATCAACTACCTAATTGTGACAAAATAAACATGAAACCAAGGAAAAAAACAGAACCCAATGGAGGAATGTAGGGAAATCGTTGGATTTTGGTTGGCTTATGGATGGAATTATGTTGGAATTCGGATGGCAACAGTTGGCATTCTGTTGGCATTACAATGATGGACCAACAGATCGCCAACGAACATTCCCAACTTTTGGGATTTTGTTGGATATTGGTTGGCTACAGTTGGCAATTGGTTGGGTAAAATGCACTTTGCCAACGGAACCCCGACGGACATTCCTAACCGTTGACCAACGAAACATGGCGATCATTTCCCAACATTGGCCCAACGATCTGTGCTACTAGGGTAGGTCATTACATATTTTGCTCTTGTTATTTTGCTCAACTGGAGTTTAATTTGCTAATTTGTTTCAACTTCTCTCTCACTGTCTGACAACAAAGGTAAGGAAGTATTAAATAAGTTTCTGTATTGTTTGTAGCACTAAACTTTCTCTGATCTATCTTGTACATTGTTGATTTTATTCAAAAGTAGAATAGAGTAGAGGCGTGGAGCAGAGTAGTGTAGAGTAGAATAGAGTAGATTTGTAACAAAATGACAGCTTCCAAGCCTTCTTTAGAAAAAAAAAATGGTGAAACAGGTAAATTAAAGGATTAAGTAAAGTACTTTACAGCAGCATTGTGTCAAATTGAGGAACGTTGAAATTTTCTGAGGTAGGGAGGTCTGCGAACAGGGTGCACTCAGCCTCATGATTCAAATAGGAGCTATTTGATAAAGAAATGGCAACTCCAGTCATGGAAACCATCATTAAATCTTTCAAAACTGAATTTACCATATATTTATATAAGCATTCCTCAAATGTTATCAGCAGTGTTGTAAGTTTAAAATCAAGTAAGACAATTTTAATGGTATTGTTATAGGAGGCTGCATATGATAGAGTTTTCTTAACAATAAATAATTCAAACATCTTCTTCTACTACCTTTCACAGATAGGCCTATTGACCTGTACTGGCCTGAGTTCCATCTTTTAACTGGACGTCCTATGTCCCTCTTTCCTTTAGGTTTATATTGTAAGGCCATCTTTGGAATCCTTGTTTCTTCCATTCACTCTGGATGTTCCTTCCATATTGTTAGAGAAGTTCTATGTATAAAATCACTTATTTTTTCATAATTCTAAAACTTCATTATGTAATATATGTAAGATGTAAGTATTCATGAACCACAAATTATTGTCTTTGTTGAACATTTTCATTGTGTAAACTTCCACATTAATTAAATATTGATGATAATAAATTACTCTGTTGTTTTAGTTATTGATAAGCAGTGCTTTTTTTCCTGCCAGTATGGTCTGGTATCCACACTGGTAAACTTTTTGGGTACTTTTTTTAATGTTCTTGATTTTCACTGAAGACTCCCATTTCTACTGATGAATGTGACCATGCCTTATCAAAAGTGAACTTAATACATTTACATGCAGAATTCAGATTGATCAGAATCTGTTTGCTTGTATCGAAATTGCCATTTAAAGGTGTAGGCCTACTTTGAAATGAATTTTTGATCAGATCCTCTGGAACTGGAGGAACAGGTCAGTTTCAGATTGAATTACATTCCATGTACATGTACATGTATGGTTCAGAATGTACAATATATGTGCAGGAAAAGAAATGAAATTGAGTTAATGATGTATGATATAAATCCAGAACTAGCTATATTTACGGAACATGGTCTTACTCAGGAACAAATAAACACAACCAATTACAACTGTTTTAACATAATATCTAGTTATTCAAGACAAAATGCAAAAGGGGGGGGAGTCGCAATTTTAGCAAAACAAGGATTGAAATGTAAAACTTTGACAAATATTACAAAATTATCCGTTGAAAGGGAAGTAGAATTTGCTGCAATTGAATTTTATTTTTTGGGACTAACATATCTCATTGCAGGAATTTATAGACCACCTAATTCTAGTTACAATATTTTTTTTCATCAGCTTCAACTCCTCCTGGATAATATAACTGATGTACATAAATTCACTCTCCTAGCTGGCGATTTTAACATGGACTTAATAAAAAATGATACACATACCAGTAAACTATTAACATTATTAAAAGCATTCAACTTACTGCCAAGTAATAATTTGCCTACTAGAATTACACCTAACTCAGCTACCTGTATAGATAATATTTTTTCTAATATTCCTTCACAGTACTCAAAAATTAATTTATTTGACTTTGGAATATCTGATCATTCTGGATTACAGTTTTTCTGTAATCTCTCGGCACCTCAACTCAAAAAGACTATTAATAAAAAAACCTATGAGTATAAAAGAATTATACATAAATCTCAGATACCTGTATTACATCAGAAACTTGGCATGGAGAACTGGGATGAAGTTTACAAAGCAGAAAATGTTAATGAAATGATAAAACAATTTCAATCTATACTACTATACTATGTTGATATTGTATTCCCAATTGCTAAATGTAAAGTATCGAGTCACAAAAAGCATGAAACTAATTTTAGCTGGTTTACAAAGGGATTATGCATATCTAGAGACAAACTTAGAACCTTATCCAAAATCAATAAAATAACTACATCTGCTAATTTCAAGAAATATTTTAAGAATTACAAAAAAATTTATAATGAAGTAGTTAAAAAAGCCAGAGCATTACATAATGGAAGGTTAATTATTGAATCGCAGAACAAACCAAAAATGGCCTGGTCTATCATAAATAATTTGCGTAAAACCAGCTCCAGACAAGATTCTGAGGAAAATATATATATCAAAAGGAACAATCTACTAATCACAAATTCAATAACTTAAGTGTTGCAGAGATCTTTAATAATTACTATACTAATTTAGCTGAAAATTTAATCACAGAACAAAGGAAAATGGAATCATATGTCTTGGAACATCATATAACTGATTCAATGTTTCTGTTGCCAACTGATGAAACTGAAGTAAAACAGGTCATTGTGGAACTAAAGCAGAGTAAAACAATTGGACTTGATGGATTCTCAAATGAACTGATTAAAATCTGTAAGGAATTTATAGTTAAACCACTTACACATATAATAAACACATCATTTGAAACTGGTAATTTTCCTGATGCTCTTAAAAGAGGAAAAATAATCCCTGTTTTTAAAAAGGGTGAAAAAACTGATGTTTCCAATTACAGACCAATAACTATTAATTCCTCCCTTTCAAAAATAATTGAGAAAGTATTTTTGAATAGAATGATTAAATTCACAACTAAGAACAATATCATAACAGGAAATCAATTTGGCTTTCAGAAAAACAAATCCACTAAGGATGCCATTAATTTAACATTAAATAAAATTATAGACTCTCTAAATAAAAGGGATAAAGTTATAGGCTTATTTCTTGATTTAAGCAAAGCGTTCGACTGTGTAGACCACAAGGTATTATTATACAAATTAAATTGCTATGGCATTAGGGGAATATCAGGAAGCTGGATAGAAAGCTACCTCTCAAAAAGATTACAGTGTACTGAAATTAGTTATTTAAGTAAAAATGGAGAAAAAACAAAATATTGCTCAACTTTCCAAACTGTTAAATTTGGAGTTCCTCAGGGGTCGGTCCTTGGACCATTCTTATTCTTGATATATTTAAATGATTTACCTAATAATTTAAAAAAATTTGACATTGATACTACTTTATATGCCGATGATACTACTATGTTGATATCTAGTAAAACAATTTCAGAAATCAACCATAAGTGCAAGATATTAAGTGAATTTTTACAAAATTATTTTAATGTACACAACTTGATTCCAAATGTAGATAAAACAAAATATATTGATTTCTCCTTAACTAAAAGTAATCCTGATGATATTAATTTTCTGTACAAAAATCATCATGTTCTCAAATCTGAATTTATAAATTTTCTTGGTATTAATATTGATAGTAAATTGAACTGGAAAAAACAGACTGAAAATCTCTATAGCAAACTAAATAAAACAATATACTTATTGGTGCAACTATCACAGGTTATAACACAAGAGACATTGATTGTAGTTTACTTTTCGTTATTTCATTCACACCTTGAATATAATGCCTCTCTATGGGGAGTTATAAATAGTCTTAGCTTTAACCAATTGTTTTCACTACAAAAAAGAGCTATTCGAATTATTGGGAAATTACAATATAATCAAACTTGCAGGCATACTTTTCCCAAATTAAAAATACTTACACTGACTGGAATCTATCTACATTACGTAATCACATTTGTTAAAACTAACAAAAATATTAAATTAGTTAGAAATGCAGATGTTCATAATCATTATACGAGAAGAGGTACTGACCTTTTCTTGAACTCTTACAGAGGTGAATTTGCAAAGAAGAACATAATCTTTTCTGGCTCTAAATTTTATAATATGCTACCACCCCAACTTAAAGAAATACATTCGACAAGAAGTTTTAAGATAAAACTCAAAGAATTTTTAATTGCCAAATCATTCTACACTATAAAAGAATATGAAGAATACTGCACGGTTTCTAAATTTGAATAAGTTCCGCCGCCGTGGGTGAGTCGGGGATTTTTCAGTAGTGAAAGATCCCCTCCCCGGGTTCAGGACTGGGTGTTAGGTTAAGTCTTAGGTTAAGATAATGCACATTGTGCGCGATTCCTAAAATTAAATAAGTATTTTTGTCCTTATCAAATATAATAATGCATTATTACTGTATCTTGATAATCTCATACCGATACTGGTCTGTTTTACTTCACTTTTATTTTATTCTGATTTCACAAAATGATGTGGATATTATATATACGTTTGCATGATTATTAATTACTGAGTAGGGCATGGAGCAAAATGGGTCTGAACAGCTAATATTGTACTTATAGATCACAAATTGTATACCTGTGTAAACAGCAATTTTAATGTATACTGCAGGGTATTTAAATTGTATATTGTATGACGAAGCCAAAAATTGTAATATTTTATATGGTGAATAAACAAACAAACAAACAAACAAACAAACCATAGCAACTTCCAAGAAACTGTATTTTACTCACATTTATCATGGCAGAATATTTAATATAGTTAATACTATGTTATTTAGGAATTTTAGTCTTCATTCTCCAGTTGTGAAAGAACATAGGAGTGGTGCCTCTTGCACCCATAAAAACACCAATTAGCCTACTGCAATATCTTGAACTTGATAAATGAGTTTTGAAAACAGGTGATAGTAGACTCATAGATGAGGTTCTTTTTAGAATCTACTTCAACTGGCTGGCAGGAGGAAATATCAAATCTCACAGCAGATTCAATTATTTCTGTGAATTTCTTCTTTCTGTTAATAACAATGATGTCCATTCTGTGGTGAGTTCTGAGTTCTCAGTCACACAGTAAACTTCCTCGTAGATCTCTAGGCTTATGGCTCCAAGAACATCAACAAGCATGGTTCTGATTGTGTTATGCCATTTGATCTGTAACAATTCACCCCTGGGACAGCTCCTAGGCACATGAGGCAGAGATTCCTTCTCACTGCAATGTTTTTGCAGTGGGTTTGTGCTCACAGAAGGGCCCAGAAGGTGCTACCATGACAGTCCTGCCATTCAGAAATAGAGAGGCCTGTTTTCCATAGAAGCCACGAATTTACTAATGGAACTTCCGTTAACAGACAAACGCCTTTACCCATTTGGGGTAGGAACACCAAGTGTCATATTCCCGATGTCAGAGGACTTCTGTAAGTTGCTTGACAATCTGGTCTGCATCTCCTGGACCTATCTGTAAGTTGGTTAGGCAAATGTTCTTAATTACCTTGTAATTTCTGACAACATTGAGATGAGGTTCTTCCAATACTTAGTTGGTTTTTTAGTTATTGTAGATATACCTCCCATGTAGTGCACATTACACTGTTAAACACACATTTTGTGACATGGAAATTTTTAGGTGTTTCCGATGTATTGAGGGACCCTAATAACAAATATAAAAACAGAAATTGCCTATCACCCACGGATTTTTAGTAACATCGTTTATTTTTTAAATACAACAAAAAACAGCAATCATTTCAACAGTTTTGTGAGTCACTGTATGCATATTGTACCACTTCGTGTAATGTATGTATCAGCAGTGTGTTAAGACAAGTTCATTCCAGTATATTAAATGCAAGAAGTACTCACCCAAATGGGATTGTGCATTAGCAGGCATTTACCCGCGTATGAAGTTACTGCATTTCCTATGTCGTCTTTATTAACGTGTTTGTGTTCTACATACTTGATTTATTTTTATTATTGTACTGTGATTGACTGTGAATTAACAAGTCAATACAATGCCTAGGCAGTATGTAAATAAGTCAACAGTTTTTGTTATTAGTGTGAAGAAATAACTTTTAAATCGCAAAAACGTAATTTCACCCAACTTGTGCGAAGAGCTTACGAACTTTATTTCGGAGTTAAAGTAGGAGATCAAGATAAGTCATGGGTCCCTCACATATGTTGCAAGACTTGTAACATTGTTAACAGGTTGATTGAAAAGTGAAAAACGTAATGTGCGATTTGCAGTATCATTGGTGTTGAGAGAACCAACAGATTGTTACTTTTACTTCACTGAAGTCCAAGTCCAAGGATGCTGTACAACAACCCAATTTACCATCAGCCTGGCCCGTCGAACATAGTGAAGAATTTCCTATCCCAAGCCTACCAGAATCTTGGAGTTTGGACGAAGAAGAATGTGCTGGTGATCCTCCTGATGTTGTGCAATTCACACAGGAAATCGATAATGATCCAGACTTTCAAGCACCAAAATGTTCAACAAAGCCACAGCTTTTAAAAGCTGAACTGAATGATTTTGTTCGAGATTTAAAAATAGCAAAATCACAGTCAGAACTCCTAGCATCCAGATTAAATTGGATAGAATCTCCTCGAAGGTGATGTACATATAACAGACTTTCGAAATCATCAAAAAGGACTTACACATTATTTCGCTCAAGAAGGGATTTTGGTATAGGCTACTGCATGGCTGTTGACAACTTATTTGATGCAATGGGGCAGGAATATGAACCAAGCAATTTGCGCCTATTTATTGATTCTTCTAAACTTAACTTAAAAACATTAGATCGGAACGGAAGGGGGTTCTTGTATCTGAAACAGAAATTTCCGAGAGTTAGTGAGGCAAAAATTAAAGAGGGCATATTTGTGGGACCCCAAGTGCGAGAGTTATGAAAGATGGAAAATATGACAACATGCTGAATGAAGCTGAACTAAGAGCATGGAAAGCTTTTAAAACAGTTGTGACCAATTTTCTTGGATATGTCAAAGCTGAAAACTACAAAGACCTTGTGACTGAATTACTTAGTGCCTACAGCTAAATAGGATGTAACATGTCATATAAAATTCACTTTCTGGATGCTAATCTCAATTTCATTCCTGAAAATTTGGGTGCCGTAAGCGATGAACATGGGGAACAATTCCACCAGGACGTTGCAACTATGGAAAAGCGATACCAAGGCAAATGGAGTCCTAGATTGCTTGCTGATTACTGCTGGGCATTAATACGAGATGCCACAGTTACAAAATATTGCTAAAAAAATCTTATAATAAAATTTTGAATTAAATATGATATTAAGAACATACGGAAATTAATATATTTCAGTATAACACAAAATACTTCATAGCAAAAAAATAGTGGGTGACAGAGAAAATCCAAGGTCATTTTCTGCTTTCTGGTGAAATTTTACATAAGGTACGCCTTGTTTTATCCATGTCACAAAAAAAAAGTTGATTTTTGTTGACCAGTGAATTAGGGAAGCTGATAGCATAGATATGGAAAAGCAAAGGCTAGATTAAAATCCTTACCTCAATTTTTGAAGGTCAGCTCTATTCTCCTGTTTCCCCCGATAAATAATTCTATGATGTCATCTTCGAATGTGTGTCTGCTCCTCAATCCATTCAGCAGAGCCTTCTCTATGTTTAACAATGCGAGTAACTTTAATCTTTCCTAAGTCTGAGAATTTCTCAGGCAATTTTTAATCCTTTTTAACGCAGAGAAAGACCTTTCACTTGTTGCACTTGTAGCTGGAATTGTTAAGATTAGACTGCACAGTATGTTTGTTTGAGGAAAAACTGCTCTTACGTCGAAGGTCCGGATATACCTGGTATTCATGAAGATCATAAACAGTTTCCTTCGCCATATCAGAATCACAGTAAACAACAGAAAGTTCACTCCTCAATATAGCAATGTCGAAATGCATTCCATAATTTTCTTGTAAGCATTCTAGTGCATATTCTGGAAACTGAGTTTGAAAATTCTGAAAATGCCTGCTGTGAAGGAGACTTAAAAATTTCAGTCTGGGGACCTCTGAAAACCTGGTTGAAATATTCAGAGATACCACATCAATGACTTCGTAAAAAAAATGTATTTTGTATGAAGATTTATCTTCACCAGGAATTGAATCTATGCAAATTCTTTTAGATTTTTGGGAGCAATCCTGTTCAGACGAAAATACTTTCATTTTTTCCCAGACAGAATCAAAATTCTCACGAAGTTTCTGCAAATGACGTTTAAAGTGTTCAATCTTTCGCATACAGAAAGAAATATCATTTAGTTTTGTCTGAAGTACTTTGAATAGTGAATCAGAAAATGGAAATATTAAGCAAAATATTTCTAAAAATAAATTGAAATCGAATCCCTTTATAGTCGTCAGCAGACCTTGGGCAGAAACAATGGTTTCTGAATCCCATTCACTCTTATTTTCAACAATGCCGTCAAATAGCTGTTCAATATGGGACCTGTTTTAATTAATCATTTCTACTGAACGACTATGATACTGCCATCGTGTAGGAGCAATACCAGGAAACATTTTGTTTAGATGTTCGTTTAGGGCAATAGATCTTTTAGAAGACTTCGATTGAACGCAGACTAAATTTCTTTGTTAATACGTCTTCAATTACACAATCACAAGAATCACTGCTGTCACCCATGTTGATAAACAGAACCGCCCACACCACACCTTGCCACAACACCACATGTGGACCTACCCTAACGCATGCAGCGCTAATGCGGTGGAATACAACACTGCAACGCTTCCAAATCTACCAATTTTAGTGGCGGGAAAACTACAAAGCTTGCATTTCCGTACAGCCTAGAAGACTGCTGTTCAAAAGAAGCTTCCTAACTTGGGCTGCCGCATCAAACTGTGCAATAAGACTGCTGCATCTCATGTTGTCTCATTTACGGAACACAGGATCTGATGAAAAGAAGGTACTTCATCTACGAATTAAATGTCTTGAATTTACAGACTATTACACGATAAACATTAATTTAATTTTTGCCTACAATCTTGGGGAAGCACTGCTTCCCTAGCTTCTAAAGTAGCTACGCCCCTGCTTATGTGGATAGTAATGAAATAAATAAAGTCTGGTTAAGTGTGAAGAGGCAGCTAGAACAGTTTCAGAAAATTTGTAAGAGTATTTCGAATAAACCATGGTATGAAGTCACAGATTGTGCTTCAAGTTTAAGATATTTTGAATCAAAGTCAAATAGAATTTTGAGATTAGAAAATGTGTTTAAGGAAGTATCAGGATTAGGAACTGGTGATGTAATCACTTTCAAAAGAACAGAAATTACCAGTAGTAGGAAGAAAAGAGGTATTTTTAATGTTATTGGAGAACTTTCTCGTATTTTGTTCGGGACAGCAACTGAAAAAGAATTAAAAAATTACGATAGACAGATTAACAAGTTAAAAGATTCAGAGAGTGATTTATTAAGAATTGATGAAGAACAAATGTCAGTTGTGAAATCAATGTTAGTCAGCATAAATTTTAGTTTAGTAAATGTAGTAGGCAATGAGAAAAAGCTTACACAGCAATTTAATGATATTACAAAGAATTTCAGTATGGAATTATTTAATCAGAAATATGAAGCTGAAATAGCAATAATGTTAACTAATTTAAATCGACACATTGAGATAGGGTTGTATGAATGTCAACATAGTTATGAATTATTAATTGAAACATTTCTTCATGCACAATCAGGAGTAATTCAACCTCAAATCATCACTTACAGTCAAATAAAAACATTTTAAAAGAAATCGGGTCACAAGAGAATGTGATTCCTCCTTTTGTAACTAGCCAAGCTATGAAATTATTAGAACCAGTAATATACGTTCAAAATAATTTATTAGTGTATGTAATACGAGTTCCATTACTTGATCAACAATGATTTAATGTATATCATGTGATACCTTTTCCTAGTCATGGAAAACAATATGACTGTACAATACATACAAACAAAACAAGAATATATAGCTGTTGATAAATATAAGACAAGATATGCTTATTTATCACAAAAGGAAATTGGAGACTGTAAGAAACCAAATGATTTGACTTATGTGTGTAAAGAAAGTGTTTCAATATCTAATTATATACCGGGGCAAGACTGTATTTCCACCGTTTTGCATCCCGCAACACAGGTAATACCGAATATTTGTTTGAAATCTGTTGTGTATTTAAATAGTCAAAAGACGTTATGGATACCATTATCTGGAAGCAATAATTGGCTTTATACTTCCCCGAGAACTGAAATTTTTACAGGACTATGTCTTAAGAATAAATATACAAAGAAAATCACAGGTAGAGGTAAATTAAGGTTAGGAGAAAATTGTAAGGGCATTACAACCAGAGGAATAATATACCCTTTAAAAAGGAAAACTTACAACAATTCTCAGTTGGATATAATACCAATTGCTAATTTTAATAATTCATGTTGTATGGATTTGAAGACTCAACAAGAATTTGCTGGAATTGAAATTGAATTACCTTTTCAAAATATTTTATCTGATATTAATGAATTACGCAATACTGGGTATCATTTAGACGAAGTAAAGAAATTTATAAATGAGAAGAAGAAAGTAAATGTTATTAAGAATGAAGATGTTATCAATGTTCAATGGTATTATGTATTTTTGTTAATAATATTGATATGGATAGGAGGAATTCTGTCTTGTTGTATTAATTACATAAACAACATCAAGCTGTATATGTGTAAATTTTGTAAATTAATGTTTGTAAATTGTAATTGTTGTATAGATAAGAGTAATCATGGTAGAGTATCTAAGGGTGATATAGAATTAACAAACAAGTTGGGAAGAAATATTAAACATATTGATATAGAAACTGAAGGAATCGAGATTGCACATTCTGCATTATCATTCCCTAGTAATAAAGGAGAAAAGAAAGAAGTAGTAACAGAACCAGGAAGTGAAGAAGTAAGTTCCGCTAAAAAAAGTATTCATTGGACTAATGTAAAAGTTTAAAGTAAAAGTCTGAGGTTGAACCTCATCCTTTTCAAATTGGAAGGGGGATGTTGTATAATTTTATATTATAAAATTATAAAAGGAAATTAAGTATAAAGTTAAGTAGAGATTTTATAATTGAGACATGAGCAAATGAAGGTTGCCAGACATATGTGTTGAAATTAGAGAACAGCAAGGTAAACACTTAAAGAATGCTGACCTCATCTGGCACTAGTCACTTAAATCACAAACATAATAATTTCTTCATGACTCAGCTTAGAAATCTATTAATTCCCCTGTCAATCAGTATAATAAATTAGACTAAATTTCCCCTTCTTAGGAGAGTATAAATACAATTAAGAACATGTAATCAGTGGATTTTCATCATTGGTCGACAACTGTCATGGCGTGTAACTTGTACTACAAAATAAAACCATTCTTCTCAACTTCAACAGTACTTATATTATTTCTTAGGAAATAAACCTACGATTTTTGTGTGTGCAAGCCTTCAAACAGATTTCAGGACCAACACTACATCTGTATATTGAACATCATCAGCTACCAGCATACACATTGGCGTGTGCTATTGGAACAACTTGTCCAACTGGATGAGAAACACCTTTAGTTATACGACAATAGTTCTTAATGTAGTTTGTTGCACTCTTAAATGCAACACCCACAGTGCAACAAGAGCATGTTATTTGCAATTTAATATGTACTGCATAGTGAGTAACATTTTATCATTTTGTCTCCATAAAACGGAAACAGGAAAAAATGTTTGGAACCTTAGATATCAGTCTTGAGCAGTTTCCACTGTATTTAATAGTGATTGATGCTCATTCTAAGTGGCTTGAGGTTTTTGAACCTGCCTCAACCGCAGTCCATCTGGCAGTTGACAATCTGAGGTCATTATTTGCACGATTTGGCTTACCACTTTTGGTAGTCAGTGATAATGGACCACCATTTAATTTGGCTGAGTTTCAAGGTTCCTAAGGAACAATGGAGTAGAGCACAAGAGATCTGCACCATATCATCCACAATCAAATGGTCAGGTGGAGAATTCAGTTAAGTATGTTAAATACAAGTTACGAAATGTATTCAGAAAAGCAGTGAATGTATCACTAGCTCTAAGTAGAATTCTGTTTGACTACCATAACTCTGTACATTCAACCACTAATGAAACACCTGCTAAATTAATGTTTGGCAGAAATCTAAGAACCAGATTTGATCTGTTGAGACCTAATCTGTGCAACAGTGTTTTACAGAAACAAGAGAAACAAAAATCCTACTTTAATGGTAATCAAACTAGGTATTTGTATATAAATCAACCAGTTTTAGTAAAAGATTATCGTTCAAAGAATAAGTGGATTGAAAGTGTTGTGATGAAACAGATTAGTAAGATGATGTACCTAGTAGTGTAGTGTAGTGCGAAAAATGCATATAGACCAAATAATTGCCACAGACATGAGTGAAGTAAAGGATAAGGGAGAGTTAGATGTTGACTGTCGAAGTGAGTCAAGGGATTGGCTAGTAAGTGAACCAGAAACCCCTCAGGGTCAGGCAGCGGTTGAATAAGTTAGTAGCCCTTCTGCTTATGTAAACTCACCTCGAACACCTCTCCATTCTGAAGGTAGAACCTCTGATATAAATCCTTGCAGTCTGCAACCATCACCTGATTCTGAAAGTAAGGATCCTTCGTCTGTGATTATCAGATGCTCACACAGAGTTCGGAAACAAGTTGAGAGGCTTAATTTGCAATACCTTTTTACCTAATTGTATTATTATTTCATTATTGTAATTTATGATTAAGTGTTGTATGATTTGTCAAATTGTTCCAACATTGGTAGGGAGGTGTTATATATGTATGTAATTTATATTGTAATTCTGTTAATGTTCTGTGTGGCGGAGAGTTGGCAATTAATGAATAAAGAAGGCCGTGGATCGACCAATAAGAAGCGATCCCCCTCCCGCCGAGATAGAGAGTTCACTCCATGATGGCGGATTGCCTTGTCTTCTGTAAGTATGCGTCTCCAATAAACCTCTTAATGGTGGAGCTCAGTACTATGTTAATTGTATCAACTGTGTAATCATTTCACCCGACCAACTTCCTTGTACGATTGTGTGTTGTCGAGGACAATACATAACAAATAGATCTGTATCTTTGAAAAGGACCTTTAAGTTCAGGTTTGGTTATATAATTTGGAATGTTGTTTATTTGCTGATGTTCATTATGGTGGCTTACCATATTAAAGAGGTTTTTATGCTTATTGTTGTTTTCTTGACTACTTCTTCTCCTTCTGCTATGGTTTCTGATTTCAGGATCTTAGGGAGTGGGTTAATCAGGTTGCTTCCATTTTGTCATTGCTTTATTTGAATATAACACAATGAACATAACTTAGGAAAGAGGCAAATAACGTCTCAGTGTGAAAGCTCCAATTCAAAGCAATGCTTCTCTGTCAGTGACTGGTATGGATATGGTGACCGTGCCCATCACATGTGATCAGGGTGAGACACTGGAGCGTCACTGTGACTGGTTAGGTCACTGCTGTGACTCGGTACAAAAACTCCAATTCAAACGAATGTATCTCATCAGTGATCATTACTGGTGATTGTCACCAGTGACCTAGTATGAAAAGAACCTAACTAAACAATGATTCCCCATAACTATTCATACATGTTTTATTACATTTTAAGATAAAATGTTCATTTATCTATTGAAGATTTATTTTCTTTAGATTCTTGCATCCAGGCCCATGCTGGCCCCCTGCATCCTTTGCCTGAAGTGCCCATTCTGCCTTTAGCCCCTATTCAGGTAACCCCTGAAAAAATTATGGTATTTGTAACTGTATTAAAAATATATACATTAAAATTTAAATTGCAGCCTTCTCATTTGAATTTTACTTTAAAAAGTGTGTGTATTATGATAAATTAATGTGCAATATTTCTAACTGTGGACTGTGTAGCCAAAATTTTTATTTTTTAAGTTTAAGAATTTTATTTTGCACCTTGAAAGGTTTACGCTGTACATAGTTGAACATAAATAACTGAAGTTTTTATTTATTGCCCTAAGTATTTTATTTAAATCTGTTTATGTAAAAATGCAAAATTTTACAAGTCTTTCCAATCACAAAATTATTGCAGACGGTTTGTAATATGAATTTATTCAGCCTATTTTGTATTCAAATATTAATGGTGGGACACTTGTAATTGGATACATATGGAGTTCAGCTGAAGGCGAATGCTAGGAATTATGCATATTGCAATGCTAGAAGCATAATGTAGTTCCCTCTACTTCAGGTCGCACTCGCCATCTCCTGAGCTCCATACTGTATGTTGATACATCACATTTCAGTTATAAAGTTTCAGGAGTTCTAAGTTTCAGGTCATTTGAGAATTTAAAAGTTTTGATACAAGCTTTAATAACTTGAAATTTAGACATGATTTGGACATGATAAGTTTAATTTTAAAATAAAGATTGTAATAGTTTCATTTGTTGGTCACTGAATGATTCGTAATTTTTGTATAAAAATATTATTAAGAACCACAAAAGCTTTATCCCCTTAATCCTGGGGATTTTGCTTATTACCCAGATGCCAGACCCTCCCCCCCCCCCCTCAGTGTATGGCGGCCCCTTATGTCATACATCACCACCCATGGAAAAAGTCCAGCATGGGCCTGCTTGCATCATCTACTGTATTGAGATATTTCCACTGTATCACACAATCTACTTTAATTTAAGGAACATCATGTCACTTATAATTGAGGAGCTTACATGCAAAAGCCGCCAAGTCCAAATCAACAGAATTTTCAGAAACTGAGAAAAACTTGCGTCTGCTTTACAATCTGTACTTATATTATGTTTATTGAACAACTGATGTGTGAGGGGTTTGGGAAGAATATGAGCAAAGAAAAATAAACGTACAGCTATTATTTTCATTATGAATAGGGATTTTATTTTGGACTTGGAGGGTTTTGGTTGAAACATGATAGTGATCATCAGTTCAAAATTCAGCAATGTAGTTTAATGAGAAGCTACGAGGGGTGATCAAAAAGTTCCAGGACTTTTGAATTTGCGCGGAAATGGAGCGTTGTAGAGCAGTGTGGTTGGCAGCATTGTTTAGTGTGACACTTCCTGAGCACAGCTGTTTTTTCAGATTGTTGATAACCTTCTTCATCGCAAAGTTACAGCTGTGTTCGTAAAACAAGTTTTTTGTGTTCGGTGATTTTGTGAAATGAATTAGTAATCTCCAGTAATTACTTGTTTTAAGAAGTTTTCATTGCCATTTGCCATTTCAAGAAGTTCCTGACAAACCTGAACTCTGTGTTGTTTTTGCTCCTCTGTCAACAGTCTCGGAACAAACTTTGCAGCCACCCTTCTCATCTGCAATTTTTCTGTTAACATCTGTTGACACGAACCAAATGAAATGTTCAATTCTTCAGCCATTTCACGAATGGTTAGTCGACGATCAGAACGCACGAGAATGTTCAATCTTGCAACATGACTGTCATCAGTCGAAGTTGATGGGCGCCCTGAACGAGGATCATCTTCACACGATGTCCGACCTTCTTTAAACCTCTTGTACCACTCGTGACACCTTGATCGACTCAGACACTCATCACCAAAAGCCACTTGCAACATTTGAAATGTTTCAGTAAAAGTTTTACCCAACTTCTCACAAAACTTTACGCAAACGCGTTGCTCTTCCTTTTGATTCATTTCACAAAATCGCCGAACACAAAAAACTTGTTTTACAAATACAGCTGTAACTTTGCGATAAAGAAGGTTATCAACAATCTGAAAAAACAGCTGTGCTCAGGAAGAGTCACACTAAACAATGCTGCCAACCGCACTGCTCTACAACGCTCCATTGCCGCGCAATTTCAAAAGTCCTGGAACTTTTTGATCACCTCTCGTAGGTCTCTGAAATCAAGGGTGTTGCGTTAACAATGAAATATTTCAATAACAAAATGTTTTTTACAAATCTAAATTCAAGAATAATGTATAATTGAATTAGTTATGGTTCACCGAAAATAGATATTGACAACCCTACTCTTTATTGAATAACATTCATGTTATTCATATTCATATTCGGCGAATACTATGTAAAACTTCTTCACGGGCTAACAGCCGTGTTGAGGTTTTAAAAAACTCCGAGCTTTCAGACTCCATCTCTGAGTCCATCTTCTGGGAAACTGGTAGAGAGACCAGACCAAATAAGCTAACTGAGATCAGAGCATTGCGGGCGGGTTTAACCAACCAGTTGGGATACGTGTCAGCTGAAGGCTTATACGTATTGGGAAGGGGTATTGTTAGGCTGAAGGCCTAAAAAAATTCTGACAGCTTTAATCATCCCCTGGGAAGCGCAGGCGCATTCCAAGTTGCCGTACTAAAGGGTTCTCAGCATCTTGAAGCTTGGAGTTGAAACTCTGTGCAAGGCTTCTGATGTGGGTGGCAAGTAGTGGAACCTTTAGGTCTTCATGGATCTGCCTGTTACTGACGTACCAAGGTGCGCCCTTAGTGAGGCGAAGACATTTCGACTGCACGGCTTGTAGTCTTGCGACATGCGTGCACGCTGTGGCCCTCCAAGCTGGACTGGCATAGTCAAGCAGAGGTCGGATGAGTTGCTTATAGAGCAGCGCTCAATTCGCAGGTAAAATTCCTCCTCTGCCGTTAAGCAGAGGGGATAAAATTCCAAGCCGTTGCATGGCTGTTCGTCTAACCTGGGTAATGTGGGGTTTCCAGGTCAGCCTTTTGTCCAGGGTTACCCCCAAATATCTCGCTGTTTCGACCCATTCAATTGGCTCTCCGAAAAATTCTACAGGCCTAGGCGGTGCCGTTCTTTGTCTTCCAGTGAAGAGCAAAGCTGCGCTCTTATTGACGTTGATGGAAATTCGCCACTTTGTCAGGCAAAACTCTAGCTCTTTGAGATATGTCTCGAGATACTTGACGATTAGTGCAGGCCGTTTCGACGTTGCCAAAAGCGCAGTGTTGTCGGCATAAAGCGCAAAGTCGACGTGGCGGTGTGGTGTGGGCATGTCAATCACATACAGACTAAAGAGGACAGGGGAGACCAGTTCCCCCTGAGCAACTCCAGCTCGCATGAAACTACGTGAAGATGTGGCTGACTGGAAGGACGCTACGAACGTCCTATGGGTAAGGTAGGAGATGATAACTTTCACCAGGTAATAAGGGAAGTTGAGGAGAAGGAGTTTGTATAGGAGACCTTTGACCCAAACTATGTCAAAGGCCTTGGCCACAACAAGGAATACCGTGGCGGTTAGTCGCTTTTCGTCAAAGTTCCTCTTGACTCTTTCAACCAGGTGGGCTATCTGCTGAGTCGTGCTATGTTTGGGTCTGAACCCAAACTGCTCATCACGAATAGCGCTGTGCCTGTTGACGTGCCTTAGGATTCTGCTTAGCAGAATCTTCTCGAAGAGCTTCCCCACCGAATCAAGAAGACTTATGGGTCTATAAGACGATGGAAGTGTCGGATCCTTTCCGGGTTTCCGGATAGAGACAATCATGGCATGTTTCCATGCAGGTGGGAAATATTGCCTCTTAAGGACCGAATTAAAAATTTTGGTGACGTAGGTGATTCCCCGTTTTGGGAGGTTCCTCAGGGCCCTGTTGGGAATACCGCTAGGACCCGGAGCCTTACCATGCTTGAGCTCTTTTATAGCCTTGACGACCTCTGATGGAGTAGTTAATTCGGGTTGACTTGAAGGAGCAAACTCAAGGAACGCATGGCCCTTCTTAAGGCTCGCTTACTGGAACGCCGATGGAGTTCACAGCAAGAAGGCGGAACCGGAGATATTCCTCAGTCATCATGGCATTGATATATGCCTCCTGAACGAGACTCACCTTCGGGAGGGCTTGCGATTTCGACTAGCAAATTACGTTTGCTATAGAAATGACAGACTCACTCAGGGGGGTGGCACAGCGATCCTTGTCCGAAAGGGCATTGATCATTGCACTGTGCCGGTCTCAGGTCTGCAGCAACTGGAAGCCACTGCTATTCACGTTGTGATTGCAGGTAGGCCTATCAAACTCGTGGCTGTCTATTTATCTCCAACCCGGAACATAATAGATGCAGATCTGACCGAGTGTCTTGGGGGCGGACTACCTGTGATTTTAGCAGGTGATCTCAACGCCAAGCACACGGATTGGAACTCAAGGACTAACAATGCCAGGGGCTTGCAACTGGCAGAGTATGTAACTGGGACTTCCTGTATCGTCTATGGACCGGATGAACCTACAACCGATCCTTACTGTACCACACACTCTCCTGATGTACTTGACATAGTGGTTGTCAAGGACCTCACACTACCAGTGAGTCTGACTGTGTGCCCAGCCCTCAGCTCAGACCACCTGCCCGTCCTTGTCGACCTCCAAGGTCGAACATCCTTCGCAACCCTTCCAGACAGGCCAGATGTTAAACGAGTAGATTGGACTAGCTTCCAGAACCACTTGCAATGCAGACTCCGGGGGAATCCCGTGGTAAACTCCGAGGAGGATATAGATGCCAGGATTGAGGATTTATCTAAAGCGATTACGGAAGCTCTGGAGGCATCAGCACCAAAGAGTCGACCGAAAACCTGTTTACGACCTTCAATACAGCCGGCAATTCTTTCTGATATTGAGAAGAAAAACCGGCTGAGAAGGGAGTGGCAGGCAACTAGGGACACCGCTATCAAGGCCCAAGTTAATGGGCTCCAGAGGTCTATTAGCTATGAGCTGAAGAAGTGGAAGAACAGCGTTTGGTCTGAGACCTCTCATCCTTAAATGTAGAGGATCAGTCCCTTTGGAAGGTTACAAAGAGGATGATGCGGATCTCTGATCCCACACCCCCCTTACGAGTGCCAGGAGGACTCGCTCTATCAGATTCTGAGAAAGCTGAGGCCCTGGCCAACAATCTTAAATCTCAATTTACGCCGGTTGACGATCCTTCGGATCCTGCCGTGATTGAGCTGGTTGAAAGGGAACTGACTTCGTTTGAGTTTGCTCCTTCAAGTCAACCCGAATTAACTGCTCCATCAGAGGTCGTCAAGGCTATAAAAGAGCTCAAGCTTGGTAAGGCTCCGGGTCCTGAAGTCAGACTTAATAAAGTATGACTTTAAAGAAGACTATGAATACGAAAAACATGTAAGTCGACTTGTCAAATAAGTTCAGCTTTATAAAGTTGGTTCTTAAGTCACCGACTATGAATACCGGCCTGAATGTATCAAATGCAAATCAGTTCTTATGACAACATATTGTTTTACAGTGTTCATATATGGCTTTGGAAGTTGCAATACAGTTAGCTTTGACAAATATCCATTCATTTTGGGAATGTAAGTTCATGTAAATAAATGCACATGATTTGAACCACAGCACACATCACACTACAAGACAATAGTCCCATACTAGATCTGATTTTTGTAACAGTAAAAGATATTAAGATTATTATTAAGATAACAATCAATTTATTACAAATGTTTCAGTGTATGGCGAAATGTGGAATTCAGAATATAACCCTTCAGTCTATGAGAGGCATTGTTATGTATAATTACAAACATAATATTATAACTGTATGTTTGAGTGTCCATTCTTGATTGCTTTAACAAAAGTTAGTTTTAAATTTTCAATTTTCACTTGACAAGCAAACTTAGATTTACCTTTGGTAATCCGGACGGCCGTTTCGCACTATTTTAGTGCATCATCAGCGGTTTTCGAACTGCTACTGAACTGAAGTAGCAGTTCAAAAACCTGCTGATGACAAAAGAAGTCATCAGTATTGTCTAAAACATGGCATGGCTTTAGAGCCTTTCTTGGAGTTTCACTGCACTAGAGTCTCTGTACTCACTACGCAGTTTCCACAATTGCAAGTGCAATCCTTTAAAAATATTCAGTATTATTTCCTTTTGTCCACTTCACAAAAATGTACCTCTTTTCTTTTTAAATTATGCCACTCGGAGCGGGTTGAATTTCAGTCATTATGTTTGTTAATTATTCACAATAATGCTTCCTGCAGACTGGGTTATGAATAATTATAAATGCCACGTTTCACCATACACTGCAATATCTATAATATTATGGTTAGTTTTAAATTTTCAATTTTCACTTGACAAGCAAACTTAGATTTACCTTTGGTAATCCGGACGGCCGTTTCGCACTATTTTAGTGCATCATCAGCGGTTTTCGAACTGCTACTGAACTGAAGTAGCAGTTCAAAAACCGCTGATGATGCACTAAAATAGTGCGAAACGGCCGTCCGGATTACCAAAGGTAAATCTAAGTTTGCTTGTCAAGTGAAAATTGAAAATTTAAAACTAACCATAATATTATAGATATTGCAGTGTATGGTGAAACGTGGCATTTATAATTATTCATAACCCAGTCTGCAGGAAGCATTATTGTGAATAATTAACAAACATAATGACTGAAATTCAACCCGCTCCGAGTGGCATAATTTAAAAAGAAAAGAGGTACATTTTTGTGAAGTGGACAAAAGGAAATAATACTGAATATTTTTAAAGGATTGCACTTGCAATTGTGGAAACTGCGTAGTGAGTACAGAGACTCTAGTGCAGTGAAACTCCAAGAAAGGCTCTAAAGCCATGCCATGTTTTAGACAATACTGATGACTTCTTGAAAAGTTCTACTCAAGCTAAGGCTCAATGTGTGCATGTGTGACACTGTAATCAACAGATTAATAACCAATTTAGGTGAAAGTTCGGATGCTGATTCCGATATGGAAGTCAAGCATTGTCCGGGAAGTTACACCACTGGCAGAGAACTCTGCATAATGTATGTAGGCCTAATTATTTCGCAGTAATATACCTTCTGTATATAACAGTATTCATGTAGTACTCATTTCAACTTGAACAACAAAATAAACAAATAAACAAGTTTTTGTTTTTAAAGCATATGACATCTGAAAGTAGCCTGCATGGATAAATTCTTATGGGAGAGGAAAACTGACATAACACATGACCAATCAAATAACGTTATGGGCAAAATTACACAATGCAATGTTTACATCCACTTGCATTCTCAAAATAAATAGATGGTAGGCCTACCTATTCCTTCACATATATGCTTATCAAACTTTAGATCTTTATTCTTCCATAAGCCTTGCTTAATGAATCGATCTGGAGCTTAACTCAGAGATCTATTAAAAATAACTTCTTCTCTGCAAATATGCCTATCATAATTGCAATTATCACTGATTGAACAAAAGCATAACAAACGATATAACAAATATCAATTTACCTGATATTATTCTATGCTTTGTATATATATGTATGTGTATAGGTATATTTACCCAGTGGCGGACGCTTTTTTTTTTTTGGGGGGGGGGATTTGAATAGATAGAAAGACAACTAAAAAACTATAAAATTGGCCACTTAGAGTGCATAAATAGCCTTTTTTAAAATCCCCCCCTGCGTCCGCCGCTGTATTTACCCATTCACAAATGATATATATAAGGGGTGGGTCTCTGCCACCATGGCATGGTGCGTCCTCAGGTTGTGGATAGAGGATATGGCCTCCAGATATGGAGGGTAGCTGCAACAGACGACATCAGGTGGTCCTCCAGCTTGGGGGTTTGGCGTGAGGTTCAAAACCTCTAACAGTAAAAGATATTGTTAAGTAACACTGCCTGATTTATGGATCCTATCAGTATAAAATTTTCTGGAGGTAAAATAGTCCCTCGTTCGGATCTCTGAGTAGGGCCTACACTGAGGGAGTCTAAAATTCGTAGGAACTATAGATTGGGAACGTGGAATGTTAGAAGTTTATACTAGGCCTGGGGCGCTTAAATCCATAACCAGAGAATTAGAGAAATACAGGTTAGATGTAGTAACAGTAACAGATGGGAGGGTGAAGGTTCAATACAGACAACGCGCGTATAGGCTACCTTTTTCTGCAGGAAAGGGAATGAAAACCATGAATTTAGGGACCAGATTCTTCATACATAGGATAATTAATTCAGCCATTAAGAAAGTAGAGTTTATTAATGATAGGCTTTCTTATATTGTTCTAAGGGGACGGTGGTGTGACATCATAGTTATGAATGTCCATGCACCAACAGAAAATAAACAAGATGTTGACGAGGACAGTTTTTATGAGGAAATAGAATGAACATGTGATCAGTTTCCAGCATATCACATGAAAATTTTGCTAGCAGATTTCAATGCGAAAGGAAGGGAGGATATTTTCAAGCCCACGATTGGGAACAAAAGTCTCCACTTGCAGAGCAATGACAATGGGGTTACACTAGTGAATTTTGCCACCACTAAAAATTTAATCGTAAAGAGTACAAAATTCCCACACCGTGATATTCATACATACACATGGACCTCGCCAGATGGAGAGAATCATAATCAAATCAACCATGTGCTAATAGATGCAAGGAGGCAGTCTAGTATAATCGACATTCAAACTTTTAAGGGTGCTGACTGTGATTCAGATCACTATCTGGTAGTTGCGGCAGTTCAGGAGAAACTTTCATTAAACAAAGGAACTAGGCAAAATTTTGATATAAAGAGGTTCAATCTGAAAGAGCTAGGTGAAGACCAAATTAGGAATGCTTATGAAGTCGAGATCTCAAATAGATTTGCAGTTCTAAAAAAAAACACTGCAGAACAAGAAGCTAGGGATGATATGAATATCAATAAAACCTAGGAAAGCATTAAAGACAACAATAAGTAGCCGCAAAAGAAAATTAGGTCCACTTGAACCAAAACCAAATAAACCGTGGTTCGATGATGAGTGCATGAAATTGGTAAATGCACGAAAGCAGGCAAAACTACAATGGTTGCAAAATCCGAATGAAACTTCTGTCAGAAATCTCAACAATGCTAAACGAGAAACTCTAGAACCATTAGAACAAAGAAAACAAACTATCTCAAAGACAAAGTAAATGAATTAGAGGTAAATAGTAAAGACAAAAATGTTAGGGATCTCTACAAGAGAATAAACGAGTTCAAGAAAGGTTTTCAACCTAGAATAAACAGTATATACTCGAATACTACCCGCATATTTTTTTTCAAAAATCAATAACGAAAAACTGGGGTGTGGGTATTATTTGAATACTGGACTCCTCTCATCTGAATTTTGACATTTTGTACTATATCGGCACAATATAACACAATGCTTTGTAGTAGCATCACAGTAGGCTTATATTATAACTATAACGAAGCTGTAATGAAAGGAAAATTAAACAAAGAAGATGCTTTCTTATGCACATGGTCCGCATAGAGACGCCAAACAAGCAGTGCAGTCACGGCGCACGTGTAGTCCAATAATTCGGGGAAAAGTTCGGTAGAGTTCGGTGAATTTCCCGACTTCTTTGACCTTGGGCCGGACAGAGTCGGACGCACGTCATCGCGGGTGATTCCCGCAGAATTTAGAGTGTTGTTGTTGTTGAGGTATTACGCTGCGCGTATAAGACGGCGAGATTTTGGCGGGCTGTTACCATGCACGTTATTTTTATAAGTGCCTTTTAGCCTACCATATTTAATTATTTTATGATATGAAACGTTAATTACAACTGTTTAATTAAGAATAAAACTGGCAAAATAACTTTATATATGAGCCTGTAGATGTTTTTTCGAACTTCTTTTTGAAAAATTTGGGTGCGGGTATTATTTGGGGGCGGGTAGTATTCGGGTATATACGGTAATTAAGGACAATGATGGCCCTATACTATCGGCTCCAAATAATATTTTGAATAGGTGCAAAAAATTTCTTTACTCAATTATTAAATATACATGGAGATGTCTAAAGTGTAGAAAGTGAAATATTCACAGCGAAGCCGATGGATGCTGAACCAACTCTAACAGATATAGAAACAGCTGTAGGTAAACTAAAAACTCACAAATCTCCAGGCGTTGACAAATTCCAACAAAATTAATCAAGGCAGGTGGGATAGATTAAACGCAGAGATCCATAAATTCATTCTTATGATTTGGAGAAAGGAGGAATTGCCAAAGGAATGGAAAGAATGTATTATTATACCGATCCATAACAAGGGAGATACGGCCGAATGTAATAAAATAACTATCGAGGAATTTCTCTCCTATCAACATCATACAAAATTATATCTAATATACTCCTGTCAAGATTAACCCCATATGTAGAGGAATTCCATTGGAGATCACCAATGTGGATTTAGGTGAAAAAGATCAACCATTGATCATATATTTTGTATTTGCCAAGTCTTGGAGAAAAAGTGGGAATATAATAAGTCTGTTCACCAGCTATACATAGATTTTTAAAAAGCATATGATTCAGTTAGGCGAGACAAATTGTACAATATCCACATTGAGTTTGGGATACGAAAGAAGTTAGTTTGGCTGATAAAATGTGTCTAAACGAAACCTATAGCAGAGTCAGGGTAGGGAAATTTATATCAGATAGGTTTACCATTAGAAGTGGCTTGACTTTACTTTCTAATTTCGCTTTGGAATATGCCATTAGGAAAGTTCAGGAAAACAAGGTAGACCTAGAATTAAATGGCAGTCACACGATTTTAGCTTATGGAGATGACGTTTGCTTGTTAGGAGATAACATAAACACAATAGAGAGAAATGCAGAAAGTCTTTTCAATGCCTGCAGAAATGTTGGATTGGAAATTAATACAGAAAAAACTAAGTATATGGTCATGGAATGTCAAAATAATGCTCTACAAAACATTAGAATAGCCAGTAAATCGTTCAAACAAGTGGAAAAATTCAAATATCTGCTCAGCAATAATTACAGATTAAAATAATGTTAAGGCAGAAGTTAAGTGTAGACTCAAATCAGGAAATGCTTGTTTTTATGCAGTTCAGAAACTCTTATCTTCTCGTCTTCCATCCAGAAATCTAAAAATAAAGATTTATAAGACTATTATCCTGCCAGTTGTATTATATGGATGTGAGACATGGCCGCTTACTGATTGGGAAGAACATAATCATGGGGTGTTCGAAAACAGGGTGCTCAGGAAAATATTTGGGCCTAAGAGAGATGGAAATGGGTACTGGAGAAAACTGCATAATGACAAGCTTCATGGCCTTTACTCTTCACTGGATATAGTATGGGTAATTAAATCACGGAGGATGAAATGGGCTGGACATGTTGCATGCATGGGGGAGGAAAGACATATTATCTCAAAAGTATTGACTGGGAGACCCGAAGGGAAAAGACCACATGGAAGACCTAGACATAGATGGGAGGACAATATGAGGATAGATTTAAGGGAAGTAGATTTGCGAGGGATGATTGGATAGAGTTAGCACAGAAAAGGGTTGAATGCTGGGCTCAGGAAAGCGTGGCAATGAACCTTCGGGTTCCATAAAATAGATAATATTCCTTTAGCTTGCTGAGGAATTGTCTATTGCCATTGAGTAAGTAAATAAGTACTCTTTTATTTAAATTAATACTTAATCATTGCAATGAAAATACAAGCAAAATTATTATAAGACATTACTTAGCAATGAAAATTAATTTTATTTTCAGTGTTGAAAGTTAAAACATAATTAATTATAGTATGCGTTATGTAGGGACTTTTAAATTTTTGGATCATTGTATCTGTAATATTTAAATTGTCATTTTAATGTAAGTTCTATTGTGTCAATTTGCCCATGTGGCAGCCAATAAGAGAAGTTAAATAAAAATGCTTTCATAATGAAAAAATATTATATTATAGTTTAGTCCTACATATTCTGGGCTTCCTTTGCGTCCCCTGAATGACCACCACTGCTGTCTACTGGTTTCAGTGCATGCACCTATCTCTGGTCTAAAAAAATATAGATATTTCTTATTTTTGACAGCCTTTGTTTTAAGCATACTACTACCATTACCAATTCATAACATTTTTAGATAGCAGTATAAGTATTACTGTTATCTATAACAAAAATCCTAAAACAATACAAATTTACCCTATATAAATATCTACTAAGCAAAAATACAATACTAAAAATATTGTTTCTACTATACTCATCATTTACAAGAACACACTGTTATTTTTAACATTTTTATATTCATTCTAAGGCACATGTTTGATATCACACAATATAATCGTACCAAAACAGCATCCAGCACTGAAATGGAAGACAAGTTTAAAATGCTCTGCAGCAATATGAATTGTTTCCATAAAAAGAATCACTATAACATATATTCTTATTGAATATGTGCTAAATTTAATTACAAGTTGTGATTCATTGCAAATATCCTATTCTTATACAAAATTTAAGAGAAAGCAGAAATACTAAGCCATTCTAGGAATGAGCAAAAATAAACAATTATTAGAGTACCTGTGTTAACAGAATAAACTTAGTGCGATACAACTGTTGAATGTGTAAGACATATTGATAATTTTTCTGCAAGCATGCCTTAATGTAGAAGCTGTCATATGGAGCTCCCAATAACTTTTACTCATAATGATTTATTTCCCTACAAACATTACACAATTATACTCCCATTTTAGCTTTACTTCCACTCACAGCTAATTATTAAACAGATTCTAGTCTGATATCCACAATTGAAGACCTGAATTGGAATAATTAAAATCAGAAAGTGGTTAGAATGGGTTACGCATGTGAACTTCAGATTTCTGCTTATTGAATCTAATCTTGAAAATCAAAGGATTATATTTTTCTTCATTCCTATACGCATCCAAATATGTAGGTACCTGCATGTGATATCGGAAATTTTTCTGGTGTGCCCTCTGTGCAGAGGCACTCCCTTGAGAAAAGATAATAAATCATTTTAAAAATATTTTCAGTAATTGAGCTTTGGCATCCAACAACCTGACTTTTCTATTTTACCTTTCTTTATACAGTGAACTCTCGATAAACAGACTAAAGTGGGCGGGGGGGGGGGGGGGTCTGTCTGAGTTATGAAATGTTTGGCTTATGGAGAGTAAATTAGGAAATAGTATTTAAGTAATGAAATTTTGTGTTTAAGCTGCAATAACAAAACGTATGAGGCAGAACATAATATTAACATTTACAATTGGAACAAAAAGGAATAACACTTCAGTTCTATATTGAAATTTCTAGTCAGAGTCTGAAATACACACTGTTACATTATTAGTACAAGATTATGATTGATGTGGCACTGTGAGCATATTTTTCTGAGAAGATTTAGGCCGAAAGAAACTGTAAATGTTCTTCTGTGTACACATTGTTTCTGTTGTTTTTGAATAATTACTCCTCTTGCAGTTCTGAAGTGGCATTAGAATGGCTGTAGATCTGGGTCTGGATCACCAAGAAGCTGTCCGAGTTATCCGAAGTCCGGCATACTGAGGTCCGAATTATCGAGAGTTCACTGTAAAGCTTTCCAGATTTTAAATTTTTTATTTCGTTTGCAAGTTATGAGTGAAAAACTGGCAGAAAACGTGATTTTTAATGCTAATACTTTTCAGTAAGCAGGTGGCCTTGCTGTGTTGCTGAAACAGAGCAATCATGTATGTAAAGCTCTTCAACTTTACTAGCCCATTATGTTTAATCCTTTGGTTATGATAGTGAATGACATTGAATTATAATGAGTTTCAGTGCATTTATGTGGTTATTAGATACCGTACTTTAGTTAAGTTGATTATTGGATTTCCTGGTGTTGTACAATGATTGTTAAAAATATTACCATTCAGCCCGCATAGCATATGATCTAATCGTTATTAAAGTTCATTGTTGTTGTTGTTGTTTATTATAGTAGCACTGAGTGCTAATAACATATAATGTGAAGTCAGTATTTCAATTTAATTATTAAAACTATCATTTAAATTGTCTTTCAACCGTCTTCTGAATTCACTGACATAAGTGAAATGATATTATTTACGTCACCAGGAAAGTTCATTTCATTTACAAATCAATCACACTTTTTCCTTTGACAGACACAATATTTCCTCAGATTTCATTCTCTTATAAACGGGATTTTAATAAATTTTTGATACTCCACAGTTTTCTCCAAAATTTCGTTGAGGCTGAAGATTTGATTCCTAAGTCTGAATCCACACTGATACAGACCTATGATCTTTAGAGTGTGTTCTAAAACACGGCGATACAGGATAATGGAAAGCACTTTGTATATTACATTTAGAAATGATAGAGCTCTGTAATTTTCATAGGAAAAATTGGTTTGATAAAAATGTTTAAAATATTTTGCTGTTAAATAAATGATTTGAAAAACATCTAGCGGTTGAACTAATAAATGCTGGTGAAGCTGTGGGCACATGCTATTAGTTTATATGGGCAGGTTTTAAAATACGCTGTGGCTAAATTATGGTGAAGACTTATATGCAACTCATTTTTTTTTTTTTTTTTTTTTTTTACAAATTCAATGAGGGCATCCTCTGTGAAGACTGACTGGATGGTCTCGAGATCCCTCCACCCTCACTACAGTGGAAGAAAATTTATTCTGTCTTTCTCCTGCAATGTGAGTGGGATATTCTTGTAACCATCAACAGTGACACTATTACAGTATTGACATACTTTGTGAAAAGAGCATAAAAATAAGGCAACTTTTAGATATTGTTTAATCTATGTGACATGAGATAGTTGCAACATATCCTATTATATTAAAAGCTATTATAGTAACTACTGATAGTAACTTTATTGTTCCTTAAGTGCTTCTGTTGTTAAGTCTATGCAGTATTACGAAACTATATGGAAGTGAATTTGACTCACCATACTTATTAGAATTGTTCCTACAGCCATGTAATGTACCAGGATGCATGCACACAGTATCAGTTCCCTGAAAAATGAGATTGTATGCATATGTCGTGCAGCGAAACTGACAATGTGCACATGGATCATGGTACACGACATGATTGTAGGATCAATCTTAACCATTACTTCTATAATGGCAATGGTGCCCTTGGATCTTTTCCAAACTCCTCTTTAAAGTCGCCAGTCTGAATAAGGGTAGCTAAATAAACTTTACTGAAACACGTTCAACATTTGTATCCCTACACATCTGATATATATCTGAGTTATATGAATGTATAAAAATTAAAATTACGTATAAGTTCATCCTTAAAAGAACCTTTAAATCATCCTTATTATTACAACATAGTGCTTCTCTGAACTTAACATAAGATATGATGCATTGCATGTCATTATATAAAGTTACAGAAAGTAAAGTTCCCACATTTAGGGCCTGTAAAGAAAAGAATAATCATAAAAATAAGGTTTCTAGGAACCTGAAGCCCAAGTCTGCTAAAGACTCGCTCAATGAGCAATATCCTTGTTAAATGGCTCGCAAGCAGTATGGCTAATACCATAATAAAAACAGGATAAAGTTCCCAATGAGCGATTTCCTTGTGACATGACTCAGCCACAGGTATGGTTAATGCCATCATGAAAACAGGTACAAAGTTCAAGTATCATTCCCACCTAAAGCTGACTCTAGCCTAGTTTAGACTTTTGGCACATGAAAATAGAAGAGTTGTCAGCTTTACAAAATGTTTGTAATTTCCCACAAGAGATCACAATGTTCTTTTCTGCTATTGGATGATTGCTCAAGAGAGATCACATGACATCCAGGAGGTGCCAAGTGCTGGTTTTCTGCACATTACTTCACAATGCACGCTTGTAGCTAACTTTCTTTTGCAATACCTTCCCACCTATTAATTAACTACCAATTGGTAAAAAAGGTTGTATTTTTTAATGTTTAAACATGTTATATTATCCAGTGTTAGCACTGCCATGAGACAACCAGTAAACTGATTTTGCATGCATATTCATTGACATTCTGCATACTTTTTACGTCTAGCCAAAATAAAAATCCCCATACATAACCAAAATATTTTATCATATCATAAACTATATAAAATTCTATTTGGCTGGCACATGCATTATTTTTATTTTCTTAAAATGACAAATAGAGACAATCAGAGCTAGTAAGTGTTGTTTGTACATTTTGATATGAATGCTAAAGCAAGATATGACATCACTTGTTTCTGTACATTACTAGAGTCCAAGAAGGTGGTTACGGCAATGCATGCCGAGGCTTTTGACTTGCCAACTTTAACGTTTTGAGCAGCATGGCAATAAGTTCTAATTGTTACAGATGTGCAGGACCAGTTATATAAGATGAAAATTTGATCCTATGTCCCTCTTAGTCTTAGCCACTATTGCTCATTAATTTAGAGTGAATAATATTTTGCCTTGTTAACACCACCTGTGAAAGTGACATGATTGTCTGTGCTATGTAAATATGTAGGGCCCAGCAGAGTTTGGGAGTGATCATTTCAGCAAAGATAGTCAAGTATTTTTTTTTATCATACGAAAAAAGGTTTATCAAAGTACAGGTTTTGACATAAAGTTCCAAATAGTACAGCATCTGAACACTGTAAAGCACAATACAGCCAGAAAATCTGCTTTACATAAAAAATTCGTATGTACTTCATAAGGAACAGATCATTTGAGGACCACATAACTCATTCACCAATGAATTATGTTCAGTATTTATTTATAAGTGCAAACAATCCAGATGTAGAGCGGTCATTGTCACTCTTCTTTAGTGACAAAGGAAGAGGTTTCACTGCAGAAAACTTCAGGATATTTCTCATCTGTTGCAACAGCAGCATTGGACAACAGAGTAAGCTTCTAATATTAAAATTCTTTATTTCATTTCCCTTTAAGTTTCGGACTACAGCAGTGCAATACTTTTCTACAGTAATCATGTAAAAATAATTAGATTGTGATAATATTTGTTAATCATACCGTTCTTATTTTGCACATCGTTGATGCATATTTTACGAATGTTTAGTGCATATTTTGTCATTTGTTTTTAAACACAAATCCAAGTTGTAATCATGACCATAAAATAAGAATGAGATTTGGGAATTGGCATTTTGGTGCCTTCTAGATGCCATGTGATCAGTGGTGTCAAAATGAGAAAGCAACCAGAAGAGGATTAAGGAAAAAACAATATAACACCAAAAATTGGATAATCTGCTCACTGATAATCGGGAGATTACTGTATACTGAACACAATTTGTTTCTAATTCCCTCAGACCAACTAACAGAGCAATCTTATTCTTAATTTTCTTGGAATTTCTTAAGAAAATTAGTTCATTTTCATTTAATTGCCACAAAAAATTCCTATAAAATAAATACTGACATGGGAAATCAGCAAATAATACTAATAACAGTGGAAATCGAATAACATTCTTTTTCAAAATAAAATAACCTTCTTTTACCATCACATTCTCATACTAAAATTTAACAAAGTAAAAAGCATAAAAAAATTAAAATTATTAAAATTCAGTAAGACTAAGAAGCACTGTATTGCAATATAAAAATGATGTATACAAACAGCTGGTTCACGCAAGCCTAAAGTCCATTCTGTAATATGTGGAATGCTGCTCCCAGAGCCCAGCTGATTTCATGGCCATCAACTTGTTTATAAAGCTGGAATAATAATAATAATAATAATAGTATGTTATAGTCATTCAGCAATATTCAGCAATAGATGTCATGATACAAATAATACGAAGATCACATAAATATATATAGGGACTGTATTTTTGGTAACAGCGTTAAGCACAAAATTTTACAAAACAACTTTCCTTAGCTTTATTTAGCTTAAAATACCACTACTAAGCAAACTGAATCCACAAAATATTGCAAAATTTATTATATTGTGCAAAATGTATAAACAATCATGAAATATGCCCCTTACATATGTAAATTGAGAAATATGCACAAGAATTTGATTCAAAATATGTTTTACAAAATATTTGTTTTCTTTTCTGCTATTTCTATGGCTGCCGAGAAACCACTGATACATAATGATCGATCATAGCAAAGACTGATGGAAATTAAGAGATCACAATATACTCCTTTTCTGCTTTCTGTGCCAAGATTGGGATGCCTATGAATCAATGATCTTGCATTTTATCCACAATTGTTGACACTTCTGTTTTCTTATGCTACCTGAAGTTGTTTAATGGTAATTTTGATTATGCTTAACATTACATTTGTACAAAGTTACATTTCAGAAGCGAGCAGAAGAATACTGAAATGAGGGATTTTATGTACAGTGCTAGAGGGTGCAAATATTTTATTTCACGAAATAGTCACCAAAATATAAGGAAGTTAACACCGAAATCAGTTCTTTTTTTCTTAAATGAAAAAATATGGTCCCTGAATGTAGTCAAGTTGTAGAGCTTAAAAGAAAATAATTGATTATTAATATTCCATAGCCTATTGATTATTAATATTCCATAGATTGAATTAATATTTCTTGAAATCAATAAATTAAAATAGCATAAAAAATATAGAAGAAATTAATTTAATATTTTGTAATGTCATTTCCTGTGGCTGAAGTCCACGATTGTTCCAGCCCGTGTATGGTGGAGCTAAGGGTTGTAGTGATTAGAGCGGTGTACATACATTGTAAATAAAACGGGACTATCAGGGAATCAAGCTATCATTTCTTGTAATAAGAAGTACCCAGATATCCTCCCTTAGACATAAGAGGGGTATGTACGCTATCATGGATAGCGGCAGCATGGAGCAGAGGACTTGGACAACAGGGTAAGTCGCTATGGACATGCCACACAGGGTTTCTACCCTTACATATATATATATTTTTTTTTGCTATTACTATTATTACAAAATTATCTAATTATTACAAATTACAAAAATACAAATTATTACAAATACAAATATAAATAATATAAACACAGTTATTACAATTACAAGAGAGTATTATTTACCCCGCATGAGCATAGCTTGCGTTTGGGGTCAGTTCAATCATACTGAAATTATATTATAAACATTATATCAAAACAAACATATTATAGGTTTGGGCAAAAACCATAAGATTATTCACATGAAATAAATACATGAATAATGATATGAAAAAAAAATTACAATAACATAACAGAGATACAAACAAAATACCTGATGTTAAAAATTTAAAAATTTACAATTGAGAATGAATAATGGAAAACAAAGTGAGTAAAAGTACCATTACAAGTTAGTTTTAATCAATTCGAGTATTTGTTTTTTAAACAATTTATTGTTTAGTGGTGTCAGATTAGGGTTTCTTTTAGTAAATTTGTTGTATAGCCTTGGTCCGAAATTTATACTATGCCTTTGACCTACTTCTGTAGCACACTTTGGCTAAAAAAAGAGGACGAGAGATATTATACCCCTCGTATTATAGTAGTGATTTCGTGTGATGAATTTTACATGATGTTTATGGAAATAATTTAATAAAATGTAGGAGTATAATGTCCGCCGTCGTGGTCTTGTGGTTAGCGTTGCTGACTACAGATCCGTCGGCCCGGGTTCGATTCCCGGTACCTCCTCGGATTTTTCTGAGGTTGGGAGGTCTGGTAGGGGTGCACTCAGCCTCGTGATTCCAAACTGAGGAGCTACTTGATAGAGAAGTAGCGGCTCCGGTCCAGAAAACCACCATTAACGGCCGTGGGTGACGGCATGCTGACCACATGCCCCCCAATCCTGCCATCTGCCTACGGGAGATGATGCAGCGGTCGGGTGGTAGGCCAAGTCCTTCCGGGGATGTAGCGCCACGGAGTTTAGTTAGTTAGTTTAGTAGGAGTATAATTGTTTAATATTCAGTACATCAAAATCTTTACATAAACTTTTAGATGGATAGTCAATTGATTTTTTTCAAACATATCTTGATTATTCTTTTCTGTAACAACGACTGTGGGCGAAGTGCAGTCTGACATATCTCACCCCATCCTATTATTCCATATTGTATAACTGATTGGACTAAGCTTAAATATATTCATCTTAAAGTACTCTGTGGCATAATGTTTCTTAATATAACAAATTTATATATAGTTTTCCGTAGTTTAAGACACAGATATTGAACATGTTTTTCCCACCGTAAATTTTGATCAATGATAAGTTAACACCTAAGTATTTTACTTGTGTTGATGAACTTAATTTTGGACATTTACAACTAAATGGGATAAAACAAGAGATTTCATGTAACATTATGTTGTGCATTTATCGAGGAAAGTCCTTTAGAGTTTAGTGAAAAAGGTAAATATGTTGCTTTATCAATATTTAAAGATAGAAGGTTTTCATCGAGCCATATTTTTATTTTGTTTGCTCCAATGTTAGCATTACTAAAAACATGCTCCCAACAGTTTCCTGAAAATATGATTACTGTGTCATCAGCGAAGGAATAAACATTGCCTTTGATAAGATTTATATCTATTTAAGTAGATCACTGATATATATTAAGAAGAGTAAAGGACCTAACACAGTTCCTTGTGGGACGCTGATATCTAGTACTACATTTTCACTTTTTGTTGTTGTTAACTTTAGTGCTTTGGTATCTATTTGATAAATATGATCAAAATAGGTCTAAGGCAGTGCCTCTAACACCAATATTTTCTAATTTGTTTAGCAAGATGTTGTGACTCTTATAGTGTCAAAAGCCTTTCTTAGGTTGAGAAAAACTCCTAAGCATTTATTTTCCTTCATCTACTGCTTTAATAATTTTGGATGTAACATTATAGCAACATCAGTAGGCCTACTCATAATATTCCTAAAACCAAATTGCGATTCTGCTAATAGTTTATTTTTTCCTAAATAGTTTGTTAGTCTCTTTTTTTAATGCATTTCTCTAATAATTTTGCAATGGTAGATAATAAGGATATTGGCCTATAATTGTTTAAATTACATTTGTCGCCTGATTTGTGCAATGGAATTACTGTCGCATATTTTAATTCATCCGGAAAAAAGTTTTGAGCTAAGCATAGGTTGAAAATAACGGGTTTTTACCTTTTATCACCAAAGAATTCTTGTATACTGAAATAAGGTGTTTGAATTAGCCAATTTTTACTTTTGTTTAAATATTGTAATAGGAAGCTGTGAAAGTCAAAAGGTAAATTATTACATAATCTAATGTCTAAGATATCAAAACTATTCACTGATTTAGAGAGTCTCTGATTTTTGGTAAATTAATTCTTACAAAAGTGATTATTATGGGTGAAACTTCACCATATAAATTTTCTGCATACTGTATGCACAAACTTCAAGGGCCAACTGTCACAAAATATACAGTAGCCACAACTTAAAACTACATAATGAAGGCTAAAATAAAACATTGGTCAATTTTTCTAAGCCAAGGCTAGTTACAAAGCTCTTTTTAAAAACTAAAATTAAATTCTTATATCCCTATTTTAGGATTCTATAGGTTTTTCAGTCAGCTGCGGTGGTGTACAGGAAGTGTGCCTGCCTTTAGGTCTGAAGGTAGCAGGATCAAACCTGGCTGTCGATGGATCTTTCAGGACATAAAAACCTGAGTATAGAATCCTCCAGTAGAGACTTGAAGTTGAGGGGCCCGCATCAAAGATTTATGGCACGTAAAAGAACTCCAAGCCTAAATTAGAGCCTCTGGACAACATTTCTCGGCCATTTCACATCCAAGAAATACCCTAGTTTCCTGAGGGGACTGTGAGGCAATGGGCTTAATATCTGTCTCTCTGTCCTCTCTCGGAAAGCAAGCATAATAAAATTGGCATCGGTAGCCGTAACCTCCCCTTGGAGGCCCTAATGCCCCGACGATGGGGATATACAGGAAGATAGGTATAGACAGGGTCCGCCGGCGTGGTCTTGTGGTGAGCGTCGCTGACTACAGATCCGTCGGCCCGGGTTCGATTCCCGGTACCTCCTCGGATTTTTCTGAGGTAGGGAGGTCTGGTAGGGGTGCACTCAGCCTCGTGATTCCAAATTGAGGAGCTACTTGATAGAGAAGTAGCGGCTCCGGTCATGAAAACCACCAATAACGGCCGTGGGTGTCGGCATGCTGACCACATGCCCCCCAATCCTGCCATCTGCCTACGGGAGATGACGCAGCGGTCGGGTGGTAGGCCAAGTCCCTCCAGGGATGTAGCGCCACGGAGTTTAGTTTAGTTAGGTATAGACAGGTTTGTCAAATTTTCTGTTTAGGAATTCATAGGTTTTTATGAAACAAATAAAAAAAGCAACATATATACAATACTGTACAGTGCACACCACTTATTATGAACAGGGTTAGGATTTTTAGGTGCAAATGTTATATGAAAAAAGGAAGGGAAAAGGTGCTAAAATAAGGTAAAAAAGGGGACAAAAAGGTGCTATTTTACTCAACTAATTAAAAAAAATCTATCTTCTATTAACAGTTATTGAGTTGCGAAAAAACACATCAAATCATCACTCACCAGAAACAGTAAAATACAGGAAGCTGTTGTACTTCAAGACATTGAGCATCTCTACATTTTTAAAAATAAGCCTGTTTCTATTAGGACATAGAATGTCTTTGTACATGCTAAAGCTTCTTTCGACATCCACAGAAACCAGTGGGGCAAACTTTGTATTCACTCGGAATGACATCTCTACACATGTGGCAAATTCCTCAACATCCGGATTTTTCTGAAGACTAGACTCAAGTTTGTCTTTAGCAAAGCCCTCTAACTGGTCCCTCACTGAAGTGAAAATATCCCATTGTTTTTCCTTTTCAAGACCTTGTTTTTCCAATTGTTTGATAGCTGCAGTCAAGTACTTGTAACCATGGACACAAAATAGTTCTGTCTCCAAATTCTGTATTTTTTCCGGTAGCAGAAGTTGTTGGGCCTTGGAAATCGCACCTGCGTCTGCTGGATCCAATGAAAGCACAAAATCCTTAATCTTGTCAAAATTCTCACACAACATAACAGCACACTGAATCCATGATCCCCAGCGAGTAATGACCGGGAATTTTGGAAGGGGGAGGCCAGTGATTTCCTTGTAGGCAACAACACGACTCGGAGCTTTCTGCAGAATCTTCTTCAGGGCAGAGATGTATTCATTTGCAATGTTGTATTCATTCGATATGGATTCACAAACCCTGTGAAGGGCATGGACTAGGCATGTCACATGCTTTAACTTAGGGAACAAAGGTTTCAATTGGTTAATTGCTGAAACCATGTATGGAGCCTGGTCTGTAACCACCAGAAGAAGTTTTTCAAATGCGATACCACTTGGCCACAGGTTTTGACAGAAGTCCATGATTGATTGCATTACTGTACTGGCGTTGGCTTTCTCCAGTTCGTACATTTTAAACAACATGGGCTTAACATTCTCCCCTGATAGGGGAAAAACTAAAATGTTCAAAACATATCGTTCCATTGAGTCTGTAGTTTCATCCAATATGATTCCCACATCACAATCAGTCACTTTCTCCTTGATGGTTTTTATAGTTTCTTGGTAAACAGGCTCCATGTAGTTTCTTCTTATAGTACTCTCATCAGGCACTGACATCTTTGTGTATTTTTCAAGGAATCCTTTGAAAGTCGGATGGTTTACCTTATTGAGTGGAATTCCCGCTTGTGTAAGAGCAGCACATAAATCAATGTTGAATTTCTTCAAATTTTGAGTTTTCGATGAACACTGTTCAATCGCATTCCGTAATAAAGGTTGTCGCGATTTATTTGCTTGAAGTGTCTTGTTCTTTTGATGCTTAGAAGTGGAAATGTGTTGTTTGATGCGGTCTCGCTGGTGTTTTTCATCTGACAAAATTCCTGAATCGCAAATGCTACACCGTATTACAGTTCCATCTGTTTCTACGGAATCTTGTTTGAATTCCTGAGACAGAGAAAATAACCGGGCTCTGGACACCTTAGGCATGGCAAAAATACACTCATTTAATCACAGATTTGCACTCACGATCAACAGACTACTGACTGGTGAAGTCAAGAAGATGGAAGTGAGAGAAAGAGGATTTGCGTATACACAATATTTTTTTTATAATAAACTATAATTTGGTGGAATGAAATACGCATTTCCATTGTAGCAAGCTATTTGTTTCGGCAAAGTGAAAGAGGATTTGTGCGCACACACAATATTATTGTTGATGGAATGAAATATGCATTTCCATTGTAGGGAGCTATTTGTTTCGGCAAAGTGAGAGAAAGAGGGTTTGCACGCACACACGTATCATTTTCTGTTATTGCAGGTGTGCCTTCAGTCCCGCTTTTACTGGAAGTAAAATGGAATGAAACTCACAAGTCATTCATAACGCTTTATAATGATAAAATGCACTCTAGAAGAATATTGATAAGCTACAGTATATGAAAAAGGGGAAGAAAGGGGATTATGGGCACTGTTGAGAAAAAAGGGGTAAAAGGTACCAAAAAAGGGAAAAAAGGTGCTACAAAAATGTCTCCATTCTCGACTATAGATAAAATCTCACACTGTGGTATCTTTCCGAAGAGCTTTAATTTACCCTACGAGAAAAGGTGCGCACCTAAAAATCCTAACCCTAATTATGATATTATGACTTTGGGATGTAGCTAATCTGATAATATTAAAAAATTGATAATAGTAGCCAAAATAATTAATTTAATTGTAAGTATTTATACATAAGATAATACACTACAAAAAAAAGCTATTTATTCATACACACAAGATAATATGTATCATATTTTTCAGACTATAAGACGCATTTTGATGAAGGATAGAAATTTCAGGGAAAAAGATTAATGTGATGCTAAATGAAAATTTAGTTTACTTCGGACCATATACTTTATTGCATACACAAATCATGACTTTCTACAATGGAAACTGTGCAAATTACTTCCAGTGCTCAATGTCACGTACCACACGCTGTTTAGAGGTCATTGTCTTCATCTAGACCACCCCACGGTGACAACTCCTGTTGAAAGACCCAACATTCCTTTCTTTCATGCTGTATAGCTTTCTGATACCCTCATTTTACGATTGTAACAAGTGCACTGATGTACAGTCTGTGCCACAATTTGCAACTAACCTTGTTTATGATTATGGTATTACTGCAATATTTACGATTTTTTTTTTTTTTTTTCCAAGTTTAGTTCAGACCATTAGATGAACCAAACTTTCAAGGCTCTGTTTTCAAAGTAAAAAAGTGCATCTTATGGTCCAAAACATACAGTAACTGTGAATCATTGAACCACTCTTAATAGAGTAATAGACCACAAGCAACTATATTTTCATTCAGTAAAAAGTTTTTAATTGTTTCTGTTTTTGAAGTGGAACTTCTTTAGCCGCACTGGGAGTAAATCGAGAGCAAACCCAAACTTGCGTTACGAACAAAATCGTCATAAAATTGTTACGCACAAAACCGTCACGAAATTAGTGGGGCTGTGATGGAACGGACTGCACAGAAAACAATCAACTCAATGATTAGGCTTATCCTAAATCAAAAAATAAAAAATAAAAAAAATCCAAAATTAAAAGAATCTAAAAATTAAAAATTAAAAAATCCAAAAAATAAAACAATTCAAAGATCCAAAATTTAAAAAATCCAAAATTTAAAAATCCAAAATTAATAATTCAAAGATCCAAAATTTAAAAATTCAAAATTCCAAAATTAATAACTCAAAGATCCAAAATTTAAAAAATTCAAAAATAATAAATTAAAAGATAAAAAATTTAAAAAAATCAAAAATCCAAAATTATAAAAGTCCAAAAACCAAATATTAAAAAAAGCCCAACAATCCAAAATTTAAAAAAATCCAATAATCCAAAATTGAAAAAAATAAAAAAATAAAAACTAGTTTCATTTTTGCCACGTGGCATTCCACGCACACTTTTTTTCTTATTTTTTGTTTCTTAGAAGTCTATTAACCAATATTTCATACTCAATGTTTTTGGAAGTGGTGAACATTGCTTAGCAAAACATCTAATGCATGTCTGTTCAAGTCGAATTGTTTTATACTAGTCATCACTGCATTATGATTTTCACTAATCAAAAGCATCAGCTAAACTGAGGGGGTTTAACAGAATATAGTTGAGATGGAAACAAAACACTTAAAAACAAAACTCTGAATAACGTACAGTGCTTCAAAATAAAGAAGAAAAATGAAGATATGATAAACTGAATCATTGATCACAATAAACAGCATTTTTTCAATGCATCAGTATTTATCTGTATGGGACCTCATAAAAGTGATAACATTACCCAACTGATAACCAGGGCCCGGATTCTAATGACATGTCATCTTTTTATTGATGCTGGATAGATATTGCCAGCTTGTAGATAAATCCTAATCATGGCCTCTAGATTATAGAAATACATTTTTATTAGGTCATTTTTTGTCATTTTATGCAATTTTCTATTTGTAGGGCATTTATTTCAATTTTAGGTCATTATTTGGTCAATTTTCGTGTCATTTGCTTCCTTATTTAGTCATTTTCATGTATTTACATTGAGTATATTAACTTTTTTCGTCGCTAGCGGTGCTGTCTTTGAAGTGTTGTTTATTTAATGCAAGAAGGAAAAATTCGGCGTTAAGTGTTGTCATGTCTCAGTCGGAAATGAGAATCAAAGAAAATATGCAAAAAATATTTTGTTATTGTTATTAGATTGACTTGGCACCAGAGTCTGCCACCTGCTTGGATTTGAGAGTGCAAACTACTGTTTAACCTCAATTAAGCAACAATATAATCTGGCAGACCACAAAAGGAAATGCCGAATTTTGACTCGCCAGTGCCTCAGTGCCAATATCAATTTCCGTGAGAAAAGAACATCCACAACATTACAGTTATTTACAGTTTTTACAAATATGTACAAACTAGTCTATAACTTTGTAGAAGAGAATACATTTTATTGAACAAAATGAGCTGCTTGCTTCAAGCAAGTTGCCATAGACACAGCATACCAATCAATCACTTTTGACAATAGTTCAAATGATTGTAAAAAATGGGTAACATATAAACAATAGTTTAAATAAAACATGTAAACAATTTTTACTATATATTCTTATATATGTGGTGGTGCAATATGCCCACTGAGTCAGCAATAATTTTTTATACATAAAATATAAGTTTTAGGTCATTTTTCATAATTATTAAGTCATTTTCTTTAAAATTTAGGGTCATTTTATAGGTCATTTTTCAAACAATTTTAGGTTATCAGAATCCAGGCCCTGCTGATAACATTATCCGTGATTATATCAAGCAGTGTTCACTGTATTTTATATCCTCTGCATATCCTTATTTAAGTAACTGATGCTCCTAGCTCCTCCCGAAAGAGTAACAGGGTACAGACCATCGTCTAATAATGAACTAGCAGTTAATTTAATTATTAAATTGTGTTGGAGAGTTTTCTTTCATGCTTAAGGCTTCAAAGAGCTTAAGATTTTTCTGCCCTGTTTGGATTCTATCTTGAAAACTACTGTCTCTGAGGAAGTTTCACCATAAATGAGTCTATGGTTATATGGCAAAATTTAAAACACACAGAGTAAAAAGAGGGAGAGCAGAATATTATTCATGTAGTAAATGGCCTTTTCTCACAAGTGTTAAGTACTTTCTAACTGTAGAAAACCAATATAATTTTTCAATTGACATAAGCATTTAAATTGGATTAGCCTATTAAAGAAAGCCTATAGTAGGCTATAGCTATAGTATAGCCTATATAGCCTACCAGGCGCGGTTCTACCTATAGGTCACAGGGTCACGTGCCCCCCCATCCCCATCTATTTTGAGTATAAACTGTACTGCATTTATAGCAACGAATAAAATAACGTAACATCTATTTCAAACTTCGCGCTTTTGCTTTACTTGTCAAGTTTGGCAACGTAGCATGGGCCGAATTTTCGTTGTGACCGGCCGTCTCTCATCCCTTTTCCATTTTCCTATTCTAAAGCTGATGGAATGCAGGGAGGGGTTGTGGCTAGTTTAACCTGTACAGGGTCACAGTAATTTTGCGACTTCACACGAATTAGCGCTGTGTGCACTCTTCAAGTCCTCGAAGTCTCAAGCATGATTGGATGCATATCCGCTAGATGGAGTGGTATGCACTATTGTTGCTCTATAGTTGCGAACATATTTACGTATTGAGAGAGGCAGAATATAGCCAACTCTCTTACTCCCCCTCAGGGTATCACAATACAATAACATCTTACCCTTAAAACCAGTCCAGGTGGAAAGGGCGAGTCAAAAATGTTGTTTTCCTACCCTTTCCTCAACTCAAGCTAAAGCCGGAAGTTTTCTCATGTTGGGTGTTCGGTGTTAGTGCGTGCTTCTGATTTTTCCTTAGTAAAGTATTTTTTTACATTGTGATAGTGAAATGAATGAGATAAGATACTTACAAAATAAAATTCTAAATTTCGAGGACCGGTTATTAGCCAAAGAATTGGGCCGGCCAAGACCAGAGCTTGCGATAAATCTCACTTATAAAGACAAAAACAGAGTGTACAACAGGAATTTCAATAAAAATGTGTATGAAAAGTGGGAGTGGATGTGTGGGTGTCCGACAACTAATGCACTATTTTGTTTTCCGTGTATCCTATTCGGTGGAGAAGATGCATGGACTAAAACTGGTGTGAACGACTTGAAACATTTGCCCGACAGATGTAAGAAGCACAGTTTGTCAAAACGCCATTTAGACAATGAAATGAGTCTCGCTGTCTTAGGGAAGGCTGATATCAGGGTGCAACTTGATGATGGGTATAGAACATGTGTCCGTAAGCATAATGATCTTGTTGACAAAAATAGATATATTTTGTCACGCATTCTTGATGCCATTAAATTTTGCGGGGAATTTGAATTGGCCTTGCGTGGGCATAACGAGACAGAGAGTTCCGATAACCCTGGTGTTTTCAAAGGTCTCATTAACTACACCGCGACACTAGACAATGTCCTGAAAGATCATTTAGATAATTCAAGTGTCTTCAAAGGGACATCAAAGGACATTCAAAATGAACTTCTAGATGCTATTTTGACTGTCTGTAGAAAACATATTTTATCGGAAATCAATAAAGTAGATTTTCTGTCCCTTCAGGCTGACGAAAGTACAGGCAATTCTTGTAAATCTCTACTCTCAATAATTTTGGGATATCAAAATGAGGGAAATGTATTTGAAAGATTTTGGGGTTATTTTGAAATAACCGACAGGAAAGCTACGCACATCAATGAAATCTCATTCTCCAAAATGCGACATCATCTTCATCTCACAGCAGAATATTTTTTCAGGATTTGCAAGGGATAGGAACATTCTTTTCAAGATCTCCAAAAAGGATGGATTATTTGATAGAATATGCCCAAAAGAGAATTGGGAGTGTGCCACCGACAAGATGGTATTTTCAGCATCGTACAGTTAATACTGTCTTTGAACAGAAAGACAACTTGTTGAAATGTTTTGAGCACATAATAGACACAGAAGTTAATGACAAAAAATCCTCTGTTGAGGCCGCAGGGTTTGTGAGAACATTGAATGATCCTCAGTTCCTATACTGGCTTGCTTTCTATCACAAAATTATGCCACATGTTGAAATCTTCTTCAATTGTATTCAACAGAAAGATGCCGATGCTGTTAAAACCAGTGAACTTGTGAAATATTTTGTCACCGCGATAAGTAATGTTCGAAAACAGTACGAAAGTGAAGCCTCATTAAATGAGCCATTGCGGAAGCGACAATGTGTTGAGCAGGGCAGTAGTCAAAGAAATAGGTTGGCATCTCTGGAGGTTTGGGATACGATTGTAAGCACCATTAACGAGCGGTTCCAGTTTTCGGATCATTTGTGTGCCTCGAAACTATTTTTGATTGACAAGTTTCCAAAGTACTGCAACGAATTCCCAGAGAGTGATTTTGAAACAACTGTGACACTTTACAAGAAAATTAACGGTCCGAAATTGCGAACTGAATTGGAGGTCTTGTATAGTCGTGAAGATCTGCGCCGTGCCTCTGGTGCAATACCCTTGCTACAATTTTTTTATAGTAATAATATGTTGTGAACATTTTCAGAATGTGTGATGGTGCTGAAAATAATTGTAACAATTCCAATGACGGTGGAAACCGAACGTTCCTTCTCTACTCTAAACAGAATAAAGACATTTCTGCGGAATTCTATGGGGAATGAGAGGTTAAATGCATTGGCGATGCTGTCGATAGAGAAGAAGATGATTCATGCTATTCCCGACTTCAACAAGAACGTAATTGAGGAATTTTCTGCAAGGAAAAACAGAAGAATAGAATTGTTATACAAAAAATGAATCAGAAAGGTAAGTTTTAGCTTAAGTGTGAGTTCTGTTTTCCTCTTAATATCCATGGCTTATATTTGTATGTGACCCACCCTTGTGGAACCTCACGAGCCGCCACTGTAGCCTACTACAGAAAGAAAAGGATATCTGAAGTTGTATCACCAAGGAATAAGGATTACACTGGCTATTTTCTCAATACCCGTGTCCAGATAGTCTGAGGCAAGGACCAAGGCAGCTTTGCACTACATGCTTGGCATATTTGCTTCATGTGAGGCTGCCTCAAACTTTCGACAAATTTTCTTGAGGCAAAATATGGGTTTGTTCATATGAAGCATGCTTAAAATAAAATAAAATAGATAACTTATTGATACCAACAGCTCAAAACCTTTATGCATGCCTGTTTCTTCAATCTCCGAAATTGCATCAGATACATAAGTTGTAGCAGTTGCAGCTGTTTTTAGGTAATTTTCGAAGAAAAATCTACCTATTGCAATGGATACCACTTCATGATTTTCGAAAAATTCTTTCATATCTTTACGTTTCATGCTCCCCTAAGTACGAAACCACCGCCCGTTCAAAAAAAAATGTTGTGATATATATATATATATTTATATTTATTTATATCTTTACACGATAGCGGCCGTAATTTTGAAGATATTTGAACCAAATTTTAATATGTTATTTCTAGGCCCAATAGTTCGGACAAGTTCGTTAATGAGCAAAATTGGCCCAAGGGGGTGGTCGGGGGAGGGGGTTGAAATTTTTTAAAATGTATATCTCGGCCCCTATGAAGTATAGAGGGAAACTTTGTTTGAATAAATTAGAGTACTCGCTACGGAGTTCACAGTGACACCAACGATTCGGGGGTTCGAGTGAGGGTGGGGGTGGGGGTGGGGTGGGGGATGAAAATTCGAAACTTTTGAAACCACGTCTTGTGGGGTATCGTTGAAAAGCTCTTGATGAGTACTCTACAAATCAATAAATAGTTTCTTTATAGCTCTCATATGACGCGAGATTTTAATGTTTGAAAATAATAACACTTAAAAGAATTATTATAATATCATAATTTTGTCTTGTTTAGCGGCTTTGCTAATTTTATTCATTGTTGATCTTGCGCACGGCCTCCCAGAATATTATATCCTATTCTTGTTGTCAAAACAAATGATTGTAGGCACTTCCTCTTTACTGCAGGTTTGCCATGCCAAGGCTAAAAAAGAAGAGTGCTGCGCAGCGATAATAAATTAAACCAAAAGCACTTTGAAATCTACCTCAGCCTGTAGGCCTGCCTAAAGGGATTTTTTCATTGGTACACAGTTTAACGGAGAAGAAGAAGAAGAAGAAGAAGAAGAAGAAAACTAAAGGTGTTTGAATGAAGATGATGTATAAAAACCAGGCTTAGGACAGAATAAGACTTATGTGAGAAATGATTATAGACAATACAGTTCACTTTCGGATGAGTTTCAGCACTTGAACTTAATTCTAAAACTGAAAAAGAGAGATTCGTTGAAGCAATAATAGTGAAAGAAAGAGTACTGATCACAATGAGATATTTAGGAGTAAAAAAATGTATGATTTTTTTATTCAACATCAGATAGGATTTCTAATATGTAAATATTCTAATCTCAACTTTATTAGTAATATAAGTAAGCCTAATGAATTACAAATTCTCTGGAGGTCGGAAAACTAATCTGACAGAGATGGAATCAAACTACAAAAACATGGAAAATCCAGAGTTTAGAGGTAACAATTTTATTGTGCTCCAAGTAATACAGGTAAGATGTGACAGGCAATGAAAATGCTTGCAGTATGTACATGATAAAAAAAGCAGTGCTCAAAAGACAAGAATTAAAATAAAAGCTAGCACTGCATAAAAAAGTTGTAAGAATATAACTTATGAGCGGACACCAACCACAAAATGAAAATGCATAACCAAAGAAATTAAATTACAAAAAGTAAAGACAATGAAACAGTACAAGACAAAAGAACAAAACTGAAATGATAAGCAAAAGAAACTGGTGGACCAAAAGCTAATTTAACTAATCATAATAAATATAGTGAAATTGAAATAAGAAAAATAATTTAGACCAAACAGAAATATAGTCAAAATTCACTTAAAGTATCCTCATACCTAAGTAGAAATTACACTGGATGGAGCTTCAAAAGAAGGGCCTGATTCTTCTCCATCTCAATGTACAAATTTCACAATCCATACTGATGATCTGAGGCACATGGTAGAATGTACAGTACAGAGTGCATAAGACAACCATTGCCGAGGCACTTTTGAGCATTATAAAAACAATAACTCTATGGATGGAGCTGAGGCAGAGATATCCCTTGCCTTGGACAGTCTGGACGCAGCTAATGAAGTAAGCCTATTTCCACTGCTATGTTATTCAATAGTTTTACAATTCTATTTAGATCAAATAAAATAAAACACATGCCTATAGGTTAATGCTCTGAATTAGATCAGTTTAGGTTATAAAATTCAAAATAGTTATATGTGTATCAAGTACACAAAATAAGGCTTTAGCGGACGAATCTAGTACAGCGGCCGAGGATTAGGCCGAGGCTGAAATAATGGATGAGTCCGATAAAGTTTTTGCATACGTGGTGTATACAATATTTTTTAGTAAAAGCTCTCTAAATTATATGAAATTAAACAAAAATACCATATAATTAATTATAATGAAAGGTAGTAAGCCATTTGTTACAGTCTTATTCTCACAGCCCCCTGAATCGCCGAACAACAATGAACCGTACATACCAATACGAAATGCAGTATAGATCATTATGTTATATGAGTCGCTTTTTGTAAATAGTACTGCATATGAACTAGTATTTATGACAAGCTTATGAAAATATTAATGATAATCCCGAGGAAATTTCAGTCCAACCCAGAAACATTGAATTGGAGCTGGTGCCAGCTACATCACAGCAGAGGTAGACCAGGGGCGGAGAAGTGATTGGTTTTCGGTACTAGGGTAGTTTTTTTCTTTTTCTTTCTTTCTTCAAAATTTACTTTTAACATTTTCAGAAAATTTTGTATTAAATATTCTGTTTTTACAGTCTATGGCTTTAAATGCATTACGGCATTGATGAATGACTTGAAGTTTTCCTGGCATTTGGTCTAAGTATAATTTTCATGGGTAGCTAGCCAAGTGAGTGATTGGAAGAGCTCTGACATTTCAGAGGAACATGCTTCCTCCATCTTCAGTGAGACTGAAGTGTTGAGTGGACAGATGGTGCTGGTATTTATACCCGTGGATGTGGGAGAATCAGCCAATCAGGTAACATATCAAATTTTCTAGAACTGAGGAGGGTCAACTAATCAGAAGCATTGAGATGATGGACGGGTTGACCAATCAAGAATTTTCTTTAGTCTGCAGGCCCAGAAAAAGACCGATTGGTCAACCCATCCATCATCTCAATGCTTCCTGATGATTGATTGACCCTCCTCAATTCTATAAAATTCGAGATGTCACCTAATTGGTTGACTCTCCCATATCCATGTTTATAAATACCAGAACCATCTGTCCACTAAACACTTCAGTCTCCCTGAAAACGGAGGAAGCGTGTTCCTCTGAAACGTTGGAGCTCTTCCAATCACTCCCCGACTAGCAACCTGAGAACATTATACTCACATTATGAGTTTCTTTTGCCATTATAAACCATCACCTGTGAACGATATCACAGTATCAATAAAGATTCCCAAAAGGACTGCTCTTAGTCATTAGCATTTATACCAATAAGATTTTCTGGGTTACTATTGTATCCTTCTCCCTAATGATAATTTATCCACAATAACCTCTTGATTCCAACAAAAAGAATTAATCTTTGTGATCTTTAGTTCCTTTAGCAATATACTTCATAAATTAAGAACTACTGATATTTTCAGCATTGACAATTGTGAAGCAATATTATATTCAAATAGTGACTGATCTCTGTTTATAAAATTACACAATGATTATGACCGGCTTGAAAGCTGCTGCTTTGTTCCATGCATCAAAATGAAAACTAACTAGCAAGAACAAACTTACATGGAGTGCTTTGTCTGGATTTAGACCATAGCCATCCTGGAGCAAAACAGATATGAAAGTGAGATCCAAACACATAAATGGTTGATCTGCATTAGGAATTTCACATGCTGTAAAAACAAAAAACAAAAAATTATTAGAAAAACCTTTTATATGATTGTACTGCATTTGTTATAGGGCTATGTAAATTTTCAGTGGACCGCCTGCGTGGTCTCATGGTTAGCATTGCTGGCTACAGATCCATAGGCCCGGGTTCAATCCCCTGTATCTCCTCAGATTTTTCTGAGATAGGGAGGTCTGGAACGGGGTGCACTCAGCCTCGTGATACAAACCGAGGAGCTACTTAATAGAGAAGTAGCGGCTCCGGTCACAGAAACCACCATTAATGGATGTGGCTGTCTGCATGCTGACCACAAGGCTTCCAATCTTGCCATCTGCCTATGGTACAGTGTGTCCCTCGCAAGAGTTGGCCAATGACGCGGCTTCCTGCGGCGCAGCGGGCACAGTTCCAACTCCCGAGCGATCGGGTGAAATATCTACGCTAATAATGCCGCGATGAGTGTAACGATTCAGGTTCTCACATTTACAGTTAAAATTACAATGAAAATAAACACATACCTCATCACAAGAGATGTTGGAAATGTTCTCCTCTTGTATTTTAGGAAATTTTCTTTCACGCGCATAAGTTCAGCTACCGAGATAAAGTTAATTTCTCTTGTGATATTGTCTTTAAGTTCTTCTAATGTATGGGAAATTGATCTATACACTTTATTGTTCAAGTTTCCCCATAAATAATATTCACATACTGTTAGAATAACTTAAAGACAATATCACCTAGGCCTATCACAAGAGAAATGAACTCTGTCTCGGAAGCTGAACTTATCCGCGTGAAAGAAAATTTGCTAAAAAGGTGCCAGTATTGTGTGGATGCAAAAGGAGAACATTTCCAACATCTCTTGTGATGAGGTACATGGTTATTTTCATTGTAGTTTTAACTATAAATGTGAGAACCTGAATCGTTTCACCCATCGCGGCATTATTAGCGTAGATATTTCACCTGATCGCTCGGGAGTTGGAGCTGTGCCCGCCGCGCTGCACGAACCCGCGTCATTGGCCAACTCTTGCGTGGGACACACTGTAGATGACACAGCAGTTGGGTGGTAGGCCTAGTCCCTTCAGGGATGTAGTACATACCATGGAGTTTAGTATTTTAAGTTAAATTTTCAGTATATCGGGTTCAACTCTTTTTCAATACCTGAATACTTCTCATTTTTATAAATTCAGATTTGTTCAAGAATATAGGCCTACTATATTTAAGCCTACTATTTTCTTTATTATTAATATCAATACTATGATTGTTGTTGTTGTTATTATTGTTGTTATTATTATTATTATTATTATTATTACTACTACTACTACTACTACTACTACTACTACTACTACTACTACTACTACTACTACTACTACTACTACTACTACTACTACTATTACTACTACTACTACTACTACTACTACTTAGCTTATTTTACATGCTTTAATTGTTTATAGGTCACATCATGTGTTTAGGATGTTTGGGTTTACTAGTAGGCTTTTCTAGTAATTCATTCATGTGCTCCTGTTTCTACTGTTCGATGTCTTCTTAATTAGTATTCAGTTTAAACGATTGTGTGAGATATGGAAAATAAGTCCAAATCCGGTGTTGCCTTTACAAATTAGGAAATCATGAAAAACCCAAGTCAAATTGGCTAGCCATGAGGTTTCAGATTTGAACCCAGGATCTCTTACCTCTCTCACATCGCTTGGATTAATTTTAGGGTGTGCATTATGACTCCAATTTACAACAATAAATTAATTGTAGTTTTCTTCTTGCTAGAGCAAACACAAGAACAGCATTATTTATGTTTTAATTAAGATGTGTTCATTGAAGTCATATTTATTTTGTTTCTATCTCAATACCAACCAGAAATGTGTATGACAAAAAATGTTCATTTTAATTTTCTCTACAACTTTAACATGCTAGGTTTTCATGTATCTTCCACTGTAATGGTGATAGCCTGGAAAAATAAAAAAATCTACACAAGTAAACTGCCCCTCCCCCCAGATATTTTTATAGAAAAACTAATATGGCTATTTTATTGAACATATCGCACCCCTGGTGGAAGACTGCCACAAGTCAAAAATAACATTTTTTCAGGAGGAGCATTTAAAGATTTTGATGCAATATGAAAAACAGTAAATATTACTTTAACACAAAATTGCTGCCACTTCCGGACAAGAACACTGCATAATCTCGGGTTTACGGGCTTGCGTATGATAAAAAAACTGAGAAATGGCAGTTTTCTGCTATTTGAAACATCAGATGCTAGTGAGAAGAAAAATCAATTATATGCTGTAGAATCCTTATCGTTACGATTTGGGTTGTGCCACTTTTCCAGGACATGGACATGATGACAAGCACTTATAAGTACTAGTTATCTCAAAATTCAATTTTTTTGACTTATGGCAGTCTTCCACCAGGGGTGCGATATATATTAGTTAAGAAATTTAAATTTTTATTTAAATAGCTAGAGCTATATTTTCAAAAATTAAAATTTTGAAAAAGTTTTCATGAAAAGTCCCCTTAATATTTCAGTTACAGAAACCAAATTCTAGGAGGTCCAATAAAATGACAAGAAAGTCCATAAAAAAAGTAAAGTAAGTTTACTCGTTATGGATGTACAGAGACAGACAGACAGCATTCCAAAATTACTTTTTTTTTGGTTCCTAGGTATCGTGAAACATCTTTTCCCAGTATTATCTTGATTTTGTTTTTCTGTCACAATCATAATAATTCCTCTATATTATGAGTATGCAAGAAAGTAAAAATGTGAATAAACTCTTCCTTCCATCTTCAATTAACTTAAACCACTTCTTAAATTTATTTTTTATTTTTTAGAATATCAATGCCCTGACATTTGAAAAAGTCATTCATCACCACACTTCCCAATACAATTCAACTGTCGATAACTCAAGGGTTGATAGGCAAATCCAAAATGTTGACTTTCAGAAAAAATAAATAAAGAGTCCTGCATGTTTATTTTAAAATATAATAACCTGACATATTTCATATCTAGGTACGGTATCTCATATATCTACTAATTTTGGAAATACATTTCACTATTCTCTATTATTAAGGTTTCTTGGAAAAAACAATATTACATTTGAACTTATTTGCTTTTTGCAGAAAATTATTATAACCTTTAAACACATTATTTTCAAAAAGTGCATGAAATAATGATTCATTCATTTTTATCAATATACAAATAAATACTTTATTAAGTGTTTTATTAGATTAAAATGCAATGTTAGAACGATTTCCTGAACTAGAAAAATAATAATCAGCAATGAAACAAAAGAAGACAATACCGGTACTAATGCCAACTGCATGATACTTTTTCTAACAAAAACCAGAGTATTTTGTGACAAGACCATCTTTTGTTAGAAACACTGCATTTTCAAATACTCATTTCAAGGACACAAAACCCGTTTTTTTAGGAACTTTCTATGTTAATAGATGGTGCTTGAAGTGATGTGACAAGAATTGTACTAAGCCCACAATTTGAATCTATAGACTTGTCTGGTTTTTGCTATTAATAACTTCTTACTCCTATTGCACACGAACAATACTTACTCTTATTTGCAGCATCTATGTAATCTCGTACAGTTACGATGCCACCAATGAATGGATCTATGAAATGAAATACAATATTTTAAATCAAAACCCTTCATAAACAAATAAAAGAATGTAATCCAGAAAAATCTCCTGATTATCTGTGGGGGGATTATCTGATTTGCAGATTATCCATGCAGGATTCTTCCTCCCTTTTTAACCCTTTGTAATAGAATATAGATAAAACTGGGAGTGAGATTTTGAATTTCCCGCAGTTAATTTTGAGTTTCCCACACTCTATTTCATCATATTGTGCATAGAGAATGTTACATGGGTTCCAGAGTAGCCAAGATTCCAATCTATGCACACTATGGGGGCATGAAGTGCGGAAACTTCAAAATGAACTGTAGAAAATTCAAAATCTTGCCCCGGTTACATATTCTGTACTCTGCTTGTTAAGGGTTAACATTTATACATATACTATTATTATTAATGAAAGTTCAAGCATATTGAAATTGAATGAATTAACACTCTATTATCAGAACAATGGAAGGGGTATTTCCAAGAACATCTTGCAGACCCTTGTTTAAAAAAATGAGGATTCTACCACTCCCTTGCATTTATATATTTGAAACCATAATGTTGCAAAAAGAGAACACTGAATGAAAATAACTCCCTCGTTACTAAAAATGAATCTCTCCACGATCACGATATTAGACAAAAATCAAATTTGCATATCCCTCAAGTAAACACTAGTCTTTGTAAAAAAGGTACCCTAATCTCAGGAATTAAATTATATAATAACCTCCCCATGACCATTAAATCCATTCAAAATTATAAAAAATTTAAAGCATCTCTCAAGGCATATTTAGAGGATCGCTGCTTTTACTCAACAGAAGAATTGATGCAATCAAATCATCTCATATCTTAATTCTTTATTTTCCATCATCACAATTATACAATTTTATGTTTTGTTTATTTAATTTTAGTAATGACGTGCTAGTGTTATAATATTTTTAATTTTAGAATGTCTGTGTTAGCAGGCACGGTTCTAGCTATAGGTCACAGGGTCACGTGCCCCCCCACCCTCATCCATTTTGAATATAAACTGTGCTGCATTTGTAGCAACTAATAAAATAACGTAACATCTATTTCAAACTTCGCGCTTTTGCCTTGCTTGTCAAGTTTGGCAACATAGCATGGGTCGAATTTCGTTCGTGACCAGCCGTCTCTCATCCCCTTAACATTTTCCCGTTCTAAGCTGACGGATTGCAGGGAGGGGTTATGGCTAGTTTAGTTTGTACAGGGTCACAGTATTTTTGCGACTTCACACGAATTGGCGCTGTATGCACTCTTGAATGCATAATTGGATTCATATCCGCTAGATGGAGTGGTATGCACTGTTATTACTCTATAGTTGAGAACATATTTACGTATTGAGAGGACAGAATATAGCCAGGGTATCTCCCTCAGGGTATCACAATACAATAACATCTTACCCGAAAAACCTGTCCACAGTTGGGAAGGGCGAGTGCAAAAAAGCTGTTTTCCTACCCCCTTCCGCATCTCAAGTAGGCTAAAGCCGGAAGTTTTCTCATGTTGAGTGTTAGTGCGTGCTTCTGAATTTTTCCTTAGTAAAGTATTTTTTATATAGTGATAGTGAAATGAATGAGATAAGATGCTTACAACATAAAATTCTAAATTTCGAGGAGCGGTTATTAGCCAAAGAATTAAGACGGCCTAGAACAGAGCTTATGATAAATCTAACATATGAAGACAAAAACAGAGTGTACAAGAGGAATTTCAATAAAAATGTACCATATATAAAAAGTTTAAGTGGATGTGCGGGTGTCCGAAAACTAATGCAATATTCTGTATTTCGCATATTCTATTCGGTGGAGAAGATGCATGGACTAAAAACTGGTGAACATTTGCCCGATAGATGTAAGAAGCACAGTTTGTCAAAACGCCATTTAGGCAATGAAATGAGTCTCGCTGTCTTAGGGAAGGCTGATATCAGGGTGCAACTTGATGATGGGTATAGAACATGTGTCCATAAGCATAATGATCTTGTTGACAAAAACATATATTTTGTCACGCATTCTTGATGCCATAAACTTTTGCGGGGAATTTGAATTGGCCTTGCGTGGGCATAATGAGACAGCGAGTTCTGATAACCCAGGTTTTTTCGAAGGTCTCATGAACTAAACCGCGACACTTGGCAATATCCTGAAGAATAGTAATGTTATACAAAAAAATGAAACAGAAAGGTAAGTTTTAGCTTAAGTGTAAGTTCTATTTTCCTCCTAACATTTTTGGTTGATATTTGTATGTGACCCACCCCTGTGGAACCTCACGAGCCGCCACTGTGTGTTAGTGTTATAATGTCTGTATTAATGATTTGATGTGTCCCACATCTACTGTACTTAGTAGTATATGATGTTAGTGGATCAGTAAAGGGTCATTCCATATTAAATCAACAAATGGGTGTTGCCACACCATTTTTGATTTTGATGAAATTGGGTAGGTGATGTGTACCAGTCTTCTGAACCCCAAAACAAATCTTGTTATACCTCTAAAAAATTTTACTCCTGAGATATAGGCATTTGTTTGGAGCACGAACAAGCAAAAAATGTAATTTCAGACCTGTTTTCTGAAAGCCGTGGAATTTATATTTGAATCAGTAGGATGATCAGATAGGGCTCATTGGAAAGCTTAAAGAATGGTCTTTCATTTGTGCATACTAAGTTAGATTTAAGTTAAGTCTAAACACACGTTTCTAGGGCTCTAATCTTCGTTCGTGAACTGTCGTTTTGCGTAATTTTAGGCATTAAAAAAACAACGAAGGACTTGGAGTAACAGGCCAATTTTTTTTCCTATTACACTTATGTATGTGGAATATGTGTAGGAAAAAAAACTGAGCTGTTACTGGTGGTCCTTCACCCTGAAAAATTTGCTTAAACGTCGAAAAATATGTAAATCGTGCTTTTTCTCGGTCCCAAAAAGTAATGTGGGACAGGTGATAAAAATCTGAAAATGCCAGGATGAGAAGCCCTTATAGTGTACTTTAAAATAAAAACAAAATCATTCTGTGACTCGAAGGGATAGAGGAGCTACAAGCCATTGAAATAACAAGAAAACAGCACTTGACCGCTACTGAAAATAGGCTAAGCAGATAGGATAATTACCACAAAATTTAATTTAAATTTACATAAAATACAAAGCATTTATTTACAAATTAGAATTTTCCTCAGTTATACAACTTTCTGATTTTTTGTAATTTTTCTAGCAAATTTCCACATTTGATTTCTTTTTAAGCTACATTGATGGCAATTTCAAGTACTGTATTTAGAAACCATTATTATCCTGGTTTATTAGGTGTAAGTACTGGATTAAACTCTACTCTTCTATACAGTATATTGAATTATATGTTAACTGATAACTGTTAAGTTCTGGACACGCACTGTTCATTGGAGTCTGGTTGCTGACCAAGTCATGTTTGAATATCACTTATTGAGCTGACTCACAGCATGTAGGTTGTGTTTGTGCTTCATTATCTTTTGATTAGTTTATTTTTTTAAATTATTACTATTGTTATTTTGTGCTGAATACATGCTATTGAAATTGTTACCAGTATATTACTATGATGGAGTGTTCTTGTTCTGTTGGCATCTTATAAAGGAGAGGTATGTCATAAATTATCTTACTCTAGGTCTTCAGTACTCAATACTATTTCCGAGTTCACTGAAGAACAAAAAACATTATTTTCAATTAGAACTAGTTGCGATGATATAAAATGTTTCACAAGGCTGAATTTTTGGACAGATACTTCCAAATTTTGTGTACGGTCTTGCTCTGACCCCTACAGTGTTCACTCAAAACCTATTAAAAATCTCTCTCAGATAAATATCAATGACACTTACCATGTGCAATCCTGAGCTGAAATTAATCCCAGGGAAGGTATTGTGCACAAAATGTTAAAAAATTAAAAATCCAAATCAAGGCACAGAGACCGGTACTGACAGTGAAGATGAATGCCCAGACATTTATGAACCTGAAACCATTCTTGTTGAAACAGTTAATGATGCTTGTTCAGTCCTTGGTATTTCTCCTGTTAAGGCGCAGAAGCTGTCAGTTGAAGCTAGACCCTCAGTGTTAACAAATGAGGTTAGTATATCAGGAAAGTTAAGTAAGTCTTTTGATTTGAACATTTCAACTGATAATGAGGAATTTTCAATGAACATGCAGCCTGCCAGTTTAGTGAATGAGTACAAGCAACTAATTCACAAGCTTAAAGAAAAAAAAAATGAAAGAACATTGTAAGTTTAGCTCCTAGTAGTTGGAGTATTAGTATAGTTCAAAGTGAGTTTAATGTCAGCCAATACTTAGCCCACCAGTCAAGAAATTTAGTGAAAAAGAACGGGATTTTGCCACAGAATAGGGAGAACAGGACTAGGAATAAACTTGATGAAGTTTCAGTCAAAACTGTACAAGACTTCTACGAAAATGATGAGTACAGCAGAATGATGCCAAGGAAAAGGTACTGTGTATCTGTTAGAGGACCTAATGGAGAAAAAGGTTAACATATGCATTACCTACATCCAGTAGCGTAGGAAGGGGGGTGCGGGGGGTGCGGGCCGCCCCGGGTGCCATCATGTAAGTAAAAAGTCGCTTAAGGGAATTTAAAGAAATAAAATATTTTTTAAAACAATTAAATAAGCTTAACAACTTTCTACAAGTCAACATGCGTATTGAAACTTCTTTTAGTTTTAAATACAGTCAACAAAGGTAATAAAACGCGGCTGAACTGGCCGCTGTGTTGACACGAACAATAATATTATGGCTAGGGGAGGGGTGTTTATTTCTGCCGATGCTTGTCTCTGCAGTTTTATTTATTTAAATGAGACTTCAACAATCGGTGATATTTTACATCACTCAAGCCGCAACCTTATTCTACCCGCTGCGGCAGTCATGACTTTGACGAAAATAAACTTCGAATGTGAGTTGACTCCGAAGTCTCCGGCAATCTAAATTTTGAACTGGTATGTGCGCATATTTAAGAATAGATTATTAGTAATACAGTTCCGAAAAATACTTACATTACTTGTTTATGAAATTTATTAGGATCAACCTATAAAAAAAATCTTATGTATAATTCGCATAACTTCCTCTGCCCAAATAAAAGTTTGCCTCAATTTAAAAATAAGATAAGGTCGTTGCCAATCTTCGTGTCACATCCCCAAATGGTACCTACCCAAATACAAAATTTTTGTTTTTGTACGATTTTCCGTTGCAAGAGGCCGTATTGCAAAGAGCGCGTGTTCAGAGTGGGTGCCTTATAAATACCCTTCAGAGAATTATTTCGAAAAAGTGTTTCAAGTGTTTTAGCTCAGTATAAGCAACCCACGTACAAAATTTAAAGAAAATCGTTAGAGCCGTTTTCGAGAAAACTTTCTTTATGTAAAAATAAGGAAAACTTCTTTACAATCTTCGGTTCACATCTTGAAAGGTTTACTTGCTTACTCAATGGCAATAGACAATTCCTGAGCAAGCTAAAGGAATATTATCTATTTTATGGAACCCGAAGGTTCATTGCCGCGCTTACCTGAGTCCGCCATTCAACTCTATCCAATCATCCCTAGCAAATCCTACTTCCCTTAAATCCATTTTAAGATTGTCCTCCCACCTACATCTAGCTCTTCCGCGTGGTCCTTTCCCTTCAGGTCTCCCAATCAATACTTTTGAGATATGTCTTTTCTCCTCTTGAAAGGTACCTGACATAAATACAAAATTTTGTCCTTTTTTCAAAATTCATCTTTCCAAAATTCGAGATTTCGCTTGGAAAACAGAATATAAAAATATAAGAAAATCACTCCAAAAATAAAACTTTGCACAATTTCGGGAGTGTCTTTTGGCCTAGAAATGTGTGAAATAAAATATTTTCGCTTTATTAATGGTAACACCCACATTTCGTGAATCTGTCGCTCACGAAAACAATGCATATCTGTCTGTCTATAACGTACTTTAGATTAATAATATCACTTATTGCCGTTTAACAATACAATGTACAACGTACAGTATAATGTGCTTGATATATATATATATATATATATATATATATATATATATATCTTTCCTTAATCCTAAAAAAATTGGCTGAATTAGGTTAACTATATCTTACATGCACCATTGGCAGCACTGGTTACAAGATGGCGACAACATGGTAACTCGAATCGCTTTATGGTTGGTTGATTCATAGTATTCCATGATTTCGGAGCTTAGTTTTTTATGTAACCAAGTAGTTATTACTAGGGGGCGGATTTCTATGACCTAATAAATAGGATATATATTCATGCATTTATGACCTAAAAAACATTAAAATATGACCAATAAAATTTAAAATATGACTTTACCACTTACACAATGTGTATATTTTTTTAAGTTTCATTACAATTCATTTTATTAAACTATGTTAATTTTTTTAAATATCTTCAAATTCTCAAAAAAGTATCATTATAATGCAAAATTTACTAAATATGATATGAAACTTCAAAATTTCTTTAATATGCACACAAATGTGGCAAAAATATGACCTAAATATGCATATTCATACTAAATATGCTACAAGAGTTGAAAATTTCCTAAATATGCAGCTATATGCACAATAAAAGCCGTTCCATTTTCAACAGGATGCTTTGAATCGGGTTTAAATTAGTCAGAAACCTGAAATAATGCAAAGGGGAAAAATATGACATGTCATAGAAATCCGCCCCGTAGTTATTACCAATTTTGTATAATCCGTTGACTTTACGAGTTACATCAGATAAATTCGTTGCAGCTGCATCTATCGATAAACTCACGTGGGATTATCTTTGACTATCAAAAAAATTACACTAGGAACTGTTCCATCATTTCATAATTTAAATGAGGGGGGTGACAAGAAATTTTCCGCACCGGGTACCACCTAAGCTTGCTACGCCACTGCCTACATCCAAAAAACCAGGATAAGAATGGTTTCTAAATAAAATAGTTGAAAATACAGTACTTGAAATTGCCATCAATGTAGCTTAAAAAGAAGTCAAATGTGAAAATTTGCTAGAAAAATTACAAATATCAGAAATTTGTATAACTGAGAAAAATTCTCATTTGTAAATAAATGTGATTGATTGGTATGCTGTGTCTATGGCAACTTGCTTGAAGCAAGCAGCTCATTTTGTTCAATAAAATGTATTCTCTTTATGTAAATTTAAATTAAATTTTGTGGTAATTATCCTATCTGCTTAGCCTATTTTCAGTAGCGGTCAAGTGCTGTTTTCTTGATATTTCAATGGCTTGTAGCTCCTCTATCTCTTCGAGTCACAGAATGATTTTGTTTTTATTTTAAAGTACACTGTAAGGGCTTCTCATCCTGGCATTTTCAGATTTTTATCACCTGTCCCACATTACTTTTTGGGACCGAGAAAAAGCACGATTTACATTTTCTTCGAAGTTTAAGCAAATTTTTCAGGGTGAAGGACCACCAGTAACAGCTCAGTTTTTTTCCTACACATACTCCTCATACATAAGTGTAACAGGAAAAAAAATTGGCCTGTCCTTCGTTGTTTTTTTAATGCCTAAAATTACGCAAAACGACAGTTCACGAACGAAGATTAGAGCCCTAAAAACGTCTTAAATCTAATTTAGTATGCACAAATGAAAGTCCATTCTTTAAGCTTTCCATTGAGCCCTATCTGATTATCCTACTGATTCAAATAGAAATTCTACGGCTTTCAGAAAATAGGTCTGAAATTACACTTTTTGCTTGTTCGTGCTCCAAACAAATGCCTATATCTCAGGAGTAAAATTTTTTAGAGGTATAAGACGATTTGTTTTGGGGTTCAGAAGACTGGTACACATCACCTACCAAATTTTATCAAAATCAAAAATTTTCTTAAAATTTGTTGATTTAATATGGAATGACCCTAAAGTGAATACGAATATGAATAACAACACTACAATAACACTATATTAATTAAAATTAATAAATTAAACATTCAAACTATCCATTTTTTTATAATTTTTATTATTCATGCACATCATGGTCCCAATAACATGGATCAACTGAGAATTTGCAATGTATGAATTATCCTACAGCTATGCACATCAATAGCATTTTGAATAAAGGGATTAAATGAAGTGTTTAATTTTATATTTTATATTTAATATTAATGAGATAAATTGCACTAAATTCCTGGGCTTGCATATAGACAATACCCTAAGTTGGAAGCATCATATAGAACACATCATACCTAAACTAAGTTCAGCTTGCTTTGCAATAAGAACTTCAAAATTTCTTAAAATCATTAACATTTTGAAAACTATATACTTTGTATATTTCCATTCAATTATGTCTTATGGTTTAATATTCTGGGGCAATTCCTGTGAAAGCAAAAAGATATTCTTACTGCAAAAAATGAGCTCTTAGAATAATAGCAAATGTTAAAAAAACAGAGTCATGCAAAGAGCTATTCAAAACTCATAACATACTTCCATTAGCTTGAGAATACATCCTAGCACTGATTACTTAAACAGTGGATAATTATGAGCACTTCGTAGCAAACTCCAATTTACATGGCATCAACACAAGGAATAAACTCAATCTTCAAAAGCCAACAACTCATCTTGCTCTGTACCAGAAAGGAGTTTTCTATTCGGCAATTCAACTCTTTAATCATTGTCCACACAACATAAAAATGTGCATTAATAATAAGCATCACTTGAAAAAGAAACTGAAAAAATTTTTTCTGTCACACACCTTCTATACTGTGGAGGAATTCATCAACTTTAATAAATCTGCAGCAAGGCCACAATAAATTGTAATCCCTTAACTTGTTTTGAATTGGCCTATGTAAGTAAACTATATTTTATGTTTTGTAAATAGGTATGTATGGGTATGTGTGTGAATGTGTGTGTGTCCTGAATTGTTCCACATCCAAATTTCTTGGATCCATGGAATGCAATATTATTAGTATTAGTATTAGTATTAGTATAAGTTCCAAAATTATGATTCGTAGAAAACAAGGAAAAAAGAACTGAAAAGCATTAGGGCATTTAATCATGATATTCCTCTATTAAGTGACAAATACATCTGAAGATAATCCATATATTAGCCATTACAAAAAATTAACATTTGCCAATGCTTACAGTATTTTTAAATAATGTGAATAGCAAAAGAGTCTATGCACCAACTTAATAACCTCAAAAGGGTCTATGTACCAACTTAAACCGCAATAAAAGTACAACACAATCTTTAAAAATGGTAAAAATAAACAATTTAAAATCACTAAGGATGAGAACATATAAACATTTACATTCAAAGTTATCCTAAAGACACAAAAAATAAAAAAAATAAATATAATGAAGAAGGAAACACTGATCTTTAGCATCTAGTCTTATTATGTCTTTCAACTCTAGTCTTTAGCATGGTCTTGCATTATTGATAATGTCCAAGTGAAAACATCTTGCTTCTTCTGGAATGTATGGGAGCATGTTTTCAAGTCCAGTTTTTCTTGAAATCTATTAGAAATAATGTTATTAATAGACTTCGGACTTTTAGGTCGCTAAAATGCTGTTTTAGGTACCTAAAATAGACTCTTAAAATTGGAAAATAGGTTCTAAAAATTGTAAAACAGTCTCTTATAAAATCGTTAAGTTGCCAATTTTTTTAAATATCTCAATTGCAATTCAGAATATTATATTTATTGAAGTCACCATTTATCAATAATCATGATAAAACACAGATATAGGCCTATGGTACACAGAATTATGTAGACCTATTACACTAGGGCCTATATTACTACCATAACAGTGAAAACCTAATCCCTGCGCCCAGAAGCTACGCACGTTATCATTTTCAACCCCTTGTATCCTCAGTGATTCAGAGAATTTTTTTTTTTTTAAATTTTTTACTGGATGTGGAAATTGTGAGAAAAACACTAAATTTTCTTGGGAATTCCAAGGAATTTTTCTACTGAAGGCGAAACATTTCTTACTATTTAACCACGTCACAAATGTGTCATGTATTGCACATTCCGAGCTAAAAATTTAGTACGAACTGAAAATAAATGCTAGAATTTATAACAAAAAATAACTCATTTTGAACTTTAGAGGAAAAACAAGCAAATAGGCAAAATTAGGCTCTAACGTAAAAATAGGCTGTTTTAGGTCCTATAAAAGTATCAGTTTTAGGCATAGTCACTTATGAAACATGCATATACAAGTTTTCGTCCATGTATCACTTAAGGATTAAAATAGGTTTTTACCTAAAATCCGAAGTCTAGTTATTAACTAACAGTGAGATGGGCATTTTCCTTACTCCTGAATTTCTCATTCACTTTTTTGAGGCATACAAACTTCTTAACCTCTCTTTCTCCTTCTCAAAGCATTCTCCTCCATTTCAAAACATTGTCTAAGTTTTCGTAGGAAGAATACAATATTACATTCAACAAAAATGTGTGATGCAATAATCATGCTGTTATAGCAATAATGTTAAGTGGGAAGAGTTGACAAATATCAGGTTATGTAAGTCTGGAACACAGACCCACAGAAAGAGGCGCTGGAGATAGACCCAGAACTATCTCTTGGAATTTATTGCTACTACCATGGCTTTCCCTGCACTTTGGACCCTTCTGAAATGCATTGGGCTGGGTACATAGATCCAGTTAGCTGGAAAATCATGATTTTGGCACATAGAACCTTATGAAAGGGTTATTCCATGCCAAATCATCCAACAGTTGTTGCATGACCATTTTAGAAAAAAAAAAAATTTTTTGTATACGAGTTCATACATGTTTCAAGATATCAAAACAAGTTTTCAAGTTTTAGGGTAGCATTTTTTGGGAGAAACTAAACATCTGTGATAGTGTGATATTTCAGTTCTATCAAATTTATAGAAGGAGTTGTTTTTTGAAATAGAAATTTTATCTGAGTTAGGCACATGAAAGGCTTTTTTTATGCAATTTTTCAGATTTTTTGAAGGATACCCATCAGAGATATTTAAGCGCAAAAATAGTCAAAATCTGAAAAACAATAATATTTGAGGCCAGTTTAGAAATAAGGGATGTATTTTTAGACCCTGATTTTTTCCTCACAGACAAATCACATGCAGGTTTGAACATTTAAAAAAATTGAATGTTTACAATCACTTCCTTCTCATATAAAATTTTGCCCAAAAAGTGACTTTTTGGGAAAAATTTACCCGAACTTCAAACTCATATTTTCATATGAAAAATTTTGTGTTGAAGAAAACAATAAAATATTTCTGAAAGTACGCTTCAATAGTTACAAAATGGTTTATAATTGAAATTTCTAACTCTTATGGTTGTTGAGTTATGAAAATATTTGTAATCGGCTACATTTGCAAAAAATATGTTACACCAGGATTGAAAAATGGACACCCCTGAGCAACCAAGAACACAAGATTTTCTTTTTAAAACTTGTTTTGATATCTTGAAACATATACAAAAAATGATTTTTTTCTAAAATGGTCATACAATCATTTTTTAAAAAATTGGATGATTTCATATGGAATGACCCAAAACTAAATGCTTCAAATGTTCGTTTTGGTTCTTTACAGTAGAAATTCTTTAGAAAAACAGTCCTATTCACAAACTTTTTCATAATTTCTGTTACTCTTTGTCCTTGGTGCCAACCTATGTTTGTGGGAAGGTTAAGTTAAGTTGATGATGACTGATGATTAATGATGCTTAAACAGCTCTGCACTGAATTTTTAATCCAATAGACCTTTACAAATTATTCTGGAAAGTATAAAATATAACTCAGTGTCCATCATCAACTACTAAAGTAGGTGAAAACATATTTTTAACCCACTTCACTCCCCCCCCCCCCCAGCAGTGCTTTTGCTTCTAGTTTGAAGCATCATTAGTTAAAAACACAACAAAATCCTGATTATCCATGGGTGGATTATGAGTTCTAGGTTCTTTCTACCTTTTTAACCCTTTGCATACAGAATGTGGATATGACCAAGTGCAAGATTTTTAATTTCTCAGATTTAATTTAGAATTTCTGCGCTTTATTTTGTCAAAACTGTGCACAAAGAATATTACATAAAATCCAGAGAAGCAGGGTAACATTATGTTGGCACATGCTCACTATTTCATATTTAATGTTCATATCATTTGAATGTGGTGCTAGTGGGTCAATTCCCACCACTTCAAGGCTCAAGTCTTCTCACGATCGCCATTACAGGCAGCATGAGTGCTATGCGGCCCATGCTTCTTTGTCTCATAACAGGATGCAGATCTAGAATCAGCGCAAAAGAATACTTTGGGAACACCTAAGACTACTGAATGATACAAAATCATGTTGCATGGTGTTATAAGAGAACAAATGATGCTTCATCCAGCTATTGTTCTTACTTATATTTTAAGCTGTTTAGTATAGGCCTACACCAAAAAATATCTAACTAATTAACTGAATGTAATCAGTTGCATAACTACAGTATGAGATTTAATTTTCATATTCATAGAGCACATTATAAGCTCAGTAAGACACTTAATTCCTATAAATCTGTGGGCATTAGGCTATTCAATAAACTACAATCATTTGCTTATCAGGTAAACATAATGAGATTTGAAAGGGTATTGCAGACATGGTTGCTTGATCTGATTATAGTGATATTGTATTTTAAACTTATCCAATGTATGTATTATGTACGATCATGTATTGTTATTATATTATTATATATTGTCCCATATCATTTAAATGATCAAGAGGACGTAAAATAAAATTTAAAAAAATAAAAATAAAGCAAAGTTCATGCAACAAGTTTTATTAGCTACTGCTCAAGTACAAGTACCAGCCCCGCTAATCGTGTAGGGCTCTCCTTGATTCTTCTATTAATTGCATTTCACTACTGCAGTTCTTGTGAAGGATCTACAACTTAACATGACTACAGCCACGGCGCACTTTACTCAGGCGGGAAGATTGGTGGAAAGGGGTGTGACGTCACTGGGCCTTCCCTTCTTACTCCACAAGCTTTAAACTGCATGGGCTGTGAGTTCTACCAGTGTTGTGTTTAAATTGTGTTAGTTAAAATGCCAAAAAAATGCTGTGTTCCGGGGTGCACAAGTAATTACACAATAAGGGGTGTTAAAAGCGATCATATAACATGTTTCAGTTTTCCAAAAGAACAGGAATCACACAAAGAGTGGGTGAAAAATATTCCTAAAAACGACTGGATTCCTTCAGCCGGGAGTGTAGTGTGTAAAGACAATTCAAAAATATATATACCGTATTGGCCCGAATATAAGACGATGTTTTTTCCCAGAAAATGTGCTTTTAAAAACTATACTCGTCTTATACGCGCACCCTAAGACTCAACAACTCCCCAATCATGAATGCAGCTGTGCACGTGTGTAGCGGCCGGGGATCCCCACGCAAAAGGCGTGCGTCCGATCCAAGGTCAAAGTCGCGCGGAAATTACCGAACTTTATTGTTCCCGAATTCGTGCTTCTCCTTGTACTGCCATGTACTGCACTGCTTGGCATCTCTATTCTCTATGCATAATGCTTTGTTTGACCACCAACATGGCAGATCATGTGGAAAAGAAAGCATCTTCATTGTTTCAATGCGTAAATAAGGACGAGAGAAGAAGTTACGACATGAACTTCAAACTTCTGTTTTATGTGAAGCAAAATGTACTAAGAAGCTATTTTATTTATTTTTTCGTAACTACCCTTCAAAAATTCAGGGTCGTCTTATATTCGAGGTCGTCTTATTTTCGGGCCAATACGGTACTTCAGTCAGGGTAGTTTCTTTTCATTTGTTCTGTAGTGAAAGAAGTCAGCGTTTTGTTCTGTTATATTTTTATTAGCCTGTACATTCTGACATGACCTGATGATTTCTTACTTTGCAAAGAAACCTGACCTTGAAAAACACCCCGAACTGAATGACTTTATTTTCTGGATGCACGCAATATTTCACTTTCTCAAGTGAACATGGTTCCTGTAAGAAAAAGGATTTTTTATGTTTTATTTTTACAAAAAAGGTAGTGTAAAACCCTTTCAAGAGTTATGTTTCGAAATACTGTAGTTCCAAAATTGTACAATATATTCTTTAAGCTTAATTTATACGTGTATCAACTGACAGAAATTTGGTGATTATGATATAAGATGAAATAGAATGAGTCACAGTATGTAAATATCCAAACAGCCCTTTTGACTGGAGAAACCACAAATAAAAAAAAATTTAAAAAATTACATGGCTACAGGACTTAAACCTTGGACTTTCCGAATGCGAGCCCAAGACGCTATCATCTAGCTCAGAAAACTAATTTTGTAAGATTAAAATAACTAAAAATCAAATCGACAACGTATTTTAAAATCAAATTAACAACATATTTGCATGTGCTACTCTTGAATATGCAAATCAGTTTTCATTTTAGCATCTTATACCAAATAACAACAATAATGCGGTTACTTTTATAAAATGTTGCATTTTAATATTTAAAATAATGTTCTGTCTACCTTTTACAGCAGTACATGCGGAGATTTAAATGCACCACAGTGTAGAACATTTTACAGTAGAGTGGATAAATCTTGTTTATAAAACTTGGGCGCCTATGCAAATCTTGTTTTAGGTCCTTTCTTTATAAAAATGCCTCTGTTATGACATTTCACCTTTATCATAATGTTATGATTTCTTGTAACGCCAAGGAGGTAACTTACTTGATACAAGAATAAATTAAATTAAAATTTAAAAAATCACAATGTTATGCAATTTAGTAGACTATAATCTTCAGTCACTTCTGCTCTTAAATCTCGTGATTCTTTGTTACCACCTTGGATTTGTCACCCTTACAGAGAAGCAGGTCATTTTGTACTCATACTTTTGGGTCAATAATGCAGTCCATATTCATTATTTTTGTTTAAGCTGAAAAAAGAAGGAATTTTTACCTTGCTTATATAATTAAGAACCAACATAAGCAATTTAGCTCTGTGCAAAGCCAAGCCCCCTGACGTCAGCAGAACTCCGAGGAGTGGAGGTAGTATTCCCGCCTGAGTAAAGTGCGCCGTGCTACAGCTGATACATCCATGAATGGAATAAACGGTACATCTACTACAGCTAGTCGCAGTGTTAAGATTACAATGAACTCTATGATGCACAACTTCAAAAACTTGATTGCCTAATTCTTCCTCGAATAAAAGGAAAGCTTTCTTCTGTTCGTATTTATCCTTCTACACGGAACATTCCTTCTGACATTCCATTAACGGATCCCAAACTTTATATTCCTGACTAAATTCAACTCCTCATCAGATGCTTTTTATTCTTTGAATTACTCCATAGCAAAACCTTAACCACTACTAAACTAAAACTCCATGGTGCTACATCCCTGGAGGGACTTGGCCTACTGCCCAACCGCTGCATCATCTACCACAGGCAGATGGCAGGATTGGGGGGCAGGTGGTCAGCATACCGACACCCACAGCCGTTAATGGTGGTTTCATGATCGGAGTCGCTACTTCTCTATCAAGTAGCTCCTCAATTTGAATCACGAGGCTGAGTGCACCCCTACCAGATCTCCCTACCTCAGAAAAATCCAAGGAGGTACCAGGAATCGAACCTGGGCCGATGGATCTGTAGTCAGCGATGCTAGACCACGCCGGCAGTCGACCAATACTGGTCATCCTGTCTTAATCAGCATAGAGCTTGGTTGGACAGTTCCTGGTCCTATCCTTCAAAGGCAAGATCAACACATCACCGCAACACAATTTCATCACTATTGATAATGTTGACACTCAGTTGAGAGTTCTGGGATTCGGAAGATTTCCCTCAACATGTTGGCACAAAGGAAGAAAAAGAATGTGAACAACACTATGTAGAAAACACTCTCGAAATGCAGATGGTAGTTTTAGTGTTTGTCTACCCGAGAATAGTGAAAGAGATTGTTTATGTGAATCTAGACAAGCCGTTAAACATTTCATGCCTTTAGAGCAACATCTTCAGAATGATACCACCCTCCAAGAAGACTGTACTAAATTTCTTGTTGAATATAAGCAATTGGTCACATGACAAAAGTGCCACCCCCAAGGAAAATGAACACTGTTATTATCTTCCTCATCATGCAAATATTAATCCACCATCTACTACTACTCGCACAATATGATATATGATATTTGTTGTTATGCAGTTTTCTCCAGTCCCCATTTTCATCTCTCTTAGGCCCAAATATTTTCCTAAGTGCCGTGTTTTCGAACACTCTCAGATTATGTTCTTCCCGAAGACCATGTCTCACATCCATATAGTAAAACCGGCAGGATAATAATCATATAAACTTTTATTTTCAGATTTCTGGTCTGAAAAGGTTTGCATCTGGTTTGAAAAGAGGTGAAATGTAAAGGAGAATTAAAGCAAAAAATATTTGCTTGACAAAGCTTAGTGGACTGTATAAAGATGCAATCCTTTCCGAAATTGGAATGAAAAAATGAATAAATTAATCTTAATTTATTAATCCTGATGTTAGCCTGTCAATAATACATTGAAATACACTACACTGTTGTGAAATACACTACAAATTTGCACTGTTCACTGTTCTGAACTTCTGGAGTGTTGACGTCACGTTGAAGTTAGATGATTCGGTGTTGTTGATTTTAGCTTGAAGTTACAATAGATGAAATGATGCACTGTCTCACTTAATCTTGATAATTATAAATACAATATGTTTTGATTTTGTTTGATGAGATTGCATTTGTGTGAAGTTCACCACTCGTGTTTGTGTTGAGATTGGTTGCACAATAATTGGTCATTTATTGTTGGATTAAAGAAAAATGTCACAATTAAACGTATGAAAATTCATGATTTTCGTACAGTTGTTGTCGTTGTTTTGCGATTAGAATGTCAATTAATTGAATGTCTAAATTAGTACACTATGACATGGTTGCGCCATGTTGCAAACCTGCTGATGTTGATTGTTTTCACGAGTTATTTCGTGATCGATAGATTGAATTGACAAACGTCAAATTAGATTAATGAAAGACGCGCGCACTAACGTAAAATACGAGCCTCCGGCGATTGTAGGAATTAGTTGATTGAAATTAATAAAGTAGAAACGCGCACAAAATGTGCAAAGGAAGTTATAAGTTATAAGTCTTTGCTGTATTCAGACAGGCTTTTGGATCTTTTCGCACAAATTTCCAGATGGTATTGTTCACATTTTTTTCCACACAAAGAGCAGATGCAATCTTCCATTGCACGATGGAAACCTTGTTTCAGGCATATCTTATGGTGAAAGCCATGCACTGAGAAGCGAGTAACAACATGGCGTTGAGGTGATCAGTGCACTCCCATTTTCTATTAACCATTGCCTCCGTGGCATAAAAGTCTGGGTCTATCTCACTGCGTTTCTTCTTCCTCTCTGTCAATAGAGCGTCATAGCTGCTTGTTGTCGGTAATTGGAGCGTGAGTCTGAAGTCTTCTATGATGAATGATTCTCTTGTTAATTCGTACACAAGTCTGGAGGGAGTCATTTTTGATACTCCAAGAAATCTTTTCAGATAGGCAGCTTTCACTTTTTCTAAGATTTCGAGGTCTTTCTTTTTCAAGTATGGCCATGTTATCTGTAAACCATAAGTGAGTATTGGGACGATCTTGGCTGAGAACAGTTGCTGTGCTGTCTTCAGAGATAACCTATTTATGTAACTGATTTCATTTATTGCTCTGATTGCTGCGATGCCTTTTTCCTTTATATGTCTGTTAAAACAGGTCCCTGTTGTTTGAAATGTGATTCCCAGATACTTGTAATGGTTTGTTAACTGTAGTTTTTGTTGACCGAAACACACAAAATCTTTGGTTGATGCTTTGCCACCTTTCCTGAAAATCATTTGCATAGTTTTGTCTTTGTTTATGACAAGTCCATTTTCTTGAGCCCAAGCCATTAAAATGTCGAAACTTGTCTGTATCACTTGATGTTCCGTAGCGCAGAGTACCATGTCATCTGCGTACATGTAGAGATGTGCCTGACTGTTTGCAGCTGTTAGTGCTTGTACTACATCTGCTGTTGCGATGTTAAAAATCAAAGGGCTCATAGGATCTCCCTGAAGGACACCGTTCGTCTGCAGAATGGGATTTGATGTTGCAAGTCCATCGTGTACCATGACTTTGTTGATAGACAATATGCCTTGGATAATTTTCGTTAGGTAGTTGTCTCCATTCATCTGTTCGAGTTTCTTAATTATGATGCTTCTGTCAAGTAGGTCGAAGGCCTTCGTATAATCTATAAAAATAGCATACAGCTTCCCTTTGGGATGTCTTAGTGCCTGTTCTATGTCAGAGAGTAGATTTGACACAGCTTGCAGGGTATGTCTTCCTTTCCGAAAACCAAACTGTTCTTCGGGTATCTTGTCGTTAATTTTGTTGTATAGTCTTTTTGTCAGGATCGTGGAGAGCACTTTGTATAGAGTATTTTCAAGTGTGATGCCCCTATATGCATCAGGAGAGGTGGTATTCCCTTTGCCTTTGTATAGTACTTTTATCGTGGAAAGTCTCCAGTTTTCAGGGATGTCTCCGATTTCAATACATTTGTTGAAAAGCTGGACCCATGTCGATATTAGGTATGGGGATGCTATTTTGAGATGTTCATTGAAAATTGTGTCAGGTCCTGAGGCTTTGCTGTTTTTTGCTATTGTTAAAGCAGCATGTACTTCGTCCTCTGTGATTTTTTGGAAAGTTGAGTTCTCTCTGTTTTGAGCGATAACAGCCGTGTTGTTTTTGTTGATGTTCAGGATTTTCTGGAAATGTTCCTCCCATGTTGCCATTTCTATTGTGTGTTGGAAAGTAGGTCTAGTCTTCTTTAGCGCTAAGAAAGGATCACTGCTTGCTGATTCTATTAGCTGCTTCGCTTTCTGTTCGATGTAGTCCCTTCTTTTTTCACGTAGCAATTTTTTGTATTTGCTTCTTCTTACGCTATATTGTTCCAGGTTTTCTGACGAGGCGTTTTGCTTTGCTCTATGCAAACATTGAAGTACCTCATTTCGCTCTGTGTAGCACTGTCTATCGAACCATGGCTGAGCCTTTCTTGTGGCAGCTTTCTCAGTGATTTGCGATTTGCAAATTATTTGTTCTAGAGAAGTAGCAGCACTGGTTAAGTTACCTTCTTCTATCTCTTGTTTTATCAGAGTTATGTTTTTTTCTGCCATAACTGCTAAAATTGACGTATTCAACTTCCTTCTTATTTTTGTTTGCTCTTCTGTTTCAATCTTTCTTGCGTTTCTCAAATATATCCTGGAGAGAACAGGGAGATGTTTTCTTAATGGGACCGTTGCCGATTTCGTGAGAACCTGGGTGTGGATGGGCCTGATATGCGTGTTGAACAGAATTAAGTCAATAGTACTGGAACCATTGTAGCTGATGTATGTTTTGTCTTCAGGATTGTTTGCTATACAAAATCCTTCATTTTCTAAAAAGGTAAGGACTAGTTCTGACTTGAGGTTTCTTTGGTCAACGCGACAGTTTAAATCACCCGCTATGATTACAGCTTTATGTGTGTCAATGTTTTGGAAAACTTCACCAATAGTTTCTACAATATACTGGGCTGGATGATCTGGTTGGAAGTATACCCCTATTATAATAAGTTCATTGGTATTAACTGCTATCATGTTCGGTGATTGATTGAAATTGAGAAATTGATTAACCGGAGCTCGTACTACGTAACGCGATCCTTCTTGTTGAGGTCCCGAAGCGTCTCTGAGCGTCTCAGACGCTACAATATATTTAATCGAACTACGTGTTACAAGTTTTCCATCTCAAGAAGAAGACATTGGCTAATGAATTCATTGTGAAATGTTCTGACCAATAAAAACTTATGTTGTGATATTCAGGCCTGGTATTCAGCAACAATTAAGTAGCTGAATGCCGAAGAAAGCGTATGTACGCAATTTCAAAAGAAGGGCCTGTGTAAAGTTGAAAATGAAGTATATTTTAGACCAAATTGCAAGTGATTACATGATATATAAATCATAAAGATTTATTATAAACTTTAGAATATATTTGCTTGTAAAAGTTATGAATTTTGTAAGACGCTATAACCATTTTTAGACGTTTGACTTAATGAAAAGTTTTCCTACCATGTATTGAAAGAATCACAAAGGTATGAAATCTGAAGTTAATCTCAGAATTTGAATACGTGAAATGAATTATTATTAATTAGCAATAAACTAAATTTGGCGGATTCTATGAAAGTTTGCGAGTAAAAATAAAAAAGGCATGAAATGTTGGTAACAATGACTCTTTAGACACTGGTGACCAAATTATAAACTAAACAAAATGTCATGGCCGCTAATGTTTGTAAACACATTGAAAATGACAAATTATGCAAAACAAGGTAAAAAGATAGAAAATATACATTTAGAAAGATACGCAAAACCCTTTGAATACAAAAGAAAGAAAACACTTTATATTAATAAATGTTAAGTACGTAAAAATAATGTAACCTTTACCTAACCTAAATGTGAATTTACATACGTAAATGAACAGGTCAGAAGATGGGAAAGAGTTTTTGAACTGCGTAAAAACAAGCATTTCCTGATTTTAGTCGGCAATTAACTTCCACCTTAATATTATTTGTTTATGTAATTATTGCTCCCAGATATTTGAATTTCTCCATTTGTTTGAACGATTTACCGGCTATTCTGAAACTTTGTAACGCATTACTTTGATGTTTCATGTCCATATACTTAGTTTTTCTGTATTAATTTCTAATCCAACTTTTCAGCAGGCATCGAAAAGACTTTCTGCATTTCTCTCGATTGTGTTTATGTCATCGCCCAACAGACAAACTTCATCTGTATAAGCTAAAATTGGTTGACTGCCATTTAATTCTAGGCCTACCTTGTTTTCCTCAATTTTCCTAATTGCATATTAAAGCGAAATTAAAAAATAAAGGTGATAGTGCATATCCTTCCTTCAAGACGCTTCTAATGGCAAACCTATTTAATATAAATTTCCCTACTCTGACTCTCCTATAGGTTTCATTTAGACCCATTCTGATCAGCCTAAATAACTTTTTTGGTATCCCAACCTCACTGAGGATATTGTACAATTTGTCTCGCCTAACTGAATCATATGCTTTTTTAAAATCTATGTATAGCTGCTGAACAGACTTATTATATTCCCACTTTTTCTCGCTGATTTGGAAAATACAAAATATTTGATTAGTGGTAATTTGTGAATATAAAATGGTTATTGTAAGGTGAAATACTTAATTTTTATTTATATTTATTGTTGTTGTGGATGAAGCTATGAAATTTTAAATTTAGACTAGGATTAGATATCCTATTATTTGAAATTTAAATGGGTTGATCTACCTAGGTATAGCGCCTAAATCCACATTGGTGATCTCCAATGATTTTGTCCGCATATGGGGTTAATCTTGACAGAAGTATATTAGACAAAATTTTGTATGAAGTTGATAAGAGAGAAATTCCTCGATACTTATTACATTCGGCCCTATCTCCCTTTTTATGGATTGATATAATAATAGATTCTTTTCATTCCTTTGGCAATTCTTTCTTTCTCCAAATCATGAGAATGAGTTTATGAATCTCTGTGTTTAATGTATCCCCACCTGCCTTAATTAATTCTGTTGGAATTTAGTCAATGCCTGGAGATTTGTGTGTTTTTATTTTACCTAAGTTATAGCTGTTTCTAATTCTCTTAAGAGTTGGTTCAGCAACCAACGGCTCTGCTGCGAATATTTTGCTTTCTACACTTTGTGCATATCCATGCACTTTTAATAACTGACTAAAGAAATTTTTCCACCTATTCAAAATATTATTCAGAGCTGCAAGTATAGTGCCATCATTGTCCTTAATTATGTTTATTCTAGGTTGAAAACCTTTCTTGAACTCGTTTATTCTCTTGTAGAGATCCTTAATATTTTTGTCTTTACTGTTTTCCTCTAATTCATTTACTTTGTCTTTGAGATAGTTTCTTTTCTTTGTTCTAATGGTTCTAGAGGCTTCTCGTTTAGCTTTGTTGAGATTTTCGACAGTAGTGTCTTTTGGATTCTACAACCACTGTAGTTTTGCCTGCTTTCTTGAATTTACTAATTTCATGCACTCATCATCGAACCATGGTTTATTTGGTTTCAGTTCAAGTGGGCCTAATTTTTCTTTTGCAGCTACTTTAATACCGATATTGTCTTTAATGTTTTCCTAGGTTTTATTGATTTTCATATCATCTCTAGCTTCCTATTCTGCAGTGCTTTCTAGAACTGCAAATCTATTTGAAATCTCGACTTGGTAAGCATCCCTACTGTTGCCTGCACCTAGCTTTTTCAGATTGAATCTCTCTCTATATCAAAATTTTGCCTACTTCCTTTCTTTAATGAAAGTTTCTCCCAAACAGTCGCCACTTCCAGATAATGATCCGAATCACAGTCAGCACCCCTAAAAGTTTGAATGTCCATTATACTGGACTGTCTCCTTGCAACTATTAGCACATGGTCGATTTGATTATGAGTGATTTCATCTGGAGAGGTCTTATGAATATCACGATGGGGGATTTTGTACTCTTTACGATTAAATTTTTAGCGGTGGCAAAATTCACTAAGAAAAAATACACATACACAAAAACAGTAACACTCTTATGAACTTTGAAATCCCTGGAGATGATGCTCTCATTAGGAAGTTCATTGGTTTTCCACAAGAGGATGCTGATGCCAATCAACTAACAGATGGAATCTAGCTGAGGATGAATGGGGATACCCTTCGAAACTGCAGCCTAGGTTATAGTCAATTTTAGTGAAGTTATGGCCAGTTGCAGAAAATCACTTCTTGATCATCAATCAGTTGGTGTATGATTAGTTTGATTGTCAATCATTTCAGTGTTGAGTTGCAGAATGGCTAATTTTCGATCAGGTCACTATGATCAGCTGATTCTCGTTTTGACGGAGAAACATATGTAGCAACAACGCTAAACCAGATCGCAGTGCACCATTCAGTTGTTTCAGCGGCCATTTTACCTGTATTGCGCATAATTATTATACTTATTGGCATAATAAGCAATATTGGCGTTCTGTGTTTTAATTATTTTACTTTCCTTGCGTATGTGAAAATGTCTGACCAAGAAAGATATCAAGGGGCTCAAATTTTAGCGTCAATGACAAACATTGTTGCTGAATATTTAAGAAGGTTACACGAGCATGAATGAAAATAAAAAAACTGATGCAGTTTGGTCAAAGCAGAACGAGAATGCCTGGCAAAACATTTGCTTCAGATTTCAGTAGATGCAGTCCAGAAAGGCCTAGAACCTTGAGAAGCTTATGCCTAGAGAGATTTAGATAAAGGGAAAATTCAACTATAAGTCGCACCTTCGGATGATTGTATCCCGCCCTCACCAACGCAGTTTCATTTATACCACGATCTAGCGAATTCTTCTGTCCTCGTATTATGAAGAAACTCATGATTGGACGTTGGAGGTGTAACGTCATACCGCTAGATGAGAGATGACAAACCTCGCGGGAGATATAATATGCCACTTTTTCGAAACCTACAAACAGTGTATCGTACATTATTCGGAAATGCAAGAGCGCTTCGCTATGGCTGTCGCCTCCGCTTCGCGCACTTAACTATGTGGTTAGTGTTACGCATTATTTAGTTATATGTAGAGGTAGATACAAGGCACTTGCGACAATATGCAAGGGTAGTAAGGCACTTGCGACAATATACAAGGACAGTGGGTACAAGGCACTTGCGACAATATACAAGGACAGTTGGTCACTCTGCTTCGCTGCCGCCTCCGCTTCGCGCACTTAACTATGTGGTTAGTGTTACGCATTATTTAGTTATATGTAGGGCCCTGATTTATTGGTGAAATAAAATGGCTGATTTCGGTGTTAACTTCCTTCTATTTTGGTGGGTATTTCGTGAAATAAATTACTTTACACTACATTGGGAACATTGCGCAATGATAGACGTTGGTTCTTTATTTACATAAACTAACACCCCCCCCCATTTCTATATTCTTCTGCCCTTATGAACTGAAGTAACTTTCGATTTAGGCATGATTAGAGTTAATGTTCAAATATAACGACGAGAAATATTATCGTAATTTCTACTAAACACCATCAGATAGCCATTTTCAAACAGAAGTGCCAACCATACCAATGTGGATAAAAGACGAAATCTGTTGAATACAAGTTACAAACATTATACACTCTTCTGCTGTAATCGATCATAGGCATCGCTAACTTGGCAAAGAGATAGCAGGGAAGGAGTGTACTCAACAGTACAAACCAGGTGACAGACAATCTTTGCGTAAATTCTGCAATCTTTGTAATCGATCACAAATATCGATATATTGGTAAATCTTCGACAGCCACAGAAACAGCAGAAAAAAAGCATACTGCTAAGAAATAAAAAATACAGTACACCAAAACACAATATTGTGATTTTAAGGCACATTTTCGTGCTCATTTCTCACTTTACGGACAGAAGGGGCATATTTCGCGCTTATAGGCACATTTCGCGAAATCGAGTAAATTTCGCGATATTTCGTGGATTCAATTTGGTCATATTGGTATTTTAAGCATATAAAAGTTGAATATAGCTAAGGGAGGTTGTTTTATAAAATTTCGCGCTTATCGTTGTTACCAAAAAATACGGCCCCTAGTTATATGTAGAGGTGGATACAAGGCACTTGCGACAATATATAAGGATAGTGGGTACAAGGCACTTGCGACAATATACAAGGACAGTGGGTACAAGGCACTTGCGACAATATACAAGGACAGTTGGTCATTCTGCTTCGCTCAGAAACAAAATACATCACACAGTCCGTGCAAATGTGAATATCGAATGGATGGGGCTTATATTTGAATTTCGCATGGATAAATGCATAGTCATGTGCACAACTGAAATTATGATGGAAAAGTAGGCTGTTGTGGTTTTTATCTTTCCTTACGTAACTTATTGCACAATATGTTTAGGTAAGGAGTCTTTGCTTATTATGTCATTAAGTTAAGCTACAGTGAAGTGTGTAACTTATTTTCCTTGCACATGAATTCTGTTGCGCTTTCGGTCAAGGAAAATTATATAACGTAGGCAAATTTTTTTTAAACGTCACATATCACATATAAACAGATTACATAGGTCTATCTCTGATTACAAACACATGACCAGCAAAATATTGTTGATCAATTCTGACCGTGACCAGAGAGAGATCTGATCCCCCGTTAGCATAGATTGTCGTTTTTGCAACCTGATTGTAACTGATCGCCGATCAAACACCGGTTAAACTCCCGTCAATCTCTGATTTGCTTTTCTGCAACTGGCCGTTAGTGTTTCACATTCCATCTCATTATTATTTTATATAATAATTACTTCACTGTTTAAACTTCCTAAATAGTATGATCCTGATTATCTGTCTTAATTGGGAACATGACATACACAAATAATTGAAAAGCATTGAAAATCCTACACTACTACTATTCTTGCTTCAGGTAATGTTAAGGGCTACACAAATAAACTGATGTGATTTTAATACGCTGTAAATGCTACTAAATTTGTCATATCAATAATATTAAATACATTAACAGTGTTATTTTTCCAACATAAAAGGATTACAGCAAGTTACATTTATTACAAACAGTGGGCACTTGGAAAATCAACACTATGGGTAAGGATATTAGCAAGTAATAATTTCAAGCAATGTTCACTGAATAAGCAGTACACTAAAACTGCAAAATCAGAACATTTATTAACTTATTCAAAATCACAACACAAGTATTTCTCGGGTGTGTTTATAAGGAAAGGTAACTCCAAAAACTTATTTTATCTCATACTAGACTATGATATTAACCCACGATGAGCAACAGTACGAGATACCTCTCTATACTCACAGAGAGAGAATAAATCCAACATCTTTCCTGGCTAGATATCTAATTTTCCACAAATTTGGAATTACCTCTCTTTACGCACATACACCCAAGGTTTCTCTTTCATTGAGTGTGAACACAATAATTGAGATTCATTACAAGAACTACAATATACTTTTGGTTACTGCACAATTATAACAACAGAAAATAACCCATAATGTGCACTAATTGATTGTTTGGGGCTTGCGGGATTAGCTAACCTTTCCTTCTCTTCCTATAAATATTATATATAGAAAGTTTGCTTTTCGTTCTTGGACACCACATGGTATCTATTAATTTTACAATTTCAATAGTGAATAATAAATACTCACCTATAAGACCATATTCCGTTGCTCTGTCATAGTAGTATGAGAAAGCACTAATAGTTTTCTTGTTTAGCTCCTTTGGTTGTTCCACTTTTCCAGTAACATAATTTCTGATAATCTTCAAACATTCAGGAAATCTTACAATAGGAATCTTATCTTTTGAATTCCTATCACCTTTAACTTCTTTATGAGCTGGATTTGCAGATCCCCTGTTAAACACACAAAATGCCCTCAGTAAAACATCTGCAGGGTGTTTAAAAGTCCTGCAAATATGCTATTAGGTAATTATATTATGTTTGTTTAACCAGTGGAACTTTTCACAGTGAAGCAGTGTAATATATATTTAAATAAGTTATCATTTATTAAACACTTAAAACTTCATTATTTTTACTTACAGTTAACAATTTAAATAGCAAAATATGTTTCATGGAATACATCAATTTCTATATGAACATAGTTGATAGTAAGTAAAAGTTGTGAAGTCTTAAGTGTTTAATAAACAATAAGTCATTTAAATATATAAATTATAGCCGTTTAAAATGACCATCTCCAGGTTTCAAAAACATTTTGAGGTGGAACTTCATGTTACAGTAGAACATCAGTAATCTGAACCATCAATTAACCGAACGACTTTTCTATTAATTTTTTCATTGATTTATTTTTATATTTATTAGTCCTATTGATATCGATTAAATGGTGGCCATATAATACTTTCATTGTTATAGATCGAACAGTAAAAAGTCAACAAAGTTACAAAATTAAGCCAACATATTTATACTGTTCATATTTTACTGTACCACTTTAACATGTCTTAGAATCTGACATAGTACATAAAAGTACAGTGCAAGAAAGGATGAGCTGGAAGGAGCTGGAGAAAGCTCTAAAACAAAGGGTTGCTGAATAGTAAATAAGGGTGCAGGTGCTAGAAAGTTGTTCTGACAGATGGGTTGTAAAATCCTGTAAGGTATTCAGTGTTAGACATTTATAATCAGTTTATTTGGAATAATCATACAAACTCCACACACTACACATTTACAACAGCTACATGTGGACATGACCAGAGCTATTACTGAACTACATTTAAGATGGCATGAAGCGCAAGTATCCACAATGCACCCGATGGCGCATAATTGAAACAAAAGAGTAAATAAGTTGAGATATGACAACACATACCAACACTCCCCTTTGGCATATCTCAACTAAAACAATAAAAAAATGTGTTTGAATGAATATACCAACATAATTAACTAGTCCAAAAAAGGTAAAGAATGATCTCATTCTTGGACCACTAACGACTTTGGTGAATGCATCACTCACACTTTCATGTGATGGCACATATAAAAATTCAACATTACCAATCTCAGATGGCTCATAACAAAATTGATATTTTAAGTCAATATGTTTCGACCTTTCACATACAGTTCCTGTACTTCCCAAAACAATAGCTTGACTATTATCACACAGTACTGGACATGGTTTATCTATGTATTTTGATTGCCTCAATTAAAAAAACAAGTTCTTTAGCCATTTGATCTCCCTCACAGCTTCTGACGTACTTATATATTCAGCTTCCTCTGTAGACATGGCTGACAATGACTGTTTCTTACTATACCATGTTATTGCTCCCCCAGCGAACAACACAACAAAACCTCCCACAGATTTACAATTAGGTTCACTATTCCAGCTGGCATCACAATACACCTGTATGGGTTCACCTTTTCTTTCATATTGCAAACAAGGGTCAGTGGTACCCTTTAAATAACGCAGGATATGTTTAACAGATTTCCAATTCCCTTCATTAGGAGCTTTACATGCCTGACTTACCTTGCTAACAGCAAAAGCAATGTCACACCTGTAATTGTTTGCTATGAAAAGTAAACTACCAACGACCTTTCTACAGAACCTGTCATTTTCAAATGGTTTTTCATCAATTTCCTCTTTCATGGGTAGGGGGGCACTACAAGCTTTGCAGTCAGTCATATTACATTCCGACAGCAACTTCTTAATGTACAATGATTGATTTATGACTAATTTACAATCATTTTGACATATTTGCATAGACAAGAGCTTTGTTACCCTGCCTAGGTCTCCGACAGTAAGCATCAATGAGAATACCTTCTTAAAGTCACAGACTCTGTCTTCATTCCCAGTAATACAATATCGTCAACATTTACCCCAATTAAGACTCCCATTCCAACATACATGCATGAATCACTTCTGCACCTTTTAAACTTTAATTCCTTCAACACAGTATCTAGACAAGAATTCCAATCCTTACTTGCACATGGTAATCCATAAATACTACGCTTCAATTTGCACACAAATCCATTCTTTCGTCTTTCACCATCTTCGTACAATTCTGGTTGTTCCATAAAAACATCCTGAGAAATGGGACTGGTTAACTATGCACAAGTTACATCAATGTGATGTACAGACCACTGATTTTCAACGGCCAAAGCAAGTAGCACCCTTATACTTTTCTTCCTTATTAAGGGACTAAAGGCGTCCTCCCAGGAAAATCCCATTTGATTTTTAAATCCTTGAGTTACCAACCTTGCCTTAAATCTCTCAACATTGCCATATTCATCATACTTAACCTTAAAGACCCACTTTGATCCTAATACCTTTTGATCTGTTGGCCTTTCAACTATTTCCCAAACTCCCAGATCCAACATCTGTTTGTACTCTATGTCCGTAGCCTTTTTCCATTCTCCAGCATTCGTTCCAGACATAGCTTCCTTTACACTATTAGGTTCAGCTACCTGATCCAAATTCATTTCATGATCACAAGTAGAAGTTACAAAAGCCACATCTTTTGGGTTTTTGTTCCCTACTACTTCTCTGTGGACTTGAAGCATTAGCATTCTCATTCTCAGAGTCAATAGGATCAATGTCTATGCTAATCACATTATCATTCTCATCAACATTAACGTTATCACCTTCATCTGAGTCACTTTGATAGGAGCAATCTTCCTTGTATTTTACTTCAGACTGGAAGTTTTCTTCAAATTTTACATGTAAGCTAATAACAACATTCCTTTTTGATATGTTATACAGCCTGTATCCTTTGACGTTTGGTTCATAACCAATTAATACATATTCAATTGCTCTTGGTTCAAGTTTGCCTTTATTTTGAGCTAACCATGCTCTGCATCTGAATACACGCAATCTCAATACATCTTGTGACACATCTCCCCTTTTCCATATTGCTGCAGGCACACAATTGTTGATGGCCTTAGATGAACACAAGTTTCTTGTGACACAAGCAGTGTTCGCTGCTTCAGCCCAGAATCTATTTGGCATGCCAGATTCCAATAGCAAGCATCTTATCATATCCCCTAGGGACTCAGATGCGTGAAAACAGGAGTTGTAATTACTGTGATAACAATTCATGGTAGTCTGCAAACTTTTGTTATGGTACATAAACTGCCCATGAGAACACATGGAACACGAAATTGTTAATCAGAATTCATGAATTCTTGCTTTGGGAATGCCTGTGAAGAATCTGCGCATGCGCAAATGACGTGTGTTCAGTAACAGTAATTAACTTTGAAGTTGAAGTTGGTTTGAGCTTAGTTTTATATCGTGGAACACAGTTTTCTTTTCAAAGAAAGGGCTATAGGCCTAAATAAATTTTACAGGATGAACAAAGTAATTTAAATTTTTTGAACATGTCTGGAAATTAATGAAAACCATACAGATATCTAATTAAATCTCTCTGTATAAATTGCTCTAGCGGTGGTCACCAATTAAAAAATACATTACTCTACATTACATTCTACTCATCTCAGCTGATGTAGTGTTGCCTCATGACATTTTGCCGCAGAAATGCTGGCTTGTCATTAGTTAATAAATGTCAAATGTTGTGTTGCTGCGTAAAGCGCTTCAGTTTTACTGCAGAAGTACAAAAAAAAAAACAGCTATGACAGTCCAGGCAGTAAAACCTGTAAAGTAAGTTCTGACTTCGCTTCAGAAACCATAAGGCGATGCTGCAGCAACTGTAAAGTGCTTTATGCTCGCTTTAAAAAAGAATGCAATATTCAACACTGCTACAGTGACTGCCAAATTCTCAATTTGATACTACAATGTAATGATTAGTAAAATGTAACAATTACAATTTTATTTCCAAAAGTAAATTATGAGTAAAAATGACATTTAAAAAAAATAACAATTACAAGTAATTGGGAACAAAAAAGGAACTGTTACTGTAATCCAATTACTTCCCATCACCGTAGATTCCACATTGAAATCTCTACTCCTACCTCTGATATGATAATATTGTTCATTGTGGCTCTTCCCCCTATACTGTTGGTTTGACCGACAGTATCTAATTGTTTGTAATTTCTCTCTATGTTCCTAATTTTGTTTTGTGAACAGTCAACCTGTTTACATAGAATATCTACTATTTAATTTGTTGTTTTCTGTACTTGTTGAAGAGTTTCCATAACATTGTTTATTTTCAAATATACTTGTTCTACTTCTTCTGTAACCTCTGTGATTTTACTGTTAACCTGTTCCTGCCTACCATTCAATTCTTATATCAATTTTATTTTAAAGTTTTCTTCAATCTTATTTCCTAGGTTTTTAATTTTACAATTCATGTTAGATTCAATCGACTGGAGGCTTATTTCAAACTGTACATTAGTCTATACTGCTTTTAAACTTTATTCAAATTTCTGTACATTAAATTCTACTGATTTCAAACTTGATTCAAATATACTCTGCATACTGATCTCTAATGTCTATAAGCTATCATCTAGCTTATTCTGCAAACTTGATTCTACTGGTTTTAAATTGGTATCTACTTGACTTCTGTTAGAGTTGGTTCAGCAACCAATGGCTCTGCTGTGAATATTTCACTTTCCACCCTTTGGACATCTCCATGTACATTTAATAATTGATTAAAGAAATTTTTACACCTATTCAAGATATTCTTTGAAGCCACGAGTATAGTGCCTATATTGTCCTTAATTATGTAAATTCTAGGTTGAAAACCTTTCTTGAACTCGAGAGACCCCTAACATTTTTGTCTTTACTATTTTCCTCTAAGTCACTTACTTTGTCTTTGAGATAGTTTCTTTTCTTTGTTCCAATGGTCATAGAGGTTTCTTTTTAGCATTGTTCAGATTTTCGACCGTAGTGTCATTCGGATTCTGCAACCACGTAGTTTTGCCTGCTTTCTTGTATTCACTAATTTAACACACTCATCAATTGAACCATGGTTTATTTGGTTTCAGTTCAAGCGGACCTAATTTTTCTTTTGCTGCTACTTTAATATTGTCTTTAATGCATTCCAAAGTTTTATCGATATTCATATCATCCCTAGCTTCTTGTTCGGCAATGTTTCCTAGGACTGCAAATCTATTTGAAATCTCAACTTGGTAAGCATTCCTACTTTGTTCTTCACATAGCTTTTTCAGATTGAATCTCTCTATAACGAAATTTTGTCTAGCTCCTTTGCTTAATGTAAGTTTCTCCCGAACAGCCGAACTACCAGATAGTGATCCAAATTGCAGTCAGAACCCTTAAAGGTTCGAACGTCAATTATAATGGACTGCCTTCTTGCATCTATTAGCATATGGTCAATTTCATTATGAGTCTTTCCATCTGCCGAGGTTCATGTGTTTTTATGAATATCACAATGTGGGAATTTTCTACTCTTTACAATTAAATTTTTAGCGGTGACAAAATACACTAGTCTAACCCCATTGTCGTTGCTCAGCAAGAGGAGACTTTTGTTCCCAATCATGGGCTTGAAAATATCCTCCCTTCGTACTTTTGCATTGAAATCTCCTAGCACAATTTTCATGTGATATGCTGGAAAACGATCAAATGTTCATTATATTTCCTCATAAAAATGTCCTTGTCATCATCTTGTTTATCCTCTGTTGGTGCATGGACATTCATAACTATGATGTCACACCATCGTCTCTTAGAATAACATAAGAAAGCCTATTATTAATAAACTGTACTTTCTTAATGGCTGAATTAATTCTCCTATGTATGAAGAATCCGGTCCCTAATTGATTGTTGCCATTCCCTTTCCCGTAGAAAAAGCTATACGCGGCTGTCTGCATTGAACCTTCACCCTCCCATCTAACTTCATGTACTGCTACTACTACTAATACATCTAACCTGTATTTCTCTAATTACCGATTGAAGCGCCCCAGGCCTATATAAGCTCCTAACATTCCATGTTCCCAATCTATAGCTCCTACAATTTTTAGACTCCCTCAGTGTAGTCCCTACCAGGAGATCCGAACGAGGGACTATTTTACCTCTGGAAAATTTTATACTGATAGAATACAAAAACCAGGTAGCGTTACTTAACAATGTTTCTTACTGAGAGGTTAACCTCACGCCAAACCCCCAAGCTGGAGGACCACCGTAGGTAAACTAAAAACACACAAATCTCCAGCTGTTGACCAAATTCCAGCAGAGTTAATCAAGGCAGATGGGGATAGATTAAATTCAGAGATCTATAAACTCATTCTTATGACTTGGAGAAAGGAGGAATTGCCAAAGGAATGGAAAGAATCTATTATTATACCAATCCATAAAAAGGGAAATAAGGCCGAATGTAATAACTATAGAGGAATTTTTCTCTCATCAACATCATACAAAGTCTATCTAATGTATTTTTTTCAAGTTTAACCCCATATGTGGACGAAATTACTGGAGATTACGAATGTGGTTTTTGGCAAAATAGATCAACCATTGATAATATATTTTGTATTTGCCAAATCTTGGAGAAAAAATGGGAACATAATAAGACTGTTCAGCAGCTATACATAGATTTAAAAAAAACATATGATTCAGTTAGGCGAGACAAATTGTACGATATCCTCATTGAGTTTTGGATACCAAAAAACTTTGTTAGGCTGATCAAAATTTGTCTGAATGAAACCTACAGCAGAGTCATAGTAGGCAAATTTATATCAGATAGGTTTGGCATTAGAAGCGGCATGAAGCAAGGAGATGCACTCACCTTTACTTTTTAATTTCGCTTTGCCATTAGGAAAGTTCAGCAAAACGAGGTAGGCCTAGATAAAATGGTAGTCACCCAATTCTAGTTTATGCAGATGACGTTTGCTTGTGGGCGATCACAAAAACACATTAGAGAGAAATGCAGGAAGTTTTTTCTATGCCTGAAGGAATGTTGGATTGGAAATTAATTGTTTATTATTGTTTATTATTATTATACAAATATTATACAAATACAAAAGTACAAATACAATACAATACAAGTGATAAACACTTGATACAGAAAAAACTAAGTATATGGTCATGGAACGTCAAAATAATGCTCAACAAAATATTTGAATATCCAGTAAATCGTTCGAACAAGTGGAAAAATTCAAATATCTGGCTGTAATAATTACAGACACAAATAATATTAAGGCAGAAGTTAAGTGTAGACTCAAATCAGGAAATGCTTGTTTTTATGAGTTTCATAAACTCTTTCTTCTTTCCTGTCTTCTGTCCAGAAATCTAAAAATAAACATTTATAAGACTATTATCCTGCCGGGTGTATTATATAGATGTGAGACATGGTCGCTTACTCTTCGGAAAGAACATAATATGAGAGTGTTTGTAAAACAGGGTGCTTAGGAAAATATTTGGACCTAAGAGAGATGAAAATGGGGACTGTAGAAAACTGCATAATGACGAGCTTTCTTTAGTTTTATAGTTTCAGTTTCATTATTATGTTCAGTTAAATTAATTTTCGACCCACCAGTTTTTTGGTTATTTCATTTTCTGGTTAGTACAGGGTTCCTACAAATGATCTTTCGGGTTTCGAAAATGTGTAACTTGTGTTTAAATAAACTTACAAACATGTAACTGGTACTAATGGAAAGAGAAACTCAAAAAGTTTTGATTATAGTACCTTACAGATGTTCAATGTGAGCTCCGTTGGTAACACGACACACATCAAGCCTGTAGTCCATTTCCGCCCAGGCACGTTGTAACATGCCATGGTCAACTGTTCCAATGGCTGCTGTGATGCATTCTCTTAGATCAAGGATGGTCTGTGGAAGAGGTGGCCACAAAAAGAAGTCAAGGGGTGTGAGGTCTGGCGAACGCGGAGGCCAAGGAAGAAGTTCTTCATCGTCATTACCAACACGGCCTATCCATCGGTTCGGTAGTCTGGTGTTGAGCTCCAATCTGACTTCATTATGAAAATGAGGGGGTGCGCCGTCCTGTTGAAATATCACGTTGGGCATTTCCTGTTCCAACTGAGGCAGGAGCCATTGTTGTAGCATATCCAGGTACTCAAATCCTCCAATTGTTTTCTCTACAAAGAAGAACGGGCCGTACACTTTCTGCACACTTAAAGCGCAGAATACGTTTACTTTAGGAGAGTCGCGGACATGCTGCACGTAGGTATTGGGTTTTTCCGACCCCCAGACTCTAACGTTATGTTTGTTCACTTTACCTGAAAGATGGAAGGTGCACTCGTCACTAAACACTATGGATTCAAAAAACCCATCAGTTTCCATGAGAGTCTGCATATTCTCGCAGAAAGTACGACGCACCATTTTATATTCTTCCTTTAAGAACTGCATCATCTGCAATCGATATGGAAGAAAATTCAAACCTTTACGCAGAACTTTCCATACGGTGGATTTAGGGATCTGCAGCTCCCTACTAGCTACAATGGTTGATTTTTGAGGACTACGTGTAAAAGATTCACGAATCCGGTCTACAGTTTCCTCACTTACTGCCGGGCGTCCTGAAGATTTCCTCCTACAGATGCACCCTCTTGTCGTAAAATCAGAATACCACTTACGAATTGAAGGGCCACTGGGTGGATCTTCACCAAATCTTGTTCGAAAATGTCGTTGAACAACAGTTACAGATTTATGAACATGATAATCGAGAACACAGAACGCTCGCCTATCCTCTATACCAGCCATTTTCTCGCTTTCGACAATGCGCAATGTTGAATGTCATTATACGTCATTGTTGCCAACTGTGATACTATAATCAAAACTTTTTGAGTTTCTCTTTCCATTAGTACCAGTTACATGTTTGTAAGTTTATTCAAATACAAGTTACACATTTTCGAAACCCGAAAGATCATTTGTGGGAAACCTGTATATTATTTTTAGTTTAAATTATTTTCGTATTTTGTATATGCTGTGGTTTTTGGGTTCTTTTGTGAGGAGAGATGACATCCATTATTCAGTTAGATGCTATTTCTAATCTGTTGCACAATGTTAATTTTACCAGTCCTCAGATCATCTATTGATAACATTGACACATTGTATAGTTTTGAAGAATTACTTATTACTTAGGTAAATACAAGTCAAATATAATAATGGCCAATTATTTAAATCTTGATTTGAATAAATTATCCTGCAATGAAATCAGATTTTATAGTTTTATTACATCATATAATATTCATTGTACTAGTTTAAAACCAACTAGGCTTTTATCATGTTTGGATTATTTTTTTACTTCTTACCATGAACCTTTTAGATTACTTTCTTACTGATTACCATGAATCTTTATACCAGGTGGATGTGTTAAATCCATGTATTGCGGATCATTTAGCTCTGTTACTTGTTTTAAGATGCAATATTGAATGTACAAAAAATGTAAAATTCCCTCAAGACATTATAGTGATCTTAATTATTTAATATTTTTTAGTTTGATTGCAAGCAGATGGTACTTTGTGTATGATTTTTATAATGATATTGACACTGTTTTTAACAGATTCATTGATCTTGTATTTAACTGTTTTAATACAGCATTACCTGTCATATTTACAAATAAGGTGGTTAAACAAAAAGTCAAATGGTACCATGACGAACTTAAGACACTAAAAACTCAGGTTAAAAGCCTATGTGATCTATATAGGATTTCAAGAGAGGATGTAATTAAACACAGATATATGATGTTGAACAAAGAACTTGGTGGCCTCTGATCATGTTGCAGTGTTGCACAATTAGTCCAGTAGCGTAAAACAAAAAAATTAGACGAATCGGAAATAATTGCTACAAAAGGTTTTATTGTTTTAATGGCTTCATTTGTTGCCCAATATGACTATCCTAGGTTTTCCCCCTCGGCGGAGTTGTGCATAAGTGGTGGGGGGTAAAAATGTGACCCCCAAAGGGGTAGTTTTGCGGTTTTACGGTTTTATCTCGTAAATGACTCACGATATCGAAAACATAGTGGTATTGAAAGTTGTAGGGCATTAAATTCTGCATTGAATGAGACTAGACACATATTTTTTGGACAACCCGTTCCCATAATACTGCTCATCAAAGTTGGACAAATTTTACATATTTATGACAAATTTTCGTTTTAAGTTCTGCTTTTTGGTAATATCATCTAACTTAACCCATCTATCAATAAAGTGGTCCATACAAAAGTAATAAAGGAATAAATTCTGCGTTCGATGAGATTAGAAGTGAATTTGTTGGACCACCCGTTTCCGTAAAGTTCTACATTTAGTCCAGTAGTGTAAAACCAAAAAATTAGACGAATCGGAAATAATTGCTACAAAAGGTTTTATTGTTTTAATGGTTTCATTTGTTGCCCAATGTGACTATCCTAGGTTCCCCCCCCCCCGCGGAGTTGTGCTTAAGTGGTGGGGGTAAAAATGTGACCCCAAAAGAGGTAGTTTTGCGGTTTTACGATTATATCTTGTAAAAGACTCGCGATATCGAAAACATGGCCCTATTAAAAGTTGTAGGGCATTAAATTCTGCATTGAATGATACTAAACACATATTTTTTGGACAGCCCATTCCCATACCACTGCTCGTCAAAGTTGGACAAATTAGATCATTAAATCTGCTGAGCGCCTCCGCCGAAGCAAAAGACATACTACTCCTGAGGTCATCTTTACCGAGTTATTGGTGGTGACCATGACTCAGGAGCAATTCCTTTCCGACAGAAATAAAGCACGTCTTATTAGCTTGTTTACTGAAAGACTTGAAGGTGAATGCTTCTCAGTCAAGCAAGCTGATGAAGACGCAGACCACCTGATTGTTGCCACGGCTCTTGAGGTATCACAGGAGCATGAGAAGGTTGTGGTAGTTGGTGAAGATACAGACCTCCTCATCATGCTAAATGCCCTAGCCACACCATCAGCAAACATATATTTCTCAAAACCTGGAAGAGGAACGACCCCAACAAAAGTATTTGGTCCCAACAGCTTCGAACTGGCAGACAACATCAGAAGGCCACTCATACTTCTCCACGCCATAAGTGGATGTGACACAACTTCGGCACTCTTCAGGAAGGCAAGAAGAAGGTGGTCAAGCTGTTGGTCGAAAATATATGTCTTCTCGAAGAAATCAAACCTTTCTTCGAACATGACACTCAAGCTGAAGCTAATGCCGAAGCTGGCCTACAATTTTTAACAACCCTCTACGAAGGTAGGGCAGGAGATACTTTAGATAAATTGCGATTTGACCTATTTTCCAAAGCCCTCGTGAAATCCAAATTTAACCTGGTATCCCTACCACCAACATCCGAAGCAGCCCGCCAACATTGCTTGAGAACTTACCTACAAGTACAAATGTGGTTAGGACACCAGATGGATCCGCTCCTCTGGGGATGGCAGGCTTCAAAGTTTGGACTTGACCCCGTTCCTAACTCCAAGGAGCCAGCTCCACAATCTCTTCTCTCCACAATTTTCTGCAAGTGCAACAAGGGGTGTGCACGTGATTGTGGGTGTCGGAGGCTGGAATCAATTGCTCATCAATTTGTGCCAACTCCAAGGGGAACTCCTGCACTAACTCCCTCCAACCAGATGCAACTGACGAACCAGATGTTGACGAGACCTGGACTGCATATATGGGGTGACGACAATTACAGACTTTTACGAGTCGAGTGATGTGGTGACGGACTCCTTATCGGAAATTACAGACATTTTGAGGAGCCGAGTGGCCCAACGACAATGAAACGTCGACCTCTGTAAAATTTGTGTATCTACCATTTTTCCCCTTTTCATCTTCATACTTTTAACTACAATTTTTGTTATGAAATAAAATCATCACTAATTGATTTGAAGAATTGTGTTTCTTTTCTACAATTTTCATATTTTATATATTTACTAAGCACAAGACTAGTACAATGGAGTGCTATAGTACTATGTTTACACATCTCTATTACCGTATTAAAATAATTAGAAAATTCTTGGCCAATTTGCTTCATTTTTTTTTTTAACGAATGGTATTCAAGCACAGATGTTATCGGGCATTGGAAATCACCCAACTACCACCATCTTCGAGATACAGAAATTCTGTAACTTTGAGAGGCGATATCTCAGGCAGCTGGTGAAAGGCTAAGAACACTCACCAGAAACAGCTCTTTAACATGCCGAATTGATCACTCAAATCAGTTGAGTGAGAGGAAAGTTATGCGCGGACAATCAATTTTTATAAAACTGAAAAGGAAAAAAAAAGAGAGAGATTTTTAATAATAACAAACAAACAAAAATTGTGTTGGGGTGCAAGAATTTCTTCTTCTTTTCTTAATTTTTTTAGAGATATTTTTAGTTAACAAAAAAAAGTGATGGGGGCTAGACATTTTCTTCTTCTTCTTTCAGAAGTGTTGCAGAGCAGCACGGGTACACAAGTTTTTCAGAAATATGTAAAATTTGTCCAAATTTGATGAGCAGTATTATGGGAATGGGTTGTCCAACAATATGTGTTTAGTTTTATTCAATGCAGAATTTAATGCCCTACAACTTTTAATAGGTCCATGTTTTCGATATTGTGAGTCCTTTACGCGATATAACCGTAAAACCACAAAACTACCCCTTTTGGGGTCACATTTTTACCCCCACCACTTATGCACAACTCCGCCGAGGGGGAAAACCTAGGATAGTCATATTGGGCAATAAATGAAGCCATTAAAACAATAAAACCTTTTGTAGCAATGATTTCCGATTCGTCTAATTTTTTGGTTTTACACTACTGGACTAAATGTAGAACTTTAGGGAAACGGGTGGTCCAACAAATTCACTTTTAATCTCATCGAACGCAGAATTTATTCCTTTATTACTTTTGTATGGGCCACTTTATTGATAGATGGGTTAAGTTACATGATATTACCAAAAAGCAGAACTTAAAACGAAAATTTTTCATAAATATGTAAAATTTGTCCAACTTTGATGAGCAGTATTATGGGAACGGGTTGTCCAAAAAATATGCGTTTAGTCTCATTCAATGCAGAATGTAATGCCCTACAACTTTTAATACCACCATGTTTTCGATATCGTGAGTCCTTTACGAGATATAACCGTAAAACCGCAAAACTACCCCTTTGGGGCCACATTTCTACCCCCCACCACTTATGCACAACTCCGCCGAGGGGGAAAACCTAGGATAGTCATATTGGGCAACAAATGAAGTCATTAAAACAATAAAACCTTTTGTAGCAATTATTTCCGATTTGGATTTTAATTCTACTGGACTAAATGACCAGTTTTTAATGTAAAGGATATTTAGATTTTGTATTACTTTATTCCATTAAACTACTTTGAAATCGTATTTGTGATAGGTTCTTATCGACCGGGAAAATGCTTCACATGATATTTTACAATTTTAAATTATTTAAACAGGTAAATGCCGGCTGGTTGTCGCAATGCATTTGCAACGACTTCCTGCCTCATTCTGCAGGCGAGAAGTGTGTGAGAGATGCTTGACTTGGTGGTAGAACCATAGGCGTACCGAGGGGAGGGTTTTGGGGGTTTGAACCCCTCCCCATTGATTAAAAAAAGGAAAATTGTATAATTTTTTAAAGTCTGCCTATAAATTACTTAATACAAGTATAAAGCATGGGAAGCTTAAAACTCGTTATTTTGCGTCTCAATTTTTAAAATTTTCTGGGGGGGAAACTCCGGAAGCTTAAAACTCGTTATCTTGCATCTTAATTTTTAAAATTTTCTGGGGGAGGACCCCTGGAAGCTTAAAACTCGTTATTTTGCATCTTGATTTTTTAATTTTCTGGGGGAGGACCCCCGGACCCCCCTCTCCCTGGGGGGTATTCCATACCCCCAGACCCCGCGGATGTTATAACCCCCCCCATATGGCCGGCCTGGTTACGCCTATGGGTAGAACTCCCGTGCTTTTGGAGTTCTGGTCGTCGCAAGGCAGCTTGCAACGACAAGGCATGATTCTTGAATAACGTGAGCTAGATCGAGCCGGCTGATTTCTGCAAGCAGCGCAAGCTATGAAGTCCCTTACAGAAATGCCTATTGCCAATGTAATCAATCACTTTGTGGCTAGATCTATACGGCTAATTTCACCATTCTATTAGACATTGAACTAAACTCCATGGCTCTACATTCCTGGAGCTATCTGCGTCATCTACCATAGCCAGATACCAGGAATGGGGCATCTAGTCAGCATACCGACACCCATGGCTGTTATTGATGGTTTTCGTGACCAAAGCCGCTACTTCTTAATCAAGTAGCTCCTCAACTTGTATGAGGCTGAGTACACCCCATTCCAGACCCCTCTACCTCAGAAAAATTCGAGTAGGTAACAGGGATCGAACCCAACCTGTGGATCCATGGCCAACAACACTAACCTCGAGACCATGCACATGGCCCTATTAGACACTATCGTATCCCTATAATATAAAACCACATGGCTGATTCGCTGGCATTAATATTTACCCACTTCCAGATGAACTCTTCTTCTTTATCTGGCACTATAACCCAGGGTGAGTTTTGGCCTTCTCAACAATTCTGTTCCATTCAGTCCTGTCCTCTGCTAGCCGTCTCCATCCTCTTATTCCCATTATTCTCAAATCGCTCTCTACTGTATCCATCCATCGGATTCGTGGTCTACCTCTTAGTCTTCTGCCCTCTGGCTTCCAGTTCATTATCCTCTTAGGTGTTCTGTCATCCTCCATTCTTAATGTATGTCCCAACCATGCTATTCTCCTGCTTTTCACGAATCTTACAATGTCAGCTCCTTTTATAATCCTGTCAATTTCCATATTCATTGGGATACTCCAAGTTCCATCAGCATTTTTTATGGGGCCATAAATTTTCCTTATAATCTTACGTTCAAATATTCTAAGTATTTGTTCATCTTTGTCTGTCATTGTCCATGTTTCGCTTCCGTATGTCACAACAGGTCTTATGATCGTTTTGTATATTTTCATTTTCATGGCCCTATTTAAAGTTCTAGATCTCATCAAGCTGGCATATGTATAGTAACAGCGATTTCCATTAAGTACTCTGATTTTGATTTCTTCTGAAACCTGATTTATTTGATTTATTTGTGATCCTAAATAGGAAAATTCATTCACCCTTTCAAACCTGAAATTTTCGATATTCAGACTAGCATTAGGCCCACTATTATTTGAATTTCTTCTCACTTCCATATATTTTGTCTTTTTTTCATTTATTTCCATTCCCCTGGCTTGTATTTCATTATTCAGTGTAGTTGCTATTTCCTTTAGAGTTGTTACTCTTCTGCTAATAATAGCAATATCATCAGCATAGGCACACACTTGAGCAGATTTTATACCTATGTGACCAGATACATTTATTTTCCTGAGAGCTGCTTCTAAGACCAGATCAAACAATACAGCAGATAGTGCATCCCCTTGCCTTACTCCACAATTAATCTGGAAGGAGGATGTGAATTCATTGTCCACTCTTACCACAGCTTTGGAACCAGCCAAAGTTGCCTGGACAAGCTTTATCAATTTTGTTGGTATACCTAATAGCTTTAAGTCGTTAAACATGGTTTCTCTATTAACACTATCAAACGCTTGTTTAAAATCTACGTACAGGTTGTAAAGATCAATGTTATATTCATATGCTTTTTCTTGTATCTGTCTTAATGAAAATATATGATCTGTTGTTGAACGGCTACCTCTGAATCCACATTGATATTCTCCAAGTATTTCTTCAGAGTAAACCACCAGTCTATTATATATTACACCAGATAGAATTTTATATGTTATGTTTAGTAAAGTTATCCCTCTATAGTTAGAGCATAGCAGTTTGTCACCCTTTTTGTAAATAGGTTGAATTATTCCAAGAGTCCACTCTTCAGGTATCTTTTCCTCAGTCCAAATCATCTTAATTAAGTGGTATATTCTTTGATAAACACTTTTTCCCCCATTTTTAATCAGTTCAGCTGTGATCCCATCCATCCCTGGTGCTTTATGTTTCTTTAATTTTTGAACCACATAGACTACTTCTTCATAAGAAGGATCTTCAATGAATGGCTCTGCTGTATAGTATGGTTGATCTTGCTGTTTGTCATTTCTGGTTAAAATACTCTTAAAAAAATCCTTCCATTGTTCCATAACTTCCTCCTTATCAACTATAACATTACCTTGGCTATCTTTGCAAGCAATAATCTTTGGGTTGAATTGCTGAGTTCTTTCACTAAGTTTTTTATAAAATTTCCTACTTTCATTCTTATTATAATGTTGAGCAATTTCATCTATTTTCTTATTCATAGCTCCCCTTTTCTTTTTTCTACATAATCTATAGACCTCTGTTCTCTTTTCCTTGTATTCATCATTATTCGCTCTTGTATAATGTTGCAAACACTTCAATCTTGCTTGTCTCTTTTCTTCTACCGCCCTTCTACATTCTTCATCATACCACTCCTTGTGCTTAGATTTAGGTGCTAATCCTATAACTTCTTCTGCTGTTTCAATAATACTTTTTCTGATACAAGACCATTCTTCTTCTATAGTAGTTACATTATCTTTTCCTTTTAATTTACGATTCAATTCCTCTTGATATTGTTTTTTTATATTACTTTCTTCTAATTTCTCTAAATTCCACCTTTTATAAGAGCTCTCCTTATTTTTTGGTATTAGCATGATCTTCTGCTTCATTATTGCTCCAACCAAGTAATGATCAGAATCAAAACTGGCTCCACGGAAGGTTCGAACATTCTCTATTGCGGTAGCCCACCTTTTGGAGATTAGAATATGGTCAATCTGATTTGTTTGCTTAGTCCCTGGAATTTTCCATGTTCCTTTGTGTATGTCTTTTCGTGGGAACCAAGTGCTCACCACTTTAAAATCATTTGATGTTCCATACTGGGCAACTCTAAGTCCATTATTATTAGTTTCATTATGCAGACTGTTCTTCCCAAATATTTCCCAGAACGCTTCTTCCTTACCCAATTTAGCATTGAAATCACCTAGGGTTACAACCGCATCATGTTTGGGGATTTTATCACATACATTTTGAAGCTGATCATAGAATTCATCCACTATTTCATCCTTAGCGTCTTCTGTGGGTGCATATATATTGATAAATGTGGTATTATGGAATTTACCTTTCACTCTTAAGGTACAGATTCTTTCTGACACAGGGTGAAAACCTAATACAGACTTATTTGTGTTTTTAAAAACCATAAATCCTACGCCTTGATTACCTTGTCTTTCTTCCTTCCCAGAAAAATGCATTGTAAATTTGGGTTTTCTGATGGTACCCTTCCCCTTCCATCTTATTTCTTGTAGCGCTACTATATTCATTTTATACTTTTCAATTTCTTCTGCTAAACTAATCATTGTCCCAGCCTGTAATAATGTTCTTACATTCCAGGTTCCAAACCGCAATACCATATTCGTGTCCATATTCATAAGCCTTAGTCTTTTCCTTGAGGGCAGTCCGGCATTTCTTGTTGAGGCATTCGCAACTTTCAAGTTTTCCAGTGCAGGGTTGTCAGCCCTGCGACAAACCCCCAACTTGGAGGACCAGGTCATTTGATTTTGGGGTTTTCGTCCCCTAGATCAGCTGTCTTCACCACGACTTCGGAGCCTGAACTGCCCCTCCCTAACCTTGGCTGGAGCCGCCCACTCTGGATCAGACGCTCCAGTTGCAACCATTGCCTCATTCGCCAGCGTTTTCAGAGTTCCTGTTGGGCCTTCTCGGCTACCGTAGCGGTCCCGGGGCACTCAAAGTCCCCGCCGTACATCACCCCAACAGGCATTCCCCTACTTGTTGTTGCCCACCCCCCGCGTCGTGGACACTGAGGTTGGATTTTGGGGGGCTTCCAGATGAACTAGAAACTTGAAATTTTGCAAACTTAGAGCTTTTAGCCTTTAAACGATGATATAATTCCAAAATGTTCAAATTGTTTATTTTAAGCCCCTCAAAAAACTTTCGAAATAGCGGATGAAGCTTTAAAGTCGCTGCAGACTTTGTTGGAAGCTTATAGTAGGTAAACGGTCAGTCGTATCATAAAACCAATTGGACTTCCAGCAAAAGGATTTTGAGAGATCTACAAGTTTGCTCCTATGACTTTTTGTTGTATCTCCATTGGTTATGCCTTAGAAAGAGTTTGATATTTTATTTTAACTAAATTGTGTACATTTTCTACACATTATGTAATTTTTTACAACTTACTGAACAGCTAGAATCTTAAAATGTGGCATAAATATTGGCACGTCCAGCTTTCATAAATATGCCAAATTTGGTGATTCTAGTTGCTCTACAAGTATGGAAAAACTGTTTAGCCTAACATCACAGCACAGTTTAAATCACCTATTCACTGACATTAATGTTTACCCATTTCCCCATGAGCTAAAAACTTGACATTTGGCAGCCTTATAGCATTTAGCCTATAATCAATAGAAAAATCCAAAAAGTTCAACATTTTAATCTTTTACCCCCTCCCCCCCAAAATAAACTTTGAATGTTCACTGGCATTAATGTTGACCCACTTCCAGATGAGCTAGAAATCTGAAAATTTTAAATTTTTACCCCAGAAAAACAAGTCGTTCTGCACTTGTTTTTAAAGGTTTAGTATGGCTAAACAGTAATTGTGGGCTAGGGCAGTCTAAATACAAAGAATCTATCTTCGATACAGTGTCAGTTCATAAAAAAAGCCTTTTCTGAAAACCACCCCAAACGAGCAAAGCGAGTATTTATGTATTATCAGGTTACAAGTAATCTTAGCATTTATTTGAATGTATTTAATTTCTGTAAAATCGTGCAACACCCTGTTCTTACACCCACGAACCGCCACTGACAAAGAAAACAAAAACAAACTGAAGATAGCCAAAGTATTGCTTATTATGATTTTATTTATAGTGCCAATAACAAATGTAAAGTCACTTGGCAACTAATAGATAAGAAGCGTAATGTCAGTAATAGAAGTAAAGTTGATATAATAACTGATGAATTTAATCAGTATTGTGTACAGTCAGTGAAGGATATTGTAACATCCATCCAATATAATTTACAGTGTTTTGCAGATGACAAGCCGTTTGTTCATTCTCCTGCTTGGATACGCGGTCCAATCAGAGATGGCGAGACGGAGGGAAGACTCTTCCTGCTAGCGGCGCTTTTTAGCTCGTACACATGATTGGCGGTGAAGGAAATGGCTTCTCATTTGAAAAATACTTTAGACATGGCCATGACCTATTGTACAAAATCAAAACCAAAATACAGTACCGAGTTTAATTGGAGAACTGTCTCTGTTGATGATGTAATCGTGGCAGGAAACAGTTTAACACAGTGTGGTAGACGCGATGTTTATGGTCTATCTAATCGCTTTATTAATAAAAGGATCACACCAGTTATTGCCTTACCTGATGGTTTTGTTCAACAGGTGTTTACTACAAGGAATTTTTCCTGATGCCTTGAAAATAGTAAAGGTTAGCCCATTACACAAGAAAGGTGATACCTCAAACTTGAAAAGTTATCGCCCAGTGTCACTGGTTCCTATTGCATCAAAGCTTTTTGAGTATATTTTGTATAGGAACTTATTGATATATTAACATCTAAAAATTATGGCTTTAGAAAAAATAAGTCAACATTTCTAGCTCTACAAGATATAGTAAACTATATTTTACATGCCTTTGAGGATAAATGTCTTGTGTCACTGATACTTTGTGATCTCACTAAAGCATTTGACTGTGTGGAACCTGAATTACTTATCTGTAAGTTGAGACACTATGGTTTAAGTGAAAATAGTTTAAGAATTCTACAATGTTATTTGACTGGAAGAAAGCAGTACCGGTATGTATCTATAAATAATACCAATTCGCAATTTGTGGATATAAACTATGGTGTACCGTACTTCAAGGCTCAATATTGGTCCCTCTCCTGTTTATTGTAATGATTAATGATCTTAGTTACAATCTACCTGATGCCCCTGTCTTGTATGCAGATGACACCACTATAAGGGCAAAAAACAAAAACTTGGATGAATTAAATAATGACATTGATATTAATTTTAACGTGGCTAAACAATGGTTTATGGTCAATGGTTTTTTTTTTAACGAGAGTAAAACACAGGTCATGTATCATAATAATTATATGAGTTGAATTTTTACACAAAAACTTCACTTTTGGTAAAGTTTACCTGTACTGATTTCAGCACCTTTGCAACCATTGTCAACAGCTATACTGCAATTGCCGTGTTACCGTCCTGCAGATGTGGTACAAACTTTGAGATGATGTCTTCATTGGTCGGGATATCGAAGTTCATCAGTTGGTTCCCCTTCTTGTGAATAACAATTCTTTACCAGACTGAAAGTCCCTTGTGTCCATGGACACAATTTAGTAGTTCTGGATCCCTGTCAACTTCATGTCCATCACCCCATAAGTGTGCCACTACTGCTGATTTGTCTGCATTTTGATATTTGATGTGTCTTATGTGTTCTTTAGTTCTGACTCCAATGACCTCTGGGTTTTTCCTATATTTTGCAATCATTACATTTAAATTGGTAGATGCCTGATTTTTTATTGTGGTAGGGATTCTCTAAATTTGAAGATCTGGGTAGGTTTTTTAAAGAGTAGGCCTATCTGTTGTGAAGCCATGCTTCCTGAAAACTTTTCTGAATTTATTATCGGCCCAAGGGTGGAATGTAATTTTCTTGTATTTCAAGTTTTCTTCTATTGGTTTCAAGGTGGTGATCTCTCTTGTTAGTTTTTGCTTTTTGCCCTTGTTGATTTTCTTGTCAACTAGTTCTCTTCTGTACCCATTATTTTCTGCAGTGGTGATGATTGTATTATATTCCAGGTCATATTCTGATTTGCTGAGAGGCATGTTTACCAGTCTATGTGTGAGGGAATTGAATACAGCTTGTTTATCTGCAGTTGGATTGAAACCATTGGCTTTGATGTATGAATCAGTGTGAGTGGGCTTCCTGTGAATATTGAATTCTAGCTTGTTTTCTTGTTTTATTATTTTGATGTCCAGGAATGGCAGACAGTTATCTGTTTGCTCTTCTAATGTAAACTTCAGTGAACTGTCTTGTATATTAAGTAACTTTAGGGCATCTTGCATAAGCTTTTTGGGGGTTATGGCAAAGATATCATCAACCTACCTATACCATGTTTTGAATATGGAAGGGAAGGCAGTAGTGATTTGCACTTCCAAGTGACTCATGTAGGCTATAGGTCAGCTAAAAATGGAGATAGTGGGTTTCCCATAGCTAGGCCTGATTTCTGTTGGAAGAATTTGCTATTGAATGAGAAATATGTTTGGTATATGCATAGGGAAGTCAGATCTGTGTATTCCTTTATAACTTTGTCATTTATCCCAATATATTTTAGCCATTTTCCAAGACACACAATCAGTTTCCATTTTTCTATGCTTGGGAATAATGCCGCCACATCAAATGAGACCAAATTAAGTTCTGTGTATTTTATTTCTTCAATCAAGTCAAAGAAGTTCCTGATGTTCTTGCTTTCAAATTTTGGGAAATTGTTAAATCTGTCATTAAGCCATTTTGCCAAATGGTATGTGGGTGAATTTATATTATTTATTATCAGGTAGGCCCTACTCCTTTGACTTGATTGAAGAAATAACAGACACAGAACTTAAATTGGTCTCATTTGATGTGGTGGCATTATTCCCAAACATAGAAAAAGGGAAACTGATTGTGTATCTTGGAAAATGGCTAAAATCTTCCAAGCGCAACAGATTTACATTTAATTGCTGTAAATTACCGGTCTTTCTTCCATTCTGTATCTATGCAACAATCACCAAATGTCACTTTTATCAGTCATCAATCTTATATTATCAGTGTTTTTTTTTCCCACCTGAAGCCTAAGGTTTATTTGATGCAAAATCCATTGATCCCCTGAAAATTATTTTTTTCTTTCACAACTGAAAACAAGGCAGTCACAGTTGGATGTTCACCATTATTCTATTAAATGCATTTATCTTTCGACACAAACTTATCTGTCAAAATCATCATTATGAGTTTTAATTTTTCTCCTAGGTCTCTATTTCTGAGGAACATGAAAATGCTTGGCCAATCTCCAAGTTCTTCTTTCTTTCATTCAAAATGCACTTCACACTACTTAAGCTTGTGCAACTCTTTTCTGAACTTTATTGAGCAAAATATTCCCAGATTCTTTTTATGTTTTCATAAAAAGAATGGAAATTTTATATGAATTCTTGTGTATGATTCTCTTCAGTTTTTTATATTTTTTATTGCTGGTTTCAGGTTCCATCACTCACTAAACTTACTGTGGTGGCCAACTTAAATAAAAATATATCACACTTAACAACAAAACACTTCATACACTAAAAAGATTTTTGGAATGAATCATACACATCTGTTGTCTTCAAACCACTCTGACTCAAACTGAGAATTTCACTTCCCCATCCCTATGAGGGTGCAAATTGGTTTTGTGCTGAAGATCAAGTTTCACTACATAAGAGCTGGCTCTAAAGTTCAATATTATATTACAGGATGGGCCTATTAATGAATAACACCGAAATATTTTACCTGTGTAGAGGGTACATAGACATAGGAGATATTTGCTCTTTGGATTCAATTTTTCCTGTTACGACATAAAATCTCCCAAGGCATTTTTTTACTGACTTCTAATATTTAAAAAAATGCAAAACAAAGGAACTTCGTTGTTAACATTGTAGTTATGAATAAAAAAGCTAATGCAGTCATGTGATTAGTCTATAAATTTTGCAGATTAAGAAAACTCTAAATTATGATATATAGCTGTTGAGGAATGATTAAGAATCAGGTCTTTATCGATCACTAAGAAGCTATGAAATCAATTTAATGAAAATTTTAACCCTATTTAACCAAAATATTTTACCTGTGTAGAGGGTACATAGACATAGGAGATATTTGCTCTTTGGATTCAATTTTTCCTGTTACGACATAAAATCTCCCAAGGCATTTTTTTACTGACTTCTAATATTTTAAAAATGCAAAACAAAGGAACTTCGTTGTTAACATTGTAGTTATGAATAAAAAAGCTAATGCAGTCATGTGATTAGTCTATAAATTTTGCAGATTAAGAAAACTCTAAATTATGATATATAGCTGTTGAGGAATGATTAAGAATCAGGTCTTTATCAATCACTAAGAAGCTATGAAGTCAATTTAATGAAAATTTTAACCCTATTTTGCTTAATTATTCACTTATGAGCACCAAACTGTAATGAATTTTATGCCCTGTAGCATACACATTTTACATCATAGAGCAAAAATCTCCCAATAAAAGTTGCTTCCCATGTCCCCTCTATACACAGGTAAAATATTTTGGTGTTATTCATTAACATTCTGTATTAGATAGTATTCATTGAGTATCTTGGAGAAAATAAAAAGAGAACAGATTATTTTTGATTCTCACAAAATTGATTCTGAAATAAATTATTAACTTTTATTTATAGGCCTTCTCTCACCCTGGATGGTATTAAAATGGGTTTTATATTATTTAAGTTCTTTAGAACAATTAACTTTCTTTAGCTATGGAATTTAAAATTAATTTCTTCTTAAAATCTCTCATAACACTCACTAAATAACTTTTGCATAGGCTGTTATTAAAAAATTTCCCTTACTGCTTACCATTACAAAGTACGTTTATAGTAACCTTGACTAACCAAGTTTATATGCCTCAAAGACAGAAAATACAACTTCACTTACTTGACAGTGTAGGTCACTCCAGCATATGTCCATTCAGTGTGAATAATAGGATTTATGCATTCACTCCTTAGTACCTTGGAATTCTTGGCAACTCCTTCACTTAGTATTTCTTTTCTGGCAGCCATTAGTCCAAGACCTAAGTAACTACAAAAAAAAAAAAAAAAGTTATTTAAAAGAAATGCCTACTATTGTGACCAAAAAGTTAATACTAAAACATAAGCTTATAAACAAAAACATTTGAGTTCTTGATGACATGAAATTGTTAGAATATAAGGACAGTTAATGATTTAATCTTTAAGAATTATTGCAGAAGGAAAATTAAATTATTTTTAAAATGAATTAAGAGATTTTGGTATTGCGGCTCTGGCTCCAATAATGAGGCCCGCTACTCTCCGAATGGACATTTGGAATTTCTCAGAAAAGGAAACAAGACATTGTTCATAGGCTTACACATTTAGATAATGTATAAGACAGATTAATGTTAAGAACTTATTGGTTTTGTCAGTCAATTAGACTCTGATGGGGCATTTTAGCCAGAGACATTAATTTCTTCATAAGTTTTTCCCAAATGAGGTATCACAGTGCAGCTTTGCACACCCAGCCCACTGCATGATCAATAAAGTACTGAAAACAAGCTTAACTTTTTGAAAGAAGATGCTGAAATTGTTCCCTGTTTGCTGTGAAACAGGCATTCTAATGCATAAATACACTGCTAAAAACTCTTAGGTTAAGATAATGCACATTGTGCGCGATTCCTTAATTAAAACTGCAATACTTCTTCCAAAATGTTGGCAATTCTTCTTGTATGTTGTTTTGCTGTTCAACTAATGTTAGAGGAATTTTCTGCCAATAATACACGATCCATGCTTGCATCTTATTCAACATGCTTCGGTTGTTTTGAATTTAATCACTATTTTACTAACTGTAGATTTGTCAGGTGGACGAACCCATGAAAATGACCTTGATATTTTGCACTACACTCAGCAGCTGACTCATTTTTTAAAAGTTACATCAAATGAAAATGTGTACTTTATTAAGTGCCAGTATGGTACTTTATGAGATTGTGTGGGGGACGGGGAAGTGTCTGTCCGACTGTCTGCGTATCTGTATGCGCGATAACACTTAATCGGATTTTAATGAAACTTGGTATACATATTTATAATGTTCATGGGAAGAACCCTATTGATATTGGACCAAATGGGTTGACCGGTATCGGAGAAATGTCCAATTTAGTGCCTATTTGATGGTTATATATAAAGAATTTAACAAATGCAAATCGGTTATCCTGACAACATGTTTTCACTGTTCATATATGGCTTTGGAATTTGCAATACAGTTAGCCATGACATATTCTATCACATTTGATTATCAAATATTTATTTTGTTGATCAAGTTGAATTCTGTTATATACAGAAGATATATTACTGTGAAATAATTAGGCCTACGTACATTAAGTGGAGTTCTTCGCCTGTGTATTTTGTGAAATGTTGACATATTTTAAGAATGTCTTATATCAGTGTATACGAGTTTGAATTAAGGTTAAGTATCAAACTTTAGACCTTTGTTCTTCCATAAGTCCTGCTTAATGAATCGATCTGCAGCTTAATTTAGAGACAGATTACAAAAATAACTTATTTTCTGTATATCATAACTGAAATTAATTTATCACTGAATAAACAAAAACATTCTGGCACTTTGTTATATCAGTTTACCTGATTTTATTAAATCTTTAAATCATGTAAAACAGACAAACACAACTTCATAACACAAACACAGTTTGTCCTTGGCAAGGGGTAATTAATTTTTTAGTACAATAATTGTTTGGTTTTTGTTTACAGATGTAACATACTCCAAAAGAAAAGAATTCTCTGTGAGGTGAACTGCTATTTAGAGGGGCAAGAGGAGGTGGTAGTGGAGGAGGAGGTGAGAGCTACAATCACAGGTGGCCAGACGGGTTCTGATTGGTTACAAGGTGCATGATTGTTGCCACTGCTCATGCTGAGCTTCTCTATTAACAAAGTCAAAAATATCTGGCAGGTACTTCAGTTGATTATAATTTCTTACGTGTAGTTATATTTTTAAAATTTTTTTACCTGTGTCAAGTCTGCATATAATTACGTGTTGTTCGTTTGATTAGAGTGTGCATGGCTCTGCCCACAAGTTAGTAATGACAGACATAAATAAAAAGGGGCAAGGGAAGAAAGGTAAATTTATTCATAATGAGGGTAGAGAGATAATAGCGACTATCATTCAAGTATGTGATGAGGAATAAAAATCCGATGTGTCCATGTGAACTATTAAAAGCACCATAAAACAATTAAAATACACAGATGCAGTAGGCTCCCAATTAAAATATAACACACTAGTGTCCAAAAATACAGCAACAAACCGAAATTTCAACTTTGGTGATTTATTTTGCCACAAAACAGTATAAACAGGTGATAGTAACGTATAAACAATATGAGGAATAAAGAAAGTAACTATTGCAATGTTTGTGCATACCAGTAAAACAAAACGCTAAAGTCTCCCCCCCCCCTCCACACGTAATGACTTTCACACACATCCAGAAAAATGTGTTAATGTGCACCGTATGGGATGTGACCACCTCTGGCAGCAATACAGGCCACACAATGGTGTGGCATGCTGTGAATAATGTCATCAATCTCATTTTGAGCCAATAACGCTCATTCTTCCTGTAGAGCAGCTCGCAAGGCCTGGAGAGTGGTTGGTGGATGTTCACGTGAAGCAAGTCGTCTTCCTAGTGCATCCTAGACATGCTCTATAGGATTCAAATCGGGAGAGCGAGCAGACCAATCCATGCGTGCAATATCTTCAGTTTCCAGGAAAACATCCACCATCTGTACTCTATGAGGACAAGCATTATCATCCATCAATATGAAGTCTGGGCCCACAGCACCTCGAAACAACCGCACATGAGGTGCCAAGATCTCGTCATGATACTTGACAGCAGTTAAACCTTTCCGATTTACCCGTACATCTTCATGAAGAGGTGTTCGGGCAGTCAACAGAATTCCTGCCCACACCATTATTGTTTCACCTTCATATCAGTCTCTTTCCACAATGTTTGCATCCCAAAATCGTGTTCCAGGTTCTCTTCAAATGCGAATCCGTTGAGAATCATTTTCAAGATAAAATCTGGTCTCATCTGTAAAAAGGACATTGGCCCACTGTTCGACCGTCCAGTTGGCATGTTCATGACTCCACTCTAGATGTACTCTTCTGTGAATATGCATCAGGGGTACACATTCAGCAGGTCTCCGACAATAAAGGCCTCTCTGCCGAAGCCTTCTGTACACTGTTTGCCTCGATACAACTGTTCCAGTGGTTGCTGTGAGGTCAGATGCCAGTTGTCGTGCAGTACTATGGCGGTACTGTCGTGCCCTTGCAGCCAAATAACAGTCCTCTCTTTCTGATGTCACTCTTGGTTGTCCTTGCCCTGGTCTTTGGGATATATTTTTGAACTCTACAAACTGTTGCCACATTCGAGAAACAGCAGAACGATTCACATTGAGCCATCTGGCCACATCAGCTTGAGACTGTCCTGCTTCCATTCTTCCTATGACCCTCCACCGAAGAGAATCTTCTAGGCATCTTCTCTGTGCTATCCTGTACCTGCAGTAAATGTTTACACAGCAAACGCTGATATTGGACTAAGCAACAACAGGGTGTCCACCAAGTAATGCTGAAGAAATTCCCGACTTATTCCCTGATTTTCATTGATCATTTCAGAAATTCCCAACCAAAATATGATTATGAAGCACTTTCTAATAACTGTGTAAGAAAAATTATAGGAGTATACATACTTTAACACATTCGCTACCGTGCACGCCATTTGGCGTGGAAGAAAAGCCAGCACTTCCCTCCCGTCCACGCCAGCTGGCGTTTAAGCGCCCGTGCCAATTTTTTGTATATTTCTTCAAGGAAATGGTGAAGGTGGTAGTTTCCATTTACGGCAATAGATAGGGGGTGAATACAGTTATTAGTTTCCATGTAAGGCAATAGATGGTGGGTGAATACACTTGCTGGATTTAGAGAAACCCTAAAATAATGTCGTTGACCTCCTGACAACAAAAGAATTCCATGTGCTTTTCAAGACCAGTTTCTCAACGCCGGTCAGTAGCGTGAAGAATGGTTAGCATTAGGCTTAGTGGTAATTCCGTGTGCAGTGACAAAAGAGAAAAATGTGATTATAGGCGTAGGCCATTATCAGGTGAGGAGATAGACGAATTATTATTCAACAATGATTGTGGTGTTGAATTAATCCCGTCTCCTGCAGCTCCGCGGCCACTCAACAAACACAGAAGTCTAACTGAAAGTATGTAACATTTTTATGCAATAATTTCATATAGTTTTGAAGAAAAGCTGAAAATAGTGAGGTACTGTAAATTCACGTGTATGCTTAAATGGCCATTTAAAAATCCCTGGGCTGGGGCATTTAAAGAGCTGGCAGGTAGTGAGTAGTGAATGTGTTAAATAAGAAAAACTTTTAGTAACAAAAGTAACTGCAAACAATAATTACTTAGGCTATAAAAGATACAAAAGTAAGGAACAGTAAAATAAATTAAATATGCCTTAATATAGGCCTATTATTGTTTAGAAGTCTTTTTGATCCCACTTATTTTTTCTTCAGCAACGTAATTTGTTCATCTAGAGCAGCTGCAGCTTTTTCGGACTCTAAGGCCGGGCGCAAGTTGAGACGCAGTTTGGTGAGGTGAGGTGAGGTGACGCAGAGTGACGCCGGGAAGCAGGATTCAATCAACTGCGCGCAGGGAGAGCGAAAGTTGGGAAGCAGTTCTATCACTACTGCGTGTTTACGAGACAGTGAGCAATGTGCGCGATGGCTGCCATGTACATAGAATCATTACTAAGTTCAGAACCAGAGTCAGATAAACTCGAAGAACAAATAATTTCAACATTACACGAAAAGCTTCCAAAAAGTAATTATTTAAAGAAAAGAAAGACACACGGAGAATTCATCCTTAAGGACGAATTCGACATCGCAAGGATGTTAATGGTGCATATATATTTCGACTGCTAGTACGATATTTGTTGTATGTTTTTAAATTTATTTACTATGTAACGCATCGCTTTTAGCCCACTATTTTGTATCAAAACACTGCATAACTTCTGTTTACACACCCAAAATTGTCCTTTATAAACTTTAAAGTTTCAAATAACTTTCGAAATCAGGGATTGAGCTACCGTTATACAAGAAGCATCGGTTTTACCTAAAGCGGTAATAAGTTTTTCTTTGTGTCTTCAACGAGACTGTATCCAGTACAATGACTCCATGCCACATCAACCTAACTTAGTTCCAATCATAAGGTGCCTCGGATCCTGTGTCTCATAATAATGACGATATAAAAATTCATCTTTAAGATATAATACATATATACTTTTTAATAAATGTAATAACTTACGTTGTCTAATATTTCTTATTTTGTAACGTCACTGTAACACCATTTCTTTTCTCAAGCATTGAAATTTCAATTAAAGTTACTTTTCAAATTCCGGTTTAGATACTAAGTTTCTTTAAGGAAAGGTTTAAACCCCAACTCTGAACGGAAATTCGTGAAAAAGTTAATCATGATAAAGTGATAGAACTAATGGGTAGTTCGTAGTAAATAAAATCATTCTGAGATAATGTATCATTTCAAATCGTCTGTTCCTTAACATGGAGAAATGTATTTATTTTACTGTACATAATTATAAAACATTTATAAACGTTTAAAATACATTTCAAGAATATGTCTTCATTTTATTTTTACTTACAAATCTGAAACTTCCCAACTAATTAATTCTTGTCATGCGTTATTACAGTTCATACTAGTTATGACATATATCTGTTTAGAATATATATATATATATATATATATATATATATATATATATATATATATATATTCGCTTTTGATTGAAAAGACCATAAAAGGGTCAATCCATTAGAAATGAACCAAATTTAATAAAATTTGTTGCTCGACATTTTTGATTTTCCTAATTTTTTTACCAGTTATTTCCCAACTAAAGGTGAGTTCAAAAGTATGGTAAAAAAATTTTTGGGCTCATACTTTTTTTTTGGCGGCCATTTTAAGTTTGCTTTTTAACCATATTTCAGTCGAAAACATGTTTTGCATAAATGTATGTAACTCTGTTAATTTTATAGATAACAAGACAAAATAAACACCAAAATTATCAGAATGAAATGCTCTACATTTTTGTTTTAACACAATATTACCTAAGAAGTGAGGAAAGTGAAGAAAAAAATTCAAATCTACAAATTGAAAATTGACTTAAAACGGGAGTTTTAGTGCCGCAAAATTATTAGAAGGAAGAAAGACTCGCCCTTAATTTTTTTTTTCTGGTGTAGATCTACTATAGGACTACTCGCTGTAGAAGTTTAAAGCTTGAGAACTTTGCGGTTTTTTTTTATACAGTTTTTCAAAAATGCCCAAAACCATATTTTGGCAATATTTGAAGTAGAATATCTCAAAAGGGACTGAGTGAAAAATTATGAAATTTACATAGATAACACCTCTTTATGATATAAAGATGTGATATAAATTTGATGACTGAGACTCAACTGGTTCCCGAGTTATAGTGCATCGAAGTTGGCCATAACTGCAAACTATGCACCGAAATTTCAACACTCTTCAAAGCTTTGAGGAAACCAAAAATTTGTCATGTTAACTGATGAAATGTAGCCTACATATACAACTCTTTTTTTTTAACAAACTTAGGCTCACACAAATTTTATATTTAAAATTAAAAAAGTGAATTTTTACTATTAAATTACCGTTACATTTCGTGTGCCTATAACGCAATTTTTGGCCAAATTCAAAGCACTGTTACTCTGGAACCAGTTGAGTCTCAGTCACCAAATTTATATCACATCTTTATATCGTAAAGAGGTGTTATCTGTATTAATTTAATAATTTTTCACTCAGTCCCTTTTGAGATAATCTACTTCACATATTGCCAAAATACGATTTCGGGCATTTTTGAAACACTGTATAAAAAAAAGGGCAAAGTTCTCAACCTTGAAATTTCTACAGCGAGTAGTCCTATAGTAGATCTACACCAGAAAAAAAATTAAGGGCGAGTCTTTCTTCCTTCTAATAATTTTGCGGCACCAAATCTCCCGTTTTAAGTCAATTCTCAATTTGTAGTTTTGAAATTTTTTCTTCACTTTCCTCACTACTTAGGTAATATTGTGATAAAACAAAAATGTAGAGCATTTCATTCTAATAATTTTCGTGTTTATTTTGTCTTGTTATCTATAAAATTAACAGAGTTACATACATTTGTGCAAAACAAGTTTCCGGCCGAAAAACTGTTACAAAGAAAACTTAAAATGGCCGCCAAGAAAAAAGTATGAGCCTAAAAAATGTTTTACTCTAGTTTTGAACTCACCTGATATTGGGGAGTAACTGGTAAAAAAATTAAGAAAATAAAAAATGTTGAGCAAAAAATTTTATTAAATTTGGTTCATTTCTAATGGATTGACCCTATTTTGGCACTATTTGAAGTAGAATATCTCAGAAGGGCCTGAGTGAAAATTATGAAATTTATAGGCTACACATAACACCTCCTTACGATATAAAGATATGATAATAATTTGGTGACTGAGACTGAACTGGTTCCAGAGTTATAGTGCATCGAAGTTGGCCAAAAATTGCAAACTATGCACCGAAATTTCAACGCTCTTCAAAGCTTTGAGGAAATTATAAATTTGTCATGCTAACTGATGAAATGTAGCCTACATGTACAACTCTTTTGTGTAACATACTTAGGCTCACTAAAATTTTGCATTTAAAATTACAATGTGGATTTTTACTATTAAATTACCGTTAAAATTCGTGTGCGTATAATGGCATTTTTGGCCAAATTCGATGCACTGTAACTTGGGAACCAGTTGAGTCTCAGTCACCAAATTTATATCACATCTTTATATCATAAAGAGGTGTTATCTGTATAAATTTCATAATTTTTCACTCAGTCCCTTTTGAGATATTCTACTTCAAATATTGCCAAAATACGGTTTTGGGCATTTTTGAAAAATTGTATAAAAAAAAACGCAAAGTTCTCAAGCTTTAAACTTCTACAGCGAGTAGTCCTATAGTAGATCTACACCAGAAAAAAAAATTAAGGGCGAGTCTTTCTTCCTTCTAATAATTTTGCGGCACTAAATCTCCCGTTTTAAGTCAATTTTAAATTTGTAGTTTTGAATTTTTTTCTTCACTTCCCTCACTTCTTAGGTAATATTGTGTTAAAACAAAAATGTAGAGCATTTCATTCTGATAATTTTGGTGTTTATTTTGTCTTGTTATCTATAAAATTAACAGAGTTACATACATTTGTGCAAAACATGTTTTCGACTGAAATATGATTAAAAAGTAAACTTTAAATGGCCGCCAAAAAAAAAGTATGAACCCAAAAATTTTTTTGCCATAGTTTTGAACTCACCTTTAGTTGGGAAATAACTGGTAAAAAAATTAGGAAAATAAAAAATGTCAAGCAACTTGGCCTGGTTCATTTCTAATGGATTGACCCAAAAACAAACTGATAAACAATAAATATGATGAGTTGAAGAGAAGAGCGGACATCAATATTTCACCTCTACAACTGCATGGAATACGATCCTTTATATAATTTATTTTACCTATAATATTGCCGCTTTATCCCTAAACTAATTCCAACATTACAAATTTACTAGAAGGCATTACTACCTCAAAGTCAAATAACACGGACTACTACCGATTTCCCTTGTACCCTCATAATAACAATAACATTTAGGAATTGATACTAATTAGTAATATATATTTTAATTTTCATTATATTTTGTAATAACTAAGAATGTATTTGTTTAGACTTTCATCTTTTTTATTTCTTTTATTTTATTTCTTTCATCTTTTTATTTTAGTCATTTGTATTACATATTCATATTATTCAAGTACTTATGTTCGAATTTTTTCTTTGTATTTAATGTACGTTTCTTGTATTCATGTATATCAGTTCTTCTTTAATTTATTATTAATCATTATTTATTATTATTATCATGTTTTTTGCCCTGGCTGGGTGGTAGAGAAGGCCTTATGGCCTTAACTCCGCCAGGTTAAATAAATAAATAAATAATTAATCTTGTTTACGAAACTTACCACATTTCAATCCAATTTCCTTAGAAATTTCGTCCCAAATCTGCAATTTTAATTTTGCTTTCAAGTAATCAACATGGGACGTGTCATATAAAATCTTTCTTGCTCGCACTGCCTCGATTAATTTCTCCTCCATGGTGGACAAACACAACTTTTCACGCGCAGGCCGTAGTCACTAGTGAAAAACTGTGGTACGATCACAAACCTTCGCAGCTCACAGACGCGATGCAATTGCGTCACCTCACCCTGCGTGCGAACATTCGCTGTTGTATTTATTTCTGTGTTTCACAAAAATTCACGGTGAGTCACTTCACCTCACCTCACCAAACTGCATCTCAACTTGCGCTCAGCCCGCGCAGGTCGTAGTCACTAGTGAGAAATTTAGCATGGTCACAGACCTTCGCAGCTCACGGACGCGCTGAAACTGAGTCACCTCACCCTGCGTGCGAACATTCGCTGTTGTATTTATTTCTGTGTTTCACAAAATTCGTGGTGAGTCACCTCACCTCACCTCACCAAACTGCGTCTCAACTTGCGCCCGGCCTAAGAGTAGTTTTCTTTTCTTCTCTTCTAGTTCTCTGGCCAGAAAATTTGCTTTCCTTTTTTTCTGCTTTCGCACTAATATTTATCGTCAGCTTTGCAATTTTTCGAATTTTCCCGGATATTTTAACAAATTTATTGACTTTTCCCGGATTTTCCAGACCATACGAAATTCCCGGCCTTTTCCCGGATTCCCGGCTTTTCCCGACCAGTGGACACCCTGAACAAACACTATGCTGCAGTGTCCCTTTTGATAGATGCACTGCCCTTGTGATTGGTGCACTGATGTCATCATTTGCATGTTTGTAAGATGACAGGAATGCCATCTTCAGTTCAGAACACGACTGTATGGACATAGCTTTACATTTTATATGAATATCTCGTATAGTACACACAGGAAGGAGAAATATCAAATTGTTGCTTTAATTTTGGACACTAGTACATAATAAACTAAATTCCATGGTGGTCATCTACCCTAGGCAAATAACAGGACTGGGGGCATGAGGTCAGCATGAAACTCTCACGGCCATTATTGATGGCCTACTGAACCGGAGCCACTACTTTTTTATCAATTAGCTCTTCAGTTTGTGTCACGAGGCTGAGTGCACCCCAGTTCAGGAAAATGCAACGGGGTAGCAGGGAATTAACCAAGACCTGCGGATCTGTAATGAGCAACGCTAACCACTAGTAGAAGCAGGCGATCATAATATAATATAATATGATATAATACAATACATATAGTATAAAATAATATTTTTATATAATAATTTTCTGTTCTTGAAGAAGAATGTTTTCATAACAGAAAGTGTGATGTACTGTAACTTCCTAATGGGACGGCACAGCTCCGATTTGTATTGTAATGGTCACATTCCTTGCATACCTCACAGGGAAGTTCTCTGCTTTGGACTACGTATTCATGAAACCACAGAATATTGTTTCTGTTGTACATTACATGTTTGTATTATCATTAGACTTCGGACTTTTAGGTCGCTAAAAATGCTGTTTAGGTACCTAAAATAGGCTCTAAAAATTGGAAAATAGGTTCTAAAAATCGTAAAATAGTCTCTTATAAAATCGCTAAGTTGCCAATTTTCTGAAATATCTCAATTGCAATGCATAATATTATATTTATTGAAATCACCATTAATCAATAATCATGATAAAACACAGATATAGGCCTACAGTATGGTACACAGAATTATATAGACATATTACTAGGACCTGTATTACTACCATAACAGTGAAAACCTAATCCCTGCGCCCAAAAGCTACGTATATCATACTAGCATATTTAACCCCTTGTATCCCTCAGTGATTCAGAGTACTTTTCTTTTTACTGGGGGTGGGAGAAAAACACTACATTTTCTTGGGAATTCCAAGGAATTTTTCTACTGAAGACGAAACATTCCTTAGGCTACTATTTAACCATGTCACAAATGTGTCATGTACTGCACATTCCGAGCTAAAAATTTAGTACGAACTGAAAATAAATGCTAGAATTTATAACAAAAAATAACTTATTTTGAACTTTAGAGGAAAAACAAGGAAAAAGGCAATATTAGGCTCTAACGTAAAAATAGGCTGTTTTAGGTCCTATAAAAGTAGCAGTTTTAGGCATAGTCACTTATGAAACATGCATATACAAGTTTTCGTCCATATATCACTTAAGGATTAAAATAGGTTTTTACCTAAAATCCGAAGTTTAATTATCATGTTCCATATTTCATTATTAACATTAGGGACCGGATTTTTAGGTTTTTAAAAACACTGTTTTAGGTTTTCCATTAGGTGAAATAGTTTTTTTTAGGTTTTTTGTCCAAAATATCGTTTTCGGGTAGAATAATTGGTTTAATGAATTTGAATGTGCTACATAGGATTCAATCCCCGTGTGGGTGCCAGGATACTTGTAGAATAGCCCCAAGGGATCTCCCCCTGTCATAAAAGGCGACTAAAGGGAGCAGCTGACCGCTGTCCAAACCGGTGAATCCATTCATACCCACCATGACCACCCCACCCACTGGGGTATTGGGTGAATTGAGTAGCTCAATACCCCAGTTACCATCCTTAAGACTTCCAATCTACATCATTCCCCATTTGCCTTTGGCAGGATGGTACTTGGAGATTTGCCGATGCCGAGAAGGTGAATCTGATAAATCCAAGAGAAAGTTGCTGGGTAACATCTACAGCCCATCCTGCACCAGCCAGAATGGCTGCAATGCGAAAGTCCGGCGCATTAACGGGACTAACTCGGCTAAGGAATGGTAACCCTAACAGCAGATTCCCTGGCCCTCCAGGTTGGGGGTTGGGCGTAGGGTTGACGACCCTACCTCATAAAACCAACTGTTTCGAAACCCCAAGCGAAGCCTCGGATGTTGATGGAGCTCAATGGAAGACGAACCAAGCTGAAGAAAATGGACATGATATTTGGTACGTGGATTCCCTTAATAATCTAGTGGAACAGATGGAGAATTATAAGTTAAATATACTAGCTGTACAAGAAACAAACTGGAATAGAACAGATATATGGGATATGAAAACTCATACTGTCTTTAGTAGTGGAAAAACAAGTAAAGCAAGAAATGCTGGAGTAGCTTTCATTATAGAAAAATCTATGAAAGGATCTATTATACAATTTACACCAGTAAATGAAAGAATTTCAATACTAAGGGTTAGAACTAAATTCTTTAATCTAGCACTCATTAACTGTCACTCGCCCACAGAGGATAAAGAGGAAAGTATAAAAGATGAATTTTATGACAAACTGGGAGATGTGTTTGACCACATACCATCAAATGATATTAAACTCATAATGGGGGATCTTAATGCCAAGCTGGGCAGAGAAGACATATACAAAGGAACAATAGGAAACCATAGTCTACACATGTTAAGCAATGATAATGGCACTCGGCTTATTAATTTTGCAACAAGTAAAGGTATGGTTATCAGTTCCACATTCTTTCCCCATCGCGACATACATAAACATACATGGACCTCCCCAGATAAGGAAACAACTAACCAGATTGATCATATTTTAATTGAAAGAAGGGCTGCAACTAGTGTTCTAGACGTTAGATCACTAAGGGGAGCTGAGAGTGGCTCAGATCATTTTCTTGTAAGAGTTAAATATAGATGCAGAATTTCCAAGCAGAAAAACAGTAAAACAGTATTTGAACCAAAAATCAATGCAAATCTGTTTGAGGAGAAGAATAAGGTAGATGAATATAAGACAGCAATAGAGGAATGCATGACAGGAATGGAGATAGAAGATGATAACGGTGTGGAGGAAGTTGAAAGGGCTTGGGAACAACTGAAATCTGGGCTTACAAAAGCGGCAGTTGAAACTGTAGGATTCCAACCAAAACCCAGCAGAATAGAATGGTTTGATGATGAATGTAGAACAGCTGTTAACACCAAAAATGTTGCTTATAAAAACTATTTAAGCAGGAATACTAGACAAAGGAGGATCGAATATGAGGTGACAAGAAAGGAAGCTAACAAAATTTGCAGACAAAAAAAACGTACATATTTTAACAACAAACTATTACAAGTAGATAAAGATTTTAAAGAAACCAGGACACATAGTGCTTATAAAATGATCAAAAATATAAAGAATGGATTTGTTAGTAGAACTGACCTATGTAAAGATGTAAATGGAAATATAATAGGCGAAGCAGATAAGATCAGAATGAGATGGAAACAGTACTTTGAGAATCTGCTGAACTCTCATAATCCAAATAGTGATCTAATATTAGATCTTGAAGATGATGAGTTACCAATAGATTCACCAACCATTGAAGAGGTTACCGAAACCATCCAGTCTCTTAGAAATAAGAAGGCAACTGGAGTGGATGGAATACCCGCAGAATTATTCAAATTAGGAGGACATATGGTAACATTACAGCTTTATAAACTGATATCACAAGTATGGAAACAGGAATATATCCCAGAGGACTGGAGGAGATCAATCATGATTCCAATACATAAGAAAGGGGATAAATTAGTATGTGACAACTATAGGGGAATTTCACTATTGTGTTCGGCGTATAAAATCTTTACCTCACTAATTCGAAAAAAATTATTAATTTATGCAGAGCCCATCCTAGGAGAATACCAAGGAGGCTTCAGAAAGGGTAGATCTACAATAGACCAGATCTTCACACTGAAACAAATTTTGGAAAAATGTGGAGAATATGATGTTAGTGTCCATCAGGTCTATGTCGATTTTAGTCAAGCATATGACAATATTTTAAGAAATAAACTTTATAACATTTTAGCTGGTTTTAAAATACCATGTAAGTTAATAAGATTGATCCAGATCACGATGAGCAATATGGAAGCTCAGGTTAGAACAAAATCTGGATTATCAGAATCTTTTAAAGTCAGGCAGGGCCTGAAGCAAGGAGATGGTCTGGCACCAATACTTTTTAATATAACTTTAGAACATGTCATTAGGAAACTACAACTGGATACAAACTCAACTTTACAGTATAAGAGCATACAGATCTTGGGGTATGCTGATGATATTGGAATACTGGCAAGATCTTGGCAGGCAGGGAAAGATACAGTGAGGGCACTCAATGAAGCTGCAAAGGAAGTTGGACTGAATATAAATATCTTTAAAACTAAATCAATGCAATTAATAACCAAAGGGACCACACAAAATCAACATCACCAGCTACTGATAGAAGATCAAGTAATTGAGAATGTAAACCAATTCACATATTTGGGAACATGTATTACAGAAAATAATGACGAAATGATAGAGGTACAAAGAAGAATTAATCTAGCCAATAAAACCTACTTTGGCCTCATAAATGTCATGAAATCCAGGTTGATACATAGAAAGACAAAGATTTTATTATATAAGACTATGATACAACCTGTATTACTTTATGGGTGTGAGACCTGGACCTTTACCCAGAAAGCTGCGGACATGATAAATACATTCGAAAGAAAGATATTGCGAAGAATCTATGGCCCTATTAATGAGAACGGTGTATGGAGAGTTAGAAGAAATAACGAGCTCAAACACATGTATAGAGAACCAGAATTGGATATAATAGTACGTTTGAGAAGGCTGCAATGGGCCGGACACATAAATAGAATGCAAGGAAACAGAATACCTAAAAGAATAATGAATGCAGCATTCGAGGGGAAAAGGTCCCAAGGAAGACCAAGGAATCGATGGGAGGATGCAGTTGGCATGGACACCAAACAATTACTTGGAATAGGGAATTGGAAATTGGCCAGTGGTAATAGGGAAGAATGGAGGAAGAAACTTGGGGAGGCCAGAGCTCGACACGGGCTGTAGCGCCATATGATGATGATGACATAGGATTCAATACATAACACTTTTGAAGTTAAACTTAACAAACTTGACTTAAATTTGTGTAAACTTGCTTTAGGACAATCTACTCTTATACAATTCAACGGCCCTAAATAGCATGCTTGCTCGCTCGCCCACTTCGTGAGACATCGGGTATACTCGGCGATGTTCGTCTCTCGCAGTCTAAACTTTCACGAAGACTACTAAATTAGGAAAACCGTTTCTTTATTATATAAAGCCTAAGTGAAATGAACACAATGAACAAATATTCTCATTTTATTTTTACTTACAATTTTCATAACTCTGAACCACAAACATTTTTAATAAACTACCAGTGTAAATTTCTTTAAAATCCTGGAGTCAATAATGGCGGGCGAAGCCGAGGGCACCAGCTATAATATTATTGATAGTATAACCACGGAAGTATTGCGGACAATAAAAATCCAAACAATCCATTCCTTCCCTTGAAAAATTATATAATTTCTGAAAATTACACTGAATTTTTCAATTAAAATTCACATCATATTCATCTGTCAACAAACAGTTGAGAAACGATATGTATTATCCACCGCTGTCTCGAGAATTACACACGAGTAATACAGTCTAGAAGGCAGTGGGTTTGGAACTGCATAATCGAATCTGAGATCGTTTTCCCAGGCGGCGCTTTTAGCTGTTTCATTAATTATAATTAATATTTATTAATGGTTTAGTTTATGAATGATTCGCGTGCAAGTGTTAATAAATATAATGCTTTAATAATTATTATACTCATTTTTTAAATTTTTCAATTAATTATCGTGGGCGAAGCCACGGGCACCTCCTAGTATTCTACAATTGAAGAAAGAAAGCATAAACAATCAAAAGAAGAAGTGAAAATAGATTTCCTCTCATTTCTGGTTACAGTACATCCTCTCTTGATATTGTCCATGCTAGAGAACAATGGGTTAAACTAAACGCTGGTGGCATTAATTTCAACCCGACAAAAATTGTCTCTGAGCAAAATATTGATTTCTCAAGTGACAAACAAAAAGACAAAAATTAGCCTAAATTAGATATTTTAGGTTTTATATCCCGTTTAGGTATATTTAGGTTTTTATGTCCCATTTAGGTATTTTTAGGTGCCACAGAATTAATGTGGGTGAATCCTATGGACATGATTCGAAAAAGTGTATGAGCGCTTTTTGTTTTGGAAGTAAGGGAAAAAATAGGTAAAAACCTAAGAATCCGGTCCCTAATTATCATATATCATTTTTCGACATAGTCTCCACCTTGAGCAATGCACTTTGTCCAGTGTGCCACAAGCTTCCGTATACCTTCCTGGTAGAAGGTTTTTGGTTGGTTGTGAAGCCACTTTTGCACTGCATCCCAAACATCCATGTCTGAGGCAAATCGAAGCTTCCTTGAGCGGTCCAAAGAGATGAAAATCTGAGGAAGCGAGATCTGGGCTGTAGGGAGGTTGTTCCAGGATCTCAGAGCCCAACCTGTTGATTGTTTCTATGGTGTTATGGGCCATGTGCGGCTGGGCGTTGTCTTGCAACAACATAACTTTTACTTTCATGGCGTTTGTTTCGAACTGCTGATTTTAGCTTATTGGCCAACAAATCACTGTACCTCGCACTATTTACGGTAGTCCCCCTGTCCAAGTAGTCGTCCAGTATGGGGCTGTTTTCGTCCCAAAACAGGATTAGCATCACCTTCCCAGACGATGGCGAGGTCTTGAATTTTTTCTTCGAAGGGGATCTTGGGTGTTTCCACTCCATACTCTGGCGTTTCGATTTGGGCTCGTAGTGGTGAACCCACGTTTCATTAACGGTCACTATTCGGCTTAAAAATGTGTCGCCTTCCGCGTTGAAGTGATCCAATAAACGTTGACAGATGTCCAAATGTTTGGTTTTGTTTGCTGTGTTAAGCATTCGTGGTACACATTATGCACACACTTTATGGAATTTGAGTTCATCGTGGATAGGAAGAACTGTGACTGATGCGACCTCAACTAGCGTAACACAAAAAGGACTGTCTCAAGCTTGAAACACATGTCGTGAAATGTTCTGAGAGTACTAGCTAGTAGAGTAATATTTAGGTTGCCCATGAGGATTATGTTGTCATAATTTATTTACCTTGACCTCAGAAATTACCTTTTAGTATATACAGTGAGATTGTGATGAAAAGCAGATATATGATGCAGGAATTCAGAACCCGTATGCTGGAGTGTGGCCTCATCAGTTGAAGCAAACGTTATCTGTGTGGAGCCTCCACCTAAGTCAAGTGCAGCAATTGTCTGTTCAGGACCACCATCAAAGTGATCTGTAAGAATTGGACATAACACATTTACATAAAAACCTACAAATAAGCACTAGGCCTACTATTGAAAAAGAATCTTGCTTTATATCCTTCTTAACTAAAATATTGAGTATAGTGTAAATCATTCATTGTTCTTTGTCTTCTTCTTCAATATTATGTTCTTTAATATGCTTAAGTTATATTACTATTATAAGTCCCAGTTTCTTTCACAGTTTACAGAGTATGTCCATGGACCTCTGTGTACCCAGTCACACACCTTCCTTTCTTCTATTTGACATACTCACCTGAAAAGAAAGAAAATTTAATTAAGACTTCAGTCAGAATTGTAGGCTTGCATTATTCTTGAAAGCTATCTGAATTTCTACAATTAGTAATCCAAGTTTCTATACTATTTATTTCTTTAATAACAAACACATAGCAAATTTGGTAGCAGATATTTATGTGAATATGTGGGAGTTAAATCAATCTTGTAGTTTTTTTATCACTGAACTGGTGGCAGGATTTGGCCATTTGAGCCATTGTTATATCAAAGTTCGGTGTTAACTCTCTCTATTGTAAAATTGGTGTCATTGTTCTTACGAAATTAGATCAAAGATGGAAATTAGGAATAATGTGTCACGGGACTTACTTCGCAAAGATGAATTACTGTCAGAAATTCGACCAAGGGAAGAATTAGTTACGGATGCAGTTGATATTGCTTGTTTAGTAGCAATGTTGCATGAGAAAGGTAAAGAACCAATTGTTATTAAATGTCATATAAGGAAGTTAATATAGAACTGTGTTCATTAAAAAGAAAACTCATGAATTAGTGGATTTAACCTTGGAGGTTAACATATGAATAGTGAAAATAGAAATGTAGGGCAAATAGAATTAAATTGCGTCTCATCAACGAAAGTTAATGAAGTCGACCCTAGTGGAGATCCAACTGTGACTATTTTGAATGAAAAGATTAACTGATGTTCAATGGGTTAAATTACTAGAGGTTGTAGTTAAGAATAAACAAATATTTTCTGAAAATGTAGGTCTGTGTGATGCATATGAACAAAAATTTGACATCCAACCAGTAGATGAGTTTACATAATAAGAGTAGGCAAATTCCAATAGGTCTCAAGAAGGACCTTACGTAACATTACGTAATCACATTTGTTAAAACTAACAAAAATATTAAATTAGTTAGAAATGCAGATGTTCATAATCATTATACGAGAAGAGGTACTGGCCTTTTCTTGAACTCTTACAGAGGTGAATTTGCAAAGAAGAACATAATCTTTTCTGGCTCTAAATTTTATAATATGCTACCACCCCAACTTAAAGAAATACATTCGACAAGAAGTTTTAAGATAAAACTCAAAGAATTTTTAATTGCCAAATCATTCTACACTATAAAAGAATATGAAGAATACTGTACGGTTTCTAAATTTGAATAAGTATTTTTGTCCTTATCAAATATAATAATGCATTATTACTGTATCTTGATAATCTCATACCGATACTGGTCTGTTTTACTTCACTTTTTTTATTTTTTTTATTCTGATTTCACAAAATGATGTGAATATTATATATAAGTTTACATGTGTATTAATTACTGAGTAGGGCATGGAGCAAAATGGGTCTGAACAGCTAATATTGTACTTATAGATCACAAATTGTATACCTGTGTAAACGGCAATTTTAATGTATACTGCAGGGTATTTAAATTGTATATTGTATGACGAAGCCAAAAATTGTAATATTTTATATGGTGAATAAACAAAGACATGACAATACAGCGTATGTTAGATTATCGAGTAATTGAAATTCCCACATCAAAATACATTAACCCAATGTGCTGGACTTTTAAGAAAGATAAGTCTCTTCGCCTTACCGTTGATGCTAGACACATGAATAATTTCATTGCTACTGACAATTACCGCCCAGAAAGTATCAAGCAACTATTAAGTAGGTTACAAAATAACAAACCATTGTGTAAAGAGGATCGACAATATACTGCTTTATACCATAATGGATGGATCTTTGAATTTACCAGATGTCCTTTTGATTTTAAGACAAGCGGAAATGCATTATTACAAGCTTTGAGTGTTATATTTCCTGAAACAGAAACAAAAGGCATAATTTATTTGAAGGACTTTTTGTTAAGTAACAATGAATTTGAGTCCCATTTGCAAAATAATGACTATGTACTAACTAAGTTTCGTGTACACGGTATGGTCGTTAAGCCCAGTAAAAAGTCTTTCTTTCAACGGGAAGTTGATGTTGTTGGACACGTAGAGACAGCTAAGCCTAATCCAAACAGTATTACCGCAATTCAGAACATTCCAGCGCCACGTACGGTTAAGCAACTAGGCCGTCTTCTGGGAGTGTGGCAATTCCAAAGTCGTTTTCTGATCAATTACGCCAAGCAGGTTGCACCACATAGAGAGTTACTCAAGAAGGTACTCGATGGCGGTGGACAACAGAACATGATAAGGCAACATTCCAGCGCCACGTACGGTTAAGCAACTAGGCCGTCTTCTGGGAGTGTGGCAATTCCAAAGTCGTTTTCTGATCAATTACGCCAAGCAGGTTGCACCACATAGAGAGTTACTCAAGAAGGTACTCGATGGCGGTGGACAACAGAACATGATAAGGCATTTAATAGAGCAAACAGTTGTTTTCAAAAGCTGTTCTGTTGGAGAGGCCAAATGATAACAGACCCTATATACGAGGCGTGTTTTTTAAGTAAGTACCGTTTTGCGATTCCGCCGCCGCAGCGCTACGGTCGGCGTTCCGCGCATGCGTGCTGGTTACCTACATCTCTTGTCTACGCACTGACCCCATTACAGTCTGATTCTTCATTGTATACGTTGTTTACTGAGTGTTTAAGATGCCTCCGACAATCGTGAGTCCCGCCGATTGTGAAATACGGGCTGTTATACGATTTTTTAGTGCTAAAGGCGTAAAACCGATCGATATTCATCGTGAGATCTGTGAAGTTTACGGACAAAACATTATGAGTGATGGAATGGTAAGGAAATGGGTGAGAGCATTTAAAGATGGCCGCACAAATGTGCATGATGAAGAACGGAGTGGGCGTCCTTCGGTCTTTAATGAAGATTTGGTGCAGAAAGTGGAAGAAAAGGTGAGAGAAAACAGACGCTTTACAATTTCATCAATGTGCGACTGGTTTCCTCAATATTCTCGTAGTGTTTTGTATCGCATTGTGACCGAGAACTTGAATTACCGAAAATTGTGTTCACGTTGGGTTCCAAAAATGTTGACGGATTTGCACAAAACCCAACGTTGTGGCAGTGCATTGACTTTCCTTGAGCGGTACCACAATGAAGGTGAAGATTTTTTAGACCAAATTGTTACTGGTGACGAAACATGGGTGGCCTACGTCACACCAGAATCAAAACAACAATCCATGGAATGGCGACATTCATCATCACCCAAAAGAGTGAAGTTTAAGCAAACAATTTCTGCCCGGAAAATCATGTGCACAGTTTTTTGGGACAAAAAAGGAGTATTGCTAGTGGAGTTTCTGCCTCGTAATGAGACAATCAATGCAGCGTCTTATTGTGAGACATTGAACAATCTGCGTCGTGCAATCCAGAACAAAAGACATGGCAAGTTGAGTAAGGGTATCGTTTTGCTGCATGACAATGCCCGTCCACATGTGGCTAATCGGACCAAAGATCTCATCAAATCTTTTAAATGGGAAACTCTAGATCATCCTCCATACAGACCTGATCTGGCGCCCAGCGACTACCATTTGTTCCTGCACTTGAAGAAACACCTGGGTGGTCAGCGTCTTCAAGACGATAATGAAGTCAAAACAGTTGTGATACAGTGGTTAACAAGTCAGGCGGCAGAATTTTATGAGGAGGGTATTCAAAAACTGGTGCCACGTTATGACAAGTGCCTCAATATTGTAGATAATACTAGTTTCCAATATATTGTCCTGTGACATTAAAATGCAGGTTTTCTGTAGAATGACCCATAGGTCAATTTCCCATACATTAGAAGAACTTGAAGACAATATCACAAGAAAAATTAACTCTATTTCGGAAGCTGAACTTATGCGCGTAAAAGAAAATTTCCTAAAATGGTGCCAGTATTGTGTGGATGCAAGAGGAGAACATTTTAAACATCTCTTGTGATGAGGTACGTGGTTATTTTCATTGTAATTTTAACTGTAAATGTGAGAACCTGAATCATTACACCGATCACGGCTTTATTTGCTGTGCCTGCCGCGACGCAGAAACCCGTGTCATTGGCCAACTGTTGCATGAGACTCACTGTATTAAATTACACTAAATACAAAGCATTAGTAAAACTAAAGAAAACTAATCATCTTATCTACTACATCCTTATCTTACCAGCAGATAAAGGTAATGCCACTGTCGTAATGGATAAAGCCGATTACGAAAAGAAAATACAGAGTATACTAGAAGACAGTACATATGAGAAACTAACCTGCAACCCAATAAATTTGGTTATCAGAAGAATTACTACTGCTATAAAACAAGCGACATGCATTCCAATAGACGATAAGATGAAGCTAATTCCGAAAGGCGCTCAGACTCCACGGTTTTACGGCCTACCGAAAATACATAAAGTTGGTCACCCACTTAGGCCTATAGTGAGTGCAGTGAATTCTCCCACACACCCTCTAGCTCGCTTTTTATCGAAACGACTAACACCACTCAGCGGGACTACAGACTCTTATGTGAAGAACTCCACACATTTTGTGGATATTATCAAAAATATCAAATTGAATGACACAGATATAATGGTCAGCTTCGATATAGTGTCATTATTTACAAGTATCCCAGTACAAGAAGCTATACAACTAGTAGAACAAAAACTAATAGACAATAACCTACCAATAGAATGGGCTAAATTAACAGAAAGCTGTTTACTGGAAACTTTCTTTGAATTCCACAAAGGTTTTTACAAACAAAACATGGGCATGCCTATGGGTTCTCCCCTATCTCCTGTGGTGGCTAACATTTTCATGGAGAATTGCGAAAATGCAGCACTAAGAAATAGCGAATTGAAGCCTCTGTGTTGGCTGAGATACGTAGACGACACATTCGTAATCTGGCCTCACGGAGAAGATACATTGACATCTTTTTTAAGTCATCTTAATAACTTGCATAAAAACATAAAGTTCACTATGGAGAAGGAGAAAAATGATAGCCTGCCATTTCTAGATGTGCTGGTCAAAAGAAAATCAGATGGGTCATTAAGCCATGCTGTATATTGTCACATTCAAGATGGCGCCGATGTTAGATGCTGCTGCATCATGCTCCGTGAAAGAAACGGTGGTATCCGATGAAAAGTGTGGGAAATGCAACAAAATTGTAAAGAATGGTGTTCTATGTGCAATCTGCGATAAATATTATCATTTTCGCTGTGGATATGTTGATTTAAAGAGGAAGAAAGATGAACCTTGGTCCTGTCCGCGCTGTGTAAGTGACGATCTAACGCTTGCCGACATTTGCTCAAGTAATCGGGATTTGAATGAAAACCACACATCGCTGCTGGGAATTATTAACGTCTTGCAGAATGATCTCCAAGAACTTAAGTTGGAAAATGATGATCTCAGGAAACGAGTGCTACAGCTAGAAGCAAATTCTCATGCTAATGCGTGTTTTCAAACAGTGAGTAAACGAAAAGGACGCCCTGCTGCTAACCGTTTTTCTAACTGTGAAACAAAAATTTTGTGCAATAATAACTACAAAGACACTAATAACAAATTCTCAATCCTAAGCTGTGTTGATGACGAAGTTAAAACATCTAATGAATCAAAACATGGATCTCACAAAAAAGGACAAAAAAGTGAAAATGTACGTTCTAAGCCTAAGCCTATTTCAAATTCTTTAACTAACCTAGTTTCCATATTCTCTGATAGTCACGGAAGAGGCTTAGCAGATGAGGTGAAATGTGGACTCTCAAATGTAACAGTTCAGAGTTTTGTCAAGCCAGGGGCCCCTATAGCAGAGGTGACAAAATGCGTGAGAGAAACAAACATTTCCAGTAAAAGTGAACATATAATTATAATTGGTGGTACGAATGACATGAGTAAGAATAACGGTGCTGATGTTATCAGAACACTAAAGAAAAAGTTACCGAATCTAACAGACAAAAAAGTGATCGTTGCAAATATTCCTCACAGGTATGACTTAATGCAAAACTCATGTGTAAATGCAGAAATAGACATTACGAACAAAAAAATATCAGCCTTATGCAGGATGTTCAACAATGTGAAAGAGCTAGACGTTAGTAAGTTAGATAGAAATCTATTCACAACTCATGGTTTGCACTTCAACGCATCAGGTAAAGCCATTATTGGAAATAAGATCTGTAAAATGATAAAACAAGATCTTGATGCTCAGCGCATATCAATGAATTCAGTAATTCCTCTTAAGTATATAGAGCAGGGAAACTGAAATATGCTACGTACCCAGTCCGTTAAAAGGATCTGGGATACTAAACAAAGGGTAACTTTTGAAACTTTAGGAACAAAATTTGCTTCAAATGTAAAGACTAACGCTGTCAATGAATCTACTATCATCACTGAAAGTATTATTAATGGAAACTATGTAAATAACAGAAATAATATACCTAAGGAAAATAGGCCTATAATTAAAAATTGTAGTATAAAGAGAAATAGCAGTGATTGCGATAGCAGTAGTTATAACAGCTATAAGACTAGTAGTAGTGATTCTTATAGGATTAAAAATATTGTAAACACCATTTCTCTCTCATGTCAAAATGTACAAAGTCTACGGAACAAAATTCTTGAACTAGAAGTATACCTTCATGATGACTTAAAGAACACAAACGTTTTATGTCTTACAGAACACTGGTTAGAGAAAGAAGAAATTAAGTCCTATAGTATTAATAATTTTAAGCTTTCTAGTTGTTTCTGTCGAGCTAAGCAAAAAGGTGGAGGTGCTGCAATATATGTGAAAGATGGTATAGAAAGTATAGTAATAAATAGCACTGAATACCTTAATGAAGAAAAACATTTTGAACACGCCGTCTCTCAAATTTCGTATCAAAATTATAAAATTAACATTGTATGTTTATATAGATCTCCCATTGGTGATTCTGATATATTTCTAAAAAAATTTGAAACCCTTGTGAAACTCTTGCAAAAAAATGTACGAATACCTTTAGTTATATGCGGGGATTTCAATATAAATTTCTTAGCACGAGATAAAACTGTACCCCATTTCAATTTGCTCCTAAATCAATATAACCTAAAAAAACTTATCAGCACGCCTACTCGTATTACTCAAACTTCTCAAACATGTTTGGATCAAATAATAATAAATGATTTTTCATTTGAATACAATGTCGAAAACAAAAGCCTTGGAATATCTGACCATAATGCTGTCCTCATACATATCACTATACCAAGCCTAAATGCGGGAAATAAAAAACAAAGAAGGCAAACAACTTGGAAGCGAATTTATAACCAAGTGAACACAGAATACCTAAATTTTCTATTAAGCAAGGAAACCTGGTTAAATGTAATAGATGAAACTGATATTCATAAAAAAACAACAAATTTTCTGGAAAGTTTTCAATATTACTTTAATGTGGCATTTCCTCTAACGAAAGTCGAGTATGCTAACATTAAATGCACTATGAAAAACTGGATAACACCAGGAATTATGGTCTCGTGTAAGAGAAAAAAAGCTCTTTATAACGTTTACAGAATGACATCTAGTGATGCTTTCAAAGCTTACTACAAAACGTACACTAATATCCTAAAAAAAGTTATAGCCAAAGCTAAACAAAATCACCATGATAATTATATTAATAAATCTGATAATAAAACTAAAGCCCTTTGGGAGATAGTAAAAAAAGAAACGGGTCAAATAAAAAAACAAGATGATATAAAACTTATAGAATCAGGAAATGTCATAAAAAACCCTCAAGTCATCGCCGATACTTTTAATGAATACTTTGTCAATGTCATCGAGGATCTTAAGAGTAAATCTCTCCAGAATGTGACTTTAATTAGTATGTCTCAAACAAATTCAAATTCAAATCCAAATTCTATTTTTCTTAATCCAGTAACAAAAAATGAAATAACGAAGATAATTCTCAATTTAAAAAACAAATATTCGCAAGGTATAGATGAAATACCAGACGTTGTCGTAAAAAACAGTTACTCTTATATTCTTGAACCGCTAATTGATATCTGCAACTGCTCACTATCGGTAGGAATATTTCCAGACTGTTTCAAAATAGCCAGAGTCCAACCTATATTCAAAAAAGGAGATAAAAACAAAGTAGAAAACTATAGACCAATATCACTTCTATCCTCCTTTTCAAAAATTTTAGAAAAAGTCATGTACAATAGGCTTATTTCCTTCCTAAATACCCATAAGATAATCTCCCCCTCACAATTTGGATTTCAAAAAAATAAGTCAATAAATGATGCACTTTTTGCTTTTATAAATAAAATACTACAATCCTTAGATAAAAAAGAAGAAACATTAGGCATTTTTCTTGACCTGACAAAGGCTTTCGACGTTGTCAACCACAAAATTTTATGTAAAAAACTGGATAGGTATGGAATCAGAGGGGTTGCAAACAATTGGTTTATATCTTATTTGCAAAACAGAACACAAATTGTTCAAATTAAATCAGCTAAGTCAACTGCCATGCTTCTCAAAGATGGAGTTCCTCAAGGCAGTATTCTAGGGCCTCTGCTTTTTTTAATATACATAAATGATCTTCCTTCTGAATTACCTCATGCTCATACAATATTATTTGCAGACGACACTAACCTGGTTTTTAATGACGCTGACTCAACTACACTTCTAAAAAAAGTGGATTTGACAATTTCACACTTACAGTCATGGCTAAAAGATAACAAACTCCACCTCAACGTAAAAAAAACAATACTAATGCGATTCCACCAAAAGAAACTTGACAACCCTTTTACTATTCATATTAACGGAACAACCCTTGAGGAAAGTATAAATACCAAATTTCTGGGAATTTGGTTTGAATCAAATCTTTCTTGGAATACGCATATAGACTACATAGCAAATAAACTGAGTAGACTTTACTTTGCCTTCCGTATTCTTGCTAGAGTAGTCTCTCTCGAAACTATTAAATCTGTATACTTTGGACTTATATACTCACAAATTACTTATGGTATCTGTATCTGGGGTACATCATCAAAAATAGCAACCATTTTCAAATTACAAAAGAAAATAGCAAAAATTATGTTGAAAGTGCCAGTTCGCACTCCTAGTAGAGAAGTTTTTAAAAAGTTGAAAATTTTACCAGTGCCCAGTATCTATATTTTAGAAACTATATGTTTCGTACATAAGATTAAAGAATCTTTCACAAAAAACTCTGAATATCATACTCATAATACCAGAATAGCTAATCATCTTCATCTAAATAAACATAGGCTCACAAAATGCCTAAATAGTATAACATATCAAGGAATAAATATTTATAATAAGTTACCCAATGGTTTTAAAGCTCTTTCTAACAATGCTTTTAAAAATAAAGTTAAAAAAATCCTGTTATTGTATCAACCCTTTTCTGTCCATGAATTTCTTGATATACAGATGGTAGATTTACCAATTTAGTTATGCTTAATTATGCTTTTTGAAGGAGAGATTTCCTCTTAATCCTAATATAAGTATTTTATATCTCAGTGTTAACAAGTTGTATCATATATTGTATTAGACTTAAGTGACGAAACCATGAATTTTGTAACAAGATTCTTCTGGTGAATAAATTGAATTGAATTGAATTGAATTGAATATAGAAAACCGACAAACACAGACAGGTATCTAAACTGGTCTTCACACCATCCTCCTTCAGTTAAGAGAGGAATTATAAACACCCTGTCCTCGAGGGCTGTTGAAATCTGTGACAGTGATAACATTAGACAGGAACTGAAGTCTTTATCTTATACCTTTCGGTGTAACGGTTATCCATCGCGTGAAATATGAAGATGTCTCAAGAAAGTGGAAAACAGACTATCTGGAAACCAAATAGACTTAACAGATCCTACTGAAAAGCCGCCACCTAAGTCTAAGGCCTACCTTCCCTACATCGCTGGAGTCACGGACCAGATTCAAAAAATTTTAAAGAAACATGACATTGAAACAATTTTTACTCCTGTCAACAAATTGGAAGGGTTTTTAAGAAGAGAGAAAGACGAAATCGACATTTTACATAAAGCGGGAGTCTACTCAATTCCATGTATGTGTGGAAAAGTATACATAGGACAAACGGGACGCTCTCTGGATGCCAGAAGAAAAGAACATATAAGACACCAGAAACAAAACAACACTGACTTCTCCGCCATAGCATCTCATTCGGACAAAACGGGTCACAAAATACTTTTCGATGACATAACTCTTCTTAAAAATGAAAACAGAAAATTCCCTAGACTTGTCACAGAAGCAATAGAAATCATTAAACATCCCCATAACATAAACAGGGAAGATGGGTATAAGATCAGTGACATCTGGCATGAAACAATTAAAACTTTAAAACTGACGTCATGACAACTGCGACTGTTTACTAATCACAGGCACTTATTTTTCTTGTGATTCTTTCTCAGAAGAAGGACACGATATGATGTCTGAAACGTCAGAAGACACCAAAAACACGACACGGCCCAACCCGGATATCAATTACTATCATTTTAAGTATAACACTGGCCGTGGAAGCCTGCGAAGTAAGTTAATACACTTAATACAATTTTAGGTTTCTGAACTTGTATCTTTTAAATTTGTGATGTTTGGAAATAAGAACATGAAAGAAACTTCAATTATTTTTACTCAATTTGATTTTATCCAGATAAAATGCCTGGCATTTTTCAAGTGGATAAGACTGGTAGCTCTGCATTTGCACTCAGTAGGCCTAAGTAGGCCTACTACAGGTTCTGAGCTTGTGACTTTTAAATTTGTGATGTTTGGAAATAAAAATATGAAAGAAACTTCAATTATTTTTATTCAATTTGTTTTTACCTGGATAAAATGCCTGGCTTTTTTCAAGTGGATAAAACTGGTAGCTCTGCATTTGCACTCAGTAAGTATTACAGGTTCCGAGCTTGTAACTTTTAAATTTGTGATGTTTGGAAATAAAACATGAAAGAAACTTGGATTATTTTTATTCAATTTGATTTTATCCGGCCTGGCTTTTTTCAAGTGGATAAAACTGGTAGCTCTTCATTTGCACTCAGTAGGCCTAAGTAGGCCTACTACAGGTTCTGAGCATGTAACTTTTAAATTTGTGATGTTTGGAAATAAAAACATGAAAGAAACTTGAATTATTTTTATTCAATTTGATTTTATCCGGCCTGGCTTTTTTCAAGTGGATAAAACTGGTAGCTCTTCATTTGCACTCAGTAGGCCTAAGTAGGCCAACTACAGGTTCTGAGCTTGTAACTTTTAAATTTGTGATGTTTGGAAATAAAAGCATGAAAGAAACTTGAATTATTTTTATTCAATTTGATTTTATCCGCCCTGGCTTTTTTCAAGTGGATAAAACTGGTAGCTCTGCATTTGCACTCAGTAGGCCTACTGCCTGGCTTTTTTCAAGTGGATAAAACTAGTAGCTCTTCATTTGCACTCAGTAGGCCTAAGTAGGCCTACTACAGGTTCTGAGCTTGTAACTTTTAAATTTGTGATGTTTGGAAATAAAAACATGAAAGAAACTTGAATTATTTTTATTCAATTTGATTTTATCCGGCCTGGCTTTTTTCAAGTGGATAAAATTGGTAGCTCTGCATTTGCACTCAGTAGTCCTAAGTAGGCCTACTACAGGTTCTGAGCTTGTAACTTAAATTTATGATGTTTGGAAATAAAAACATGAAAGAAACTTCCATTATTTTTATTCAATTTGATTTTATCCGGATAAAATTGCCTGGCTTTTTTCAAGTGGATAAAACCGGTTAAAATCAGGCCGGCTTTTTTCATAACAACCCTGATCGCTTGGAAAACCAACATGAGTGAGAATTGAAGTAAATACTATTCCTGAATAAATCTTTAAACCCCCATCGTACCTCTTGCAAATTCCAGTAAGACCTACAGTGTCAGTTTTACTAGGAAAACTAATCCTATTATATATAATTATCATCTAGGCCAAGATACCATTGCATGTTCAGACAACATCAGATACTTGGGTGTTTATTTAGATTTGAAAGTATATTTCCATCTCACATTGAACACAAGCACTCAAAACTCTGGCATTAATCTGTTTTATTTCTGCTATTCTAAAAAGTCTAGAATCAATAATTACTGATTTATGTATAGCGTAGAGCTTTATCACTGGTACTCACTACTAAATTGCGGTATTTTTACCTGTTGGAGCGCTTTTAACCGCATGGAGCGGCCATCTTCAGCAACTTCAGCAACTTCAGCAACTCAGAGTTGCTGAAGATGGCCGCTCCATGCGGTTAAAAGCGCTCCAACAGGTAAAAATACCGCAATTTAGTAGGGAGTACCAGTGATAAAGCTCTACGCTATACATAAATCATTAAGATTATCGCTACAGAATGGACAAAACTCAAGGACAATAATTACTCTCTATAAATCTTTGGTTCTTAGTGCCTTAGACTATTCGAGTATAGCTTGGAACAGCATAACCAGTTCTGACAGCAATAAATTAAAAAAATAAAATAAAAATAAAATCAAATTTGTTTCACAATACCTAGAAAGTTCTTCCAAAATCAAGACCTGCAGCATAGACAACTCCTTGACCTGATAAAGCTAGAAACACTGCACAATAGACACAGGTCATCTGATGATAATTTCATAGTAAATGTTTATCGAGGTGATATAAATTGTAAATCGGTTTTAGAGAACTCAGGACTACGGGTTCCAAATTTCAGACAGACAAGAAATCATTCATTATTTTTGGTTAAACAGCCATATACTCTACCTGTTTTTCATTGTGGAATTTCTGCTAACCAGAAATTTCTTAGTGAAAATATCTTGTAATAGAACTATGTGGCCTGGTTTTCCTCAAACACAGACATATTACACTCTATGGCTGCAACAAATTTACATTGTCATTCACTCCGGGAATGTGCTGACTTACACAATATACAAGTAGTAGTGTAGTGTATTTATTTCTCACAAAAAATTCTTACATATAAACCACATTATTTACATTAACCGGCGCACGGGTCGGTGTCGACTATACGTGCTCACTGCATACACTTAAATTATTACCCCATAAAAACCCAATTGAAAAAACTATATTCTATTATTTACATAACTACGAGTAACCACAGACGTAACCCCCCACCCCCCAGCAGTAAGAAAATTTCCTAGACACATAGACATTATTAAGACAAAACAAAAAGATAATAATAAAAAAAATAACACTTAGATTTCCTTAATTCTCTAAATCTAGGCTTTCTCTCATACATCTAACATTCTGCAGAAATTTACATAACCCAATTGTGCTCATCCAGTAATAGATTTAGACATGCCTCCCTACTTCTTTGCGAGTTTAAAAATTTGTTGGGTAGCATCATAACTCTCCAGCGCTCTGTAACTCCACATCCCGCCAAGATATGAACCCAAGTTTCATTTTCCCTGCACATTGAGCAGGCTACTGATCAATGAGGCTTCCACAGCTGACTTGACAAACTTACAAGTCAGATCTGTTATGTAATGAATTCTGTAATTACTGTTTGTATAAATGTTATTTCCTTGTTTATCATCATCCCTGTATCATGAATTCTTACATTGTCATCATTATCTTATTATTATCATCACATTATTATTATCATATCTTATGATGCCTATTTAAAATTTGTAAAAATTGTCTGTAGCATCTATAAATAAAAAAATGAAATGAAATAAATATCATCATCATTGTCATCATCGCCACCGCCACCACCACTTTATTATTATTATTATTATTATTAAACAGTGAAAAGAACCAGATTAACACAGCACTCCATTTCATGTAAGCCAGGATGGCAAAGTCTTTGCATAACACTGGATCAGTTTGGACCTTAACAACTACCAAAATTGTGACAGTTTATTATTATATAAACAAAAACCATTACTTGATAAAAAAAATAATAATATATTTTGTGTCAAGCTAGAATTTAATGTTTTATCACCATCATAAAATTATGTACTACAAGTCAGAAACATTTCTAACTTCTAATTTAACTCTATGCAATTATATTTACAGATTTCTTTTTCACGATTCACCATACAACCGTACCTATACTTTTAGTCCTTTGACTGATCATTTATTCAAATTTTTAACATTCTATAATTGATAAAGTACGAAAGTCCAGCTGTACACTTATTTATATATTTCACACATAAACTTAATTATAATATATCTTACCTAGAAGAAAATTCACTGTGAACCAGGAGAACAATCCTTCATCTGCTCCATCCATGATAGACACAGAGTTTTCACTGGTCAGAAATGGAGATTCTTTAAATAACTGTCTAACCTATAACAAGACAAGAGTATTTCTACTAGTAAAAAAACTGAACCAAAAACGAATTTGAAAATGCTTTCACTCATAAAGGTTAAGTCTGATTAAACTATGCAATGGTTACCATACATACAACTGCATAACACATTGTGATTTCACTTCTTTTGACGAAATCTACACGGTGAATATAAAAGAAGTAGAAAAGTTTGAAGTCCTATGAAATAAAAACTATGTGTGATATCAACATAATTTTTGCGGAGTTATGTTGGGAACTTTGAAAGTTTGCATTGATAGTGCTGTAGTTGGTAATCCTGCTAAGTGATTGTTGATGCAGAAGCAGAATAGCAGAAATGGCAAATCCTGCGGAAAAAGCATATTGTGTGATAGAATTTGCTAAAACAAATTATGTAACTGTTGTGTCCAATGACATTTTAGAACACGTTTCCAAAAAACACCGCCTACTAGACAATCTATTTACGATTGGCACAGGAAATTTGAGACAACAGGCTGTTTGTGCAAAGGAAAGAGCCCGGGAAGACTGTGCGTATCAGAAGAGAATGTTGAACTGCTTCATAATGCTTACACAAGAAGTCCACAGATATCAACAAGAAGGGCAAGCTTGGAGTTACAAATTCCACAACCCACCGTATGGAAACTTTTGCGAAAGTGACTAAAAATTACAGAAATGTTGCGACACCGATGGATGGAGCACCGCCCCAGTGGCACACAGATGTTAGACTTTATCTGGATGAAATTTTCCCACAGTGTGGGATTGACCGTGCTACAGACGACAATAACGCTCTTGCAAATCGGCCACCAAGGAGTCCCGATCTCACCGCCATGTGACTTTTTCCTTTGGGGATTTGTCAAAGATAAAGTTTTCAAACCTCCACTCCACATTATTTAGATGAAATGAAAGAACTTATGAGAAGAGCTGTAGCAAGTGTCGATGCAGATATGTTACATCGGGTTTGGAATGATCTTGATTATCGCCTTGATGTGTGTCGTGTGACACAGGGATCACATGTTGAACATTTGTGAATTCACAAACTAAACTTCAAGACTTCCTCTACAAAACAGTGCAAACAGATTCATTATATTGTTAATAGTTTTGGATTTATAACATAATGAAAGTGACTATTTGTTTTGTAATCACCGTGTATTACTATGTGGAAGATATAATAAAATTCTTAATATACTGCCAAAACTTAATGAAAATCTAAGCACCTCAACACAGCTCAATCATGAAACGAACTGGCCAATCAGAAGGAACTTGAAGAGACAAGACAAAAACTGTCAAATGTTATTGTAGAGTAACCCATCATTATTTTACGTGTCTTTTTACATTAAGTTAATGAGATAAGAGTGGAAACATGCAATTTTGAATCCCTTATTTGATAGGTTCGGTTCAAATATAGCACAATCCTGAACCCTAAATTTGTTATATTTCTTCATAACCAGTAGTAGAATTTTTACAGTCATTTAAACTACCTACTAATTGACATTCCTATAAACAAGACAGAACCTCTTTGCATGATTCGTTCAGAAAATAGATGGAAAATAAACATTTCAGGGTTCATTGTTATGCTTGTACATGTATCTAACCTGTGAAGTAAGTGATTCAAGCTCCTTGTTTCCATGCTTATTCTTTTTTACTACCTTTTATTTTCTTCTGCTTCTCCATTCATTTTCACCAACAGACATTTAAACTCACTAAAAATCATAGTTCAAATCGATTAAATGTAAACTTTTGTAACAGATAGATGGATTTTGGAAAGTTATTTACAAGGAATTGCATATCTTTGTTATATTGATTTAGAAAAAATATAGGATGCTGATTAGCCAGGCACTTCATGATATGTTGATATGCTTGTGAAAATAGTAAATAGCCTGCTCCCATGAATCCCCTCATATTCACTACCTCTATTTGCTTTACAGACCACCAAATAAGTGTCACTGATCAACTTAAATTAGAATCCATTTTAAGTTTCAGACTGTGTAGCATTAAGGAAACATGGTTCTATCTATTATTTTTAATGAAAGAAAATTTTTTTTCTAAAACTTACTTCACTCAATAAACTTTCAGCCTTTTGTGGAGGTAATAATCTCAGTCCAGCTGTTGCTTTCATAGCAAGAGGAGTATTCTTTAATTCTGGTGCAGGTATCACTTCTTTGGCTCTATTTAATAGGTCAGCAATTGTCTTTGCTCCCTAAAAGAGATATATATATTACTTCACATATTGATAAAATGATATAATATGATATATTGTACTGAGAAAAATTACAAAGAAGTCTACTGATTCTGACACTGGTCATTTTCCTAGTAGACATCTTAAAACACAAGACATAATTGAAGAGTGTTTTTTCAAAAGCCGATATCTACATGGATGGCTCAGTGCCTGAGGTGACTAAGTGCCATCAAGAAAAGTGCTAATATTTGTGTGTATTGACCAGCAAAGATTGTATTTTATCTACGCCAAACATGACTAGCAGCCATTACTGTGTCTGTAACTGATACAGCAAGGCTGTTTATCATGTTTGGCTTAGATAGAATACGATCTATACACACAAATATTAGCACTTTTTTTGATTGCACTTAGTCACCTCTGGCACTGAGCCATCCATGTAGATATTGGCTTTTGAAAAAACAATCTTCAATTAGCAAAGATGTGTTTAGTAGTAGTAGTAGTATTTTTATTCATCCAGTAACTTCATTATACATGACAATGGATACGTCTCAAATATACACAAAAAAACACAAATTAAGATGAGATATGTACAAATCACACAGCTGTGCAAAACTAAAAAAAAGAACCTTAGAATCTAATAAGAAACAATATAAGAATAAGAATAATACCTCAAAATTTACAATTGGACAAATACTATAACTAAAGACAAACAGATACATTAAGATTTTATATTAATTACACATTTCAATAAAATCGTTAATGTCATATGGACAGCAATTCAATAGAAATCCCCTTAATATTGCTTTAAATTTCTGGCATGAAGGTATTTCCTTAATGTACGATGGTAATTTATTAAATAAGTAGAGGCCGGTGTAAAGGAAACTTTTCTGGTAGGCATTAGTAGGCAATGGAGTAAAGAGAGCATGATTATTTCTAGTATTGTACGAGTGTACATCTGAATTGGTTGAATATGTATGTAAGTTATTTTTCATAAAAATTAAGGTTTCATATGTGTATACCTGGGCCGTTGTAAGTTTGCACTTTCCATTCTACAAGTTAAGTTGCCAGTATCAAAGATTGACAAATGAACTACTCGACTTCATTCTGTACTGACAAGGAGGTGCCGATCGGCAGTTTTCGGCTGTATTCGGCCTTGAACATTCGAAACTATTTCTAATCCCTCAATTACTATTTTTCTGTTCTTCCGTTCAGTAATTTTCGATATTTATGTAATATAATATTATTCTGAACCTATAGTATCACAAAAAAAAACCCTTATCGTTCATGTCTACAAAGATTTATCCTCCTATGTGTGCGACATGGTACTACTTTAGATGATAATATTCACATTTCAACTTCGTGTTGTCGTAGCTCAATGGTTATAATGCTGGATAGTTACGCAGAAGTTTAGGGTTCGATCCTAGGCAATGTACTTCCTTTTTATACCTAGGTATACTATTTTTGAGACGCAAATATAGTTCATTAAAATTAGCTGTCTTAGACTATATTTTATTGTATAATATAATTTGTATTGTATAAAACATTATCAGTAGTGAAACCTTAACCTCGGCCAATTTGAAGATCGCCTTTAGCGGCGAAACCTATTAAAACTCTTTTCAGGTAGAGGGACAAGATGTCCCATTTTTCGCACGATACTCCTTTACTTCCTCTGTCCGTGCCATAGGTACTATAGGTAGAGGAAGTGTCTTTTCGATTCCGAAATTCCGACTTTAGTTTTTAACATAAATGCATGTTTTGAGGCTCCCGAATCAAAAAATACTATTTTGGAAACATGTCTGTGTGCGTGTCTCAGTGTGTGAGAGTGTCAGTGTGTTTGTGTGTATTATCTGTGAACATCCTAGCTCGAGAAGGAAAATTGTATGAAAACAACACTTTTTTGGGCTCAGGTACTTTTCTCAGGAAAGTAGAAATAAGGTAATAATTTTTTTAGAAAATTGGTAAAAGAAGCACTTTTAATCTTGAATGATATTAATTAAAAGGAGAAAATTAAGCTAGTGGGTGGTATGAAATTATAACATTCCAGAGTAACCAACTTTGATTGCTTCACATGGAAAAACTCTTTTTGTTAAAAATATTTACATATGATTATTAAATAGACTCAGTTTGATAAAAATGTTAAAATTCACTAAGCCTTTTTAAATGTGAAAGTTCTCAGAAATTGTAGAAAATCTGTAACAGGTTGTCTTTGCTTTCCAATATGGCTGGCTCCACAGGGCGTAATTCTTTATCATAAATCTAGCATCTATTATTATTATTTGACAAATTTTAATGATTGTCTAAAAAATAGTGTACGATACACATGAAAAAATTCTTGCTGCATTCGCTCTTAAGGGCTCGTTTCGCAAACATAGCAAACTCGCAATTAAAAATCTCGTGTTAATATTTGGATCATTAATTATTTTGTTCTAAAATATTTGTTTTAATTTATGGTACCTGTAATACATATGTTTTATAAACATATCTTAATTTAAATTAGCATATGTTTTATAATTACCAAATAACCTAGTCTATATTAAATATTTCTGAAAGTTTCAAAGATCGATTATATTACATAATACAATATATTGTCAGAGGTTTTAGGTAATTGTTTTGCAAATGAAACTGCAATAGCAATCATGCATTTTTCTCCAAAACATAATTACTTTTATTTTTTAATAAATGTTGTGAAGCCTGGGATTACTTGCAATAATACAACGCTATCGGGATACTATTGGTTTATACTTCGGTAAAACTCAAACTTAACACTAAAACAGTAACTTTGGGGTAGGTGGTAAAAGTAAAAAATTAAAGGGGCTATTAACAAAGTTTTGCCCAGGGTGCAAAATACGTGAAATCTGGATCTGCCTTTATAGATTTGACAAATAGTATAAGGTAGGTAATTTTAAAAATTAAAAATTAAACACTGCAATTAAATCTTAAAAATATAGTGAATGAAAAAAAAAAAAATTGCAGCATAGGGAGGGATTTGAACCTAGGACCTCCAGTTCCACGATCTAGCATCTTAACCATTACAACACTTATAACTTTGTCAAAGGACGAGAATATTAGGGATGTAAAGCATTATGCTTTCTCCGATACCATAAGCCTTTGTATATGAACAATACGATTTTTGATTAATAGTGTATTTGTGTTTGTATTTGTATAAATACTATTAATACTGAGACGTAATACATTAACTATGGAAAAATGAGAGAGAATCCCCTAATACAAGCATGCAATGTTCGAAGCCGAATGGCTTCTGTCTGTCAGTGAATAGAATTGCAGTGCAGCCAACGTAAATAGGCATATAGTTGAAACTGGAAAGTGCAAAGTTACAGCGGCCCTGGTATAGATACTTGGTAGAGGTAATATGTTTAACTTTTTGAAGAATAGCCTACAACTAGTTGTTCTGCTAATTTTCATCATAATTCTAATCACTTTCTTTTGTAGTTTGAAGATTGTTATAGCATGTGATGAATTTCCCCAAAAAATAATTCCATAAGTAAGGATCGAATGAAAATAAGCATAATATAATGCTTTTACTGTTTTGAAATTGGTTATATTATTTATCATCTTTATCGCAAAACAGGATTTACTTAAAATGTGCTTTGAATTTTTCCTGGTGCTGGTAATATATGATATTTTCCCGGGCTACTAACCAGGTGATGAATTGGATTAATTCCGACGTTTCGAAGCCAAACTGAGGCTTCATTGTCAAGGAGAATGAAATGCCGGGATTAGATGGGTTGTATTTATAGGACTGCTGTGAATGGGGACATCCGGATTGGAGAAAGGATTTGTTGAAGACCAACCAATCAGGAAACAGATGGGTGCTGTAAGAACAGGAGGGAAAATTAGAGAAGTAGAATCGGTCCAAATAAGGGCCAACGGTCAATAGGTTGTGAAAATAAATTATTATTATATAGGTGGTGGTGGAAACGAGAAAAAATTGGAAAAAAGGGAAAACGGTCCAAATGAGGGCCAATGTTTTTAATTACTCTGGTGGTTCATTGGAAGGTGTGCGGTTGGCTCGTATGGACCTGAGCAAATCAATAGCATGGAACCAGGCAGGGCTTAGTTGGATACCGCTGTCTCTATTCATGTTGTTTGGTTCCAAACGGATCTCCACGGCTTCCCTCACCACTCTCTCCCAGAAGTTTGAAGACCTGGCAAGAATAGCCGTTTCACCAAACTTGATACGGTGTCCCATGTTGATGGCGTGTTCCGCTACCGCAGATTTATCTGGATAAAACAGCCGGATATTTCGGGCATGTTCCTTGCAGCGCACTTCCACCGTGCGGCCGGTATGTCCAATGTATTGCTTGCCGCATTCGCAAGGAATGCGGTACACACCAGCTGTCTTCAGACCCAGGTTGTCCTTCACTGGCCGGATCAGCTGCTTTATCTTGGGAGGTGGTAGATGAATTGTTTTTATGTCAAACTTCCGGAGGATACGGCTAATTTTCCCCGACGTTGCGCCCATGTATGGTATGCATGCTACGCGCCGGCTACCGTCAGGGGGTTTCTCATCTTCCACTGCTGGACGCGGAGAAGCGGTCCTTTTCAGGGCCAATCTAATTTCATTGTTCTTGTAGCCGTTCTGGAGGAATATTCTCTTGAGATGGTCTAGTTCCTCCGGTAAGTTGTTGCAGTCCGAAATGGCGAAAGCTCTATGAAAGAGGGTGTTAAGTACCCCTCTGCGCTGGGATGGATGGTGATGGCTCGTTCCATATAAGTATAGGTCCGTATGGGTCTTCTTCCGGTAGACAGCATGGCCCAAAGTCCCATCAGTTTTCTTGCTGATTAAGATGTCAAGGAAGGGGAGCTGTCCATTCTTTTCTACTTCCATTGTGAACTGTATGTTGCTGTTTATTCCATTCAGATGCTGTAGAAATTCCTGTAGTGTTTCTTTCCCGTGGGGCCAGACCACAAACGTGTCATTGACGTATCTGAAGAAATGGGTGGGTTTGTGGATAGCTGTTTCTAAAGCTGCCTGTTCAAAGTGCTCCATATAAAAATTGGCTATGGCAGGTGACAGAGGTGACCCCATGGCTATACCATCTGTCTGTTCATAAAACCGGCCATCATATAGAAAATATGTAGAGGAGAGTGCGTGTCTGAAGAGGTTTATGATGTCAGGTTGAAAATGGGGTTGGAGTAGGTTCATGGCGTCATTGACAGGAACCCGTGTGAAAAGTGAGACTACGTCGAAGCTGACTAGGAGGTCTGATGGTGCTACGGTGATGTTCCGAAGGATCTTGACAAACTCTGAGGAATTTGAAATGTGATGTGGACATTTTCCCACCAAGGGCTGGAGCTGGCCGGTGAGGAACTTGGCTAGTGCGTAGGTAGGGCCCCCGATAGTGTTAATTATGGGTCTCAGAGGGACCTCCGCCTTGTGGATTTTCGGCACGCCGTACATCCTAGGTGGTACTGATCCATAGGAGATGAGTTTTTTCTTAGTGTCCTTCAGAAGGCCTGATCTGTTAATGAGATTTGTTGTCTTTCTCTCCACTGATGTGGTGGGATCTCTGTTAAGTGGTCGGTATGCTTCGTCCTCTAAGATGGCTTGAATTTTCTGCTTGTAGTCTGTAGAGAGCATTACCACGGATGCGTTGCCCTTGTCTGCTGGTAGTACTACTATGCTATCATTGTTCCTCAGTTTCCTGAGTGCTGCCCGTTCCTCCTTGGTGATGTTGGGCCTGGAGGTAGTGGGCCTTTTTAGAACACTGCTGACCTCGCTCCTTACTTCCTCAGCTGCATCTACTGGTAGTCCTGTCGGAATTAATCCAATTCACCACCTGGTTAGTAGCCCGGGAAAATATCATATATTACCAGCACCAGGAAAAATTCAAAGCACATTTCACACTCCTCTACAGGGAGGATATCTATCGTAGCATTTGCTTCTTTGATAAGTTGCGGAAGAAGAAAGCTAGGATGCTTAGCACACTTGCCTTCTTGCTAAGATGCCGAGACAAGGATACCATACCTTCCCTGTTACTCAGAACATTTTGTTTGTTTTTCTCATGCACTGTGGAAATTTGTAATATTTGAGCTGAATGATCCGAAAATCCAGTTTCAACCACCATGTAATTATGTTCCCAGAGTGATGTATTCAATATTATCTGGTCAAGAGCTGAATTTCCCCTGGTTGGTTCCTTTACTATAGCTTGTAGACCATGAGTATTTAACATATATTCAAGTTCTGCACATTTGAAATTACATAAGTTAGGAAATCTATGTTTAAATCCCCTAGAATTATAATATTCTTGGTCTTCATAGATACAGTTTGAAGTATCATGTCTAAATTATCTACGAAAATATTTATGTTGCTTCTAGGAGTTCTGTATATACAAATGATGAATAATTTTAGTTGAGAGAGTTCCACTATACTGGCCTCCAAGTCATTTTCAATCAATAAATTATCAAATAAAGTATGAGATTTAGCAGCAATATTTGATCTTACAAAAATACATGAACCCCCATGTTTTCTCTTTTCTCTACAGAAATGTGAAATGAGAGAATAATTTGGAAAATTGATAAGATCAATCTCATTATTCCCTAACCAGTGTTCTGTAAAACTCAGTACATCTAAATCCTTACCAATAGAACTTCCTAAAAATATTTCAAATTGTTGCTTTTTATTACCTAAACTTTGAGCATTCTGGTGGAAAATTTTAATGACATTATTACGAATAATTGATGAAATACCTGCATTTGAATCACATTCAAACTTGTATGTATAGTGGTGTAAACTAGTGGTGTATAGGTTATGTTCTAGCATTAATTCTTTAAGTTTTTGATGATTTGGATTATCAGTACTTACGTCGATGTTAAAATCACCACATCTGGTTTTTGCTACCCTTGTATGCTTATTTATCCCTATATTTGTATTTTCCTGAGTGTCCACCTCAAAAAAGCACTTAATATTTTTTGACACTTTTATGTTCACTGTTAGGCACAAGGGAGGGGCTGCAAAGCTATGTACTGGTCTCATTATAGTTCACATTCAGTAAAAAAAGATAATAATAATAATAATAATAATAATAACAATAATAATGATAAGAGAGATAAACTAAACTAAACTCCGTGATGCTACATCCCTCAAGGGACAAGGCCTACCACCCGACCACTGTGTCATCTACCATAGGCAGATGGCAGGATTGGGGGCATGTGGTCATCATGGCTGTTAATGGTGGCTTCCATGACCTACTTCTCTATCAAGTAGCTCCTCAATTCAAATCATGAGGTTGAGTGCACTCCATTCCAGACCTCCCAACCTCAGAAAAATCCGAGGAGGTACTGGGGATTGAACCTGCCCTGACGGATCTGTAGTCAGCAACGCTAACCACAAGACCATGCTGGCGGTTGACAAGAGAGATAAGATAAATAAAACTAAATATGTTTCTTTTCAGTATACATTTTGCCATCATTATATGTCCCTTTTCATGTCCCATCACCTCAAGATTATTTAGTTCCCATCCTTATCATAATGAAACGCACTAAACAGCTAAGTTGTACTTGAAGTTAGTTATGAATATCTTACTATGCTGTTTGCACGTCAACCTCCGTTCATATATTTCAGTACAGCACAATTATTGGATTCCGCATGCAAAGAAAGTTTATATTGGTACACTTGCATTTAATGTATTTTCAAACGCCCTGTTCCAGCGGTTGGTATGGCTTGTGTTATGTAACCATTTTCCCCCTAGCTAGTCGCTTGAGCACAGTGGCGTAGCAAGCTTAGGTAGTACCCGGTGCGGAAAATTTATTATCACCACCCCCTCCCCCCAGTAGCGTAGCCAATGCTCACTTTCGACATACCATTTCTTTTAATTACAACACGCAATTGAAAAAAATAACTACATGTACTTACCTATACTTTAAAAACTTTACAAAGGAAACTCATTGACAGTAACATTCTCATGACCTAATAATAATTATGCGATGAGAATACTAAACAATCAAGTTATATTGGTAACGTTTTATTTAAGCTGGTACTGGTACATTGATGCATACGTCAGTGGTTCAAAATTAACATTTCATTACATAAATTACTACATAATCTTTATATAAATATACAGGCATACATTTTGTTTTCTCATGTATCACTTTTTTGTAGGGCCTTTTATTATTATTATTATTTGTTGATTGCGCAATACGCCAGCTAGCGGAGAACATTTTGTTCAAAGTCAAGGTAAGCTTAGGGTAGGTAGGATGGAGAAGAAGACAATTTATTTTTAATTCAGCATTGTTTATGCTCCTTATAAGTTCAGGACTCGACTAAACCCCTGTTAACATTTGTCATACCCTTACTCATTTTACCAGTGTTTTGTACATTTTACAAACAAAGTGGTTTCATAGCTAAAGTGGTTTCTACAAGTTCTGAAGAACAAATCAAAGTAGCATTCAGCAGTTTGTTTAATCTCCTCCCCCGAGACAGTCGTATGGAAAACCAGCCCAAAAACAGTAATGGGTCATGTAACAACTTAGGTCCTGTCCTGTCGCCCATCCTCTCTGTCCTTTTATCTCACTATGTAATAAAATAAAAATATATTTATATATTGATTTAATCTATAGTTCTTTTGCGTAAAGGTAAGGGTGGATTTTTTTTTTTTTATATATGCCTATAATATAATAGCCTACTGGCAATTCTCAATGGTAATACTCATAACGTTTATGTCACTTAACAAATTCACAATTATAGATAAAAGGATGCTCCAGCAATAGTGCACAACTAACACAACAGAATTGTGTGGAGTGACTGTTCGACAGGCAGTGGGTAGAATTTGTTGCGGCTTGAGTGGTATAAAAATCACAGATTGTTGAAGTCTCATTTAAATTAATAAAACTGCAGAGACAAGCATCGGCAGAAATAAACACCCCTCCCTCTAACCATAATATTATTGTTCATATCTACACAGTGGCCAGTTCAGCCAAGTTTTATTACCTTTGTTGACTGAATTTAAAACTAAAAGAAGTTTCAATATGCATGTTGACTGGTAGAAAGAGGTTAAGCTTATTTAATTGTTTTATATAAAATTATTATTTTCTTTAAATTCCTTGAGCGATTTTTTACTTACAAAGACACATATTTTTATTTTGTTTCCCTTCTGGGTGATGGCACCCGGCACGGCCCGCACCCTCCGCACCCCTCTTCCCACACCACTGCTTGAGCAAGAACGGCCTAGCGATTGTGAGCTGTTGTCATTACATAGTCGTCTTTCAGTCTGAATGGTGTATGGCTGAATATATATTGGACAGAGGAGTCTAGGTGTACAGTTATTTTCTGCATACTTCTCTATCCTGGGTTAGTACTTGAATTTTTCTTCTTAGTAATGGTAATTTAATTTCATTTTGCTGTGATACTACATATTGAAGGGTAGCTTTCTTTTCAAGTATTCACCTGGCGAGCCGTTATTTTAAATATATATTTTTGGCTTTCATTCACAATGTAAATTAAAAATTGATTCATTATACCTAGGTTTCTCTGGCCCGTGATGTGTTTCTGTGAGAGAATGTGGATGTATGATTGAATGTTAGACTGCCACGTAATAATAAAAGTTTACCAAACTACTGACCAAGACACTTATTATTTACGTAATATATAATATCTTCATAAATGCGTAGATATGTAAAGTATAGCCTATGCTATTTAATACTACCTTCAGATAATTGAGCAAAATTATAATTGTAATAATAATGTACGTAATATATTTGGTCAGTAAGCCTACTATGAATTCATGTTCCAAAGACAGGAAAACTATACGAGATCCCTCATATTATGATAGAAGCCTAAGGCATGGTAATTGCTGCAACAGTGTAATGAGCTTTTCTTACAATACGTAACTTATTTATTATTAGAAGTTTACTGATTTCAGTAAGTAATACTTAACATTTTGAGCTGGGTTTACTAGCTATCAAACAGATCTTACAGTTGTATATGTGCAAGGCATTGTTAATATATTATATATTTCTTATTTATTTATTGTTATTGAATAAAATTGTTATGACTGTTTGAAAATATTGTTCTAATTTCATATTGAATAAAAGATATAATTTCAATGGGTCTAGGGGCCATTTTCCTTCAGTACTACCACAATATTTACGATCTTTGGACTCTATTTCTACATAATTAGACACGCTCTGGACTCCTGTCTTGTAGAAGTTGCTTTCGCGTATTTAAAAGGACAGAGCTAGAGCATTACTATTATTAATGCCGATTGAACACTGTTCTTCAAATCAAGTAAAGATTTATTTTCTTTTTTCTTCTTAATCCATTCTTTTTCATTTTTATCCTTCTATCTTCCCTTCATTAATTTATTGCCCCGTGTATCTTTAGTTTTGCCCTCCCTAGCACTACCTGAATTTATTCCTACCCTTTCCCTATATTATACCTAGGTTTCTAGGTATAGCTAGGAATGTGCACTTATATGAAATTCACTAAATGGTGCAAGTTGCACTCATAGAAAACATCAGCACAATGTTTTCTTAAAACTTATTATTTTCACAAAAACTTCCCACTATCGTCTTTGCCAATATTACTTTGAAATCTCTACATTACTGGTGGCTGAACTTTGTGTCCAGCTAAAAAGTTGTAGCAAGCTTTTTACGGCTTCTGTGTTCTATTCCTCTTGTACTGCTCCCTTCCCCAGCACTCCATGGATCTTCTTTATTCTTCTGTCTCGTCCGTGGTCCAGGTAAAATTCTTGAACTGCTATTCTGAGTTGGCTGCATTGCCGTGTCGCTCGAGTTGATATCAGAATCGGTAGTTAGCTGATTAGGTGCATGTGAAATTACCTCTCTCCTCATAGGTGACGACATTTCTTGACTTCTGTCATTCACCTCTTTCTCCTCCATTCGTGTGTTGGCTGCCATGAATTCCTTGTTGCTCTCCATTAACTTGGTGCACAGAAATTTGCTGATGCACTTAGTTCTTTCCATATTCTTGGCCTTTAGTTTGCTTTTGTCTTCTGAGAATTTATTCCCAATGACATATAGCTCTAATTTACGTACAACAGCCTTTCTACCTGCTAGCTTCAATTATTATAGTATTAGTTTTTTCCTGATGGCCCTACCATGAGCTGAAATGTCTTTTTTGATAAAAATTTAAGATCCTTTTAACACTAGCTCTTTTCAACACACGTGTACAATCTGCTTTGTGGCAAAATTGCGATTACTAATCTTCTCCCATTTTTGTTTCCAACTCTGTAGGCTGCAACTATGTCCCATCCTTGCAGTACTCCCAACTTTAGTTTGCCCTCCAAAATCTCAGTAATCTCCATCCTGAGTCAAACATCTCTTCTTTCCTCTATCCCCGTAAACACTAGACTAAATGCTAGGTTTCTTTTCTCCATCCATCAGTTCCTCCACTCCACTCTTCATAACTGTTATCTCTTCTCTAACCCCCTACTTTACTTCTTCTATCCTAAAAGGATTTCCTCCATGAATGAAGATGAGCATTTGTACTTAATGACTTATTGATCTGGACTAAGACTTCACAGATGTATATGCAAGGTAGTGGCAAAATATTAAGTTGAAAGTATTCTCTGCAACTTACAGTATTAGATATGTTCATGATTAATCTTACTGCTTTTTTCTGTAATTCTAAGGTTATCTGTACATCGTTTGCATTTCCTCCAGCAGTGGCTGGAAATAAGCAAGATACATAATTCTGGATATGTGTGCTTACTCTGGGTTTAACTAGCTTGATTGCAAAACAGAGTTTACTGAGATTTTTGGACAAATAGCCAATGTGGTTATCCCATTTTAAGATTTTGTCCAGCCAAACCCCAAGAAATTTTGTTTCAGATACATACAATAAATTAAATATATTTTAATCTCAGGGAAAATAGCAGTATTGTTAATTTTATGGTGGAATCCTATTGCTACTGATTTGTTTGTATTTACGAGCAACTTGTTTTTCTTGAACCATGGTATTTTATTTTTATCAAATATTTGAGCTTTTCCCTTGAGCTCCTCCATATTGTTGGCTGTTATTAAGATGCTGCTGTTGTCTGCAAATAGTGTGAGTTTTATTTTTGTTTCTATTGAAAGATCTATTGTATCAGCCAGATCATTATGTAGGTCAGGAATAATAATGGTCCCAATATAGATTCCTGAGGGACGCCATGATAGATTTTGTTTTGTTTTTTTAGTACCTTCCAATATTCAGCTGACAAAATAACAACTATAAATGAGATTTTCTACTACGATTCTGGTCCTATAGAGGCTGATTAAGTAGGTGCCTGCTGTACAAAATTCTGAGGAAATTGTTCAATTTATGATGTTCACACAAATTTAGTAACTTACGAAAAATATGCCAGTTTGCTCATTATTATGGGAGTTAAAATTGTTTTCTTTGAAAAATGCATTATATTAACCCATCTACTTTTATTGCTATCCCAAACATATGTCAACATCAAAAACATTCCAGATAAACAACAGGAGTTGTTACTTTATATGAAGTTTTTATTCATTTAAAACAAAACAATTGTAATAAGGAAGTAATCATGTCAAACCATTTGGTACTGATAAGACTGTTCCATAATGTGAACAAAATTAGGTGCAAACAATCATTTTGGCTTAATTTCCTCTTAATGAACCTATCAATTTGCAAAGAATTTCCAGCATATGAAAGAACAATGTTCAAAATGTCTAGTGTATGCTATATAAGATCATCAAGTAGAAGTCTAACCATTCAAAATGATATCTCCTGATGTATAAATGCCCATTACATACTCTAAAGGACATTTTTATTTACAATAGATTCCTAGACAATTTTGGTAAGGATTTACTCACAGATTTTAAATAATGATAACAATTCTTTAGGTATGGAGTGACTTACAAAGCGAAGTTTTACAAAATTCAATATGAACATTTGTCAAATTTATACTTTACTCCTTACTTGAGTCCTTCCCAAGAACAAGTTTTGGGAGTCACTGCTCCCATCCTCTGAGTCAGAAACCAACTTGAATAACCTAAAAATAATGTGAACAGGTACCAGGCAATTAACCTGGACTCCAAATCCCTAGCTAGCGACGATAACCACCTAACCACAGAATCAGTCTCACTTAATTGTACTCGCGGTGCATAGGGCAATAATGCCCACCCTTTCTCAATAATTGTACTCTCTTATTATGATTGTATTATCACTGTTCATATGATTTTTATCTTACTTCAAAATAACTCAATTTTTAATGTTATTTTACCATTTTCCAAGCAATGCAATGAAATAAATTTATCAGTTCAGAGGGCCATTTAAATTAATTCTACATAAACAAAACTGAAAGAAAAATATATGTAAGAGCTACCTTAAAAGGTTAATGAATAATAAGTGTGGAGAGGGAAAAAATGAAAAGAATTCAATACCTTTTTAGGCTCATCAGCAAATGAAGAAAGACCTGGTTTTATTTCCACAAATAATTCATGGTCTAACTTTAAGTTCTTATCTGTGAAAAGAAAAGAAAAAAATTACATTATGAAGTACAACAAACTCTCGATTATTCATGCATGGGTTATCAGGTTTACGGATTATTCATGCAGTCCTTTCCCACACGTGGGTCTTCAAAAGTGTGTGAACTGAGCTTACCATCTGTCACTGGATTAATTTAGACAGTTGTAAACCGGGCTTCCACGTGTTGACAGATGATGAGATAGTCAGCCCTGCTACACAGGGGGTGACAGAAGCTAGTGGTGATAAGGATGAGGGAGGAAGGAGTGAGGAAGACAATGCAAAAGATTGCATGACTCATTGTGCCACACTACAATCTGTTGACACAATGGAGCAATAGGATTACGACTTCAGGGACATAATTTTGATTTGAAATATGCATGGTAATATTCGAAAACGTCTGAATGCATCCAGGAAGCAAAGAAATATTACCAACTGCTTTGTTCCATAAAATAAAGGTGTTATGAAAACAACAGAGAAAGGGTTGTTATTAAGTGTAGTGTAATAGTATATCCAAGTACGTAATAGTTCTATTTACAGTTTCTTGATGCAAAATTTCATTTTTACCTTCAAAATATGCATTTTTAAGAAAAAAGAATAAGCTGACAGATGAGTTGTTATTAGTTCTAGAGTGTATTTGTCAAACTATCTGACTTATTCTACTTTTGGAAACATTGCTGGAAGAAAAGCTTAGGATTAATCATGTTTTTTATTATCTGTTTTGGTTTATCAGGTGATTTGCCTGGATAATTGAGAATTTGCCTGTACATAAAATTGCACGTTTACAAAAAATTCATGATGAAAAATGTAACATATAATTGGTTGTCCCAACAGCATTCAGAAACTGTAATCACCAGGGCCCGGATTCTGTTGACCTAAAATTGTTTAAAAAAATGACCTATAAAAAGACCCTAAATTTTAAAGAAAATGACTTATTAATTATAAAAAATGACCTAAAACTGATATTTTACTTATAAAAAATTATTATTGTACACAAAATTGTAGACTATTTTGTACATAATTGTAAAAACTGTAAATAACTGTAATGTTGTGAATGTTCTTTTCTCACGGAAATTTATACTGGCACTGAGGCACTGGTGAGTCAAAATTCGGCACATCCTTTTGTAGTCTGCCGGGTTATATTGTTGTTTGTGAACAGTAGTTTGCACTCTCAAATCCAAGCAGATGGCAGACTCTGGTGCCAAGTCAATCTAATAACAATAGTAATATAATACAAAATTTTGGCGTTTCTTTTATTCTCACTTCCGACTGAGACATGTCAACAATGCCGAATTTTTCCTGCTTGCATTAAACAAACAACACTTCAAAGACAGCACCGCTAGTGACGAAAAAAGTTAATACACTCAATGTAAATACATGAAAATGACTAAATAAGGAAGCAAATGACACGAAAATGACAAAATAATGACCTAAAATTGAAATAAATGCCCTAAAAATTTAAAATGGCATAAAATGACAAAAAATTGCCTAATAAAAATGCATTTCTGTAATGTTGAGGCCATGATTAGGATTTAGCTACAAGTTGGCAATGTCTATGCAGCATCAATAAAAAGATGACATGTCATTAGAATCCGGGCCCTGGTGATCACACACCCGAATCATGCACACTGTCAGTTCGTAGCACCTTTGTCAACGAACTGACAATGTGCATATGCATGAGTATCCGATGACAGCCAATGACAGATGCAGAACAAACCTAATTCAACTTAATATGCTTATGAAAAATTCAAATATCATGCTCACTCTCAAAAAAGAGCCTAAATATGGATTTAACAGTATCGTCAAAATCTCTGGAGATTAAGTTGTCAAGACTCTAAGAATATATCCATGCCAAGAAATTACAGTCGAAACTATTTATAACAACATTGCTTGTAACAACGTATTGGGTATAATGGCAAAATATAACGGTCCTGTCTAAATTCTATATAAACTCTGTATTTAAACAATCCCTTAGTATGACCTTGCTTATTACAACATATAGCATAAAACAATGTATTTTTATAACATTTTTGAAGAATGTAGAACATCCAATGTTGATAATTTTTTAGGTTCTTAGGATTGCTCACAACAATGTAATATATTTTCAAACTCCTGTTTTCAGTAGTAGATTATGGATTTCAAATCAATATGCCTGTAAAGTCAAGGAAAGCATCACTGTCAAGGTCACATAATATGGTAATTAGAAACTGGGGAAACAAATGTCAGCATCACGAAGGAATTGGGTGTATCATATTCAACAATTGTGACGTTATAGAAAGTCGCGCGTAAACATTTGTGGTGAACAGTAGTTAACCTACACATAACCACTCTGTGTTTGTGAAAGCTGGTACTTTACAAAAACGAGTTTGTTGCAGAAAGTACGAGAGACTGTGCCTGCGCAGGTTTTAAAAAGACGGAGTGATGGTTGAAGGAGGTTGAAGAGAGTCGCTAGCAAGCTTTCGACGAGGACAGTTGGTGGGTGGATGTCAAGAAGAGCGGGTGTAGCCCGTGGGGTGTGTGCATACTGAACCCCGCTGTACAGTTAAGAGTCGCTTGTAAGATTTCGACGAGGAGAGTTAGTAACTCTGAGAAGAGCAGGCCTAGCCTGTGGGGCGGGTGCATACTGCACCTCACCATACAATTAGAAGTTGTAGAAGAAATTTCAACGGAGTTAGTAACTGGATGCCGAGAAGGAAAAGCCTAGCCCATGGGGGCGGGTGCATACTGCACCCCGCCGTATATAAGTAATTATATAAGTAATCATCATACTGCACTTCGCTGTTCAGAATTAATTATGGAGAGTTGGAGGCCACAGACCGAGGAGATGATCTGTGGAGACGAAGTTGGTGCTGTACCAGGAATAGATTTCTGGGTTTCATGGTTGTTGTCTTACAACCAACATTGGAGAAGAATAGAAGTGATGCACTACCGGCCTGCGAACCACAGACTGATGGCCTTGTAGGTTGAATTGCTGCTATTGGGTTTCTATGCAGATATAGAAAAAAACGAGCATGCCTGGTGACGAAAGGAACAGCCAACTTCGATGGATGGGAGAGATACAAGAGGATCTCGTGGTGTTGCATATGCGGGTCAAGCCTACATTTGAGGTCAACACTCTGAGACGTGCATGTACTGATCAAAATACGAGGGTTATTCAGAAAGTAAGGAACGTTTTGGAATTAAAAAAAAACCAAGTACAAGAAAAACATTTTATTATATACATGTGAAAGAGGGACTAAAATACTACTTTTCAACATAATCACCATACAAATTCAGGCACTTATCATAGCGGTGGACAAGCTTTGAAATTCCTGTGTCATAGAATTCTGCCGCCTGTGATCTCAGCCACTCAGTGACGCGTACCTGGAGCTCCTCATTGTCGTGAAGCTTCTGTGAAACAATTTCAAAAAATAAAGTCCGTGAAACTTGTGGGAAACATAGAGAAAGCTCAGTTATTGTGAAACGGCGGTTTTCACGAATCTTTTCATCAACTTTGGCGACCAGATCGTCAGTCACAATGCTCGGACGTCCTCTCTTCTCTTCATCATGAACGTTTGTTCGCCCATTTTTAAACTGAATACACCACTTCCTGACAGAACTTTCACTCATTACATTGTTCCCGTACACTTCACACAGTTCCCGATGAATTTCTATTGGTTTTAAGTTTTTTGCCAACAAAAAACGAATCACAGACCGCACCTCACAACTGGCGGGATTTTGGATTGCAGCACACATTTCAAATTTGAATATATAAAAAAAGGGGCAGCGCAGAGATGTTCCCGTTGTCACAGCTGGATACTGACTGAGGTGCCGAGTACGAGCACACCAATGTATATGCTATTGGCGCGCGCCTGGCGGCATCAGGTGGAAACGTTCCTTACTTTCTGAATAGCCCTCGTAGATAAGTACTTAAATTTATGTTTTCCTTTCGCGGGTACAATGTCAAATGATATGGAGCAAAGTTGTGTCTCATCAACACGTAAAGTAATGTTTGTAGAGATAAGACGAACTGGAATGAACAGGTTATAAAGAAAAGTGGATATTTCCTTGGAGATAAGGTTACATAAGTGAATAATGTTACGGAACAGTTAGTCTTCTTTTGTAAATAGGACTAGGTGTGGTATTCGTATATTCAAACCTTACATAGTTGAGGTTGGAGCAATAGGCTCTGAGTAGGTGAAGTGGAGAGCAGAATACTTAGTGTGTCTGCATTGTAATAGATATTCTATTGTAATTGTATTGAGACCATGAATTGGGTCAGAAATTTAGTAGGAGAAGTGTAATTTTCATCCAGTGTAAGTTTAGAGGAGAATCTGTGTAGAGGACTAATACGTTAGTAAAAGTACTGAAAAAGGAATGTAATGGAAATAGCATATTAATAAGTAGAGGGGAAGATAAAGTAAAAGTTCTGAAAAAGGAATGTAATGGAAATAGCAGGTTAATAGGAAGTGGGAAAGATAAAGTAGAAAAGAATTGAAAGTTGAAATTGGTGAGAAGTTTAAGTCGAGAGAAAGGAAAATTAGAATACAAAGAAAAGAAAAGAAAAGAAGGGAAGGAAGGAAGAAAGTAAATTTTGGAAAGAAGTATAAAGTTAGAAAGATCCTTAAAGATTTCTGTGGTAATATACTTGTAGAAAGTTCGGGGATGGTCTACCACACTGCTTTCTTTGGTAATTCTTTTTTCAAAGTCGAAAAATGGCCAAAATTCATGTTATTCTGTTCTTCAAGACTTTTAGAATCCATATATATGCAAATTTTTTTCCTAGCATTGTTCTAAATATAAGTAAAATTGCTATATAACCCAAAATGGCACACTGAAATGCTGTATATTGACATGTCATCTGCTGGTGTTAGTGTTCAGCTGCGGCGGTAGATGGAGTCGATGGGTCACATGGTACGAAAGTAGGGCTGCCAACATCAGTGATTACACCACCTTGAGGTAGACGCCGCCATGCACCCTCCATGGTATTCATATCTGCTCAAGTGTTGGGTGTCGACAAACCCCCTCCTTATTGAAACTTAATTAAAATTTTGTTAGTAATTTTTCTTGGGAGCTCTGCCCCCAAACCCTCTCCTCATTTAAGCCTATTGTACTTAATTAAAATTTTGTCAGTAATTTTTCTTGGGGGCTCTGCCCCCAAACCCCCTCCTCATTTAAGCCTATATAACTTAATTAAAATTTTGTCAGTAATTTTTCTTGGGGCTCTGCCCCCAAACCCCCTCCTCATTTAATCCTATTTCTTTTCTTGGGGGCTCCACCCTCAAACCCCCCTCCTCATTTATTCCTATTTCTTTTCTTGGGGGCTCTGCCCCCAAACCCCCTCCTCATTTAAGCCATTTTCTTGGGGGCTCCGCCTCCAAACCCCCTTCTCATTTAAGCCGATTTCTTTTTCTTGGGGGTTCCGCCCCAAACCCCCTTCTCATTTAAGCCTATTTCTTTTTCTTGGGGGCTCTGCCCCAAACCTCCCTCTCATTTATACCTTATTGCCTTAACTTCACCATTATAAATAAATAAATTAATAATAATAATAATAATTGCCCCCAAACCCCTGTCGTTTTGGTGCAAGGGTCATTTATTAAAATCGTGAAATATTATTCAAGTACAACTATATAATATCGCATAGAGCAGTATAACATGCAGTATAGAGAGCATCCATTCGAAAAGCGTGCTCAATAAAATGTTGGTACTAATGTGCGAGTAGGACCAATCACATGCAAGGTCGTTGGTAGCCAATGGGAGCGTTGGTGTCCAAGCCTGGGCCCGCATACCAGGTGTGAACATCCCACACGCAAGAAACCGACCAGACCCGAAAGTTCTCTTATATAAAGTTGGTAGGAGTTTTTTTTTTTTTTACAATATTAAGAAATATAGAAGGATAATCAGTAATGTGAAAGTTACAGTTGGATGAGAAGAAGGAGTAAAGTTAACAAAAATATATTTATATATACATATATACTTTTGGAGGTGGTGGTTGAAATTTATTTTAAGGTTCAAAACGACTATGACGAAGAGAGTAAAACCAGTTCTGATATATTTATGTAGGCTATGTTTGTGAAGGGCCAAGTAGGTGTAATTATACCGAAGCCCATTAAGCTGAGAGGAGTAGGTATTTTGAAAGCTGAAACTCCATATTGTAATGTTGTTAGCTCAATCTAAGGATTCTGGGCTTTTGGGGCAAACATCTATCCCATTAGCGTCTACAGACTGTGAGGATCCCCAGAAGTGCCAGTGTATCAAAAAAACATTTTTTTTTTTAGGCCTTTACTATTTTTCTGGTTGTAAGGTTGCGGAGATGAGTCAGTGATAGTCTGCGTAATCTCATGTCAGTGGTCTGCCGCTACATTCATATTGTAGTCATTGACCTAAATTTCTTTTTCTGTCTTCTGGGTAAAAGTTCTGTCCTGTCATCTTTAAGAAGTACAGTTATCTCCTTCTTCTAAAATTTGGTTAGGATTGTGAATTCTGGTAGGGTGAGTTAAATATGAATCTCTGTGTGGAAAGTAAATTTATTTAGAAATGTGTTCAAGTAAAGACAGTAAAAAGTACAGTAAGTGATTGTGTGCATCAAAACCAAAGACTAAAGTATTACTCTAGTTGCAGGCTGTGTGCATTTATGTGATGTTCTTCCGACAAGGAGACAACTTCCAGAGAAGATCTGAAAAGTGAAAGAAGTGTCGATTCAGTCTTCAAGAATAAGTTGGGATTATATGTATCTGTTCAGAGAAGAAAAAAAAGAAATAGGTACTTAATGACTGACTATTTGTTTTTGGGTCTCTCAAACCAACATAAATCAGTTAAAGAAAGAGTAGATAATTCTAAAAATTGATGAATTAATGTATATGTTATCAAATAAAAATGTGTTAAATTTGTTTTTGAAAATCTGACTATTTTCATAAGTTTTCTAACGCCCTATATTTAGTGTTGCTATCATGTGAAGTGAAATTTATTCCTATTATGAAGTCGGCATTAGCAGCTTCAAAATTGCTACCAATAATTCAAGCAAGAAGAAATGCTGGAAAGCGTCCTTGAACTCCACACCACTGAGGTACCATAGTCAAACCCGCCTCAATCAGCAGGACGAGGAGGGAAAGTATATCCCCAAACAACAATAAAGTTTAAACCAAATTCAATAATGCTGTATATTTGATAAATAGCCACAATGTATAAATTGCATAAATAAATATACAATAATAAGAAATTTTTTAATTATCACACCAAGTATTGCATAAATATCCCTAAAAATCGTTTGTTATTTGTGTGTTCAGGTTCTGCTTCCAAGCAAATATCAATTCTAACCTCTGAACTTCGCAATTCTAAATGGAACAAGCCAACAACTTAACACTCAAAATCTTCTAATTCAACAGTAATGGTTTCTATAACTTACTATGAATAAAATTCTATTATAATAAGAAGTTCCACCATTAATTCATGTACCAAATTATTTTCTATAATTTCAAACTCATATCAAACTGAAATGTCTACTAAACTTTTTCACTAAAGTAGGCAGCAATTTCTAACCTTTTTTCCCCTTAAATTTATATCTCTGATAATAGTATCTGTCATAACTGCACTGTTGCACAATACTTCAATCACCAAGTACTATTTCTGATTTTGACTCACAAATTCTTAAATGTGTCAGAAATACTCCCTCATTACCTATCAAAATATCTGCACTATAATGTTTCCAAAATTGCATGAATTATACGAATGGGTGAAAAATCTACCAAACAACCCTGATAAAGTAGCTCACAATGCACAGTAGTATTACTTCAAATTTATTTTTAATAGTAACTGTAGTAAGTGCACTGTCTCACAGTATGTTAATAAACAAACACTATTTCTGATTTATTCTAGAAAATTCCCTACTGTGGCACAAATGCTCACATATCACGTATCAATCTATCTGTACAATTAATCTACCTAAATTCCAAAATTTCTTTATTAATCTGAAAAGCTGCTTACATTCATATATTGTAAATTCCAAACTAGAACTCATATACTGATACTATATCCAAACTGAAAATCTTCTAATCCAGCACTGATGCTCAAACATGAATGACCTCTAGCTCAAATCACAACTGTAATATCCAAAATTACTATAGCTGCACAGTTTCTGATGTTAAGATAAAGCAAATTTTTCTGATACGGCACTAATGAATCTGCACTATGAAAACTGTTTTATACCAAAATTAGAATTACTGAACTACTGCTATTTCTATTTCTCAAGTTAATCCACAATAACATCAAAGCATAAGTTATCTCCTAGACCTCAACAAAGAACACATCGATTCACTTTAATAAACTACCGAAATACTCTAAATAATAGTAATAACCAATCTATATCAATGTAGAAACTGTTCTCGGGTTTCCAGTCGGGTAGTGAGAGAATTAAATTCTAAGCTTTCGGCGACTGTCTGCGTCAACATCTTCGGAGGAGTGAAAACCAGAGGTTATGACGTTGTATATATACCCATGGTAGGACTAGTCAGATGCAGTCATGGATCCTGATTGGTCAGTGGAAGTAAAGGGTCTCTGCTTCCGTGATTGGAGCAGAGAAATAGCATTTTGCCAGGAAGCGGCCAGTTGGAACCCTCCGTCCCTATTGATGTTATTGGGGTTCAGTCTGATGTGAAAGGCTTCTTTGATGAGATGGTCCCAAAAGCCCGTGGTAGAAGCCAGTACTGCTATGTTGAGGTAGTCCATCTCGTGGCCCATGTCGAGACAATGTTCGGCGATGGCGAACTTTTCAGGTTGCCCCAGACAATAGTGCTGTGTTCTTCAGTTTTAGTGGAAATGTGACGTCCTGTCTGACCAATAAATCTTGCTACAACTACAAGAGATCCCATAAACCCCGGGTCTCTGCAATCCAAGTTCATCTTTAACACGTCTTAGTAGTTGCCGGGTTTTGGTTGGAGGGCGGTGTATGGTCTTGATCCTGTGGCAGCCAAGCAGTCGAGAGATCTTCCCGGAGAGAGGGCCATTGGATGAATGCCCGCTTAATATTCTCGTCCCTATCCCTCGGCGCTGAAGAAACGGTCTTTTTAAGGGCCTTGGTTATATTGAAGTCTGAATAGCCATTAAGACTGAAGGTATGTCACAGGTGTTGAAGTTCCCCAGGAAGGCTTGCAGCATCAGAGATGACTCTGGCTCGGTGCACTAGGGTGTTGAGGACAGTCTGTTTCTGTGCTGGATGATGGAAGCTGAGTCCACTCAGATACAAGTCGGTGTGCATAGGTTTCGTATAAACGCCATGACCCAGAGTTCCATCGGCATGTCGATAAATGAGTATGTCTAAGAAAGGCAAATTCATAGTAAACTCGATGTTGCTGTGGATCCTGTTGAGATAGTCAAGGAACTCTTGCAAAGCCTCTCTACAATGGGGCCAGATCAAGAAGGTATCATCTACATATCTGATAAAGATCGTATATGGGATCTCTTGTAGTTGTGTCAAGATTTATATTGGTCAGAAAGGGCGTCACATTTCCACCAGGATTGAAAAACACAAACAGCACTATCTTCTGGGGCAACCTGAAAAGTCCACAATAGCCAAACATTGTCTTGACATGGGCCACGAGATGGACTACCTCAACACAGTGGTACTGGCTTCTACCATGGGCTGTTGGGACAGTCTCGTCAAAGAAGCCTTTCACATCAGACTGAACCCCAATAACATCAATAGGGACAGAGGGTTCCAATTGGCTGCTTCCTGGCAAGCTGCAATTTCTCTGCTCCAATCATGGAGGCAGAGACCATTTACTTCCACCAACCAATCAGGATCCACGTCTGCATCTGACTAGTCCTACCATGGGTAAATACACAATGCTATAACCTCTGGTTCTCACTCCTCCGAAGATGACGATGCAGACAGTCGCCGAAAAGCTTAGAATTTTATTCTCTCACTATCTGACTGGAAACCCGAGAACAGTTTCTACATTGTATTCAAAGGGAGAACCTTCAAAGTTTTATTGTTCACCTCTAAGGGGAGGAAACTTGCAATGGAATGAAGCAGCTTCAGAAACTCAGGAAGAAACAAGGGGGTCTTCTCGCATCTTTGGCATTCCTGCAGTGTTGCCGAGACACCGATACAGTCCCAAATTTCATCAAACTTCACCCGCCTTTCCACTCATTGACGTGCTGCCATGTTCTCCAACGCACGAGCATGGCTCTCGTAAGGAAACACATACATTTCACATGCCGTAGGCTTGACGAAGTAAACAGATGACTGCTCCTGATGACCCAACACCTGTCTTCTTTCATATCGCCCAGAGATTGGGTCTGGATAGACATCTCCACCTTTGCCGGGAACAATGTCTCTTCAACCAGAACACCAAGAGGTAAACCCATAAGTTTGACCATTTTGCCAGAAGAAACCGTCACCTCCCAGGCTAGAACCAGAGCATGTAATTGAGAACCTCAGCAGCAAATACCCGGACTCAGCAGCGCAGTCTGTCCTGTAAAATTCTCGCTTACCCCTAGAGTCATTCCCAATATGGACATCATCAGTGGTGTGGAACAAGCTAATGTAGCTGAAGAAATCCGACATGAAACCTGCCTGGCCCTGAAAAGGACCGTCCCCTCTAAGAGCAACATATCACAAGCAGAGCACACAGCTCTACATGCATTACACGAGGACACAGATATAGTTGTTCTACCAGCCGACAAGGGGAATGCCACCATCGTTCTCAAATCATCAGATTACAACATGAAAATCCAGGTTCTTCTCAATGACCCAGCCTAGAAGATCTGGATGCGTGACCCAACACTGAAGATTGAAAAGTCCACTACATCACTGATTAAATCGGTGAGGCTATCGGATGATGTGAAGAAGAGCCTGACACCTACATCATCCACGGCTCCTAGGCTCTATGGTTTCCCCAAAGTGCATAAACCAGACACTCTGCTGCGGCCGATTGTGAGTACAATTGGCTCACCCACTTATGACCTGGATAAATATCTTACCAGACTTCTGTCTCCGTTTGTGGGAAACTGTGAACATCACATCAAGAACTCCATGGAATTTATTCGCACACTAGATGGTCTCTGGGTCCATGACCAAGACCTCATGGTCAGCTTCGACGTGGTGTCATTATTCACTAGAGTTCCCCTGGGGAAGACACTTGAACTCCTCTCTTCCTTTTTGGATACTGGAATTGTGGACCTCTTCAAGCATGTCCTCACATCTTCCTACTTCGTGTATGGAGGGAAGTACTATCAACAGAGTGACGGCGTGGCTATGGGGTCGCCTCTGTCACCTGCCATAGCTGACCTCTATATGGAACATTTTGAACACCGTGCCTTACGGACCGCTCGTCTTGAAGCCAACAATCTTTGCCAGACATGTAGACGATACATTCTTGATCTGATCCCATGGTAGAGAGGCTTTGCAAGAGTTCCTTGACCATCTCAATGGGATCGACAACAACATCAAGTTAGACATACTCATTTATCGACATGCCGATGGAACTCTGGGGCATGGCGTTTATAGGAAACCTATGCACACCGACTTGTATCTGAGTGGACTCAGCTTCCATCATCTAGCACAGAAACAGACTGTCCTCAACACCCTAGTGCACCGAGCCAGAGTAATCTCTGATGCTGCAAGCCTTCCTGGGGAACTTCTACACCTGTGACGTGCCTTCAGTGCTAACAGCTATTCAGACTTCAATATAACCAAGGCCCTTAAAAGGGCCGTTTCCTCAGCGCCGAGGGATAGACGAGAATGTTAAGCAGGCATTCATCCACTGGCCCTCTCTCCGGGAAGATCTCTCGACTGCTCGGCCACCATGGGATCAAGACCATACACCGTCCTCCAACCAAATCTCAGAACTACTAAGACGTGTTAAAGATGACCTTGGATTACAGAGACCCGGGGTTTGTGGGATCTCTTGTAGTTGTAGCAAGATTTATATTGGTCAGACAGGACATCACATTTCCATCAGGATTGAAGAACACAAACGGCACTATCGTCTGGGGCAACCTGAAAAGTCCGCCATTGCCGAACATTGTCTCGACATGGGCCACGAGATGGACTACCTCAACACAACAGTACTGGCTTCTACCATGGGCTTTTGGGACCGTCTCCTCAAAGAAGCCTTTCACATCAGACTGAACCCCAATAACATCAATAGGGACGGAGGGTTCCAATTGGCCGCTTCCTGGCAAAATGCTATTTCTCTGCTCCAATCACGGAGGCAGAGACCCTTTACTTCCACCGACCAATCAGGATCCATGACTGCATCTGACTAGTCCTACCATGGGTATATATAACACATCATAACTCTGATTCTCACTCCTCCGAAGATGATGACGCAGACAGTCGCCGAAAGCTTAGAATTTAATTCTCTCACTACAGAACTGGAAACCCAAGAAAAGTTTCTACATTGTATTCATTGGGAGAACATTCAAAGTTTTATTAATCTATATCAATACTCACTATAATTTCTGATTCCGAAATACTTCCACTAATGAATCTGCACCATAATAATCACTGTCATATTCCAAAATTACAATTACTGAACTACTGCTATTTCTGTTTTTCAAGTTAATCTGCAATAACATCAAAGCACTTAAGCTATCTCCTAGACCTCATCAAAGAAGACCGCACTTAACTCAAATATATTACACAAAACTGATGACAGAAACCACATGTCACCTATAGCCTACAAGATCCAGAATTAAATCAGAAAATGAATTAATAAGAATCTGCAATAATATGATATTATTTTAACTACACTATTATAATTATACCTCAATTTAGAATAGAAATATGGCTAACAAGCAGCGTGACCTTTTCATACGCACACAAGAGGGGTAATGACACAACCAACATCAGAGCTATTTATAACTTGAACTGGTAAGCAGTGGCGTACCAAGGCTACTTGGCACCCGGGGCTAATTAGATGGTAGTCGCCCCCTAACACTAATAGGTTCAAGGTTCAATGAGTTTAATTTAAACACAGTTTAATGTTCAAAATTATTTATTTTTAATAATTAATATGTTACTTTAATACATTATAACGAGAAAAATATGAATGAAATAAAACTGTAAGTATTATAAGGTTAGTTTGTTTGAAAAAAATAAAGAGAAAAGAAATTTCAGAGTCATAACAAAATTTTTAAAATGTGCCTTCCTAGCCTTGATGGATGCAAACTTATTTATAATAGAGTTGAAGTCTATAGTAGCAGCCACATCACGTTCATTGATAAAACTGCTAAATTACACCGTAAACTTTTCCTGTGTGCTCGACACCCACGACCTATTTCGTATTGTCTATAAATAGTTTAAAACAAAACGTTTATTTCATTTCTAAATAATATTACTGCAGTATAGTAATAAAGTAATACAGAAAATTTGGCCAATAAAACCTTATATTTTGCCTGAAAAAAATATTCTTTCTTAACCTAAAAAAATACTTTTTTTCAATTTTGGGGCCCCCTTCTTTACGGCGCCCGGTGCGGCCGCCCCGTTTGCACCCCCCTTGGTACGCCACTGCTGGTAAGACAATGCGAAAGCTATACGCTGTGAGTTACTTGAATACACAATTCGCATGAAGATGACATTTCATTAATAACACTGAATTTCCTTTGAAAGCAGAACCACATACAATGTTCTTAAAGATGCATTACTTAGAATGATTTATCTTTTAGAGGGATTGACTATGTTATAGAGACCGAAGGACTAATATGCTAGAAACCATATAATTTATCATTACATAATGAGTTTATCCATCTGAGTATGAAATTGCCGTGAGAGAGAAAATAATATTAGCTTTATCAAAACATCTGAAATAAACTTGAAGTGGAAGGAGAAGCCTTCCAAAGAAATCTGCTATTTATTGAATTTAATATGATTCAGAAAAACTGTACATATGGATAGACTCACCTGAAATCCCACTGCCGAACCAGAAGACAATATTCTTAAACAACTACATGCTTGTCTGAGCGGAACCATCAGACTGTCACTCCGAGCGACTGCATGGCAGATACCATGCAAGAAAAGGGGAAGTAACTGTGCACGTCATAGCAACTAGGAAATTTCAGGAATGCAACGTTGCCAATAGCTAAACCATGGCTTTGACCACTACAATAGTTTGGTCACAAATAGTTTTTTGTTATTCCTGGAAAGTATTGATTTATAGACTAAACTTGTTATGATCCAATGCTCCTCAAATGGTTTCAGCTCTTTACCAACTCCATAACGGACATATTTCTAATCTGAAGGTCGTTTTGAAACTCAAATTAAAATTTTATGTGTTATTTACAGTGAAATTATGTGTTATTTACAGTATTTACAAGGACAAACAAAAGATCATCGTCAATAGGTAGATAGTGTAACAGTGAAAATTTTTACATAAATTAAGGTACAAAGGTGTTTACATTACATATTACAAAAGTATTTACATTCATTACACATATTCTACACAGAAGCTACAGTGTGTCCGGCTTAAACGTATAACATTTCATTATTTTATTACTTGACAAGTATTGCTGATATTTACAATCTGTTTGCTTCTATGGGTAGAGTAACTCAAAATGTTTTTTACTAACCTAATAAACATCGATATGAGCACCATTAGTGGCGTGACAGACGTCCAATCTGTATTCCATCTCTCTCCATGTGTTTTGCAGCATTGCAGGTGTAACATTTTCGACAGCTGCAACAATGCGATGGTGCAGATCTGGTAGATCACGAACTGGTGTCTGGTAAACTTGATTCTTGACGAACCCCCACAGAAAAAAATCGAGTGGCGTAATGTCTGGGCTTCTAGGGGGCCAAGCACTTGAAGGACTACCTCGCCCAATCCAGTGTTGAGGGAACTCATTATCCAAGAACTCTCTCACAATTTCCGCATAATGGCATGGCGCCCCATCTTGTTGGAAGATCATGTTAGGAGGAAGTTGTGGCACAGCATGCAACTGCAAGATGTCTAGGTATGTTCTTGCATTAACAGTAGGCTCCGCGAAAAAGAACGGGCCTATGATTCTGTCCATCAATTGTAACCATACTTTGTACTCAGCTCAGACGACAATCTCATATATAGCCCCTGTACGACTGACAATACGCCCCCTACTGTTTAGACTTCCACACATAACACCTAACTTCAAACAGTAATTACTCCATTAAGGAAAAAGTGACAATGAAACCAATTACACCCATCAATAGCCAACAACATCCCCTACAGTTTGATATATTACACGTAACTTTTTATTAACTCTTTCCATCATTTTAATATAAAAACATTAATAACTCTTTTCATTTTTATTACACCCACTACAAATTAATACCGTTAGAAGCACAATAAAATAGCCCATCAGGATTAAATAACCAGAACTATGATAACTTTCAGTTATCAGAGTTATTGATAAAAACATAAACCCAGCACCGCCCACTTCCGCTAAAGCAGACTCCCTGGAGCCGAGAAGATTTTGACATTTCAAGTAATTAATGACCCACGCAACTTGCCGGTTCTAACGAAGAAAAACGGAATATATTTTAAAGTGTATAGCAGAACAAACTGTTTTACACCAATCAGAGAAAACTCAAACATTGACACAACCAATTGGAACTACTTACCCCCACTACCCCCTACAAAGATATTAGCACAAGGCACGCACATCTCGTCATCTATTGATCATACGACAGCACAGACTAAAGACCTTCAAGACACACTTCAGACAAACGACTACGTTAAATATTATTAGACTAAAGTAACTTCGCAATATATTGATATTTGAACATTATTATCCGCGCGATATAAATAGAATTTCTTAGCAGCGTCGAAGCGTGTAATTTATATAATTTGATAGAGACATTGATTTTATTATTACGAAACATTAATTGTGAACGTAAGATTGAATATTATTATCCGCGCGATATAAATAGAAACAACGAGAGATTATATGTGAAAGTAAATAGAAGTTTTCAACAGCGCGTACAAGTGAAGTAATTATTATTACATTTTAGCAAGTTACAAAGTGTTACTTACGAACTACAACGACGTACTAAATACTCATAAATATCAGAACTTACATCATCTAATAGAACTAAATCGATTAATTCAGCATTTCAGAAAAGACTAAACTTTGGAAAATATATATCAATTTGAAAAGAGCACATCAACTTTTAGTTACCACAGTTCCTGACACCGCCCCTTGACTGTTTATCTTGATCTTCTCTAGCCACTTCCCTGGATAAGAGTTCTCAAGCTTACAACTACCCCTGAGTACGACGCCCGGCACCCCTTATTTTAATCCGAACTAAAGCACTAATCATCTAAACCCCCCCTACGGTTATAAACGACTCCCAATCATAAGGCTCTAAACGACGAACGGTTATAAATAGCTACCCAACTTAGTGGCCTAAACGACGAACGGTTATACAATGCACACCACACATTGAGTTTCGGGGAGTTTCGTTCATACTCTACCACTGTGTGAGGATGATCCGTCCCCCATATGCGGCAATTGTGTTTGTTAACCTTCCCGGAAGTGTGGAATGTAGCCTCGTCCGAGAAACAAACCATATCGAGGAATGCCTCATTTTCATCAATTTTTGCCAGAATTGTCTCAGCAAATGCCCTCCGTCGCGGCTTGTCTTCAGGTTTGATTTGGTGACGAAGTTGAAGTTTGTACGCCCGTAGGCGCAACCTTTTATGGACGACATCGTGTACTGTCAAACGAGGTAAATTTAGCTTTGTGCTTGCTCGTCGGATGAAATTACGGGGGCTCCTTTGGAAAGACGTACGGATTAATTCAACATCAGCCACTGGAACAGCGCGCTTGGTGTAGCGACCCGACTTTGAAATCAAACTCCCAGTTTCACGAAGGCATCTGTCCCATTTCATGATTGTTACGTACGTTGGAACATCGTTGGTTGGTTGGTTGCAGTTGATATTCACGCCGAAATCGACGTTGTACCTGCGTAACAGATTTCAACTCCACGAGAGCAAGCACACAGAATGCCTTTTGAAGTGGAGTCCACATGGCTACTGATGCTAATTGGCTATTTCCACGTAGTTTGCGCATGCGAGTACGCAATGTACACTCCTGCGATGTACACAAGAAACAGTTTGAGTTACCTAACCTGTAGAAGGAAACCAGGTGTAAATATCAACAATACTTGTCAAGTAATAAAATAATGAAATATACGTTTAAGCTGGACACACTGTATTTCTAAAACTAGGATCTTCAAGAAATTCATCCAGGGAGTAAAAAGCTAGTAAGATATTTTGTTAATTCAGATTTAAATCTACTAGGCTGTTTGATATTTTTAATTCTAACTGGGAGTTTATTGAAAAATTTCATACAAATGTAGCTTGGTTTTTCTTCAAATAATTGAGATGATGTTTTTTAACAATGGAGTCATTTTCCCCCTTATATTGTATTTGTGTGCAGCTAAATTTTGGACATCATTGGGTTGGTAATTAAATACAATAGAATGGTTCTTAAAATAAAAATACTAGGAAGTCGGGAGAGAGAGATTTTTAAAGATTTCCCGGCATGAATTCCTCTGTGGAATGCCCTTTTCTTCAGAAATAAAATTTTTATTGATATTTAGATGAATTTCCCCACAGTTTGATTCCATATACAAAGTGTGAATAAATTAGTGAAAAATAAACTAATTTGCCAGTATTGATTGAGTCGTATTTAATTACATTTCTTAATACAAAAGGCCCTTTACTAATCTTTTTTTCTATTTTTTAAATATGACTATTCTTATCAACAATAAAACCTAAAAAAATTTACTTCATTAGTTGCATCTATGGTTTGATCACCTATGCTTAAGTGAGGTAGAAAAAATGGACTCAAAAAGAATTAGTTCAATTTTCTTTGCATTAACAGACAATTTAGCATTATTAAAGTACTGGCCTACAGAATTAGTAATAGTTTCTAAGTTGGTTTCTAACGTATACAGATCATTGTTACTAAAACATAATGAAGCAGCTAAAGGTTTGGTTTGCGTGGATTTCTTAACGTGCTCTGAATTTTGTTTCTTGCTCGTTTTCCTGAGCATGCGCGTGCTGGTCTCACCTTCCTTGCAGGGGTCAAGCACAGCGGCTCTCGGCGCCGTGTGTCATTTTGTGTTGTAAGAGAATGTAGTGATCAAAAAACCTCCTCTCTGATGTTCTACGGCAGTCAGTAAAATGGGTGAGTGATAAAACACTTTCTTCCCTGTATTGGGATTGAACAAATACTTACTGCTTTTTATAGTTTTGCCGTAATAGTTCATTGCTTATTATGTTAGTTCGCAATGTTTAGTTTTGGCATCTCCACAAACCAGCTTTCTGCTGCGTGACATAATCTTTTTCCAGACCCTGTGCATAATGTACATTGATCTTGCTATAATTCCGATGCATTAATATGGTATTGCAAAGATCAGACTCTGTTCTACTCAGTATAGCCTATTATAGGCTATATATATATATATATATATATATATATTTCTTTGTGGAAAATTCCTTTCTCAAAATTCCAGGATCCCTATTCCTAGTGATAAGGGAAGTAAGATAACAGCAAATTTTAGGTGGGATGGGAATGAGGGACACAACACCAGTCCTGACCCACGAAAGAAATTTCCCATCCCTGACTCAGCCAGGAATCGGACCCGGCCAGCCAGGGTGGCAGGCAGTCACGCTACCAACTCACCCATGGTGGCAGACTCAAGACACTGAAAAGAAACTTGTAAAACAATGTTTGCATTACTAAAATCATCTATTTCTAATGTCTAGTAAATATGAACTTGTCATGTTGAAATATAAATTATTAAATAATAATAATAATAATAATAATAATAATAATAATAATACTAATAATACCATAATATAATACGCCCCTGATTTAAGCCGCACCTGCGTTTTTAGCAGTAAAGTAAAGGAAATATAATTAAATTAACCCCAAACTGAAAAAATAAATTGCCTCATTTTCATAATATTAAAGTAACACATTTCTTAGCTGAAATAGGCCTGAAATAAGAAAAAGAAAGTATCAGCTGACTTAAGTTATGAAATTCTAATTTTATTTAATATAATGAAATATAAATGACAGAAAATAAAACTGACAGAAAAGAAAACAGGAATCAGTACTTTACACTTTATATGACTTTCAGTGTTGAATTTTGCACGATTTTTCTATTTTTCATAACTGCACTTTCAGTTACCATCAGTTCAAAATGACCATTATTCACATTCCCATAGTTATAGCATTGTTTTACTTCTGAGCTGCTCATAATTCATGCATATTTTGTAATACCGCTATAAAAATGTCAACATGCGCAAAACATCACTTGCTTGCATGCTTTTAAGCATCTTCTACGATGCTTTGATTAAAATCAATATATTTTCGATGTTAAATTGATTAATATATAGATAGTCCTGGAGTTTCAAGATAATCGATAGGTGGCGGTGCTTAAAGGAGGGGAACCAGCTACGATGGATCAACCGGTAAAATTGTGCTCATTTTTACCATTATTGCGTAAAAACACTTGTATGCGATTTTAAGCTGCAGGCATATTTTGCTGGGCTTAATCTAGGAAAAAAAGTGCGGCTTATATTCAGATACATACGGTAATACAAAAATAAAGCTTACCTGTAATAGATTCATGGAATGTAAAAGCAAGTACTCGAGATCCTGTACTGCCTGCATCAATGATAACTGCATAAGAATGTTTCTGTAATCCCAGGACAAATGCTACCTTATCCATAGCATTTGTTGCATGTTTGTAAGTACTCCATGGCAATACATCAAAATATGCACCTACAAATGAAAACACTACAGAACATTACTTCTTTAAGTACAGACATAACTATTAGAAGATATTCATGGAAATTTATTTCATTTTTTTCCGTTGATGTTAGCTGAGATGCTTGGAATTCTTATATCCTTGCAGGGTTTCATACCAATTGCATGAAAAGTCAGAATTAAAAATATTAATATCTTCACTCGACTGCCTGCATGGGCTAGTGGTTAGGATTGCTGATTATGGATTCGTTGGTCTGGGTTCGTTTCCTAGTACCTCCTCGGATTTTTTTGAGGTAGAAAGGTCTGGAATGAGGTGCACTCAGCCTTGAGACACAAACTGAGGAGCTACTTGATAAAGAAGTAGCTGACCACATGCCCCCAGTCCTACCACCTGTCAATGGTAGATAAGTAGATATATACCATGGTAGAAGTGTAGATAACAGAGCAGTCAGGCGGCAGCCTGTCCCTTAGAGATATGAAGCACCATATGTTTATGCTGACGTTACAAGAAAATGAGCCTGAGATCTTTACGTTAAAGCACTGCTACGTTACCAATGGAGCTAGCCAGAGGTCATGACTCAGAAGCAGAAGAAATCACTCTCATTAGACCCCCTTAAGAGATTGACTTTCTTGAATGAAATATTATGTAACTAAAAAATATTTCACACTGAAACTGATCACAGTAACATAAGTAGAAAGATTCCATCTGCCACTCTGTCACAATCTCTGGTAAGCTAAGTCAGTAGAGTGACAGTATCGTAAGCTGAAGGACCATAAAATAAGCTAATACCTAAGTTATGTTGATCTGAGTAAATTGACAACTTATATAAAAAAAGGATCTTATCTGTTTATATTCTAATTCTATTTTCTAATTCTATTTTTCTAATTCTATTTTCTAATGACACAACAAGTGTTACTCCTAAATCACTGGCTAAAATGTACTAAACTCTACACTTTCAAACTTAATCCTTAAACAAATCTATTTATTTGAGAACTATAAGTTGAGAACTAAAGAGGTGGGTGATGAAATAATTTTAGGAATCCAAAATTTTTGCAAAGAATAAGGTTGTTGATTCTATTGATCTATAACATTATTTTGCTCTTAACCCAGAGCAAAAAAACATGACAAAACACAACGTATTGAAAGATACAATTAGAAACACAGAATTGCCCCATACATATTGTATACGTTCACGACATAAACTCAACTCTGTCAGCGATACAGGTAGGGTTGCAGTGAGTGAATGGGAGGGGGGACTTGCACCTGGTCCTTTCCATTCTTTGGTGCCAGTCCCTTTCTGACCTCTGCAGGTCCCCTAATCCTGCTTCCTACAATACTGAACCTGCTAGTCATTTTATCATGAAACTATACAAAACATTTCCATGTAATTATTTCCTTTTTTTTTACATAACAGGAAGCTACGAAAGTTGCCAACATCATTCTTGTACCAGAATTTTAATACTCTTCCAACTTCAATATCTGGAAAACCATTCATCTCATTTAAAACATGCGTAGACTTTGTTATGCAGAATTTTACAAGGAATACCTTTTTTTTTTTTAATTTTAATTTTAACAATTTTCCTCTACATCCAGAGGCTGCCAGTTTGACAAAGAATATCATAACAGCATGCAGTATAAATGTGTTATAGGTTTATCACTAAAGAAGAAGAAATCTACTGTTTTAATATCTAAGTATTCTTACAGAAAACTTTAAAGCCTGTAAGGCAATTTCTTTCAAGATGGATGTTGTGACACCCAGATCTTGAAGTTCTCTTTAAAAAGTGAACAGTTTTGTGTAAGAAGCTGAAAAAATTGTGAAAATTAACTTTCTTAAGGTTGGGTTGGGATGGGGGACCCCCCCAAGAGGAAGGAACTTTTCTGTTTCTTAATACTATACTCCCTACAAGTGTTTTCCCAAAGTATCAAAACTTTATAAAATTATTTCCCCCATTTCCTGTTTTTATAATTTGCCTGGACAAAAAACTGTGTATTGGAACCTGGATCAATGAAGAAAATCCACTTATTACAACATAAAACAAAGCACATAAAACACGACAAAGCAATGTTATCATTTGAGGTTGATATTGTGTTGTAATGTATTGATGCTTCATAATGTCATGTGCTGACACAGAATGTCAGAATGGTATGAATTTGACTTTAGAGATAGTTTTTCTCAATAAATAAACACTGTTGATGTAAACTGTTTGCACTTCCTTATTCAGTAAGTTACCTTAAATAAATATACTGTACCCACCTAATAAAAATGTTGAACTCACAACAAATACTGTTAACACCATAAAACAACGCTGCATTCTCCCTGAACTCTTGCTCCGTGGAGGACCCTTCTCTGTCTTCTGAGCCTGGCTAGTTGGTGATCCATGTTCTTCAGTAAGCTGAAACAAATCAAAGCAGACTGTAAGCATCTGATTCAGAGTACAAGCAAAACAGATATCTTATCTCTTATTCAGTATGTTCAGCTTACCACTATTAACCAGAATGGTGTAATTTTATAATTACGTATCCAAGAATCTGCTATCAGCATATTTTTTACTTTCATACCCTTATCATAAGAACTATAAGTACAGGAAGTATTGTGTTCAACAATGAAACTCTACTGCAAGTTTTCAGAAAAAATACACAATTAGAGATCCTTGAGTTAAAAATATAATTTTCAGAGAAAAGTCCACAAGTGTTTGTCTATCAACTGCAGAGCTTCAAAACAAAAAATTGTTTAAATAGTTATTAATGCATCAAGTTTAGAAAGTGACAATTTCTTGAATGCATGAGAAATTTTCAGAACAAGCTGCCAGGCAAGTTCTGAAAACTTGTGAGTTCAAAAAAGCTTTCTATAAAAGTTGCCTACCTCAAAAGAGGTACACCATAGTGTAGTGGTTGAGGCGCTGAGCTACAAACCAGAAGGTCACAAGTTCGATCCCTGATGATATCGGAGATTTCAATTGGCCTAATCCTTCTGGTGGCACTTTGGCCCTGAGGTTGACTCAGTCTCTAACAGAAATGAGTACCAGGAGCAATTGTGGGGGTAAAGGCAGCTGGTGCGAAAGGTTGACAACCTTACCACCTTCAAATGCCAAATGTCTGAAAATCTGGGAGCCTCAAACTCCTGCAACCCTCTGGGTCTCCATGGCCTTTATAGGGAACACTTTACTTTTGCTTTACTTTACCTACCTAAAAAGTATGTCATTGTGTCTGTAGTTCGTCATTTTTGTGTAGGAGATTCAATATGAATTAATAATCCAGGCCTCCCGATATTTAGTGGTGGAGTGTTGCATTTTGGGTTTTGATCCGAAAAGCCAGGTGCTGTTTTACTTTGAATCTCATAATAGTCGCTACGAGTCTTTGGCTGCCACCAGTGACCCGTTGCTTGCGGTTGAACCATCAGTCAAAATCAAACTGTCATGTCTCTCTTCTGGTATGAAGAGAGATATTGTTAGGTTAGTGGAGCAGTACCCGGATGTTCTCGCTAATCAATTAAGGTTGATCGATCTTATAGAATATATTGTATTAAATGACCATACCCCTATAAGATTACCACCTTACCTACTGCCCCCCCCCCACATATGCAAATTCTGAAAAAAATACAAGACATGCAAGAGAAAGGAATCATTAAAACGTCCAATATTTTTGGTTCCCAAACTAGGTAATGATTTTCAACCTGTTTGACCTACAGAGACATTAATAGTAAAATTGCCATTGCTGGATGTGCATAATAATTTCCATTGGTTTAATAGAGCCAAGATCTTTACTAGTCTTAATTTATATAGTGCCTATCACTAAAATCCCTTGACTCAGCATTCTATGCAATTGTAAAGGTGGCTAAATTACTGAGTTAAATGTTTCAATAGGCTGACACAATTACTAAATACATATAATATTGATAGCAGTAATATGTTATGCATTAATCTCGGCTGATGAGTTGTGAAGATTTAGTGCGAGTTTGTGCACGAGGTTTGAAGACAATAACTTGTAGCACTTGCGCATGTAAAACTAAGTATAATAAGATTACACTTTCACAAAATAATACCAAAGCTAAAGGTACCCAGCATGCACCTGTTATTATAGAATTCGCAACCGTAACATGTTGGAATAAGGCACAATTGCCTAGCGTGCCTCGAAGCTTCCATGCAAGCGACCTTTGATGCAAACTCCTTTTCACACGAGGACAAAGCATCTCGTGGCTACTGAAGAACTGCACGCGCAACACACGGCACATATGATGATCATACTAGCAACTGCTGCGCTCTGGCAGCTGAAATCATAGCTTGATATTCGAGCGACCATGATATGAGAGCTCGCAATGAGAAAGACACAAATTAATCACAAAACACTGTTAGGGTTTGTACTAACATAACTGAGGCACAAAATTTACAGAATTTTCTAAATAACACTACACTGAATAGGTTGACAAAACACGAGATGAAATGTTTAAGTCAGGCCGAAGATATGAGATGCCAAACTCCAAAGATGCCATCCATGAGTATAGCAAAGTACAGACTCGAAGGATCTAACTGGAGCTGGATCATTGTTGTTGATATAGCGAGTATAGATAGACCGTAGATTAACATTGACGCAGGTGCTGCACAGAGTTTGAAGTAGTATGAAATTAAAAACTAATGCATGATAGCTGCTTCATTGTAGAATAGGAAGCAGTAATATGTTACGATGAGATACCAGATGCAGGAGGAATGTCGCTGCTGGTATACAATATGAGAATTCAAACGATACTCGTGTAAAAAACGTAGCGGAGAAATCATTGAACATGAAAGGGATTTCACCAGAACTTGATACAGGTAAACGACTTGGCGCCAGTATAAGTACAAGTATTACATGCGACTGTGTAAGGAACAGCACTAGACAAATGAACATGAGCTTAACATTGTGATGCCTTTCACAATATGTGACATGATTACAAAAATGCACTTGGAGCATAACGAATAACTGGGAATGTAGCAATTCCAGCAATAACTATGAAATATCAACGTTGCACTTTACCAACCTTATTTGCACAATGAGGGTGATAATGTAAATTGAAAACATCTTAACAATGATGCACAAGGAGACGATGCACTAAGATTTCTTTCCTTTAGAAAGATGCAACTCAGAATAGCGTGTAGAAGGTTGAGCTCGAATCAGGAGTTGATCACAATAGTTAAATGTTTCACTAACTAAAGCATGCCATCGTTGTAGTTAAACTAGACAATACATGGATGAAGTTCATTGCAGGAACTTAATTCTTGTTGTGAAGTTTTGCATGAGTTGAAGTGGAGGCTGACTTGTTGATTGCTAATACCAGAATATGATTTTCCTTGGATGCATATTATGTATGAAGCATATGATCAAAATTCAGGATCCAAGAGATATTCGTGCCGCAGGCATGAGAATTCCTTCTTAGAATGCATGAGATACTATTGCAAGATCTGTCCAATTCTACTCTCTTCTTGAAATGTCTTTAAAATTCGGGGTGTGTTTAGTCTGTTATTTACAACTTTGGTTGTTTCCTTATGAACGTTCGTTGGTATGCATGCACGTTGGTTGCTTGGTTTGGGTCTACCTGTACGCTGTCGCGGCGTTCGTGAACTCAGAGTGCCACAAGCTGCCTTCGAGATGTGTACCTTAAGTTTTGTGTGGGATCCTCTGCAGTTAAGAGATGGTGAGTGCTATAATGCTCATCTAATTCACATATATTCATTTTGAAAGATCCCTTCAGGATCTAGCTCAAGAAATTATCTATTTGTTAAAACTAAATTCTGAAGTGAATAGTAATTCTATGTTGTGTGCTAGTATGGCAGGTAAATACCGTATACCAGAGTTTTTCGGAAACCAAGTATGCATTATTGTAATCTAATATTTGAGTCATGCCGTGTCGGTTGAATAAACTTCTGTGGGCAGCATAATACTTGTATCTCAGATGGTGCTAAATTGTCTATGTTCGTTTTGCATCTGAATCTGAATCCAACATAATGCTAATACCGTATTTACTCACCTATAACACCCCCTTTTTTCATAATTTTCAACTTCTAAAATAGGGGAGGGTATAATAGGTGAAAAATTTCAGATGATGCTTTAAAAGCAGAGAAAGACACATCTAGCATCTTTAAATCAACATGAAAAATTGTTGTTTAAATCTGTATCTTATTTACAAAAAGTCAAATTATCAAATTAAAATTAATAAAAAGAGGTGTTTAAAATTATTACAAAATCAGTGGATAAAAGTTAAAAAATTAAAACACAACGTTTCGACTCTGCCCTTGAGTTTTCCTCAGGTGACACCTCAAACAGTAAGTGCTCTGGAGTACTATTTGAGGTGTCACCTGAGAAAGACTCAAGGGCAGAGTCGAAATGTTGTGTTTTAATTTTTTAATGTTTATCCATTGATTTTGTAATAATTTTAAACACATCTTTTTATTGTATTTGACTTGGTGGAAATTGGGACCGATATGGATGTTTTATTGAATTTAAATTTAAACAGTTTGGTACAGCTCCCTCCTGCATTACTGCAGCTGACTGAGTCACATGACTAAACACCACACATGGTGTTCAAGGTTAAAGCAGTGTAATGTCTTCATCCGGTTGGGCGGCAACTGCCTGAATTTCATATCTCCCTTTCTTCACACCATGGAATGATTTCAACATCTTCTTTGCTCCTGATAATTTGTTTATCTGTTTATGTCAATAACATATCATACCGGTACATGGCAATACTTTCTGACACACTCAACTCGAAGGATGCCGTAAAACTTGCTCTTCTACTCATTTTTCACGTGCTTACTCGTTCACACCCAATGACACACTACACGTGTACGATGGAAGTTGTGGAACTCGGAAACCTGAAGGGCATTGAGAAATCTATGGGGGAGGTGAGAGTAACTAAGGTCAACACACAGGTGGCAGGGAAGGGTGAATTTTACTGTTAACTGGAATCTTGCTGTTGCTGGTCACTTGAAAAGATTTTCTGCAATTATTTTTTTTGGGGGGGAGGGGGGGATTGTCGAAAATTGGGGGTATTATAGGTGAGGGGGTGCTATAGACGAGCAAATACGGTATTCACTTTATGTAATATTTATTATCACGTAATTACTTTCCATGGTTACATATACATTTGAGCTCAGTGTATGCTAATGGCTTTGGTCCAAGCAAATATTTCATTTAGTATGGCTATGTTCTAAGAATAGTTACCTATTTGTACATGCGTGATGAAATGCAAGTATTATTTACGTATGGCGAATATAGGTCAAGTTTGTTATCTTCATTCATCTTGATATTGGCTTATCAGCTGTTCAGGGCTGGTCAAGCTTCTAGTATTGTAGTATTGTAATATTCCTGCCCAATTATTAACTTATGGATTGAAGTTATAGTATTCTAATGCAGAAATTTGCCTTTTAGTGGCAGTATTATTAGGCTTTTAGGCAGAGATCTTGTGTCATTTATTGAAGATAAATTAATCTGAATTTTGTGTAGCATTCGTATTGTGTAAATCATTCTCAAGTTGAAGTATTCATATAGCTCGCATTTCTTATAGAATTCTTTGTCATTTTCTGTTGTTCAATTTTATTCTGATTTGCTAGTCCATATTTCGTCAGTATCTTATATACGCATTTCTGTTAGTGCATAATTTACTTCCCTATTCTTTGAAATTTGTCTCACTATATTTTCATCAGTATTTTGTGTTGTAAAACATTGAAGCGGACCGTAAGCCTATTTTGCATACTTATCAACTGTATGTTCTGTAGATTTTTTCTGTTCCTTTGTAAGTTCTAGTTCACCGTAAATATTTTCTTAAGTTTCAGATATAACAAGCTATTGGTTTAATAAATCACTCTCCCATAGTAAATAAACTTATTCATATTTTCAAATTCCATAAGTAAATTTATTCAGCAGTCTAGTATTTCTAGGTATTTTACAAAACCTTCTCTGGACATATTCCGGTTATTCAAGGCAGATTAGCACAGTACTTTATTATTTTCCATTATATTTTTCATAATTATAGTTTAACTGAAATGTTGAATGTGCTATGCATCAGTGACCTGGGTATCACAACTTAAATTTTCTTATGGGTACAGATCTTTGTTCAGAATGTATATTATTTAGGTGTTTTAAAATACTTAATTTATTTTAACCTGACGTTTCTTCTACAACATATACCTAAAAATTTATCTGGTATATATATCAAAAATATATATAAGACACTGTATAAAAAAATAATAAAAACAGGTATTATAAGCTATCTAGAAATTCTCCGTCAGCACCCTATTATTCCAATATCAATATAAAATACTAGTGCTTGAAGGTGGAAAAGAATTCATAATTTTAAACTTACTATTAGCACTAGAGGAACAAAATGAAATTTATCAATTAACTAGCTTAAAATGCCCGGCGTCGCCCGGGTTTTGTATTTTGTAATATGAAATTAACTTATGGAGGACTTTCGATGTTGAAACTCTAGGTCCTTATATAATATGTATGTAGAATTCGAAATGAGGAAGAACGACATATGACACTCTGATTATGCCCTCAGAAAACGCTAGATATAGCTTTCTATGGCTCATAGTGGATGTCAAATGTTGCATTCCATTGCTTCTACACACCATGCCTAGGAGGAGTGCAAATAAGAAGAAAAAGAAATTCCGGTTACATAAGATTGTATTGTCTTGACAGAAAATTGTATTTCTCACTCTCATATTACCATACAACCGTTTCGGGGCTGAAGTAAAAAAGAAATTCAATATCACTTTCATACTTTCCTTCCCAAAACCTGGGACATAATATAGGCTACTGCGCACGTAGGACTGAAAATGTTCCATCCCATTTTATCTTCTTTTAGATGCTTAGGGCCTCTGATAAACATCCCTAGGCCTATTTCTCAACTAATACAAAGCCTATAGCTATGAGTGACGTATCAGTGGATAGGATTTGTTACTGACTTCTGATATAGCATACTCACTGGCACACACTTAAGTTGTCCCTGCAATACGATTGCTCACTCGCACATCAAAATGTGAAGTGAGAAAATTATATTTTCCATGTTGAGGGTAGAGAAAGTTATGTGACTGCTTTATTTTCGTGGATTTTATTCTTCAAGAATTATTTACACAAATTTATTACTTACATCGATAGTATCAGAATTTGATAAAGCCCAGTATTATAATATAGTTTCCAAAGCCCTATGTGAACACCGTAAACAATACTTTCGTTATGAAAACAATTGACAGCATAACTCTCTAACTTTGCCACATTTCACATTTCCGACTTTTCCCGTGGATTTTCCAAAAATTTTCTTTCATACAAACCTTCTCCTGACAATTACGCACACAACAAAGAAAAAATCAGCCAAATCGGTCGAGCCGTTCTCAAGTAATGCTCAGTCATACATTTTGGGAATTCATTTTTATTAATATAGATTTATCTTGCCAAAGCCAAATATATTTATGTGAATTTTATATATACACTGGATACCTCAAATAAATTGTTAAAATGTTATGAAAATATTATGTGGTCATTTATAACTTGCTTTATCCTACCCTACCTGGAATTTAGAAAGGTTAGATCTCACGGCCCTCGGTCCAAACTCAGCACGTCCTTCCTCCTATTGTTTCGGCTTGTCTAAGTGAATAAACTACAAGATATTGTCAGTTTAGCCATTAGTTGTAATTTGTCTGGAGATTTAGACCTTTGTATTTAGGAGAACTATTTATTCTGTTTATCTTAGTAACCTAACTAATAACTATTTATCCAAGTATATGATGTTATTTGAATTATTTAACTTGAGCAGTTAAATTATTTACTTCTACCAACATACATTTTAACTTACATACATTCTTACATACAGCCTTTCTTTTTATACAAAGCCCATTTGTTGCATTATGACATGAGAGTATAGTATCGCGTGAGAGAGGAACCTCCTTCTCAGGAAGTGTGTAGGAATTTAATCTTTGAATACATGATGAGTTTTATGTGATGTAATGCTGTTCTCATGTGTTGTCGCAATTGGAGAGAGTGCTTTAGCTTCTTCTCGAGCTTCAATATGAGTAGGCTGTGCACATTCCTCTCCTTCCTTTGTGAACACTGTTGGAGAAACGACTTCTTCGTCAAGAAATTTCTCACCTGGGTGTCACTATTATCAGCGGAGCTTAATAAATTGTATTTAGGACATGTGTTAGGTTAGCCTTTGAGGGAATGTTTGGAGATAGAACCAGAGACTATCCAAACAAGTTCAGTACTCGCTAAAACTGGATGGCCAGGATTGGTTAGTGTTTTCCATGGAGTAACTCGAAGAATTGAGCCAAAGTTTCAAAGACATAGTGAGAACGTGGCTCAATGCATTCATAAACAGTGAATTACGAATTCTTCCCGCCCTCGACTGCACTCTGAAACAAGCCGCGGGTGACATCTCTGAACTAAAACGGTGAATGAGACACTATTCTCACTAATTGTACAGCGCATGCCATCTGTGGACCGTCGTAACAACTTGCCTCGGTCTGACACCCACATGTTTTTTACAAGTCATTCACCCAGTGCAGAGAGTCTCGTGATTTTCCCTTCCCACGCGGTCTGTCAGCAGGCCTCGCCCTGCCTTAAGTGACGTGTGCAATCTGGTTTGGAACTGAACTGCTTTTTCTACCATATCGTGTGATTATCCTCTCTCTCATTCGCTATCTACAATGTTAACCTGGTCAGAATTAGTGGAACAATATCAACCTCTGTAATTCACCATTGGTTACTATGGAAGTACAAAGATATCTTCCGATTGGGTGATGTGAAGTGCTTCATCATGGGTGATACTGTTAGAAGCCAAGTGGCTTCGCTTTGGCGTCTCTTCTTCGGGCGAATATGACGTTCGGTCATAAATCCCTTTTGGGGGAGAAAATTTATCCTTTTCTATGGGTAATGTTGTGTTTGTGTGCTTGCAAATACAGGTAGGGTGTCCCTTATCCTTTTAAGCATGCAGTGACTAATATATCGGTAAATATCCCCTCCTGTCATATATTAAGTGTTTAATGTAATTTAATTGGGTCCTCTTCCCGCCCTGCCATTCTAGTCCACTTCCATTGTGTTAAGGCGATATAATATGGGCAGGTCTGTTTCTATTTAATTTATTTTTTCTGCCCTTGTATTTTGTCTTGATAATAGAATACATACCTACAAGGAGCTTACATTTTCCGTGATATGGAATTTTGGAGTAGCTAATGGAAGTTCAGAAGAAATGTTCCAAGTAGTAGATCAATATGCACAGAAGGAAGCTTTCCTGTAATGTGAAGAAGAATTAAGCAGTCAAGCTTGCCTTGTAGTGATGAGTGATAGATCGAATGGTAACCTTAACACTGTGGCTAGCTGTTGAAGATGTACCATTGATACCACACTTCTTATGGGCTATTTGTGCTGTGTGACAAGGGCTGCTCGTGAATGTTCACTTAACCTTGCTTTATATTTACCATAGAAGTTCCTTGTTTCTTCTTCGTAGCTGGCATGAACTTCTAGCTCGTCATCTGCTTTGATGAGAGAGTATATTTGAGTCTGCACTGCTTCATATTTTTCCCAGATGTCCATTAACTCGTTGTACATAATCTTGACCAGAAAAAAATGTTCACTTCATCCGGTAGGATGTCAACAAACTTTTGAATGAAGATAAATTTTCTTTTGAGAACACCTTGTTTCTTCTTTAATGACTCTAGCTCTTGCTCTATGTTGCAATGTGAGAGGCAAGAAGAAATTACATGAAATGCTGTTGTAGTTTTTCTGGGGCCCGTGGAAAACTGTTCCACCAACAATAGGGCGTGGCAGAATGATTAGAATCTTGCTTACTGAAGTTTGCATGGAGCATGTAAACTGTCCCACAGACAAAAGGCTTGCAGCAGAAGATGATGATGATGATCAGAAGATCACAACTGTGAGGTTGGTCTCTGAAGATGGTGGCTGGCTCATCCGAAGTTCACTGAAGTGCAGGTGTAGATCACGGATGTCGAGTTCACCGAAATACTGAACGACAAAAACCAAAGACTGAAGATGACTAATGTGTAGGGGAGAGTGTGGAGGGATGGGATGTTTTTACTTTACTAATTTTTTTAAATTTTTGGGTTTAATGTAGGCAAAAACTGATTGGATTTCTGAAAACTGCTTGGCTTCAGAATATAAATATGTTATAATGAAGATGCGAAGCAGAGTGACCAACTGCCCTTGTATATTGTCGCAAGTGTCTTGTATCCACCTCTACCCAGTACATATAGCTAAATAATGCATAACACTAACCACATAGTTAAGTGCGCGAAGCGGAGGTGGCAGCCGTAGCGAAGCGCCCTTGCATTTTCGAATAATGTACGATACACTGTTTGTAGGTTTCGAAAATGTGGCATATTATATCTCCCGCAAGGTTTGTCAGCCTGCCACCTCTCGTCTAGCAGTAAGACGTCACACATCCAACGTCCAATCACGAGTTTCTTCATAATACTAGGACAGAAGAATTCGCTAGATCATGGTATAAAAGAAACTGCATCGGTGAGGATAGGTTGGGTGGGATCGACTCATTCCAAGGTGCGACTTATATTTGAATTTTCCCGTAGTAGTAGTAGTACTAATAATATGCAGTTTTACTGCCATTGATTATTATTATTAGTTATTATTATTATTATTATTATTATTATTATTATTATTATTATTATTATTATTATTATCATTATTATTATTATTATTATTATTATTATTTCACGGTAAAAGCATTGAACATAAAGATCGACCCGGATGCTTTCCGTTCTAGATACTTGTTAGTTTTATGAAAATGTAATAAGTAAAATTTAATTGTCTCTTTAATTTAATTTTTTCTGTGCTAGCCTTTAACACGTATATGTGAGAAAGTTTGTGCAAAGTACTTTTGCACCATTTATTTTATAACAATATCAAATGTTTCATCCCTCCTACCTGGGTAGGTGGCACGGGACACTGTTCAAGGAGGTATGGGACAGAGCTTTTTGAGCCTCAATGTTCATGTAAATAATGTTGGAAATCATCATAAAGTTTAAAAATGTCCTTTTCAATGCATTTAAATAGAACATAAGAACAAAAGAGTTATAATAGGTGATTCAGAATAACAAGTCTCTCATAAAAAATTTTAAGCAAGCAAGTTCGACTTCAAAATACAGCATGTCTTTGAATCTACCTCGCTCTCATAACCAAATATCAACCCATATCACAACAAAATAGAAGAAAAACACCTTAAAATACATTTTCAAATTTGCGGAAAATATGGGAGGCTACGTTTCTCATTAAAATGGTGTCCCTTCCCTCCTGCAAACAGAATGTCCCATCCTTCCTGCATTGTAGCAATCGCATGATTTAGCTTATAACACTCAAACTATAAGACACATGCCTTACTTTCAATTGTTTTACATTACTGAAAAGCCAGATGTTTTCATCAGTTACAAAATATTTATGGTAATTTTCAAATTTTAACAATTAAAAGGCTATTTAGAAATTTGGAATGTGTATGGGTCATTCCACACCAAATCAACCAATGATAGATAGATAGATAGATATAGTTTATTTGCCAGAACAATACATTATTGTATAGCAACGTCAGAAATATTATAAAAATCAGAGAAACAAACACTTACAATCATAAAACTCAGCAACGTTATACAGAGGATTAGAAAGTAAAAAAGACTTAACCTTTCTTTTGAACATTAACAGTGGCATTGCTTTAACATGATCAGGTAGACTATTGAACAAATTTAAAGATGTTATTTCAAAAGAGTTTTGAACTTTGCTATATTTGCATTTAGCAATATAAATATTAGCACTGTTTCGTGTGGAATAACTATGTACAGAAGAACATAGTGTATAAGAATCAATATTCATCTTAACAAACAAAAGACATTTCATTACAAACAAGGAGTACATAGTCAGAATACCCAATTTAATAAAAAACGGTTTGCAGTGTGTCCTGGGGGATACACTACATATAAGTCTAATGGCTTTCTTCTGAAGTATGAAGACTTTGTTTGCTGAAGAATGGTTACCCCAGAGTAGAATACCATAACTCATATGGCTATTTATACACCCATAATAAATAGTTTTCAAATAATTAAAAGATATATGATTTTTTAAAATTCTAAGCACAAAAAGTCCTCTACTTAATTGTCTAGCAACACTATCAATATGAGTTCGCCAACCCAAACAAGACTCAAGGTTTATGCCTAAAAACTTGGCAGAATTATTACGAAAATCAAGGCCAAATGAGTTAATCTTAAAAGGTAAGTCCTCAGTTTTACTGTTATTGACACTAAGGCTGTTGTTTTTACACCAGTTTTCAATTTTGCTCGACAGTTCAACAAGTTTTGGATATAAGTAGGAGTTGTCCTTAAGAGAAATAATAACTGCCAAATCATCAGCATAAAGGTAGGTCTTTAGGCAGCTATCTTGAATATTGTATGGGAGATCATTAATGTATATAATAAAAAACAAAGGTCCAAGTATGGAGCCTTGTGGGACACCATGTTTCACCAATTTAAATTGAGAAAATTCTCCATTAGCATAAACAGACTGATATCTATCTGACAGATACGAGCTAACCAGTTTCAAACTATCATCCTTAAAACCATAGAATTTAAGTTTTTTGAGCATAGTGTCATGAGAAATGGTGTCAAAAGCTTTTGTTAGGTCAAAAAGTCTACTATGTACAGTGTCACCTCTTTCAAGGCTATTATAACATGTTGTCAGGAAAGAGACAACGGCATCAACAGTACTATGCTTGTGCCTAAATCCAAATTGGCTATTGGAGAAAAGTGAATTATCTTCAAAATATTTTGTAATCTGCTTACTTAATAGAATTTCAAACACCTTAGAGATAATTGGTAAAATACTAACCGGTCTGTAGTTTGCAAGTTCATGTTTATCACCTTTTTTATGTATGGGTATAACTTTAGCATATTTTAAAAAATCAGGAAAAACACCAGTATCTAAACAGAGATTAAAAATGTATGTTAAAGGCTCGGCGATATGTGAGGAAGCAGTTTTAAGAATTCTTGCATTAAGACTAAAAACATCAAGACAAGCACTATTATTTAGCGCCAAAATAGTAGAGTGGACATCTTCCACTGTCAAATTACGAAATTTGAAGTTACAATCTACTTTGGGAAGGTTATTCAGGAATAAGATAACTTCATTATTACTATCAGGTAGAGTGCTCACGATCTCCTGAACCTTATCAATAAAAAATGAATTGAAACTATCAGCATTCAAATCAGAAGGAATATTGTTGCTTTTAGAACTGCTATTAATAAAAGTAGAAGCCACAGACCAAATACACTTTGATTTGTTCCTACTGTTTTCTATTAAAGAGGAATAATATTTCCTTTTAGTACATTTAATCAGAGCTATAAACTTCTTCTTAGTTTCAGTATATTTAGTTTTTAGTTCGGTAAAACCAAAATAAACATACATGTCATAGAGATATAGACATTCAAGTTTTAAGTTCTTAAGTTCAGTAGTATACCATTTCTTATTAGATTTCTTAGTAGCCTTGCCAGACTGATATGTTAAAGGTAAATATATTTCGACTAGCTCCAAAAATGTATTAAAAAAATAATTTACCTTGTCACTAAAATTAGCTATGCTGTATAATTCAATCCAATTTATGTGAATCAATTTGCACTTAAAATTATACAGATTAAAATCATTGATAGGGCGCATAAGATTCAGTTTATTTACTTTATCACTAACACCGGTATTGTTAAAATGAAATAATATCGCATCATGATCTGATGGAACAGTAGGATATACATTAGCCATGTAATTATCACTATTAATTGAAGTTATAATATTGTCAAGGCAAGATCCTGGAGAACCATTACTACCTGGCCTGGTGGGCTGATTAATAGTCAATCGCAAACCAAAACTATCTAGTATATTGATGAAATCCTTAACGAAGTTTGAGTTATCAAGAAAATCCAAATTAAAATCACCTGCTAAAACAATGTTAAAATTAGTCCGAGATTTATACGCTAAGCTCAGAAAGTCATAAAGTCTTCTGAAAAAATCCTCAATAGTGGGCCTTCTATTGTCAGGAGTTTTATAAAGAGACACACACAATAAGTTGAGAGTGTCAATAGAACTCGTGCAGATTTCAAATACAGATTCACAAGCTAAGTTAGATACGTCAATACTGCTAACTCCAGTAAGCCCATCTTTGATAAAGATAGCTGTGCCCCCGTGTTCAGTGTTAGACCTGCAATAACAATCTGATAGATAATATCCCGGAATTTTAATAAGATTAATTTCTTCGTATTTCAGCCAATGCTCCACAATGCATAGGACATCCACTTGTATCTCATCTAGAATAATAGAAATGTAATCAATTTTATTCGACAAACATTGCACATTCCAATATAGGACTTTAGTTCCATTAAGTAACACTTTAGTCATAGGAGCATTGAGTGTTTCATAATGATCTAGGTGGCTTGGGCTGGAGGCATTTTCTTTTGAAAAAACTTTGTAACTAATGTACCCTGCGGCCAAATCTCAGTGTCCATTGCTAGATCTATATTACTGTCATTAATGATAACCTTAAAGGATGCGTATGCACCAGGATATTTGGACTTTAGCATCTCACAGGTCGCCTCAGGAAAACTTTCCTTAACAAACGTCTCTAGTTGCGCCACTGTCGTGGTTGGTGCAAGTCTTGAGACAAATAAATAACCTTTCTTGGGTACCGTTGACAGACCAGAATCTATATTAACAGTCTTTTTGCCAACTATCGGTTGTTTATTCTGTCTAAATTTTTTCTTGTTTTTCTTTACGACATCCGTCCACTTAATTTCATGTACTTGAGAGTCGCTAGTGGGCCCATCTTGTTTACATTCTCCCGGTGCGGAATCCACCACCCTAACCATGTTACCGTCAATTTGGACATTTTCTTTGTTGCCTTTTTCACCAGAAACTAACATAACATTTTCACTAACACTTCTATTAGGTTCTTCATTGAAATTCAATTCCTTATTATCCAGGTCTGAAGTAGGTAGTTTTGATGTTTGGACACGGTGATTTTGAGTATTTAACTGTTCCGTAAGTATTTTAACTCTTTCACGAAGTTCCCAAATTATAAGATCCTTTTGGTGGATAATGTAATTTATAATACGAATGTCAATTTTGTTTTCAGAATCAGCTATTTCACTTATGGCTTCGTAAAAATTTGTTTCCAGGTCATCAGAACATGCGCGCTTAGTTTCACATTCACAGCACTGTACAGTATTATCATCCAAAATTTTAATATTGCTTAGCTTAGCACAACTATTATGGTAAGAATTCTCACAAATGCAGCATTTTAAACCAGTCACTAATTTAGCTTTGCATCTCTTGCAGCATTTATCATTTGTCGATCCACCCACCATACTAGAAATAGGTTAGGTTATGTTGCTTGAACGAGCGAGAGACAGACACGTCCGCACTCCACACAGTCACAAACATCACGTCATCAGATGGTTACGATTTTTTAATATGAGGTAGTATTAGCTGAGTAGGTACAAAATGTAGATTTTTACCTTTTTTGGGCTTATAGTTTTTGAGATAAATTTTTTGGAAAAATTACATAATGACAGTTTTTAGGAACGTTTTGATATATTAAAAAGCATGTAACTCAAAAACGGTTGGTCTTAGAAAGCTCAAATTTGTACCATTCTTTTTAGAATTACAAGGGCTTTAATTTGACATGTAACTTGACTGTATCACATCACTGTATATTTCTTCCAAAAACTCAAAAAAAAAAATTTTAATCAAAAACTTAAAATAGGAATTTTTAATTTTATGAAAAAAATATATTTTATTCTAAACCTCTTTAGTAAGTTGTGTACAAATTTTCATGATGGCATTTTTCTGGTTTCATACTAAAATTAATTTTTATGTGAATTGAGGCATATAGAAATTCTGGTAAATTCATTCATTGTTATTCTATTAAAAATTAATCATACTGTTGTAATTAAACTTACTCTAATACTAATTTACTTTTTTACATTAGGGCCTGTACCCTAAAAGTTTGTTTGAAAAAATTTAGGTCTATATAATAAGATGATGATGGTCCATATGGTAAAATAACAACTGGAACTAACAGGCCTTACTGAATCAGTGACATGTTTCTTTCCCCCTGTTGAAAATTGATATCTTATCTATTTTATTAAAAGACAGTTAAACTTACTTTAAATCATAGAGCAATTTTCATTACACTCTATATCAGTAGAGGTGGTTTTTCTTCTTTGCCAAAACTTGTGTCGCTTTGGCCATCTCCTCCGCTGGAACTTGGTAGGTTCTACCTGTTGCTGTGGTTGGATTCAGTTTGCACAAAACATAGTTCATTGGCACTGCTAGGGTATCTGTTCTCCTAGGATATGAGAATGATGGTGATGGTCCTTTTGGATGAAGAAAGGCAACATGAATTTTCTTTTCAACATCATCTTTTGAGTCAACATGCACCAACCACCACTCTTTATCATAAGCACAAGCAACAAAACCCACAACATCTTCAAATGGAATGTCTTCATCACCAGGGCTGATCTGTGCTCTATGTGTTTCTGAATCATCAGAAAATGAGTATACTTTGGTTTTTACCCTATTTAGGTCTAAAGGAATGAAGGCATGACATTTCTGGGTCCCCGAGATTGCCACAGCTTCTTCAAACCTTGATTTCAGAACTTTTTCTTCATCAGAATACTCTTCATTGGTTGTGTAGAAAAATGTGATGGATGGTAAATGCTGCACACCCCACTGAAAAAGCTGGAAAGGTGTTAAAATTTGATTTTCTAATGGATTTTGGAGGCTGGCTTTGGCGGCAAGCCTTTTGACTGTACCCCCTACTCCATCACAAACTCCCTTTCCATGTGATGTAGCATAAAAATGCCACTCAGCTTCAAGTCCATCAAAGTCCTCTTTGTGATAGCAGAGGTTCAGAAAATTCTTACGATTTTTGTATTGTGGAGCTGAACCGTCTGAAAAATAGTACAGCTTTTTCAAGTTTCGTAGATAATTTCTTAGATATAGCATTAATTTTTTCTGGAAAGCATGAACAAGAACAGTATTGTGTGCTAGGCAATCTGATATAAATACAAAGCTCCAGTTAACTAGCTCTTGTTTTCCTGTTTCTTGATTTCTTTCCTTGAAATATATTACAAAAGGGTGCACAGTAGCCATAGAATTGTTCCAATGAAACCCTTGAGCCTCATCTTTTAGAACAATTGAATAATTTTCGGCAAAATCACAAGTTACTACAGCTTCATTTTCTTCCAATGAGGATTTTGTTTCAGAGAAGAAAAATGATTGTTGTTTTGCAATAAAATCATGTTTTTTAAGATTACCCAATTGACTGCAAAATTCTTGGACGAACTTGTCAACTGGTTTTTTAAATGTTTCGAAATTACACCTGTCTACAGTAATCCACTGTTTATAAGTAATGTTGTCAATTATTTCCTCCTCGAAACACTCGGTTAAAGCTTCCTTAAAGTCCTCAATTGTGGGACAATAGTCACATTCATTTAGGAAGCATGCCTGTAATGGTGGATTGCACATAACTTTAGCCATACATTCCTTGTAACTCGTTAGAGGACTGTCAGATCCAGGCAGTGTTAGTTTATTTAATCTTCCTCCTGAAAACATGAGCTTCATATTCTGGTGTGCAGTGCACACACACACAGATTGAGTGCCAGTGGCACCAGCAATAATGCAGTTCTTGGGCCTCAGTTCTGCAAACTTCGAAAAGCCAATTTTTAAATCAGGGAAGTTTGATTTGAAAAGTTTGTAAATTTCACGCAAATTTCCCAAAATCAACCTTTTTTGAACAAGGATTGACTTTCCTTCAATTTCCTTACCCATGGAGACATAATCTCTTTTTCCCAGACATTTGCCTACTCACTTCATCATTATTATAAAATTTCTTTACCAAAACAGCTGTTTCGGGAGGTAGAGTTCTTCCAGGTTTTGGGTCAGGAGTTGATAGTATCCCCTTTTCTTCCAGAAGTTCTTTTACTTTCCTTGCCATATAGTTACTAATACCAAATTCACATTCCATTCTTGCACAAGACCAACGTTTAGGTAAAAAAATCTACAGGCCCATATATAAAGTTATTTTGCCAGTTATATTCTTAATTGAACAGTTATAATTAACGTTTCATATCATAAAATAATTAAATACGGTAGGCTAAAAGGCACTTATAAAAATGACACAATGACTGTAGTGAGAAAGAACTGCTGACTGAGGGGTTGCAAGTTTCAACAGGAGGAAAGAAACATGTCACTGATTCAGTAACTCTTGTTATTTTCAGTTGTTATTTTACCATATGGACCATCATCATCCTATTATATAGACCTAACTTTTATCAAATAAACTTTTAGGGTATAGGCCCTAATGTAAAAAAATCCCTTTAGGCAGGCCTACAGGCTGAGGTAGATTTCAAAGTGCTTTTGGTTTAATTTATTATCGCTGCGCAGCACTCTTCTTTTTTAGCCTTGGCATGGCAAACCTGCAGTAAAGAGGAAGAGCCTACAATCATTTGTTTTGACAACAAGAATAGGATATAATATTCTGGGAGGCCGTGCTCAAGATCAGCAATGAATAAAATTAGCAAAGCCGCTAAACAAGACAAAATTATGATATTATAATAATTCTTTTAAGTGTTATTATTTTCAAACATTAAAATCTCGCTTCATATGAGAGCTATCAAGAAACTATTTATTGATTTGTAGAGTACTCATCAAGAGCTTTTCAACGATACCCCAAAAGACGTGGTTTCAAAAGTTTCGAATTTTCATCCCCCGCCCCCACCCCCACCCTCACTCGAACCCCCGAATCGTTGGTGTCACTGTGAACTCCATAGGGAGTACTCTAATTTATTCAAACAAAGTTTCCCTCCATACTTCATAGGGGCCGAGATATACATTTTTTAAAATTTCAACCCCCTCCCCCGACCACCCCCTTGGGCCAATTTTGCTCATTAACGAACTTGTCCGAACTATTGGGCCAAGAAATAACATATTAAAATTTGGTTCAAATATCTTCAAAATTACGGCCGCTATCGTGTAAAGATATAAATATATATCTAATATATAAAGTTGAATGTGTGTTTGTGGATATGTGGGTATGTATGTTTGTTCCTTATACAAATCTACATTTCTTTACCAATTTACACGAAATTTTGCACATATACCCTGTTAAGCCCGGGAAGTATAGCGGTCAACATTAAAATTGAAACAAATCAGTCCTTCCCTTGAAAATTATATAATTTCTGAGAATATTATACTGAAAACAATGAAATGCTGTTCAGTTCACATGACAACAGTGAATTGTTTACTGTGATTACATAGGGCCTTGGCAACTATATAGCCTAATGCTGGACTTTAACGATTTATGATTCCATCGATGTAATATATTGGCGAAAATAATTACTGAAAATGAAATCCACGAAAATAAAGCACAGTGTGATGTAGTCACATAACTTTCTCTACCCTCGACATAAGAAATATTTTCTCACTTCACATTTTGATGTAGAATAAGAAGTCGTATTGCAGGGATAACTTAAGTGTGTGAGTATGCTATATCAGAAGTCTGTAAATAATCCTTTCCGCTTATACGTTATCCATAGGCTTTGTATTAGTTGAGATTTATCATAGGCCCTAAGCATGGGATGGAACATTTGGAGTCCTATGCTCGCAGTTTATTATGACCCGGGTTTTAGGGGAGGAAAGTATGAAAGTGATACTACATTTCTCTTTTATTTCAGCCCCTAAACGGTTGTAAGATGAGAATGAGAAATAAAATTTTCCGTCAAGCCAAATACAATTTTATGAAATTTATGTTTCTTCTTATTTCAACCCCACCCAGGCATGATGTATAGAAGCAACGGAATGCAGCATTCGACATCCTCTATGAGCCATAAAAAGCTATATCTAGCGTTTTCTGATGGAATAATTTGAGTGTGATAAATCTTTTTCTTCATTTCAAGTTCTACATACATATTATATAAGGACCTAGAGTTTCAAAATCGAAAGTCCTCCATAAATTAATTTCAAATTAAAAAATACAAAGCCCGGGCGATGCCGGGCCTTTTCAGCTAGTATATATATAAATATCACAAAAAATTTTTTTTGAACGGGCGGTGGCTTCGTACTTAGGGGAGCATGAAACGTAAAGATATGAAAGAATTTTTCGAAAATCATGACATGGTATCCATTGCAATAGGTAGATTTTCTTCGAAATCTACCTAAAAGTAAATTAGTATTAGAGCAAGCTTAATTACAACAGTATGATTAATTTTTAATAGAATAACAATGAATGAATTTACCAGAATTTCTATATGCCTCAATTCATATAAAAATTAATTTTAGTAAGAAACCAGAAAAATTACATCATGAAAATTTGTACACAACTTACTAAAGAGGTTTGGAATAAAATATATTTTTTTCATAAAAATTAAAAATTCCGATTTTAAGTTTTAATAAAAAAAATTTGTTGAGTTTTTGGAAGAAATATACAGTGATGTGTTACAGTCAAGTTACATTTCAAATTAAAGCCCTTGTAATTCTAAAAAGAATGGTACAAATTTTAGCTTTCTTGGACAAACCGTTTTTGAGTTACATGCTTTTTAATATCTCAAAACGTTCTTGAAAACTGTCATTCTATAATTTTCAAAAACGTATAACTCCAAAACGAAAGGTCAAAAAAAATTAAAACTTTTTACTTTTGGTCATAGTGATGTACAGAACACAATCACTGAATATGAGCCATTTTGAAAACCTCAAGGTTAAAAATTATATTTTTATTGGTTGATTTGATATGGAATGATCCGTATAATTTACTGAAAAAACTGAAGGAAGTTAGTTTTCTCATAAAGGTACAGCATAACATCCACCATACTTTCTAATATAGCATACTATTACTGTTGCAAACTTCTGAGAGCAATTTGGTAAGAATTTCAAATGTAGTTTTTGTATTATATTGAATGTCCCATCCCTCCACATTCTCCCCTATTGTTAATTAAAGTTTTCACTTGATTCTTGCATCAGCAAGATCCATATCGGAAGGACAAAAATGTATGTGCAAGATGCTTGCCCGGAACCAAATGTAGTACATCCGGTCCGGAGAACAAATAACGGTATAAAAAAATCTGAAAATGATGGAGAAGGTTTCGGAGGACCACGTGGGCTGACCACGTTGAGCAAATGAACTCCAGGTACTGGATATCAGGGATCCAAAATTCTCACTTAGCAAACATAAAATATCTGTTATGAAAACTGAAGGAATACTTTAATATGCAGCAAAACAACACACTTGAAATAAATATAACAACTATTACAATTCAAAGAATATTATATCACAAAGTGTATAATGGACGCTAGACATGGACATGAGCACAGAGAACAAAAAACTGATTCAGTATGTCAAATTACTGAGCTGCTATATGTTTCAAATAGGCTGACACAATTGCTAAATATATTTAATATTAATAGCAGTAATACTCAATGTTTTATACATAAAACTCAGTTGATGAGTTGTAACGATTTGACACGAGGCTTAGAAGACAATGAGTTGTAGCACTAACGTGCATAAAACTGCAAGTAATAAGATTACTCCTTCACAAATAATAGCATAGCTAAATGTACCCAGCACACACCTGGTATTATAGAATTCACGACCGTAACACATTGGAATTAGGCATAATTGCCTAGCTACTCCAGAGCATGCTTTGGAGCTTCCGTGTAGGTGGTCATTAATGCAAGCTCCTTTTCACACAAGAACAAAGTGTCTCGTGGCTATCGAAGGACTGCGCACACAACACACAAGTGCTGCGCTCTGGTGGTTGGTATCATAGATTGATATTCGAGTGATCATGACATGAGAGCACATAATGAAAAAAGACAAATTAATCACAAAACACTGTTAGGGCTTGCGCTAACAGTGAGTAAATATCCTTGGAACATTTTTGTGTGTCAGCTGAAGCTATTTTAAATTAATTTGCAAATACCTATAGGTTTCTCAAGTTTTAGAGCATAAGGGTTAAACTGTTTTTGCATGCGCTTTCAGTTATATTTCATTCTATACTCAAAAAAGTTTTTTTTTTATTTTTATTAATTTTTTTTATTTTAATGTCTCTTATTTACAGCAACTCTACATTTCATGTTGTAATAGTAATTACCTTCTTAGACCATGGGCCAGCAATATGAACCCTTCCCCCCCCCCCCCCCCGTGGGAATTTCCGACACATATTTGTTGTTGGTATTGCCATCTAGTTTAAGTTTTTAGTTGTTTGCCCCTTATCAAACATATCCCCGTTTACCCGGAAATCCGCAGAAAATGAATTTGTTTTAATATTTCATTGTTCTTTGCTCCTGATATTCCCAGGGAATTTCTGACTCACACATTTTTGTTGGTTTGACATCTACTTTAAGGTTTCAGTTGTTTGCTCTTTACAAATTACAGCATATCCCCGGAAAACCACGTATTAAGGGTGACTATGTTTTATTTTTAAAATCTTTGTTCTTTGCTTCAGACTCATATGTCTTTTTGTTGGCATTACCTTCTAGATTAAGGTTTCAGTTGTTTGCCCCTTATCAATTACAGCATATCCCCGGAAAACTCCGAAAACCACGGAAATCCGGAGAAAATGTCTTCGTTTTAATTTTTCAATATATTTGTTCTTTGCTCCTAGTATTCAAAGGGAATTGGTGAATCATATGTTTTTGTGTTGGTATTGCCATCTAGATTAAGGTTTCAGTTGTTTGCCCCTTGCCAATTACAGCGTATCCTCGGAAAACCACGTATATACGGAGAAAATGATTGTGGTTTAATTTTTTAAATCTTCGTTCTTTGCTCCTAATATGCCCAGGAATTTCTGACTCGTATGTTTTTTTGTTAGTATTGCCATCTAGATTAAGGTTTCAGTTGTTTGCCCCTTATGAATTATAGCATATCTCCAGAAAACTCCGAAAACCACGGGAATCCGAAGAAATTGACTTAAAAAAAAATCTTGAAAATCTTTGTTCTTAGCTCCTAATATGCCCAGAAATTTCTGATTCGTATGCTTTTTGTTGGTATTGCCATCTGGATTAAAGTTTCAGTTGTTTGCCCCCTTATGAATTATAGCCAGGGGCGTATTTAGCTACTTAAGCGCCCCTAGGCAGAGAAAAATATTTTCGCCCCCTTTTTTCCACATGAATGTACCACAAAGTAACCTACAATAAGCATTATTGTAACTGAAATGGCTAATAATATTAGTAATAATAATAATATATAATAATAAATAAATCAGTAAATAAATAAATAGGTGTGTATTGTTGTCAATGTCATTCATTTCTGTTTCATTGTGCGTTACATTAGTTTACTATTTTGAAGAGTTATGAATAAAATTTTAATATATTTTTTAAACAGTAACAGCTTAAAAGCCGCCCCTTCAAATCTGCCGCCCTAGGCAGCTGCCTAGGCTTAAATACGGCACTGATTATAGCATTATCTCCAGAAAGCTTCGAAAACCACGGGAATCCGGAGAAATTGACTTTTTAAAAATTTCTTTAAAATCTTTGTTCTTTGCTCCTAATATTCCCAGGGAATTTCTGACTCATATGTTTTTGTTTTGTTGGTATTGCCATCTAGTTTAAGGTTTCAGTTGTTTGCCCGTTATCAACTACAAAATATCCACGTAAACCCTCAAAACCACGGAAATCCGGAGAAAATTACTTTGTTTTAATTTTTTTTTAATCGTAATTCTTTGCTCCTAATATTCAAAGAGAATTTGTGACTCATATGCTTTTGTGCTGGTATTGCCATCTAGATTAAGGGGTCAGTTGTTTTCCCCTTATCAATTACACCATATCTCTGGAAAACTCCGAAAACCACGAAAATCCGGAGAAATTGAGTTTGTTTATTTTTTAAAAAATCTTTGCTCTTTGATACTAATATTCCCAGGGAATTTCTGAATCACATAATTTGTGTTGCTATTGCCATATAGTTTAAGGTTTCCGTTGTTTTCCCCTTACCAATTACAGCATGACAAAGAATACTGAAAAAAATTCTGATGCTGAAGTGATGAAAGCGATTGAAAACCTGGCAGAACACCCTTCATATTCTAATTTGACATCTGTGAATGATAATTTATCTTGCCCAACCTTCCACAGTCACTACTAAACTTTCTTGACTGAAGTTAGAGTGGGTAAAACAGCACAATTTTGGATTGGTAATATGGACAAAGTGTCATTGATTTTGAGGTTTCAGCGAGTAACTAAAAACTAAAGAAAACAACTTTGACTTAGACTTGGCATATTTAGAAGATATGATTCCCCTCTTCTTTGCATGTGACCATCACAATTATGGCAGATACCTCGTAGTCCACATACTCACCCTTTTGAACCTGCAAAGGACACACCTGAAGCAAAAGAATTACTTCGCAATAACGGTTTCAGTGAGTGTAGATCACACGTTCCGAGTTCTAGAAATTCTGTGGATTTCCGTGGTTTTCCGGGGGTATGCTGTAATTGATAACGGGAAAACAACTGAAACCTTAATCTAGATGACAATGCCAACAAAAAATATGTAAGTCAGAAATTCCCTGGGAATATTAGGAACAAAGAAGAAGGATTTTAGTAAATTAAAACGTACTCATTTTCTGTGGATTTTAGTGGTTTTCGAAGTTTTCCGGGGATATGCTGTAATTGATAAGGGGCAAACAACTGAAACCTTAATCTAGATGGCAATACCAATACAAAAACATATGAGTCACCAATTCCTTTTGAATACTAGGAGCAAAGAACTAAGATTAAAACAAACTAAAACAATAGTTGATTAGTTTCATTTTCTCCAGTGGTATAAATATATAATTAGTTAGTTTAGGTAAATTCCGCCTATATACCACTAATATTAAAAACAAAAAGCTGAAGTTTATATGAGAAGAAAAAGAGAAAACTAAAATATGCTGTAAATTTAGCTTTTATTGTGTATTAAAATACTTAATAAATTAAATTAATTCATTACTTTATAAGACAGGATATTAAAGCGACATTGAGCTCAATGTATTGTCAAAATAAAATATTTACAATAATCAGTAATAAAATTATAAAATTGATCTTGTCACTTATTATTTAAAATATAGCATAAATTTGTGAACTTGAGCTGAGGCATTCACATATTGTCAATTGTTAAAATATCGTGCAATGTTTATGTGTGTCACAAAAATTGTATAGATGAAATGCACTTAGCTCCTTCTTCTTGTATTTAGTGCGGCTGTTTACTATTATGAAAGTCAATTATAATATTGTCAATATTAAGAATAATTATTAATTTATGTGGTTCCTTTTCTTGGATCGACTAGCAGATCTTGAATAGTATGTGGTGAATTATCTCTTATACTCTTCAGCTTTCTTAGTTTTCATTAGGTAGAGATGCATTTCGACGTCATAGCGTCATCATCAGTCATGCCTAAAATAAATATTTAGAATCAAAAGAAACTCATGTAAAGTTAATTGTAGGATAAAAATCTTTAATAATATACGGCAATTAAATAAATTGTTTTAAATATGAATCTATAGTGACGAAATTGGTTGTATGCTGGATAGTGAAAGTTTAGTGTGTAAGTTATTTAATAAGAGAATAAAATGTAGTAGATAGTTGGTAATTGAATTTATATATAAGGGTAGGCTATTAATTACAACTATATTTAAGGTTTAAATTAACATAGAAGATTATCTATTGAGTTCTTATTAATAATGTTAAGTAACTTACCGTTGGTCTAGCGAGATAACATTCTGTGGTGAGTACTTGAATGCTACTAAATATTATGAGTGATCACGCTTATCTTGTTAGGTTAAAGTATGTTTCAAAAAGTGTATTATGGTCTATTGTGTTCTCATTTATGATGTTATTCTTATGTTTATAGATTTCTAATTGTTCTAGAGTATTGAGTTGAGTTACCCCTACTACTATAGAAAATTCTTTACAAATTCTACATAAACACAACAAAAGCCCCAAACTCAATACTCTAGAACAATTAGAAATCTATAAACATAAGAATAACATCATAAATGAGAACACAATAGACCATAATACACTTTTTGAAACATACTTTAACCTAACAAGATAAGCGTGATCACTCATAATATTTAGTAGCATTCAAGTACTCACCACAGAATGTTATCTCGCTAGACCAACGGTAAGTTACTTAAAGGGGCACTGAACCAAATTTTTTACTTTATCTTACAATAAAATATGATTCTCGCTAAGTGCAGAGTCGAAAATCATTTCTTTTTACGTTCACTCATTCTCATTCTGTGAGCAATTTAAGTTATATTGTTGCAAGGCTGTGACGTCACGTGGCTACCGCGCCGCGCCGTCAGCAGTTTCAGTTTGGCTTGCTCTGTATTGTGTGAAAGGTGCCGGTCCTGTATTTCCTAGTTTTTTTTTTTTTTTTTAATTTTTTATTATTAAATTATTAACATCATGTCCCATTACATTAGTAATACTACATGATTGATTGTTACAACGATACACGTTCTAGTACACCTTACTACAATAGTTATTTAAGAATTTAGAAAGATAATGTTATATACAATACAGCTATTAATAATTAGATAATAAGATATGTACAATCATTTCGTGATTTTTTTTACAGCACTTTTGAATTATTACCTTGTTTTTTTTTTTAAGATTGATGTAACATGCCTCTTATCCTTCTTAATTATAGAGTAGGCCTATTTTGAGTCAACATCATCATGGTATTTGCAGTCTCAACATATAAAATTGTTCACAATTCATCAAAATCTACCGAATTTACAAACAGCAAAAATTCTTTATAGTACAGTTGTATCATGTTGCTGTTGGTGACCGGCCATTTACCCTTCTTCCGTGTGATTCCATTCCTTAGTATCGCTCTTTGTGAGTTCAATTTAGGACACTCATACATAATGTGTTGTATTGTCTGGTCACTAGAAGTGCAGGGACATAATGGAGATTGTACAATTTTAAAACGATGGAAGTACGTCCGTATTCTGCCATGGCCCGTGACAAATGTGGTGAAATTTCCAGTTAAATGCAGTTTAACTTGCAGTCTCGATTTAACTGTAGGAAAGAACGATTTTGTTATTTCTCCCTTTGAAGTATCTCTCCATAAGTTTTCCCACTTCGATAAGCTGTGTTGTATAATTTCCGTTGACGCTGCTGTTTTGGGAATCCTCTTGTAACAGATTTCCAGTTCGCTGTCTTGTGATGCCTGCTTCGCTAATCGGTCTGCAAGTTCGTTGCCATATTCTCCCACATGCGCCTTGATCCAGTCAAATTCGATGGTCCAGTTTTCTGCTTTAAGTTGGCTGAGTTTCGTCCTACATTGCTCTATTAATGAAGTATGGTTGTTTTTGTTTTTAAGGGAGTCCAGGGTTATTTGACTATCAGTAAACTATCAATGGCATGAAATTTGACACTGATCACCGAATGGTTAGAATGAGGATACAGACTAAGAGGCACAGAGAAGACCTGTACAGATCACAAAGAGCACACCCGTCAAACATAATCCAACAAAAATACAAAGAAGAATTAAAAGAAAACCTACAAGCCACACAACAGCAGGCCAACAATGACGTACAAGGAGTGTACACCACTCTCGAGAAATCTATCCTAATGGCAGCAGAGAACTCTGGCACGAAGGGAAAAGACAAAACAAAGAACAGCAAATTGACAGCCAACACACTGAAAATGATAGACCAAAGGGAAGAGCTGAAAAAAGGGGCACAAGACGACCCACAAAAGAGGAAAGAATACGAAGAATTAAATAAGCACACAAAGAGAGCAATAAGAAAAGACATGCGAGAATTCAAAACGGAGCTAATCAGGAAAGAAATGAAAGAGTCAAAATCGACAAGGAAGATCAGGAAGGAATAGATGGAAGGAAAACACTGGATGTTAGGAGTGAAAGATCAGAAAGGAAAGAGAATAGCCTCCAGAGAAAAAATATCAAAGCAAGCCACAAAATTCTACAAAGAACTCTACACCAGCACGCTACAGAACAGAGACAGATATACAAGTACAACAGCAACCAAAGACCAAGAGGAAGCAGTCCCTCCCATCATGCTCGAGGAAACTAGTGCAGCCATCAAGGCAACAAAGAACGACAAGAGCCCAGGGGCAGATGGGATTCACAACGAATACCTGAAGATGGGTGAAGATGAACTAGCACTACCCATCACAAACATGTTCAATATGATACTGACAACAGAAACAATACCCAGGGAGTGGAAACAGAATGTAATCATATTGCTGCACAAGAAAGGAGCAAAAGACGAGATAAACAACTACCGCCCAATTAGCCTTTTGCCAAACGTGTACAAAATTTTCATGAAAATAATAACTAAAAGGCTGACGAAAACCCTGGACGAAAACCAACCCACAGAGCAAGCTGGATTCAGATCAGGATATAACACAATGGACCACCTGCAAACGATGAACCAGCTAATGGAAAAATCACAAGAATACAATATCACCCTGTACATAGCATTTGTGGATTACACAAAAGCTTTTGACACAGTGGAGCACAAATTTGTCTGGAAATCCCTTGAAGAACAAAACATACATCCAAAATACATCAGGATAATCGCGAGACTGTACGAAGGTAGCCAAGCAAGGATAAGAACTGAAAGAGAAGGGGAAAACTTTCCAATTGAACGAGGGGTAAAACAGGGAGATCCCCTATCACCGAAGCTCTTCACGAGCCTTCTTGAGCACCAACTCCGCAGACTAGACTGGGATGAAGAGTACGGCACAAACATAAATGGGGTCAGATTAACCCACTTGCGGTTTGCTGATGACTTGGTATTAATAGCAGAGTCTGCACCGAAGCTGGAACGGATGCTCATAGACTTAAACAGAGTGAGCACTGAAGTAGGACTGAGGATGAACCCTACGAAGACAAAGATCATGACAAATGGCACGGAAGAAGCAATCATTGTCAATGGCACAACATTAGATTACGTCACAGAGTATATATATCTAGGTCAGCAACTAGCCTTTCAGACAAACACAGTAAAGGAAGTAAAAAGAAGGATTGGCCAAGCCTGGAAGAAATTCTGGAGCTTAAAGCACATTCTGACTGATACCAATCTAAGAACAAGCCTAAAGGCAGAAGTGTTGGAGACATGTGTCCTGCCAGTGCTATTGTATGGCAGTCAAACCTGGTCGCTCAATGGAAATACAAAACGAATGCTACAAACCTGCCAGAGGAGAATGGAACGCAAGATACTCCATGTCACATTAAAAGACAGAATACGTAATGAGGTGTTAAGAAGACGAACAGGCATGAGGGATGTGGTCTCAACAGCAGAACGTCTCAAATGGAAGTGGGGAGGCCATGTAGCAAGAATGGAAGGAACAAGATGGACCTACAGGATCACTATTTGGGACCCACGAATAGGAAGAAGACACGTAGGGAGACAGAGGACAAGATGGGCAGAACTCTTCACACAACGAGCGGGAAAACAATGGACACGGCAAGCCAGAAACAGGGATCAGTGGAAAGATCTAGAAAAAGGAATATTGCAAGTAGAGGAATGAGACCAAGCATAATGAAAATAGTGATGTGACAGTGATAAAACTAGTGACTAAACGGACGTAGCACAACACTCTTTAGGAGTAGCTCCCCTAATGAGTGCACCTGAGCTTCCCTGCGATCAGCAGGAGGCCTTTGCCCGTTAAGGGATTTCATAGGCTAAATTCAAATTCAAATTCAAATAGATTGAAACTGTCTTTTCTTCATTGTTTGCATTTGTGTCGTTGAGTTCGTTTAATGCATCTAAGGCTTTCAGAATTGCCATTTGTTCGGCCTGATTATATTGGAGCATTTGGCGTCCAGTCTGAATTTTAGTTTGTGTGTAGGTGTTCCATTTGTAAAAATTGCTATTCCCGATCCCACTCCTCTCTCACTTTTACTGCCATCGGTGAATATTTCAAACTTGTGTCGTATACTTTTATTCACTTTCTTAAAAGGAACAACATCAGCTGGATGTAACCATCGGTCATATTGTACATCATGATCAATATTTTCACCTCGTGTTGCATTGTATATCTCGGCAATCTCCTGTATTTTCAGTGTAATCGGTGTTAATCCTGTTAAGATGCACAATGCTTCAGAAGATATGGTCCGAAATCCTTTTGCCATTCTAATATTAATTAATCTCTGCAATCTTTGGTATATTCTTTGATTCCTTTGTCTATCCAATGCTTCTATCCACACCGGTGCTCCATATGACATAAGAGGCAGTATCGCTCCCACGTATATTGTCCTTAAAACTTCATATTTGAGCCCCCAGTTGATCCTAGCAGTCCTGGATAATGAATATATCAATTTTGTACATCTCTCTGCTACATAATTAATGTGTTCATCGAATTTGAATTTTTTGTCAATGATTATACCTAAATATTTGATCTGTTGTTTTTGTTCTAGTTTTTTATTATTTAGATAGATGCAGATATCATTATTTTCTTTTCGTTTTTTGGATACCAACATCACACATGATTTTTCTTCATTAAATTGTATTTTGTTGTTTGTGGCCCAAGTCTCGATCTTTTTTAATTCTATGTTAGTGTAGTTCTCTGCTTCCACTGCACTTTTCCCTTCAGTCAGCAATATTACGTCGTCTGCAAATGCTACAATCTTTGTGTATTTAGTAAACTGGATATTGAGAAGAGAATCATATTGTAGATTCCAGTAGCCAGGACCCCTGTGGACATCCTTTACTCACTTCTCTTTCTACCAGAAAGTTGTTAGCTGATAAAACAGCAGTCCTTTGATTGAAGTAATTAACAGTAAGATTGTACAAATTCTTCGGACACTGAAACTGTCGTAACGCATAAAGAATGCTGGGCCACCATGCTGCATCGAAAGCCCCTTTGACATCGAGACTGACCAGAGCAACACACTTTCCTTGTTCAAGTTTTCCTTTTATATATTTCTTGACTGCCATCACAGCATCAACTGTGCTTCTCTGAGGGGTAAATCCATATTGATTTTTATTTAATAGATGTTTAGAATATGCGTAGTGCATAATTCGGTTTATTAGCAATTTTTCCAAGACTTTTCCACTTACATTCAGCAAACTTATGGGTCTGTATCTGGTTGCCTCCAGACTGTTCTCTTTGCCAGGTTTCATAATTGGAATGATTCTCGACCATTTCCACTCCTTAGGAAAGCAACCTTTACTTAGACAGCCATTATAAATTGCATATATAAATGATGGAAATATTTTTAGAACTCTTAACAAAATCTGGCTAGTTATTCCATCTTCACCTGGAGCCTTTGTGTGATCTATACTTTCTAGAACTTCTCTAATTTCGTGTTGCGTAAAAGCTTTATCGTCGGGTGTGTATATAGGTTCTTTGGAGAGTTTCCTGATATATTGATGGTATTGAGTGTCGTACTCCTCATCATCTATTGGGGTGAAGTGTTCTAACATCAAACTGAGTGTATCTTCTAGGCCTATTGTGTACGAGCCATCGGTTTTCTTTAGTGTTGAAAGAATTGTGGTGTCTTTGTTCTTGTTGGATGCTAATTTATATGCAGCGTTCCACAGATTGTTCGATTGCGTTACACTACAGTATTGCTTCCAAGATTTCGTTTTTTCACTCCGAATGGTAGTTTGGTATAGCCTTTTACCTTCTAAGTATTGTTCTTTACGGACTTCCCTCAAATCATTTTCTTTCGCTTTTTGGTATCTTCGCCTCAGGGCATTGACTCTCTTCCTCATAACTGTGAGTTCTTGTGTCCACCAAGGCACGGATTTATATTTTCCTTTCTTCCTTGATGATCTAGAAATTTTAAAAGATTTATTGCATGCTTCAGCCAATGCCTGTTGATATTTCTCCACAATAATTTCCACATTTTCTTCACGATTAGCTATCATACTTAACTCACGGTCTATTCCATTTAAATCTTTTCCACAATTGTCTATACCGAATTCCGCGGTGATGCTCCTTTCGAGGTTAGTCTCAAAAGCTTTAAAGTTCTCTTCACACTTGAAGTACTTTATTCCATGGAAGTTGTAACGCACATTATTATATCCACCATCCCCTAAATTAAAAGTTATCAGATTGTGATCTGAACAGCTTTCCTCTTCAAGGATGCTCCATTCGTTTATGAAATTTAAGAGTCGGCCGTTAGTTATAGTTAGATCTATGTTGCTTGCACCTCTACTGCTTTCGAATGTCGTAGTCCAACTTTCTTCATTTACGATATATAATTGCTTGCTTATTATGTATTCTTGTAGCATTTCCCCTCTTGCATTTGTTATTATGTCGTGCCAAGCCTTTGATCTACAATTACTGTCCATTGTAATTAGTAACTTAATTCCTTTCTTCGATGTAAATTTTAAAATGTCATCAATTTTCTGGAAATCTCTGTTTAGATCTTCATTAATGTCCGGGTACATACTCACTACTAAAAGCCTAAAGCTCCCATAGGCTAATTCCATAACTACAGTATCCTCATCTGAAAGTTGGCGTATTAGAACCGTATCGATTGAATTATTTCGTATTGTTATGGCAGCGCGCTTCCTTTCGTTCCCAGCAGTGAAGATCTTAAGGTTACGCGATAACCCTGCTACTCTGTTATCAATGCAATATGGTTCTTGTATGAAGATAATATCTGTGTCATATTGTTCTATTAGTCTAGTGAGGTTAGCAGTTGCAGCTCGTGAACGCTGCAGGTTAATTTGAATACATTTCATAGGTCTGTTCCCCATATAAAACTTGTGGCCAATATTACTATATAATGCTGAAGTTGTTGACATAATTAATAATCTATGTTTTGAAAGTATCTCTTCAATACTTCTTGAAAGCTGGGACACTTCTTGTCGAGGGATGTGTGACCTGAATTTACCTTATTATTCGGATTGTAATGGTTATACGTTTCACAGTTCACACATTTCTGTATTTCCTAGTATTGTTTATTGTGTAGTGTAAGTGAAGATGCCTGCGTGTAGTGCTTACGGTTGTTCAAATAATTCTGGTGTCCATAGGAATATTGGTTACTATGTATTCCCTGATAAAAACAAGAACAGACGTTTGTACAACAAATGGGTTTCTTGCATGAAGCGTAAAAATTTTGTTCCAACAAAAAATTCTAGAGTATGTGGAAAGCATTTTAAAGAAGATGATTTTAATGAATCGGATATTTTAAAAATCAGAATATTGAAGGATGAAAAATTCAGGTGCCCTAGACTAAAAGACAATGCGATACCTTCAAAGTTTTTTGTAGGAAGTAAAGAAATTCCTTCTCCCAAGAAAAGGAAGTCTAATTACTTTAAAAAGAGGGAAGTGTTGGAATTAATTGATAATTCAATAACTGATACTAAACAAGAAAGAGAAGCTACACAAGTTTATGAATGTATGCATGTAGAGTTGAAGACTGACGCAGAAATACAGTGTGAGTTAGGCACAGAAATTTATAGAGCTGCAAATTCTGTCTACCGTATATGAACTACGTTGATGAACTTGAAACCTCGGATGAAAAGGATGAAGATTACGTCCCCGATGAAATCACTAGCGAAGGAGAAGAAGATGGCATAGAAAATATCAACTTGTCGGAAAAATATTCTTTTGTGTTTGTCTGTATAAGTGCCCTTCTTACACTGTTCAGTATACGCCATACATGTGGCGCTCCAGTTAATGAACGTAAAGTTGAAACGAGAGGAATAATGTTACGAATAAAAACTCATTGTGTGAATGGGCATACATACGAGCGGTCTTCTGGAAGCATAGGTGGAAGTTTAAAAAGTAATGTGTTCATAGCCTCAGGAATGTACCTATGCGGATTAACATTTAATTATTTATCAGCTTTCTCAAATTCTATTAAGCTATTATTTTTTTCTGAATCATACTTCTATAGGCTTGTAAAGAAATTTGTATTTCCTTCCGTACACAAAACGTGGTTAAAAGAAAAAGAAGCTAACTATGTAGATGCTATGAGTGATTTAAATTTACGTTTATGTGGAGATGGACAATATGACTCGCCTGGTTTTTCTGCCAAGTATGTAACGTATTCCATTATGAATTTAGCAACGAATAAAATACTACATTTTGTAATTGTACAAAGAGGAACTGTAGCTGGTGACATTGAAAAGGCTGCTTGTGAAAAAATAATAAGCACAATGAATGAGAAACTCCCTATTAAATTGTTCCTAATGGACAGACACACAGGTGTTAGAGCTTTAATGAAAAACAAATTTTCACACATACACCATGGATTTGATGTTTGGCACCTTGCTAAATCTCTAATGAAAAAGATTAACAATTTGCCGAAATCCTCCGTCATTCATGAATGGAAACAATCAATTTATAATCATGTATGGTGGGCATCGTCTACGTGTGAGAATGACAGTATACTGCTAAAGGAGAAATTTACCTCAATTCTCAATCACATTGTTAACATTCATAGCTGGGAGGGTAATGAGAAATACCATTCATGTGCTCACGACGTGCTAAGTGCTGATAAAATTAAAAATACTAAATGGCACAGTAAGCATTCGAAAGACTACCATGACCTATATAACATCATTATGAATACCAGATTTTTAAATTATATTATGCATCTCAATCATTTTTGTCACACAGGAAGTCTTGAATCCTATCATAGCGAACGTCTTAAATATGTACCAAAAAGAACCCATTTTTCATTTGAAGGCATGTATTTACGGTCAATGATAGCAGCTCTTGACCACAACTTCCATCAAGGAAAAAGAGTCGTGGGCGGTTCAGTGGAATTTTCTAAATCATGTGGGGATTGGGTTTATAAGAGGAAGTACGGCAAGAAAACATTTGAGTGGAGGCAAAATCTTGTAAAGGAAACTGTCAATGAAGTTAATGAACACACATCTCTGAAGTGTCCGTATGTAATACCAGATGTTACCGATCGGAATGACATACCATGCAATATGGGTTCACTCCACAAAACCAAACCTTCAAAAGCGGAAATGAGAGAGAGGTACTTTTCTCGGATGGGATTAACTTTGTGAATGAAGAATGCAAACAAAGAAATTAATATGATAAGTTGAAGTGAGTTACGGTAGGAGAGAAGTGTAATTACAACAATGGATACTCAACAGTAAAGAGTGCAAAAATAAAACTAATATTATGTTGTATTGGGGCTGTTCCGTGTGTAATGCTCCTGGTCAGACCCGAGCTAGCCGGGTGACGTCACGACGCGCTGCTATAGACCGCTACAACTCGGAAACGGTAAGTTGGATCGAGTTTTTATTTTCGCCATAGTAATGCACAATCAGAGCTCTTACTCATTTGTAAATAAAATATATATGTAATTTTTTAGTTCAGTTCCCCTTTAACATTATTAATAAGAACTCAATAGATAATCTTCTATGTTAATTTAAACCTTAAATATAGTTGTAATTAATAGCCTACCCTTATATATAAATCCAATTACCAACTATCTACTATATTTTATTCTCTTATTAAATAACTTACACACTAAACTTTCACTATCCAGCATACAACCAATTTCGTCACTATAGATTCATATTTAAAACAATTTATTTAATTACCGTATATTATTAAAGATTTTTATCCTACAATTAACTTTACATGAGTTTCTTTTGATTCTAAATATTTATTTTAGGCATGACTGATGATGACGCTATGACGTCGAAATGCATCTCTACCTTATGAAAACTAAGGGAGTTGAAGAGTATAAGAGATAATTCACCACATACTATTCAAGATCTGCTAGTCGATCCAAGAAGAGGAACCACATAAATTAATAATTATTCTTAATATTGACAATATTATAATTGACTTTCATAATAGTAAACAGCCGCACTAAATACAAGAAGAAGGAGCTAAGTGCATCTAATCTATACAATTTTTGTGACACACATAAACATTGCACGATATTTTAACAATTGACAATATGTGAATGCCTCAGCTCAAGTTCACAAATTTATGCTATATTTTAAATAATAAGTGACAAGATCAATTTTATAATTTTATTACTGATTATTGTAAATATTTTATTTTGACAATACATTGAGCTCAATGTCGTTTTAATATCCTATCTTATAAAGTAATGAATTAATTTAATTTATTAAGTATTTTAATACACAATAAAAGCTAAATTTACAGCATATTTTAGTTTTTCTCTTTTTCTTCTCATATAAACTTCAGCTTTTTGTTTTTAATATTAGTGGTATATAGGCGGAATTTACCTAAACTAACTAATTAAATTAAAACAAAGTCATTTTCTCCGGATTTCCGTGGTTTTCCGAGTTTTATGAGGATATACTGTAACTGATAAGTGGCAAACAACTGAAACCTTAATCTAGATGGCAACACCAACACAAAACCATATGAGTCACTAATTCCCTTTGAATACTAGGAACAAAGAACTAAGATTAAAAAAAATTAAAATAAAGTCATTTTCTCCGGGTTTTTCGGGTTTCGGAGTTTTCTGGGGATATGCTGTATTTGATAAGGGGGAAACAACTGAAACCTTAATCTGGATGGCAATACCAACAAAAAACATATGAGTCAGAAATTCCCTTTTAATATTAGAAGCAAAGAACAAAGATTTAAAAAATAAAACACTTGTATTTTCTCCATATATACGTGGTTTTCCGGGGATATGTTGTAATTGGTAAGAGGCAAACAACTGAAACCTTAAACTAGATTCTGACAATACCAACAAAAAATATGTGAGTCAGAAATTCCCTGGGCATATTAGGAGCAAAGAATGAAGAAAGAAAGAAAGAAGAAGAAGAAGAAAACTCATTTTCTCCGGATTTCCGTAGTTTTCCGGGGTTTCCGGGTAAATGCTGTAATTGATAAGGGGCAAACAACTAAAAACTGAAACTAGATGGCAATATCAACAAAAAAATATATGAGTCGGAAATTCCCACGGAGGGGGGGGGGGGTGGGTATACAGTAGCCTACGCTCTATCTGTGATGAGGTTTACAATGTCTCGTTAAAGAAAACAACTGCATACACACATGATATTACTGTAAGTGCATGCCGTTTTTTGTGATCACTTCGGGAAGTAGTTAATCTGATAATATTAACCGACTGATAACAGTAGCCGAAAGAGTTAACTGAAGGTAATTTATTCAAACATAAGATAATACACTACAAAAACTGAATTACAAGCTATTTATTCATACACACATACATAACACATAATATTGTGAATAACTGAACCACTCATAATACAGTATTAGAATACAAGCACTTAATTTTGCAATCAATAATTTTTTTTAATTGTTTCTGTTTTCCCGAGTTCATTAACCAATATTTCATACTTATAGTGTTCTTTGAAGTTTACCGACCTGTGGTGAACAACGCTAACATGTGTCTGTTCAAGTCTTTTCATTTTACACTAACCATCACTGCATGTCAACACTGTGATCTTCACAAATAAAAAAACACAGCTAAACTGAAGGGTGAAACATGTTTTATTGCTCAAAAGGGAAAGAGGGAATACCACCCCCTAGAACAGATTATCCTGTGAGCTGGGATCAGTACCTTACTTCCAATACAACAATACAGTTGGGTTAGAAACAATACCCTTGAAAACAAAATATTGAATGATGACCAGTACTAGAAAATAAAGCCACAAAAAAGAAAATGTGATAACATAAACCGAATCATTGATCACAATAAACTACATTTTTTCAATGTGTCAATATTAATCCATACACGACATAACAGTATCGGCCATTACAAAAAGCGGCATTCACTTTATATCCAAATATCTTTAACACACAAGTACTTGTCCCATAATCGGAATGCGGAAATTTTAAGTAATCCTCTTGCAGGCTATTATTTTATTTTGAAATGAGTTACGGTTGAACCTGATTTATATCTAAGTAAACAAAAAATAATATATATACCATATTTTAAATGACAATGCTTATAAATAAGAATTAGATATGGTACCATGTCATATAAATTATTAATACATAGTTCTATATATTTTTAGGAATGAGATATTGGCTGATATGCATATAAGTAAGCATAAAGTGAGAGCATCTTCTTGCTGAGAAGTGTAGTCACTCACAAGTCATATGCATAAAAAATCGCTGCGACAGAATAGTACAGACTCAGAGCAGAAAGTATATACTTCGGCAACCCACGCGGAACATCCACCTGCATAAACAAAGCTAAGAAAACAAACAAAGGTCTTCTCACAGTAGGCCATTTAAATTACAGCTACATCAGCATAAAGAGGATAAATAATTCTATCTCGCTGAAGTTTTAAAACATAATGCTTTCATTTTTTTCAAAACCCCAATAATTGCTAGTAGTTCGATTGAAAAGGGAAGCAGCAATGAAAGTAGTTCTTATGTATATAAACTCGAAATTAGGCTTCAATTTCAGGGAAATCTGAGTACAAAAAGTACAAATCATGAAAACCAGGATAAAAAATAAAACAGACATGGAGTAAACTGGGAACAAACCCACATTTTGAATCGAGTGGAAGAAATAAATCCAGGAAATAATAGAGCATGAAACAAACCCATCAATCAGCAAATTTCAACAGAACAATATAAACAAGATAATAATTTTCATAATGTGCAAGAATTAGTTTTTAGAAGTTTACAATAATTGTCACGTTGTGGAAAATCGTGACGTAAGGTGAAGAGGAATGGACCACAAAGGAACCATTCATAAATGATAATAATGACTATCGATACTGTGAGAACTTTTTGAATTGCAGGAAGACGGAAGTTCGCATGCGCGACGGTTACGATTCTTGAAGGAAAAACCGTTGGAGTGGAAGAAGAGAGTAAGCAGGGAGAAAGCAGAGTGAGCAGTCAGAGAGGTCGCCGAGAGGAGCGGGCCTAGCCTGTTAGGGCAGGTGCAGTATGCATGTCGCCAGGCAGCAGGAATGGGTTGGCGAGCATTGGAAGAGAGAGGCAGTTATGGCGGCGGAGTTGTTCTAATGTTCGGGATTAGAACGTAAGACAAGATGGACGACCAAAAGAAGATACAACGACCGATGGCTGTGGAGATATAGCTATTGGACTGGAACGAGCCAGAGCGTTGGGTGGCTTGTGTCGTGGACGCTATAGCGAACATCAGCTAGAAGAGAAGAGGATGGTTGGGTCTAAGTGGGGCTTAGATTCAAGTGAGATCCATTAGGAGATGGACACCGACAAGAAGAAGGACTAACGACGAATGGTGCAGAACAACGCTAATCTACTGTCTGTTGCAGTGGCGTAACGAGGGGGGATTTGGGGGGTTTGAACCCCCCCACTGATTAAAAAAAGGAAAATTGTACAATTTTTTTAAGTCTGCTTATAAATTACTTAATACGAGTATAAAGCGTGGGAAGCTTAAAACTCGTTATTGTGCATCTTAATTTTTAAAATTTCCTGGGGGAGGGCCCCCGAACCCCCCCTCCCCGGATGTTATAACCCCGATATGGTCGGCCTGGTTACGCCTATGGTCTGTTGAGTATACAATAAACTGTTATATTAAGACATTTTTGAATTGGGAACTTTGGTTAAAGATATAATTTCAGGATTGAGTATTCTAAGTTATGACTGAAAAACAAATTATTTTTCATGATAGAAATAACTTAGCAGAATAATGATCATAATTAGTAGGGCAAGGCATTTAATGACCATAAAATAGTGAAAAAATGCAAAATAAAAGATGCACTTATGACCTAAAAATAGTGAAAAATGACACAAAATTTAAAAAAATGACCATTATTAGTTATATTTAGTTTTTAAAGGTAATGCATTGCTAGAAGCAACTTAATGGATGACAGTGCGTTACATATGAATTTACAATATAAAACACACTTATTTTATTACTAAAAAGTAAATAAATCTATACTACTTGGACAACCTTAGGGGGAAAAAAAAAAACTTCCTGAATTGGCATGCCCATCAAATTGCCCCTAGTAAATATGTGCCATTTATAAAGAAAGAAAAAATTGTTTATTGCTACAAGGCAAACTGATATGGTGGTTACAACAAACCTGAATTAAAATTAACTATGAACACTTGGCGGAGATTCTCAAATAAAGACGATTGTCTGTTCTCTGAAAGTAACGATTTGTACCTCCACTGAAACATGACACAAAATGCCGAAAAAGACTTAAAAGTACCAAAAAATGACCTAAAATGCAGAAAATGACCTAAAAATTGTCCAAAAATGACCTTTTTCTTGAAAATGACGAAAAATGCCAAATAAAGCAAGAAAATGCAAAAACAAATTGCCCTTATTCAATCAATAATTTCATGACACACATTTCTATATATTCGAGCTATCTTTTAACCTTCATATAAAAAAAAGATGCAAAATCATCGAATGCCTTGCCCTAATAATTAGTAATTTGGATTGTCAGCAGTAGTATAGTAGTATAGTAGTCCTATGTTTGCCTTTCTGTCGGGAAGGTAGGTATTCATGGGTTGTTAAGTCATGACCGAATACGAAGCTGATCTTAGCTGGAGAAGCCTATGAGTACTTTTGCATTTTCAGACAGGTCGCGAGGAGAGTAAGGAAGAAATTATAAGGGGCGTAAAAGTAATCCTTATTTGGGCTCCTCCCACTTGGGTTTCTTTAAGGTAACAGATGGATATCTATATGTCTAGATCAGTGATTCTCAAAGTGGGGTCCGCGATGGTGTTTCAGGGGGTCCGCAGGTGGTTTAAGAAGAAATAGGATATCTCGTAATTTTCTCAAATTACATATCTCCTAAAACAGCTTGACTGGTCACATTAAGGAGTAAACTCTGTTTATTACCATCGATATTGTTATTTTGCCTATTGAATTTAATACATTTGAATCAAAGTATTTATTTAGTTTTTTTTCTCAAAACCCAGAGGGGGTCCGCGAAATTTTAATTTTTTTCAAGGGGTCCGCAGACTGAAAAGTTTGGGAACCACTGGTCTAGATGGCATGCTGGACTTTAATGTTTAGTTACTTTATTTATATAGAGATTTAATTGCGAGAGAAGGATTTGGAAAAGAGTAAAGCAAGAATGAGTAAGAATAGCATGTGTAAAAGAAAAGGAAAATCTTGTTGGTGGAAATTCACTTTGAAAATGAATTAGAATTGTAGAGTTGCATAGTTCAAGTTCATGGTTAGGTTAAAAAGAAAAGATTTAGAAAAAAAAGTGAGAGTGAGAGATAGAAGCTACTTAAAGGGTGATGAATAGTTTCGAAATGGAATTCAAAGGGGAGTTCAGAAACATAAATGTTCATAAAGCCACAGTTAAGTAACAGGAGGGTATAATTGATATACAAAGAGGAATTTTGGGAAATTGAATTTGAAAGGAACGTGAATAAACTATGTTAACAGTTAAAGCATATTGGGTTAAGAAAGTATAATTCAAAGTGAATTTAAATCAAGAGAGACTGAGTTAAAAGGTAGATTCATGTAAAGCGAATAGAGGTTAAAATTGAAAGGTTAAGCAATAAACATGAAACTTTGATTACAGAGATGTTAAAAGTAAAATAAAGCAATAAACGTGAAACTTTGCTTAGAGAGAGAGTTGAAAGTAAATTAAAGCAATAAACGTGAAATTTTGCTTAGAAAGATGGTAAAAGTAAATTAAAGCAATAAACGTGAAACTTTGCTTAGAAAGAGGTTAAAAGTAAATTAAAGGCAATAAACGTGAAATTTTGCTTAGAGAGAGAGTAAAAGTAAATTAAAGCAATAAACGTGAAACTTTGCTTAGAAAGATGAAGGGTAGAAAAAGGAAGAATAAAGAAAGAAGTCTAGTAGTAGGCCTATGTATGACCAAACCTAGTATAATTGAAAAGTTAATGAAAAGAATCACTAGAAATTATCGATGTTCTAGGCGTACATCCGCCCCACAAGCAGTTATATACTTGTCAGGGACCTTGTTCATCGCTTGTCGAAATTAATTCTTTTTAGGCTATTTACTATGTCACCAGTTGCAAGGGAAATGTCAGGTTGGCTGTAACTCAGAATCTAGACATAACTCTTGTATCGGAGGTCTATCGCCACAGTTCAATTCTGGGACATAGGCCTAAATTTCCATTTCATTCTTCTATAGTGTCTTTACTATTTATCTTTAAAAATCAATAATAATAATAATAATAATATTTATTCAGTTCCATATAGTACATATATAATACATAAATACATATAGCACAAGGGAACATTGTCAATTTGGAGAGTTTCTCCACAAATACAATTTAATAAAGGAGAATAGCGCACAATGTGCAAGTAAATAGTAAAATAGTAAAATAGTGAGATACAATTTCACAATTTAATATTACAGGAATAATGAGAGAAATGAGAAGAGAAACAAGGAACATGGCATGTCGCAACCTATTTGTTATCTTCTATAAATTCATCAATGCTGTAGTATACTTTGTTAAGCAGGTACTTGGCCAACATGCTCTTAAACTGGCTGTGACTTTCACTTTCCTTTATCTTTCTGGGCAGCATATTGAATAGCTTGGCACCTGTGTATTTTGGTAACTTTTCAAAAAGCTTTAATTTATGAGTGGTAGCTGCAAAGTTGTCTCTATTTCTTGTATTGTAATTGTGTGTATCAGAAATTTTGGCAGGCTGTTCGAATTTGTTTAATAAAATTATGGTTTTGTAGATATATAGACTGGATAGCGTCATAATTTCTAATTCTCTAAAGGCGTGTATGCATGTCTCATTGTGCTTGAGTTTAGCCAGGTACCTAATAGCTCTTTTCTGCAGGACAAAAATTTTTTGAAAGTTAGTTAGGGAAGTAGAACCCCACAGTTCTAATCCATATGTTATATGTGATTGGATAAGTGAGAAATAAATAATTTTTGCAGTTGCTTTGGGGATCATGTTACCTATGTATCTAAGAATGTAGAGACCCTTAGAAATTTTTTCGGCTAGTGTTTCTACATGTTGGGTCCATGTTAATTTACTGTCAATTGTTAATCCTAGTAATTTTACCACATCTGATTCCTTAACTCCGATATTATTTATGTTAAGTTGTATCCTGTAATTTGTATTAGTCCTATGTCCCAAAGATATAAGTTCACATTTTGTGGGGTTAACACTTAGATTTAAATTTGTGAAATATTTTACAATGTGGTCAGTGGTTTCATTTATCTGAAGTTCCATTGCAAGTAAATCTCTATTTTTAAAGGTCAGTGTGGTATCGTCAGCATATAGTGTCATTTTATTATCATAGGGCATTACTTTCTCAATGTCATGTATGTACAATATGAACAAGAGGGGGCCTAGAATGGATCCTTGTGGAACACCGATGGTTATATCCATTACAGGGGATTGACAAGTACCTTCATCTGTAGTTAAAGAAACGAGCTGCTTTCTGTTTGACATATATGACTTGATCAGATCGTGTCCTATTCCTCTTATACCTAGATGAGATAATTTCTCCATTAGGATGTTAACATCTACACAGTCAAAGGCTTTTGTTAAGTCTAATAGTACTCCCGCTGTGTGATTTCCAGAATCAATTTCTGTAATGATACTTTCAACAATATTTGTTAGGGCAGTTGTTGTGGATTTGTTCCTCATGAACCCGTGTTGATTCTTCTTAGACTGGACAGATAGGAACAGAGTACCATGAGGTTATACAGTAACTGAAAGTTAAGGAATTTGGGATAGAATACACTATAATTGGAAAGAAACATTTATTAGAAGGAAATTTATATGGTTGTGTTGTAGTGTAATAACTGTGAATTGTAAGAGTATGGTTGGATGATTATGATGAAATGTATAAAGTTTTGAGGTAGTGGGCCTGTGGTTAAATGAGGCAGTGGGCCTATTTAATTGAGTGAATATGGCGCTGTATCCATATAAAGGGTTAGGTTGAGATAAGAGGAAATGCTGATTCTCGTGAGCGTTTGCGGCGCCTTAACCGTAATAAGTTGAGATGACTAGAAAGTGTTAGTCTCTTCTACAAGTAGATCTGTATTAGTTAAAGTAATATATTATTTCACTTTAATTATTGGAGATCAAAAGAGCTTAAAGGGAAGTATAGAAAGGAATAAAGCTAAATGGTATAATACTAGAGATCACAACTAATATAAAAGGGAAATGTCATGGTGTTTCTTAGATTAAGTGTTGGTAAAACTACATAATAATAATAATAATAATAATAATAATTTATTATTCACTGATTGTACATGTACAATTTTCAACATAGTCAAGTCTTAAAACTAGGTTAGCCTATAATAAATTACAAATCACAGTTTACTAGTATCCAAATATTCTTTTATACTATAAAGTCCCTGTTTGCTTAGATACTCCTTGAGTTTCCTTGCAAATACGAGTATTTTGGTTTAGTCCTTTCAGTTCATTCGGTAACCTGTTATAGAGCTTCACTCCATTAATGTATGGACTTCTCTCTGTGAGCTTTAAGTTGTACCTATTTCTACTTAGTCTTTTTTGTGTCTAGTTTCATGTACATAGTGATCTTCTCTTAAACTATTGTGTTCAGGGTGTGTCATTACAAGTAAAATAGTTCGGTATATGTAAAGACTGTATATTGTCAGCAAATGATTTGTGATGAAGCTATTTCTGCAAGATTCCAATTTCTTTAGTTTATATAATATCCGTACCACTTTCTTTTGTAAGATAAAGAGTCTGTCTAGTTGTTGGACAGCTGCACTTCCCAAAATTTCTATACCATATACAAGATGCGGATATATAATTCCATAGTATACCGTCTTTAGATGGTTCAGGTCCAATACTGTACTAACCTGCTTCAGTAAGAATATTCCAGAACTAACTTTATTACACACTTTATCAATATGTCCGTCCCACTTAAACCCACTATCAACAATTATCCCCAGGAAGTTTACCTCACTAGCCAGTTCCAACTCTATATTGCTTATCTTAATTATCTCTTTTGGATTAGACTTTACTTTAGTTGTGAATTTTACTACATTAGTTTTATTTGTATTTATTTTCAGATTGTTTGCAGTGAAGTACTTATATATACTATCCCATTGCTGTGTGGCATTCTGTAGCATATCATTTTGGGTTTTACCCCAACTTCCTATTGTAGTGTCGTCTGCATAGGCAACAACCATTCCATTATTCATTGAAGGCATGTCGTTAATATAGATTAGAAACAGCAACGGTCCGAGCACAGACCCCTGTGGTACTCCGACTTGCATTACTTCCTCACTTGATAAGTGACTAGTTATAAAACTTCCATCTTGATATGTGATATCTGTGGTGAGCACTCTACCTCTAAGAAAGCTTTCTAATAGGTCACCAGCCTTACCCCTTATTCCATACCGATTAAGCTTATTTAGTAATATATTATGTGCTACACAGTTGAATGCACTAGATAAATCTATATAGGCCTACATTCCTAAGGCTTTCTCCCCATTATCTATATGTTCTAAGATAGTGTGCACAAAATCACAGACAGCTGTAACTGTAGATAAGCCCTTTGTGAACCCGTGTTGTGTACATGTAAGTATCTTCTGCTTCATAAAGAAGTTCAGAAGTCTGTCTGCTATTAGCCTCTCTAGAATCTTGCCCAGTATAGGAAGGAGACTTATGGGTCTATAATTCTGTATACTACCTTTGTTTCCTTTTTTGTATATTGGTTTAATAACTGCTATTTTCAGTAGATCTGGAAATGTTCCTTCTAACAGGCTAGAATTATATAATTCTACCAGAATAGGTAGCAGACTATTTTTGCATTTCTTAAGTACAATAGATGTTATCCCATCCCACCCGCTGGAGTGTTTTGATTTTAAATTTTGGATTATTCTATCAAGTTCAAAGATGGTTGTGTTACGTATAAAGATTGTATCCGCTATGTTTTCTATATCATTATTTACAGTTGCCTGGCTTCCATTGTTCCTGTTTCCTACCTCAACAAAGTGTCTATTAAACATATTCGCTATTGTTAAGGGGTCATCAACCCTACGGTTATCTACTTCTAAGATAATATTTTCCTGCTTTTTTTGTGATCCTGGCCTTTCTTGATTAATTATAGACCACAATGCTTTTGCAGGATTATCTGCGTTTTCCATTTTTTTACGGATGAGATCCTTTCTAGATGTTAATAGACTTTCTTTGTATTTTTTCAAATTTTCCTTGTACTTCTGCTTATATATCTGAAGCCCATATTTATTATATAATAGGCAAAAAGTTTTAGCTTTTTCCCTTAACTCAACTGCTTCCCTAGTCAGTCTATGTTTCTTTCGTTGCTTGAGTGGTCGTTTACTCGTTTCTTTAGGACAGTGTGCATCAAAGTGGTTCATGAATATTCCATAGAATGATTCCCATTTACAGTTAACCCCTACAGATCTGTATACCTGATCCCATTTTTCATTCTCTAATGCCGTTTTCAAGTGTTGGATATTTTCCTCATTTAGGCATCTACCTGTCTTACTTATGAATTTGTTTCCCTCTACTTTGTTTCCATTTATAGTTAGAAAATCTATAAATTGAGCAAAATGGTCTGACAGAAGTGTGTTCACTATTGACACCTCTAGTTCTTGCCTACTAACATTTGTGTATACATGATCAAGAATTGTGTTACTAGTTGGAGTAACCCTAGTAGGAAGATCGTTATAGCCATGCAGATCATATTGTTTGAACATTACCTTGTAATACACTTTATCCCTTTCTGGGTCAATGTTAAAGTCCCCCATCATACACATCTGATGATTCTATTGGATTCAATATAGTTACAGTAGAAATAAAAAGGTTAATGTAAATGGAAAGAAAAAGAACCTGTAAAAGATTGATTTTGAGTTAAAATAAAAATATTGTTAATTGTGTTAGAAACTCATGGTTGTTGTCTATTCCTAATATATGTATTGTGAGTTGTTTAAAGTATTAGAACCCATCCCCATCTCGACTGTTTAAAGGCTGGCTGAGAGGCATATATATAAATAATATGTGTAGGGACTTTAGTTAAAAATAGTGAAAAGACATAAGTGTTGTTAATAAACCATTAGTGGATGGTTAAGATGGTATTTGTGGATGGCGCCCTTAAGAAATAGAAATTTTTCCACAAATAGAAGACAAATTTGTTGATAGTAATTACGGTGAAGAAGTTTAGGAACACCCGGTATGGTGTTGTTGTTGTACATAGTATTGGAATGTTAGAGTGCACTTGCCATAGTGATGGTACAAGGACAGGTGTAGTATGCAATCATTAAACTGGATCAGTGTTACGGGAGACGATCGGGTCATAGAACATTATTATGTAAAGGAAAAGATTACGGAGTTGAAGATTAGACATAGAATTATATTAACACTATAAGTTCCTTACGTAATAATCACTACAATAAAAGTATTCACAAGAAACTCTAAGTGAAGTAATATAATAAAAGTATTCACAAGAAACTCTAAGTCAAGTAATATAATAAAAGTATTCACAAGAAACTCTAAGTGAAGTAATATAACTTAATAAATAAAAATATTTATTTCCATAATATTTTAGGATTAAATTAGTTTAACGCAAATTCACTATAACAAATTACAACATTAAATATAATTAGTATTTATAAAACGTGATATGAAACATTCACATAACTCCCTCTACCCTTAATATAGCCTATTCTAGTGTGGAGTACATGGCTGATTTGCAGTAGTGCGCATTCACTTGTATCAGCCTCGTTTCTAAGTCACATTATTTGCGAGGCAAGACCAAAAAATCCAAGTCTACGTATAAAATGAATGGCTCATAACTAGCCTTTAGAGAATTAATTGAGAGAAGTTTTTCAAATAAAAGTTTTAGTCTTCTTCTTCTTCTTCTGCCTCTCATGGATTAGGCCATTTGACCTGTTCCGGCCTCCCTCCATCTTAACCTTGGTCTTCCTGGATCTCTCCGGCCTGTTGGTACATACCGCTGTATTTTCTTAGGTATCCTGTCTTCTTCCATTCTTTGCAAATGACACCTCCAATTTGTACCATATTGATCTATTTTGTCATGAATAGCAAATATGTTTAGTTCCTTCCTTATGTCCTCATTTCTGATCCTATCAGCCCTTGTACATCCTTTTATTGATCTTAAAAACCTCATTTCTGTTGCTTGGATTGCACTGTAGTCTCTTCACCTCATAGTCCATGATTCACTACCATATAATAATACTGGAACTGCCATTACTTTATAAAACCTGAGTTTTGTGTCTATGGTTGTTGATTTTAGTGTTCTGCGTATCGTTCCACACATCATCTGGTATCTACTCAGTTTATTTCTTATATCTTTATCCTGGTTAAAGGATATGTCACATCTCAGGTAATTAAAATTTTGGACTTGATCTAAGCATTTATTCTCTATAACTATTTTTGCTCTTTTTTGATATTTTCCATGAAATGACATGATTTTTGTTTTAGTCAGCGAGACTTTCAAATTATATTCCTTTGCCATTTGATAAAACAAATTTACTGCCTGTTGAAGTTTATCTTCTGAATTTTCTATTATGACTATATCATCTGCATATGCTATAACATTTATGCTAGTCTGTCCAATTCTAAAACCCTTCGGTGCTTTATCTTTCCATTTTTTCAGGATGTTGTCCATATATATATTAAATAAAGTAGGTGATATTACAAACCCTTGTCTTACTCCCTGGTTTGTTAGTATATTTCCCCCTGTATAGTTGTTTATGTTGAGCTGAAAACTGGTGCCGTTATATATAGTTTTAAGGTTGTTTATTATATGTTTTGGGTAACCCTTCCTTCTCATTATATCCCATAACTTCTGTCTGTTTATCATATCGAAAGCTTTCTCAAGATCTATGAACGCAATAAAAGAGGGAAGATTATATTCTCTTCGTTTTTCAATTATTTGCCGGATTGTAAAGATATTATCTGAACATGACCGTCCTCTTCTAAATCCGCTCTGTTCCTCTGACAATAGAGATTCTGCAATTGGTTTTAACTTGTTGTTTAAGATCCCTGCATATGTTTTGTATATAGAATTAAGTACACTAATTCCTCTATAGTTTGACGGTTTATTCCTATCTCCTTTTATGAAGATGGATGTTACTGATGCATTCCTCCAACTACTAGGAATCCTGTAGTTGATTCAACACTCATTAAACAAATGTAAAATTCTTAATTTTAGTAGTAATCCTCCATATTTTATCAATTCAATATTAATTCCTTCCGGCCCTGGGGATTTCTTATTCTTTTGTTTCTTCAGAACATTCTCTAATTCTTCTAACGTTATAAGGTCTGTTACATCTTCCCTCTTTTCTGGTGTATGCAATATTTCCTCATCAGGATTATACCATAAGTGTTTATAATGTTCTATTCATTCTTGTTGTGTAACTACGTCTATCTGAGCATTATCTTTTTCTGTTTTGTTGAGATTTCTTAAAATTTTATATGCAAAATCTTGTCGTCCATATACATCATCCTCTATTTTGCTTATAAATTCATGCCAACTGTCTTGGTGTGCTTTCCTAACTAATGTTTTAGCTTTGTTCCTTGCTTCTATATATTGATATCTGTCATGATCCGTTTTAGACTGTAACCACCTTCTGTAATATCTTTGTTTTTCTAATATGGCATCTTCGATCTCTTGATTCCATATTTTTAGTCCCTTTTTCCTTTTCCAATTCGATGTTTTCCCCAAAGCTTCATCTGCTGCCTTCAGTATGCAATATTTTATATTACACCATTCTTCGTTAACATCTCCTATGGTTGGTTTCTGGATTAAATAGTTATTTAATCTTTGCTGATATAAATCTTTTATTGAGGTTTCTTGCAGTAATCTAATTTTAAATCTATCCGTTCCTTCTTTTCCATGGGACATTAATTTCTTTGTTTTTGTCCACCTCGTTTTAAGGGTTATTCTAGCTATTAGCAAGTAATGGTCACTGCTTATATCACTGCCTCTATATACCCTTGTGTCATTTACTGAAGGTGCTCCCTTTTGATTTAGTGATTATTATAATATATTATAGTAGGCCTACATAATAAGCCTATAAAATCGTTAAACTTATTTTGAGAAAATTAAGAAAAATGAAATTTTCTTTACATAAAGTGCTTGTAAAAATGAAAAGAAAGTCGTTGCCATACCTCATGTCGCATCCCTGAAGGATACACAATCCAAATAAAATCTTAATAAATGCACTCGCATACTTTTGAATAGCCTAGGCGTGGCAATACACCCTTCTTCAAATTCTAATATAGAATAATACTCGTAGGTGTTGCAGAGAATAGGTATTCATTTGTATTAGCCTGATGCAAAGCTTTACCATTCACTAAGCAAGATTGAGTTTCTATGAACAATGCCTGCTTTGTAACTACCCACCAGAGAATTTTTTGCAAAAAAAAAATAAAAAAATTAGCTCTTAGCATAAGCACCTCAATTACAAAATTCAAACAAAATTGTTAGACCCCTTTTCAAGAATGTTGCAAAAACCGAACTTCTCTTTGTGTAAAGTGGCTAATCTTCACATCCCCAAAAGATACCTAAGCTAAATTAATAATTTTGTTTTTATATGATTTTTGCTCTCGAGCTATGCAGACAAACATCTTTCTGAAAATAAAATTTTTTGATTCAGGGAACCTCAAAAAGTGACATCAAATTTTGGGGTCTACACAATATTTCCTCTAGCTATAGTACCTAGTATTGGCAGATAACTGCTAATGCATAGTGTACCATATATGGCACAAACCCAAAATGTGCAAATAAGTCCTCTCGCATAATGTTTAGAATTTTTAAACTATTTTTTATGGATTCAGGACATCTTCTTTCATATACAGTAGAGCCTTGGTAATTCGAGGTTCCGTGTAATTCGAGGTGGTCTTAAGAAAATTAATATTTTCCATAAAACTAGAGTAAAATCCCGTTTTTATATGGGGTCCGCAAGCAAGTTTTACGCACTTCCAAATGTGTTACATTTTGAGCTTTCTTTCAATTTTTCCATGCACAAAAATGCAGGTAAAACTGTCCCATTTAGGGGTTTCGTTCATAATACACAGAAATAACCTTGGCTTCAGACTGCTAATGCATTTCTGTTACAGATTGACAGAAACCGTTAGGTTCGATCTTTCTTTGTTGGGACCTCATGTCAATCAATTGTACAGTGCATACCATCCTTTCAGAAAAGAATACTGTATTGTTACAGTAATCCCTACTCAGCGATAATGGTAATTAAAAGTGTTTTCCTAGTAGCGCCGCCTTCCCGTTCCACTCCATTAAGGATCAGACAATGACTTAATCCTTAAAGGATGCTGATGTAGCAAATTGGAAATGTTTGCCAATATACATACAGGTGTAACACAGGTATATAGGCTTACTATATTGTTTATTTATTTACTTTTAAAACCATTATTGTGCTCATTAAACATTTTATTTATGATTTACCCATTGACTTAGTGATATTTCTCTATAATCCGAGTTTTTTGTAATTCGAGGTAGCCTCAGTCCCAATTAGCTCGAATTATCGGGGTTCTACTGTATGAGATTTTTCCAGAAAAATAAAAAAAAAATCATGTAGTAAGGGGTTAAAAATAAAAAATTAAAGTTTTTATTTTCACAAACTTTTGTAAGGAAAAGTCGCAAGAGTTGTTTCCGGCGCATCTACAATGCCAGGGGGCTGTCCCTACATTATTTGTAGTTTTCATTCTTTCTGGAATGTCCATATATTCCATGCGAATCACCCAAGTAGCATGCAGTGAGTGAAGTGAGTGTCCGTTTTGGTAGCAAACAAATTTCCTTGCATATTCTGAACCATCTTAATCTTTATGCATGCGAAATTGAAGCAGGCGCTATGCGGCTGAGTACAAAGAGCGTCTTATCACGTGGGCGCAGTGGGGGGGGAGGGGGAGTCCGCTGGATTTTTATGCATACGATTGCAAGTAGAAACTTGAAATCTGCGAGTATAAACTTCATATTCTCTTTTATGCATATCCCCCATTGAAGAGAACGCTTTTGTAAAAAAGTGGAGAATTAAGTAATCTAAACCTTTAAAAACTATGCAGTAGTGCAGTTGGTTGAGACACTGTGCAGTAAATCAGAAGATTGCAGGATTTATTCCTGATGTGGTTATGATTTTTCAATTGATGTAATCCTATTGTCCTGGATTTACCAGTACCCAAAATTACACAAGACCATTTTTCAGGCAAAATTGCTGATTTTAAGTAAGAATACTATATTACCTCTGGGAAGGATGTAGTGGTTCTGTTGTCTGCCCCAGATGCCAAAAATCAAGAACGAAGAAAACAATCAAAACACAATTTGATTTGTTTCGATTTGTCTTATCATTAATTATGGTTTATTCGATGGTTTCTGATAGTTTTAGGATTGAGTCACGACCCACCTGTAACCCTTCCGTGACCCACTAGTGTGGAACCGCTGCTATAGGATATTAGCCAGATTTTGGGAACCGCTGCTATAGGATTTTGGGTACTGGTAAATCTTGTTATTGCATTTCAAAGTAAGTCACAGTATATATATTTTGGCATTATTCATAGGAATTTACATAACATACAGTTGATTTGTATACGGTATATGCAAGCTACAATATTAAGTGCTGGTGAAGCAAGTTGAAAGAGTGCATGGTGGAGCCTCCCAGATTTTAGACACTTGGCATGTTAAGGTAGATAGGTTGTCACCTTTAAGCTGCCTTCAACCCCAGGACAACTCCTTGTACCAGTACTCATTTACATTTGGCTGGTCTAGAAGGAATTATTGAAAAAGTGAAGTTAAAAAGAAGAGTGGACTTGTGGTCGCCAAGAAGGGCAGGTGTAGCAGGACAATAGGATTAAATCAATTGAAAAAGATAAGTCAGAAAAGAAGAGAGTGGAGTACACAGTTGGAAGGAGAGAGGTGGCTTGCTTCTTCCTGTAATTTAAAAGGCGCATACAGTATCAATGCACCCAGACAGTCTAGAAGTAATCACCGAAAAAGATAAGTCAGAAAAGAAGAGAGTGGAGTAGCCTACACAGTCGGAAGGAGAGAGGTGGCTTTGAGAAGTTGAACAGGATGGTTGGGAGGAGAGAGAAGACTTGGGTCGACGGGTAATGAAGTAGGGATGTAAAAAGAATCTATATAGGTTAGTAAAGGAGACCAGAATAAAATTAAATGATAGTATCATAAAGAATGCTACAAATAAGCCAAAAACCATGTGGAATATTATAAAAAAAGAAAGTAAATTGTCATCTGATGACAAGAATTTTAATAGTCAAGTAAGTCCTTTTAAATTTAATGACTTTTTTATAGATAAAGTTGAAGAACTTTTAAATGTAGTTTTAACAATGCCTAAAGATAATGACTTTAGATTCTATTTAAATAGGTTACCTAAACCAAAAACTTCCTTTAATTTTCGGTTGGTTGAAGTAAAGGATATTGAAAAGGCTATAACAAGAATGAAACCCAGCAGGTGTGAAGATATTTATAATTTAAGCTCAATGATTTTAAAATATGGTGTAGAATTTATAAAAGAAGCATTGACTCACATTATTAATTCTTGTATACTTGATTCTATTGTTCCTGAAAATTTTAAATTAGTTAAAGTAGTACCAGTTTACAAAAAAGGAGACCATTCTCTTGTGGAGAGTTATAGACCAATATCATTGGTTCCTGTAGTATCAAAGGTAATGGAGATTGTCCTGAATAGCCAGATTGTAGATTATTTTGAACAGAATGAGTTATTTGATTCTTCACAATTTGGCTATAGATCTGGATTGGGCACTGTTAAAGCAGCAATTTCATTCCTATCTAAGTGTATTTCGGGGATTGACAACAAGGACATTGTCAGTGTAAAATTGTATGATTTATCCAAGGCATTCGACACTGTGTCCCATTCACTTTTACTTGAGAAGTTAAGGTATTATGGCTTTGAGGAAAGTGCTGTATCTCTCATGCAATCTTATTTAAGTGGGAGACATCAAAAGGTAGTGATAAATGGAACAGAATCTGGTCTTCTGCCAGTTGTGCATGGTGTTCCACAAGGATCCATCCTTGGTCCTATCTTGTTTATAATTTATATTAATGACTTACCAATTAACATCTCAGCACCTACAGTTAATAGCTATTTATTTGCAGATGATCTTAGTATTTGTTTTAATGGGAAGGATCGCAAGACGTTAGATTTACAAATAAAATCAACATCAAAAGTGGTACAAAACTGGTGCAATGCAAACTTACTGTGTATTAATACTGGTAAAATACAAGAATCAGTTCTTACATACAGCACTAACGCCACAGATGATATAAATAGTTCACTAAATTTTTTGGGTTTCCTCATTGATAAAAATATGAATTGGAAAGATCATATATCAAAAGTGTGCTCTAGAGTGTCGAAAGGGATATTTCTAATACGTAGATTAAGGCAAAGTCTGAGCTTAGAAGTTTTAAAGACAGTTTACTATGCACAAATTTATAGTCACTTGAGTTACGGTACTTTGCTTTGGGGCAATCAGACAACAGTTTTAAAATTATTAAAATTACAAAAAACATGTATAAGGTTAATGTGTGGACTTCCTGCTAGAGGACATTGTAGATCAAACTTTGTTAGGTTAAGAATTATGACAGTCAGGGCACTTTTCATTTTTCAATGCTTATTATATATTAAGGAAAACATTCATCTGTATGAAGAAGTGGGATCTACACATAACTACCAGACAAGAAATAGGAATGATTTAGGGTCTCTTAGGTGTAGTTATAGTAAGACTCAGAAAACTTTTTATTACATGTCAACTAGATTTTATAATTTTCTTCCTTTGTCATTAAAACAGTTGCCCTTTAATAAGTTTAAAAAACAAATACATAATGTACTGACAGTGAATTGTATATATAATATTGATGAATTTTTTGATATAAGTTTCACCAGTTGAAATTGATTTGTACAATATGGACAGAGTGGAATCAAAGTGATTACTAGGAACGAGAATCAAAAATGGTAATGCTAATTAGTTATATATAATAATATTTTTTTATTGCAGCCAAACTGGCAGTTATAGTTTTTGACGATTGTAATACATTTGATGTTCTCATCTGTTCTTACAATAAAAAAATATTTCTATTTCTATTTCTATTTCTATTTCTAAGCGGCAGCTGAGATGACGGAGTTGTCTGACGTTCTATAACGGGACATAGGAAAAATGGATATCTGAACCAGAAGAAAATGACCGATGGCTGTGGATGCATTGCTATTGGGATGGTCGACCAAGAGCGTTGGTTGACATACGTCAGAGCCGCCTACAAGCGAACAACTGCTTGGAAAGAGGGAAATGGTTGAATCTAATTGTTACTTAGATTTGAGATGAGACCCAAATGGAAGCTGGATAACAACAGAAGAAGGACGGAGTAAAAATAGTGGAAACATCACTGGACTACTATCTGCTGAGTATCATACATCTTAACTTGAATAACTTTGAACTTTAAATATAAATTTAATATTCTGTGGTTACATTTTGGACAGATTTCTAAGTTACTGTTGATATCCAGAGAGCATCTTAAAGTATAGCAGCCTTACTAATAAAAGCTGCTTATATTTGTGCTGAACAGTTGTTTGGTTGTTCTCCATGCAAGTTCTACATAAGCCATATTACGAATAAACGCAGTATAACTGCCAAGGGTTACACCGGGTTTGAACGTGAAATGTCATCAAACACGTCACGCTGGTCATGACGTTACTAGCCCCTGGCTATGAAGGACTGCGGAACACCATCTGTCAGATCAATGAACAAACAGCAATGCGTAGTCTGCCAAGAGAAAATCTAGTTTCAGTATTTCATTATATTGTTCAAAAAGCTGTAATCATGGGTACAAGTATGGAAATGTGTCCCGCAAACAAGGAACAATGTTCATAATTCTGCAAAAGCAGCTCAGAATATGCATAGCCTCAAAATTTAATCTCAGACATCTACGAAACGACCGGCTGTTACGGATATCGGCCATCTTGATTATTTACGTCAAGCTTATACAAGGGGGTCAGGATGTGTAAAGCGGTGCACACATTCAGCCTTATGCACGGATTATTAGTACATTTTTCTCCTCAGGTGTGTATATTCCTGGTATAAATGTTACAACTGGATTATTAGTAAGACCTTAGATGTATAACTAAAAGACAGTTAGAAATAATAAAAATAAATAAAATTGAAACTGAATGTTTACAAGAGGTAGTTAATGGTAGTCCAAACTTCAGCTTTCTGTTGAGAGGACTGTAAAAGAAACAGGGTTAACAAAAAAATGGCTTTGTGATCTCTACTGACTTGTACATGGGTTGCTAAGTCACGAACGAATATGTAGCTGTTCTTAGCTGGAGAAGCTTATGAAACACTTTTGCTTTTTAAGACAGGTCGCGAGGGGAGTGAGGAAGAAATTATTAGGGGCATAAAAGTAATCCTTATTTGGGCCTCTTCCACTTGGGGTTTTTTGAGGTAACAGGTGGATATCTTATATCTTGAGATGGCATGCTGGCCTTTAAATTTTCAGTTGTAATTATTCATATAGAGATCAAGTTACGAGTGTAGGAAATGGAAAGAGTAAAAATCCATAGTGTGGAGTAGTATGTGGTAAGAGGAAAATTATACTGGATTTAAATTCACTTTGAGAATAGGAAGGTAATTGTAAGATTACTAGGAGGTGCCCGTGGCTTCGCCACGATAATTCGTTTAAAAATTAAAAATTAAGAGTATAATAATTATTAAAGCATTATATTTATTAACACTTGCACGCGAATCATTCATAAACTAAGCCATTAATAATTAATGAAACAGCTAAAATTCCTGCTTTAGAGTACATTCCACGACATGAAAGCGCCCCCTGGGAAAACTATATCAGAACCGATTATGCAGTTCCAAAGAACCTGTGAACACATAATACGTTTTGTTTCTCAGCTGTTTATTGACATGAATATGATGTGAATTTTATTTTATCAATTCAGTGTAATTTTCAGAAATTATATAATGTTTCAAGGGAAGGAATGGTTTGTTTGGATTATTATTATCAGCGATATTTCAAGAGATAAAACCATCAATATTTTACAGCTGTTGCCCCCGGCTTCGCCCGCCATTATTCATTGACTCCAGGATTTTTAAGAAAATTACACTGGTAGATTATTAAAAATGTTTGTGGTTCAGAGCTATGAAAAATGTAAGTAAAAATAAAATTAGAATATTTGTTCATTGTGTTCATTTCACTTAGGCCTTATATAATAAAGAAACGGTTTTTCTTCCTAATTTTGTAGTCGTCATGAAAGTTTACACTGCGAGAGACGAACATCGCCGAGTATACCCGATGTCTCACGAAGCGGGCGAGCAAGCACGCTATTTAGGGCCGTTGAATTGTATAAGAGTAGATTATAGTTCGAGTTCAGAAAATAGGAGAGTTAACTTAACAAAAAGGTTAGAGAGAGAGATTTGCATAAAAAAATAGAGGAATATTGGAGTGAAAAGTAGTTTTAAAATGGAATTCAAATAAGGAATTTAGAAACATAAACTTTCACTAAAGTAAGAGAGTTAGGAGAAAAAAAAAATACAGGGTGGCGCACGAAATGAGTCACCATTTTGTTGTTGAATACAAACTTCATTGTGAACATAATCTCAAACAATCATATACCACAATGAATAGCACATCATGGGAAATTATTGTCAACTCAGCACATGATCAAAATGACCACCATTTTGATTCCTAACTTCATTCAAGCGAACACTGATGTTAGCGATTACCCTACGGCACATGTCTTCCACGATTTCACTGCATGCTTGAAGAATAAGTCTTCTGAGCTCCATTAGATCATGTGGACGTTTCGGGAAAATCTTTTCCTTTAGGTACTTTCAGGACTATGGGGGGGGGGGGGGGCAAAATCCTCCGTCATTGAAACGACCTGGAAACCTGAGTGAAATGACCCGCATGTTGAAAAGTTCGTGTAAGAAATCCAGCATTATGTTCGCTGTGTGCGGCCTTGCTCCATCTTGTATGAACCACTGTGTATTGAAGGGCAACGCAGTAGCAAGAGGCTGTGGAATGAAGTTATTGCGGAGGATGTTCACTGTTCACAGTTTCTTCAAAGAAAAAGGGACCGATAAGTCTGTGACTGGAAATTGTGGCCCATGCTGTAATCCTCGGAGCATGATGTTATTGTTCATGAAGCACTTGTGGATTTTCATTAGCCCAAAAGCGTACATTTTGTTTGTTAACCACACCGTCCAAATGAAAATGCACCTCATCAGAAAACCAAACGTTGTTAAGAGTTTGTTGCTCATCCTTCGCCCAGCGAGCAAACAGTATTCTCTGCCGCTTGTTTTCATCAGTGAGCTTAAGCACAGAGGTCATCTTGTATAGGTACATATTGAGGTCTCTTTTAAGAATCCAGTGAATGAAGAGTCTGGATATTCCCAGTTGTACTGCTGTCTTTGTACACGATTTGCTGGAGCGTCTCTGTACAGCAACTCTTACAGCTTCCATATTCTCTGGTGAACAAACGGGCTTCGTCGGGGTCACTTTGGTTCCAATATTGTTCCTTCCGGCACACATTTTTCATACAGCATGTGAATTTTTCTGTTGCAAGGGGCCCATCGTGTATTAAACTGTTGTCGAAAACGCCTGAGTCTCAACAATGCTTTTTGTTTCATGAAACAGCAACACAACTGCTGATCGTTGCTGCGTCGTAAGTCTTCCTTTGTCTCCTAGCAACGGTGTCGTGAAATTCGAGTCAGTTTGTTACTCATTTGTTTTTCCATACTCTTCTACTACTGCTGTTGAGATGTGAAACGGGTATCTCGTGCGACTGATAAATGATATTAAAAACAAATGGTGACCCATTTCGTGCACCACCCTGTATTAGTGAGGAAAGTGATTGGAGTGAAAAGTAGTTTCAAAATGGAATTCAAATAAAGGAATTTAGAAACATAAACTTTCACTAAAGTAAGAGAGTTAGAAAAAACAAAACAGTCTTCAAATAATGAGAAAATAAACGGTTAATTAGAAATTACGATTGGGAAGTAGGTTAAAAATAGAAAAAGAATTTATGAAGAATATTATTGAATAAATAGATGGAACTAACTTAAAGTGAGAAATCTAAGTAAAGTGAATTTGAATGGGTGTATGGTTAAATTTAAAAGCACATTTGCTTTAAGAAGATAAAGATTAAAAGAAAGAAAGAAAAAATAAATAAAAAAAGATAATAATTCTTGTTACTATAACTGTGTTAAAGAGCTGTTATTATATGGGTACATTGGTTATGTAAATGACCCATAGTTCCAAACAAGCATAAAGAATCTAGGAGTAGGCCTAGAAGTGACCGAAACTAGGTCAATTGTGTTGTTGTTGAAAAGATTTAATCGAGCTTCTCTGGGATCAAGGCGAAGATCAGCCCCAAGCGCAGTCCTTGTACTTGTCAGGGACCTTGCCCTACGAGCTATCCAAATTTATTTTTTAGGCCTTTCTTGTGTGACCGGTTGCAGGGAAATTGTTAAGTCGTCTGTAACTCAGGACTTAGACATAACTCTGTGTCGGAGGTCTATCGCCATGGTTCAATTCCCGAACATAGGCCTAAATTTCATTTCTTTCTTCTGCATCATCTTTTCTATCTTACTTTGAAAATTCTTCTTCTTCTGACTGGACTAACATGGACAGACTACAATAGGATTAAATGATAAAAGAATAAATAAAAAGAGAGAACTAGGTAAAATTACTAATAACTATTTATTACAAATAAAACTTAATTAATTGTAATATACCAATTGTAATGAAAAGAATGTTCATGGAGAGTAATTAGTTGTAGAATACGGAAACTTCATTTGAAAAATAAAATAAGAAACTGGATTGTTAAGTTGAACATAAGTAAGGAAACACAGTTACTAAAATGGAAAAAAATCTAAACTACTAACCTTAAAAGTTGAAGTTGAGAAAAACCGTAGGTGAATGAAGTTCTCAAATATTAGAATAAAAGAGAATATAGTAGATATAAAGAGACGCTTCAAATGGTTGTGACAAATTAAATAACTGATATCTAATTTATCATTGTTGGTTAAAACGAAATGTGAAATATATATATATACACTTTGTTGATTCTTTGAATTGTTGGAAATTAAGAAAAGAAGCATAATATACAGAGTGCTTAAAAAAAATGTATACACACTTTGAACTGTCATAGAAAATTTATTTCCCGTTCTAGAAGGATAAATTTCTGAGAGAATGTAGTGTTATATTTCTTCAACAGGTGGCAACAGAATAGTTTCAACAATCGACCAACAATCATGCCAATAATCATCCAACAAAGAAAAGTACCTAAACATGCTTGCTGATTCTATATTCCCTGCCATTCGTGCATTATACGGTTTTATTACCAACAAGATGGCACCCCGCCGCACCATCATAGGGACGTACAAGCATATCTGAAATGAAATTTACCAAGGCAGTGGATAGGACGCAGGGGTCAAATCAAGTTTCCTGCACGCTTTCCAGACTTTACGACACTGGTGAGGTGTAAAAAATGAGGTGTACAAACGTAAACCACGTAACCTAGACACACTTTGGAATGAGATTCAAGCTGTGTGCGCAGAAATCTCTTGGACACTTTGGTACGATGTATGGAATTGGTGGTGACTCGTACTCAGAAATGTATTGATGCTCAAGGCCACCATTTTGAACATTTGAACATTAGGGCCTAATCAAATTTTCATCAAAAAGTGTGCGTGGAACGCCACGCGAGAGAAGTGAAACGTGTTTTAATTTTTAATTTTTTCAATATTTGACTATTGGATTTTTTAGGGTTTTTGGACTTTTTTAATTTTGGATTTTTAAATTATGGATCTTTGAATTTTTTAAATTTTGGATTTTTTAAATTTTCGATCTTTGAATTTTTTATGTTTTAAATTTTTTAAATTTTGGATTTTTTAATTTTAAATTTTTTAAATTTTGGATTTTTAATTTTTTTTTAATTTTAGATATTTATTTTTTAAATTTTGGGATCTTTGAATTTTTAATTTTAGAATTTTGGATTTATTAATTTTGATTTTTTTAAATTTTGGATCTTTGAAATTTTAATTTTTTGAATTTTTAAATTTTGGATCATAGATTTTTTAATTTTGGATTTTTAGATTTTTTAATGTTGGATTTTCGATTTTTTTTAATTTATAATTTTTTTATTTTTTAAATTTTGGTTTTTTGGATTTTTTAATTTTGGATCTTATAATTTTTTTATTTTGAATTTTTTAAATTTTGATTCATTGAATTTTTAATTTTGTATTTTTTTAATTTTGGATTTTTAGATTTTCCCAATTTTAGATTTTCGATTTCTTAATTTTTAAATTTTTTTAAATTTTGAACTTTTTAATTTTTTTAATTTTGTATGTTTGAATTTTTAAATTTTGGATTTTTTACATTTTAAATTTTTGGACTTTTAAATTTTGGATCTTTGTTTTTTAATTTTAGATCTGTTTTCTTTTAATTTTGCATTTTGGACTTTTTAAATTTTGGATCTTTGATTTTTTTTATTGTTTGGATTTTTTAAGGGTGGTAATGAACCTCTGGGTTTCATTACTTTAGCTTGCTTAGGAATTGTCTAATGCCACTGAGCAAGTAAGTATTATTATTATTATTGTTATTGTTATTATTATTATTTTTATTATTATTATTATTACTATTACTATTCCCATTTGCAGGTCCTCGTACTAGGTCTAAAAATTTCCTTTCCATCACCTTCTATTTTTAGTTCAAAGGGTTGAGTATTTTATTTTGTCCTTTAAATCGTATAGCAGTTGATTACTCCTAATCATTGAGTTGATTGTTTTCTGTGCAGTTCGTTCCGTCACACCTCACTAATTTCGTGACAATTTTTAGTATGACACTAATTTCATGACGATATTTTAGCGTGACACAAGCTCTGGATTTACCCCTACCGCGGCTAAAGAAGTTTCACTTCAAAAAGTCATTAATTCTTCAAATTGGACTTTAAGCTTTCCATTTACAAAAATTGAACCTTGTAGAACGGAAAATAGATTTTTTATGACACTTCAAAGTGAGTATACATTTTTTGAAGATCTCTGTATATATAGTAGACCCATTTCATCTCAAATCATACAGCTTAGTACCAAATGTGTCACCTTTGGATTTCAAAATCGGCTCAAAAAAATATATCGTCGCTTAAGAAACAATACCGCGTAACTGACACTTTTGGTGAAAATGACATTTTTATACTGTTGGCATCACTGAAATAGCGCGCTTATGATGAAATATCAGTCAAGATAAAATTTTGTGTCATGACCTTGTTTATTATCCTGAAAATGTAAACATTGTACGACGCCTAATAGCAAAAATAAACAGTTTTTTGCTTCTCCTGTAAAATTTGTGTTTTGTTAGTTACGCGGTATTGTTTCTTAAGCGACGATATGTTAAAGGACCACATGACCTATGTTCAGAAATGAAATATTTTCCTTCTCACTTGATTTGTAACAATGTTACAGGAACACAAAGAATCGGGATTTTTGGTAAAAAGTTGTACGCAAGGAAAATATTGCAATTTTCAAAGCGCTATAAATCAGGAACCAAAGATTATGGAGACTTGAGGTTTTCTTTATTTGAAAGCCTGTTCATAGTAGTTTTAAATCATGATATAGGAAGACATTTTTGAAATTCAACATGAAAATACAAAAAATTGAATTTTTTTCCAAAGTTCATGTATTTTTTTAAAAAATGTGAACAGTCGTAAGTCATTACTTTTATTGGAATAATATGGTATGGAAACTGGACTAATTATTAGCAATAAAATTTCTGCCCTATCTTCTCACATTAAGTAGATAAATCTTTGTAAAAAGTGAAAAAACACATTTTTGACTGTTTTTTAGAAATAATTTTCTCCAAAACACCCATCTCAAAAGTTTTGAAAATTACACAAAATATTCTTTGATGGTTGTTCTTATAGGTGGTACAATCACATTGGGGAATATTTGTGTGGCAAACCTGAGAGAATTTTTTCAAAACTACTCTACCTGTTCCATAGTGTTGGACATTTAGTATATAATGTATTACATTGAAAACACTGTTTTTGCCAAATGTTTTCAATGTACACAGTTCTATTAAATGAAATTGTATTGAAAGATCACACCACTTAAGTAAGGATGCACAAGAATGGTATATGAGCATCTTAGGAAAAACAAAGCCTGGCAATGAAACATTAAATGTAACTGAATCTGAAGAATAACTGATGTTATCTGCATGGTATTTTGTGACTTTTCTGTTCTGTACAGTGTATTATTTCAATCAGTCAGCAGGTATATTCATGGTTATTTTGAAGGTTGATATTTCAGAAAGCTATAGGTTAGTAATAACATTATAGTACAATAGTTTAGTTTCCTGATCCACTTTTTATGTTACAACTCAGGCTTATAAGTTTGGCAATATCCATTCAATTAAAAATAAATGTAAAATATGATGTCTAACTATCATTATTCATGTGATCTTTCTTAGAAACCATGAATATCTGGAAAAAGAGCATAACTAAATTTTCATAGGATTTTTTCTTCACTATAGGTGTAATTGAATTGGACATCAGAATTGAGCATATAGTTAGTTAATAGCATATCTAACACATAACTGTTTATTGAATTCATAGTACAAGACCTGTGACTTTAAAATAGTCTAGAAGAAAAAACTTTTTTCGTTTCACCATTGGCTTCTTCGGCTGGTCTAGTAGTGTTGATATTGTTGTTACTTGTACCTGTCACAAAGGGTCTTACAAAACTTTCTGCTAAGTTAGCTTGTCCAAGAAAAACCATCTTCATTTCGTATAGAGGATCGTCCTCTTGGATGTTATTAAGTAGCCTCTCCCTTTCTTCTACTGTTAAATTGTCTCCCATTAAATTTTCACTTTATATCTCAAACCTTTTTTTTCATTTTATTTTTTCATCTTACTCAATTTCGTCATAGCACTTATCCGTATTTAAATTTCGTCTTAGTTCTTATATGGATTTCAATTTCGTCTTAGTTCTTATATGGATTTCAATTTCGTCTTAGCACTTGCCTGGATTTCAATTTTGTCTTAGGACCTGTGTGGATTTCAATTTCGACTTAACACCTGTCTGGATTTCAATTTCTTCTTAGCTCTTATCTGGATTTCAATTTCGTCTTAGCACTTGTCTGGATAGCTTTGTAAACGCAACGATCTTAGATGTGCCTTACATACTCCTTGGGCCAAAAGTGATCCACACAAACCCCTCTGGGCAAAAGTGCTCTGTACAGGCCCTCTCTGCACAACTGGTCGTACCTCTGGACAAAATTGGTTGTTTAACTGGAGAAAAGTGGTCGTTCCTCTGGAGAAAAGTGGTCGCCATTAAAGAGGCTGTAATATGGGCCAAACTTTATGATTCTAAATTGTTTACATAGTGATTCTCAAGAGAGCACTGAAGTGTATAAATAATAGAGATAATCTAAATCTGATGGCAGTGGAAATTAGGAATGTTTTACAATCATACATGCATCATATTTGCCTAACTTGGGTGAGAGGCCATTTATGCCTGTTGCTCTTGGTCGAATTTTTCATTTAATTTATTGCACAACTATCACTTTTCGGCAAATTGGTATTGCTAATGGTCATATTCCCCTTTGGGCAAATGTTTGGTTATTCGTTTCGGCATATAGGACATATTCTAATTCCAGCAAATAATTTGTCGAACCAGTCAATCAGCGCAATGAACGTGAACTGCCCAAGCCCCCGGCGGTATTGTGGAGAACTTGTTGCCTGCAAACTAAAGACTGCAAATGCAGCTATTTTTTTATCTCACATATTCTTCTTTTCCTAAGCAATGCAACTCCATCAGAAAATCACGGGTATATACATGTGTAGATACCGTCATTCCCAACGGATTGGTGTATTTTATAAGAACAGGACTTGTTGACATACAGCAACGAAATGAAAATGCGAAGCGGGAACACAAAGGAGCCGTACTTGTATACGCACCATTCACAAAGCCAAGGACTATTCCTCAATAGCTCAATGTTAGCAAGCTAAACTGTGGTGCAAAAGGTCCCGGGTTCGATTCCCGGTACAGTAATTTTTTCTTTCATAATTATTTCAAATGATCGTAAAAATTGTATGATTTTAATAATTCAAGGCCTTACGCACTGCTTTCTTTTTTCGTGAAAAATTCAACAACATAGGGCAAAGGAGATCTTACAAAAGAGGATGTGAATTTTATAAATTTAAGTAATTATTATAAACTAGCTTAAAAGGCCCGGCGTCGCCCGGGTTTTGTATTTTGTAATTTGAAATTAACTTATGGAGGACTTTCGATTTTCAAACTCTAGGTCCTTTTATAATACGTATGTAGAATTTGAAATGAGGAAGAACGACATATCACACTCAAACTATTCCAAACTATTCCCTCAGAAAACGCTAGATATAGCTTTTTATGTCCGTTGCTTCTATACACCATGCCTGGGAGGGGATGAAGTAAGAAGAAAGAGAAATTCCGGTTACATAAGATTGTATTGACTTGACAGAAAATTGTATTTCTCACTCTCATATTACCATACAACCGTTTCGGGGCTGAAATAAAAAAGAAATTCAATATCACTTTCATACTTTCCTTCCCAAAAACCTGGGACATTATATACTGCGCGCGTAGGACTGAAAATATTCCATCCCATTTTGTCTTCTTTTAGATGCTTAGAGCCTCTGATAAACATCCCTATTTCTCAACTAATAGAAAGCCTACAGCTGTGAATAACGTATCTGTGGATACGATTTCTTTACAGACTTCTGATATAGCATACTCATTGGCAAACCCTTAAGCTGTCCCTGCAATACGACCACTTATTCTACATCACACTCAAACTATTCCCTCAGAAAACGCTAGATATAGCTTTTTATGTCCGTTGCTTCTATACACCATGCCTGGGAAAGGATGAAGTAAGAAGAAAGAGAAATTCCGGTTACATAAGATTGTATTGACTTGACAGAAAATTGTATTTCTCACTCTCATATTACCATACAACCGTTTCGGGGCTGAAATAAAAAAGAAATTCAATATCACTTTCATACTTTCCTTCCCAAAAACCTGGGACATTATATACTGCGCGCGTAGGACTGAAAATGTTCCATCCCATTTTGTCTTCTTTTAGATGCTTAGAGCCTCTGATAAACATCCCTCAACTAATAGAAAGCTTACAGCTGTGAATAACGTATCTGTGGATAGGATTTCTTTACCAACTTCTGATATAGCATACTCATTGGCAAACCCTTAAGCTGTCCCTGCAATACGACCACTTATTCTACATCAAAATGTGAAGTGAGAAAATGATATTTTCCATGTCAAGGGTGAGAAAGTTAAGTGACTGCTTCTTATTGTGCTATATTTTCTTGGATTTCATTCTTCAAGAATTATTTTCACAAATCGATAGCATCAGAATTTATTAAAGCCCAACATTACGTAGTTCCCAAAGCCCTATGTGAGCACTGTAAACAATACATTGTTGTTATGATAACTGAATTGCATTTCATTTTTCAGTATAATATTTTCAGAAATTATATAAATTTTCAAGAGAAGGAGTGGTTTGTTTGAATTTTAGTGTTCACCACGTTACTTCCCAGGCTTAACTGGGTATGTGTGCAAAATTTCGTGCAAATTGGTCAAGAAATGTAGATTTGTATAGGGAACATACATACCCAAATGCATACATCCACACTTTCGATTTGGCTTGGTTGCAAGACTCACACTTTTTGTGTGTTTGTTATGAAAACATGTGAGAGCGGAACTCTGAAGCTGTGAATATGTCACACTTCTTTTGTCACACCTCATTTTTTTTAATCTCTTTTTGTTTTTTTGTTTGTTATGTAAACAATTGACAGCAGAACTTTCTAACTCTGCCTCATTTCACATTTCCGACTTTTCCCGTGGATTTTCCAAAAATTTTCTTTCATACAAACCTTGTCCTGACAATTATGAACACAACAAAAAAGAAATCAGCCAAATCGGTCTAGCCATTCTCAAGTGTTGCGGCAACAACCCTTTTGTAAATTCATTTTTATTAATATAGATAGCTAAAGTATTAATATTCGGTGGATTTAAAGGTTGCCTTTAATAATATTATAACACTGAAATAAATTATTTAAAAGTTTTGTAAATCATCTAATTTCTTGCCACTGAAGTCCTCACATCGTGGTTTTGGAAAGTCTATTAGGCCTGTGGTTCCATTTAGGTCTGTCTGTTACATACGATTTAGAGTAGATTAACATATATTATTAATATTATTATAATATAATGATTTCAGGCTTCAATGCATTCTGCGTGTGCTTTGCTGCATAAAAGAGATTCAAAATAAGACTCTGTATTGCGAACAAATTACAGTATGCTTACCTTTCAGCCTATATCCAATAGGAAACACACTTACATGAATCCAATGCTATACATACTGTAACTGTGATTTAATTCCAGCATTATGCTTCTACGTGAACGTAAATTACAATATATCGTAATTACAATTTTATACCGTAAATTAACAAACTCCTCTACTTCTTTGAGATCCATTTCAACTTAAATGATACTACTGCATAAATATATTTCCTGAAATAAACTCGCAAATCCATTTCTCTTTCTCGTATTAGTGAACAAAAAAATGATTCCGCAATGATGGATTTATCACTACAGTAGAACGCCCATTATCCGAACTCCAACTATTCGGATAGCTTTGAGGCCATTTTCAAGTAGTTTCAGGAGCAGCGATCATTGGGAACCCACTTTCAGGATCGATTTTTTGCGAAAAAGCAAAACTTTTAGCCAACGAACCTTTAAAGTTTGTTAACAAAACAGCCGATCTTGTCCATCCCAATTAATCTGGTTAATTGGAGTTCTACTGTATTTGTAAGAGACATGTTAAACAGTCTAACAAAAAATTGTCTTTTAATACAAACGATACAACAAACTACCATTAGCAGTAGACTATGAGTGGCTCAATATTTAGAATACAGGAGTCTACTAATAGGTGGCAGGGTAATACTACGATGTTGCAAAATTTACACCACAGAGGGACAATCTTTTGCTAGCATCCATTTGATGACTCATTTGACCATTAGCAAAGGTACATTTGACTACACGTTTCGTTAAATTAGTTGTACAATAATTTTAACAAAAAAATTTGTCTATGAGCAACAGGCATAATGGAGTTGCCGGTAACGAGAGAGCTGATGCTGCTGCCGAATCCGCCGCGGTTTCGAATCTAAATTATAGCTACTCTCTTTGTCTTTATTCCTATGCACGAAGAAAGATGTGGGATCACATTAAGACCAGGTGGAACAATCAGTGGCTATCTATCTAGTGCTAAAGGAACAATTACAAGAGACTTATTTTTTTTCCAAATATTGAAACCTGACTTCAAAGCAAGTGGGCGGCTTCAACCAAGGTTAGGGAGGGGCAGATCAGGCTCCAAAGTCGTGGTGAAGGCAGCTGATCTAGGGGAGGGAAACCCCAAAATCAAATGACCCGGTCCTCCAGGTTGGGGGTCGGCGAGGGGCTGACAACCCCTCCTGTAAAGAAAACTTATGTTCAGAAAGCCAGACATGATGAAGCCGGACTGATTTTACGGAAACGACCCAGGCAGAGAAACAATGGACATGAGATGAGAATGGCGACTTGGAATGTGAGAAGTTTGTTAGTAGCGGGTTCTTTAATGAATTTAAAGAATATTATGACACGCTACAATATAGGGGTATTAGCCATTCAAGAAATTGGCTGGAAAGGTGAAGGAATTATAAGGTCTGGTGATTTTACTGTATTTTATAAAGGGGGTCAAAGAAATATGTTTGGAACTGGCTTTATAGTGCACAAGAATTTTAAAGATCAAGTTTTGAATTTTACAGCTTTTAGTGATAGAATAAGTATTTTAAGAATAAGAGGTAGATTTTTTAATATTACCCTTTTTAATGTTCATGCCCCGACAGAGGACAAGGAAAGCGAAATTAAAGAAATATTTTATGGGAATCTGGACACTGTGTATAATAAAGCCCCACAGTATGACGTTAAAATAATTTTAGGAGACTGTAATGCCAAAGTCGGAAGAGAGAGAGCCTACCGAAAGGTGATTGGCCAGCATAGTCTTCATGAAATCAGTAACGATAATGGAAGCAGATTAATAGATTTTGCCACTGAGAAAAACCTAGTGATCAAAAGTACAAATTTTCCAAGAAAGGACATATATAAACAGACTTGGATCTCCCCTGATGGTGAGACAGCTAATCAAATAGATCATGTTTTAATCGATGAGAGGCATGCAAGTGATATCATTGATGTAAGGAGTAGAAGAGGAGCTGATTGTGCATCTGACCATTTTCTGGTCCAAATAAAATATAGGCAGAGGCTGGTTGTAGATAAGTCGGTAAGAAAAAAGACTGAAGCTAGGATCAAATTTGATATGGTGAAATTAAAAAGAGAAGAGACTAAACAACTATACCAAGAGGAGGTGTCTAAGAGATTGAAGCAAGGGGAGCCAGAAATGGAGAGTAAAAACATAGAAGAGCAGTGGTTGAATATAAGATCAGCAGTAATAGAGTCAGCTAACTTAGTGCTAGGAAGAAAAGAAAGGAGTGAAGAAACTAAGAAGAAAGAATGGTTTGATGAAGACTGTGAAAGGCTTTTGGTGGAGAGAAATTTAGCTAGATTGAACTGGATCCAGAAGAAGACCAGAGCCAGTGCAGAGAATTATAGAATTAAGAGGAAGGAAGCAAAAACTGGTTGCAGGCGAAAGAAAAGGGAATACCTTAGGGAATTGACAAAGGAATTGAATGAGTGGGATAGAAGTGAAACCAGGAAATTTTACACCAGAGTCAAGAAACATAGGAAAGGTTATCAAAGTAGTAATGAATATTTTAGAGATGAGGAAGGTAATTTGATTGGTGGAAAAGAGGAAATACTCACCAGATGGACTGAACACTTCAGTAGGTTACTTGGAAACAGACCATCTGCATCTGATGATAAAGAAATACCAAAGTATGATGGGGAACAACAGTTTGTGCCAAACCTGCAAGAGATAGTATCAGAACTAAACCACCTTAAGAATAACAAAGCCCCAGGAGAGGACGGTGTTACGGCCGAAATGTTAAAAAATGGAGGGGAGGAGTTAAAAGTAAAAATAGCTAGGATGATCCAGGATATTTGGCTAAAGGAAGAAATGCCAGATGACTGGAGGACTGCAATTTTCTATCCTATATACAAGAAAGGAGATCAGACTAGGTGTGAAAATTATAGAGGAATAGCCTTGCTGGAGGTTACATATAAAATACTCTCAAAACTAATAGCAGTGAAAATGACTAAGATTATGGCAAATATAGTGGGAGATTATCAAGGGGGATTTATAAAAGGAAAATCCACTAATAATCAAATTTTCATGCTAAGAACCATCTTAGAGAAGTGCTATGAGTTCAATGTTGACCTCCATCTGCTATTTGTGGACTTCAAAGAGGCTTATGATAGCATTGATAGGAGTGCATTAATTGAAACGTTAATTGAGTTCTTTGTGCCCAGGAAGTTGGTGAGATTAATTCAAATGACTCTCAGTGCAAGTAAAGGGAAAGTGTTTTTACTGGGAGAGATTGCAAAAGCCTTTTCAATCAATAGAGGGGTAAGACAGGGGGATGCACTCTCCACAGTATTATTTAATATTGTTTTGGAAAGAGTAGTGAGAAGAGTCGAAATTAATCCGGGAGGAACCATTTATAATAGGACCTCCCAAATCTTAGCCTATGCAGATGATGTTGTCATAATATCTAGGTCCGTACAAGAATTGAAGAATATCTTTAACCAATTTGAGAGTGAGAGTAAAAAACTGGGTTTGAAAGTGAATGAAGTTAAAACAAAATATATGATAGCATCCAGAAGTACTAGTAAGTGGGGCCATATGAAGACATTTCAGACAGAGAACTATGTTTTTGAGAGAGTGGATAGGTTCAAATATTTGGGGTCAGTTATTACTGATAATAATTTGATTACGGAAGAGATAAAGGAAAGTATAAAAGAAGGCAACAGATGCTACGGGGCATTGCTCCCTTTAATGAAGTCAAAGGATCTTTCCATAAATGCAAAGAAGAAAATATATAGAACTATAATAAGGCCAATAGTAACATATGGATCAGAGAATTGGTGCATGGTAAAGAATGATGAAAGAATGATCTCAGTTTGGGAAAGGAAAATATTACGAAGAATTTATGGGCCAAAATTTGAAAATGGTGAATGGTATAGTAGAAGAAATGAGGAATTGTACGACCTATATAAGGAACCTCAAATTATTGGAGAAATAAAGAGTTCAAGGCTAAGGTGGGTAGGGCACATTGAGAGGAGTGATGAGAATACAGTAATATCAAGGATTTATAGGGGTCATCCTGGAGGTAAAAGATGCTGTGGAAGACCAAGGAAAAAATGGATTGAAGATGTGACAGAGGATTTAAAAGAAATGGGAGTTCGAATGTGGAGGAGGAGAGCGCAGAACAGAGAAGAATGGGCTTCGATTGTCAGGCAGGCTCTGGTCCTCAATGGACCGTAACGCCAAGATGGATGGATGGATGGACTTCAAAGCAAAATTGAATTGGAATTTATATTAACTCAATTCTTGTCAGGTCATGGAAATTTTGGCTCTTACTTTGAAAGGTTTAAAATTATAAGGGAGATTGGATATTTATGTATTTGTAAAGAAAAACATACCGTAGAACATCTACTTTTTGACTGCCCACTCTTGGCAAGGAAAATATTTTCGTTAGTAGGACACTTAAACTACTGTTGGGTCAATCCATTAGAAATGAACCAAAATGAACAAAATTTGTTGCTCAACATTTTTTATTTTCCTAATTTTTTTTACCAGTTACTCCCCAATATTAGGTGAGTTCAAAACTAAGGTAAAATTTTTTTTAGGCTCATACTTTTTTTTTGGCGGCAATTTTAAGTTTGCTTTGTAACAGTTTTTCGGCCGGAAACATGTTTTGTACAAATGTATGTAACTCTGTCAATTTTATAGATAACAAGACAAAATAAACACCAAAATTATCAGAATGAAATGCTCTAGATTTTTGTTCGAACATAATATTACCTAAGTAGTGAGCAAAGTGATGAAAAAAATTCACAACTACAAATTGAAAATTAACTTAAAACGGGAGTTTTAGTGCCGCAAAATTATTAAAAGGAAGAAAGACTCACCCTTATTTATTTTTTATTTTTTTTGTGTAGATCTACTATATAGGACTACTTGCTGTAGAAGTTTCAAGCTTGAGAACTTTGCTCTTTTTTTTTATACAATTTTTCAAACATGTCCAAAAGCGTATTTAGGCAATATTTGAAGTAGGAATATCTCAAAAGGGCTAGAGTGAAAAATTATGAATTTTATACAGATAACACCTCTTTATGATATAAAGATCTGATAAAAATTTGGTGACTGAGACTCAATTGGTTCCAGAGTAACAGTGCATCAAATTTGGTCAAAAATTGCGTTATACCCACATGAAATTTAACGGTAATTTAATAGTAGAAATCCACACTATAATTTTAAATACAAAATTTTAGTGAACCTAAGTATGTTACACGTAAAACTCCTGGGCACGGAGTCCTCCGGGAGGGACTTTAAGCTGGGGGTCCCGTGTCGTAGATTTACGGCACGTAAAAGAACTCCAAGCCTAAATTAGAGCCTCTGGACAAAATTTCTCGGCCCTTTCACGTCCAAGAAATACTTAGTTTCCAGAGGGGGGTTGCGAGGCGATGGGCTTACCACCTGTCCCTCTAACCTCTCTCGGAAAATAAGCATATCAAAATTAGTATAGGTAATGAAACCTCCATTGGAGGCCTTTTCGCCCCACCTGGGGATCATAGGGTACCAGATACAGATACAGAAGTATGTTACACAAAAGAGTTGTATATGTAGGCTACATTTCATGAGTTAGCATGACAAATTTATAATTTCCTCAAAGCTTTGAAGAGTGTTGAAATTTCAGTGCATAGTTGCAATTTTTGGCCAACTGCAATGCACTATAACTCTGGAACGAGTTGAGTCTCAAGTCACCAAATTTTTATCACATCTTTATATCATAAAGAGGTGTTATCTGTATAAATTTCATAATTTTTCACTCAGGCCCTTTTGAGATATTCTATTTTAAATATTGCAAAAAATAAGCTTTTGGGCATTTTTGAAAAATTGTATAAATTAAAGAGCAAAGTTCTCAATCTTGAAACTTCTACAGCAAGTAGTCCTATAGTAGATCTATACAAGAAAAAAATTAAGGGTGAGTATTTCTTCCTTTTAACAATTTTGCAGCACTAAAACTCCCGTTTTAAATTAATTTTCAGTTTGTAGTTGTGAATTTTTTTCTTCACTTTCCTCATTACTTAGGTAATATTATGTTAAAGCAAAAATATAGAACAATTCATGCTGATAATTTTGGTCTTTATTTTGTCTTGTTATCTCTAAAATTAACAGAGTTACATACATTTGTACAAAACATGTTTTCGACTGAAACATGGTTACAAAGCAAACTTAAAATGGCTGCCAAAAAAAAAGGTATCAGCCTAAAATCTTTTTACCATAGTTTTGAACTCACCTTTTATTATGAAATAACTGGTAAAAAAATTAGGAAAATCAAAAATGTCAAGCAACTTTCTAATGGATTGACCCTGTAGTGTTAAATATGATAAACCACTCTTAAAACATTTTTAGCAAGGATTGTTGTTTTAGAGAATTCCACTATTTCATATGTTCTACGAGGGGGATCCAGGAAATAACGACCATTTTGTTGTAGTAATTAAAAAAATCATATTTATTTAAAAAAACAAAGTCTGTTACATAACTGAAGCTTCCCTTACTTCTCTACATAATCACCACCCACATTTAAACATTTGTCGTATCTGTTCACTAGCTTTAGAATTCCCGTGTTATACTCCTCTGCCGCCAGTTCATTAAGCCAGGTGTTCACTGTCTTCTTCAACTCTTCATCACTTCCAAAACGCGTACCACCCAGAAAGTCTTTCAGCTTAATGAAAAGGTGAAAATCGGTAGGAGCAAGGTCTGGACTATAGGGCGGATGATCAAAGATTTCCCAACCGAATTGATCCAGCAATTCTCGAGTTGCAGCAGCAGTGTGCGGGCGGGCGTTGTCGTGAAGAAGCACAACTCCTCTCGAAAGTATTCCTCGCCTCCTGTTTTGGATGGCTCGCCGTAGTTTTCGTAAAGTCTCACAATAACGATTTGCATTGATCATAGTGCCTTTTGGCATGAAATCCAGCAAAAGAACATCTTTGCGATCCCAAAAGACAGTAGCCATGACTTTTTGTGTTGAGAGAGTCTGTTTGAATTTTCTCGGTTTCTTGGGTGATTAGGGATGATGCCACTCACGTGATTGGCGCTTGGTCTCTGGGGTGTTGTGAGACACCCAGGTCTCATCTAAACTAAACTAAACTCCGTGGCGCTACATCCCTGGAGGGACTTGGCCTACCACCCGACCGCTGCATCATCTCCCGTAGGCAGATGGCAGGATTGGGGGGCATGTGGTCAGCATGCCGACACCCACGGCCGTTAATGGTGGTTTTCTTGACCGGAGCCGCTACTTCTCTATCAAGTAGCTCCTCAATTTTGAATCACGAGGCTGAGTGCATCCCTACCAGACCTCCCTACCTCAGAAAAATCCGAGGAGGTACCGGGAATCGAACCCGGGCCGACGGATCTGTAGTCAGCGACGCTAACCACAAGACCACGCCGGCGGACGCCAGGTCTCATCACCAGTCACAATTTGATCAAGAAAGGCGTCTCCATCTGTGTGATATCGCATCAAGAATGTCAATGCTGAGGCCATTCTCTGAGTTTTGTGTTGGTCACTCAGTTGCCGTGGAACCGATCGTGCACAGATTTTGTGGTAGCCAAGATGTTGCGACACAATTTCACCAAGCAAAGAACGAGAAATGTCAGGAAAGGCAATATGCAATTCGTCGAGTGATGTGCGCCTGTCTTGCAAGATTCTGTCGTTCACTTTAGTCTTCAGGTCTTCTGTGATGATGAGGGATGGGCGTCCGGGTCGAGTTTCATCGTGGACATTTGTTGCCCATTGTTGAACATTTCGCACCATTTTCTCACATTTCTTTCATTCATTACAGTATCACCATACACTTCTTTCAATTGCCGGTAAATTTCTGCAGGTTTCAAATGTTTGGCATTCAAAAATCGAATCACACTCCTCACCTCACAGTCGGCGGAATTATCAATCACGTCGTTCATTTGAAATGAACACAAAATGCACAATGGCAACTTGTTGCAACCAGTACTCACAACATTATGAGAATACATGTTAAGGAAGCCAGTTAACCTTCAAACAAGGAAGGGGAGTCAGCTGTGCGGCGGGTATGCGCGAACGGTCGTTATTTCCTGGATCCCCCTTGTATATTTAGGAGTTTACAATAATTTTATTTAAACTTTAGCAAAACAGGCTACTCTAGTATACAAAAAACAGGTACATTATACATTGTAATTGACATAAAACTACAGCCCTAATGTACCTTATGGTGAAATAGGGCTAAAAGAAATTGTATATTAAATAAATAAATAAATAATATCAAAAGAAAAAGAACATCCAGTCTGCAAATTAAACTAAAACAAAAGGGACTTTAGAGTTACTTTAATTTGTATTGTTGCTCCTCCCCAGGAACTCATTCATCATTTGGGCGGGCTCATTTTAAAGTGAGGTTACCATTCCTGCAGGTGGCTACCTAAGCATTTCCTTCCCCATTCCCGTAGGGGTGGGCGCTACTTTGTTTATTAAGATATCAACTTGAAATATAAACCACCCTTATGTACAAGAAACATTCTACAATTCATGTTATGACCAAAAATTTGTTTTCTTTAGAATAAATTAACAGCTTTATCAAACTTTTTTTCGATAGAAGGGATAAAAACACCATTTAATATTTTTTTCCCCAAGAAGATATAATTAGATGCTAGTGAATTTTGAGATTATTTATATATATGAGTCTTCAAATATTGAGATTTTCTAAAATTGTTGATTTTCAAATTGGAATCTCAAAAGGGACTGAATAACAAAATATGACATTTTCTCATAATATTCTTCTAGTGACTGGTAGTCAACACATAAAATTTCATCACTGTCTTCTGACTGGAAGTAATATTTTAAAAATAAAGAAAATTCCAAAAAAATATACTTTCAGATACATATATAAACAGAAAATGTATACTTTAAAATAAAATGAAATACGTCAGCAACACCCATTGGTTGATTTGATATGGATTGACCCAAAGGCCTCATTGACAAAAAAATAAAAACATTCCAAAGAAACTGACCATCTTAGAAAGCAGAAGTGAAAAACTAAATAAGTTTATAAAAAATTTATCTATCACCCATGAAGACAAAGAAGATTCCAAAGAGTATTTATAGCCAAATAATTTCAATATGACCCCCAGAATAAGAACATTACTTAATTTAAAACAAAAAACAGAGGACCTAACAATACAAATTCAGGCATCTATCAAACAAATTGTATGAATTGTGAAAAAGTTTAGGCAACATAGGGCAGACAAAAAGGAACATTGAAACTAGGGTCAAAGAACATTTCAGTCACAAAAAATTCAGGCGAACAGATAAATCTGCAATTGCAACACATTTTTGGAATAAAAGACATGAAATAGATTAAGTCAGGCTCCTGAAACCAGTACAAAGATCAGAAGAATTAACAGTTTTGGAAAAACTATTCATCGGGGGGGGGGGGAGGGGAACTTATATTAATAAATTCTGATATACACCAGCAGAAGACAGCTTGATCAGCAGGTACATCCATCCACTGCCAGAGGGACCAAAAGGCATATAGCAACTGAGATCAGCCATGGTGCACTTTACTCAGGCGGGAATACTACTCCCACTTCTCGGAGTTTTTGCATGGAACTGAATTGCTTTTGTTCGTTCTTTATTATATAAACGAGGTAAAAATTACTTTTTTAACTTAAACAATATTAATGAATATGAACTGCATTAATGATCTAATAGGGAACGGAAAACTGGAGGAAGCCCTGGAAATAGGTACGGACGTAATACGAGGAGCCACGCAGAAAAGAAACGGAAGAAAGGCACAAATATGGTTCGACCAACAGTGCTACAAAGAGAGAAAAGAAGCTCTGTTGGCACTACACAGAGCAAGAACACAAAAAAGACAGACAGACCTAGCCACGTACGCAGAAAAAAGAAGGAAATACAAAGTTACAATCACAGAGAAAAAAGCGGACTACATAGAGAGAGAAGCAATGAAACTAGCAGAAGACGCAAAATCAGATCCATTCAAAGCACTAAAGAAGAGAGTCACACCAGCAACAGTAGAAATACACATGAAGGAATGGGAAAAGCATTTCTCAAAGTTACTAAACAAACAAGAACAGGACCGAGCATACGACATGGAAATAGCAGAATCGGCACATAACGCAGAACCAATAACAACAGCTGAACTCAGAAAAGCACTCCGAGAAGGGCGAAACAAAAAAGCCGCTGGTCCAGACAATATATACATGGAACATCTCAAGGACTCCCTCGGAAGCCTAGAAGAATTCTGGAAGGACCTGATGAACAAATGTATACAGACAAGAAGGATACCAGAAAAGTGGGAAACCGCGACGCTAAAGATACTCTACAAAGGAAAAGGAGACAGAGCACCACCAGACTCCTTCAGAGGAGTAGCGGTAGAAAATGCGTCCTTTAAAGTATTCACAAAGATACTCAACAACAGACTAATAAAAGTCGCCGAGGAACACATCCCGGAGAACCAATTTGGATTTATGAAGGGCAGGAGCACAGTGCAAGCAGTGAAGCACTTAATGGACCAGATAGACGACACTCTGAGACACCCAGGTGGGAAGTACTATACAGTCTTCATCGACTTCAGAAAGGCGTTCGACTCAATAAACAGAGAGAACTTAATCAAGAAACTCAAAGCCATGATCGGAGAGAGAGACTACCTGGTGAGAACAATAGAAGCTTGCCTACAAAGAAACATGATCCAGATAAACAACAATGTCGAAGTATCCAAAGAGATCATCCAAGAGTACTCCAAGGGGACCCCATGAGCCCCACCCTGTTCAACATCTACACGTGACTAGCATAATGGAGAAAAACACGAAAGCAGAAATGATACTATACGCAGACGATATGGTGATAGGATCCGCAGAAAAGGAGGACGTGCAAAAGGCAATGAAAAGATTAGAGACATGGGCGGAGAAAAACAACCTGGATATAAACAAAGAGAAGACAGTGCAAATGAACTTCAGGAAAGGAGGGAAATCCTCACCCAGAGATGCAATAACACTATACAATGAGCCACTCCAAATAGTAGGGGAATACAAATACCTTGGAATTACAATGCAAACAACATCGTTCAGGATGCACATTCAAGAGAGAGTGGCAGCAGCCAACAGAGCCTCATACAATATCCCGAATATAGCCAACCTATCGACAAACACAGCAATGAAACTATTCAGAACGACAGTGGCGCCAATCGCAACATATGGAATAGAGATCATATGGGAAAGACTGAAAATAGGAGACCTGATAACGATAGAAAAAGTGAAATCAATGTTCATGAAATGAATACTAAGAGTAGGACGAACAGCACCATCCCGTTTGGTATATGAACTCTAGAGGGAGACCTATTTCATAGAGGACATAAGATCACAGCACTGGCTGCCATCCACAGGACCATACCAAGAGCTAATAAACATAAGGAGCTAGTCTGTCATTTTCAGTGGCCTTTCCTCCCTTTCTGAAGGTCATCTGCTTAGTTTTTTGATGATTTATTTTCAAGCAGTTTTCATTTGCCCATTTTTCAAGTTTATTTAGTGTGCAACAAGTTTATTTAGTTAGATGATCCCAGTACCATGTCATCGGCGTACATTATGATCGATGTCGTGATGTCCTTGGTGATATCTACGATGTCTGCTGTCATGATATTGAAGAGCACCGGGCTGATGGGGTTGCCTTGCAGTACACCATTTGTTTGCTTTATTTTATTTGAGAGCGTGACCTCGTCGTATAACTGTACGTAATTGTAGTCCAGGATGCTTGACACAATTGTTGTTAGTGGGCTTGAGTCTTCTAAGAGGAGTCTGAGTTTTTGAAGGAGTATCTCTCTATTGATGAGGTCGAACGCTTTCTTGTAATCAATGAATACTGCAAAGTATTTCTTTTTATTGTGTCTTAAGGCGTCTTCAATCTGCTCAATGAGGTAGTTCGCCGCTTGTAGTGTGCCTCTGCCCTGTCTGAAGCCACATTGGCACTCCGATATGTGTCTATCCACTGTGTTTGTGATCTTGTTCGTTAATATTTTTGTAAATATTTTGAACGCAGCGTTTTCGAGTGCAATACCGCGATAGGAGTCTGGGTTGTTGGAGTCTCCTTTCCCTTTATATAAGATTTTTATGATTGATGTCCTCCAGGCTTCTGGGATTTTTCCTAAGCTTATACATTTGTTGTATAAGTTGTGCCATAAGTCTTCCATTAGATGCAGTGATTGTTTTAGGTGTTCAGCATAGATGTCGTCGGGACCTGCTGCTTTCTTGTTTTTAGCTGACGTTATGGTGTGAATTATCTCTTCTTTAGTGATGTAATTTGGGTGTTCAAAGATTGCTTCAGTTTGTGTTTCTTGCACTTTGATTCCTTGTTGGTGGTTTAGTAAGCATTGGAAGTGATTTTCCCACGTTTCCATGGGTATTTCATTCGCTGTTGTTGGTCTTGGTTTCCTGAGCACTATGTAAGGGTCTTTTCTTGCTTCTTCGGTTAATCGTTTTGCCTCTTCTTCAATGTAGTTGGCTTTTTTCTCTTTTATTAGTTTCTTGTATTCTTGTTTATGTTTTGCGTACCTGGGCAGGTCTTCATTCCGATCTGTGGTTCTTGCTAGATGCAGTGCTGTGATCGTTTCTTTTCGTTTGTTGTAGCAGTCTTTGTTGAAATACGGCTGCGATTTTCTTTTCTTGTTTGGACTGCTACATGCTTGTATGATTTCCGTGATTTGTGCGACTCCCTTATCTATCTCGTCCTGAGTAATTAATTGATTTGCTTCTTCTAGTCGGAAAAACGGCACAATCGAGAATGACGTATGTCCTAATGAAAGAGACCTTCTTCATTGAAGATATTAGACAGCAGCTACTCCTACCGAATACCAGTGCATACGAGGCAACGCTCAAAGGGCTACAGGAGAAGAGAAACGACATCTGCAGCGAGTTCTACACAACAGAGGCCATGTGTACGAGAGAGTGGACACAACCCAATTACGACATGAGACACATCCTAACGCGATATGCAATCCATGGATTCCACCACAAGGTTTGCTGCATGAAGAGCTTCCATGAACCGAACCCGGAATGCGTGAATTGTGCAACAAACCATGTGGTCGGTACCATGTTGAAAAGTGTATAGAAAGACATTTATCACTACATAAGTTTTGTTCAGAATAACTCACCTTATGCACATTTGTGCGCATTTAATCTCACTCATAAACATAAGGAGCAAGAAGAGGAGGGAAATCGACCTTGATTTCTACACCACATCAGCCATGCTGGACGACAGCTAGACCAAAGAATGCAAGCCCCAGAGACACGTTACAACAAGACTTGCAGTACACGGGTTTCACCACAAAATATGCACAAACAAGAAGTTCCACGAGCCGTCTGGAACCTGCATATGTGTTTTATGTGATAAGAAGTGCGGGAAATACCACATCGTAGAGTGCAAGAAAAGAACGAAAACAATAACAGACTACAGCAAAGACTAATCTATATCTAATGCTCAACTCGAGCGCACCTTTCCACTATTATTATTAATGATCTAGATCAGGCCTGTCCAACTTCATAAGTACTGGGGGCCAAAATATTTCGACAATTTAGGCTGAGGGCCAAACAGTAAAAGTTTCACTCACATAAAATAATATAACAGTAAAGTACAGCAGACCAAATTGTTGAAATAGGATTCATTACCAGTAGGTTGAAATTAGAACTTAATGTGAGCACTGAGGATTTTCAGACTGCTTCACTAATGTATGGATGTCTACTTCTATGTTAGTAACTGCCAGTCTTAGTAGGTGTAACAAGGAATCATCAGTGAGACAGTTCCTATATTTATTTTTTATGAATTTCGTGTTGAAGAAAACACTCTCACATAAAGTGCTTCCAAACATTGAGGAAAGCTGCAAACCAAAATCTCTAAGCTGAGGAAACCTGCCCTCTGAAGAAGTTGAGCCCTCTCTCAGACCTGGTTTGAAGAAAAGGATCAGCCTGAAGATCGCAACGCTCCAGTTGATACATGGATGGCTGATTCTCAATATCCATATTCAAAGGGTCATTAAAAAGCAGCAGTTTACCTTTAATATTTTCAAAGTCAGAAAATCTTTCATTCAATTCTTGAATAATACCTTCAAAATTTTCACAAAACTCAGAAAAATTACCATCTTAAATTTCTTCTGACAGCTCTTGACAACATGGAAAGTGTGTTAAATCATTTCTTGATAAGGTTGATTTCAGAAATTTTAAAACCATTAACATGACCTCTAACCCTCAAACACTTTGATTTTTCCCTGAAGTCTCTGGTTCAACTCATTCAAGTATTGTGTCAGGTCAGTCATGAAAACAAGCTACCTTAGAAAGTCTGGATCTTCAACCTGTCGAACAAGATTTTCACTACCTGCACTCAGCCAGCGTACATTTGCGTGGAGTGATAGATCTCTCATCCAAAAATTCCCGGAATCTGCAGTGAAGTTGTGTCTTAGTGCCACCACGTATCTTGATGGAAACTGTAACCACTATATTCATTGCATCGCTTTATTTCACTGACTTCCCACACAACGCATCTTGGTGAATTAGCCTATGCAATGGAACATGAGGAAACTTATCCCAGCTTTCCTAATTAATCCTACCAGTCCTTTCCACCGTTTCATTTACTGTTTAAAATATATCTTCACCCTTGGTTATCCACGTAAAGAACATAATTGAAGAATTTCTTCTTGTGTTGAAAATTCATTGTTAATCATTCGTATGAAAATCAAGAGTTGACTGGTGTCAGTCTGGTCGACACTGTCATCCAAGCAAAGTGAAAAGTAGCTGCATTTTCCAACCATATCTTCTAAATTCTTTGTTATTTGTCCTCGGGCCACAAAACTGTGAGAGCAGGCCGCAGGTTGGACAGGCCTGATCTAGATGTATGATTAAAAAATGACCTGCTTCTGTGTACAGCAAGAATTCAAAGGGGTAACAAAGAAGCATGATATTTAAGAGCAGAAGTGATTAAAGATTATCGACTGCTAAATTCCATAACATTGTGACAAAAGTGAATAACACAGGTCTGCAACTAAAAAACTGCATAGGATGTCTCTTAATTTTCGTACAGAATTTTACTTCCTAATACCTAAAAAAATACCAAAAATCTTCTATCACGTCCATTTTTTGTGTAAGTGAAGTGGTTATATTTATTTTTCATAAAATTTATGGTTTATTGAAAATCCGATATTTTTATCTTACAAATTCTCATAAACAATTGATTTTTACATTAATTTATTCAATTATAGCTTATCTATACAATATATAATGTTAACTGTTAGGGGTGAGTGGTGGAGGGGGGTGGCACAAGTCAAAGAAGTTCAGTATCGCACATGAAAGTAGAGCCGCCATCAGTAGACACATCGCTTTCAAACTGAACAGTGCTGTTGTTTCTATTTCGTAATCATGGCTCCAAGAGGTTGTGTTATGTCTCCTGATAGCTTTTGTTTTATTTGTGGTGAATACACTGTGAAACGTCAACAGAGAAACATTAATGATTTTGTGAAGAAGGTTTATTTTGCTTACTTCAAATTAAAACTTGGGGATCAAGACAAACCATGGGCCCCTCACAAGGTGTGTAGAAGATGTGAGGAAGATCTTCGTTTGTGGTTTAAGGGTAAGAAAAACTCATTTCGTTTTGGAATTCCTATGATATGGCGTGAGCAGAAAAATCATACAACCGAATGCTATTTCTGTTCAGTATATGTAAAGGGATTTAATACAAAAAATAAAAAGAACATATCTTATCCTAACCTTGACTCAGCTATTCGTCCAGTGCCCCATAGCTCTGAAATACCAATCCCACAGCCACCTTCCAGTTTAGATGAATACTTGAGTGAGTCAGAGGACGAAGACACATTACCTCCCCAGGACGAATCTAGCTCAGATTTTTCTGTTGACGAGGGGCCTGAACTATTTTCTCAGAGTGAGCTCAATGACCTAGTAAGAGATTTAGGTCTATCAAAAGATGCAGCCGAATTGCTAGGTTCGAGACTAAAAAACAAAAACCTTCTGTCATCTGGTACCTCATTTTCGTGGTAGAGGCACCGAGAGAAAGAATTTACTCAGTTTTTCTCCAAAGAGGGGCATCTAGTTTTTTGTAATGATGTACAAGGGCTCATGAAGTGCTTTGATATAGAATATGATTCATCTGAATGGCGCCTATTCATTGATTCGTCCAAAGCTAGTCTTAAAGCAGTCTTGCTGCACAATGGAAATACTTTTGCATCCCTCCCTATGGGACACTCGGTGCATATGGAAGAAAACTATAACGATTTGGCCATTATTCTAGAAAAAAATCAAATATCAAGACCATAAATGGATGGTTTGTGGGGACTTCAAAATACTAACCATGCTTTTGGGTCAGCAGTCAGGTTATACAAAGTACCCATGTTTTCTATGCTTGTGGGATAGTAGAGCCAGAGAGCAGCCTTGGACCAAAAGTGACTGGTCATTGCGAGAAACCCTAAAACCCGGCGAGAAAAACGTCATCAATATGACTCTGGTTCCACCAGAAAAGGTTTTATTGCCCCCTCTTCACATTAAATTGGGGCTTATGAAACAGTTTGTAAAATCACTGCAAAAGGATGGGAATTGTTTTAGATATCTGTGTTCTAAATTCCCGAAGCTGTCTGAAGCCAAGTTGAAAGAGGGAGTTTTCACTGGTCCCGACATAAGAAAACTTTTATCCGACTCCCTCTTTGTGGAAAGTATGAATGAGAAGGAAAAAGAAGCTTGGGAATCGTTCAAGGGTGTAGTGTTAAGATTTTTGGGAAATACTAAGGATCCTGACTACAAAACCATTGTGCATCGTATGATGGCAGCGTACAAAGCTCAAGGATGCAAGATGAGCTTAAAGGTTCATTTTTTACACTCCCATATAGACTATTTTCCTGAAAACTTGGGAGCTTACAGTGAAGAAATGGGTGAACGGTTTCACCAGGATGTCCGTGATATCGAGAGACGGTACCAAGGAAGATGGGATTTCAATATGCTTGCGGACTACTGTTGGATGCTGAAGCAGGAAACCAAAGATGGAAATCGGAAACGAGTCCGGCGAAGCATCAAACAGAAGAAGAAAAGGTTTCACAAAAAAGATGAATAAACATAAAATTGTGAATAAATGTCACAAAAGATGTTTAATTTGTTGTAAAAATTAATATGTTTGATTCATCTTAATACATGAGTGCTTTTTACCAATACTGTGTATCTTTTAGTTTTGCAAAAAACCTTACGTGATAGGGGAAAATGGATGCCATTTTTGGAATCAGTGCATTTTAAAACATACAATTTAGTAAAAATATCTCATGCAGCTGAAAAAAAAAAAAAATTTTGCAGACCTGTGTAATTGTTTAAGTTTTTGGGGTGAAATATCATTATAACAGTGGTGTTTTATAAAGGGAGGACCTAAATTAAATTTGCATAGATGCATAGATGCATAAATGTTATAAATAATGTTAAAATATATTATATACCGGTACTGTAAAATATTCTGAACTGGGGTGCATTTAAATCCCCATGTGTACTGCTGTTAAAGGTATACAGAATATTTAAATGTTAAAATGCAGCATTTTATAGTAGACGAAGCATATTATTGTTGTTATTGGTCTAGGAAGCTAAAATGAAAACTGATTTGCATGCAATTATGTTGTTAATTTGATTTCAAATTATGTTGTTGATTTGATTTTAAATGAACTATTTTAATCTTACAAAATTAGTTTTCCAAGCTAGGTGGCCAAGACGATAGCATCTTGGATACTTCAAGATTCAAATCCCGTTGCCGGTTAAGTTATTTTTCTCTTCATGGTTTCCCCATAAAGGCCGTTTGGATATTTACTTACTGTGACTCATCATTGCTATTTTATCTTACATCATAATCATCAAAATTCAGTCAGTTGATACATGCATAAATTAAGCATAAAAAAAATATATTGTAAAATGTAGAGCTGTTTCAAAACACTGAACTCTGTACATGAATTTTTTTTTTGGAAAAAATATATATATATATATATTTTATTTTCCACAAACCTCGCTCATTTGGAGAAGTGAAATATTGCATGCTTACATAAAAAAGAAGCTGGTTTGGAGTGTTTTTCAAGGTCAGGTTTGTTTACTTTCCTAACTTAAGCAACCATTCGGTCATCTTGGAATTCACAGGCTAATAAAATAACCAAACAAAACGCTACTAAACTGATGAAAAGAAACTTCCTTGGCTGAAGGCTTTATATTTTAGGGTTGTCTTTGCATTTAAAAAAAATGGGTAAAAGAAAACATTTTCCCCACCCTTTTTATGCCCTGCAACTTATAAAAAAAGCCAGGTTATAATAAGACAGTTACACTATTATAGTAAACAAGACAGTTCAAAGACGTAACAACAGGCCACCTGCCAAAATAATATTGTATCACTTAAGTACAACAGTGTAACAGTATTTCAAGAGAAGTCAGTTAAAAGTAGGGGAAGGGCTGGTAGCAGCAGACACTTAAGCCTAAACTGATTACATCACGCAGGAAAAGTAACTGATAGTGAAGTAAAGTAGATAATGCCATTCTTAGGACCTTCTGCTTTAATTGATATGGTTTGAAATCCTCATGTAAAGCCTAATTATTATGAAAATACAAATAACTTTCATTCCTACGTTTTAACAAAATGCGAAAATGAAGGGTAGCACCGGACACAATATTTCATTGTAACAAACGATGCAAATCACTCATATTTAGCTACACAAAGTCATACTGGTATGAAAGCTGATGGTCTTGAACATTTGCACACTCCTCATGCGCCCAACCGCTGCAGTCCTGGCATTGAATCCAGTCTCCGTCAAACTGGTCACTGCACAAAATAAAAGTGGTTGTTTCTTCTTCACATTGCTTTTCATAGGCCAGTGAAGTGCATGAACATTTGTTAGCTACAGAATTTTTGTTCACTGCTCCTTTTGTACATCTACGTTCCCCTTAATAGGATTTGTTCCTGAATTAGGACCTATAGGCTTAGGCCTACTGTTTGTTTGCTACTATTTTTTTTCTTTTCTTTGAGACTATTGTCAGAAGGAGAAGAAGTCAATATCTCATTTATCTGCATTCTCCGCTTCCTTGTTGATAACTTTCTTGCAGTAGGGCCTACTATCTGGCAGTTTGTAGTCCTAAGAAAATGTTGGTTCAAATCTGCCTAATTATGGCTTTGGATTTATCATGAAGTGCACATTATACCGAAGTGAAGGCACATTATATCACGTCGCTGCTTCTCTCGCACCTAATTGCCCTGATATTACTTTAACAATGGCAATTTTCATGACACTTTCATCCCAGGAACCTCGGTTAGTAGTTTTCTCCTTGAATTTCGGCATATCGTTACAGCCTGGAACAAATAAACGAATGTAATATTGTCCGGAGCTACCGTCATATGAGGCGTCCGGGCCTACCATCTATGTAGCAGAGTAAATAACACGCTATTCCCATTTTATATAAATACTTCTGAACTTGAAACCACCTTTAATTTTATATTAACACTATATTCTTCACATACAATAAAAACTGTATATTTATATTTACGTGCTAAACTGGAATGGCGGTTGAAAAATTAACAATGCATCACTGAATCAGCACGTGGAACTGTATCCGCTCACCAATACAAAGTCTCAATTCACACAGGTGTCAATCTCTGTTAGATATTTCTGTAGGGTGCAGGGCAAACGCAGGTGTACGACTCGTGTCCCTATCTGTTATAGAAACCTTAAACTAGCTACTTCCAGGGATATCCCCTGTCCGGTGCTACCGGCCGTTCCCCTATATCCTGGTACACTGAAATTTGTAGTTACTAAAACGTGCATGCAGTAACATACAATAGAAAATAAGTCTAAATAAAAATTAAGATAGATAAGTTATGTATGCAGGAAGTCTATCAAAAATATTTGGCAAAGGACCAGATTTTAATTTTGGCCTATCATACACAAACAGTCTTTTCTCACCTTTGGAATCAGTATATGAAATTTCATGTTGGATGCATTCCGACTCGAAATGTTGGATGCATTCCGACTCGAAATGCACACTAAACTCCCAGCTGAGGGAATCCAGTCCTTTCTAGGAATATTTTCCAACCATTGTTTGTATAATTCCTGTTCTTTTGGAGAACTGAAACATGTTACACAATTACTTTTAACACCCCACATTGTATAATTACTTTTGCAACCCAGAACACAACATTTTGAGGAATTTTAACTAATGTAATGAAACACAACACTGCTAAAATTCACAGCACTTGCAGTTTAAAGCAAGCAACAGTAACAAGGGCTGGCCTATTGACATCACACCCCCTTCCACCAATCATTCTGCCTGAGTAAAGTGTGCCGTGGCAGGGGCGTATCCAAAATATTTTTTCGGGAGGGGCTATAAGTGTAACACAATTATCACTAGGGCCCGGAAGTTTATGAAAATCATATTTTTAATACAGCAATCTATCACATGCTAGTGTCAAAATGAAAAGGTATCAAAGAAATAACAGCAAATTGATGGTTTAATGTTGCATTTTTTGTTAGTTTTGCAATGCATCATATTTGCTCAATATTAACATATTTGTCCATATTTAATAACTTGTCACATTTCTAACGGCTTATTATGTCCGATTTAAAAAATTGTGCATATCTCTGTTAATTCAAAAATGTTGAGCTATTTGTCTAAGTGACTGTTTTGGGAACAGACTATATAATTTGTTGATAGTTCATAGCCGAATTTTTTTGTAACCGATTGTATACTATTAAAGCAACGTTTTATTCATTAGTTTTCAATTTACTAAAATTTATTGCAATAACCTTGTTTGTTTTTAATTTTTATTATGCAAGTTAATTTATACAACTTATGCTTTTTAAAAAAATTCATTATGTAATTCAGCAAACAACAGAACGTTTAGTACAGTATTAAATTTACTTAAATGATAGAGCATACCTCAATTTTCCGGAGCATATTTTACAAATTTCAGGTAAAACTTTGATGTTAGGCTGAATTTTGTAAATACTTAGACAAAGCAGTAACGGCATTTCATGAGGCAGGATGTGCAATTAAACTGTCTGCTATTTGTCAAATTAAAATGTCCTTATGTGCAATATATTAGCATTACTTAACGTTTCGGGGGGGCTGTAGCCGTGGATCAGCTGAGAAAGCTACACTGCCAGCTGTATGTATCTGAGGATGACCACAACGGTAGTTGAAACTGTTCTAAGGTATTTATACCAAAGTGAAGTTTGTGTGATCATTTAACAATTGGCCTAATATTCCCCAGTGGCGTAGGAGGGGGGTGCGGGGGGTGCGGGCCGCCCCGGGTACCATCACCCGGGGGGTGACAAAATAAAAACGTGTCTTTGTAAGTAAAAAATTGCTCAAGGGAATTTAAAGAAAATTATAATATTATTTAAAACAATTAAATAAGCTTAACAACTTTCTACAAGTCAACATGCGTATTGAAACTTCTTTTAGTTTTAAAGTCAGTCAACAAAGATAATAAAACACGGCTGAACTGGCCGCTGTGTTGACACGAACAATAATATTATGGTTAGGGGGAGGGGTGTTTCTTTCTGCCGATGCTTGTCTCTGCAGTTTTATTAATTTAAATGAGACTTCAACAATCGGTGATGTTTACATCACTCAAGCCGCAACCAATTCTACCCGCTGCGGCAGTCATGACTGACGAAAATAAACTTCGAATGTGAGTTAACTCCGAAGTCTCCGGCAATCTAAATTTTGAATTGGTATTGCGCATATGTAAGAATAGATTATTAGTAATACAGTTCCGTAAAATACTTACATTACTTGTTTATGAAATTTATTAGGATCAACCTATAAAAAAATCAGATGTATAATTCGCATAACTTCCTCTGCCCAAATAAAAGTTAGGCTCCCCTTAAAAATAAAATAAAAAATAAAAATAAAATTACAAAATTTTGTTTTTGTACGATTTTCCGTTGCAAGAGGCCGTATTGCAAAGAGCGCGTATTCAGAGTGGGTGGCTTATAACTACCCTTCAGAGAATTATTTCTAAAAAGTGTTTCAAGTGTTTTAGCTCTTAGTATAAGCAACCCACGTACAAAATTTAAAGAAAATCGTTAGAACCGTTTTCGAGAAAACTTTCTTTATATAAAAATAAGGAAAACTTAACTCCAATCTTCGGTTTACATCTTCAAAGGTACCTGACGTAAATAAAAAATGTTGTCCTTTTGTCAAAATTCATCTTTCCAAAATTCGAGATTTCGCTTGGAAAACAAAATATAAAAAAATCACTCCAAAAATAAAACTTTGCACAATTTCGGGAGTGTATCCTTTTTATTAACGGTAACACCACAGTATAAGTATTAATACAGTAAAGAAATTGTGTGTTAAAAGTCCTATGACAACATGTTGACTGGACGACACTAGCGCTCAATGCAGAGATTGAGTAAAGCTACATTCTCATCATATGAAATGGCTTGGGAAAATACATAAACACATCGCAAAATATGTTATGTTAAAAGAGAAAAATACAGAATATTTTTATTCAATGCAAATCTAACTTTAAATATAAGAAATAATAAAACAGATAATGTATTATATTCTAGTTAAGAGGTAAACAATACCTAAATAGGCTACTGTTAAGGACTGTACCTAGGCCTAGTATTTTTCCTTTAAAATCATTGTCCTTTAATATAATTTATAATTCAAATTATGGTAATAAATAGCCTACATATTAATTACGTAAATTGTATTATAGGTCTGTCACGTTGTTCATCCTGCACGTCATTGTTGACAGTGTATTTTGATTCTTTGCCTTATATGGCAATATACGACTTCAATTTATTGTAGGTCTATGTAGCGTCAATTACTGCAGGATGGACTTCATTAAACAAAACAAAAAATTCAGGAGCATTTGGAATTGAAGACACCGTGGGTACAGCAGTTTTAATTAACGAGTTTTTATAGGATTTCATAAACTGTCTGTTTTCGGCGTGTGTCAAGCATAGACGGTAATTTTCACTCAAATATTTTACATATTTTGTTACTAGGTTTTCTTGTCGACCATTAATGACCTATTTTATACACCAGAAATCATTACAACAGAATAACATATAAAAATATTACATTAAAGTAACTTGAAACATAACCACACCAGAATCACGAGTAAGCCAGTAGACCTACAATAAATATTACTTATTTTCGTTCTTACCTTTCTGGATGTTTCAAGAAAGTGAAGAAATGCAATTCAGGATTTTGTCTTTTATTGTTACTGAAATTTACAGCAGAATAATGAGGTCCTTTCGAATATAGCGTGTTCTAATAAATACAACACTCCTATTTATTTACATACTTCCCGGAGTAGTTTCTGTAGTCTTACTATATGGCCGCTACGATCACTAGTAAATGCGCGCGCATGCTCAGCTGGCAGAAAAATGGGCTGAGTTTCTGTACTGTATTAATATTTATACTGTGGTAACACCCACAATTCGTAAATCTGTCGCTCACGAAAACAATGTATATCTGTCTGTCTATAACGTACTTTATATTAATAATAATACAGTGAGTCCCACGCAAGAGTTGGCTAATGACGCGGGTTTCTGCGTCGCGGCTGGCACAGCTCCAACTCCCGGGCGATCGGGTGAAATATCTACGCAAATAATGCCGCGGTCGGTGTAATGATTCAGGTTTTCACATTTATAGTTAAAATTACAATGAAAATAAACACGTACCTCATCACAGGAGGTGTTGGAAATGTTCTCCTCTTGCATCCACCCAACACTGGACCTTTTTTTGAAATTTTCTTTCACGCGCATAAGTTCGGCTTCCGAGATAGAGTTAATTTATTTTGTGATATTGTCTTTAAGTTCTTCTTATGTATGGGAAATTGACCTATACACTTTATTTTCAAGTTTCCCAATAAATAATATTTACATACTGTTAGAAGAACTTAAAGACAACATCACATAGGCCTATCACAAGAGAAAGTAACTCTGTCTCGAAAGATGAACTTATGCGCGTGAAAGAAAATTTTCTAAAAAGGTGCCAGTGTTGGGTGGATGCAAGAGGAGAACATTTGCAACACCTCCTGTGATGAGGTACGTGTTTATTTTCATTGTAATTTTAACTATAAATGTGAGAACCTGAATCATTATACCGACCGCGGCATTATTTGAGTAGATATTTCACCCGATCACTCGGGAGTTGGAGCTGTGCCAACCGCGACGCAGAAACCCGCGTCATTGGCCAACTCTTGCGTGGGACTCACTGTAGTAATAGTAATAATATTAATAATAATAGTAGCATTTATTGTCGTTTAACAGTACAATGTACAATGTACTTGATATGTATGTCTTTCCTTAATCCTAACAAAATTGACTGAATTAGGCTAACTATGTCTTATATGCACCATTGGTAGCACTGGTTACAAAATGGCGACAACATGTTAACTGGAATCGCTTTATGGATGGTTGATTCATAGTATGCCATGATTTCGGAGCTTAGTTTTGTTTTTATATAACAAAGTAATTATTACTAATTTTGCATAATCCGTTGAGTTTACGAGTTACATCAGATAAATTCGTTGCAGCTGCATCTATCAATAAACTTTTAAACTCTCGTGGGATTACCTTTGACTATCCAAAAAATAACAATTGGAACTGTACCAACTTTTAATAATTTAAATGGGGGGGGGGGGGTGACAAGAAATTTTCCGCACCGGGTACCACCTAAGCTTGCTACGCCACCGATATTCCCAAAACTAGTTATCTATACAAGCAATTTGTGCTAGCTAAAATTTAACTAGACTCATAATGTTGGTATTACTTTTTTCTTAATGATTTTCCATTACTAACCATTTACAGGGCACCATCAGGTAATTTCAATTATTTTATAAATCAGTTAGAAAGAGTTCTTAATTCACTGTATAGTACTAATGTAAATATCATACTGTGTGGGGACTTTAATGTAGATTTCTCAATTGATAGTGAGAAAAAGATCAGACTGATATCTTTATTGGTTAGCTATAATCTACATTTCATAGTAAACTTTCCAACTAGAATTCAGAACTCCCAAACAACAATAGATAATATATTCTTATATAACTTATAGAAAAACATTTTAAATTAAAGTACTTCCAATATTAAATGGATTATCAGATCATGATGCACAAATGTTAGTGATGAACAATAATAAAGTAAATTTGACCAGTAAGCATGCCCATATTAATATGACTAGAGTAATGAATGATGATTCAATTTTAAATTTCAAACAAGATCTTGCAAATGAAAACTGGGAATCTATGTTATCCTATGACAAAGTAGATACTAAATTAAGTGAATTCCTAAACATAGTGTCACGGCATTTTGAGGCAAATTTTCCAAAAAAGAAAACTGCTAATTTACCTAATTCAAGGAATAACACATGGTTAACTGCTGGTATTAAAATATCATGTGCAAACAAAAGAGAGCTCTACCTAAAATATAGAACCAGTAACAACCAAACACATAAGGAATACTATAAAAAGTATTGCAACAAACTGAAGAAAGTATTCAAATTAGCAAAAAGTAGGCATTTTTCACAAGTAATGAATAAATCAAACAATAAAGTTAAGACTGTATGGAATATAATAAAAAGCGAAACGGGGAGAACAAAGGGAAACAATAATTGTACATCACTAATATACCAAGACAGAAAACTAGATAAATTATCAGACATATTAGCATTAAGGCAGTAGACCTACTGACAAAATCTACAGCTTGGAACCATAGATTTCAAATGAACCTGACTTCCCACATAGAAATTGAAAATATAATCAAGTCTCTCAAAAGTAAAAGCTCGTCTGGATGGGATGAGATAAGTAATAAGTTGTTAAAAAGCTGCTCATCGGAAACTCAGTAAATCTCTTAGTCACATATGAAATTGTTCGTTAGAAAATGGAATATTTCCAGAAAGACTGAAGCATGCTATTGTTAAGTCCCTCTTTAAAAAAAGTGACAAAAATCTACCATCAAATTACAGACCTATATCGCTCTTAACCTCATTTTCAAAAGTTTTTGAAAAAGTTACGTACAACCGCATAATACACTATCTTAATTTGAATGACATTCTTACTTCATCTCAGTTTGGACTTAGAAGTGGCATATCCACTGAGAATGCTACATTTCAACTTACTGGTACTACAGAAATACTGGAAGCGTTAGATAAAAAGAAATATGCTCTGGGAATTTTCTGCAACTTAGCTAAAGTGTTTGACTTTATAAATCATGAAACATTACTTAAAAAATTGGATCATTATGGGTTGGTTCAAATCATATCTGTCTGATAGAACTCAAAAAGTAATAATAAATGGAAATGAATCTAACTTAGGGGTTGTTAAGAATGGGGTACCTCAGGGATCAATACTAGGACCTTTTCTCTTTTTAATTTTCATTAATGACTTAGCTTATAACTTAAGTGACGAATCAAAGGTATTGCTCTTCGCAGATTATACTAGTGTACTTGTAACAGGAACGTCACAAGAACATTTAACAAGAATAGCCACAAAGGCTTTTCACGAGTTAAACACATGGTTTCTAGCTAATAAAATGACACTTAATATTGATAAGACCCACTTTATACAATTTAGGACAAAAAAAAAAGATGTATCTCAAATCATGAAATTAATTATCAAACACAAATCATAGAAGAAAATAGCAATGTAAAATTTTTAGGACTACAAATTGACCAAAGTCTTGACTGGAAGACACACATATAAATGATAAGTTCAAAACTGAGTTCAGCTTGTTTTGCTTAACGAATTTTGAATAATATATTACAACAGGATGCATTACTTACAGTATATTTTGCATATTTTCACTCGGTAATGAGGCATGGAATCATATTCTGGGGTAACTTTTCCCATAGGGAGAAAATATTTAGATTAAAAAAACGGGCAATAAGAATAATATGTGGAAAGAAAAAAAGGGAATCTTGTAAACCGCTATTTGAAAAATTAAAAGTCCTCACTCTTACTGGGGAGTATATATACTCTGTTATGCTTATAGTAGATAATATTGATGGCAGCCAGTTTAGGCCTACTAGGAGTTCAATACATAATCTCAAGAATACTGTATAGGCTATAAAACAACAGGCTATTTACAATGTTGACTGAAATTTATGTAACATGAATAAAGAATTCTAGCACATTTTTCATATTATGTTAATTTGATCATCACTGTCTGTTAGGCTGCACTGATTGGGACCAATATTACTAGGAGTTACCTTACGAAATTATTAAAAACAAAGGCATCAGATTTCTTAGTGTACCGGTACTGAAGTTTCACAGAAGATGGAGAAAGATATCAAAGCTGTTGCATTAAGGTAAAGTAGTGGCAGCTAGATTATAGGTAAGTGACATGTAGTGCCAGTGATAGGTTTAAATATTAGGTTCAGAACAGTTAGGTCTGTATTAGTTGAGCAGCAGCATACTGAATAGCGCCAATTTCCTTATGTGCCATAATGAATCTCTTCCTGCAGTGGGAAATGTAATGAGTGCGGCAATCGTTCCTCTTTTGTTTCTCACACCTCAGACAGTAGTCACGGAGCATACCTTACTGTATGCTGGATGTTGAGCTTACTCTAAAAATATTTTTATACAGCTAAATTTTGGTATAGTCCAAATGTAGTGGACCCGTTCATGCAATATTCACATTTGCATGGACAATGTGATTTTTGTTTTGTTTTTGAGCGAAGCAGCATTACCAACTGTCCCTCTTGTACATGGCTTATCAGTACCATCGCAGCAGACGACAGAATCTGGGGGTCATTCCATGTCAAAACAACCAATTCTACTATGAGATTTGAACCTTGACCTCTCAGATTTATATGATTTTTTTTTAGGTATTGTACCCCCCAGATCTAGTTTAAATTTCAAATTTTTCTTACTTTTGGTTTGTGAGTTACAAGGGTTTAAAATCCAAAAAACTATGGTTTTTTATCCCTTTAAGATTATTATAAAATGCTATATATAGCTCAAAAACTATACTGCCTAGAGAGCTCAAACTTCCACCATTTTTTTCCTGTAAAAATTCCCTTTAATTTGATGTATCACAGGTCTATGTTTCTTAATTTTTGAAATGTTAAAAAAAGTTCCCAAAAAACATTTTTTAAATTTCCAAAATACGTACCCTCGGAATTTTTTGGAAAAATTATATGTGTTGGTCCACTCTAATTGACTACATGCATGAAAAATTTCAAGATGGGATCTCAATGGGTTCCTGTTTAAAAAAATATTTTACTACCAGATTACATGCTAGTGAGGTGTATAGCGGACTATTTCTAGGCTACGAATACTAAGGTACATAATTCTACCAAACCTAAATTATTTAGATAGCATTCATATGTAACATTTCCCTCTTATTGTTTATTAATTAAATTATGTGTAGTGTTGTTTTTAATTTAATTTTCATGATACCTTAACTATGCATAAGAAGGAAGAACAAATTTTAATTTATATACCTAGGTACAACATGCTAATAGTGAAATTTTGAACAAAGCCACTCACCTTGAATCATCCAAAACTCTTAGTAATATCAACTCATATTGTTATAAATGGTAGAGGTTATCTTTTGCTTGGTTTTCCAGTATTATTTGTAATAATAGAAATGGGTAAATGTTTTTTCGCCTTGTGAAAAAGTTGTTGATATTTGCTTGGACAGAACTGTATTTCTCAGAATATTAGGTATTTACTGTACATAGTTAATAGTATTTAGCCTATGCACTTTAAAAGTTTTCACTGAGGGTATGATAACACAATTTAAATTATTCTTTTTGATCTTTTTCACTGAGGGTATGGTAACACAATTTAAATTATTCTTTTTGATCTTTTAAGATACTTTTCGAAAGCAAGAGAAGACAGCTATTTCTTGAGCATTAGAGTGTATGTTCTTCACGTTGCTGTAGTTGGATCCACTGATTACAAGAGTGTTTCCTGGGACATCTATTAAATCTCTTGGTTGTGGATAACAAACTGTACCTTTAGGTGTAAAAAATTTATTCGATACATGCCATTGTGTTTTTCTTCAATGTATCCCAGCCACCAAGAGTTATCATATGCTACTGTCACAAAACCAGCAGCAATGTTTTCCAAATCTGATGGTGTTATTTGGTTCACAGTTGTCACACATTCAAGAGATTCATCAAGGTTGAAATGATAGGCTTGACAGTAATTTGACTCTCTGTGTGGGGTTTATATGAGTGAAACTTTTGTGTTCCCACAATCGTTTTGATTCACCGAGCCAAGAAAGTAACCATTCTTTAGTCTCTTCGTAGACTTCTACTGTGCAATATTCAAAGTCAATGTTTTTTTATATTTTCCAAGGCAAATTCATAAAGTTCTTTGGGTGTTAAAATTTGTTGGTCATATAGCCTTTGTAAGCTGGCCAAGGCCATCACAAGGCCATCACAAGACATGCACTTTGCCATGGGATGTTGCAAAGAACTCCCACTCTGACTCAAATTCAAAATCTGTTTTATGCAAGCATGAATTAAGGAAGTTTTTCTTATTCTTATACTGGGCAGTGCTCCCAACAGAAAAGTATGTGATCTTTTTAAGTGCAAAAGGCAAGGTTTGCCTTAAGATTTCTAGCAGTTTTTTTCTGGAATACATAGAAAGGCAATCTGATATAAAAACATACTGCAGGTGTTTTAGTTTCCCCGCCAATTTATAATATATGATGAAAGGATGCAGTGTAGCTTGGCTGGTAGTTCAGTGGAATGATTGGATTTTGTCTTGTACAATGAAAGAGTAGTCTTCCCCAAAATCACAGTTGACTACTACATGGCCTTTAGTTAAATTTTCCTTGATTTCGCTGTAGTATTCTTTCTGCTGACTAGCTATAAATGAATGAGTTTTGAGCTTTGTTAGTATGTCCAAAAACTCATCAATAAAGTTATCGGTACATTTTACTACAGTTTCCATCACACACCTATCTACAGTTACCCACTTTTTGTAGGTAACTTCATCAATCATTTTTTCATTGAACTTTGTATTTAATAATTCTTGAAGTCTAGGAACACCAGGGCATTCTTTACAAACATTCACACAACAATGTTGAGATGGTGGATTGCACATCATCTTGACCAGACAGGAGTGATAAGATTTCAAAGCAGTGTCATCCCCATCTAATACAAAATTTTGCATTTTTGCACCGTACATCATTAGCAGGGCCTGGATTCTGATGACCTAAAATTGTTTGAAAAAATGACCTATAAAAAGACCCTAAATTTTAAAGAAAATGACTTAATAATTATAAAAAATGACCTAAAAACTGATATTTTATTTATAAAAAAAATATGCCATGTGCTTGGATTTGAAAGTGCAAACTACTGTTTACCCTCTATAAACAACAATATAATCCGGCAGACCACAAAAGGAAATACCGAATTTTGACTCGCCAGTGCCTCAGTGCCAGTATAAATTGCCGTGAGAAAAGAACATTCACAACATTACACTTATTTACAGTTTTTACAATTATGCACAAACTAGTCTATAACTTTGTGTTTACAATAATAATCTTTTATAAATAAAATATCAGTTTTTAGGAAATTTTTATAATTATTAAGTCATTTTCTTTAAAATTTAGGGTTATTTTATAGGTCATTTTTCAGACATTTTAGGTCATCAGAATCCTGGCCCTGCTAATAACAATAGTAATATAATACAAAATTTTGGCGTTTCTTTGATTCTCATTTCCGACTGAGACATGAGAACACTTTAACACCGAATTTACCCTTCTTGCATTAAACAAACAACGCTTCAAAGGCAGCAAGGCTAGCAACGAAAACAATTTTAATACACTCAATGTAATACACTCCTTTTTTTAAAATAGTAATTGTAGTTACTTTTGAAATTTGAAAATTGTTTTATTTTACTTGTATAAATGTGTATTTGTATTTGTATAAATATAAAATACATGAAAATGACTAAATAATGAAGCAAATGACACGAAAATGACAAAATAATGACCTAAAATTGAAATAAATGCCCTAAAAATATAAAATTACAAAAAATGACCTAATAAAAATGAATTTCTATAATCTACAGGCCATGATTAGGATTTATCTACAAGTTGGCAATGTCTATCCAGCATCAATAAAAAGATGACATGTCAATAGAATCCGGGCCCTGATAATTAGCTTAATGTTTTGGTGTAAAGTACACACACAGACAGTACCGGTATGTGTGCCACTTTTTCCAGACAGGATAGAGTTCTTCGGCCTCAAGTCGCAAAACTTTGAAAAACCAATTTTGTTTGCTGGGAATTTTTCCTTAAATAATTGGTGTTGCAAATTTGCCAACACTAGTCTCTTTTGTACATGGATCTTTCCATCTTTATACAATTTAGGACAAAAAACAGATGTATCTCTAATCTTGAAATTAATTATCAAACACAAATCATAAAAGAAATTAGCAATGTAAAATTTTTAGGACTACAAATTGACCAAAATCTTGACTGGAAGACACACATAGAAATGATAAGTCCAAAACTGAGTTCAGCATGTTTTGCTTTACGAATTTTGACTAATATATTACAACAGCATGCATTACTTATGGTATATTTTGCATATTTTCACTCGGTAATGAGGTACAGAATCATATTCTGGGGCAACTCTTCCCATAGGGAGAAAATATTTAGATTACAAAAACTGGCAATAAGAATAATGTGTGGAAAGAAAAAAAGGGAATCTTGTAAACCGCTATTTGAAAAATTAGAAGTCCTCACTCTTTCAGGGGAGTATTGTGACATACGTCATGTTATGACGTCTTAGTCACTTTAGTTCACTCTTACTCTCTCCGCTTGGTGTACTTTTGCGCATGCCTTGTGCGCGGCATTTGTCCGTGTTCGTCGGCCATTATGGTCTGACGAGGGAGTCTCTCTTTGCCTTCAGTACAGTACAGTATTGTGCCTAGTGGTTTGTGGTGAACTTCTGCTATGTTTGACCTCGCGATCCGGATTTGCCTTCCAGGTATGTGCTCTGGACGAGTAAGTAATTCATAATGTAATTCACCATTGAATATTCGTGCACTTAATTTGGAATCTCCACTAAGTTTTAGTTTGCCAAGCCATTAAAGTTCATTACCATTGCTGTTTATCTTATGTCTATCATGTCACGATGAAAATCACATTTGCTAAGCTTAGGGAAGAAATCTCGCCAAGTGGTATAGGGTTTAAGTCATGAGAATAATTACGTTTGTCGTAATTCAGTTGCCTGTAATCAGAGATGTTGTCACGTCTCGTGATTGTGTTACGTCATGTATGCAGGTGTCGTACCTACCCTCCAAGCAAGTAATGCTTGATCTAGTCTAGTTCTTTCTGCATGAATATTGTATAGCGAGATTATATAGGGTTGAGGTATTAATGACATGAGTATCTAAAACTATTTTCTTAATTAATAGATTTATAGAGTATGTGCTCTTACAATATATGCCAGTTACCTTGAAGGTCATTTCATTGTTCTAGAAATTGCTAAGTAATACTAAATTAGATATATATATTATTTGTATGAAAGGATGGTCAGTTCTCTTGATTATTCAAACCAATTTAATATTTTCCAGTACTGTAAACTGTACTTGCCAAATTATTCCAAAAAGTAATTGTAAATTTGTGTGGCTTCATTTGCATAATATTGGCCAGAATCTTATGAATTATCTTAGTCAAGTACCCACTGAAAATAATTTATTTATGCATTCAGTGCTGTAGCTCTTGTTACACAGTTAGATTATTATTCATGCAAATTTAACATTTTCCAGTACTGTAAGCTGTACTTGACAAATTATTCAAAGAAGTAATTGTAAAATTGTATGGCTTCATTAACATATTATTGGCCAGGTTCTTATGAATTATCTTAGCCAAGTACCCACTGAAAATAATTTATTTATGCATTCAGTGCTGTAGCACTTGTTACACAGTTAGATTATTATTCATGCAAATTTAATATTTTCCAGTACTGTAAGCTGTACTTGATAAATTATTCAGAGAAGTAATTGTAAAATTGTATTGGCTTCATTAACATATTATTGGCCAGGTTTTTATGAATTATCTTAGCCAAGCCCCTTTCAAAATAATTTATTTATGCATTCAGTGCTGTAGCACTTGTTACACAGTTAGATTATTATTCATGCAAAGTTAATATTTTCCAGTACTGTAAGCTGTACTTGATAAATTATTCAGAGAAGTAATTGTAAAATTGTATGGCTTCATTAACATATTATTGGCCAGGTTTTTATGAATTATCTTAGCCAAGCCCCTTTCAAATAATTTATTTATGCATTCAGTGCTGTAGCACTTGTTACACTGTTAGATTATTATTCATGCAAATTTAATATTTTCCAGTACTGTAAGCTGTACTTGACAAATTATTCAAAGAAGTAATTGTAAAATTGTATGGCTTCATTAACATATTATTGGCCAGGTTTTTATGAATTATCTTAGCCAAGCCCCTTTCAAAATAATTTATTTATGCATTCAGTGCTGTAGCACTTGTTACACAGTTAGATTATTATTCATGCAAAGTTAATATTTTCCAGTACTGTAAGCTGTACTTGATAAATTATTCAGAGAAGTAATTGTAAAATTGTATGGCTTCATTAACATATTATTGGCCAGGTTTTTATGAATTATCTTAGCCAAGCCCCTTTCAAAAAAATTTATTTATGCATTCAGTGCTGTAGCACTTGTTACACAGTTAGATTATTATTCATGCAAAGTTAATATTTTCCAGTACTGTAAGCTGTACTTGATAAATTATTCAAAGAAGTAATTGTAAAATTGTATGGCTCCATTTACATATTATTGGCCAGATTCTTATGAATTATCTTAGCCAAGTACCCTCTGAAAATAATTTATTCATGCATTCAGTGCTGTAGCTCTACTTACCCAGTTAAATTATTATTATAGCAAATTTAACATTTTCCAGTACTGTAGGCTGTACTTGACTAATTATTCAAAGAAGTAATTGTAGAATTGTGTGGCTACATTTGTACACTATTGGCCATGTTCTAATGAATTATATTAACCAAGCTTCCTTTTAAAAATAATTTATTATGCATTCAGAGCTGTAGCAGTTAAATTATTATTCAAACCAACTTGATATTATATTAGTCCTGTAAATGGTTCTTGATAAATTATTTGGAGAAGCACTTGTAAATTGGCTGGCATTATTTGTATATAATTGCCCTGCTTCTTATGAATTATCTTATGTTAAATTAGCTCGGTTTTCCTTGGAAAATAATTCCTTCATGCATTTAGAGCGGTTGAATCTGTTAGCCAGTTAAACCTTTATTCAAGTAACTTAAGGTCACATTAGTATTGGAATCTTTCTGACATTTGACTTTGAGTAGTTAGGGAAATTAGTCTAGCACATATTGCGTATAAGTTGATCATTGCTTATCTCCCTTTAATCAGAATTGCCCTAGATTTATTCACTGAATCATACTATATCTATAAGAGTGCCTCTCTCTATGGTTTATAGTTACTCTCGAGCTATCTTACATAAAAACGTAGGCTATGCCCCATGGCATTTATTCATGTGATCTATACCATTGCAGTCCCATATTTTGAGAGTGGCAATCTGTGTCATGTTCCCTTCTGTTAGTGATGCTATTTACTCATCCAGGTCTTGTATTGATCTTTAGTGACGTTGACCTTTACTATTCATTTGGTTACTCCTTATCTGATGGCTCTTAAGGTTATTTGTCAGGGTTATTCCAGTTGATTGGGTTATGACATGTTAATGGTCAGGTATTTGTATTTGATTAATGATATTGTCTCATTGTCTTGCTCAGTTTGGATGCTGTGATTTTTAATGTTTGTCTGTTTATCTTGTTAATTCTGTTTGAAAATTTAGAGATATAGAAAGTTATCCCAGTGCTCTCTCTCTCTGCAAGATTGTTTCCCAGCACGCTAGGATTCCTGCTTCCTGTTCTTTTAAATTCTGATATTTATTATACTTGTGAGACGAATATACATATATACTGATCCTCAAAAGCCCTATCTGGCAGTAAATAAGGAAAACTCGTCGTCTCAGGTGATAGCATTCTCTTCGCTCTACACTCTGGTGTTTGCCTCTTTCTTCGCAGAGGGGAGAGTGACGTATTCTATACGTCCACTTATCTGGTTCAAAGTTTTTTTAATTATTTCTGCTATTTCTTCATTCAATAGGGTGTTCCGTCCAATTCTGTCTAGGAATGTGATAATCAAGCGTTGACTTGGGTTTTGGCCAGACCCATTGCACGTTGGGCGGTCAGATTATCTGCATTCAAATTCGACTCTGGCGCCCCGTTTTTTGGGCCCGTTTAAAATTGTGCAAGTTCTAGAACATGGCGTGTCCTTCTTACTCCAAAATCTGGCAAATAATGTTTTTCGTAGAGCGCATGCTACTCAATTGAAGCCCTTTGTCAATGTGTAGATTTAAGGTATAGGAGAGTGTTACTAGAATTTTCACTATGTAATTATGTTGTGGCTTGTGTGTCTTTTAGGAATTAAGCTTATAAGTGTTATGTTTTGTGAGTTGGTGTTTGCCACACGCACCTTAAAATATTATAGGTATTTATGGTTTGGTATTTAACTAGGCTTGTTTAATAAGATTATGTATTGTTGTGATGGGGATTCCAATTGTGCACGAATAATTTTTGTGTGGTGAATTTTTTTTTTTTCTCCTCCTGGGCACTCCTGTTGGGTGAATTTCGGTGATGCGGGGTCTGTTCGTTCTCCACCTGGCCAGTTTCTTCCAGGCCTATATTAAAATTAAGGCTCACTCAAAACAATACAACAAAATAAAAACAAAAAAGGCAAAACAAATAATCTCATAAGGAATAACAAGAGATAAGACAATTTATTATTCATTATAAGAAGAATGTCACCCTGCTACAAAATGCAATGTCTATTATCTACTGACATTAATTGCTGAAGTCGACTTCAATATTATGATATTAAGGAAAATTTGGGACATGAGCTCTGTCCTTTTCCTACTACTGGATCTACTCTGTGCTTGATGGTGCTAATTGATGCCCGGAGCTTTCCTCATACTGATATTATGCTGTTACGGTTGGAGTATGTGCTCTGTCTGCTGTGACGTCTGTTCCTGGTGCTCCTGGTTGCGTCGTGAGTGCACGCACGTCGCTCCCGGCTGGTCTGGTTCTTGGTGACACCAGCTCCAGATTGTTTTGTCACCCGAATGAGCCGCCGGAGCCCCTTCTTCCTACATTTTTCGGTTATCTGTGAGCAGAGTTTTACACTATTTGGCATTGCTATTCAAGATATCTGTAATGCTGGTGAGAGTGTTTTGACCCGTTGTTATTAGTCGATAGTGGTAAGACCCCTCAAGTGATACGTGCTCTCTCCTTATCTCTTATTTTGAAGCTCTGGTGCATCGTTTTCCATCTCAGCTATTATATATTACAAGAAAGAAGAATGTGATATCTAAGTTACGAATTATAGTGAAGAAAGGATTCTTATTATCTACACCTTATATAGATTAATGGTGTACGCCTTTGGCCTAGGTTAACATTCAACTCAACGTATGGACCATTCTAATTGCTCTAGATTATGTAAAATAAAATAAAAATTTTATGCTATTGAATGACTCTTAATGTACCATAAAGGTTTTCAGCTTTTGCAATGCATTCTTGAGTGAGAACAATTCAATTTTTTTTTATTCACATGTTTTGAACTTGACTTTGTTTACATGACTTGATTGTGATATATGCCTAACCTTATAATCTTATTCAATTATGTGTGAAACTGAAAGACTGATTGATTCTTAAGATTTCAACAGTACAAGGGTATTTTGGTATTAGCTATAATTCTCTAAGAGTGTAATATTTGTATATACTGTGTGTTTAGGGTTATGCAACTATGCCTTGTTAATGTTTTTATATGATCTAGTACTTGTGATTTTCATCAGGCATTTCTGGCCTTACTTTTCTAGTCCGGCTTTCCCTTTCTTTTTTTTGCAGAGGGGAGGCTGTGACATACGTCATGTTATGACGTCTTAGTCACTTTAGTTCACTCTTACTCTCTCCGCTTGGTGTACTTCTGCGCATGCCTTGTGCGCGGCCTTTGTCCGTGTTCGTCGGCCATTATGGTCTGACGAGGGAGTCTCTCTTTGCCTTCAGTACAGTACAGTATTGTGCCTAGTGGTTTGTGGTGAACTTCTGCTATGTTTGACCTCGCGATCCGGATTTGCCTTCCAGGTATGTGCTCTGGACGAGTAAGTAATTCATAATGTAATTCACCATTGAATATTCGTGCACTTAATTTGGAATCTCCACTAAGTTTTAGTTTGCCAAGCCATTAAGATAAGATAAGATAAGATAAGATACTTTATTCATCCGTATAATCAATTTACATCGATGTAGGATTCGTCAGCTTAAACCTAAGATAGAAATTAACACTAGAACAGTAATACAGAGAATCTTAGACTATGAACTATAAACTATAAACTATGAATCTTAAATAATGAACTGATTTAAGAATACCTTAACCTACAAGTCAAATTAACAAACTGGTAAAATGATAAAATTATGTACAGGTCACTACTGATAAAACTCAGTACTACTATATGCTTAGTTAGGAGTAGCAAAAGATGCGCCGTGCCTATGGTTCAGATAAATATTCTTCTATTGAATAGTAGCATCCTTGCATTAGATAATTTTTTAGGGTTGATTTAAATCTTTTGATTGAGTTTATAGATTTTATGTAATTAGGGAGTCTGTTGTAAAAGTGAGTTCCATTGTGTTCAAAACTTTTTTCAAATAGGGAGGTATTGTGGGCCAAGATACATAGATCTGTTTTGTTCCTTGTATTATATGAGTGTTTCTGTAGATTTGTTTTGAATTTAGAATGAGTCGATTTGATATGACAGAGGACCTCATATATGTACACACATGGAAATGGTAGTATTTTCAGAGTTTTGAAATATGGTTTGCAACTGGTTGAGGATGATATTCTAACAATAGATCTCATTGCTCTTTTTTGTAATCTGAATATCGTTAAAACATCTCTTGAACTGCCCCAACTTAGAATGCCATATGACATTATTGAATGGAAATATGAAAAGTATACAATTCTCAAAACATGAACATCTACAACTTCCCTCAATGATTTTATGAAAAAGCAGATTGAACTCAATTTTAGTGATAACTGCTTAATATGTACATCCCATTTTAGATGTTGGTCTAGCCATATACCAAGGAATTTTGTCGCTGGTGCATAGCATAATGGTTTGTTGTCTATATGTATGTCCGGGAATTGGAGAGTGGTATTTAATCTGTGGTGGAAACCTATGGCGACAGTTTTTTCTTCATTTACTTTTAATTTATTGTTATGGAACCATGTTAAAATTTTTGAATTAAACATATTGATGCAATTTGCAAGTTCTACTGTGTTTTTGCCCTTCATAAGTATGCTCGTATCGTCTGCAAAAAGAGTAAGTTTTGTGTTGGCTGTTGTCGAGTTAAGGCTTTCACCTAAGTCATTTATGTAAAGCAAAAATAACAACGGTCCCAGGATCGAACCCTGGGGAACGCCTTGAAGAATTAGTTCTTTTTTTGAGGATTTGGATTTGATCTCATTGACTTCATTATCTATATAATCTATTTGTACGAACTGGACTCTATTTACCAAATAGGATCTTAGCCAATTGAGACATAATCCTCTAATGCCATAAGAGTTTAGTTTAGCGAGTAGAATGCTGTGATCAACCAGATCAAAGGCCTTAGAGAGATCTAAGAATATACCTAAACACATTTCTTTACTGTCTAAAGATTTGTATATGTTTTGAAGAGCATTTTGCAGTGCCGTGGTTGTGGAGCTGCCTTTACGGAAACCATATTGACATTCAGTAAGGATCTTGAATTTGTTACAGAATGATAACAGTCTTTTATACATAGCTTTTTCTAGTATTTTGGAGAAGACAGAGAGAATTGCTATTGGCCTGTAGTTGTTAGCATCTTCTTTAGATCCTTTTTTAAATAGAGGTTTAATTTTTGCGGTTTTAAGTGCATCTGGGAAAGTTCCTGAGCTAAATGATAGGTTAACTAGATAACACAAAGGAATCCGTAGATGATTGCTGCATTGTTTTATTATATGGTTTGAGTACCCATCAAGGTCACTGGACTTCTTGGTCTTTAAGTTACGGATGATGTGTTCTATTTCTTCTTCGTCTGTGGGTATAAGATACATGGTTGAAGAGTTATGGGTGAGTGTGTAAGGTGCTTGATGATTATTACTATTATTATTGTCATTATTAGAGCTTTTTGTTTTTAGGTCTTTTGCAATTTGAATGTAGTACTGGTTAAAGCATTCTGCTACTTCTTGAGGATCGGATATTTGCCTATTCTGATTTTTGAGACTTATATTGTCGTGTGCCTTATGTGTTGTATTTTGTGTTGATTTAATTACATCTCAAATTGCCTTTGATTCATTACCATTGCTGTTTATCTTATGTCTATCATGTCACGATGAAAATCACATTTGCTAAGCTTAGGGAAGAAATCTCGCCAAGTGGTATAGGGTTTAAGTCATGAGAATAATTACGTTTGTCGTAATTCAGTTGCCTGTAATCAGAGATGTTGTCACGTCTCGTGATTGTGTTACGTCATGTATGCAGGTGTCGTACCTACCCTCTAAGCAAGTAATGCTTGATCTAGTCTAGTTCTTTCTGCATGAATATTGTATAGCGAGATTATATAGGGTTGAGGTATTAATGACATGAGTATCTAAAACTATTTTCTTAATTAATACATTTATAGAGTATGTGCTCTTACAATATATGCCAGTTACCTTGAAGGTCATTTCATTGTTCTAGAAATTGCTAAGTAATACTAAATTAGATATATATATTATTTGTATGAAAGGATGGTCAGTTTTCTTGATTATTCAAACCAATTTAATATTTTCCAGTACTGTAAACTGTACTTGCCAAATTATTCCAAAAAGTAATTGTAAATTTGTGTGGCTTCATTTGCATAATATTGGCCAGAATCTTATGAATTATCTTAGTCAAGTACCCGCTGAAAATAATTTATGCATTCAGTGCTGTAGCTCTTGTTACACAGTTAGATTATTATTCATGCAAATTTAACATTTTCCAGTACTGTAAGCTGTACTTGACAAATTATTCAAAGAAGTAATTGTAAAATTGTATGGCTTCATTAACATATTATTGGCCAGGTTCTTATGAATTATCTTAGCCAAGTACCCACTGAAAATAATTTATTTATGCATTCAGTGCTGTAGCACTTGTTACACAGTTAGATTATTATTCATGCAAATTTAATATTTTCCAGTACTGTAAGCTGTACTTGATAAATTATTCAGAGAAGTAATTGTAAAATTGTATGGCTTCATTAACATATTATTGGCCAGGTTTTTATGAATTATCTTAGCCAAGCCCCTTTCAAAATAATTTATTTATGCATTCAGTGCTGTAGCACTTGTTACACAGTTAGATTATTATTCATGCAAAGTTAATATTTTCCAGTACTGTAAGCTGTACTTGATAAATTATTCAGAGAAGTAATTGTAAAATTGTATGGCTTCATTAACATATTATTGGCCAGGTTTTTATGAATTATCTTAGCCAAGCCCCTTTCAAATAATTTATTTATGCATTCAGTGCTGTAGCACTTGTTACACTGTTAGATTATTATTCATGCAAATTTAATATTTTCCAGTACTGTAAGCTGTACTTGACAAATTATTCAAAGAAGTAATTGTAAAATTGTATGGCTTCATTAACATATTATTGGCCAGGTTTTTATGAATTATCTTAGCCAAGCCCCTTTCAAAATAATTTATTTATGCATTCAGTGCTGTAGCACTTGTTACACAGTTAGATTATTATTCATGCAAAGTTAATATTTTCCAGTACTGTAAGCTGTACTTGATAAATTATTCAGAGAAGTAATTGTAAAATTGTATGGCTTCATTAACATATTATTGGCCAGGTTTTTATGAATTATCTTAGCCAAGCCCCTTTCAAAAAAATTTATTTATGCATTCAGTGCTGTAGCACTTGTTACACAGTTAGATTATTATTCATGCAAAGTTAATATTTTCCAGTACTGTAAGCTGTACTTGATAAATTATTCAAAGAAGTAATTGTAAAATTGTATGGCTCCATTTACATATTATTGGCCAGATTCTTATGAATTATCTTAGCCAAGTACCCTCTGAAAATAATTTATTCATGCATTCAGTGCTGTAGCTCTACTTACCCAGTTAAATTATTATTATAGCAAATTTAACATTTTCCAGTACTGTAGGCTGTACTTGACTAATTATTCAAAGAAGTAATTGTAGAATTGTGTGGCTACATTTGTACACTATTGGCCATGTTCTAATGAATTATATTAACCAAGCTTCCTTTTAAAAATAATTTATTATGCATTCAGAGCTGTAGCAGTTAAATTATTATTCAAACCAACTTGATATTATATTAGTCCTGTAAATGGTTCTTGATAAATTATTTGGAGAAGCACTTGTAAATTGGCTGGCATTATTTGTATATAATTGCCCTGCTTCTTATGAATTATCTTATGTTAAATTAGCTCGGTTTTCCTTGGAAAATAATTCCTTCATGCATTTAGAGCGGTTGAATCTGTTAGCCAGTTAAACCTTTATTCAAGTAACTTAAGGTTACATTAGTATTGGAATCTTTCTGACATTTGACTTTGAGTAGTTAGGGAAATTAGTCTAGCACATATTGTGTATAAGTTGATCATTGCTTATCTCCCTTTAATCAGAATTGCCCTAGATTTATTCACTGAATCATACTATATCTATAAGAGTGCCTCTCTCTATGGTTTATAGTTACTCTCGAGCTATCTTACATAAAAACGTAGGCTATGCCCCATGGCATTTATTCATGTGATCTATACCGTTGCAGTCCCATATTTTGAGAGTGGCAATCTGTGTCATGTTCCCTTCTGTTAGTGATGCTATTTACTCATCCAGGTCTTGTATTGATCTTTAGTGACGTTGACCTTTACTATTCATTTGGTTACTCCTTATCTGATGGCTCTTAAGGTTATTTGTCAGGGTTATTCCAGTTGATTGGGTTATGACATGTTAATGGTCAGGTATTTGTATTTGATTAATGATATTGTCTCATTGTCTTGCTCAGTTTGGATGCTGTGATTTTTAATGTTTGTCTGTTTATCTTGTTAATTCTGTTTGAAAATTTAGAGATATAGAAAGTTATCCCAGTGCTCTCTCTCTCTGCAAGATTGTTTCCCAGCACGCTAGGATTCCTGCTTCCTGTTCTTTTAAATTCTGATATTTATTATACTTGTGAGACGAATATACATATATACTGATCCTCAAAAGCCCTATCTGGTAATTAAGGAAAACACGTCGTCTCATTTTTTATACTCTGTTATGTGTTATGTAGTGGTTAATATTGATAAATTTCAAACTAATTTTAGTGTACATGGACATACTATCAGAAACATGAATGATCTACACAGACCAACTAACTCGTTAAAATTCTTTCAGAAGGAAGCTTGTTATTCTGCAATACAGATAAATAACAAGCTTCCAAGCAACATTAAATTATTATGTATTCAAAGAAAAAGCAAACCTTTCAAAACATCTGTCAATAAATTTTTAATAACTCACACCTGCTACAATTTGGAGGAATATTTCCAGCTTGGATAAATTTGGCAGCTTGCAGTTTCTGTATATTATTGATATAACATGCATGTATTTTTTGATCTGACGTGTTCTAGCCTGTATCCTTGAGCCCTGATCAACACAGGATCTACAGGACGAGATATCTACATCTACATCAATGGTCACACAATATTTTTTCCCTGGCATTATTCTACTAATGTCATCAGAATTGTAGAAGATTGTGGATCAGTAAAAGAATCATCTAAATTTTCACTACTGCTAAACTGTCTGTCTTGTATTGTTAAAACTTTCCGGGCTCTGTTGCCGTGGTCCATCGGATTGCTTTCCGGACGTTTCGCCCACAACTGCGGCAGGCATCATCAGCGGTGAGTTCTGCTTCGGAGTTTCCTCGGCGAGGTCTTGCCGTCGACTGATATAGCAGCTGGATTTCGGCGCGTATTTATAGGCTGTTGGCTGCACATACTCGCACCGTTGCTTGCAGCTGATTGGTCGGTCGTTGTATCAGCCGTTTCTGGTTGGCTCCCTCTTTCTATTGTACTAGGATCTTCAGATTGGCTGCTAGACTGTTGAATGGCATTGATACTGTTTTGTAGTGCCGGATACCACACCTTGTTTAGTTTTAAGCCCTCTTCCTTTCTATTGAAGTTGTTTTTATGTTTATAGATTTCTATTGCCTCACGTTGTAATCTTGCTTGATAGGTTTTTGTAGTTGCCAAGATTTTAGTTTGGTTGAAGCAGATGTCGTGCTCGTTACCGGAATGTGCACAACGACCGACCAATCAGCTGCAAGCAACGGTGCGAGTATGTGCAGCCAACAGCCTATAAATACGCGCCGAAATCCAGCTGCTATATCAGTCGACGGCAAGACCTCGCCGAGGAAACTCCGAAGCAGAACTCACCGCTGATGATGCCTGCCGCAGTTGTGGGCGAAACGTCCGGAAAGCAATCCGATGGACCACGGCAACAGAGCCCGGAAAGTTTTAACAATATGGACACCGGCCGTGAAAGCCTACATCATGTTATGTCTGTCTTGTATTTGTCATAAATCTTTTTCCGACATGCATCACATATTTTCATGCCACTAATGATTTTGCACTGAGTTTCTTATGTTGTTCAACTGTAAAAGGGTTACAACATCTGGCAGACATAACTGCGGGCAGTTCTTTTGAGAAGCCATTTTTGTCAGTTAACTAACACTACTACACTGCAATATACTAGATCACTTGGAAAACTTTGTACACTAAAAACACAGTGAAATATAGAGCACTTGTAAAACTATGAGAAAGATAATTGTGATAGAAGCTTTGTGTTTACTCTACTGAGTCACCCAGACAACTGGCTGGACTCAGTGCATTCTAATGCAGTGCAAGTAGTTGTGACATGAAAACAGACTGCAGGCTGTATCATTCCATTTAAGTTACAACTTGTGCTACTGAATACACTCTTATCTGAACATAGTAAATGGCCAATCTAACAGTGTCCTTATCTTTGCTTATTTCACACACATATTTAAATGCTTTAAAAAATCTGATGATTTTTAAAAAATATAAGTGAATTTTTTTATATCATCTTAAAATGTTGTAACTTTTATAACTCTTTGTAAAGTTAGCAATAACTATTTTATTTTAATTATTATGAAACACAAATCATAAAAGAAATAGCAATGTAACATTTTTAGGACTGCAAATTGACCAAAATCTTGACTGGAAGAAACACATAGAAATTATAAGTCCAAAATTGAGTTCAGCGTGTTTTGCTTTACAAATTTTGAATAATATATTACAACAGGATGCATTACTTATGGTATATTTTGCATATTTTCACTCGGTAATGACGTACGGAATCATATTCTGGGGCAACTCTTCCCATAGGGAGAAAATATTTAGATTACAAAAACAGGCAATAAGAATAATATGTGGAAAGAAAAAAAGGGAATCTTGTAAACCGCTACTTGAAAAATTAAAAGTTCTCACTCTTACAGGGGAGTATATATATAGGGTTACTGTACCAGTAGTTGACCATTTAAGGTGTTTTATTTCTTTAATAAAGAATATAATACACAATACTACAAGAACTGAATAAGTAATTTATGTAAAAGAAAGTTTGAAACCTACTTTACAAAATGCATATAAAAGTTTTCAATATTAAACAATTGGTGTACAACTTATCTCAGTTCAAAAACAATTTGTTGCGATGTACCTGTAGTTGACCACTACTACCCAGTTCTTGACCACCGCTTGCACCAGTAGTTGACCACAATTTATATTAATGAATTTTGTTAGAAAATATATGAAACTGATATGTCTGCAGGTTGCAGAATATGTGTTGCATTTGGCAATAAAGCAAACTGCAGAATGTCATTCTCAGAACAAAGTTTAGAGACATTGTATACATAACTTCACTAATAGAACGATCGGAAACATAATTTGCTAACTCTCCACCCATGAAATCAACACATTTGCAATATAGGCAATTCATAATAAATAGCACCTGTTATCTACCCATTTCTTGATCTACCAATTCCCCCCGTTTCATTTAAATTTGCAGATATGGGTCATTCTCACGATTGTGGGGATTTTCATCCACTGTTAAGCTGGAATTACAATTGTCACAAAACTGTGTTTTATTGATGTCATCTCGTTTATTATGATGTTAACCTATTCCCAGTGAATTGGCCGAGCTCAATGTTAATCACTAAATTAGATATAATTTTTTTAATATCAGTAGGTGCAAATATCAGTCAACTCCGTAACGGAGCGTTTTCCGGTCCTAATATTAACAATTTGAAATATTAAAGCATTTTTATTCATTGTTTCTATAGGTCATCGGCTTGCGATTCACCTTGTGTCAATTTTATCCCAAATATTTACTATATTGGACAAAAAAAATTAAAACTTTTAATTTAGAATATAGAATCGAGATTTTTTAATGCTAAATTTTGTTACTATGGTCAGACTTTTTAATGTAAAATATTTATTTTCATATCCCCTGCATGCTAAGAATAGAGTGCATAAATGCCTCCTCATTAAGAAAAAGAAATTTAAAAATTAGTGCTAACTATTGCCATTTTACTGCCATTTTACTTATTGTTATGGGGTGGAGACTGCGTTACGGTGTGGACACTTGCGTTATGGTGTGGACATTCATTTCAAGATGTGGACATGTTTTCGATAATGTATTCATATAATGAGGTAAATACAATTAATAAGCTAAATTTAAATTAAATTAAACATATGCAAGCCAATAAAGTCACCACTGTAACAGTGTTCAACACCGTAACGAATTTCTTCGTGACGGAGTTGACATTTTTTTTTGTTCATAAGTTTTCGAAGTTAAGACTGAAAAAAAAGACGATTCATCACATGCTTTATCTTCAAATACAGCCAGAAATTCTTTGCTAGACTAAAAATATTTATAAAAATCACTAAATCACACTTTTTTCTATGTTACGGTGTTGACATGCAATTAAGGTACTTTCCTGAAAAATCTGATTTTTTGCTCTTACGCTTCCTACAATCACACAAGGAATACTTTTGTGGTTGCCACAATGTTGCCATCATCCTTCCCAATTAACTTATGGCCGTAGGTAATGCCGCAATAGCATAGTTGGCGAAAATTTAATTTCTACGTGCATTATGGTGTTGACTGGCGTAATGCAGGGACACTCAGTTAAGCACTTAAATAAAAATAAATAACACAGTACAAATAAGAATAAAATAATTATCGTAATATCATCAATGAGAGTGAGCATACCTTCTGCAGTTCCTGTATTTACAATTTTTTTAGAAGACTTCTCGGTCAATTTCTTAGCTTTTGTAAATGCAATACTTCGAGCTGGGACATTGATTTCATGGGTAATTTGTAGTTCCTGTCAACATTTCAAGCTATTAGATACCACAATATATCAGAATAAAAATATACTTGTCTTTAAATTTTAACTAGATAAATGATTACATACGAGTAAATAGTAAAAAGGGAGGAAATTTCTAATTTACGAGACTGGCAAGGTTGGGACACGAAATTCCCCACAATCGGAAGAATGACCCATATATGTTCTTAGAAATTTTTTTGTAGAGGGAACACAATCATTAGAGGTGCTACTGAAACTCAGCCATTGAAATTAATCAGAACTGTTATAGCCTATTTTTCGTTACCAGATATTATTTCATACAGGTTCCTCCTTTTAAATAATAATGCAATTCATTGAACCAGTTTCTATTTGTTCTTCCACATCTACTCTAGCTGTATTAATACCCTCTAAATACCTTTCTTCGAAGCAACGTCTTTTTGGTTTGTTCTCCTTAAAAGGGATATTTCTAATTGCATTTATTTTTGAAATCTTCTTTTACAGTTTCTTTAACAGTTTCAAACATTGTGTGTCTTTTTATTGGCATGCACTTCCTTGCACAAGCAAATATCCAAGAAACAAGCAAATTTTCCTAGGTTTCTGTTAGATAGGTGCTTGGTCCATTTTTCTTTTTAATGGAACAGTACATTTTAGTTTAATTAGGAATGTAGAATGTGGTATGGCATATATCCTTGCAATTTGTCTTTGTTGGACTGTAAATATCACTTGTAAGATGCTGGTCAACTACTAGAGAAAGAGATTCCATTTGTTGACCACTAGTAGTCAACTACTAGATACTCGACCATTTTGGTGTTTCAGTAGTTGTCCAGCCATATCTTGCCCAAACAATCAAAAAAATAATTTTTAGCAATAGGTCACTAGCATTAAGTAATGTGCATTTTAATCATATGAATAACAAAAGAAATGAATATTTAATTAATCAGTATGGATGTACATGAATAATAGAAAAATGCGCAGCTTACCTTCTTTATTAATATCTGAAGCAAGCCAATGTAGCACACCAGAAAACAATGCTAAAGAATGGCAACCAATCAGTAGATTTCAATACCTGACAATTGTGTTTGATGAGGCAACCCCTACTCTTTCAAATAACATAGGCTATAATTTTATAGTCTTTGGTTTAGCACAACAAAACACTTCCTTATTATATGCTGATTGGTCAACTATAGGTGCATGGTCAACTACTGGTACAGTAACCATTCCGTTATGTGTTAGTAGATAATATTGATAAATTCCAAACTAATTTCAGTGTACATGGACGTACTACCAGAAACATGAATGATGGGGAGCATTCTGGTCCAAAATTGATTAACATAGGTGTCCCGCAGGGATCTGTTTTGGGGCCTTTTTTATTTCTTATAATGATAAATGACCTGCCATCCTTCTTAGGCACTCAGACGGTGCTATATGCTGACGATACAACTTTCCTACATTCTAGTAAAGATATTGGTACTTTAAAATTACTTGTAAACGAAACTATCACACAAGCATCATTATGGTTTAGAAGCAATGGATTTCTCCTTAATGAAACTAAAACACAGGCAGTTAATCTTTAGTTTAAAAGACAAAGTATCCCAAGATGAACCACAAAGCTTAAAGTTTCTGGGTGTGTACGTGGATAGCAAATTGTCATGGGATCAACACATAACTTAAAATATATCAGTGGCAGGTTGTCTAGGGTTATTTGCTTGCTCAGGTGTCTCAGGAAGTATGTACCGGAAAATTATGTTAGAGTATCCTATTTTTCTTTTTTCCAAAGCATTTTAGTGTATGGTATCATCTTGTGGGGTAACTCTAGCCATGTGGGTGAAATTTTGCGGCTACAAAAGAGGGTTATTAGGGTTATTACTGGGTCTTCGTATATAGCTCAATGCAAACCACTGTTCTATCAAAGTAAAATAACTTAATGACAGTAATAAATTTATATATTTACTATGTATTAATTTACACAGGGAATAATCTGCCTAAATTACAGTTCAGAGACAGCATACATTCTTACAACACAAGAAACCATAGGCAAATACACATACCTCATCACAGATTATCAAAGACACTCAATAGTTATGAGATTATAGGACATAAACTATATAATAAGCTTCCTCCATTGTTGCGAAATCAAAATTCATCCTTATCCACTTTTAAGCACACACTGTATGAATGGTTAGTTAAGCACCCATTTTATGAACTGAAGGAATTTTATGATTGTATAAATAATAGTAATGAGTGATTAAAGGTGTATAACATATAGCGCAATTTGTGCAATCAATTACTGTATAGTGTATTCTATGGCTTCATTGGTTTTATGTAGGTGATATCTATATTTTATTGTTTTATGGTTTTATTGTTAATATAAATTTGACTATGCCTATTGTTATAGTGGCTAAATTACAATAAAGTTGTTTATTTTTAAAATATGAGAACTCTGATATTGGATCCAAGCTTTATTTTAAGTAAAAACTAAATTCTGTAAATTTTATGACTATGATTTTGGACCAATGTTTTTATATTTTAATATAAGGTAAACATTATATCTTACTTGTATATATTTTGACTGATATTTATATATGATCTTGAATCCATGTTTTATAATTTACTTTAAGATAGTTAAATATCAAATTTGTGTATATTTGTCCATGACGTCTATTACCATGCTGTTTAACGACAATAAAATTATATTATTATATTAACTAACTCGTTAAAACTCTTTCAGAAGGGTGCTTATTATTCTGCAATGCAGATATATAACAAGCTTCCAAACAACATTAAATTATTATGTATTCAAAGAAAGAGCAAACCTTTCAAAACATCTGTCAAGAAATTTTTAATAACTCATGCCTTCTACAGTTTGAAGGATTTAAAATGATAGTAATTGATATCCGGGTTAGGCCGCGTCGTGTTTATGGTGTCTTCTGACGTTTCGGACAACATATCGTGTCCTTCTTCTGAGAAAGAATTGCAAGAAAATAAGTCTCTGTGATTAGTAAACAGTCGCAGTTGTCATGACGTCAGTGTAAAAGTTTTAATTGTTTCACGCCAGATGTCACTAATCTTATACCCATCTTCCCTGTTTATGTTATGGGGATGTTTAATGATTTCTATTGCTTCTGTGACAAGTCTAGGGAATTTTCTGTTTTCATTTTTAAGAAGAGCTATGTTATCGAAAAGTATTTTGTGACCCGTTTCGTCCGAATGAGATGCTATGGCGGGAAGATGGGTATAAGATTAGTGACATCTGGCGTGAAACAATTAAAACTTTAACACTGACATCATGACAACTGCGACTGTTTACTAATCACAGGCACTTATTTTCTTGCAATTCTTTCTCAGAAGAAGGACACGATATGTTGTCCGAAACGTTAGAAGACACCATAAACACGACGCGGCCTAACCCGGATATCAATTACTATCATTTTAAGTATAACTCTGGCCGTGGAAGCCTGCGAACTAAGTTTGAAGGATTATTTCCAGCTTGGATAAATTTGGCAGCTTACAGTTAGTGTATATTATTGTTATAACATGCATGTATTTTTTGATCTGACGTGTTCTATATCCTTGAGCCCTGCTCAACACAGGATCTACAGGACGAGATATCTACATCTACATACATCTACATTAAATAAAACTGTATTATTAACGAATAATTTTTTTATATAGTTAAACTAGTACAGTAAGTTCGCTCACACCTTTCAGCATGTATTCTGGTAGTAAAATATATTTTTTAAAACAAGAACCCATTGAGATTCCATCTAAAAAATTTGCATGTATGTAGTCAATTAGAGTGGACAACACATAATTTGTCCAAACAAATCCGAGGTTATGTATTTTGGAAATTAAAAAAAATGTTTTTTGGGAATTGTTTTAACATTTCAAAAATTAAGAAACATAGCTGTGTGATACATCAAATTAAAGGGAATTTTTAGAGAAAAAAATGGTGCAAGTTTGAGCTCTCTCGGTATTATAGTTTTTGAGCTACAGCATTTTATAATGATCTTAAAGCGATAGAAAACCGTAGTATTTTGGATTTTTAAACCATTGTAATTCACAAACCAAAAGTCAGAAAAATTTTAAATTTAAACTAGTTTTGGAGAGTAGGCCTACAATACCTGAAGAAAAAAAAATCACACAAATCTGAGAGGTCAAGATTTAGACTGTTAGTTGATTTGACATGGAATGACCCCTGGGTTAGTTTACTGTTGGGTTGAATGAATGAATGAATGAATAAGCCTTATTTGTCCCATGAAGGGCTATGGCCTCCTAATTAGGGGGAGCTCGATTAGGTATCACATATGGAGGGCTAGTCCATATGATCTTCAACCTTCTAAGGTTGACTTGAAGTCTGTCTTTTCCACAACACTGATTTTGCACCACTGTTTTTATAGCACTGTCTTGTTATTTTCCTTTAGTTTTGCTCTCCACTTGGTTCTGTCCTTTGCCATTGTGGACCAGTGTACGTCTGCTTCTGCCTTGAAGTCATCTGCCCACCTGGTACCTGGTCTTCCAAGGTGTCTCCTGCCATTACGGGGGTCCCACGTTGTTGAAATGTGTGCCCAGTGAAATTTTGTACAGTTAGTCTAAATAATGCATAATACTGGAAAGGTCGAGTCAGACTGAAAATCTTAATGTCATAGCCAGGATTTGAACCAGGATCTTTGGCTCTCCACGCCGCTAGTCTACCATTGAACTACCATGGCAACATGCCGGTACAACATTAAATTCTCCAACTGACTCACACATCCTGGTCACTTGGAGAATTTAATGTTTTACAGGCTCGCTGCCATGGTAGGCCTACCTCAATGGTAGAGCAGCGGAATGGAGAGCCGAAGATCTTGGTTCAAATCCTGGCTGTGGTATTGAGTTTTTCAGTCTGACTCGACCTTTCCACCTTAGCTTACACATGGCCAGTGTGAAAGAATTATCATTCCAATGCATAATACGATCCATAAAGTTAAGTGAAGCAGAGGCGGTAACCATAGAAAAGTGTAAACACATTTGAATAATAATGTACCGGTAGCATAAACTTAATTGTACAGATTGTCTAAATGATGCATAATAGCCTACTATCCACATAGTTAAGCAAGCGAAGTAGAGGCGGCAGATATAGCAGAGTGCAAAAACATTTGTAGAATAATGTACCGGTAGCATAAACTGAGTCAACAGTTACTTTAGTAGGGCATAGGGCGTAATCCCAATTACGGGGACCAATTCATGCGATATTCACATTTCCATGGACTGTGTGATGTTTTTTTTGTTTATGAGCGATACATGGTTACCAACTGTTAGGTTAGGAACGTTTATGTTAGGGAGCAATGTACTGAATACCATCGATGTTTTGTTAGGTTAGGAACGTTTATGTTAGTTAAGGAGCAATAGCCTATACTGAATAGCACAACCACCATTTCTTTCGAGCAGCTAGTGGCTTGTACCTTTGTAGGTTTGTCACACTGTTCATCCACAATCATATCTTGTTTAGCGATATGACGTCACATCTCCAACGTCCAATCAGGAGGACGAGGACAGAAAAATGGTGGAGAAAGAAGGGAGTTTTCGCTAGATCGTGATATAAAAGAAAGTGTATCAATTAGGGCGGGAGGGATGGACCAAATCATTCGCCAAGTACAACATCTCCTCTCCACACATCTATCTATAACAAAATTCGTGTGATATAAGTGTTTTATGAAGAGAATCTCGGTTCTAAAAAATGGTCCCCGTAGATGGGATTTTACCGGGTATAGGATTATGCCATATGCCATATTAGCCTATATCTCCTGCGAGGTTTGTTGACCTGTTCACCCACAATTCTACCTGCTCTAGGGGTATGACAACACACCTCTAACGTCCAATTACGAGTTTCTTCATGATTCGAGGACAGATATATGGCGAAAATCATGCTACTTTTTGTTATATTGTGGTATATAAGAAAACGTATTATATAGGGTGGGTGGCTTGGGTTAAATCATTTGCCAAGAGAATATTACTTCCTCTCCAAAGAACTATCTATAACAAAATACATGTGATATTGTTGTTTTATGAAGAGAATCTCGGGTCCTCTACAATTGGATTTTACCAACTGTTTTGACATTTGGCTAGCCTACTGCAAGGAACATCTAACATAAACTTTTGCCTCACAAGCTTTTAAGTATCTGACCTAACAATAAAGTTTCAACATGTTTTACTAGTATTCTAATTAATGTATTTCGTTTTTAATTCATTGTGCTGTTGGAAGTATATTTTATTTCCCTTTCAACTTGATTTTTGTTGTTGTAATAATTAACATAATCCCCATGTGTACATAACCTATTTATCATGATACAGTAGCAATGTAACTTTCAAAAATTAATAATATATCATTTGGCTGAAAACTTACAGGAGTAGGCCTATATGTCATCAATGTAAGCACTAAGGTTATTATTGCTAGATTACTATTTTCGTCAGCAATTTCACACTTCGAGTTCAATCGTCTGCTAAAAGACATCAGTGCTACCTACCGGCCAAAATATTCATACACTCTGTATATGATAACCTAATATAAAATGTTCCAAATTTCGATGAAAAATCGTACCTTTCTTTGCCGGACGAAAGCCATTGTATCCTACACGAACAATGCTTCAAACAGAGGTTTTCCGTACTGAGACACTGCTTTCCAGTTCGCAGGTATCATACAAATTACCGCACAGGGCACAGACAACTGAGGTCTGAGATATCTAAGATACTGTAGTTAACTGCAACTCATACAAATGACATAACCGACCTTGACTATCAGTCTTTTGTGATATCTACAGTAGTGGCACTGCCTTAGTGGAATAAAAGTATAGGATAAGTGGTCAAGGGCGAACACGGACAAATTAATAGTAGGCGCTGTTACTATACTGTGTCAAAAAGAAGTGCCATTTGTTCGAATGAGACTACACCGTTTCCTTTTTCATTTTCTGTAATTAATAAAATCATTATAACATAACACAAATTAAACCGAGTGAGATATGCGGTTACGTTACATTTGGAGGCTGGCTACTATGATCGGCCAATCACTCTGATTTTTCTTTTCGGGATTCCTCGCTCTCGCTAATTCGAATGACGGATTGGAATATATTTTTAATCTACCATGGATGGTCGCGATAGTTGTAAAATGCGTTTGTGTTGCCCGAGGGGGAGGTCCTGCTTTGAGTTAGTACCTCCCCAGGGAACCCGCCATGTCCATGTTGTCAAGTGATGATATCTAGTTTAAAAATAATTTCTGATTAGTTTTTACAAACAGGACTGGGTGTGTGTGTCCTTAGGTTTAAGTAGGTAGGGGACTGGCGCACCCCGGTAACAAATACGCTGAGAATATCCCCTTACGGGATCATCAAGGGTCGCTCACGAACCTGAGGAATAACTTACTATTATAGTGATGGGTAACTTGTGAGCGAGTCGTTCAAAATGAACGCTTCACTCGTTTGAAGTGTGAATGAATACTCATTTTTAGTGAACTAGTAGTTCAAACAGTTCATGTGGTTATCCAACTCATCCGTGCCAAGTCAACGCCACCTTGGAACAAGTTGGCGTTGGCCAAGTGTCTTTCGTTTATTTTCTACTTCACTCATTCATACACTTCAACACTTCAAAGAGGTTAAATCCAACTCAGTGAATGCTTTACTCATTCCGATCTCGTTTGTTTGTCACTCTACTTCACTTTCAAATTCTTTACTTTGTGTTACCGCGGAGCTTTCAGGCAATACCAATAGCTGAAAAACACATATAATTTTTGAAGTGAAGCTTCTTTAGCCGCGGTAGGGGTAAATCGAGAGCTTGTGTAACGCTAAAAAATCGTCACGAAATTAATGTAACGCTCAAAATCGTCACGAAATTAGTGAGGTGTGACGGAACGGACTGCTCAGAAAACATTCAACTCAATGATTAGGCTTATCCGAAGTTTAAAAACTAAAAAAATCCAAAATTAAAAAATCGAAAATAAAAAAATTATAAAAAATTCAAAGACCCAAAAATTAAAAAAATCCAAAAGAAAAAGATCCAAACGTCCAAAATATAAAAAATCCAAAATTTAAAAAATCTAAATATCCAAAATTTAAAACATAAAAAATTTAAAATTTAAAAATAAAAAACCAAAATTAAAAATCCAAAATTCAATAATAAAAAACGTCCAAAATTCCAAATATATAAAATCCAATATTAAAAAGTCCAACAATCCAAAATTTAAAAAATCCAATAATCCAAAAATTAAAATTTTGTCGCGTGGCGTTCCACGCACACTTTTTTTTAACATGATAACCAAGTCAGTATGTACGTGTTTCTATCAATAATAAAACGAAAATTAAAATTAATTAATTGCCGATTAAGATATCCTGCAAATTAAATTATTTTATTGCAGTAACGTATTAAAATATATATATAACTATTTTTTTTTTAACCATAAGAAATTTTAGATTCACGAAGTTGGAAACAGCGATGTTCCCTTTTTACATACCAAATAAGTCAAGTGTTTTATGTCAAGTCACGTATCTTTATGTCCCCCTCCGGTCTGAAAACAACCGTGCTTGCAAATCGCGTTGGATACCCCAAGTATTTCTCCCCAGGTAAATGTGTGTGAAAGAGAGAGCGTGAGCTTTGTGAACGATGTTATGAGAAAGAACAGTTCAAAGAGCACTTCATTTTTGAAGTGTTCATACAGAAGAGTGGCAAAGAAAAAATAGCTTATGGGTAAGGCCGGCCAGGAGGGAAAATGTACTTCACGAACGAACTACTTCATTTGAAGCGTTCACAGAGAAGAGTGAGAGATAGTGAAGTAGTTCACATAAATGAACTGGTTCGACCCTTACTTACTTTATGTAAGAATAGGGATGTAGCGAACTAGAACCAGCAGATGTCTCCACTGCTCTAGCCGGTATGGGCACGTTTTTAAAGTCATCGATTGATTCCACCGGTGCCATCGGTCTTTCACCAGGGCGTTTGTAAAGTCAACGGACAATCCACCGGGAAAGCATCAGGCCGTTCATAAACTCACCGGTGAAAGTCCGGTGGAAGTCACCGATTGCAACCAGACTCACCGAACTTAAAGTACGATGCTTCTTAGATGACAAACATGGCGGAGCAGCGAAGCAGACGACACTTGCCACTAGCATTAATACATTGAGTTTATTTTCGTGCGAAAGCTAACGAACTGCTCTTCATCAGAGTGTGAGTCCTCCGAAAATGAAAGTGATGAGTTGATTTTGTTTGAAGACGAGAAAAGAAAGAAAAAATACTCTACATAAGAAATCTATGAATTCCAAGTATCTCGAATAATAAGCTTTCATGGGACCAACAAATAAACAAATGCTACTGCTAAGCTGTCTCGAGTTATTTATTTTTCTACTCCTTAAGCTAAAAGCCTCAGTTAGTCAAGATATGTTAATAACAGCGTATTTTTCATCCACATATCCTATATGGCATCCGGTTATGGGGCAGTACCGGTAGTTCAGGGTCAATAAAGGTGTTCCTATGTCAGAAAAAAAAACATAAGTATTTTAGCAGGAGTAAAACATCAAGATAGTTGTGTAGGTCTACCTGATATTTCGTCAATTAAAAACAAACACAGTTCCTAGTCTTTATATAAATTTAGTACACGTGAAAGAAAACCTACAACAATTCACACAACGCTTTTATATACACGAACACAGAACTAGAAACAGTTTGAAATTAGATTTGCCGTCATTCAGATTAAATAAATGTGTTGACAGTCATTTATATAAGCAATATACATTTTATAATAATTTGCCCTTTCTGCTGTTGAAGTGCCTACTAAAAAATTGAAGAAAGTCCTAAAAAGCTGGCTCATATCAAAAGCATTTTATACTGTAATGTAAATGATTTCCTAAACATGGAATGGACATACAATTTTAATTAGGCCAGATTAATATTTATAAGTATATGGTATTTTAATTGATCACATATTATAATATAATTTATTGTTTAATTTACTTTTAGTTTTAAGGGTCTTTGATGCAATTGTAAATAGTTAAGTAGGCCTATCATCTTAAAACTTATTTTATTTCTTTTGTGTAACATTGTAAGTTGTATGTATCCTTTTCCCCCCTGATTGAATGGAAGATAAGGCCTTAACTCTGCCAGGTAGGATAAAACATTATTGTAAACTGACAGCACAGGCTATCCATAATGAGGTCAGGTACCGCATTTAGCTATGCAATATTTTATGGATTTTAATATGCTCAAAATATTATTTATGAGAATGGTAGCACTCAGTTATTAGTTCCCTGCCCATCATATATTATTACAGTATTTCCGTTTCTAGCAAATCCATGATACAATAATTATTATACAATTCGAATATTCCCGCTGGAATCCATCAACCCGTTCGTAAATTCAACGGCTCATCAGATGAAAAAAATGGCGGATGACGTTCATCGTACATTCACCGGACTTTTCCACCGGTGGATTTACTGGTGACTTTAAAAACGTGCCCTATGCGCTAACCGTTCGTCACTTGTTTTTCCAGTTGTCGTCTGCTGTAGGCTTGGGAAAAACGACTCACTGAACTGTTTCGAAACAGTGTGTCGAATCACGACACATCATGACTCATCTTGTTTCGCCCCCTGCCTACTGTTTCGAATCAGCTAAGCTGCTCTCGGCACAGCAACACAGGGTAACAGCCAATCAGAGGAGCAGGCACTGTTACACCACTTAAAATTTTGCTGTTTGAGATAGTACGAGCCATATCATTGGCTAACGTTTTCTACAACTCGAGTGTTTGCTGAATCGTGTTACTTCATAATTTCATTTAGCCTATTTATTTATTTATTTATTTTATATACTGTATATGATGAGAGACATACGAAATTACACACACGTACTAATCTGTTAAAAATAAATAAAATAAGCTAATTATCTACAATTTTAGAAAAATGCAGATTGCACAGACGTCACAGAATAAAGACATAAAACTCTGTAAGGTGAGGAGAAACAGGATGCAGTTGTTTAATCGTTTAAAATACATATAAATAAATCTTATAAAATGTTTAATTCAACTTATAAATTCCAACATTAATCATTCGTAGAAGTTGTTAGATCTGGGGTTGCAATACATATAATTTACCGGTATCGTCTTCAATAACACGACATGTGTTAAATATGTATGTAGCGTCAGTTTAGGATAAGTAGTGTGGATATTATATTTTATAAAGGTTGTGTTCTGATCTGCGGCCGGGAGAACCAGACCAAGCAAGCTGGACTCTGTCCTCCAATTTCTAGAAGCCATTGAAACTGAAAAGCGACGAGAGTGACCAGTGTGTCGTGTGTCAATCTGTAGTTGGTTATGAATCACGAGTACCGCAGGACACAGCGACACACGGCTCAGCAGATGTTTCGCCGCAAGGAAATGATCCGCTTTAGAAACAGCGCTACTGTGACACAGCGACGGTGAGTCGAAATAGTTGGGATCTAGTGTGTCGAATCACACGAACACAGCAGTGAGTCGACACACTGTTTCGAATCACTCACTCAGTGCCCAAGCCTAGTCTGCTGGCACCATGGCCTTTCATCAAGGCTGCGTTCGGGGAGCTCGCTTTCGCGCTGTGAGTACGAAACGCTCAGAGTGCCGTTCGGGGAGACTATTTAGCATCTCGCGCTACGAAGCTCCCCGAACGCTAACAGCAACGAAGGGGCTTTTAAACAATGGCGGTGAATATGGCATCAGAGGGTCGAAAGAAAGTTTTTTGACCGCTATTGCGCTAATTATAAAAGAAGAGATTGAATATTATCTCGCAAACCCTTCCATCTGGGCAGCTTAAGGAAACGCGAACATTGCATTTTTCTGCCACGGTCCAAACTTTACACGGGATGAGAATAATACCTTCAGCAGACGACCTTAAAATCTTGGCTTATAACACTTTGCCCATACTCACTAGATGACATAAAACATCCAACTGAAAATCATTAAACAACATGTCCAGATTTTACCGTTTCTGTTTTCATTCTGGACCTTTTAAACCTTTAGACTTCTTAACTTCATAATAAATCCTGCCGGACCTAATAGAGCGTGGGATTTTCCGACTCACATATTTTTTTGTTGGTATTGCCATCTAGTTTCGGTTTTTAGTTGTTTGCCACTTATCAATTACAGCATTTACCCGGAAACCCCGGAAAACTTCGGAAATCCGGAGAAAACTACTTTGTTTTAATTTTTCTTTGTTCTTTGCTCCTAATATGCCCAGGGTATTTCTGAATATCATATTTTTTTGTTGGTATTGCCATCTAGATTAAGTTTTTAGTTGTTTGCCCCTTATCAATTACAGCATGTCCCCGGAAAACAATGGAAATCCGGAGAAATGACTTTGTTTTAATTTGTCTTTGTTCTTTGCTTCTAATATGCCCAGGGAATTTTTGACTCACATATTTTTTCTTGGTATTGCCATCTAATTTAAGGTTTCAGTTGTTTGCCTCTAACCAATTACAACATATCCCCGGAAAACCCGGAATACCACTTATATACGGAGAAAATACAATGTTTTATTTTTTAATTCTTTGTTATTTGCTTCTAATATTCAAAGTGAATTTCTGATTCAGATGTTTTTTTGTTGGTATTGCCATCTAGATTAAGGTCTCAGTTGTTTGCCCATTATCGATTACAGCATATCCCCGGAAAACTCCGAAAACCACGGAAATCCGGACAAAATTACTTTGTTTTAATTTTTTAAATCTTAGTTCTTTGCTCCTAGTATTCAAAGGGAACTGGTGACTCATATGTTTTGTGACGGACTTTCTTACTGTATGCTATGAAGTTCCCTAGTCTCTTTGATTACTCACAATCGTAGTACATAAGTTCAGTGAACTCCTACAAAACAATGTTACTTATATGCCTATCATGCCATCATAACACGGCACGCGCAATCCACATTCCAACGTTCAGCACAGTTTCCTCCTCTACCGGGTGATTGCAAATTTCCTACACCCAGTTTACTCTCTCTTTCTTTTAACAATTTACCAAGTTTGATAACGTCACTGTGCTGCCATAACCATGAATGTGCAAAAATAAAAACTTCACGAATGGGTCACATTTGTTGTTGTAGCATAACAAATAAAGCAGAACTTGTACTTTCATTGAAATGGAACTAACTGTTAGTAACCAAGGAAAGAAAATACATTGTTTCTGGTTCCTCCAGAACAAAGATTAATGTAAACAGATGCAAGCAATGCAGTGAAGTCAAAATCTGAATTTTTGCACATTGGTGGTTATGGCAGCACAGTGACGATAATATTGATGAAAATTTATATTAAGGGCGCCATCATCAATACTCTTCTCTCTTCTTTTTATTTTGCATCAGCCCAGTCACAAATTAAATTTATAGATACACAGGCTATGTACCTACAGGCCTCTCGGCTAGCTTTTTAATTTAACAGTGGAGATGGGAATGGGTTCGGCTCTGTCCTTTTATTATTATACTACTCCACTCAATTTCTTTTTTTTTCTTTGCAATGACCATTACCAAAATATGTAACTTAGCCCAAAAATCAGTGGCTCTCAAACCATTACAAGGATAGGGGTCAAAAATCTGAACTTCACGATAGTTTACTTTGCATAACAATAACCATAATTTATTTAATATTTTTTTTCTTCTTTTTTTTCTTTTTTTCAACAATAACAATCTGATTTACAATAAATTACATTTGCTCTTGGGTTTTCCCCTTTTTAACAACTACTCATCTTTAAAATCTTCAGATCACCCGATCTGAACAACATTAACCATTCAACAATTTTATTGGGAAGAATAATATTCAGTTCTCATCTGCAAGGTTAGTATGCCCAGTTTAACTGTATGAATGTATTCCTTGTTCTACAAGACAAATTCCTAATTAATTACTTTAATCTCTTTTCTTTCTTTATTTCCAGGTGTCTACTAGAACATCTCACATTACTCTTATAATTTACTACTAACTTGCGTAATCTTTTCCATTTGCAATTTCAAAACATTTCAATATACATATTGTACTTTCTTCCGAATAAATAAAGTTTTTCAATTCATAATTCAGTCATTAACTCGACATATTATACTCAATGATCCCACCTATTTCTCCTATACCAGTCCACTAGTCATTTTAGTCCATGAAGAATTGTACTCAAAGATAAATAGGAAAGCAGTGTTATGAAGAAAGAAACGGAAGTTTAGGCCTATACCCACAGAGTGGCCGTGGCGATAGACCACCGATACAGGGGCGGCGTCTAGATCTTGAGTTACAAACAATCTGACTCCCCTCCTGTAACCGGGAAAATATTAATGGGCCGCAAAAAAAAAATACAATTTTGACAATCGATGTCAGAGGTCCCTGACACTCTCTCCTAGAGGCACGTGGGGCCCTTGTTCGCCTCCAACACCGATGACTTTCACAAATTCTCATAAATCTTTTTATACTCCACCAGTATAGGCTTTGCCTACTACTAGATTTATATTTACTTTATTTGGGACACTTCCGGCGCTCCCTCACCTCACCCTTGTTCTTTTTTTTTCTCCTGGGGTAATTTCTAGTACGTGCTACTGAACCACTTATCATCTATTCACTACCCAAAATTACCAATTCTCCTCTTTCTAATCTAACCAGTTATTATTTATTATCTTTTAACTCCTTTTCCATTAAGCAGAGTTCCTTTTCAATTTATACCATTGCTCTAATTTACCTACTTTATGTTACTCTGGTTTCCATACTTTTCAGGTTACTACTCTACTCCATGGGCACCCAATTTTCTTGTTTCTAAATTCCCTAGAATTCTAACTGAAACTAACTCACGCCCCAGGTCAGTAACTCTCTCTTTATAACCCTTGAGTGAACTTCTGCTTCTATCCTAACATGTAAATCTTCCAATGGTATGCGCCTAATGTACTGCTACTCATAGGCCCTCTTCTGCCTCTCAATATTCACCTTCTTATCCCCCTCTACCATATTCCATACAATTCCTGCTCTTCGATAAATCTCTTAAAAAAAACAACTCAACATTACAGGCCAGCATGAAATCTACTTATAGATAATCACCTGTCACCTAACGAAAACCAAGTGGGAGAGGCCCTCGTAAGCAATACTAAGTAAGCCCCTATTACCCTTCTTCCTTACTCCCCTCGCGTCCTGTCTTATAAAAAAACAAAGTTTGTATGAGCATCACCAATTGCCCCGAGCTATGTATTCATTCGTGGGACAATCGCCCATAGAAACCCAAAGTATAGAGATTTATCTTTACTATTCAACGGTTTCTCTCCTGACTGCTCTTTTTGTAATTAACTTAGACCAGAAATGGAAACTGATTGGATTACTGTACTTTATTTCTTCACCCTAGACTAATCACATCTATATTTCTAACCCTACTCCTTATCACTCATTACGGCGTCTAGTCGCCACACATTTCTTAGAAACAGGCTTTAAACAACAATGCCTCAAAATTTTCCCACTTCCCAAAACAAAACAAAAAATGTTTATGTGATTATACTCAACGGGTGGTGACCAACTTATCCTCTGATCCTGTGTTGTTTCCATCTACTTCCTGATGTCCACATCTTCCTTTATTCCAGACTAAGCAGTCGTGACCCACTCTTCTCTCCACAGCTGGTGTTCGCTGTAGCGGTCTCTCGTACCGGCTGACGTGATGTGTTCTTCCAACTAACGACTATCTCCATATAGTCGCGTCAGTGAAATTCCCATTCAGAATTTCATTAGATGAAAGTCTGACAAACCATCATGCCAGGGCGCCTCCACCGCTGTCACACATTCCAGTCTCGTCTCCTCACTTCTTTCTCTTCAACCTTCCTCTCTCGTAGTCAGACACGTTCTCACTCACTGTTTTTCAGGTTCAACTCCTCTCCCGTCGATTCGTCGTCCACGCATGCGCACTTCTCCTTTTTCTGTAATTCAAATAAATTCTGGGCAGTATCGATAATCATGAAAGTGTTCAATATCGATTAGTTGAGGTCTCCCCAACCCTTCCTTTGTTTAGGAATGGTTTCCTACCGTCTATTTGGCACGCAGATATTTGCTTCATTACAGTTTTTGTATTGGTATTTCCATCTAAATTAAGGTCTCAGTTGTTTGCCCATTATCAATTACAGCATATCCCCGGAAAACTCCGAAAACCACGGAAATCCGGAGAAAATTACTTTGTTTTAATTTTTTAAATCTTAGTTCTTTGCTCCTAGTATTCAAAGGGAATTGGTGACTCATATGTTTTTATATTGGTATTGCCATCTAGATTAAGGTTTCAGTTGTTTGTCCCTTATCAATTACAGCATATCCCCGGAAAACTCCGAAAACCACGAAAATCCGCAGAAAATGAGTTCGTTTTGATTTATTAAAAATCTTTGTTCTTTGATCCTAATACAACCAGGGAATTTCTTACTTACATATTTTTTGTTGGCATTGTCATCTAGATTAAGGTTTCAGTCGTTTGCCCGTTAACAATTACAACATATCCCCGTAAAGCCACGGAAATCCACGGAATTTCTAGAACTCGGAACTTGTGATCTACAGTCACTGAAACCGTTATTGCGAAGTAATTCTGCTTCAGGTGTGTCCTTTGCAGGTTGAAAAGAGTGAGTATGTGGACTACGAGATATTTGCCATAATTGTGTTGGTCACATGCAATGAAAAGGTTAATCATATCTTCTAAACATGCCAAGTGTAAGTCAAAGTTGTTTTCTTTAGTTGCTCGCTGAAATCTCAAAATCAAAGACACTTTGTCGATATTACCAATCCAAAATTGTGCTGTTTTACCCAATGTCCCTTCTATAACTTCAGTCAAGAAAGTTTGATAGTGACTGTGGAAGGTTTGGAAAGATAAATTATCATTCACAGATGTCAAATTAGAATATGAAAGGTGTGCTGCCAGGTTTTCAATCGCTTTCATCCCTTCAGAAACAGGATTTTTTCCAGTATTATTTGTCATACTGTAATTGGTAAGGGGAAAACAACTGAAACCTTAAACTATATGGCAATAGGAACAAAAGGTATGTGATTAAGAAATTCCCTGGGTTTATTAGTATCAAAGAACAAATATATTTAGAAAATTAAAAAAACTAATTTCTCCCGATTTTCGTGGTTTTCGGAGATTTCCGGAGATATGCTGTAATTGATAAGGGGAAAACAACTGAAACCTTAATCTAGATGACATTACCAACACAAAAGCATATGAGTCACAAATTCCCTTTAAATATTAGGAGCAAAGAACAAAGATGTAAAGAAATTTTTAAAAAGTCAATTTCTCCGGATTTCCGTGGTTTTCGGAGTTTGCGGATATATACTATAATTCATAAGGGGAAAACAACTGAAACCTTAATCTAGATGGTAATGCCAACAAAAAACATATGAGCCAGAAATTATCCTCGAATATTAGGAGCAAAGAACAAAGTTTTAAAAAGAAAACATAGTCATTTTCTCATTATATAGGTGGTTTTCCGGGTTTTCCAGGGATATGCTGTAATTGGTAAGGGGCAAACAACTGAAAAATTAATTTAGATGGCAATACAAACACAAAAATATATGATTCACCAATTCCCTTTGAATACCAGGAGCAAAGAACAAAGATTTTCAAAAATTTAAACGAAATTAATTTTTCCGGATTTCCGTGGTTTTCGGTGTTTTCCGGGGATATGCTGTAATTGATAAGGGGCAAACAACTGAAATTTTAATCTAGATGGTAATGCCAACAAAAAAACATATGAGTCAGAAATTCCCTTTGAATATTAGGAGCAAAGAACAAAGATTTAAAAAATAAAACATAGTTATTTTCTCCGTATATACGTGGTTTTCCGGGTTTTCCGGCGATATGTTGTAATCTGTAAGGGGCAAACCACTGAAACCTTAAACTAGATGGCAATACGAACAAAAATGTGTGAGTCAGAAATTCCCTGGGAATATTAGGAGCAAAGAACAATGAAAAAATAAAACAAACTCATTTTCTCCGGATTTCCGTAGTTTTCCGGGGTTTCCGGGTAAATGCTGTAATTGATAAGGGGCAAACAAGTAATCTTAAACTAGACGACAATACCAACAAGAAAATATGTGTGTCAGAAAATCCCACGGGGAGGGGGGAGGGTTTGCTATTGGTAGCCCATGGTCTATAAAGCTAAAGTAAAAAAAGCTCATCCTTTATCTATTTTTGTATTTGTTATTTTTCTTTGTAACATTAATTTGTATGGTATGCATTATTTTATGTATGTATTGTAAGGTATATATTTTATAAATATTAACAATGTTCAATGTACATGTATGTATTACATGTTTTTGTACATGTATGTATTATATTAACAATGTTCATGTATGTTTTGTACAATAAACTAAACTAAACCTGCAGACGACGTTCGGGGACCAATGAAATCGCTATTAGCGTCCGCAGCATCTCGTGCCTCACCTCTCCATAAAAAGCGTTGTTAGCACGAGCGGTGACGTCAAACGCTTTCAAACCGTGACGTCACATACGCGCTCACAGCACTGTGAGCGAGCTCCCCGAACGACCAAAGCACGCTTTCGCGCTGTGAGTACGAAACTCTCAGAGTGCCGTTCGGGGAGACTATAAGCATCTCGCGCTACGAAGCTCCCCGAACGCTATAACAGCAACGAAGGGGCTTTTAAACAATGGCGGTGAATATGGCATCAGAGGGTCGAAGGAAAGTTTTTTGACCGCTATTGCGCTAATTATAAAAGAAGAGATTGAATATTATCTCGCAAACCCTTCCATCTGGGCAGCTTAAGGAAACGCGAACATTGCATTTTTCTGCCACGGTCCAAACTTTACACGGGATGAGAATAATACCTTCAGCAGACGACCTTAAAATCTTGGCTTATAAAACTTTGCCCATACTCACTAGATGACATAAAACACCCAACTGAAAATCATTAAACAACATGACCAGATTTTACCGTTTCTGTTTTCAGTCTGGACCTTTTAAACCTTTAGACTTCTTAACTTCATAATAAATCCTGCCGGACTTAAAGCTAAAGTAAAAAAAGCTTATCCTTTATCTATTTTTGTATTTGTTATTTTTCTTTGTAACATTAATTTGTATGGTATACATTATTTTATGTGTGTATTATAAGGTATATATTTTATAAATATTAACAATGTTCAATGTACATGTATGTATTACATGTTTTTGTACATGTATGTATTATATTAACAATGTTCATGTATGTTTTGTACAATAAACTAAACTAAACCTGTAGACGACGTTCGGGGACCAATGAAATCGCTAATAGCGTCCGCAGCATCTCGTGCCTCACCTCTCCAGAAAAAGCGTTGTTAGCACGAGCGGTGACGTCAAACGCTTTCAAACCGTGACGTCACATACGCGCACACAGCACTGTGAGCGAGCTCCCCGAACGACCAAAGCACGCTTTTAGCTTTTAGCTTTTAGTTTTGGTATCATAGTTATAACTGGATTAATAACTCAAAATAGATGGTTCCAAGTTTCATAGGCCCTCGATGTAGTCCCCACCGTTGCGTACAACGTGTTGCCAGCGATGCGGAAGTCGTTGGATCCCGTTGGCACTGCCCAATCTATTGATGGTGCGAAGAGAGCGCTCGGCAGCCTGCTTAACGTCTTCAATGGTACGGAAGTGCTCCCCGCGCATTGTCATCTTCATCTTCGGGATGAGATCATAGTCGCAGGGACTGATGTCGGGAGAATAGGGGGTTGATAGAGGACCTCCCAGCCCCAGCGATCCAACAATGCCGACACAACGCCTACTGTGTGTGCCCTAGCATTGTCATGCAGAACGATGGGCGGTGTAACCATGTGGTGGCGCCGTTTCCTTCTCAGAGCTCCTCGGAGATGGTCTTGCAGAAACGAACAATAGTACGTCGCATTAACGGTTTGCCCTCGGGGAACGGTATGGTGAATAATCACACCATCCCAATCATAGGCAAGAATCAACATTACCTTCACATTGGTGGGGGTTAGTCGAACTGTTTGTTTCCGTGGTGATCCGTGGTGCCGCCACTCGTTCGATTGGCGTTTTAAGATCTGGCCCACGTCTCGTCAATGGTTATGATACGCCGTAAGAAGGCCTCTCCTTCGCGCTCATAACGCTGCAAGTGCATACGACAAGCGTCATATCGCAGCCATTTGTGCATGTCGGTTATGTCATGCGGAACCCATTTGGACGCAATCTTCCTCATTTTCAGTAAGTCCTTCAGGATGTGGAGGACAGTCGAATGCGCCAGTCCAGTATCTTGCTCTAATTGACGAATCGTTACGTTTCGATCCACCTCTACTAACGCGGACACCATCTGTACATTGTCATCACTTACTGGTGGGTGACCAGATCGAGGCATGTGCTCCACACGTTCGCGCCCATCTCGAAAGGCTGCAACCCATCTTGCTACCGTTCTGTACGGTATTATTGCCGCACTCAATTCGTTGACAGTTAACATCAAAGAAGTCACCGCCGCTTGGAGTAGTTGCCATACTGCACAGTGTTAGTAAACAGAGCGGGAAGATGTAGATGCAGCAAAACACTTACGTGGCAATGACATTGAGCAATGAGAGAATTGGCAACACGAATTCAGTCAGCGGTTTCTTTTGAGAAAACCTTTTACAGTAACAACAAGCATTGTAATATGAGAACAAAGCGAGCCGCCCGTCAACGTTATGAGTGCGGCGATAATAACGCAGCTGCACGGCACGCCTCCTCCAATCCTCGGTGGCACTGTTTAGCACTGCGACCCCTAGCACACTGAATTTTTGTCCACGTTCTCTGCTCCTGTTTGGAAAACATTTCGACTGTCTTTCGCGAGCGCTGGTTTCACACTACTCATCTAACAAGCGCGACTGCGCACGAGCGGTGGTGGGAACGGGCGAGGTCATGTGCTCTGAGAGAGGGGATGCAGGTCAGCAACCGTCGGTAAAAGTGGCAGCGCCCAACATTGTTGCAACTTGGCACTGAAGCATTGGTGCCGAAACTAAAAAACCAACCTATGTATATACCTTACAATACACACATAAAATAATGCATACCATACAAATTAATGTTACAAAGAAAAATAACAAATACAAAAATAGATAAAGGATAAGCTTTTTTTACTTTAGCTTTAGGTCCGGCAGGATTTATTATGAAGTTAAGAAGTCTAAAGGTTTAAAAGGTCCAGACTGAAAACAGAAACGGTAAAATCTGGTCATGTTGTTTAATGATTTTCAGTTGGGTGTTTTATGTCATCTAGTGAGTATGGGCAAAGTTTTATAAGCCAAGATTTTAAGGTCGTCTGCTGAAGGTATTATTCTCATCCCGTGTAAAGTTTGGACCGTGGCAGAAAAATGCAATGTTCGCGTTTCCTTAAGCTGCCCAGATGGAAGGGTTTGCGAGATAATATTCAATCTCTTCTTTTATAATTAGCGCAATAGCGGTCAAAAAACTTTCCTTCGACCCTCTGATGCCATATTCACCGCCATTGTTTAAAAGCCCCTTCGTTGCTGTTATAGCGTTCGGGGAGCTTCGTAGCGCGAGATGCTTATAGTCTCCCCGAACGGCACTCTGAGCGTTTCGTACTCACAGCGCGAAAGCGAGCTCCCCGAACGCAGCCTATATCTGTGGAGTGGACGGTATTTACTTATTGAGAGTATTACATAGAAATGGGAACCTGTTACTTTTTTGGAACAGTTACGTTACTGTTACAGTTAAACGAAAGTAACTGTTATTTATAACCGTTACCTGTTACTTTTTTTTATATTACGTAGTTAATCGCCAGATCACTTCCCACTTGTAGGGGAATGCCCTTTTATCTCCCCCCCCGGTTGGGACCGTAGCCAACAGTGGCGGACGCAGAATTTTTTTCGGGGGGGGGATTTGAGTAGGTACAGAAGGAATACTAAAAAAAATAATTAACTTACATATATAATTAGATTATAAAACGAGCCACTTAGAGTGCATATATAGCCTTTTTCAAATTTCGGGGGGGGATCTATCCCCCCAATCCCCCCCTCTGCGTCCGCCACTGGTAGCCAAGGCTGGGGCTCTAGGTAGGGACCCTGGAAATGAAATAACAGTTGTAAAATTAAGCTTTCATTTAGGGATGAGCATCGATAGTTAAAATATCGAGGTTAAAATCGGAGATAACCATCGATATGATGATAATATCGACCTGAAAACATCGATATGACGATAATATCGACCTGAAATCATCGATGTATTTAGAGAAAAAAAAAGTGTAATTTTGGTCCACCTCTCTACTTTAAGTGATATTTTAATTTTGAAAGCACGGAAAACGGCCAAATTTGATGTTATATTATCCTTTAAAACCTATAGATTCCATTTATAAGCCCCATATATTTGTTCAAAGGTCCTAAATATAAGTAAAAACGTGAAGAAGTAGGGACAAAATTAACCTAAAATGGCGCTGGGAACTGCTGTCAAAACACGAATCTCCATGTTTTCATGCAATCGGTCACGTGCTGATAATCCAATACTGGAAACCTAACGGTAAAAACCCGGTCTCAATGGCTCAGTCGGTATCGAGGCCGAGGTACCTACTTCATATCTACCCCAGATTTGCCCCCAAGCCCCAGGACCCCCTTCCTGCTTTCCACCAGACCCCTTCAACCGAGGACGGTAACTTTGCATTAGCCCCGGATCCCTTTCTTGTTTTGCCCCCAAGCCCCACCAGGGGCTGCGCCCTTGGACCCTCTTCCAAGCTTCCATCAGACCCCCTTCACACCGGGAGCTTGGAGTGCGGTACTTATCATAAACTAACGGGGGAACCTAACCATATAACTCAAATGGAAAGCATGAGAATATAGAACTATTGGTAGCACTGGAGAAGCCTTTGGGAAAATGGCCGCCGGCCAATGGGAGTGTTGGCAAATACTATTTGGTGTTGGTTCCCAACCGAGGGCCCGCATAACGATTGCAGCACGGCGCGTGGAATTCTATTTTTTATAGTAGAGTCGTGGACCATACCCTTTAAAAATTCCATGGTATCAGAAAATTAGGCAAAATTCACAAACCAACAGAAATATTTCCATGAAAACTATCGTTGTAAAAAATAATTCTTTTGGGAAATTAAGCTCCTGTAATTTAAATTATATCGTAGAACCAAGGTAGCCCATTAATTTTTTTTTGTTACAAAAACATCGATGTCGGGGACAAACATCGATGTAGCAAAAACATCGGTTATTTTCCATGGATGTAAAAAAACATCGATTATCGACATGAAAATAAACTGTTTGGAATTTTCCTGTGGTTTACAGCCTAATGATATAAGTGTACCAAATTTCAAGTTTCTAGCTCATCTGGAAGTGGGCAAACATTAATGTCAGTGAACGTGCCCTTTTTCGGGGGTTATAGGGCTAAAACTTAATAAAATACTTTTTTTGGAATTTTTCTATGGTTTACAGCCTAAAAGCTATATGTGTAGGGCTACCAAATTTCAAGTTTCTAACTCTTCTGGAAGTGAGCAAACATTAATGTCAGTGAGCGAGCTCTTTTTCGGGAGTTTTTAGAGCTAAAAATTAAAAAAAAATACATTTTGGAATTTTCCTGTGGTTTTATGTAGTTATACGCCAGTTTTAAAGCCCGGTAGGGGAAACGGGGTGGGGGGGTGGTGACGTCATAGTGGTGGGGGGTGATTACGTCATCACTTCCCCTCCAAGATGGCGGCACTTCCTGTTCCGGAACAAAATGGCGGATCTTCCTGTTCCGGAACGAAATGGCGGATCTTCCGGTTCCGGAACAATATGGCGGATCTTCCTGTTCCGGAACAATATGGTGGATCTTCCTGTTCCGGAATAAAATGGCGGATAATCCTGTTCCGGAACAATATGGCGGTACTTCCCGTTCCGGAACAAGATGGTGGCTGGCGCCAAAAACAAAATTGTATATATTTAATGTAAAAATGGGCTAAGTCGAAATTTTATGTCGGGATGTTTGAAAATCCAAAATTGTTATCGAGATGGCGACTAGAGCAAAATTCAAAATTTGCAACAGTATGCTAAGTTGAAATTGTATATTTAATGCATGAGTGATCTAAGTCGAAATTTTACTACTACTATTGTATTGTATAGTTGCGCCTACTTTTTAAATTATGAATTTTGTGTACGGTAGGCCAACTTATTTTTATGGATGCAGCGCCAAAACTATTAACCGACTCCCCTTACGAATACAACACCTACTTTTTAAATTCTGAATTTTGTGTACGGTAGGCCAACTTATTTTTATGGATCCAGCGCCAAAACTATTAACCAACTCCCCTTACGAATACAGCGCCTACTTTTTAAATTCTGAATTTTGTGTACGGTAGGCCACCTTCTTTTTATGGATGCAGCGCAAAACTGTTAACCGACTCCCTTACGAATATAGTGACTACTTTTTTAATTCTGAATTTTGTGTACGGTAGGCCGTCTTCTTTTTATGGATGCAGCGCCAAAACTATTATCAGCTTCCCCCTTACGAATACAGTGACTACTTTTTAAATTCAGAATTTAAAATATTGTCTTTAAATTAGATTTCAGGATAAAATGGCTTTAAATAATACTAGACACCATTAGACCTAATTGCATATTTTAGCCTTTTGGATAAGAGATGATGATGAAAGGCTGAAATAAAACTTACATTTTTCAGAAAAATAATTATTTATTTTCACACGAAATATTATGGTACCAGTATGGGAAGGTCCCCTTGCAATTATATACAGAAATAATTCTATTATAGATAACATCTACGCAAACATCCTGGTCTAGTTTATTTTCATAACACCTCTAGCAATAACAATCAGCCGACACAATATAAATAGTACAAGAATATGTAGGTCATCTCACTTTCACCACATCTCACTTTCACCATATCCGTTAACATCCGCATTGATGACATAGATCTTAAAACTATTCCAGAACATAACCAAATTAACACAAGGAAGTGATTGCAACACACTAAAAACTAAACTCCGTGGCGCTACATCCCTGGAGGGACTTGGCCTACCACCCGACCGCTGCGTCATCTCCCGTAGGCAGATGGCAGGATTGGGGGGCATGTGGTCAGCATGCCGACACCCACGGCCGTTATTGGTGGTTTTCTTGACCGGAGCCGCTACTTCTCTATCAAGTAGCTACTCAATTGGAATCACGAGGCTGAGTGCACCCCTACCAGACCTCCCTACCTCAGAAAAATCCGAGGAGGTACCGGGAATCGAACCCGGGCCGACGGATCTGTAGTCAGCGACGCTAACCACAAGACCACGCCGGCGGACGATTGCAACACACACACACACACAAACATCCTGGATGCTAATTGTAACTCCTCAACAGGGTATAAATGAGATGCGTTTTGGCAAACGTTCTCACATACTGTGTATAATCGTAAGTGGCTGTATCTCTACAACTGATTGAAACTGTTAGTGCATCAAAGGCTTCTTCTTCCAGAAAAAAAACATCTGTATCAAGGTAAGATTTTTATTTATGTTGTTTAACTACAATTGTGTTTTTAAAAACCCATATGTATATTATCAATGATCCATGATTTTAAACTTAAAACATATATGCCGGAACAGGATCTCGTGTGAGTAAGAGTTTGTTTACTGACCTAATTACGTTATTTATTTATTTTCAAACTTGTTGCGACATAAATGTAAGACCCTAACAGGATATTCGTGAGAGGACGACCTTGTTTAACAACCTACGTAGAGGTTATTTTTAATACACTTATTCAGATCCTGTTGTAATATATTCGTATGACTCATATTTTAGAAATCTGTTAACTTACACAGTTACACCCTTTCCCTGTATATATAGACTGAATAGATTGCTTTTTTCACAGTTTGTCACTGAACCTCTATCCACAACGAGTGAAACTGTAAGGTGTCAACTGTATGTGAAAAAAAAGGTGAGTCTTGAATATAGTAGTAGTATAAAGCAATCTCTATTCCCTGTGTAATTATTTATTAGTCTAGATATTCGTCTACGACTCTAATAATTTATTTTTCCCCCAGTGTTCAACGAGTAGAATAGAGTTATTTCTGCAGTCTCAGGTGTAAAATTAGTTTGACCCTTTAAAAATGTCTTCTTACAATACAATAGATTTAGTTTCATCCGATGATGATGGTGATAATTTCACTTTATATGAGTCTGAACCCGAAGTCTATACTGTAGACGATTCGTAACCTCAAACCTACACTGTTTTGGATTCGGATCCTGCAACGTATACGCTTCAGGATTCACAAACTGGAACCTACACGGTTAGTGATGAATCTGAAACATATACGATTCAGGATACCGAACCTTCCATCTATACAGTTAGGGATGGGGAATCACAACCTGCAACGTACAACGTTAGTGATGAACCTGAAACGTATACGATTCGCGATACCGAACCTTCGGTCTATACAGTAGAGGATGTGGAATCACAAACTGCATTAAGGGATGTGGATTCACAACATACAAACTACACTGATGGTGAAGAGCCTGAATCTTACACGTTTCAGGATAACGAATCTTCAGAATGTAGAGTTAGGGATACTCGTTCTCATTCTGAGAGAGAAATCTCACCGTCATTTTCGGAGCACAATGATGAACCAATTTCAGACCAAGGATCAAATCAGGGAAGTGAAAACGAGATGGAAGAAGGGTCAGCTCCTACCTTGTTTTCAATTCTCGAAAATACTCGCAAAGAGTATAAGAGATTTGACTCTGTCGGTGTGCAGTTGGTCATCCAACTCAAAGAACCCGTAGACGGTGAAGGATCTAACCATTTCGAAAAAGGTATTAAAGAAGCTGTAGACCATGCGTTAGCAGATGCTAGAGACAGTGATCTGTTCGGTTTAACGATCTTCAACGAGGAAAATTCTGTCGATAAACCGATAGGTTTCAGTTTCCGGCGTAACGATCAGTTCAGCATTGATGTGATCAGAAGTGTAGTTCATAAAGTGTGCCAGTCGAACGCGCGCTTCAACGCTATCGATCGTTTACGTTTGGTTGTGGACATTGTCCACATGCCTAACGGTAACGGTAGAGCTACAGGAGTACCCAGGAGGGCTCGTACGACTAGTGCACTTGCCCTTTTGAAAAAGAGTGTTGTTTTTATTAAAGCAACGCTAAACTGCCTTGCTTTCGCTATTGTAATGGCAATTGCTAAAGTGGATGGAGACCCTAACTATTCTAATTATATGTATCGTAACATGACCAATAAGAAAATCAAGACAAAAGTCGAAGCGCTTTTGAGAGAATCTGGTGTAGATCTCTCAAAGGGAGGAGGAATCCCAGAGCTTCAGGAATTTCAAAATCATTTACGTAATTCATACAGACTAGTGGTGTACGAAGGTTTTAATCTCGATAGAGTGATATTTGATGGAAACAATGGTTATGACAAAAAAAGACTACCTTGTATACGACCCTGACGAACGTCATTACCATACAATTGTCAATATAAAAGGAGCTATGGCCCAGCGCTACTTCTGTGAAGGGTGTAATAGAGGTTTCAATATAGGAGCGCAACATTCCTGTGAATACGTGTGTTTTTCCTGTAGATCTACACCTCCATGTCCCGAAAACGTAACGTCTGTGTTTTGTGATGTATGTAGAAGACTTTTCCGAGGAAATGAATGTTTAGACAAACACAAGCGTAACGTTATCGAAGGGCGCAGTGTATGCACGGCTCTGCAGAATTGCAAGGATTGCAATAAGTTTAAAGCTTACAGGCAGAGGCATGTATGCTTTAAAACTTTCTGTAATATTTGTAATACAGATGAGCTAACCACTGGACATGAATGTTATATGGCCCCCCTGAAAAACACTGATCGTTCTGATAAGACTTTATATATCTATTACGATATAGAGTCAACTCAAAACACGCTAGTGAAAGGCAATACTTTTCTTCATGTCCCCAATCTACTTTGTGCTCAACAATCTTGTTCCCATTGTGAGTCTAAAGACGCTTACTGTTCAAATTGCAGACCACGTTTTCATTCATTTTGGGAAGATCCTATCCGTAGTTTCATGGATTATCTGAGAATACACAGACCCCAGTTCAAAAAGCTCATCATCATTGCACACAACGCAAGAGCTTACGATCTGCAGTTTATTCTCGACTTCGCTATTAAGGAAAAGTGGATTCCCGACTTGGTCATGTCGGGATGCAAAATCTTGTGCATGAAGTTTGAACATTTCGTCTTTTTAGACAGTTTAAACTTCATTCCACTCCCTCTGCGAAGTTTCCCTAAGACATTCGGCTTAACCGACATTGCCAAAGGTTATTACCCGCATTATTTCAACACCAGTCAAAACCTCAATTACGTTGGTCCGCATCCTGACAAATCGTTTTACGGACTTGACACCATGTCTGAGAAAGACCGCGAAGTCTTTCTTGACTGGCATAAGTCTGTCAAAAACGAGGAGTTTGATAACAAGAAAGATTTGGAAGAGTATTGCCGGGCCGACGTTACAGTGTTGAGAGAAGCCTGCACTCTCTTCAAATCCCTCTTTTGGGAAATAGCCAAGATCGATATTTTTGCAGAGGCCATTACTATTGCGTCGGCCTGTAATAAAATCTTTCGTAAGACTTTTCTCCAACCTAAAACCATAGGTTTAGTTCCCTCCTGCGGTTATAGGAAAGCAGACAGGCATTCGCGTAAATCTCTGATGTGGCTTATCCACGAAGCTAAGGAGAGGAACATTTTTATCCGTCATGCGGGTAACGGACGAGAGGTTCGCCCACCCGAATTCCCTCAATGGAAAGTAGACGGTTTCTGTGAAGAAACACGAGAGGTTTTTGAATTTCTCGGTTGTTATTATCACGGATGTCTCTGTAGACCAAACAGAGACGTACCCGTGATGGGTTCTTCCGAATCCCTTGCCGAGAGATATGAGAACACAATGACCAGATTGGAGAAGATCAGATCATGTGGTTATACTGTTCACGCCATGTGGGAGTGTAAATTTGATCTCGTACTGGAGAAATTCCCAGCGTTGAAAGATGACCCCTTGATAGGTGATGCTCCTCTGGTCATGAGAGACTCGGTCTACGGTGGGCGAACACAGGCTATGCGCCTTTTCCACAAGGTGGACGAGAAACAATCCGAAAAAATCCTGTACGCAGACATTATGTCGTTATACCCTTATGTCTGCAAATACAATAAATTTCCTGTAGGACATCCCACTGTTTACGTGGGGGATCAGTGTGCTGATGTCAACCTCATGATGAGCAAAGAAGGTGTTATCAAATGCACGGTCCTTCCCCCGCAAGAGCTCTACCACCCTGTTTTGCCTTTCAGGTGGGATGGTAAACTCTTGTTTCCCCTTTGCCGTTCCTGCGCTATTACTTTAGAGCAAGGGACCTGCACTCATGCTAATGAGGAAGAGCGTGTTCTCACTGGCACCTGGATTGTGGACGAGGTGAGATTAGCTGTTCAGAACGGCTATTCCGTTACGAAAGTCCACGAATTTCTAGAGTACAAAACTACAATGTACTCTTGTGAAACCCGTGAGGGTGGTTTGTTCGTGGACTATATTAACCTGTTCCTTAAAATCAAAACAGAGTCCAGCGGATACCCTGCTTGGGTGACATCAGAGACAGAAAAAAAGAAATATATCGATTTGTTTTTTAAGCATGAAGGCATTCAGTTAGACCCCACACAAATCGAAAAGAACGCTGGGAAGAGGACTATTAGCAAGTTATGTCTGAATTCTTTCTGGGGGAAGCTCGTTGAGAATCCTGACAGATTCAAGACAAAACTTGTTAAAGACCCTTTAGGATTGTACAGGTTCCTCACGACACCCGGGATAGAAATAAGAAGACTCCTATTTGCAAACGATGAAGTCGTGTGGATTTCGTGGATCCCTATCGAAGAGGAACAGGTTACTCTTCCTCACACCAGTGTGGTTCATGGGGCCTATGTGACGACAGGCGGTAGAATGGAACTCTATTCCTACCTTAAGCAGTTGCAGCGTAGAGCTCTGTACTACGACACTGACAGCGTGATTTACACGCAAACACCTAACGATGAATACAATGTACCTATAGGAGACTATTTAGGAGACATGACTGACGAACTTACAGACGATGGGCCAGACGCATACATCTCTGAGTTTGCTAGCGGAGGACCTAAGAACTATGGTTATAAAGTTTCTATCGATGAAAACACCACAAAAACTGTATGTAAGGTCAGAGGTATCACTTTAAACTATGATACTTTGAAAGTGGTCAACTTTGACACCATCAAGAGTATGGTTTTAGAAGGTGATCACAGTGCATCAGTGACTGTGAGAACCGAAAAGAAAATAAAGAGAAAGGCCGGTCCGAGCATAGTTTCGGAGCCTGAGGATAAAATGTACCGTCTCTGCTTCAGGAAAAGACGCAGACTTAGCGGTGGGTTCGACTCCCACCCATATGGGTATAAATAAAGACGAGGAGAAAGTACCGTGTCAGTATGGACTCGTCCTCGTCTCTAGAGTGTTCTGCAGTGAAGAAGTTGTTGATCAATAGAACCCTTATTCATCATACTACAGAAGAATTGGCTGAGTTATCCCCGGAATTTTTAGCTTCTTGTGCTGCTCAAACTATCTATCTAGTGTACGATAAACTCCCTCAAAGTGTGCAACGTAGTGCAATAGTTAAAGAGTGTCTTAGATGTGATAAACATTACCCTGTTCACGATTGCTGGGATGGACCCATGCCTATGACAAGAGATTGTTATGGTTGTCGTAAAGTTTGAACACCCTTTCACTTTAATTGTCTCAGGTCCTAGTTTTTTGGTTACTTTCACTATAAAACTGATCAACAACTTGAAACATTTATCTAACGTAAGTAAATACAGCAGTATTTTGTGGTGTTTCGGTGAAACTAATGCCATTCCTCCGTCTAGTAAATTCAATACCCCTGTGACGTATCATAAAGGTCTTCCAAACTTTAAAGAGAAACAAGACTGTAGTAAACCTGTTTTAATAATTTTAGACGATTTACTAGACAAAGCCTACTCTAACGAGGTGTCTTCAATATTCACAAAAGGTTGTCATCATCGTAATATGTCTGTAATTCTAATCACTCAGAACCTTTTTCATCAATCTTCGCACAGTAGAGATATTTCTCTCAATACAAAGTGCATGGTCTTGTTTAGAAACTTGAGAGATAAAAATCAGATTACGTTTCTAGCTAGACAAGTGTACCCCGAAAATTGGAGAGCGTTTTACAAAGCTTTTCAAAACGCTACGAAGAAGGCTCACGGTTATATGTTAATAGACTTTTGTCAGAGAACTAACGATTTGATTAGATTCCGAACTAACATCTTTCCATCCGAAGTTACAAAGGTCTACGTGCCTGTAAAGCATGAAACGGATAAAATTCCATAACCATACCTTACAAGTTCTTAAAAAGGCTTCGCCCCAATTGAGAAGTTTTATTCTAAAGAGCGCTAACAAAGAGTTGATACTTGCTATAATAGAGTGTGCTCTGAACGTTTTGAACGGTCAATGTAAAATTCATTCGTGTTCTAAACGTAAATTGAGCAAACATAAAAAATCGTTGAGACATCTTATCGATAGAAAAGTCTCTCTCCCTACGAAAAGGAAAACTTTAGTTCAGAAAGGAGGATTTCTAATTCCTCTCTTTTCTGCTGTACTGTCAGGAATCGGTTCATTAACGTAATGTTACAGAAAATGATGTTACTCAGCATAAAAGAGTACAAACGTTTAAAACGTGGTGCTGATGATTCAAACTCGTCAGTTTCTAGAGATCCTTACAAAGAGTGGGTTAAAATACGTGAAAAACAAGATCCTATCTCAGCGAAGAGACAGAAAAGAATATTAGAAGAAACTAGTAAAAGAGATGTTTCACCAGAGAAATCTTCAACACTCGAGATACCTCCGGCAGCTGAGCCCGTAGATGTAAAACCTAGCGTTATAGGAGATCTTGCTGGTAAATACCTGGCAGCTTATGTAAACTCCCCAAAGATTGTAGATACTCAGTATGGAATCTATAAAGATAAAGAATCGGGAGAGTATATGATAGGTAATTCTAAAATACAAATAGAACACAACACTTTAATTATTAACAATAAGAAGTTCAACACAACTGTAGGTCTATGGGAACTTCTTACTAGAAAGAATGTAGACTTGAAACAAGTAAGTGAGGAAGACCTTGACATGTACAAAGACATTTTAATATCAACTGGCGGACATCTTCACAATAACGAGCTTAAAACCTCTAGGACCATTAAGTATAAACTAGTCATTTCTAAATTATTTCCAACGAAAAGGTGGAGTTCTTATAATCAGAGAAGATGAACAGATTACGTGACCTCTATTACAATCCGGGAGAACCTACGGGTTTTTCCAATCTAGGCAAACTTTCACAAACAAGTACCGTTACAGATAAGAATATAGAGGAATGGTTGATTGCACAAGATGTTTACAGTTTACATAAACCTATTAGGAGAAAGTTTCCAAGAAATCCTTATTCGGTAAACAACATTTACGACATGTTTGAACTTGATCTAGCCGATGTGCAAAACATTTCGAAACATAATGACAACATACGATATTTACTTGTAGCTATTGACGTGTTTTCCAAATACGCCTGGGTTGTACCTCTAAAATCTAAGACAGGTACCGAAGTGAAAAAAGCATTGGAGTCCGTGTTGGAGAAATCTAATAGAAAGCCTATAGTAGTGAGAACAGATAAGGGTAAAGAGTTTCTAAACAAAACGTTTCAAGACTTTTTAAAGAAAGAGAACATAGAGTATCGCGTTTCCAACAACCCTGATGTTAAATGTTCGATAGTTGAACGCTTCAATCGCACTTTAAAAACTAAAATGTACAAATATTTTACTTTCGAGAACAGTTACAAGTATTTAGACGTGTTGGATAGATTTGTGGCAGGATACAACGACTCAGTACATACCAGTACAGGAATGGCTCCTAGTAAGGTAACCGATAAGGATGTCTTGAAAATATGGAAACGTATGAGAAACAAACAGCTTCGTGTCAAACCTAGACCTGTACGATTCAATGTGGGGCAGACTGTTAGAATAGGTAAAGAGAAGATGAAATTCGATAAGGGTTTCGAACAAAACTATTCCACGGAAATATTCAGAATAGTTAAAGTAATCAAACATTCACCCCAACCTGTATACGAACTCGAAGATCTTAGGAACACTCCTATTTTGGGTCAGTTTTATAGTTATGAACTTACGCCTGTAACTATAAACAAGGACACTGCTTACAAAATAGATAAAATTCTACGCACACGTACGGTAAGGGGCAGTAAAGAACATCTCGTACGCTGGAGAGGTTATGGTCAGGACTTTGATTCTTGGGTTAAAGATAAAGATTTAGTATGGTGAACGAAGATTTTTATATTACTCTACTCAGTGATGCGTCGTACAAAACATTTCCTACCAATACTCTAGCTAGTTTTCAAGTGCAACTAGCACAAGTCATAAAATTAGAGAGGGATCAGTGGGAGGTGGGATTATGTGAAATTAGTTATTCTCAAGGAATTTTATCAGACACGGAAGGTGAAAAAACCAATCTAACAACTTGTACTACAAAGAAAGAACTTGTATTTATATATTGTAATATAATGAAACCACAACTTGTAGGAGATTCGTATGTGAAACTTCTTAGAATTATTCATTTTCCTCAGTTGTACCATTGGTTTCCGGTAGTTTACTACCATCCCGTTGAAAGTACAGAATTTCAGGTGATAGGTATAGAGTTGACAACAAAGTTAGGTGCTCTAGCTAAATTAGTAGATAGCACTAAACCTACTGCGCTTGTTTTACATTTTAAAAAGAGAAAACAAACTAGTTTCTGACTCAGTTGCGATGGATCCGCTCACCGCTTACTACGTCAATCAGTCAGGAGGGCGTCTTAACAATCTAGGCCCTTTCTACACCGGCAGCCCTTATGTTCAGCAAGGTGGAGGTCTAGGTAGTTTCCTGGGTGGACTGTTTAGAATGATAAAACCTGTTCTCTTTTCGGGAGCTAAAGCATTAAGTCGTGAAAGTCTCTCGGCCGGTGCAAATATCTTATCCGATATAGTATCTAGGAAGAAAGGTGAAAAAGTAAAAGACATTGTCGCAAACAGAGTAAACGAGTCAACTATGAAACTCGTGAACAAAATGCAGGGTAACGGTAGAAAGAGGAAACGTTCATCAAAAATGAAGACGAAACCTGAAATAAGAGATATATTTAGTAGTGTAAAGAGAAGAAAGTAGTCAGTCGTGTCGAGATGCTTGCCCTAACAAAGTCAGAGTTCGACGTCTTCGATAGGGCTCCTATTCAGGCAGCCGTGTTGGGGAATGTTACTACATTATGTAAACCCATTACTCCTGTCGATCAAAATGTTCTCGAAATCGTAGTTCCTGCAGATAATGAACACTATATTGATTTAAACGTACAGGTCATGGTGAAAGGACAATTCATTAAAAACGATGGGAAAGACTTAACCGATACCGATAAGGTTACAGGAGTAAACAATCTACTTCATTCGCTCTTTGAGCAGTGTAGCGTTTCCTTAAATGGAACATCAATCACCTCCTCTGAAGACTTGTATAATTACAGATCGTATTTTGAAACACTCTTTGCATATGGAGAGGATGCCTCAAAAACTCATCTAACTAACTCGTTTTGGTATCTAGATAAAGCTATCGAAGGTTTGACTGATCCTAACGATGTTGTACTAAACGGAACATTAGGGCCAAACGATAAGAACACCGGTTGGTTAGAAAGATATGAAAAATCTAAGAAATCTAAAACAATAGTTATGATTGGTAAACTACATGGTGATATTTTCAATCTATCGAAACTTTTGTTGCCAGGCGTAAACATGCAGATACGTCTCACGAAATCAAAGAGAGCGTTTTATCTTTTAGGTACGGACAAAGACTCTAAAGTTTTCTTTAAGTTCCTCGATGTAGGTCTGTATGTTGTAACGAAGCAAATAGCTGCGTGCCAATTAGACGGTAGAAAAACCATTCCAAAACAAAGGAAGGGTTGGGGGACCGCAACTATCGATATTGAACATTTTCATGATTATCGATACTGCCCTGAATTTATTTGAATTGCAGAAAAAGGAGAAGTGCGCATGCGTGGACGGCGAGTCGACGGGAGAGGAGTTGAACCTGAAAAACGGTTGAGGATTACGTCTCTGACTACGAGAGAGAAAGGTTGAAGAAACGGAGGCGAGGAGACGAGATTGGAATGTGTGACAGCGGTAGAGGCGCCCTGACATGATGGTTTGTCAGACTTTCATCTAAAGAAATTCTGAAGGGGAATTTCACTGACGCGACTATATGGAGATAGTCGTTAGTTGGAAGAACACATCACGTCAGCCGGTACGAGAGACCGCTACAGCGAACACCAGCTGGGGAAAGAAGAGTGGGTCACGGTTGCTTAGCCTGGAATAAAGGAAGATGTGGACATCAGAAAGTGGATGGAAACAACTCAGGATCAGAGGATAAATTGGTCACCACCCGTTGAGTATAATCATCTAAACATTTTGTTTTGTTGTTTTGGGAAGTGGAAAAGATTTTGAGGCATTGTTATTTAAGCCAGGTTCTAAGAAATGTGTGGCGACTAGACGCCGTAATGAAAGGTAAAAGAGTAAGGTTAGAAGATAGATGTAATTAGTCTAGGGTGAGGTAGTAAATTACAGTGATCCAATCAGTTTCCATTTCTGGTCTAAGTTAATTACACAAGGAGCAGTCAGGAGTAAAACCGTGAATAGTAAAGATAAATCTCTATACTTTAGGTTGCTATGGGTAATTGTCCCACGAATGAATACATAGCTAGGGGCAGTTGTTGATGCTCATACAAACCTTGTTTTTTTATAAGACAGGACGCGAGGGGAGTAAGGAAGAAGGGTAATAGGGGCTTACTTAGTATTGCTTACGAGGGCCTCTCCCACTTGGTTTTCGTTAGGTGACAGGTGATTATCTATAAGTGGATTTCATGCTGGCCTATAATGTTGAGTTGTTTTTTTTAAAGAGATTTATCGAAGAGAGGGAATTGTATGGAATATGGTAGAGGGGGATAAGAAAGTGAATACTGAGAGGCAAAAGGAGGCCTATGAGTAGCAGTACATTAGGCGTATGCCATTGGAAAGTTTACTGGGTAGGATAGAAGTAGAAGTTCACTCAAGGGTTATAAAGAGAGTTACTGACCTGGGGCGTGAGTTAGTTTCAGCTAGAATTCTAGGGAATTTAGAAACAAGAAAATTAGGTGCCCATGGTGTAGGGTAGTAACTTGAAAAGTATGGAAACCAGAATAACAATAAGTAGGTAAATTAGAACAATGGTATACACTGCTTAAAGAGAAAGGAGTTACAAGATAATAAATAATAATTGGTTAGATTAGAAAGAGGAGAATTGGTAATTTTGTGTAGTGAGTTGATGACAAGTAGGTCATTAGCAGGTACTAGAGATTACCCCAGGAGAGAAAAAATGGCAAGGGTGAGGTGAGGGAACGCCGGAAGTGTCCCAAATAAAACAAATATAAATACAGTAGTAGGCGAAGCCTATGCTAGTAGAATATAAAGAGATTTAGGAGAATTGTGAAAGTCATCGGTGTTGGAGGCGAACAACGGCCCCACGTGCCTCTAGGAAAGAGTGTCAGGGACCTCTGACATCGATTGTTCAAAATTATATTTTTGTTTGCGGCCCATTAATATTTTCCCGGTTGCAGGAGGGGAGTCAGATTGTTTGTAACTCAAGATCTAGACGCCGCCCCTGTATCGGTGGTCTATTACCCCAGTCACTCTGTGGGTATAGGCCTAAACTTCCGTTTCTTTCTTCATAACATTGTCTTTCCTATTTATCTTTGAGTACAATTCTTCATAGACTACAATGACTAGTGGACTGGTATAGGAGAAATAGGTGGAATCATTGGGTATGATAGGTCAAGTCAGTGACTGAATTACAAATTAAAAATCTTTATTCATACGGAAGAGCAAATGGAAAAGATTACGCAAGTTAGTAGTAAAGTATAAGGGTAATCTGAGACGTTCTAGTAGATACCTGGAAATAAAGAAAGGAAAGAGATTAAAGTAATTAATTAAGACTTTGTCTTATATAACAAGGAACACATTAATACAGTTAAACTGGGCTACTAACCTGATATATAGGAACTGAATATTAAATTTTCCAATAAAAGTGTTGAATGGTTAATGTTGTTCGGATCGGATGATCTGAAGATTTTAAGGATGAGTAGTTGTTAAAAAGGGGAAAACCCCAGAGTAAATGTAATTTATTGTAAATCAGATTGTTATTGTTGAAAAAAAAAAGAAAACAAAAAAAAATATATTAAATAAATTATGGTTATTGTTATGCAAAGTAAATTTTCGTGAAGTTCATATATTTTGGCCCCTATCCTTGTAATGTTCTGAGAGCCACTGATTTTTGGGTTAAGTTACATAATAATAAAAGGACAGAGCCGAATCCATTCCCATCTCCACTGTTAAAAAAAAAGCTAGCCGAGAGGCCTGTAGGTACATAGCCTGTGTATCTATAATTTAATTTGTGATTGGGCTCGTAATATGTTCTGGCTGATGCAAAATAAAAAGAAGAGAGAAGAGTATTGATGATGGCGCCCTTAATATAAATTTTCATCAATATTATTAAACCTTGTAAATTGTTAAAAAAAAAGAAAGAGAGAGTAAGCTGGGTGTAGGGAATTTGCAATCAACCGGTAAAGTCCATCACATATTTTGGCGCCCATAGCGTGGGGTCATAGGTCCATAGGTCGATAGGTCGATAGGTCGATTGGGCCATAGGTCGATAGGTTGATAGTTGATAGTACGATAGTTCGATAGTTTGATAGTAGGATAGTTTGATGTCCTATACGTGTGGCTTAGGAGAAATTTGAGGCCGTAGTGGTTGCCCAACGTTATCGATTTTGACGTTAGCAGGGATAGAGGTTATAGAGATTATAGAGCCTATTACGTGAAAGAAACTTGGGAGTTATGTTAGTATAACTTGAAATTTATTTTCAAAAATAATAACATATTTTTGGGAGAAGAATAATGACTGTTGACAAATTAAGGACTTCTATAGATGACTAAGACAGACGACTGAACTATTGTGTTCTAATCTTTTTTTCAGTCAGTGGAATTGTTAATATATAAATATGGCCACTTATGTTGATCCGTATGCACAAATAAGAGCAGCTGAGTTAACCCAAGCTATTAGGAAGTTGAGAAAGGCGGATCTGGAGGCAGAATGTGATAGAGTTAAGTTACCGACCACAGGTACCAGGGATGAGTTAAGACAACGCTTGTTAGATTATGCCCGCAAGAACCCTCAGTCATTTCAGGTGTTAATTACGGCTTTTGCTCTGAGTCAGGAAGTTTTGGAAGAAGACTTAGTTGAACATAATATAACGGTTCCACAAGATTCCTATGGAGATGTAGTGTATACATGGGTTAAGTTAATGCGTAGGAAGGCCATGGCGGTAGCTGATTCAGAAGAAGTTGTACCAGTAGTACCATCGTTTACAATTCAGTTAGAGCCACATAAACCAAATACTTTGGATCTGGTTCGTAAATGGAACATTAAATTCAATCCTGGGGATAGCATTTACTTATTTTTGGAGAGATTGGAAGATTTAAAACAAAGTTCTAAGTTACAGGGTGTAGAGTTATTGTCAGTATTACCCGAAATTTTACAAGATTCAGCTTTACTTTGGTACAGGAACAGATTAACAGATTGGCCTACATGGGAAGCTTTTTTGAAAGAATTTAGAGAATATTACTTGCCTATTGATGAGGAAGACTCGCTTTTGGATGAGATTAGACAAAGAACGCAAGGTCCTAAAGAATCGATTTTTGATTATGTTAATGCTATCCAAACGTTAATGAGGAGGCTGAGTACTCAAATGAGTCCTCAACAAATGATGATGAATGTTATCAAAAATTTGCGTCCTGACGTAAAATTGTACATTAGACCTGCAGAGATTCAAACTATAACAGATTTAATACGTGTAGGTAGACAGTATGAACAAATATTGTTAGATTCTGAGAGATATATTCCTCCTCCAACGCAGGTTAGAGCTACAATCAAAGAAACGGCTTATAAACCTCAGAGACAAGTTGTTATACCTTCAGTTCATACAGCGTTAGGAATTCAGGGAAAGCAGGAACTTCCATCGTCCGAGTTACAAAAGAAACCCAATGTTAGTTTTTCTGCAAAGACGTGGGACAAAGAACGAAATTCAAGTCATGTAAATGATTCTAGAATACTTAAAGCAATAGAAAATAAAGAGGGACAGGATGAGTTGGGGGAAAATGGAAAAACACCACTTTGCGTTTTTCAAATAACCAGCGATGTTGGAACTGTGATAAAATAGGACATAGGCAGTTCGAGTGTAAGGCACCTCGTAGAGTTACTCCACGCACTACGATTAAATGTTATAATTGTAATAAGCTTGGACATAGGTCTATTGATTGTAGGATGCCCCAAGAAAGAAAAGTTAGGCCTACAAATTCCTTACGACAATTAACTAAAAATCAGGCTTGTGTGATGTTAAATATAAACCCCACAGATTTAGTTAATGGAGACAGATGTTTTGTTGAAATTTTGTTGGAGGATATTACATTTATTGCTTTAATAGATTCAGGTTCAGATAAAACTTATGTGGGAGAGAAAGGTGATTTTTTGTGTAAAATGTTAGATTTATCAGTGGAAGAATCTGAAGTTAGGGTAGTGCAACTCGCAGATAAAACTTATAGTTCTATAACAGGAGAGAGAACTTTTGAGATGAAATTGCAGGACAGGATCTTTCAGATAAAATGTAAAATTATGCCAAATTTAGCAGTAGATATGATTCCGGGCATGGATGTTTTGAAACAAATTGGGTTAGTAGTAGATTTGCAAGATGGGACTTGGTATTTCAAAGATGAACCGACAAAAATTTTTCAATTTGTTAAGGCTATAGATTTGAAAGAAGAAGATCAACTACATAATATTCTTACTTTACCTACACCTCAGGAAAGGGACAGATTGAATATGTTTTTGGAAAATCAGTTACAGAAATTTGATCAGAGTACTGGACTTACCGATCTGATTTCTCATGTTATTGATACAGGCGATGCGAAACCTATAAAACAAAGATATTATCCAGTATCACCCATTTTGGAAAAAGTTATACACGCGGAAATAGATAAAATGTTATTGGAAAAAGTTATAGAACCTTCAGATTCACCTTGGTCTTCTCCGGTAGTTATGGTAAAGAAACCAGATAGAACATGGAGGTTTTGCGTAGATTTCAGGAAAGTAAATAACTGTACTAAAAGAGATAGTTATCCTTTGCCATACATTGAACATGTTTTGAGTAAATTACGACATGCTAGGTATATCAGTACAATAGATTTGAAAAATGGGTATTGGCAAGTTCCATTAGATGAAGCAAGTAAAGAAAAAACAGCATTTACCGTACCTGGTAGAGGATTGTATCAGTTTCGAGTTATGCCATTTGGAATCCATAACGCACCAGCCTCATTTCAAAGATTAGTTGATACTATATTAAGAGAAGAGATAGGAGAGAAATGCTTTTGTTATTTGGATGATATAGTACTTATTAGCGAGACATTTGAAGAACATTTGTCCTTGTTAGAAAAAGTCTTAGAGAAATTAAGAAAAGCTAACCTGAAAATTAATAGGGAAAAATCAAAGTTTTGCAGAAGTGAATTAAAATATTTGGGTCATATCATTACTCCCTTAGGAATTGCTGTAGATTCAGATAAAATCTCGTGTATCCTTGAGTATCCAGCCCCTACAAAAGTCAAGGAAGTACGAGCATTTTTAGGATTGGCTTCTTGGTACCGACGATTCATTCCATTTTTTTCTGAAGTTGTAAAGCCCCTCACTGCACTTCTGAAAAAGAATCAGAAATGGCGTTGGACTAAGGAATGTCAGGAATCTTTTGATGAATTAAAATCAAAATTATCTAGTAGTCCTATATTAACTTGTCCAGATTATACTAAACCCCTAGTGCTACAGACCGACGCTAGTTTTTCAGGACTAGGAGCAGCATTAATTCAGACAGGAGAGGAAGGAGAGGAAAAAGTGATAGCTTATGCTAGTAGAACTTTAACGGTAGGTGAGCAAAAGTGGGCAATAGTCGAGAAGGAATTGTTAGCTATATTATGGGCAGTTCAAAAGTTTCGTCCTTATTTGGAAGGTTATCATTTTAAAGTATATACTGATCACTTTGCTCTGAAATGGTTAAATACATTACAGAATCCGACCGGACGATTAGCTAGGTGGAGTTTATTGCTCCAAGAGTATGATTTTGAAGTAATACATAGGCCTGGTAGATTACAAAAAGTTCCGGATGCTTTATCTAGAATACACGAAGGGAAAGTTCAAGAGAAAACGGTAGAGGAAGAATTTTGCCTCTTGTTGACTAATAACTCTGAAGTAGTGGAATGGGAAAATATACAAGATGCTTGGTATATTAAGCGGAAAACACAAGTACAGAGTAAACCTAAATTTTGGCCAGATTGGAAGGTCGTAGATGGGAATTTGTACCATTTAAGATTAGATCAGTTAGAACAAACTTTAGAGGGAACAGTGAATAGGTGGAAATTGGTTATACCGCAAGATTATAGGATTAAAGTATTGCAGGAATGTCATGATGCACCTACTGCAGGGCATATGGGGATAGCTAAAACTTTCTTTAGAATAGCAAACAAGTATTATTGGCCGGGAATGTTTAGAGATGTTGCTAAGTATGTTACTGCTTGTGAAATATGTCAAAGACAGAAAGTGTTACAAACGGCTCAAGCAGGACCGATGCATTTTTACCAGAAAGAGAAACCTTGGATGACTGTAGCTACTGATTTGTTGGGACCTTACCCCCGTTCTAGGAGAGGAAACAAGTACATTGTAGTATTTCAGGACACCTTTACAAAATATATAGAATGTAAAGCGTTAAGGAAAGCAACCAGTAGAGCAGTTACGGAAGCATTTTATGAGTTGATTATCCTTAAATGGGGAATTCCGGGGTATTTGCTGATGGATAATGGACCGCAATATACTAGTAAATTAATGCGTGGGATAGCTAAAGCTTTTAATATAACTCCTTGTTATTTACCTGTATATTCGCCGCAAGGAAATCCGGTAGAAAGAGTTAATAGAGTATTGAAAACCATGATTTCTAGTTACATTGAAAAGGATCAAACGGTTTGGGACGTGTATTTGAGAGAATTTAATTTTGCTATAAATACGGCTAAACATAGTTCCACTGGATGCACTCCTTATATGCTAATTTATGGGAAAGAGCCTGAAATTATCAGCAGAATTGAGAGGGTAGCAAATCAACCAATACAGAAAGAAATTCCAAAGCTTTGGATAGAAAGATTTGATAAATTAAAAACGGTCCGTCTAATGGTCAGACATAACTTAGAAACTGCTTATAAGAGTTCAAGTCATTATTATAATCTTCGGTTGAGAGAGGTGAGATTTTGTCCAGGAGATCTTGTGTTAAGAAGAAACTTTAAATTAAGTGATGCCTCACAAGCTTATACAGCAGGCTTAAGTGCAAAGTTCGTCGGCCCCTATATTATAAAGAAAAAGCTTAGCGAGAATAGTTATGAACTGACGAACCGTTTTGGTAAGCAGTTGGGGAAGTGGCACGTTAAAGACTTGAAACCCTTTGTGCCTGGATAAATGTTCTTTAAGGCTGGTAAACTAGACACACAAAAAAAAAAAAAAAAAAAATGTGAACAGTGTTACCATTTTTTTTTATGGTGAGTGTGGGAAGAATGTAACGAAGCAAATAGCTGCGTGCCAATTAGACGGTAGAAAAACCATTCCAAAACAAAGGAAGGGTTGGGGGACCGCAACTATCGATATTGAACCTTTTCATGATTATCGATACTGCCCTGAATTTATTTGAATTGCAGAAAAAGGAGAAGTGCGCATGCGTGGACGGCGAGTCGACGGGAGAGGAGTTGAACCTGAAAAACGGTTGAGGATTACGTCTCTGACTACGAGAGAGAAAGGTTGAAGAAACGGAGGCGAGGAGACGAGATTGGAATGTGTGACAGCGGTAGAGGCGCCCTGACATGATGGTTTGTCAGACTTTCATCTAAAGAAATTCTGAAGGGGAATTTCACTGACGCGACTATATGGAGATAGTCGTTAGTTGGAAGAACACATCACGTCAGCCGGTACGAGAGACCGCTACAGCGAACACCAGCTGGGGAAAGAAGAGTGGGTCACGGTTGCTTAGCCTGGAATAAAGGAAGATGTGGACATCAGAAAGTGGATGGAAACAACTCAGGATCAGAGGATAAATTGGTCACCACCCGTTGAGTATAATCATCTAAACATTTTGTTTTGTTGTTTTGGGAAGTGGAAAAGATTTTGAGGCATTGTTATTTAAGCCAGGTTCTAAGAAATGTGTGGCGACTAGACGCCGTAATGAAAGGTAAAAGAGTAAGGTTAGAAGATAGATGTAATTAGTCTAGGGTGAGGTAGTAAATTACAGTGATCCAATCAGTTTCCATTTCTGGTCTAAGTTAATTACACAAGGAGCAGTCAGGAGTAAAACCGTGAATAGTAAAGATAAATCTCTATACTTTAGGTTGCTATGGGTAATTGTCCCACGAATGAATACATAGCTAGGGGCAGTTGTTGATGCTCATACAAACCTTGTTTTTTTATAAGACAGGACGCGAGGGGAGTAAGGAAGAAGGGTAATAGGGGCTTACTTAGTATTGCTTACGAGGGCCTCTCCCACTTGGTTTTCGTTAGGTGACAGGTGATTATCTATAAGTGGATTTCATGCTGGCCTATAATGTTGAGTTGTTTTTTTTAAAGAGATTTATCGAAGAGAGGGAATTGTATGGAATATGGTAGAGGGGGATAAGAAAGTGAATACTGAGAGGCAAAAGGAGGCCTATGAGTAGCAGTACATTAGGCGTATGCCATTGGAAAGTTTACTGGGTAGGATAGAAGTAGAAGTTCACTCAAGGGTTATAAAGAGAGTTACTGACCTGGGGCGTGAGTTAGTTTCAGCTAGAATTCTAGGGAATTTAGAAACAAGAAAATTAGGTGCCCATGGTGTAGGGTAGTAACTTGAAAAGTATGGAAACCAGAATAACAATAAGTAGGTAAATTAGAACAATGGTATACACTGCTTAAAGAGAAAGGAGTTACAAGATAATAAATAATAATTGGTTAGATTAGAAAGAGGAGAATTGGTAATTTTGTGTAGTGAGTTGATGACAAGTAGGTCATTAGCAGGTACTAGAGATTACCCCAGGAGAGAAAAAAATGGCAAGGGTGAGGTGAGGGAACGCCGGAAGTGTCCCAAATAAAACAAATATAAATACAGTAGTAGGCGAAGCCTATGCTAGTAGAATATAAAGAGATTTAGGAGAATTGTGAAAGTCATCGGTGTTGGAGGCGAACAACGGCCCCACGTGCCTCTAGGAAAGAGTGTCAGGGACCTCTGACATCGATTGTTCAAAATTATATTTTTGTTTGCGGCCCATTAATATTTTCCCGGTTGCAGGAGGGGAGTCAGATTGTTTGTAACTCAAGATCTAGACGCCGCCCCTGTATCGGTGGTCTATTACCCCAGTCACTCTGTGGGTATAGGCCTAAACTTCCGTTTCTTTCTTCATAACATTGTCTTTCCTATTTATCTTTGAGTACAATTCTTCATAGACTACAATGACTAGTGGACTGGTATAGGAGAAATAGGTGGAATCATTGGGTATGATAGGTCAAGTCAGTGACTGAATTACAAATTAAAAATCTTTATTCATACGGAAGAGCAAATGGAAAAGATTACGCAAGTTAGTAGTAAAGTATAAGGGTAATCTGAGACGTTCTAGTAGATACCTGGAAATAAAGAAAGGAAAGAGATTAAAGTAATTAATTAAGACTTTGTCTTATATAACAAGGAACACATTAATACAGTTAAACTGGGCTACTAACCTGATATATAGGAACTGAATATTAAATTTTCCAATAAAAGTGTTGAATGGTTAATGTTGTTCGGATCGGATGATCTGAAGATTTTAAGGATGAGTAGTTGTTAAAAAGGGGAAAACCCCAGAGTAAATGTAATTTATTGTAAATCAGATTGTTATTGTTAAAAAAAAAAGAAAACAAAAAAAAATATATTAAATAAATTATGGTTATTGTTATGCAAAGTAAATTTTCGTGAAGTTCATATATTTTGGCCCCTATCCTTGTAATGTTCTGAGAGCCACTGATTTTTGGGTTAAGTTACATAATAATAAAAGGACAGAGCCGAATCCATTCCCATCTCCACTGTTAAAAAAAAAGCTAGCCGAGAGGCCTGTAGGTACATAGCCTGTGTATCTATAATTTAATTTGTGATTGGGCTCGTAATATGTTCTGGCTGATGCAAAATAAAAAGAAGAGAGAAGAGTATTGATGATGGTGCCCTTAATATAAATTTTCATCAATATTATTAAACCTTGTAAATTGTTAAAAAAAAGAAAGAGAGAGTAAGCTGGGTGTAGGGAATTTGCAATCAACCGGTAAAGTCCATCACAATGTTAGGAAAATCAAACCATCACCTAGTATTCTCTTAGCACATGTTAAAACATTGGAAAGAGGTCATAATGCCCACTATCCCATCGCGAGAGTGGAACTGAAAACATTCACGTTTAGTTCGGGATCTAGATCGATTTCTATCGATAATGCTTACATTGGTACTCTGCCCAAAAGACTCCTCTTTTCAATGGTGAAAAATTCTGCTTTCTCAGGCTCTGTGGATTCTAATCCCTACGAGTTTCATCATTTTGCCTTGAATTCTTATGCTATGTATATAAATGGTCAGCAGATTCCTTCAGAAGGGTTAAACATTTCTACAGATCATGAAAAGACTACAACACTAGCTTACGATACTCTGTTTAAAGGTTCGGGGATCCATCACAGCAATAGCGGAATGCAAATCACTCACGACATGTATATAAAAGGGTTCTTCATGTTAATGTATGATCTAACTCCTGACGCCTCTGCTTCGCATGGTTATAAAAGCTTACCAAATAACGGAAACATTAGAAAAGAAGCAAAATTCGACACGGAATTAAAACAAGCCATTACCTGTATTCTCTATGCAGAATACGATAACAGTATTGAAATTACTAAAGATAGAAAAGTAATGACAGACTATTAAAAGATGAACACAACACAAATAAATCATGCACTTCGTAATGTTCAGACTTTTGATGGAGTTTATCCTAGCGATTTACTGCCATAAGGAGTAACAAACAGACCTAAATCTTACATCATTAATCTAGATCCACACCGTTCACCTGGTTCACATTGGGTTGCCGTGTTTTTCAAAAATCAAAATTTTACCTATTACTTTGATTCATTTGGACTACCACCTCTCATTCCTGGGATAACAAAATTTATTTGCCTAAATTCAATAAACTGGTCATACAACACTCTGAGACTGCAAGGACTGACAACCTCTGTCTGTGGACACTACACCTGCCTGTTCACATACTACATGGATAAAGGATGGAGCATGCAAGAGTTTGTGAATCTCTTCAACACAGCAACAACTCCTGACAGAGAAGTTGTACGCCTCTTCCATAAATCCTGGGGAACGTTGTGTGGAACGAAAGGAGGTCAGAGATGTCTTCCCGGACATTCACACCGTGAGTCATTATTGCTAACGGTATCTTGTTTTGATACTAATTCTATTACCTTTAGATCACGTGATAGTAATACAGTTACTTTGTCTATTTTCAGAATAATACGAGACGAGACGAGGAGGTAACGTCAGTATTGAGCGTGCCGTCCGGGAATCATGATGTCTACAGCTAATGGAGAAGGGAGCAAAACTCTTGCAAGAAAAGTAAGTATAGAACAGATTGATAAAAACAAGCTGTCATAACATGTATACACGTATCGTGAATAGATTTTCTAATGTGTTGATGATTTTGTATGATTTCAGAATAAACCTTCGAGGAGCGAGCCTCGTACAAAGAGGTATCGGGAAAACATCCCTTCTACAGAGGAGGTGATAGACTTGGAGAAACTTCTAGAGGAAGCGCAAAACACCTCCCTTGACACTTTTGTAGAGCAAGATCCTGGAATCATGATGTCTACAGCTAATGGAGAAGGGAGCAAAACTCTTGCAAGAAAAGTAAGCATAGAACTGAATGATAAAAACAAGCTGTCATAACATGTATACACGTATCGTGAATAGATTTTCTAATGTGTTTGTGTTTTTTGTATGATTTCAGAATAAACCTTCGAGGCGAGACCCTCGTACAAAGAGATACCAGAAATCCATCCCATCTACGGAGGATGTGATAGACTTGGAGAAACTTCTAGAGGAAGCTCTAAACACAACCGGCGACACGTTTGTACAGCAAGCAGGAGTGGTTCCTTCTATACTGGCTCGTAGGATTTATTTCCTCAACCGAAAAAAGGACAGATATCTAAGTTTCGGCTTCTACACATCGCTGAACTACAGTGCTTGTGCGGAAATAGGAAACTCATTCGGAGCGTGTGTTGTGTTTTCACCCTACCTGTTGAGTTCATTCTTATTACACTTACCAAAACTAATTGAACATATGTGTAATGGTAAACCATACCAGTTTATTGAAGAAAAGTTTAAACTAAGACTGGCTAAGAATTTTAAACAGTGCTATATTCAGTACGAGAAGACATGTATTGTTTTAAAGTGTGATGACATTAATTTTCTCTCTATACACACTAACATCATCACAAACATTATGTCAAAGTACTCTATAATGCAGAACGACATATTGAAACTTGTAAATAAACAGAGTGTTCCATCGTCTTGGGAAAATTTAGGCTTATACGATTGTGTAACAGACGAAATAAACAATCAAGGTCTGGTTATGTTGTTTGTTTTTTTTATATAAATTTGAGGACAGGGCAAACATGAACATTTTTTTTCTTTTCAGTGTTAATATTAATATGTGTTTTGATGTACATATTTGTAAATAAATATTCATGATCTATTCTTAATGTAATACGTTTGTAATTATTTACAAAAAACGAGACATTAATATTAATATAATAATGTGCCGTTTTTCAATAAGCCTAAACCCTTCCTCATAGATCCTTACAAATTTCATTTTACTAGAAAGAAAGAAAGGAAAGAAAGAAAATAATTATATAATACAATAGTAGTAGTAGTATCCTTACCTTCCACTTAGTCCTGTTTCCTGTTTTTGTCGCCATCTTCCTTCCGAGTTGTTTAACAGATTTGGCGCTGCATCCATAAAAATAAGTTGGCCTACCGTACACAAAATTCAGAATTTAAAAAGTAGGCGCAACTATACAATACAATTGTAGTAGTAAAATTTCTACTTAGATCACTGATGCATTAAATATACAATTTCAACTTAGCATACTGTTGCAAATTTTGAATTTTGCTCTAGTCGCCATCTTGATAACAATTTTGGATTTTCAAATATCCCACCATAAAATTTCGACTTAGCTCACTTTTGCATTAAATATATACAATTTTGAATTTGGCGCCAGCCACCATCTTGTTCAGGAACGGGAAGTACCGCCATATTGTTCAGGAACAGGATGATCCGCCATATTGTTCCGGAACAGGAAGATCCGCCATTTTGTTCCGGAACAGGAAGATCCGCCATATTGTTCCGGAACAGGAAGATCCGCCATTTTGTTCCGGAACAGGAAGATCCGCCATTTTGTTCCGGAACAGGAAGTGCCGCCATCTTGGAGGGGAAGTGATGACGTAATCACCCCCCACCACTATGACGTCACCACCCCCACCCCGTTTCCCCTACCGGGCTTTAAAACTGGCATATAACTACTAGCCTAATAGATTTATGTGTACCAAAATTCAATGTGTACCAAATTCATCTCGAAGTGAGCAAATATTAATGTCAGTGAGCGAGCTCTTTTTCGGGGGTTTCAGGGCTAAAAATTAAAAAAAAATACTTTCTGGAATTCTCCTGTGGTTTACAGCCTAAAAGCTATATGTGTGCCAAATTTAAAGTTTCTAGCTCATCCGGAAGTGGGCAAACATTAATGTCAGTGAGCAAGCCCCTTTTCGGGGGTTATAGGGCTAAAATTAAAAAAAATACTTTTTTGAAATTTTCCTGTGGTTTACAGCCTAAAAGCTATATGTGTACCAAATTTCAAGTTTCTAGCTCATCTGGAAGTGAGCAAACATCAATGTCAATGAGTGAGTGAGTCAGCCGTGTGGCTTTATATTATAGGGATTGTATTAGTAGAAGTAAAATTATCAATATTATTATTTCGAATCCATATATATCCATATTGTAAGTTTAAATTATCCAATAAAGGCAATATCGTATTTTAATACATTTTTAAGTGGCATGTGGCGTGCCTCTCGGGCCTGCCACCATAATTAGGGGCAATTCCAGAGCCGTACAGAAAATTTAATGAAAAATACAGTAAGGAGAGAAGAAGGGAACGTAATATAAATATAAATGCAGAAATACTGAAACCAGATTCAACAATTTATTACAAACTTTGTTAGGTTAATAAACCAAGAAACAATAAGGCCCTACAATATGTAAAAGAAAATACCTAAACACCCTAATTCCATAAGAACAACGGGGGGGTGTGTGGCCATCTCAACTCACGGAAAGAAGTTACGACTGAAAAGACTGTACCGAATATAATAAACTAAAAATAACAGAAGAGAATAATAAATTTAATAATAATCAGAAACACTGGTGGGCAAAAACAAACTAACTTAACTAAACATAATCGGCAGTGAAATAAACGCAACAAAAGAAACCCACCAGGTACAAAGAAATATGAAAAGACTCAGAAAAAACTACCGCATACCTGAGCTTAAGGAGGAGACCTAGGCTATGGGCTCCAAGAAGAACCGCTCGCTTCCGAAGTCTGGTCTTGAATTCTCAAAGGTTCGTGAAGCGAGGCCTTAAACCCTCACGAAAAATCTACCAGCAAACCGGAACACGTGACTTCGTGACGTCAGAAAACAGCGAGATAGGAAAAAAGGAGAAAAATGAAAATGAAAACAGTCCGCGAGGAGAGATGACCACCGAGATAATAGTAAGTACCTTTGGCATAAAAGAACATTATACAGTGTGCCGAAATATAGGCGGCACAGACTCCCTCGACGCAGAAAGAAAAACATTTTTGAAGAATTCAAAAATGTTTTTCGAAAAATAAATTTTATTGCAGAGCAGGTTCGAAAAGTTTATATCTTCACTTCACTTCTACAACCCACGAGGAGGTCCACAAAAGAATGTACTATAACACAATTTTAACTGTAGACAATGGATTCATAATAATATTCCATCTAATAAATTGGAGTAGAAAATACATACATAAACTTGTGTATTTACAGCTTACCAAGTCCATTTGTTACTGTAATTAATGTAGTGAATAACGGGGTAGTGGAGTCCTTTTCAACACATACCCCATCACAATGAGTACTCTTGGGTAGTAATGGTGAGTAGAATATAGTAGTTGACTCTGCATGCTTGAATGAAGACAGGTACAATGTGTATGTACCCAAACCGAAGATATAGCAGCAAATCCTCACTGATGCCGGACCTGATGATTACTTTCAGGTCAAAAGGAACCAAGTTGAACGTCTTCAACGTGCTACCAGGAGAAACTGAGCACCGTAGACAAAATGTGGCCTCAGGAGTTCGTAGAGTGAAGACTTAGTGGCACATCCAGCAAAGAAGAGAACAGCGTAGATGCCAAGGGAGCCACCAGACACAATCCGAACATACATAGAAAGCTGAAATCAATAAATACAGCGGCAGAAAAAGGTACTTACAAACAAATTACCCCCTATAGTGTTTTATGTAAAAACAATCTACCTGTTTTTATTTTATTTTATTTTGCTGAAATTTTTTTTTTTTTTAATATAAATTTTAATTAATTCAATACGGCGAAGAGTGAAGTTGTCCTGAATGGACCACAATTAGAAATTGTATTACAATAGAAAAATTTATTTACAAAAATGACATGACAATTAATAAAATTTAAAGAATATTTTACATTAAATACAATTACGATAGTTAACTTTATATAGGCTATACAAAAGAAAAATACTAGCTGAAATATCAGCACAATAAAGCAATATATAATAAACTATCATTTAATACAATATGCTTTGAAATATTTATATACAGTTGCAAGTAAAAACAATTACACAATTAGAATAAAATTAGACAAAATTTTAATGAAAATGATTTGATAATGTAGAATTGTTGTGATGTCAAGATGTTACGATGTTATGGTATGAGGATGTTATGATATGAAAATGCGATGAAATTATGAAGTACGGACTTCAAGGAATTAATAATGATGGAAATTTTAGGAACGGAAACGGGAGTGGATAAATAGTGTATACTTCCAGATATTGTTCGATGGTAATAAGTATTTGAGCGCTCTATCAAAAGGGAAAGCTACAGTGCTAACAGCAAAACACTACCCGCGAACCGAACATACACAACATAATAAGAGTAAGAATACAAATATCACTTGCATATAAAAATAGAAAATTTTGGCCATTAAGTGACAAAGAAGGACATGTCCTAATGATAAGTGCATTTAGAAAATTGTCGTAAGCTAAATTTAGGCAAGACCAGAACTTCTATACGTCTAAATTTGTTTAGCAAACGCAAAGGAACGAATTACAACTGAGGCGACGAGAATGAATCTAGTGCACAAACATCCTTTACAATATCGATGAGTTTTTGGTTTTTATAAAATATCTCCATATAACTTTTATGTTTTTCTATGTAAATTAATTCAACGCTCATAGGCCTAGTTAATTTATTTAGTCAAATACAATTAATAAAATATTTTTTTTTTACAATAATTTTTACAACAGTATGCTATAATTCTTTTTCCTGTATTACATAAAAGAACGCCAACCGATTTTTGGAGATAGCAGAGATCAAAATAATAATGTAGATAATTTATTATTAGACCCACTAAATTTCGTTGGTGTGATTTTTATTTCAGGGTCAGCGGAGAGTAAACTCCAGAGCACCAGGTATGCGGCAAAGAGAAAAAAAAACAAACAAACAAAAGAACAAAAACAGAAAGATGGCCAACACCCACACGCAAGGGACAGCAAGAATGAAGGCAAAACCCCGAGACAAACAGACGAAGAAAGAATACGAAGAAAATTTAGAGAATAAATAAAAATATAATGTAATTACAGAATGTAAAGCATGATTAAATATTTATGATAAATTTAGCAAAAGTGAAAAGAAAAAACTGGCATATTTGTACTTACTAAATTGAATAAAGAAATCTGGAGAACATTTATTATTTACTGAATGAATGAGAGAGAAATTTTGAATAAGCAAAGCCAAACTACGGCACTGGACGCCGAAATAGGTCATACAAATGCGAAATATTTTTAAAAGGTACCAAAATCAAGGCAAACGGCATAAGACTAGACAAATCCCCAAGATATCAGGTTAAATTCAATAAAAAATTTTGACAAAACTTACCCCATAACAAAACACGTCGATCGGGCGGACAACATCCGGAAAACTTCCTCGGACAAACTACCACCAAAACGGTCCAAAAAAACACCAGAACTTTGCTGATGAGACACGTTTATCGGGCAAAGAAATGACCGGAAAATAACCTCGGAAAAACCCAGAAAATTATACTAGGGCCCAACCACGAAAGACTGTAATAAAGGTTACAAAACTATTCCGCCAATAAAACCCATAGTTCAGAAAGCACAGAGAACTAGTCACGTGAGACTGACTAGAACAGAGGCCATTAACCCAACATAACAGACAAAAAAAATTCCGTCAAAACGCTGAGAGCAAAAATAGAAAAGAAATACGGTATGGTACCTATAGGAAATATATTAGAAAAATTTTCAGACTAGATGAAAATAATTTACAATTTACTATTTACTTATTCAAAAAACTTGCGAATTCATGCTTCGTGGGCATAGAAAAGAAGACCTACCAGAACAGAACCCGGGAAATTCCTTGGCCCAGCAAGCCCCTAACCTAACTCAGAAAACAGCAAGACTGTGGATGAATGGTGCATATGGCAAAATTACTAGGCAAGATATCAAAACAGAACAGCAAACGGGCTAGACAAAATATTCCCAAAGAAAACAGGCAGCTAAAGCATGAAAAGATATGAAAACAGAGCACAAACCACACGCACCGCCCCCGGAAAAATAGGCCTCGAAAAGACTGGCCACTTAAACACCAGACATTGCTGATGAACACAGTCTTACGGGCACAAAACATCACGGAAAGCAGCACGGAAACGGCTCAAAAAAAAACTTACTACCCTGCCTCAAGCCAACAAAACCCGACAGCAAAAAAACCCACAGAAACTTGCTCTAGTGAGACTGCCGGAACGAAAGCAATTACCCTACGTATCTGACGAAAATTTCACCAGAACGCAGAGAGCAGAAATAGAAGAAAATTTTATAAATATGAATGAAAACGGCATGGTACAAATACTGAAAAATAAAGCATAACGCTCACAGTAAGACCGCCGGGGCTATACAGCCATGAAAAATAATGAAACTACTAACCTGACAGGGGAAAAAAAATTAGATGACTACCCTAACCCGAAAACTGGATAATTAGAAAAATTGAAAAATAGACAATTTTGAAAAAGCTTACAGAAAAACGGTCAAAATAACAGAAAATCAGAGATCGACGAGCTCTGCTACCACTTGTGGCGTGCCTCTCGGGCCTGCCACCATAATTAGGGGCAATTCCAGAGCCGTACAGAATAAAAAAATGACAAATGACAGTAAGGATAGAAGAAGGGAACGTAATATAACTATAAATACAGAAATACTGAAACCAGATTCAATAATTTATTACAAACTGTGTTACGTTAATAAACCAAGAAACAATAAGGCCATACAATATGTAAAAGAAAATACCTAAACACCCTAACTCCATAAGAACAACGGGGGGGTGTGTGGCCATCTCAACTCACGGAAAGAAGTTACGACTAAAAAGACTGTACCGAATATAATAAACTAAAAATAACAGAAGAGAATAATAAATTTAATAATAATCAGAAACACTGGTGGGCAAAAACAAACTAACTAAACTAAACATAATCGGCAGTGAAATAAACGCAACAAAAGAAACCCACCAGGTACAAAGAAATATGAAAAGACTCAGAAAAAACTACCGCATACCTGAGCTTAAGGAGGAGACCTAGGCTATGGGCTCCAAGAAGAACCGCTCGCTTCCGAAGTCTGGTCTTGAATTCTCAAAGGTTCGTGAAGCGAGGCCTTAAACCCTCACGAAAAATCTACCAGCAAACCGGAACACGTGACTTCGTGACGTCAGAAAACAGCGAGATAGGAAAAAAGGAGAAAAATGAAAATGAAAACAGTCCGCGAGGAGAGATGACCACCGAGATAATAGTAAGTACCTTTGGCATAAAAGAACATTATACAGTGTGCCGAAATATAGGCGGCACAGGCATGAAAAGCTTATAATTACGATAATTACATGTTTTTTTTAATTTATTTTTTTATTTTTTATTATTATGTTTTTATTTTATTTTTTCAAATATTGTAAATAACAGATGTAACAGAACAAGGCCAAAGTCACGGATAAAACACTTGTAACAGAAATATTAGAAGTAACTGTAACGGGTCAAAGTAACTGTAACTGGTCAGAGTAACTGTAACGGGTGAGAGTATCTGTCACTGCCGCTGTCACTGTAACTGCCCCTTTTTTTTTTTTTTTTTTTTTTTTTAATTCATCAACAGCATGCTCCGTTACACAATGGTAGCACTACATGCCTATAAACTTTGCATTGGATCCTATTACTTATATACTATATACTATACATTGGTATTTTAGCCTGTTTCCTGTTTCCTTAGTCTATTGTCCTTGACCTATTTTGGGTATTAATATACACCATACTGTCCATGAACAGTAGCTTCGTTATTAGTCAGTCTATACTAACATATCCTATCGCTTTCAACCATTCAGTTTCTCAAAGTCTATTGAATTTACAAATAAAAGGAAAGAGTTTCTATGGTTCTTTATCAAACTGTTTTTCGACACTGGCCAGTTATCCCGTTTTATAACACTGTTCACAAGTTTATTTCTTTCATCCGATACCATTGGACACTCATAAAGGATGTGATCTACTGTTTGGTTTCCGCTATTGCAGGAGCACATTGGGGAGTTCACAATCTTGAAGCGGTGGAGATATGATCTTGTTTTGCCGTGTCCGGATACCATTGCAGTGAAGTTTGGCGTGGGCCTGAGGACTGTTTTCAATCTGTCTTTGATGATTGGGAAGAACTGCTTGGTTTCTGTTCCTTTTGTTGTCTGGTCCCATTGTATTTGCCACTTTTCTATGCTCTTTAATTTTATATTTCGTTCTATTTCCGTTCTCGGTATTTTCTTGTATATAATAGGTAGATCGTCCTGTTTTGCTGCTTCCTTAGCGAGTCTGTCTGCCACCTCATTTCCATAAGTTCCAATGTGAGCCTGCACCCAGTTAAAGTGAATTGTCCATCTTTCTTCTTCAAGTTGTTTGTGTTTTTGTTTAATGTCATCAATTATTACATTTCGGTGTTGGCTGTTTCTCAAGAGGTCTATGGTTATTTTGCTATCAGTGTATACTATTCCTTTCCTTTCAGTAATTCTATTTTCTGGATTTTCGTGAAGTGTGTGTAGAGCTTGCAGAATGGCTATTTGTTCAGCTTGGTTATTTGAGCAATGATTTTGTAGTTTGTATTTCAGTTTGTGAAGTACATTTCCATTTTGAAAGAAGACCGCTGCCGCACCTACTTTCCCATCAATTTTGCTTCCATCCGTATATATTTCTATCGGATAGTCTATGTTTTCTTCCGCCTCTTTAATACTTACTCTTTCCGCTGGGTGGTTCCAAGTTTTCAGGTCTGGGGGAGTCTCAATTTGTAAGTGTGTTTCGCCCTCATTAATTATTGTCTTATAGATTTCCATTTTCTCCTGTATTATTATATCTATTGGTGTAAGACCGGCTATTACACACGAGGCTTCATATGAGATAGTTCTGTAGGCTTTGGAGATCTTGATGTTCATGAGTCTCTGTACTCGTTTGTATTTAGCAATGTTTTTGTGCTTCCAGATACTTTCTTGCCATACTGGTGCCCCATACAAGAGCATTGGGAGTATAGCCCCTTTATAAATTGTTTTAAGTGCTTGATGTCCAAATCCCCAGTTAAGTTTTGCAGTTTTTGCGAGGGTGCTGATAAGTTTAACACATCTGTCACTGACATATTGAATGTGTTTGTTGAAAAGTAATTTGTTGTCAAATATTATTCCTAGATACTTGATTTCCTGAACCTGTTCCAATGTTTTGTTATTTAAATATATGCTGACAGGGCTATTTTGTTCTCTGAACTTCCTAGTTACAAGCATGACTTTTGACTTGAGTTCATTGAATTGAATTTTATTTTGAGCTGACCATTTTTCAATTTTCTTCATATCTGTGTTGGTATACATTTCGGCTTCTTCCAGATTAACACCTATGGTTATTACTATCAGGTCATCCGCAAAAGCTATGACATGGGTGTGCTTCGTGTATTCTAAATTTAGCAGGGTGTTATATAATATGTTCCACAGACCTGGCCCGCAGCAGGATCCTTGAGGGCAGCCCTTGGTTACTTGTTTTTCTGCTGCGCTGTGGTTCAAGGACAGTATTGCTCTCCGATTGCTAAAGTAGCTTGTAACGAGACTATACAAATTTCTTGGGCATTGCAGTGTGTTCAGATTGTGTAGTATCGCCGGCCACCATGCAGCATCAAATGCCCCCTTTACATCTAGGCTCGTTACAATGATTGTCTTCTTCTGATTAAGATTATCCTGTATTAATTTTTTAACGGCCATGGCAGCATCCACAGTATTTTTCTGCGGAATGAATCCATACTGATTTGAGTTTAGCAGATCTTTTGAGTATATGTGGTGATTTATTCTGTTTATCATAAGTTTTTCTAAGATTTTTCCTTCAATGTTGATTAGGCTTATAGGTCTGAATTTGGTTACTTCTTGAATATCTTCTTTTCCCGGTTTTACTATTGGTACTATTATAGATCGTTTCCAGATGTTTGAGAAATGTCCTTGTTTCAGGCATAAGTTGTACATGGCCGTTAATGTTTTAGGGAACTTCATGAACACTCTCAGTATGATGTCGCTAGTAATACCATCCTCTCCCGGTGCTTTTGCAGAATTAAATTTCTGCAAAACGGTCAATATTTCTTCTTGTGTAAAAAGTTTGTCGTCTGCTGTTTGTAATTGACTCTTTATTTCCCTTCTAATTTTCTGATTTTGTTCATTATCACTGTCTTTGTCATCTTCAGGAGTGAAGTAATCGAGCATATGTATGACTGTATCATCTATGTCTCTGGTGTAAGTCCCGTCAGGTTTTTTAAGCGTTGTTAAGCTTGTTTGGCTTCTAAATTTTCCGGCAGCCAGTTTGTACGCTGCATTCCATGGATTTGCCCCTTCCGGAAGAGTGCAGTACTTTTTCCACGAACTGAATTTTTCATGTTGAAGCTGGGCTTGGTACTGTCGTTTCCCTTCTATATATGAAATTTTTCTCTCTTGCCTAAGATCCATGTTGTTGGTAGTCCTCTGATACCTTCTTCTTAGTGCATTGACTTTCTTCCTTAGTATTGTTAGTTGGTCAGTCCACCACGGTACTGTTTTCCCTTTTTTTGAAAGTTCCTTTTCCGATGATAAATAGAATGCTTTGTTACATGCTGCCTTTATACATGAGTGAATGATGTTAGTTACTTCTTCTGAGTTGTTAGAGGCGTTTACCTTACCGCTGAACTCGTTATCTGCCTTTTCTATGTCCACTCTGTTACCTGTGCATTTAAATTCTTTGGCTAGATTTGCCAGTAGGGAGTTGTCAAATATCGCATATCTTCCCTTCTTTACCACATATCGTTTTGCACAGAATATCTGCTTGTTATTTTGCTTTTCTGATCCAACCATGAAAGAGATTAGTGCGTGATCAGAACAGCTTTCCAACAAACCACAGGTCCAATCGGTTAGGAATTGCACTAAATGGTAATTTGAAATAGTGAGGTCAATGCAACTATTTCCTCTAACGGTTTCAAATGTTGGGGATGATGTATCTTCATTGTTTAGATACAGGTTATTTGCCATTAGAAATTCCTCTATACGTTTCCCTCGTTGGTTAGAGAGCCTGTCATGCCACATTGTGCTCCTAGCATTAGAGTCAATTGCAATCATTAGTTTGTGTCCTTTGCAGAAATTGATTATATTTTCCATTTTATTTATGTCTATATTGATATCTTTTTCTATGTCGAAATATGCAGAAACAGCATACATATTTTGGGATTTGTTTTTTATTTCTATCACGGTGCAGTCTTCGTCAGACAGTTGATTTATAAGTAGTACGTCCGTCCTTTTGGAGTTTACAATTACAGCTGACCTCTTTCTTCCTTCTCCACAGGAATACACTCTGAATAATTTAGGGATTCCTGCAATCTTATTGTTTATGATGTACGGTTCTTGCACAAAGGCAAAGTCGATGCACTTCTCAACCAGTATTTCTGTTAGGTTATAGGTAGCTGTTCTTGAATGTTGCAGATTTATTTGTACACATTGCATAAATTCATGTGTTATTGTGTGTGTATCCATGGTTAATAATCTGTGTTTTCTTGATACTTCTTTACCATGTATTGGTAACAGCTGCAATTTTTATCCAACGCTGAATGGTTCACGTTCATTAGCACTGCTGGATTGCGTGAATTATGTGTTATGCAGTTTATGCATTTCATCTGTTCAGATTTACACTCCTTCAATAAGTGATGCTCTGAGCAGCGAGGACACGTTTGTTCTCCCCTGCAGTCCGCAGCTCGATGACTGTATCTGCTACATTTGAAGCATCTAGTTACCCTGATGTAGTCATCATTGTTGCACATATGCCATCCAATCTTCAGTTTTCTATTAATTATTAGTTTCCTTGTGTCTGGGCTGACCTCCATCACTATATGTTTGATTTTTTTCTTGTTTTCGAACATGAACTTAGGTTCGATCTTGGTTGGATCGATATTTAGTTCTTGGTTTTGTGCAACAATCGCTTCTACAACATTTTCCAGTGTTACCTCTTCTGGAATATTGTATATTATCATTCTAGGTTTTCGGAGTTTTCCAACTGTTGCAGTCAATTCTTGACCACATTTTTCATTTATTGTTGTGCAAATTGCATCAACTTCCACTTTGTTTTGGGATTCGATTAACATCTGTCCATTTCTTAGCGCCTTCAAGGAATTAATTCCCACTTTCAGTTCAACCGGATTTATCTTTGTTTTGATCAATGTTTTCATGTACTCTGTGCTCTGGTTATTTATGGAGTTAACAAAGAGTTTAAATTTTTTCTCTTCTGGTGGATGTGGTTTGCCGCGTAGAGCTTCGGTATAGCTACGCTTCGTGTTCGCCCCGACAGGTCTCGCCACCTCCTGAGAGATGTTAGGGGTCAATTTCTTCTCAGCTAGCGCTTTCTCTTTCTCAGCAAGGGTTTTTGCTCTCTCCTCAAGAGCACTGGCTGTTGTTTCATCAAGCTTGGCAATTAGTTTATGATATACTTTTCGAAGGGACTTAACCGCTAGCCGTATATTTTGTTTTAGATCACTTCTTAAATTCTTGCTATCCTCTGTGACAGCAATTAACACTTCAATTGACCTTTGAAATTCTTCCTCTAATTCGGCATGCTGTTGTACAGACTGAGTAAGCATTGGTGATGGTGGGTGCAGAAGGCTTTGACGCCTGGTAAGCTGGTCTGTTGATGTATTTTGACTATCCTGAAGCTTGTTTTGAGTTTCAGCGAACGAAATCATATTAGCAGATGAAGATGGATTGATTATTAATTTACCAGAATCAGGGCTGTTGGTATGAGCCATCGAAATGTATTTAACTTAGTTTTCTTGTAACACTAAACGATATCACAAAATGGATAAGAGGCAGAATGCAAATTCAGCAACACAAAAACAGACAACACTGAGTTAAATTGCTTATAAATGTCTTGAAAATATTTACTTGAACACAGTAAAGAGAACAAGGAACTGTAGGAACTATTAGAACACACAAAAATATAAATATACTTATGTAATTCGCTAAATATGAGACTATCAATCTTGAAGCCAACAATGTGTGGTCACTGCCTTCTAGATTATACTGTAACTGCCCCTGTCACTGTAACTGCCCCTGTCACTGTAACTGCCGCTGTCACTGTAACTGCCCCTGTCACTGTAACTGCCGCTGTCACTGTTACAGCCGCTGTCACTGTCACTGTCACTGCCGCTGTCACTGTAACTGGCGAGAATAACTGTCACTGTCAAAGTAGCTGTAACGGGTGAGAGTAATTGTAACGGGTCAGAGTTACTGTAACACGGTGTAACGGGTGAAAATAATGGTAACGGGTGTAACTCTCGTCACGTTTCGACCAGTTACATTCGCTCGACACTGACATATTATCAATACAACTAAAAAATAAATAAATAAATAATAACACTATGCAACATGATTTTCTATGACTCTGCAGTGTTAGGTGTTCCCAAAGTAGTTTCTTGCGCTGATTCTAGATCTGCAATCCGTTTTTTCCTATCACGTACAGTTTTTTTGCAAATCAAGTGAATTTGGTTTTTATTTAAACATAAATTTAAAAAAAGGGAAATTTTATTGCGAGGTAGGGGAATTTTATTTTGTTAAGAGGGAACAATTGGTCACACTTATTACACCCAGCTGGCTATTAGGCGGGAAACAATACTTCATTGTTAACATGTCATAGTGCTGAGTCATACATATAGTTTGTGAAATTTCTGTAGAAATGAGTTCCCGCAAGTGTTTGAATAACCCAAACATGTTCTGTTATATTTGTGGTAGCTACGTAAATGCTAAGCAAAGACAAGACATCAATAGTTTTGTGAGAAATGTCTATTATGCATATTTCGGTATAAGGCTTGGTGATGAAGACAAAAGCTGGGCACCGCACAAGGTATGTCGTACATGTGTTGAGGGACTGAGACTGTGGAAAAATGGTGCGAAAAAATCAATGTCTTTTGCAATCCCAATGGTTTGGAGAGAGCCACAGAATCATGTTAACGATTGTTATTTTTTTATGGTTAACATTCAAGGTTATAACGCAAAAAGTAAGAAGGATATACATTATCCGAATATTCCTTCGGCCATACGACCAGTTACTCATTGTGAATCTCTTCCTATCCCAATTCCACCTCTCGTTCTTGAAGATGTGCCACAGGAGAGCAGTTCAGAAAACGAAAGTGATAATGCCGATGATTACAAGCTGGAAGAACATTCTGCACCAAAATTATTTAGTCAAAATGAACTTAATGATTTAACTCGTGACTTGAATCTGACAAAGGATGCCGCCCAATTGCTTGGATCAAGATTAAAAGAAAAAAATCTTCTACTACCCGGAGTTTCGTTCTCTTGGTATAGGACCAGAGAAAAGGAATTAATAAAATTCTTTAAAGAAGAAGACTCTCTGGTTTATTGTTGTGATATTGATGGTTTATTGAGTTTCTTTAACGTCACTTACAATCCAAGTGAGTGGAGGTTATTTATAGACTCGTCCAACACTAGCCTCAAAGGTGTACTTTTACATAATGGAAATTTGTTTGGTTCAATACCCATTGCACATTCAGTACAACTCAAGGAGACGTATGAAAATCTCAAAGCTCTGCTAAAATACGTAAACTATGAAAAACATTCTTGGACAATTTGTGGAGATTTAAAAGTAGTTTGCATGTTACTTGGTCAACAATCAGGCTACACAAAAATGCCGTGTTTCATTTGTGAATTGGACAGCCGAGCCAAAGATAAGCATTGGAAGAAGACAGACTGGCCCAAAAGGAAAACCCTCCAACCCGGTTCACAGAACATAATAAGTGTACCACTCGTTCAACGAACACATACTATTACCTCCTCTATTACCTCCTCTGCACATCAAACTCGGATTAATGAAGCAGTTCACTAAAGCTCTTCCATAAGAAGGTGACTGCTTCCAGTACTTGGTAACAAAATTTCCGAAAGTATCTTATGAGAAATTGAAAGAAGGGATCTTTGTGGGACCACAGATCAGAAAGTTAATGAAAGACAATTTGTTTGAAAGTACAATGAATCCTGTGGAAAAAAAGGCCTGGGGTTCGTTTAAAGAAGTTGTAGCCAACATTTTGGGTAACAACATTCATCCAAAGTACAAAACCATTGTTAAAAAAGTGTTGCTTAGTTTTATGAAATTAGGATGTAATATGAGTGTGAAGCTTCACTTCCTACATTCACATATTGATTTTTTCCCTGCGAACCTCGGTGATGTCAGTGAAGAACAAGGAGAACGTTTTCACCAGGACATAAAGGACATGGAAAAGAGATACCAGGGAAGATGGAATGCAAACATGATGGCCGACTACTGTTTTATGCTTATAAGGGACGGCACTGCTGAAGGAAGACAATCGAGGAAGAGAAGTTTCAACCCACGTCAGAACGATCTTGAAGTAGTGAAATCAGCGAAGAAGAGGATGTAAATTGCCATATATGTGTTGTTTTTTCGTAATAGTTATCACATTTTTAAGAGAGTATATACCATTCTCCGCTGTAATGCAGTGCATTGTAATTAAATACAAAGTTTAAACTTACACAATTTATAATTTAAACGGGAACAATATTTTTCCCTGTTCAAAAATTTCAATTAAAACAAAAAAATTCAAAATAGAATTGTATAAAAACCTTACGTGATACAGCAAAAGTAAAATCATATTTGAAATCAGCATGAAAAATACTTCTAAAATCACTTTACAGTCTTAAAACATCATACCAAAAATTTTAAAATGTTGCATAGTGTAATAAATAAGTAAATAAATAAATAAAATAAAAACCAAAACCAAAAATAAATGTATTTAAATAAATCCTGAGAAAAAGGAGAGTTGCTGAGAAATTTGGAAAAACCATACAGAATTCCTGGGATCGATACCATGTCATGACTTTCGAAAAAATTATTTTATATCTTTGCGTTTCATGCCTCCCTAAGTACGAAACCACCGCCCGTTAATTTTTTTGTTTTGTATATTTATATATATATTTACATGCTAACGGTCGTAATTTTGAAGATATTTGAACCAAATTTTATTTTGTTATTTCTAGGCCCAATAGTTCGGACAAGTTCGTTAATGAGCAAAATTGGCCCAAGGGGAGGGGGGTTGAAATTTTGAAATATTTATATCTCGGCCCCTATGAAGTATAGAGAGAAACTTTGTTTGAATAAATTAGAGTACTTCCTATGGAGTTCACAGTGACACCAACGATTCGGGGGTTTTGGGGGTAAGAGTGGGGGATGGAAATTCGAAATTTTTGAAACCACGTCTTATGGGGTATCGTTGAAAAGCTCTTGATGAGTACTCTGCAAATCAATAACTAGTTTCTCGATAGCTCATATAAAGCGAGATTTGAATGTTTGAAAATGTGCTCTTTCCTTTTTTTGGCAGTTATTATTGTGGGTTTGTCGTGTTTCCCCCCTTTTTTTTAACAAAAATCCCGGGGGAGGACCCCGAACCCCCATTTTTGGGATATTCCATACACCCCAATAACAGTAAACGTTCGTCTGTGTCGGCCCCTTCTTTCAGTATTTTCTGATTCCGCCTTTGGTTGAGACGAAAATTAGATATCCTAGGAGGAGCTTTGGTAACCGTTACTTTTGATTTTTTGTAACAGGTCGTTACCGTTACATACATGTAACATACATGTAACAGTTACAAAGTAACAGTTACAAGAAATATTCCCCATCTCTAGTATTACAGTTGGCCATGTCAACAGCTCGGTGTGGTGGGGGACATGTAATTTGGAAATTTGTTAGCTTTCATAACCTCAAAATTAAAACGCTGACAGGAACAAAGGAAAGTCACTTTTGATGAACTAAATGTTAAATGGTTCAATGAATAATAAAATAATAAAACCGGTAATAATATATCGAAAATACTTTTGCTAATAAATCAACTGGTAATTTTACTGTATGTTACATAAATTCTAATTAAAGATAATAGTGTTTTCTAACAATTTATCTACCACTTGCAACATATTTTCTTTTGTGTAGCTATCTTTATGGTAATTTAAGCTCATGTCATACAGGGCAATGTGTTTAGACACGAAATCTATAACATTTCGTCTGCAGCTCATATCAGTACTTTGTGCAAAATGGCTGTCTTCTGCTTTTCTTGACCTACTATCCAAATATTAAAAATTCGAGAGTACCCACAGGCTTGCCTTGTACCCAACGGTTTGTAACCCTGTTTATCCTCGAAGAATTCGCTAGATCGTGGTATAAAAGAAAGTGCTTCGCTGGGGGCGGGTTTTATGTCTCATGGGACGATGCACCTTATATTTGGTTTTCCCCCTGATGTCATTTATTCTAAAAGATGTTCATTTATACTTATTGAAAGGTTTAATATTTGTACTAAGATTATCATCATTAAATCATTTAATTGCTAACTTATCAACAAATTGGAATCCTCTTCTAGTCTTTTTACTACATTGCTAATTATAGTTACAGTTGCATCATCAGGATATAGAATAAGACTATTTTTATTTCCTTGAACAAGTTTAGTTAGTCCATTGACATATGAATTAAACAAAAGTTGACTTAATATTGAGCCCTGCGGTTCTTCACATTTTATACTTTTTGCTGATGATTTGTAATTAATTATTTAGTTCTATATACTGCTTTCTGTTACTGAGGTAAGAATCCAACCAATTTATTGCTACCCCTCTTATACCATAGTTAACTTATATAACTTGTTATGTAGTTTATTTAGATCAATAGAATCAAAAGCTTTGCTTAGGTCTATATAAACTATATACTACTTTTCAAATGTTTTAAATACAAATTAAAAAACTGGCTTACATCTAATCCAATGTATAAAATAGAAGAATTTTTAAATCTTAACCTAAACGCAATTTAGTATTGGTCGAAAAGTTGTAAAGACTTAATCTGTGATATTAATGTAATTCACTCGAATGAACTTTGAATTCATAATCTATGTATCATCAAACTGTTACCGCCGACCATATGAATACAAGGAATTCACACATCAATTAGAAGAAGAAATATTGAAGAGAATTTATGGGCAGATAGACAGAAATGGAGAATGAAAATTAAATGCAAGGTGTAATCTTGGGTTATTGGAAAATGTAAATGGAAGTACATTGTAAAACCGGATAGTAATAATAATAAAAAATCAAACTGTTAATTAGTTTGGAATATGTTGTGCATTTGTTGTCTAACTTGTATTACATATATATTGAACATACATAGTCCCATATCATTTTAATGATCACGAGGACGTAAATATAAATAAATAAAAAAATCAGGTAAACTGATGTAACAAAGTGCCAGTATGTTTTTGTTTAATCAGTTATATACAGAATATGTTTTTTTTTTAAATTATTTCCAAGTTAAGCTCCAGATTTATTCATTAAGCAGGGCTTACGGAAGAACAAAGATCTAGTTTTTTAATCAGATTAAAATCTTCCAGTATCAGCTGAACTGTACAGATTTTTGATATCTTCATAATCGCACACTCACATAAAAATAAAAAAATAAAAAGTCAAATTGACCAGTTTCGGGTTTTGAACCATGGACTCCAGAATGTGAGGCCAAGACGTTACCATCTCGGCCACCTGGGTCACTTTATCGGTCTTGTTGGATAAGCGCATGTAAAGCAATAGTGTTTTTTGTCATAGCTAACTGTATTTTAATTTTCAAAGCCTTATAAGATCGCAGTAAAACAATAGGCTATGTTGTCAAGATAACTAATTTTCATTTTTTAAATAAATTCTTTCGAATACGTATATTACCTAAATTGAGCATTACTCCGAAACAGGTCAACCGATTTTATCCAATACCAATAGACGATTTAGAAGTGGCATGTCCACTGAGAATGCTACATTTCAACTTACTACAGAAATATTGGAAGCGTTAGATAAAAAGAAATATGCTCTGGGAATTTTCTGCGACTTAGCTAAAGCATTTGACTGTATAAATCATGAAATATTACTTCAAAAATTGGATCATTATGGGTTCGATAATTTAACACTTAAGTGGTTCAAATCATATCTTTCTGATAGAACTCAAAAGGTAATAATAAATGGAAATGAATCTAACCTAGGGATTGTTAAGAATGGGGTACCTCAGGGATCAATACTGGGACCTTTGCTCTTTTTAATTTTCATTAATGACTTGCCCTATAACTTAAGTGACGAATCAAAGGTATTGCTCTTCGCAGATGATACTAGTGTACTTGTAACAGGAACGTCACAAGAACATTTATCAAGAATAGCTACAAAGGCTTTTCACGAGTTAAACACATGGTTTCTAGCTAATAAAATGACACTTAATATTGATAAGACCCATTTTATACAATTTAGGACAAAAAACAGATGTATCTCAAATCTTGAAATTAATTATGGAACACAAATCATACAAGAAATTAGCAATGTAAAATTTGTAGGACTGCAAATTGACCAAAATCTTGACTGGAAAACACACATAGAAATGATAAGTCCAAAACTGAGTTCAGCATGCTTTGCTTTAAGAATTTTGAATAATATATTAAAACAGGATGCATTACTTATGGTATATTTTGCATATTTTCACTCGGTAATGAGGTACGGGATCATTTTCTGGGGCAACTCTACCCATAGGGAGAAAATATTTAGATTTCAAAAGCGGGCAATAAGAATAATATGTGGAAAGAAAAAAAGGGAATCTTGTAAACCGCTGTTTGAAAAATTAAGAGTCCTCACTCTTACAGGGGAGTATATATACTCTGTTATGTGTTTTGTAGTGAATAATATTGATAAATTTCAAACTAATTTTAGTGTACATGGACGTACTACCAGAAACATGAATGATCTACACAGACCAAATAACTCGTTAAAACTCTTTCAGAAGGGTGCGTATTATTCTGCAGTACAGATATATAACAAGCTTCCAAACAACATTAAATTATTATGTATTCAAAGAAAGATCAAACCTTTCAAAACAGCTGTCAAGGAATTTTTAATAACTCACACCTTCTACAATTTGGAGGAATATTTCCAGCTTGGATAAATTTGGCAGCTTGCAGTTTCTGTAGACCTATATTATTGTTATAACATGCATGTATTTTTTGATCTGACGTGTTCTATATCCTTGAGCCCCGCTCAACACAGGATCTACAGGACGAGATATCTACATCTACATCTACATACACCCATGGACATTATAAATGTGTATACCAAGTTTCATAAAAATCCGGTAAAGCGTATTTGAGTTACTGCGTCTTTAAAATAGACACTAAAGTGGGTTTTACTCCGGTACCGGTCTACCGATTTGGTCCAAAATAAGCAGACGTCTTCCCATGTACATTATAAATGGGTATACAAAGTTTCAGGAAAATCCAATAAAGCATATTTGAGTTATCGCGACTTCTTTTATATTAACATAAAAGGCACTAAATTGGGAATTATTCCGGTACTGGCCAACCGATTTGGTCCAATATCAATAGACGTTTTCCCATGGACATTATAAATTTTCGTAAATATCCGATAAAGCATATTAGAGTTATTGCGCCTTTAAAGTAGACATTAAATTGGGTTTTACTCCGGTACCGGTCAACAGATTATGTTCAAATTCAATCGGGCACTTCTCATGGCCGTCATAAATGCGTATACCAAGTTTCATGGAAATCCGATACAGCGAATTTGAGTGATTTAAAATAGGCACTAAATTGAGCATTACTCCGGTACCGGTGAACCGATTTGGTTCAATATCAATAGGGTTCTTCCCATGGACATTATAAATGTGTTTTCCAAGTTTCATGAAAATCTGAAAAAGCGTATTTGACTTATGGCGCGTTCAGACACACGGACGGACAGACATTTTTCGTCCCACATACAATCTCATAAAGTACCATACTGGCACTTAGGATCTTGCAGCGCTCGTAAAGCGAGATTTGAGATCGCTGCTACCGCACTGACAGTGAAGTGGGGGTAAAGCGAAGCTGCAGCGAAATGTAAAAAAGAACGCTTTTGATGCAGCTATGGTAAAGCACTTTAGCTTCGCTTTAAAAAAGAACGCACTGGTGGTCGCACGTTTTAAAGTGTTCTGAAGGCAATATTTCATACATAGCAGAACAGATAAGTGTGTGTATTTTTAAACTCCATTCGTTTTGGAGAACTAAGAATCTGTCTAGTCACTGTATGATACAGAAATAACATTCCAGTTATCGTGTATTGGCGTTCAATGCCAGCACTGATCAGACAGGTAATAGTTTTATATATATGTTTACGTTCACATGTAGGCCTATCGTTAATTTTGGCATTTTTAAGTTATGTTTGCATGTTTCATTAATAATTTGATTTCATTAAAAGATAAAAATCATTGTCTTGTGCGAAACAAAGGTATCTTGCGTATCTTGTACGCGTATGTTTTAGTTGTAAATTTAAAGGATGGGATGGGCTACAGTAACCAAAAGGTGTTTGTATGCTGGTGAATAGTTTGTCAGGTGTGACATGTTCACATAAAATATTGTATTTGGTATTTCTCGTGTAGGCTACTATTCTGTCTACAAATATAGCCTGCAGTACCGTTTTTGTTAATTGTAGGTCTTAGCAGGTTATCAAAACTGGTGTGTCTAGTTCTCTGTAGGCATACATATAGAATTAACCAAAGAAGCTTAATTTTTTCTTTTAATGTAAGATTTTAACTTGCAGCAATTCCAGTAAAATTACAAATGGCCTACAAATGTAATTTCCCATGTTCATCTGCCACTGGAATTATCATCCTCTCATTGGAACTTGGAAGTTGAAGGGATAAGATTTTAACTTAATTAGACCTGGTAATTATAATTTTTATTAAAACTTGCCTTGATATTTTAATATTGGGGACCATAAGTTCCTGCATAACTATTTACTGGTCAGAATAGTCTATTGATTAGTGATCACCTCTCATAAGTTGGAGGGAGAGAGGTATTGATCACAGCGTCTGTCACAAAGTACACACATGGATTCTTCATCCAGTTGGTGGAATCCCCGCTATCGTATCTGTATATTTTATGGCTGAAACCATGTGACCACATGGCGTGGTGGTTGATCCTCCGTCAACCTTAAATTGATTATAACTTCTTAATAAACTGTGAATTAATAAAGAAGGCATCTTCTTAAAAAGATATGTACAATATGAAATATCAAGTAAAGTAAGATTTAAAATCTTGGCGAAAGTCAAATACAAGGTTCACTTTAAGCTCTGCCCACTCTATATTCACATTTGGTTTCTCAGCGAAGCAGGTTTACCAACTATCCTTGTATATTGTCGCTGACACTCCCGACCATACGAAATATTAAAAATGCGAGAGTGCCCCTTGTACCAAATATTAAAACTGTGAGAGTGCCCCTTGTACCAAATATTAAAAATTCGAGATTGCCCCTTGTGCCAAATATTAAAAATGCGAGAGTAAGTGCCTTGTACCCACAGGTTTGCCTTGTACCCAACGGTTTGTCAGCCTGTTCATCCTCGAAGAATTCGTTAGATCGTGGTATAAAAGGAACTGCTTCACTGAGGGTGGGTCGGGCGGGATATGTCTCATGCGAAGGTGCACCTTATAAGTTATTTGTTTTTTCCCAAAATTTTAAGTTTTACATTTTGTGGAGGAAAATCTATAGGACAGCAATTGAGCCTTGGTTTTCAGCTGACAGTGAACATCTAAACCTCTGCTGGGGCTACATTCCTTGGGGGACTAGGCCTACCATCCTACTGCTGTATCATCCACCAAAGACAGATGACAGAATTGTGGGGGGGATGTGGTTAGCATGTCAACTCCCACACTCGTTATTGATGGCATTCTTGACCAGATCCGCTACTTCTTTCACACATCTCCTCAATTGGTGTCAAGAGGCTGAGTGTACTCTGTTCCAGACCTTCTTACCTCTGAAAAATCTGAAGAGGTACTGGGATCGAACTCAGATCTGCAGATCCATAGTTAGCAACACTAACCACTAGACCACGCAGGTAGTCGACAGTGAATATCACACGCGTCAAACATTGTTCCAAGTGTTCTTTTGACTGCTAAATTTATTGATTTTTCAATCGGGTCATTCCATGCTGACAGGGAATTTTATCAAAAATTTCAAATAAGAATTTTAACATTATTTTTTGTGGAAGTTGGTACCAAATTTAATGATCTTTAAGATGGTAATCATGTTTTACCCAGAATTCAAGTTGTCCAAGGACAAATCAAGGTTGAATTTAGACATGTGATTAAGTCAAAGCAACACCAAAAACTACTCTGCATAAGTGAGAAGAATAATGGAAGTATAAAAATAATTAGGTTAAAAGTAATAAATGAGTTAATCATAGTAATGATTACCTATCAATTTAACAACATGGTTATCAGAAATTAATTTCTTATTTGGTAGAAATCAATAATAATCAAAAAGCCTTATTTATGTAACGTAAGTTACCAAAAAGAGTTAAAAATGTTTATAAATAACAACTTGTAACTGATTTTGAATTGTAACTTTACTGCTTCTTACTTTAGGTGGTATACTCTTTGCAAATCATAAGTAGTGGTTACTACTGCTAACCACATAATTTCTGGAACAAATCATTTTAGTGTAACGTAAGTTACCACATCAACTAAGCAATGGTCACTGGTCCCACTTTTTTACAAAACTGCATTTTACTTTCTAAATTTATACCTGTGTAAATATCACAAACATTTTAGGCTTGCAGTTGACTCCTTTCATAAGGAATGCAGTGCGTTTCCCAACTATGATTACAAATTGTTGATTCTTTTCTTTTTCCGCTCCCTCTGAGTACTGTTAGTTTTCTAAGGCCCGTTATTACCACCTCCAGTAAAATATTTACGGCTGCTTTTACGGTTACTTTACTGACAGTTTGATTTTACAATATCTGGTTAGGTGTTAACTCTTGGTAAAAAGCTCTTAACTGGCAGTAATCTTTACTGTAGGAAAATGTACAAGTAAACTCCTAACCGGAGGATTTTTTGAGGTTATACTTCTCGCGAACTGAATTAAAATGGAGAGATGAAGCTATTTAGCTGCTTTCGTAATGTCACTGGTGATGAACAATGCCAATATATGTAAAAATAAATAAAAAAGATATTGAAAACTAGATCAAATTATTATGAAAGTTTGGACAAACAATTACTTTACTATTTGCTTCCCCTACCCGTACATCAGATCATATTTGGGTTTTTCATCCTTCGGGGATGGGGTTTCGAAACGTGGCACCTTTCTTTTCATTTTTACAACCACTTTACTTGAGGAGGATTTTATTCTTATTTAACAGGAATTGTATAAGTGTAGGCCTAATATATAAACTATATAGGCCTATATATAATGTATTTTAATATGTTATGCTAAGAGCTAATAATTTCATTTGAAAACATCTCGTAATAGGCTATATCCTGTAGTTATTAGCTACACATTTCATACACAAACTTATTAGGTTTTAGGTCTTGCCTCGCAAATTATCCGACTTGCACACTACTGCCCGTACTGTGTATTATACTGTAAACTATAATTAAATTCAGAGGAAGTTACACATTTCACAATAGGTTTTTCTGATACGTCTTTTTGAGCTTTGCTCTTATGGCCACACCTTACTGTGTGTTTATTTAGTTTGAATTATATGACGCTTTTCGTCGATATCATTCAGAAACAATTATTCTTCACTTGAAAAGAAATTGCTGTGTCTCTTTATTTCTTTTATATCAGCCATAACCTCATTATCCATTGCAAAATCACACGAAACAATGAAAACAGTTGAAAAACTGCTGCAAACAACTGAGAAACGCTCGTACCAACTGCTGTGACTTTTGTCTGATTGCGTTAACCGGGAGTAAACTTTAACTAGGAGATTATAAGAACAAAGAAGCGTTTACTGGAACTTTACTCCGACAGTAAAATAAACTACCAGTTATCATTTACTCCTAGTTAACTGGGCATCGTAAGAACGGGCCTAAGTGTGAAAACTGTCAAAATACTCTTAATGAAAAGTTGCAGGAAGTCATACATTATCATGATATACCAGCTACAGTGCCATGGCATGAATGGAAAGATATAGGTGGAAACTTACTATAAACATGTAATGAGGGAACCATTCAAGAGCAATGCCAGCACATTGAATGTATGTATCCTCAGTTCTCGCAACATGTTTATAAAAATGTGAACAGTCCAAGAGTTACAATTATGAAACACAAATGGCAGTGTCCACAAATTTTGACCCAACATTTGCAATCATCAATGTTGATTTTGCTGAAACCTTCATTTGCTTCTACCAGGACGAAATATAAAGCACCCACTGGAACAGTCGCCAGTCAGCATTTTCACAGTGTCTCTTTTCAGTTCTGAAGCATAGTCATGTCTGGCACTTTGCTCTGACAATCTCAGCCACACAAAAGACACTATTATGTGTATATTGACATTCTATTGGATAAAATTCCAGCAGCAGAAACAACTGTACATTTTTGGTCAAATGAGCCATCATCAAATTCAAGAACAAGTACATTGCAACTGCAACTACTTCAGTGTAAACATAATTTGAGTATTACTTGGAACTAATATCTGGCAACATTGCATGGCAAAGGACCTATAGATGGTATTGGTGCAGCTGTCAAGAGACATGTCCGAGAAGCAATAGTAAGGAGAAAAACTATTGTACAAAATTCTTATAAGTTTTTTTAAGTTGCAAGCAGATTAAAAACGTACAAAGTTTTGACATAGTACAAGAAGAGATTGATCTATGAAACAGAAAACTTTATTTGGATGGCTTGATTGTTAGTGCTGAACCAGTTGAAGGTATTATGAAGTTTCACACTATTTGCTGCTTCCAGGATTCTAACAAAGACTTTCAGACTACCGTACAAAAGATCTCACATTGTACACCAGCAAGGATAGTAACATGTATAGAATGGAGTTTCAAGACAGATGAGGGATGTCTCTTTCGGGGGGTGATAACAGAAGTTGGACTTGCAGAGTATAAAATCAAAGCTATGCAGAAGTATGGAGAAACTGGAAAGCTATGGAAAATGACCAAAGAAAAAATGACAAAATCATTTACCCAGAGAATCAAATTGTACAAAAAGTAAACCCTCCTCTCAAAAAGGGCTCTCAGGACATCTGGGAGTTTGACAATTAGAGAAATATAAGATAAATTTGAAGTAAAGTATTTATTAACTAATTTCTTTATTGATGTTCAGTTACTATTTCTGATGTAACGTAAGTTACCATTTCTGGTGTAACGTAAGTTACCAATGTTCATGTTAAATATCTACAATGTAAATTTATGTAAGGACATTAAAATATGCCCATAATATTCCTTATACTTTCATGGTTTATTTTCAGTAAAAAGTATTTCAATTTTCAAATCAACAGAGCAGAGTTCTTTGAAACCACTTAGTAGTGCAATTGATCATTCCTTTTCTTGTAACGTAAGTTACCAGCAACAAAATTATGATTTATTTTTTTTAACTATGAATCAAGAATCAAGAAGTTTATTCACCGTTTACATTGTTTGTCACATGTATTTGGTTTCGTCCACAGTTTTGTTTACAAATAATGCTTAAAATTAAGGTTACATAGAGATTAAAATAAGCTAAAAAGACAGATGTTCCACATTACAAATAATGCTTGAGATTCTGGTTACATAGAGATTAAAATAAGCTAAAAAGACAGATCATCCACATTACAATCTCTGGAATTCTTCTATACTGTATATTACTTTATTTCGAATCCAAGTATCTAGAGCATTTTTAAATTTAGTTGCAGGCGCAGTGTAAGCTTGTTTTGGTAATTTATTAAATAGATCTGGACTTATATATTTGTAAGAGTTATGTACTTTGGAGAGTCTGAAGTACGGCATATCTATTTTGTGTCTACGTCTTGTGTTATGAGAGTGTACAGTTAGTCTAAGACGGGCTACATCTAGATTTTCTTGCATGTTATTTAAGCAGTGGTAATTATACAATCGGGTACAGTGATGATATTTAATTCTTTGAATGCGTTTCTGCATGTACCCCTAGAACCTAACCCAGCTATGCATCTGATTGCCTTTTTTTGCCATTTAAATACTGTTTTTGCACCTGGAGAGTTGCCCCAGAGTAGAATTCCATATTGTAGGTGGGAGTGGAAGAAAGCATAATATGCATAGAGCAGCAAGTTCTTACTTACACTTTTCCTGAGTTTGTAGAGCAAAAAGATAACTCGCGCTAATTTAGAGCATACCGAGGAGGTGTGCTTATCCCAGGTAGTTTTTGATCAATAAATATGCCCAAGAGTTTTACACTTTTGTTTTCTTTATTTGCAATAGTTAAGTCGAATAGGCCTATTTCTTCAGTTTTCGTGTGGTTGAGATATAAGTAGTTTGCTTTGAACCAGTGTTGAGCTGATTCAAGTATCATTTCGTTCTTTACTTTAACATCTTCTAAAGCCTTACATGTATTAATTATTGTGGTATCGTCTGCGTAAAGAACGGTTTTACAGGGTAAGTGTTCAGGGAGGTCATTCATATATACTACGAAGATGAAAGGGCCAAGCACTGACCCTTGAGGTACCCCCTTTGTTATTGGCATTAAATTAGATTTTTTATCATTGACAGCAACCATTTGGAGCCTATTGCTTAAATTGGATTTTATTAGCATTAGGGCGTTATTTTCGAAGCCATAGTAGGCTATCCTAATTTTTTAACAATGATATCATGGTGGATAGTGTCAAAACCCTTGCTCAAGTCTAATAGTGTGGCACAGGTTATCAGCTTTTCCTCAAAGCTGCTATATATATCATTGACTAAGTTTTCTACTGCCTTAATTATTGTTGATAGCTTAGGTAAAAAGCCATATTGTGCTTTGTGGAGCAAGCTGTTTTGTGTAAAGTGATTGTACATTTGTAGGTGTAGGCAGTATTCAATAACTTTTGATAGTATTGGGACCAGGGAAATTGTCCTGTAACTGCTAGGGCTTGCTCTATTACCCTTTTTATTTATAGGGATAGTTACTGTGATTTTCAGACATTCTGGGAAGGAACTCTGTTTTAACATAAGATTAACCAAAACTGTGAGGGGGGAAACGATTTCTGAGGCTATACCCTTGATAACGTAGTTTGAAAAGCCATAGTAATCTTCAGTTTTGGAATGGCTTAATTTAGAAATGGCTTTCTGGATGTCAGGTTCTGTCATCTGGGCCCAATGAAATTTATTAATGGGGTTTTTATTTAGATTTAGTAGCAGTGCTTCTGGATCACTTGGGTCTGCAGTAGAAATTGAATTTGTTTGTTGCTCTAAATTAAGATTTGTGTAATAGAAGTTGAGTGTATTTGGGTCTATAGGTATTACAGACTGAGGTTTTTTAACATTAGTTTCGTTTTTTATTACTTCCCAAGCAGCCTTACAGTGATTTTTAGAGTTTAGGATATATTCTTCATTTGCTTTAGTTTTTGCCAAGTTCAACTCTGTCCTATATAACCTTTTTATCTTCATGTAAGTCTCTTTATATTTTTTGTCTAATTTTGATTTATGGCTACTGATTTGCAGTAGGTTTCTAAGATTGTTTAGATATGGAGTGTACCACTTTAAGTTTACATTGTATTTGCCATTAGTACTTTGCTTTTTAGTTATTTTTGGGCAGTTTTCATTGAGGGCAGTAATCAAATGGTCCAAAAATCTTATAAACAATGAGTCAACATCCCTTTCTGTAGAGAGTATGTAGCACCAATTGATTCTTCTTGGTTGGTTTTTGAGGTTACTTAAGTTTTTGGGGCCCATTAGCCTAATTGTTTTGTAGCTTATAGGGGTTTTAGATACAGGAAGCATTACCCACACACTTCTGTGGTCAGATAGTTCTAGCTCTGAGGTTCCTAATTTAATCATATACTTGGGTATGTTGCTAAGAACGTTATCTAAACAGGCACTTAACCTCGTGGGCAGGTCGTTTAGACAATATATGTCTAAGGCTCTTAGGCGGTCTAAAAATTTTAGTGTGTTACTTTTTTTCTCCCTTATATCTAAATTTATATCACCAAAGACTAGTATTCTACAAAGTTTGTATTGTGGTTGAAGAAACGAGGTTAACAGTTTTTCCAGTGCTTCAATAAATTCGTTCTCCTTAGAGGTTTGTGAACGATACACCGAGGCAACAATAATATTGTGGATTGGAATGTGAATGGCTGCTGCCTCAAGTATAGTTTCAGCACAAATATCAGTTACATCAATAATGTTATATTCCAATTGAAGGCTATCTCGAATGTAGATTGATACCCCTCCGTGACTAAGCTCTGTCCTACAGTAGCTGCTAGCCAGGCAAAACCCCTCAGGGACACTTAATGATATTTCACACTCCCTTAGCCAATGCTCATTAATACTTAGGATGCTACAGTCAGAGTTTTCAAGCCAAAATTCTAACTCCCTTAATTTGTTTTTCATTGACTGTATGTTAATATGAACAAGCAGAAGATTATTGTTGCTACGCTTGGGGAGATTAGTCTCCGATGGAATGTTACTAGTAGGTCCATCAAGTCTGATTAAGGTTAGGCTTGGTCAACAAATCGCGTTTCCCTGGCAATTAATTTCACTTTCACTTTTGTCGATGTAGGGTAGAGCGATAGGCCTATTCTTACTTTGTTTGGTATCAAGTTCTAATGCCACTTTCTGAGTGAAGTCTATGATTCTATCACTTATATACTGTTTGCCCAGTCTATTTAGGTGGAGGCCATGTTTGGTATGGAACCTGCCACCTATCCTACTTATGTCTATAAAAGATACATTTTCTGTTTACACATGCGAAACATCACTTCATTTACTCTTAACACCTCCGCGTTGATAGAAGACCATACATAGTCCAGTCAATGAAAAGTTGAAGAGGGAAATGGAAGGAACACAATTTTTTACTTTGGGACTTTGTTTGGACTAGTAAGGAGGTAAACATACTAAAAGTCCCCATTCCTAGGAGGTGGGGCTGGGGGGCCCTTAGAAGGTACCTATTTTCGGTTTTTCGCCTATATCTCGGAAACTATGGGTCCTAGCGATAAGACTTTTCTATACAATATTAAAGAAGACAAAATGCTCCACAAGATCGATTCAATTCATTTTTTCGTTATCTCGCCTAGTTTCCGAGATATCCGTGCTCAAAATTAGGTAAGTTAATTATGGAAAAAAAAAAAAAAAAAAAAAATTCCTCGCGTTTTTCGCCTTATTTTGTTAGCTAATTCTTCGTCCCTTCGTCCTACAAAAAAGTCATAAGGAAGGAAGATTTAGAACATTGAATTGTCTTCAAGAATATTTGTTAGTTTACTTTTTATCTTCAACCGTTCAAAAGTTAGAGCATTTTTAACTTTATGTGTAAATTCCGGGATTTTGCAGAAAAACTTAACTTTCGTATTTTCCGTTCTTCCACTGATGAATCTCTATATAAAATCCAATATATACGTATTAGTGTAACAAGGGCTCGTCGGGGTTCAAAATGAGAACACCGAGTTTATAATTGAAGGATGGAGGTTTCTTTATTTCCTACAACAATTGACAATACAGCCAGAAAACTCCAGACTATTCGCCAGTTCACTGTCCTGTTCAGAGCTCACTCTCACTGTGCTCAGTCCTAATTACAGCACTGTTCCAGTCCAATCCCGATCATCCCACGTCGCGCCGGTCAACTCCACAGTCCTCGCTGCCGCTGTGCGATCCACCCGTCGCGCAGAGTTCCCCGGGACGGCACTGCCTCAGCCCAGATCAGCTCACCAGCTCTTCCGTTCACCCTTCCCTCCGGTCACTAGTTCCCCGTTGACTAGCTATTCCGCTCTCGGGTCCCTCCGGTCACTGGCTCCTCAGCTTCCCAAGACACACTCACTTGAGGCCGCGCTGAACAGTCCTCTCCGTCCAGCTCACCCTCTGACGCTGACGCTCGCCGCTACTCACGGACTGCCTCTCTGACTGTTCCCTCGTTGACCCTCCGGCTCTTCACGGACTGCCTCTCCTCTGATGTACTGACTCTTCACTGTACTGAACTCTCCTTGACTGACTGACTCATCACTCCTCGTTGCCGTCTCTGACTGACTCTCCTTGACTGACTCTCCTTGACTCTGCTCAGCTCGCTCGCGGCCCCATATATAGGGCTGACGAATATTCCAGACCCGGTCTCCCGAAAGTTCTCCGCCCGCGCATTGTCTAGAATGTCCGCGCGGGGCGCGTGGCTCCACCTCTGGCCCCTCCCACGAGCGCGCACCGTCACTCACCGCGCCAGGGAGTAGGCCGCACCCGTCGGCACGCGGCTCTAATAGCCATGCAGCTGTCACGCCCACTAGCGCTCGCCTGCCGCCCGTCCACTAGGGCCGCGATGTTTCCAGACTCCGTCGTTTCTCGTTCTTTCTGGCTTGCTCCTCCTTCAATAAGTTTCTAGGCTTCTCTGGCTTTGTCACAGTATTATATATATTTATATGTATAAACAGTATGTATTATATATAAATGGCACATAAAGAAATTATGTGTATATATAGCAGTAGCGGCTATTCAGGGGAAGATGGTGAAGAACAAATTCACCTACCATTTCCTACTTATTTGATTCGAATTTTATTTATAATTATTTTAATGATCATAATTATTATATTAGTATTATTATCGTTATTACTTCTACTGTCATTCTCGTAAGATGAAATTCAGTAATATATTGTTTGAATGTTCGCGCCAGAGACAGCGCCGCAGTTCCTCAACATTCACACAAGGGCAATCACGGAACACCAATGGGCTGGGTGAAGAACAAACTTTCCAGCTTCTCTTGCTCTTCTTGTTTACAGCGGTTGCTATGGCAACGCGTAGAAAATTTCCCCCGCCACTCCACCCTCTCACCGGGATATACGTCATATTTGAAGCAGACAATTTTTGGTCTTCTTGCCTCCTTGCCTATACTCACCGAGCTAAGCCGATAGATTTATGACTACTTGTCTCCCCAGCCGGGACCGTCTAAATGACACTTCTTTCCTAAATACTGTAGTTTTCCTACAAAGTAAAATAAATTTAGCTCTGATTCTATTTTCTAAGTTTTATTAAGAAAGATAAGAAGGCATTATATTTCCTCGCTTTTTTTTGGGGGGGGGGACTACATTTTTGCAGATTCTTAATTGAGAATCCCACTAATAATTTTAAAGTACTGTAGCAGGGAAGCAAATGGAAAGTAAGTTTTATGTTTTGAACACAGTCATTCTACTCTGATGAATATTCGTGGGAACATGCATTCCCTCCAAATTGTCAGTCTGTTCCTTGTGTTGCTATGTGTCAGTTGTGATTGTTCGTAACGTATATTTAAGAGTGATTTCTCTTTATTAGTTCAGGTGAGCTTCAGTTTAAAAAAAAAATGCTGTTTACTTTCATTGTGTTTGGCAATATAAATTTATCACAAGCTGTAATGTAAAACTGAATCTGTTAAAACGGATACATACTCCCTTTAGTCATTGGAGAGAGTATAATAAGAGAAAAGTTAAATTCCCAGGATAGCAAGCCATACAAAGACAAATTAAACGCTTCGTGGTACAACCAGCACCAGTGGTTATGTAGGAACTATTACATTAAAAAGCTATGCTGTTGGCCATGTCTTCACCTTAGGCATGGAATGAAACTGGAGTCTGTGAATTTTTAAATGTTATTCGTGCCCTGGAGGATAGGAGGATCAACTTGACATGCAGCAAATAGGTAAGCAATGGAGTGCAATATGTGCATTGATAGCAGGGATAAATATAAAGCCACCTTCTTCCCCTTGTGGGAGAACTTTGTACTGTATTTCCTACTGTTAATGCACCGACATGAACTTTGCAAACCTTGATTTGAGCTTCACCTACGTTTACAAGTACGAGCCGCTAATGATATACAGGCTATGTATTTATAATATATTTTCAAGCATATATGGAGTTCTTCAAAAGTAATATTGTTTGGTGTCATTTAATACTAATTTCGAACCCCGAACCTAGTGGAACCACTTTGAGAGCTCCATCATTTACCCCACAGAAATAAATTACTATAATATATGATGGAAATTTTTGATAATACTCAAAATTGACAATTTATCGAGGATCGATGAATCTTTATAGTTATTCAGGAGCCATAATTACCCTTTACATAGGCAATAATAATTGTATTCAATGTATATAATATATAATGTACAGTTAATATAATATATACGCCTATATTAACTATACATTCGCTCCGCAAAGGCATTGGGGTAGGATGATTCCAGGGTCAACAACAATTTGTACGTAACTTTTTTTTTATTAACACATTAACTCGTAAATGTTTTTTGAAACTGTGTTACATTTACTTTAATAATATATTTACACCTTATAGTACAATTGAACAGCAATAATTATTATAAATTCCTGACTCTCTTGGAGCCGGAGGGTCCTTCCACGTCATGGTAACTTAGTCCTGGGTATTGTTCTGCTTCGTTTTCTTCATCCATGGAGAAAGGGGATACATCTTCTAGGATAACTGGCAGAGGATGGATGTCGAGTTCTTCATAATTCTCCAAGAGGGGGCCCCATTAAGACAGTTCCCCTGGCAGTTTTGGCACGAGGGGAACACTTGAGAGATGCCTTTCTGCATCCGCATTTTGGTGGTGGCACAATCCTTTGTGCACAAAAAAAAAATTAATATTTCATTCGGTGCAGCCTGGTGCTTACTGTGCATCGGGGTTAGAAATTTGTTGGTTAACTCCCACCCATACATCTGAGGAGGCAGCTCATGTCCCAATCACATCTCGACTTTGTGATATGTCCTCAGAATGTTGTTTCGCTGCCCCCTCAGTTGGTGGGAGGCACGAGATGTCCGGTTTGATATTGGCTACCGATTTTACATAGGATTGCTAATGGTAAGCGTTTAGAGATTTCTCTTTAGGTGGGGCCTCGTACCATCTCAAAATACACTTTTCCCCAGCTTCCTCTACATCATCCTTGGTTGAGGAAGGGTCTGAGAAAACTGCAGCAGTTCCCTGGACATCTGGAGACTTCAAATACAGTTTGATAAATCCCAGCTTACTCTTTCAGAAGGCTGCTGAGGTGGTATCGCACCCAGTGAAGGCATGTAGAAGTAGTATGTCTCGCAGCCCCTGGGTCTGAAGCTCCTGGGTAGAAAACAATGTAGGTTTTATGTTTCCACGCCCAGGCTTGACGAAAATTATGTTCTGGTCACTAGGTGTTTTGGTCATCAACAGGACTATTAGGTCGACATCCTCACCAATTACTGCAACAGCGGTGGTATGTGACAACTCCATAGCCATGTCTACAATGAGGACATTCGCATCATTCCGTGCTTGCAGGGTTCTGACTCCATGTGCCTGTAGTGTGACTTTCAACATGTTAATCAGAAGGCCTTTGTTGTAGACATTTGACAGGAAGTCTTCCTGCTTCACAGTTATGACTGTCTACTGACTGAAATGTATGTCGGCTGACTTGCTGAGACAGTACCGCCTTTGCTGCTCAGCGACCTTTGTACTTGAGGATGAGCTCGTGTACCCATCAAACACTACAGTGCAACTCCTTCCACGATAGTGACTGTTCATAAAATTGACATATCCATCACCAATGGCAGATATCGTGGAACCTCTTTGCCAAATAACTTTGTGCAGGAGAAGTCCTCCGTCCATAACAATGTCAAAGTGTGTCACAAGTACAATTTGATATTTGGATTGAGCTCTTTCTAGAGAACTGACTTTGTCGATTTCCTCATCCCACCCTCATTGAAGAAGGCCAAAGGGAAAGGGGCTAATTCATATTGCAAATAAGTTTTCAAATCTTCGTCGGTTTTCTTACTTATGGATTTGCGCTGGAATAGCAAAAAAAGGATCCACAGACACCCTTTCGTCGTTAATCTTGATTGACGAGCTAACAGTCAAAGGGGAGTGCTCAATCTTTCCGAGACAGTTTAATACTTATTTTCAAACTCTAAAAAAAAAATAGTTGTTATTCTTGAAAATTAATTTCCGATCACATACAAGTTTAAAATAAACTATGCGAGAGAGCGAAAAAGTGTAAGGAATCAGTCTTGATGGAACATTTTATCAGGTTTAATTTTGTATAGAGTGGTAGGCCTATTAACGCTAGGACCCATAGATATAAGCGAAAAACCGAAAAAAGAGACCTTCTACGGGCCCCCCTGCCCCCTGCTCACCTCCTAGGAGTGGGGACTTTTAGTAAGTTTGACTTTTAACTAGTCCAAACAAAGTCCCAAAGTCGAAAACCGTGTTCCTTCCATTTCCCTCTATTCATTCAATCATTGACTGGACTGTATATAAGCATATATATTTCTTGAAAATATATTACAATATATATATATATATATATATTGATTCATTTATGTACAACTTATATATAGTACATACTATTTATACATATAAATACGTAATATTGGCTTTTATACAGAGTTAGAGCAGTGAAATAATGGAAAATACGAAAGTTAAGTTTTTCTGCAAAATCCCGGAATTTACACATAAAGTTAAAATTGCTCTAACTTTTGAACGGTTGAAGATAAAATAGTAAACTAATACATATTATTGAAGGAAATTTAATGCTCTACACCTTACTTCCTTATGATTTTCTCGTAGGACGAAGGGCCGAAGAGTTAGCTAACGAAATAAGGCAAAAAATGCGAGGCAATTTTAAATTAGCTAATTTTGAGCGCAGATATCTCGGAAACTATGAGAGATAGCGAAAACATGAATGGAATCAACCTTGTGGAGCATTTTGTCATATTTAATTTTGTATAGAAAGATCTTATCGCTAGGCCGCATAGTTTCTGAGATATAAGAGAAAAACCGAAAAAAGGGACCTTCTAAGGGCCCCCCCGCTCACCTCCTAGGAGTGGGGACTTTTAGTATGTTTACCTCCTAACTAGTTCAAACAAAGTCCCAAAGTAAAAAATTGTGTTCCTTCCATTTCCCTCTACACCTCTTTTTGATCATTCATTGACTGGACTAACAGGTAGATCGTGCCTGTGCGGCACTGAAAAGACCAAGATGTTTGTATTCTTGAGGTAATGCAGTGTCCGTCGGAGCGAGAACAGAAGTTTTCTTGTATCATTTCTCGCAACATTATTCGTTCCAGCAAGGAAAACTGCAGCGTCACTAGATCCAAGATCATTCATCTCAGTAGTTTTGGCAGCTACTTCCTCAAAGCCAGCATTCGACTTGATCATGCTTACAATATCTAGCTGATGTGTTTCTCTTATTTTCTGGGCTATATTTCTACCCTGGCTGTCAGCATACATTCTTATGCGTATTTTCGTGGGAAGTCCTGATTTAGGCCTAGTCTTAATGTTGTGATTAACTGTGTAGCCTACACTGTCATGTACTTTTTCATCCTGTAGATCCGTCAAAACTTCAAAGGAGTTACTTATGGCAGTTGGATTTACATTGATAGATTTCCGGCCGATGCCTTGACCTTTCGAAACACACTTCCCTTTATAGGTCACTTGTTCCCATCTTCCATTGATTGGAGAGACGGATGAAAACATCTTGTCCGAAGTAATGTTAAACTCATTAACTGAGGTTGACGCAGTAATGTTTCTTTTTAGATTATCGTGCTCCCTTTGTAAGGTTAGCAGATCATTTTTTAAAACGTTTATTACTTCCAAGAGTGAGGCCTCATTTTCACCCTGACTGTTTTTAACATTTGGAATTTCATTCGCCGTATTACTGTTAATATCTTCAACTCTCAACGTACATTTAAAACAGTTCCATTGACTGTCCTCATCCGGCAGATGTTCTTCTTGTAAACCAGCACATCTAAAATGTATCCACTTATCACACGTGTCACAAATAATGCCATTTCTTGCAGTCTTTTTGCATTTAGAACACTTTACATCAATAATAATTTGATTTCTTGCCGAGGCTGACATGCTTGAAGTATGCGTTGAGACAAGGTTAAGTTCGTGAACCGGATAAAGTACCGGAGCAACAGAAAAACACGTCCGCACACCGTGGCTGCTCACTGAGAAGTATGCTATGCTCCTGTGCAGTCTGGGTCACAACTTGAAGAATATGGTCTATTCTTCAGTCTATAAGTCATACAGTTTTTTATTTCCACTCCAAAGCAATATAATCCAAACCAAATTAGTTCTTTCTTCTTGCAAATGTAACGTAAGTTACCGTGGAATGACCCAATCATGTAAGTGTAAAATTCTCCGGAGGTAAAATTGTTCCTTGTTGGGATCTCTGAGTAGGGACTGCACTTAGGGATCGTAGGAAAAAGCTGTACTCTTCATCAAATATAACAAGGGTAATCAAATCACAGAGAGGTCATTCCACAATATGGTAACTCACGTTACACTCAAATTTGTTAGCACATAAGTTATGCGCTTATAAAAACTAGAAATAAAAATTCTCACAAAAGTGTTTGCAGCGCTAGTCAGATATTAGGGTATTATTTTATTTTTGTGCTTGAGTCTAGAAAGGAATCTTTGTATTGACTGTTAAATCTCTTATATTTAACTGAAAATATATATGGTAGATTGATATTAAATTTAAACTGGAATATTCTTTACTGTTATATTTGTTAAGATCTCTAGAAATAATCACTATTTATGAGACTGCAAAAATAATAGCTGAATGTAATTTACCAGACACTAAAATCTAACCTGCAAAACAAAGGATTGAGGAAACATGGGTGAGCAAATAATCCAGAGGCCATTCGTCACTAATCGGCCTGGAGAGGGTGTGAAGAGCACGCATTAGAAAAAGAAATGATTTCAAAGATCAACTTCATTTAATAACAAATACTCAAAATAACTCCAGAACATTAGTACGGAGATAATTTATGATTTGAATAACGGTATTAGCAACCAGAACAATTGTCCAAAAATGATAAACATTTACAACAACAATATTAACAACAATTCCATTAAAAGAGAGAAACATTCATGAACAATGATATAAATAGTTACGATGATCAATCATTTGAGTATAATAAATATACCATCCAAATTTGTACTTGACTTCCTCACTAATAAAAAAATTACTAAGGCCTAAGTACATACATAAGTGAGGTTACTTGGGAGTACTAAAAAACGGTCCTAAATATGTGACCTTAAATAGAAATGCCCTAATCTTTGAAACCTGGAAGGAAACTCTAGGCTCAGTCAAACCATAAGTTATTTAATTATAGTCACAAAATCTAATTAGTGAAAGGAGCCTTAAACGATCTTTATCCAAACAGGAAAATGGAATGTTTGACTATAGCAGTAATTATAGTTCCACAACAATACTATAAAATTCAATTAATTAAAAGGTGATATTTATAAGATAAACTGGAATGCCATTTACTCCATAAGTTCAGGAGGTTAGATGACAGACTACTACTACAAATTTAATTAATTACAAAAAGTTAATTAGTCTGATGTAGAAAAATTTTCAATCACTTGACTATGGACATATGCGAAGATCAATGCTCCAAATAATTACTATTAAATTTAGAATAATCCAAAAGGATAAAAAAAAAACTAATGAAGGAAAGTACATTAACTATACTCCGTAGGTGTCAAACAGTAATAACTGACTAGAAAAATCACTTACTTAAATCCAGAAGAGAAATGACGAAATTTGGAAAATATAGAACAAAGTAATCTACCGCAAAAGGGAACAATGAAATACCCACTACTAGTTATATATATAAGACCCAAGGCGAATGATGTAACCTCCATTTATAGAGTGCAATAACTAGGCCTATGTGTAAACTCAACCAAGTATTATCAGCAACTGTTATATTTTAACTCTGTACAACACTAACAAGGTCTAATTTCAAAACTATTCAAAGTCAATTACTATGTAAGGTTCAAAGGCGAAAATGATGTGATAAAGAACTATAAAATTTATTTAAATGAAAGGTCAAATATTATAACTGTCCTAGAATTATATAATGTTAACTAAGTGCAACAATGACAAAATCTACCTTCCAAAATAAATTCGGAGTAAATTACCATGTAAGGTTCAATACCAAAGATATAGAATCCAGAAGAATAAAAATTATTTAAGAGAAAAACCAATTAAAATAACTATTATGAGATTGTAATAATTTTAACTGAGGACAATAATCACAAATCTGACTTTTCAATATATTCAGAATAATTTACTGTTTTGGATTCAAAACCAAAAATTATTGAATATAGAAAAGTAAGATTTAATTAAGTGAAAGGGCAATTAATATAAGTATTATGAGATAATAATAATTCTAACTACGGCAGCAATAGCAAAACTGATTTTCAATATATTCAGAGTAATTTACTGTATTGGATTCAAAACCAAAATTATTGAATACAGACAATAAGATTTAATTAAGTGAAAAGGCAATTATTATAACTATTACAAGACTATAAAGATTTTGACTAAGGCAACAATAGCAAAACTGATATTCAATATATTCAGAGTACTTTACTGAATTGCGTTCAAAACCAAAATTATTAAATAGAAAAAAAAATAGGATTTAATTAAGTGAAAAGGCAATTATTATAACTATTATGAGGTAATAATCATTTTGACTAAGGCAACAATAGCAAACTGATTTTCAAAATATTAAGAGAATGCTATGTTTTTTTTTTTTTTTTTTTTTTTTTTAATAATAACCGAATTTCAAAATATGAACTATCATCAATGGTAAGTAACCTGAATGATCCTAACCATCTAAACCAGGTCTGCTTCAATAGCTTCATAAGCCTAAATTAGCATAGCAAATTAGTATGCACAATGTACTATACTGCAATATAGATATCTATAGATATCTTTGATGGATTCTTGGAGTGGATGTAGGCTACTTATATTTCAATGATACACGTGGATACTTCATGTATAGGAGCATTTATTACTTGTGCATCCATACATGACATAGTCAGAAGACAGAGTGATACACGAAACAAAACCGGAAATGAAAGCCATCTTGCACAGAGAACAAAACACAGTAGTCCCTGTTGCCAACATAACAAAATAACATGACACAACCAAAGATAATAGAACATGTATTTAAATTATAACATGGATGTATAATCCAACACACCTCCCTAATTTAAATACATTTCACACATAATTCAGAGACAAACTTTTTATGTTTAACAATAGGCAAAGATTTGGTCATAATATCAGCAACTAAATCATTAGTCTTTACATGATGCAATGTAACATAATCTTCTCTCACCTTTTCCTTTATAAACAAATCCCTTATATTTATGTGTTTAGTGCGTTTATGAGATTGTTCATCTTTCGCAATACTCAACGCTTCAATGTTGTCATTAAAGATTTTTACACAGATCTTTCCTAAACCTAAAATCTCAAATACATTTCTGATATACAAGGATTCTTTGATTCCTTCTGTTAATCCGAGATATTCAGATTCAGTCGAAGATAACGTTAGGCCTACTGTTTTCAATTGTTTAGACTGCCATGCAAAAACAGATCCACTCAATTTTATTACATAACCTGTCTGAGAAAAACCTTTTTCAACATCACATGCATAAGATGCATCAACAAAACATTCTACATTCAAATTTCCACTTCTCTGAAATACAAGACCATTATCAATTGTACCAGCAATATATCTTAGCACTCTCTTACATGCAGTCCAATGTTCCTCTCCATAACAGTTATTATACTGACTTAGTTTACATACTGTATACATGAGATCTGGACGGGTTGATATTGCTAAATACATCAAGGATCCTATCAGTTCTTGATATGGAATGTTTTCATCTCTTGTGTCATGCTTTGGTAATTCACGACCAGCTGACATAGGAGTACTTTTTGGAGTTACATTAGTCATGTTATACTTCTTTAATAATTCTAACATGTACTCTTTTTGATCAAGTTTCAAAATACCATTCTCCTGATCATAGTTAATTCTCATTCCTAGACAATTTTTTATTTTCCCCAAAAATTTTACTTCATATTTCCTTCTTAGAATTTTTGCTTTTCACTCTCCCAATTAGAAAACAAAAAAATATCGTCCTCATATAAACATAGATAAATGGCCAATGAACCCTTTCTCTTAACAAAAAAACATGGATCGTACACAGATTGAACAAATCCCATTTCCTTAAAGAAATCTTTGTTATTTTCATTCCATGAACGACTAGCTTGTTTTAAACCATAGATACTCTTTTTTAATGCACATACTTTACCATCTACAGCAAAACCTTCTGGTTGTTCCATGTAAATAGTCTCATTTAAGTTCCCATTTAAAAAAGCAGTAGTTATATCAATATGCTCCATGTCAAAACTTAACTCATTAGATATGGCCATAATTAGTCTTAAAGTTGCGGGGCGAATAACCGGTAAATAAGTTTCCTCATAATCTATTCCTTTTCTCTGAGAAAATCCTCTAGCAACTAGCCTAGCTCTATGATAATCATAATTTTCATCAGCATCCTTTTTCACTTTAAATATCCATTTGCTTTTTACAACATTGTGATTTTTAGGCCTATCCACTAATTCCCAAACATCATTCTTTACTAAAGCTTTATATTCTTTCTCCATAGCATGCTTCCAATCTGGATCTTTCATAGCACTTATCCCTGAACTAGGAGTGATACCTACAGTACTTAGAGCTGCAGAATTATACATAACATAATCCTCATGCCATGCAGGTCTTTGCCTAATTCTTTGTGGCCTTCCTGAATCCTGATTTTCTGCATCTTGAAATTCATTACTATCTGTTTCAGACAAGATATCATCATTATTCTGATTACTGGCATTTTTATGAACAATTACCTTTTTCTCAATGACATTATTCCTATCCCATTCTGGAACTAATTCATTAAATTCTGGAACAGTATTACTTTCATCAAGAATACAACACAATTTATTTTCAATGAAAACAACATTCCTGGATATAATGACATAACCGGGACGGTTTGGATCAGCAATCCTATAACCTTTTGTTCTTTCACAGTAACCTACCATGATCATTTCTTCAGATTTAGAATCAAATTTGTTTCACTTAGTTTTTGGTACTAATGACATGACTTTACATCCAAATAATCTAATATTGGATAAATCAACTTTCTTACCAGTCCAAAGTTCCAAGGGAATTTTGTTACCTAAAGCTACAGTGGGACTTCTATTTTTTAGATAAATAGCACAATTTACAGCCTCAGCCCAATATCTCTTGTCCAACTTAGCATTAATTAACATAGCCCTGGCACGTTCAACACACGTTCTATTAAGCCTTTCTGAAACACCGTTTTGTTCTGGAGTGTACGGAACAGTAAATTCTAGAACTATACCATGATCTTTACAAAACTGTTTCATATCAGCATTATCATATTCTCTACCATTATCTGATCTTAGCCTTTTGATTTTACAATCTGTTTGATTTTCGACCATCAATTTAAATTCTTTGAACTTTTCAAAACAGTCACTTTTCTTTTTCATAAAGTATACAAAACTCATTCTGGAATAATCATCGGTGAATGTAACAAAACATGTAGCTTGACCATAAGACAATGCATCCTTTTCTGGATAACATACATCACTATGAACTAATTCCAATAATTGAGTTGCTCTAGTGGCTGGTTTGTTAAATGGCAATTTACTGTGTTTTCCCTTTATACACGGAATACAAGTTTCATTTTTAGATGGAGTGAAAGTGATACTATCAGCTAAATTTCTCAACTTCAACAAATCGTTATAGTTTAAATGACCCATTCTTTGATGCCATAATTCCTGAGAATTTTCAACTGACAATAATGCAGCAAAATTACTTTCATTTGCCATATTATTGTTCACTTCAACATTATCATACGCAGTAGCAGTAGATATGCCTTCCCTATCTAATTTGTAAATTCCATTTACTACACTACCGGTTAATATGCTCTCACCTATAATTTCTATGTTTTTCGGAAAAACATTTACTCCTTTTTCATCAAATACTATGACATTACCTTTCTTTGCAATTTGATGAACTGACAATAAATTAGCTGCACTATCCGGACAAAATATTACGTCTGAAATAGTAGCCTTGGTTAAGCCTTTGTTATTTATCATTAAAGTAACATCACCTACACCTTCACTTTTCATGACAGTATTGTTTGCAACTAAAATTTCTCGTGATTCGTCACAATTCACAAAATCTGCAAGATCCTCTCTATGAGAAATTGATTTGCTACAGCAACTATCAAAATACCACTCATCTCTACCTAAATTTGCACTAGACATAGCGAAGCCTGACATAGCTACAGTCAATAAACCTATATCTTTGGCATTATTACCTGAAGAATTCTTCGAAGAACTTGATTGATGATTTCCACCCTTCTTCTTTTCCTTCTTCATTTTCTTCCATTCTATACAGTCAGGTTTCTTATGGCCTTGCTTGTGACAGTGATAACAAGTGGGCACAAATACACTAATTTTCTTCTTTGGTATTGACCTTGCTGTAAGAGCTGTCTCACTTTGTCGCTCCCTTGTTCCCTCATCATAGTTATGAAGAAAAGCTAACACACTTTCCAGAGTCACTTTAGTATTTGCAGCACCATATGAAAGTATGAGTGAAGTGCAAGAGTCTGGAAGTCCATGCAAAAGCATAGCACCAATTTTTTCATCAGTATAGACTACACCACAATCCGCTAGTTCACCACGAACAGTAAGCATATGGTTTACATACTCTTCTACTGATTTGAAGTCATCAAGTCTGGCTCTGTAGAGTCGCCTCTCCAGTATTAATTGACCCGCAACACCCTGCTCATCAAAATCTTTTCCAAGTTTATCCCACGCTGCCTTGGCTGTCGTGATCCCCAAGATTCGAGAATGTATAGGAGTTGCCACCGCCTTTCGAATCTTGGCAAGTGCCCTTTGATTGTGAATAGTATTGCTATCAGTTCCTTCAACAGCACCCCAAAGTCCACAATCAATTAGAAAACACTTCATTTGGAATTTCCAGGTTGCAAAATTGTTACGTCCTTCCAGCTTGATAATCCCAGGTACTCCAGATACAGACAAGACAGTAGTTGTCGTAGTGGCACCAGTTTCTGCTTCCGTCGCCATGTTTCTTGAAGTTTCCGTCTTTTTATGTCGAATTTCTAAGACAAAATCTAGACAATAATCCACAATACCTTATCGATGTTGCACGCTGGCTCCATACGCTAGGTTATATCTCCACTTCTTAATTATTTTTGAAGTGTTGATTTCATCATGTCGAAATATAAATCACTCACAAAAAGTCCTGGTAATATCTTCTTGGAAGATAACTAATCGTCCTGGGCAGATATTGATCGTCCTGGGCAGATATTAATCGTCCTGGGCAGATATTGATTGTCCTGGGCCCATAACCTGATGGATTCTTGGAGTGGATGTACTTATATTTCAATGATACACGTGGATACTTCATGTATAGGAGCATTTATTACTTGTGCATCCATACATGACATAGTCGGAAGACAGAGTGATACACGAAACAAAACCGGAAATGAAAGCCATCTTGCACAGAGACATAAAACAAAACACAGTAGTCCCTGTTGCCAACATAACAAAATAACATGACACAACCAAAGATAATAGAACATGTATTTAAATTATAACATGGATGTATAATCCAACAATCTTTATTTTGCTATAACAATTGCAATTCCTACATCAAATTTGACTTAACCATGAAGCCTAACTCTGAAAAATGTATCTTACCGTTTTGTGTACAATTTAATTATAACCAAACTTTAAAGTTAACAGCCGAAACATTAAAACAGGCAATCTACTATGTAAAAGAACAAAAATATATGTATAGTTCTATATATAGTTTTTTTTTTTTTAATAATGCTTCAAGTAAGACTTAAGTATGTAGAGAAACAGAAACAGACCTGGAATGTGCCAGACTATACAGTGACTGCAATTTTCATCGATAATCAATCGAAAACTGATTCAGAATCATGTACATTGCAAAATAACATACTGGTTCTATTTTAATGTAAGATTTGAGGCTTTCCTGGCGAATCTTATGTAGAAAATCTTCTCGGGTTTGCAGCCAGGTGAGAAGTTTGTTGTGGTCCAACGTTTCCGAGGCTGACGCCTCCATCCTCAGGGAATCTGAAGTGTCGAGTTTTAACATGTAAGGACCGAAAACAGAACAGCTGCTCCCTGATTGGTCGACTCCGCCCAACACGGGTTGGTATATATATCCCTTATATGTTAAAACTCGACACTTCAGATTCCCTGAGGATGGAGGCAGCGTCAGCCTTGGAAACGTTGGACCACAACAAACTTCTCACCTGGCTGCAAACCCGAGAAGATTTTCTACATGGTTCTATTTTAGTTTTACGGAAAGGGATTTACACTATGGCACTTATCAGATTTATAGACTTGAGATTAGAAGAAGTACAAACGCAATTTCTAATTTTAAATGCCTAAAAAAAAGGGCCTATTAAAGGTTATACAACTTAAAGCATGATGCATTTACACTTAGGCCACCCTTGCTTGAAAGCTAGCTCAAACAGCTGAGCTATTTTTAGAGCGGTCATGAACTATGGGGTGATTCAACATACATTTTTTCCAAGGGCATATCATAATGGCTTGGCATTTACAACAGAAGTTTCCTTGTCGATCAAACTATTATTTTAAATCTATTAAAGTAGAGAATTCTTTAACTCTCTGAGCAAAAGATTAATCATCAAAATGCCTACTTACATTCATCCAGATGGAGATAATATAAAAAAATGTTTATACCAATAGATATTACATCTTGTAAGCTTCTACAAACTTTGAATCTCCCGTCGCGATCCTGATGCACCCAGCTGAACCACACAGCAAGAAAGCTATCTACGATCTGATGGACTCTTAACGACAACCAGAACATTACTCGTAGCAAAACAGCAGCGATAGTGGCGCTCACCGGAAACCGCGATGCTGGAATTAACCAATTCAAATATTTAATTAGCTAGTAGCCGCTTAAAATATGATCGGCTACATGTTTAACTTCAAACTCTTGTATTTAGAGCATTCTTCATGATGGTAACAAGCAATTTTTAAAATATTGACTTAATCCTGATTTATATACAAAATAGATTTTGTAACTCACATTACACAAAAAGGACACTCAAATCAGAACCTCTACTACTGAATGATATTTCTGTGAAAATAAAACACTTATATTTATTAAATGTAAACAGTGATAATCACTGATCCCTTTACAGAAACATAAAAAATATTTTGTTACAATGTGCATGTAACTCGCATTACCTTTTGTCCGCAAGTATGAATTTTCTGGAAATCACATTTTATGAAATGTTTATTGCTTAAATCTTATGGAAAACATAGCATGGATAGTAGTACAGACTTTGCTTTTTCTCCCAGGTGTTTCAAAAATTCTGGGTGGATGTTGTAGGGGCCAGGGGACTTCTTGGTTTTTAGATTGTGTAAAGCTATGTTTAGTTCTTTGGAGGTGAAATTTTTTTGAAATACTTCAGATCCTTTAGCATTGCTTGCAGGGTTGTAAAAAAGCTGGCTAAAATTGAAAAAGACCTGACCAGTGGTTTTTTTCAATCAAATTTAACTGGCTAAAATCAATTTTTCCTGGTCGGGGGAGGTGGGAGCGGGTTGAAATTTTGAAAAAAATTATATTTAGGGCCCTATGGGGTTTAGAGGGAAATTTTGTCTGCATAAATTAGACACCAATGATTCAGTGGTTGTGGGGGTGAGGGTGGAAATTCAAAATTTTTAAAACCATGTCTTGTGGGGTATCGTTGAAAAGCTCTTGATGAGTAATCTTGAAATCAACAACTAGCTTTTCGATAGCGCTCATAAAAGGAGAGATTTGAATTTTTGAAAGTCAAAAACACTTTAAAATATACCTCAGCCAATAGGCATGCTGTAATGAATTCGTGAGGACCAACTGAGGCTAAAATTACCAATGAAATAAAGTTCGAAATATTAAAAATAATAGTTAAATATCTTTAGAACAATAATCCTTGGCCAAATTAAAAATGAAATAATAAAAGATATCAATTAATACATAATTAACAACTCTCTTTTTATAAAAGGGGTTTTTTATACTTATTTCTCCATCAATTACACAAATCTGAAGCGTAATCACCTATCGCTGGAATTTTGTCAAGCCATAGAATCTTTACATCATATGCCGGCCAGTTCTGCATCAATCGAAAGAGTATTTTCTTCATTTGGGTTAATACAAACAAAATTGAGAAACAGACTAGGCAATGAAAAAGCCCAGAAGCTTGTATACATCAACAGGCAGAATAAAGCAAATATGCAAGAGTCTTATGATGAATGGTGAATTTACCATATTTACTCGAATATAACGTGCCCTATTTTTGTCCATTTGTAGATTTCAATACTGAGGTGCGCGTTAAATTCTAGTACAAATCAGTTTCGTAGGTCGGAGGTAATATTGATCTACATAACAATGCATTGCAATAATTCTTGACTTCGTTCATTTTATTGTTAACCTACACCATATGAAATTCAATTTCTGGAACATAAAGAAAAAATTGTTTTTGTCAGTTCTATAGTGCAAATGTGGAATATTGTGCATTGTCGATTTTAAACTCATTTAAGAGCGGTATCAGCTTTTATTGTGAAACATTCATTTAACGTTTTGTTTGTCCATTTAGCAATAAAAAATAAGCACCTCCGAGGATTCCAGTGATGAACACATTAGTGAATAATGATGAGCCATGCCTATAGGCCTACTTGTAAGCCTAAAACTGGCAGTTAACTGTAAATGTTTATGTGTTGGTTCATTATTCTATAAATACTGTGACAAAATTCCAAATAAAATATCCTCCTATTGATGTGCATTACATTCGCTAACAAACTCTTTTTTCATGATTTTAAGTTTCAAAATCAGGGTGCGCATTAAATTTGAGGGTGCATTATATTGGAGTAAATACGGTAATTAACTATTGCTGGGAATTACACAGTGAAGTGGTACAGTGAGTCCCACGCAAGAGTTGGTCAATGACGCGGGATTCTGTGACGCAGCGGGCACAGCTCCAACTCCCGAGCGATCGGGTGAAATATCTACGCAAATAAAGCCGCGATTGGTGTAATGATTCAGGTTCTCACATTTACAGTTAAAATTACAATGAAAATAACCATGTACCTCATCACAAGAGCTGTTGGAAATGTTCTTCTCTTGCATCCACACAATACTGGCACCTTTGTAGGAAATTTTCTTTCACACGCATAATTTCAGCTTCCGAGACAGAGTTAATTTCTCTTGTGATATTGTCTTTTAAGTTCTTCTAACAGCATGTGACTATTATTTATGGGAAAACTTCAAAAATAAAGTGTATAGGTCGATTTCCCATACATTAGAAGAACTTGAAGACAATATCACAAGAAAAATTAACTATTTCGGAAGCTGAACTTATGCGCGTAAAAGAAAATTTCCTAAAATGGTGCCAGTATTGTGTGGATGCAAGAGGAGAACATTTTCAACATCTCTTGTGATGCGGTACATGGTTATTTTCATTGTAATTTTAACTGTAAATGTGAGAACCTGAATCATTACACCGATCATGGCTTTATTTGCTGTGCCCGCCGCGGCGCAGAAACCCGTGTCATTGGCCAACTCTTGCGTGGGACTCACTGTATTAAATTACACTAAATACAATTTCAGGTTTCTGAGCTTGTAACTTTTTAATTTGTGATGTTTGGAAATAAAAACATAAAAGAAACTTCAATTATTTTTACACAATTTGATTTTATCCAGATAAAATGCCTGGCATTTTTCAAGTGGATAAAGCTGGTAGCTCTGCATTTGCACTCAGTAGGCCTAAGTAGGCCTACTACAGGTTCTGAGCTTGTAACTTTTAAATTTGTGATGTTTGGAAATAAAAACATGAAAGGAACTTCAATTACTTTTATTCAATTTGATTTTAGCCGGATAAAATGCCTGGCTTTTTTCAAGTGGATAAAACTCGTAGCTCTGCATTTGCACTCAGTAGGCCTAAGTAGGCCTACTACAGGTTCTGAGCTTGTAACTTTTAAATTTGTGATGTTTGGAAATAAAAACATAAAAGGAACTTAAATTATTTTTATTCAATTTGATTTTAGCCGGATAAAATGCCTGGCTTTTTTCAAGTGGATAAAACCGGATAACAACCTGATTGCTTGTGGTGTTGTTTTTGTGAAGATCTCTTTTGATAAGTTTGTCAGTTTTTTTTATATTGGGGGATATTCTATGGGAATTTGAGTAGTGTTTGTTAAATGCATTTGCTATATCTCTGCTATCTGTTAGTGTTTTGTTATTGTAGATAATGGGTTGGCAAGTGCTGTCCTGTGTGTTGTTTATAGTCTTCAGGAATTTATATGTCTTGGCGCTGTCAGATCTGTGATTAATGTTTTCAGTGAATTTGATGAAACTGTTCTTTTTTGCTGTTATGATTTATTTTTTGAGGATTGCCGCTTTCTTCCTCCTTTCTTGGGTGACTTCTGGAGATTTGCTATATTTTGCTTTTATTCTTGCTTTATCTCTGTCTTGTTTTAGTTGATTCAGGTTTTCTGTCCAAAATGGGGTGTATTTTTTTGGTTTGCCTTGTGGGATGTCCTTTTTGCTATTTTGAGAATAGATTCGCAGAAATATTTGTTCAGTCTATCTGGGTTTGTATTTTCTTTTGGTGGCGTATTGGTTTTAAGATGTTCATCTAGTTCTGATGTAAATAGTTTCCAATTTGCTTTCTTGAAGTTCCATGTTATTTTGATGCTAGAAGGTTCTTCTGTTCTTCGATTTTGGTGGAGGTGGATAGAAGCAATTATGGCCCTGTGTCCGGATCTAGGGTCTTCAATTATTTTTTTCTTTGTTTTATGATGGATGTCTGATGTTACTAGTGGGTTTGTACCAGAGCCAGAATAATGTATGAAAGTAGGGGGATCTTCACATGTTTGTATCCATATATACAAGTTAAAAAAATAAAATCTTCTACACCACCTTTTGCATCATACAATACCTCTACTGACTGGCCTATTACTACAGTTGCTTAGGTCTACAACAACAGCCACACTGCCTCAAGTTAAGTTAAGTTAAGTTAAGTATACTAAATGAAATTTTGAAGATTATAACTTCCTGTCATCAAGCTTTTACTATAAAGCATATTTAACTTGAATTCAAACATTTAACATGTAATCAACAAACAGTAATTCAAATCGTCGGTCTGAATTGCGTAGGCTTTCTGTGTCCAAGGTTGTGGGTTTGATCCCAGCCCAGGTTAATGACATTTATTTGTCCATAAATGTGACAGGCCCATGTCAGTAGATTTACTGGCATGTAAAAGAACTCCTGCGGGACAAAATTCCAGCACACCAGCGATGGTCACAGGCCTAAGTAGCAGTACATCCTTGTCATTAAATAACCATATACCAACCAACTAACCATAACATTCTGTTAAACCACAAAGTAATTTCAACATTTATAGTATTTAGAGCCTTTTGGTCTCGTTACAGGGGTCACACAAGTAATCTTTAAGTGCCAAAAAGAAGGCATTCATTCTTGAAAATTTTAGTGATGCTGCCATTATAGTATTACGGAATCTTGGGCTATTCTAACCAATTCTGCTTTTCCTTTATTCAGCCGTAGGGCCGTAGAGTTTATTTATTTGGTCAAAGAGCCTGTATTTCATTAGGCAAGAGCCTAACATTTCAAACTACACATTACATCACATCAGAACACTACCTACACAACTATTTGAATAGAGCATCCAATTGCAATATTCGTACTAAGAAACATTACACTAAAGCCTCACTTAGAAATAGTTAAACAAAAACTATTGATTCGCCATTTTTGTGCATTGTAAATTACTCATTAAAACTAGTGTATTTTCTTTGCAATACCGTATTGTCTTGCGAAAGCTAGTCTGAAATATAGTCCACATACTAGAGTCCTTTATTCCGTTATGTTTGTCCTTCATTTTCATTTTCTCCTTATTCTGTATGTGTAGCAGGCTTGATTGTGTTTTCATTTCTATTGTTGACCTTATTTTTCAAGTTTTGATTTGTGAGCTGATCTTATTCAACTTAGAATTCTTTTTTACTTTATGTGCTAGCCAGCTACGCCTACAGTTATAATGATTTTTTTGTGTTTCTTCAAACTTATCTTAATTGTAGCACATAGCCTATCTTTTGTCTTGTCCATCCAACAAATCATTATTAAAGCGTCAATAAATATTACAATAAAAATTTGATTTTCATTTTATGTGTTCTAGGTGACATCTTGTGTTAAGGAATGCTTATTTGATTGTTTCATTAGAAAACATCATTAGTCATGTCTGACAGCCGGAAACTCTTGAAACAAGCTGCCATGCAGATTGGTGCTGGTGGATCTGCAGGTAAAATTAATTAACAAGTTATCAATTAATTTTGAATGCAAGTGCCCCCTTAGCTACTCACTCAACAGACCTCCCTCCCCATCTCGTACTCCTGTCCATCTGCCAGGCTTGATCACACTGCATACAAATCCACCCTCAATACTCCACAAATAGGCCTACTCAGGAAGGTCCTCGTGAAGCTCAAGGGTTCTATCCAAGCAGTACCTTCCCAAATGTCTTAGGACTTACGAGAGGACACAGAGAAAGTGTCTGCTCTGGACATAGGCATAACCAGGCCGACCATATGGGGAGGGTTATAACATCCACGTGTTCTGGGGGGTATGGAATACCCCCCATAGAGAGGGGGGTCCTACCCCGGAAAATTTTAAAAATTAAGATGCACAATAACGAGTTTTAAGCTTCCGGGGGATCCTCCTCCAGAAAATTTTAAAAATTAAGACGCACAATAACGAGTTTTAAGCTTCCCACGCTTCTTGTATTAAGTAATTTATAAGCAGACTTAAAAAAAATTATACAATTTTCCTTTTTTTAATCAATGGGGGGGGGGTTCAAACCCCCAAAAACCCTCCCTCGTTACGCCTCTGGCTCTGGAAGCAGCTAAGTACCTGCATGAAGCCCGGGTTAAGGATGAGGTCAAATGACATGAAGGTTGATAATGGGAGCAGGGGGGTGTGGAGGACCATGGCAATGAAAATCCAACTCGTTTTTTTCCTCAAGCCCAGTCAGGTTGGCTGGCAGGGTTGGAAAAAAACATGTTTTTTTTTTTAAAAAAGAACAAAAAAAGCTTTTTTTTTTGTTTAAAACGTTTTATATGTGAACAACAATGTTGGTTGTTTTAAACGTGTTTTTTTAAACGTTTACAACAATGTTGTTTGTATAAAAAAAAGTTTAAATTGTTCATTTGTTTAAATCAACCATTTTAATGTATAGGGCCTATTATATACATATATATATACAGTTGAAATGTTTAAAACATTTTAAACACTTGTTTTAAACATTTTTTAGCATATGTTTATAACACTTTTTAATTGGGTGTTAAATTTAATCATGCAGACAATTTAAATTTTGTCAATCCAATGACACCCTGTGCTAAGATGTTCAAGATTTACAAGTCGTAGACTTAATATTATTTGAAAATACATTTTGTACCAGTAGTATTTGTTTATGATTTAATAGTTCATGATTAATAAAAAATAATACAAACTACTGTTTAATTACTGCCTTTACTGCTCAACTGATGATTGACTTTCACCATGCTTTACGTGGCCTTAGCTGCCTTACATTATCAAACTTACAAGGGATATCCTACTACAGTGTTGCCAAATTGACACATTCAATATTTAATATTAATAATCTCTTTCTTTAAAAAGGAAGACCACAAAATAGATGGTAGGATGCAGTCAGAAAAAATTCAAATCAATTACTCGAAATCAGAAACTGGAAGCTGGCGACAGAGGATAGAGAAGTCTGGAGGAAAAGATACAAAAGACACCACCTCACATGATTTTCTGGTATTCTGGCCCTTGTTTTTTTTTCTGTTTACAATACTAACAGGGTATCACTGACTTGACAAAATGTAAATTGTCTTCATAATTAAATATAACACGCAATTAAAAAATGATTTAAACATATGCTAAAAAACATGTTTAAAACAGATTGTTTAAAACGTTTTAAACAAACTTAAAAAAAACACAAGCACTTGTTTTAAACATGTTTTAAACACTTGTTTTAAACGTTTTGTTTTAAACATTCCAACCCTGTTGGCTGGTCTCAGGATTTGAACTGAATGCGAGTCCAAGATGCTAACACCTTAGCCACCCTGCTCGGTATTGGTATAGAACACATAGGCTACCAAGAATTGTATTTTAGAGTCTGCATATTGTGAAATATATTGTTGTAGTAATGTTTTAATAATTATATTGTTAATACTAGTGTCCTGTAGAAGCAAAAGCTGTTCTGCTGTTGCATTAACAATATAGATATTTACAGTCTTAAGAAATATGAAGGAAAGAAATCATCTTACCTACAACCTCCCTGGTTTTCCATATTTCCATACTATTTCCATTGCATCCTGAAAATTAATTGTGATGTTACATGGATTACCTTCAAACGAGGATGGCTAATACAACAATTTTTCCTGTAACTGAAATTGAATTAATGTAGCTTAAATGAGAATTAAGGGAAATTTGTAGTTATCCAAAATAAATTATAAAAGCATAAGGTGAGTTAGACTGGATGCAGATGTTACACAAGAATCACACATCAAGTTGCTTGTGCGAGTGCATTTAACGAACTCATCAGGGATTCCCTTCGGTAGCGGTTATAATGCACACAGCATGCTAATTTAAATTATTTCAAGACTAATGTTGTCCCCGTAGTATAACCTGAACCAATCAGAAGTCAATTCGTCATCAAAATTAGCTACTGCTATTGAGAGGAGGTAACGTGAGGCATTGCAAATTAAGACCTACTCTGCAACGACAATCCAGGAGATCAGACGTGTAAACCAACATCTTAAAGAAGACCATTGCGAGTTTATAGTATTCGAAGTTTCTTATATTTGTGCTAGAAGAAAGAAGCAGTGTATTTGTAACAGTGCCTGAAGACTGAAGATAAATATCCAGATATTAATATTGTTACCCTATTATCCTATGGCATGGTCCGGATTGTTTAGAAATGGTCATATTATCTGCTTATAGTTATTACATAATTTTCAAGTAAGAGTAAGAAAATATATTACAAAACAACTGCTTATTAACCATGTCTGTGAATAAAAGAGAAGTTCCCCATATATATGTCATGGATAATTATTTCAAATTGGTGCATGTGTAAAGTAACGCTATCACAATCACATCCCTGACCGACCGACCTTAAATTGCGATAATTTTCACATCAAGACTTAGAAGAGAGGCAGAGGAATCTACCCTACGAAAGAAGTAAGCAAAACGCCCACGTGATTGACCCTGAGATTTTTAAGATTTGTCCTCCAGCTGTTGAAAATAATATAGAAGTTGTTGAAAACAAAATAGATGAAATGAAATCTAAATTGGATGATAAAGTAGAGTCCAAGGTCAGGAAAGTAATTATGGAAACTCAAGAAGAAATTACTATTTTAAATAGACGTGTATGTAGGGAGACGGAAAGTCTTACTGACCGAATTATTGTAATTGAAGAACAATTAGCAAGATCCAATGTAGCAACTGTTGATGTCGAACCAATTCATTGTACTAGTGGGGAAGTGAGAAATAATTCACATGTGTTTGACAACGTAAATAATGTAAGGAAGATTCGAAGTTTTCTGAGACCGGTTAAAGACGATTTGGGACTTAAGACACCGGGAGTTTACCGCATCCCTTGTGAGTGCGGCAAGTCGTATATTGGGCAGACGTCGCAGACTATTGAGCAGCGATGTGCTGAGCACGCCAGGTGCATTAGATTGGAATACCCGGAGAGGTCTGCGGTGGCAGAGCACACTATCAACGGGGGACCTCATCACAAAATCAAGTTTGCCCAGACAACTATTCTGTCCAAAACATCCAACTATTGGGACAGACTGATCAAGGAAGCGGTTGAAATTAAATTGGAACCCCATAACTTCAACAGAGATGGGGGCCTGGCCATCAACCCAACTTGGAACCGCTGCCTTAAAGAACTTAAAGTCAGCAGAGAGACATTGGCCCGGAAAAGGACCGATTGAAATGATAGTGCCCCCTCATTGGTCGACTCCTCCCAATTTGTAGTAGTATATAATATATTACCCCCACGGTGACATCACTTCAGCAACCTTGAGAATGGAGGCAGCGTTCGTCTCCGAAACGTCGGACATTATTGACCTACAAACCTGGCTGACAACCCGGGAAACCTTTATGAACGTAAATAATGTTTATTTAAGGAGGAATGAATCTCCACCATCCATCGATAATTGTTTTGGTCCACAGAATGTTAATTCTCACTTGGTAGATTCCATTGTTCCTAATTCTAGTATGTCCACTGGTCGGAAAAATCCGGGAAAAGGCCGGGAATTTCGTATGGTCGGGAAAATCCGGGAAAAGTCAATGAATTTGTTAAAATATCCGGGAAAATTCGAAAAATTTGTGGCCCACATAAAACAGTTGAAAATGAATACAATTTTTAGGTAGATCGAGATCTACCTATTGGGATTGGTACCATGTCATGACTTTTGAAAAATTCTTTCATATATTTACGTTTCATGCCTCCCTAATTACGAAATCACCGCCCGTTCAATTTTTTTTTTTTTTGTGTCTATATAATATACTATCTTTACAAGCTAGCGGCCGTAATTTTGAAGATATTTAAACCAAATTTTATTGTGTTATTTCTAGGCCCAATAGTTAGGACAAGTTCGTTAACGAGCAAAATTGGCCCAAGGGGGGAGGTCGGATATAAATTTTGAAAAATTTATATCTCGGTCCCTATGAAGTATAGAGGGAAACTTTGTTTGAATAAATTAGAGTACTCCCTATGGATTTCACAGTGACACCAACGATTCGGGGGTTTTGGGGGTACGAGTGGGGGTGGGGATGGAAATTAGAAATTTTTGAAACCACGTCTTGTGGGCTATCATTGAAAAGCTCTTGATGAGTAATCTGCAAGTTAATAACTAGTTTCTCGATAGCTCTCATATAGGTCGAGATTTGAATGTTTAAAAAACAATAACACTTAAAAATATACCTCAGCCTGAAGGTCTGCCGAAAGGAATGTGTGAGGACCAACTAAGGATAAAATTACCATGTAATAGAGTTTGAAATATTAAAAATAATGGTTACACACCTTTAGAACAATAATGCATGGCAAAATAAAAAAATAAATAATAAAATATAATAGCAATTTAAAACATAATAGAAAACTCGCTTTTTATCAAAAAGATTTCAAATTTATTTATATTTCATATGGTGCATTGTACACTTTGATATTGCTGTGATAAAATAATTCTCAGTAAAAAAGGAGTTTAATATGAAAGTTACGACTCAGTGAAAAATGAGTGTTGTCCTCAAAGAACATTGGGACTACTGTTCAGTTATGTTGATACATTGAGTTTGATAGAAATCACAGTTATTAAGAATTATTATAATATCACTAATATTGTCTTGTTTAGCGGCTTTGCTAATTTTATTCATTACTGATCTTGCGCACAGCCTCTTGTTGTCAAAACAAATTATTGTAGGCTCTTCCTCTTTACCGAATTCAGTTCAACATTTATTTTGAATTACTATTTTTTATTATTTTAATTAAGCAATAATTATGAATATATTTTATTTATCCTCTCATCATATGACTGTCAGATTGCTTCCATCTTTTCTTTTAAGAATATCATTGCTGAGTCGTTCATGTTTTCTTCACCAATGGGAGTGCGTTTTTAATCATTGTTGAATAGCGCTAAATAAGCAACTATTAATGTTTCATTCAGCTCACAATAGCTGACTATTTAATGCTACTATCAAGGATAGTAGTGCTGCGCAGCGACAATAAATTAAACCAAAAGCCCTTCGAAATCTACCTCAGCCTGTAGGCTTGCCTAAAGGGATTTTTTTTTAATCTTCTGGCAGCTTCCAAAAAATCTCAGCTGCTCTTGAAGATAAACTTCTCCTGCAAAAATTGCTTTCTTCTTACCTTTAGCAGCAGATTTACAACCATTTCTAAAAGAGTTTCAAGCTGACACTCCAATGGTCCCTTTCCTACATGGTGACCTCCTGAAAATTGTAAAGAAGTGTATGGAAAGAGTTGTGAAAGACGACATTCTAAAAAGACTTGTCTTCAAGATATCGACCTCAACAAAATTGAAAATTTAAGAGCCCAAGATACCTTGGTTATGGCACAAGGTCTGCATTAAGAAAGTATCATGGACTTAAGGATTTAGACGTGTTAATGTTTCGAAGGGAGTGCAGAGACTGTCAGAAATGTGTTGTTGACAAGCTGTTGGAGAAGTCACCTTTGAAGTGCCCCTTACCTCAGCGTTTGTCTTTTATGAGTCCAGACAAAATCATCTTCACTCCAGAAGAGGCTGTTTCCCAGATGGTATCGACAATGGATATTTTGATTCATTCGAGTTTCATTACTCCCTCTATTGCTCAGAATGCAGATCATGAGTAAAGGGATCTTATTTCGAAAGAAACTGCGGCAGTTGAGTTCAAATCTTACTCTAAAAACACAAGGTTGGACAAATGTTGGATGAAAATGCTTGATAGTTATGACTAGACATCGGATTTATATGGAAATGCATATTCCACCTGGTGTAAAAGGTGATATGGAAAGGAGACTTTAAGTACATTTTACCATCACTCGTTACTGTATACATTCAGTTTATAGTGCATATAAAAGCATATTTTTGGCGTTGTTGCATATTTTGCAATTTTAGTATGCACCATGCATATATCAAACTGTTTTAAGGATTGGAACGTTATTTTTAAGTATTAACAATTTTTATACAGTCGTGAAATACTTGTGCAGTCTGCTTACTGCCCAGAAACCCATAATGAGCTTGTGGTGAGAGGCTTGCATTCCATACTGGTGACATTACCCGGGGAATCACAACTCTCCAAGTTGCAGTTACTGTTGTGCAATGCAATTACTGAAATTCAAAATACCATGTGAAAGGATGTAGTGGGGTGTAGTCGATGAAACTACAGACGCTTGTGGCCGCCATGTCTCAAATTTTCTCGTTGGCAAACTAAGTGAAGAAGAGCCGGGAACGCCTTATTTGATTGCTTGTAGGGTCTTAGAAAAAACCAATCACTCCACGGTAGCACGCTTTGTGAATGACGCTCTAAGAATATTGTGGCCAGAAGAGGGCAACGACGACAAGTTTCATGTCCTCCTTTCAGATTCTGCATCCTATATGTTGAGTGCTGGTTCGACTCTAAAAACATTTTATCCCCATCTAATAAATGTTACTTGCATTTAACATGGACTACATAGAGCAGCAGAAACAGTACGGGAACAATTTTCTGAAGTGAACACTTTGATTTCAACTACTAAGAAGGTATTTCTGAAAGCTCCCGCATGAGTAAACGCTTACAGAGAATCATTTCCGGAACAACCTTTACCACCAGAACCAATTATTTCGCATTGGGGCTCATGGATAAATGCTGCTCTATTTTATTTAGATAAATTTAGTGCCGTTAAAGAATTTGTTTGCAGCCTGGATCCAAGTGATGCCACTTCAATTCAGCGTTCACAAGAAGTATTCAAAAGTGAAACTTTACATAGGGATTTAAATGTAATCAAAGCTCATTTCAAAAATTTACCTGAAGCAATTAAGACATTAGAAAAGTGTGGTTTGCCCCTTAATGATGCCCTATTAATCCTTGAAAAAGTGAAAGATTAGCTTAGTTTTGCGCCTGTAAATTATGTGGAAAAACTGGGTGAATATCTGTGCAGTGTTCTAATATACAAAAAAATCCTGGATTTAACATCCTATGCTCTGTGAACAAATACCTGCAAGGTGACAGTGTTGACCTTCCAGAAGAAATTTCACCAGAACTTGTAAGTTCTTACAAATACTGCCCTACGACATCTGTGGACGTTGAGAGATCGTTCTCAGCATACAAACTCATACTAACCAACAGAGACATAAATTTACTCCGGAACTCTTCGAGAAGATGATAATAGTCTACTGCAAATCCAATTACAGTCAGCAGGAGGACATATAATTGGACATGCTGAATATGAGTAGATTGCATTTTAACTGCATATTTTCAAGATTTTGGTGCATATTTTACATATTTTAGCAGCGTAAATGCATGCATATTTTAACAGTTTTTAGTGCATATAATTCCGATGTCTAGTTATGACACTCCTAGTTTAAGGATTCAAGTAGTTTGTTATTACTTCCAATTTCACATGGAAATGCTACAGTGGAATGTGGCTTCTCTATGAAGAGTGACATTTTGGTGGAAAGTCTGAAAGAAGAATCCATAGTTGCTCAGCGCCTGGTATATAATGCAGTTGCTTTAGTAGGAGATTTAGAGCATCTTTCCATCAAGCACTTCAAAGTAATAAGTTGAAACCTACAGAAGAAAAGGCAAAAGCAGAAAAAAGGAAAGCAAATTTTCTGGCCAGAGAACTAGAAGACAAGAGAAGAGAAGAGAAGAGAAGAAAACTACTCTGTACTGCTCTTGATGAACAAATTAAGTTGCTGAAGAAAAAATAAGTGGGATCAAAAAGACTTCTAGGCCTATAAGAAGGTATATTTAATTTATTTTACTGTTCCTTGCTTTTGTATCTATTATAGCCTAAGTAATTATTGTTTGCAATTACTTTTGTTACTAAATTTTTTCTTATTTAAAGTACAGGGTGCGGCATTTATCGTTTCCCATTTTGAAAATCGTGTAACACATTTATTTAACAAAGAAATAAGCTACATTGAACATTTTTAAATGTCTTACAGTCTTGGATTTGCAATTCTGGTCTTACTTTTTGAATATGATGTCCTTGAAATGCCCTCCATTAACTTCAACACATTGCTGCAATCTCCCTCGTACACTGGCCATTACGCGATGTTGGTGTCTTGCGGAACATTTGCAATTTCCTGCAAATCCACGCATAATCCACGAGCGGCCACTTCATAATCCTAAGATCGTGGGGTGGTGTGTCATTGCAGCACGGGGTATTATTGACCCGTATTTCTTTGAGAGCGATAATGGTGCTTCAGTGACTGTCAACTCTGAACGTTACAATCACACGCTGCAAACTTTCTTCCTACCAGAATTGACACATCGTAACTTGGATATTGAGAGATTGTGGTTTCAACAGGATGGTGTTGTAGCACGTACTGCACATCTTTCAATGGACACCCTTCATGCTGCTTTCCCCGGCCGAATTCTTTCCAGTTTGGCGATATCCAATGGCCCTCCAAATCTCGCAACCTTACTGCACCAGATTTTATTTTTTCTGTGGGACTATCTGAAGTCTAAAGTTTTTGCTCATGCCCTCCCTGACATTAACAGTTTTAAAAATTCAATTCAGCAGGAAATTGCAAGTGTTACGCAAGACACCACACACCGCGTAATGGCCAGTGTACGAGGGAGATTGCAGCAATGTGTTAAAGTTAATAGAGGGCATCTCAAGGAAATCATATTCAAAAAGTAAGGCCAGAATTGTAAATCCAAGACTGTAAGACATTTAAAAATGTTCAACGTAGTTTATTTCTTTGTTAAATAAAGGTGTTACATGGTATTGAAAATGGGGAAACTTTAAATGCCGCACCCTGTATATATAATCCTATAATTTTTCTTACTTTGTTATTAGAAAGTGCTTCATAATCATATTTTGGTCGGGATTTTCTAAAATGATCAATGAAAATCAGGGAATAAGTCGGGAATTTCTTCAGCATTACTTGATTACCTGATGTCAGGACCTAGTATAAGTACTAATAATCAACAATATCAATTAGTTGACATGCATCTGCCAATTTTTTATGAAAATTCAAATCAAAATCCCCAAAATTTTATTTTCGAACATAATGATTATATGAAAATAAGAAATATTCCACCACATATGCATATGGCTATTGTATGTAAAAGTTTACAAGGTAAAGCATTAACGTGGTTTAACTTGACAACCAATGACAAAACAACACTAACAGAATTTGAAAGGAATTTCATGGAAACGTATTGGAATCAAAACAAGAGGAATGGGGAAAATGGTACTTTATGACACACCTGAGTCCCCCACCACTACTCTCTAACAGAACCCACGTGGAAAGTAGGGATTTTGGGTGGGGAGACATCTAGCGGCGGCATTTGAACTACTAGCAGGTAGCACCATCTATTAAGCAACTATTGAAACAGAAAAAAAAAATTATTTCTCCTTTATTCTCTTCTTCTCTTCCTTTCCCGTCTCCTTCCTCTCTTCTTCTTACCTCCTCTTCACCTATTTGAGACCTATTCCTAACCGTAAATTTTGGATTGACCGGGGATCGAACGCAAGACCCTTAGCTTCGTAGCCAAGAGCTTTATCCATTACGCCACGAGTGACAGTTGAGAAGTGAAGGAAGCTTTCTTATATTTGAGTTATTATAGGGGTGATTTCATGCGTTCATGAGTTTTAATGCAAGAATCGGTTTTTCTAATTTTGAGATGTTTTATTTGTTATGAAAGAGTAGTGTTGGTGCAAGGAAATTTTTCTGCATAAATTAAGCCATGTTTTATGTTATAACATAGCATTTTTTTAAAATTGGGAAATATTTTGTTAATTTTGATTTTTTTTTTAATAATTGTGAATTATCCTGTTGGCATGAAATATTATGTTTGTTGCAAGGGTTATTGGAATTTTTTTTTATCGTGAATTATTATTTTTTTTATAATTTGTGAAATATTACATTTGTTGCAAGGGTCTTTCGTTATTGTGAAATATTATTTTCTTTTTTCAAATCTGTTTAAAGATTGTGGAATTTGATGTTTGGTACAAGGGTCTTTTTAATTGTTAAATATTTCTTATAATTTTTGAATTTTTTATTAATAATCTTTTTAAAAATTGTGAAATATTATGTATGGTGCAAGGGTATTTTTTATTGTTAAATATTATTTTGTTTTTTCAAATCTGTTTAAAGATCGTGAAATATGATGTTTGGTACAAGGGTCTTTTTTAATTTTAAATATTTCTTATAATTTGTGAAATTTTATTTTGTTTTTTATAATCGTTTTTAAAAATTGTGAAATATTATGTATGGTGCAAAGGTCTTTTTATTGTTAAATATTATTTTGTTTTTTCAAATCTGTTTAAAGATCTTGAAATATGATGTTTGGTACAAGGGTATTTTTTAATTGTTAAATATTTCTTATAATTTGTGACATTTTATTTTGTTTCTTTATAATTGTTTTTAAAAATTGTGAAATATTATGTATGGTGCAAGGGTCTTTTTTATTGTGAAATATTATGTTTTTTTATAATAGTGAAAGTCAACCTCTGCCTTCATGTGGCAGGTCCTGGGTAATGATAAAGAGGCTCTGGTGACATGTTAATTGCAATTATTACAGCAAGCTGCCAGCTTAACACAGCAAGCTGCATTAACAGCGTTGAGCAGCGGCCGGGAAGATGCGCGGGGTAGTGGCTAGACGGAGAAGGCGTGAGGGGTAGCGAGCAGGCGGGGAAGGCGACCACGCTGGTGGAAAGGGGAGCAGGTTGTGTTGCAAAGTACCGTCTTCCCGAGGAATGATATTGAATTGGCAGATATAACCCAGATGTTGATAGATCTTATATTGACTATTTTTTAGAAACTGCTCTGCTAGGAAAATTGCTAATGCCCCAAATGAACGAAAAAGAAATTGTGGATTTATTAGTCCATCACTTTCCACACCCAAAAAGATGTAATTTAGTAGTAGCAAGGCCTAAAACTTTTTCAGAGATGTTGGATTTATTGACAACATTTGAAAACTCAGTTTACCAAAGGAGCGCAGATTGTAGACAAGGGTACCATGGTAATGACAATAATGGCAACAATAAGATACTGTAATAAATTCGGGAATGGGGGAAGAGTCCAGTATAATAATCAAATGCCTAGGAACAGACGTAATGATTTTGAGTCAAGCAATCAAAATAAAAGGAATTAGCAAGGAGGTCCTATAAGAAATAATAGCAATTACAGAAGGCAGAATAAGAATCAGATTAATCAGATTGATTTCCAAAGGGACAATTATCGTAGATACAATAATAGGAATAATCCCAACCAATGCATACCATGGTTGAGAAATAGAACATATTGGCAGAGAATGAAGTATCAGAGAAACAGGCAGAATAATCAAGGAAACCAACCTAGGGTAGGCCAGTATATTAATAGATGACGTTGGATAGTGACAAATGTTGAAGGTCCAGATGGTAATAAGTTAAATCCAAATTCTAGGATATTTCTTGCAAAAAATGCTAATGGCAATAATGATAGAAACAGTCAGCAGGGAGGTTAGGCCGAGCAAGGTAACCTTACTGAGAATTTAAACTAGCAAGCCAATACATTTTGGGTTTGATGTACTCTTGCGTCCACAACATGTAATGATGTAGAACCCATCCAAAGCTTACAAGCTAAGAAACAGGCAAGCAATGTCCATAATAAAACAACTGATAATGAACAAACAGAAAAGATCGTGGATCCTCCTCGTATAGAAGTGAATATTGGAAACTTTAATGTACATGCTCTAGTGGATACGGGTGCAAGTAATTCAGTAATGAGTGAATCCTCCTATAATTAATTGGTCGTGAGTAAAATGAAAATTATGGCAATACCGGTCTGTGGGATCACATGCTCAGTTGCATTGAAAAGTTCAAAGCAGTCTGTAAAATTACAATGCATGATCGATGTTATAAGCGTGCGTTTTATCAGCTCCAAATGGAAAGTCAATATCTAGCTGATAGATGGTTTAGCCCCAAAGTTGGGATGCTAATTTATAAGCGAGCTTATATATGTCCCAATTGTTAGGAAACCGATTTATAAGAGTTCTTTTGTGTGGTTCTTTGTTGGATTCCCAAGTCAAAGGTTCATAGTTCTAGGGTTAATAATAAAGGGGTGCCGGCTAGGTTGCTCAGTGGTAGTGATAGCAAGAGATTCTTATCAAGGTTGTGGCTAGAGAAATATCAAGGATAACAAGTTTTGATATGGGGTAGATGCTTGGGAATTTTAGTTTAAGTAAAATATATAGGTTTGTTCGCAAAGCAGTCAGAAACCAGGAACACATCGTTCGCGCATGCGCTCTTGCTCCACACGCGTTCGCAAAGCGAGAATCCGTGATTCTGATTTCAGTCTTCTGTTCGCAAAGTTCTCACGGACAGTTTCTGTACTATAAGAAAAATTTGCAGGCTCTGCCATGAATTGTTATCAGAGACATGCGCAGTAACCTATTTTCACTCGCCTGACTCCTCCCTCCAAAACCTTGCGCCAGATTTATAAGCATAGGCTACTTATATGTATGAATAATGGAAGATAATTAAAAGTTTCCCAAAATATAGTTTATATTGCCGATATATATTGCATGTATAACATGTTAAAGGGAAATATATATTTTATTTGCATATCATATCGATTAAACGCAGAAACTATCGATTCCAAATTCTTGTAACTGTTCGCAAAGTGCAAATCACGGGTAAGTTACAGACTGGACATGCGCAGTACAACAAATTCTCAAGCAGTCACGGATTTGCTTTGCGAACAAACCTATTGTTGATCTTTAAAGTTAATATATTCTTCCAAAATAAAGTTGAGTTGAATTGCAGAAATAATATTGTAGGATTTTCAGATGATGTAATTTCAATTTATAATAATATAGTTTAGTCGTTGATAGTCGTAGTTAAGCACTTTGTCGTAATGTTAGAAAATTGTATAATTACTTATTTATTTGTTCCTACGCGCTTTCAATATTCACTTAATGTAAATAATAATATTTCGTCGATTTCTATTTGTTATTGCGCGGACTGGTTACACTTATATTTGTTTCACTTATTTACTTTATAACACTCGGGCGGCAATTTTATAGTTCCGCTCCGTTTTCGCTTAAAGTTTCTTTCACTTTAACGATAATTACTTATAAATCAATTCTTAACTTTATAGATAGATTGATACTTTGCTACGTGCTGCGATATAAGTTTACTGTTTTATAATCCATTTCTAATGCGCGGATAATTTTCACTTTATACTAAAAATACAATCGTCGTTCTAAGTTAGTCCATCTCGAACGAAAAGTGTCGTGGAGTTATTCCGTCGGTGTCTGATGGTGAAGTCTCGTGTTCCACTGGGATTCTGTGATAATATCCCTTGTGTGTGTGGTGGGTGAATAGTCGTGATTGGTCACATGGCTCCATAATTGGTTTAGAATGAATTTGTCTGCTAGCTAGTTCGAAATTATGTCGGTTTAGAAGAGCTTGGGGATGCGATTGTAGCTTGGTAATTAATTTTTGGAACTGTCAAACTTAATAGCGGCGACACTCAGGCGGCCATGCAGGAAGCGCTCCTCCTATTAAATATGTTTCTATCAATAACTATGATAACTGAAGGTTATCATTGTTGATGTTGTTTTTATCTGATGGGTTGATTTATTCTGATTCTAATGATATTAGTTTGCAATTCGTGCGATGAAAATTATGGAAGTTATTAATGTTGTTTGATTAAAATGATATGAAGGGTTAATAAATTGTCTAGTGTTGTATATCAAAGTGTAGCTGTTGTTGTTCACTTTTATTTGGTGTATTTAGTTTTGTTGTAACTATTTTCTTTAATGAGTAATTAATGTTTGAAGTCAGGTGTGTTATGTGGGAAGTATATTCTGCAGGATTCAGTATTGTCAGTCGTAATAGGGGGAAATCTGGTTTGTCACAATGTCCTTATTAATAATTATAAATTCGAAATATTTTTCCTGGTAGTACCGTAATTAGTAACTGACATTATTTTCGGAGTAGATGTTTTTGGAGAACATAACAGTGTAATAAGTTTCAAGACCAATAATGTATTGCTGAAAACAGAAGACGGGTGTCATAGAAATCCCATTTGTTAATCCTCCATCAGTTATAAATCCCATAAATGAAGAGGAAATGTGTTCAATCCCTTATGAAACTTTTGTTGTAGAAAATATAATTTTTTAAGGCACAGATGTAGTACGAATTAATTCACGGGAGTCGTGTGAAGAAAGAAAACATAAAATGTTTGGTCGTAAATTGTGAAGAATATGCAGGTGAATATATAGGCGTTAGGAGCCATGAAGATAATGAGGGATTTTGTGAATGAAATATGGTGAATATTGGAGGTGTTATTGATGATCAAGATCAGGAAAATAAATTGGAGTTGATAATAAGGGAAAAAAGTTGATTCAGCTTATAGTTTAAATAATGAACAGTAATTGAAATTGTATGAAGTTCTTAAGAAAAATCAAGATTTTTTTAAGATCGTATAGGAAAATGTGATTGCTATGTACATGAAATAGAGATTGGAAATATTAAACCATATTCATATAGTAGTAGTACCTTTAGCATTGCGACAGAATACAGAATACAGAATATGTTGGAATCAGGGGTGATAGAAGTTTCCACGTCTGAATATGTAAATTCACTATGTTGGACATTTAAGAAGGACAAATCTTTACGTTTAACAATTGATGCTAGATACACAAATTCATTTTAGGCAAGTGATAATTATAGACCCGAAGGAATCGATCATTTATTGATTCGGCTGGAAAAAAGGCAAATGTTGTTTTAGTATAGATTTATCCCAGTCATTTTGGCAGATCCCACTACGTACTAACCGCGCGTGATTTCTTGGGCGCTCGGCTCCCTAGTTCTCATTCGGTAGGTTTCGTTCAACTTCGTAGGTAAAGCTGACAACAATAGAGAGTTTTTGCCATAGGGTGTTCTCTGATACAGTATACTCTAATGTCACGTGATTGAATACGGTAAATGGAATAACGTCTTGTGCTACGATGGAGTTTTTGCCAGCGTAAATTCATACGGTACGCTAAAGGTAACAGAGAAAATGGAGGAACTGTTTCAGATTCCTGCACTTGGAAATTTTAACAATGACTTATTGGAAGATATGATACCAAATTGTTCTCAGAATGTGCTAGGCCTATGATTAAACTTAATTGTCTATTGTTTCTGTTATAAGTCTACAGATATATGAATTCCAAAGCACCTCATAACAGGATATAAATATTAACATAACCTCAAAATGGGATTTTAATCAGAAAAATATGCTAACATGAAAAAATGTATCAATATTGCTACGTAAATTTATTGAAATGTTTTTGGGTATGTTACATGCATTAAATTATTATCTGCAGTGGTTTATTATACTAGAAATAATTGAGCGTATAAACACAGTACAGTATACTATACTAGGCCTATACTGTGCTATAAATACACATCATTGAACCAATAACCTCACACAAGAGAATTAAGTCGTAATTTATGTTAACCTTTACAATGCTTAATTTATACAATAATATAAGCCATCATCAACTGAAATCATCAGTGGGAACTAAGTTTGAAATCAATAGAGAGAATTGCAGTAGAATAACTAGTTACAATGGAATACAGTCGAACGCAAGGATAAAAATTATCAAAATTCTATATGTAGTTTTACTCTATAAATATTACATTTCTGCTTTTATACAGGTTTTGAACGAACGAATTTATAGATCAGTACCAGTGAAAAGGTTAAAGCGAAGTCTTTCCTGTTTTTCGGGATTCATGACTATTACCGTAAGCTTCACGCTAATCTGTCCGAAATAACGTGTCACCTTATCAGATATAGCGTTACGGTAAACCAGCGCATGCGCAGAGCATGCATCACGTGACTTTAGCGTTTACGGTAACTTAACGTAAGCTGGGCAAAAACTCTCTAATGACACGAAGTACGCTATACACCCTGACATCTAGTGGCTTCAATACTAAGCTATCATTCTGTCTCAGGATTTTATTTATTTATTGACATTATCTTTTCTGACGCATGGAGTTATGGGGGAAAATACAATCTTTCGAACTGCTGATTTCACAAACACTTCATTGTACATCCAACACTTTCCTCACCTCTTTAAGAATTCCGTACGTGCTAATTTCTGACGATCCCGTGAACTCTGATGTCAATTTCATGGACTGAAACTTGAGCGAACTTTTCACAAAACGTATTAAATAAGTTTAAAATTAGGCCTATAGTTTTCTCCACTTTTAGATTCCTTACCTCTCTTACGTTTTACAACACGAAATGGTGAAGCATGTTCTGCTAAGACTCTTCTTTATGCATAAAATTAGTCATCCAGTGTAAAAATATTGAGCCTCTATTATGTATAATATTCTTATTTGATGACTTATTTAATAACCAAACGCTTATGACGTGTAATTAATTGTTACGCAATACCATCACCACGTTATATTATTGGACTGCATTAAAATCGTTGTATATTAAAGTCACTACATAAAATACCATACGCGCGATTCTGCTGAAACGTTATTTCTTTGGTTGACAACACTGCAGAAAGACTGGCGGACTAGCTATGTTTTGTTCCCCCGACCCTCACTTCCCCGTAAATCCAGCGCCTAAGAAGTGGCGCACGGGTAGTAAAGAGGACAGAAAATATACATGTTTCATTCATTCAGGACGTGCCTATGAATTCACTAGATGTCCTTTCGGTTTCAAGACCAATAGCAGTGCGTTATTAAGAGCCTTAAGCATTATATTCCCAGATACTGATGACAAAGGAATAATCTCGTGTTTGGATGATTTTTCTTTTATCCAATAATGACTTCGAAACACACTTGAAAAACATTGATTTTGTGTTATCGAAATTTCGGGAGCACGGCGTGACGGTAAAACCAAGCAAGACTACTTTCTTACAGAAAGAAGTTGATTTTGTAGGTTATATTGTTACAGCTGATGGCATTAAGCCTAACCCTGACTGCATTGCTGCGATACAGCACATTCCTTTTCCAAGGATGGTCAAACAGCTGAGACGCCTCCTAGGAATTCTGCAATTTCAAAGTAGGTTCCCAATAAATTATGCTAAAGAAGTAACACCCTTAAAAGAGTTACTTAAAAAAGGTGAAGTGGAGGTGGACCACAGAATATGATGCTGCATTCAACAGGATTAAAGGATTATTTTCTAAATCCGTTCTGCTGGAAAGACCCGACAGGTTACTGTATTAATCCATAGCAATTCTTCTTGTCGATCTATCGACTGTATTTTGAGTCAAGTCGATGAAAATGGAAACACACGTGATAGCTACTGCTTCACAAAGCTTGACAAAGACAGAAAGGTGAGCATGTGTTTCAGAACTTGAGTTCTGTGCAATATATTATGCCGTGACTAAATTCAGACATTATATATTTAACAGATGTGTGATTATGTATTCTGACCACATATCTTTGTCTTTTATGAAAAAATTTCGTTTAATTCTCAGTTATCACGGTACATTCATGAAATAATAGCTTATGATGTTACCATAAAGCACGTGCCGGGTCGGATCAATTTATTTGCAGATTTGCTTAGTTGTTTGGACCCTGATCAAAATATTCCAGAAACTATTGCTGCAACTAAAGAAGAAATTAGTATTCTCACTTTGCTGATATCAGGAAATAAGAAGTTGACAAGAGATTTTAAAAGGTTGAAAGAATTTGCAGGCGGAGGATGAGATCATAAGTAAGCTGTTAGTGGATGCCAAAGTAATCACCGAACCAAAAGAAAAAGAAATGACAGGTAATAAGTATACATCAGACAAATGAAAATAGTAATGTAAACATAGATGGTGTTGTAGAAATAAGCAATGATGTTAATGATGTCAATGAATCAGAAAATAATGAATGTGAAGAAACAAAAAGACATACCTTGGGTAAGATTGATGGAATTTTATACAAGTTGTGTGGAACTGATGAATGGCGTATTTATGTACCATAATGCCTTGAATAAGATTTTAAGTAGTGATTTTTATTTTAAACATATTGGAAGGAAAGTAAGGCAGTTTGTTAGAAGTTGTGTAGTATGTCAGATAGCCAAACCCTTGAATGTAATTTATGATGAGCCAAAATGTATAATCACGGTAACACCAGTTTAGTCGCCAATGATTTGCATGGTGAATTACAAGGAAGATTTGGTTGTAGATACATTTTCGTAATGTATGATTGCTTTACCAAGTATGTGAAAATTTTTACAGTAAGAAAAGCTACATCGAAGGCATGTTAGGGAAGATATTGAATTCGTATATATCAGAATGTGGCGAAATTATATTTTTGCTTTGTGACAATGGATCACCTTCACCAGTAAATATTTTATAGGATCAATGAAAGCAAAGAATATAGATATACTACATAGTCCAAAATATCATCCCTAAAGTTCCTTAGCAGAAAGAGTGATTAGAAATATAACTTAGGATACTTACAGATTGGGTACATCAATGTAAAGGAATAATTCATTCCATCAACCCAACGACATTAGCAGCACCAGTAAAGTTAATGACGGGGTAGTTTACAATAGTGAATCCATTCTTAGGAAAATAAACGCACCACCAAAAATAATTACTGCAATCTAAAAATGTATTATTGAACTCAGATGAAATGAAATGATTGTGCAAATTGTGTATACCAAAACTGAATTAATGAGAATGAACTCCGATTCCATATGACAAAGTTCAGAGATCCAAATCTAAATTCCCTGTTATAAGGTTCAGTGCCCTAATGTAATTTAGCTGAACACTAGTTTTGAGTGACCTTTCATAACTTGTGAAGTTTTTAAAGCTCAAACCTTAGAAATTTCCTCCAGAAAAATACTAACAACATTCCTTTCTAAAACCATTTAAAGTGTACCTAAAGAATACCGCAATTATTTCCAGAAATCTATCCATAAACCTTATATAGCTCGTTAAACAGACGTGCACTATTTTGACAAACGTAACATGGTTATCATAAGTAGAGACCGGATTTTAAAGGGAATTCCTTTTTTTATATTTCATCACAAAACGTGATAAAATTGAACAGGACATTAATGAGTAAGTTTCAACTGCAAATGACCTGGTTTTAACGTCCCTTTTTTCCCCTTTTTAGACTCATTTCCCTTTTTTTAGGAACTTTCCCTTTCCAGTACCTTTTTTGATAATTTATTTTGAAAAATTCGTAAATTACCCAGTATTTGGTAATATGAAAACATTAAAAATTGTTTTCACTGATTCACCATTGAAAAAATAATTCCTCACGGCAGAATAGAGCGTTACAGGGAAATCACAGGCTTGCCATTGCCTAAGTTTCCCATTATAACAAGGTGGGGAAAATGGATTTCGTGTGCTATTTTCCTCTGTGAGAATTTTAACAAGATCAAAACATTTCTTCCGTCATTAGATGTTACAGAATCAGCAGCTGTAGAGCAAGCAAAGGCTTTACATAAAACAAACATGTATCTCTCTGTTGAATTTTTACACTCTCTTACTTTTATATCCCTTTTTTCGCACCTTTTTTGGCAATAATTTTCCCTTTTTTCCCCACCTTTTTTTGGCAATAATTTTCCCTTTTTTCGTCCTTTTTCGGGTGAAAATTTTCCCTTCAAAATCTGGTCTCTAATCATAAGATTTCTAACAGTCACGCCTACCTTTCTCTCTTTTCTTTTAATATCTGAGCATGATGAATACTGTATTTAATCTGTTTCTCTAACCGTATATTACCTATTTATTTTTTTTATAAGTTTTGAGAGGCTTTAGCTATTATTTTTTTCTTCTCTAGAAACCAGGCACAATTAGAAAAACGTTGGCAAATTTAGAAGAAAACACCGGAGCAGCGGAAGAAAGAACAAAATTTAAGCTATGGCAAAATTGAATGACAGGGCCGTACATTTTCTAAAGCCAAACCATTAACCCAGAAATGTTGAAGTTTATTAGAAAAAATAAAAATAAAAAAATAAATAAATAAATCTTTAAACGGAATTTTGATTTGAAACTTCTTGTGAGTATGGATATCTGAATAACTTAATCTTTAAATGCATCACAAAGCAAAGAAAATAAAAAGCTCACCCAGAAAACAGCAAGCAGGAACATGCTGGTACGCCCACACAATTTGAACACTACTTTTAAGTTTACATATTTCACTGACGCTCGCTAGTCCCAGACTGGCGAGATGCTTGAACGAATTTTTAGTCCTGGTTACTAGAAAAGATGGCTATGGAATCGCACTGAGCCCTTAACAACTTCTAAAGTGGGGGTATTTCAGAATTATTTTTAAAAACATGTTTCAATCATAACTTTTACTAGAAACACACTGAATTCTCTGCGTATAATAGAGTCGAAGAGTTTATTTTTTTTGGTATCAGCCCTGACTTTACTTATGGAAAAAAACACGGGACCAACTTTCTCTTCTCCAGACCGACCATTGATATGAAGAAACCTGTCTTGATCCATGCCCACCAAAGTCAGCCAACACACTGCTCGCACTTCTTTCTTGAGTTCCATTCTTGCTTATTCCCCCCGGGTAGGAGATAAGTACCAATACAAGACTGATATGAGAGAAAACACCAAAGAATACTAGTTCACGCACACTGAAGACTACGAAAATGACACAACTACACACACTAGCTGCATCACACAATTTCTGGCCACCAGGAGATCAATAATCCAAAACTGTGAATCAAGGTAACCATGGTGTCCTTCCACTTCGTCACACCAGTAGCCGGAATCAGATGAATAGATCTTGAGGAGGAGTCGACACTTCTGGCTACTTGTAGTAAATCCATAATGAGCAGGAATTATGAGACCAGCAACAGACCAATCCCATAAGGAGGCACATCCAGACAAACTTGAGCCCAGCCAATCATTTAACAAATTTGAAAATGATCAGATGAGCGGCTATCAATAGAGCCAAGAAGGATGGCAACTTGCCCAGGAAAGGTCAGACCAAGGCTTGTAAACTACAGAGGTAGCGTATTCCGGCGAGTTTATAGGACGGGGGTTGCAGTGAGCAGGCGAGTGTGTGACGTCACCAGATTCCAAATCTCGCAATTCCCAGTTTTTACTCAGTTTAGAAAATCTTACGCCGCGTGATTAAACTCGTAACCTTTAATTAACCCTTTGTTGGATTCCTGTGAAATTTATACAGAAATAATCTACACACATCAGCCCTACTGATGGTTAAAACAGAGTCTTAAAAAAGCGGACACAAATGTTTTTATTTCATTTTATAAACATCACCCGTTACACAAAATTCATGGAGGGAGAAGCAAATTTCACTATGCGACAATTTTTTGTATTTTTGTGTCCCAAAAAAACTTCAAGCGAGAAAGTTTTAGTGAAATAATTGAATTTTAATGCAAATGAAATTCCAGCCCCATATCTTGAATGGTTTACGAGTAATTGAGCAGTAATTATTCCGGGCGCTTCCAGCTATCTGAATGATTTGGCGCTTCGAGCAGGACAGTAAGAGAGCATGGTGCCGCTGACAAGGCTTTTGTAGCTACTGATCTCAGCCGCTTGACCGTAGTCTTTTAGGATAGAGATTACCAATACATATTGTTTTTAATAGTACAATTAGAAAGTGCTTTAGAATGTGCAGATAACTGAACCATTATGCCGGGCCAGAGATGTGCTGTGGCAGTGTGTAACAGTAATTTCTCAGATTGCAAGAAGCTTGACTGTAACATTTCGTTCCACGTCTTTCCAAAAATCAAAGATGTTCGCAAGCGATGGATTGTTGCTTCCGAGAAATGATTCTTGGAATCCTGATACAAGTAGAGTTTGTTCCTTGCACTTCACGGAGCAGGATTACGAAAGGGATTTCAAAGCTGAACTGCTGAATTTACCAAGGGAAAAAAAACTAAGAGAAAAAGGTAAATAATATATTATACTATTCTTATTAGTATTATTATTGTAATTGTTATTAATCATATTTACATGGGGTTTTAGGACTACAGAACTTTGTTTGGCTTTATATGCACAGCTATGTCGGAATGACTAAATAAAAAGGTACCTCCGAAGAATATCATTATTGAACATTAATTCTTTAATTGCACTAGAAAGCATATTTTTATTGAGGAATGGAAATTAGTCTGCAGCAAGGCAATATTTGGCGTTTTTTCTGAACGAAATTATTGAAGATTAGTATTCACAGCTCTCGGTAGATCACGGAGTAAAGGGCCCATGGATTTAACCAGGCTAAATTATATTTTATTAAATTTTTTGCAACTATTATTCACTTATATTGTTATAGGTATTCATGTCGGCACTCCTTTTATAATTTAATGATTTATTAAAAATAATTAATTATAAGTATTTAGGCTTTCACAGCCGGCGTCTATTGAAGTCTTCCAAAATAATTTAGTTTCAAAGGGTCAATCTTTCAGTATGGGTACAAGTAGCCAGTTAATATCCTTTATTATTGAGTCCACGACTAAAATATTTAAGGATTTTTACGTAATTGCTAGTAGGTCTATTTTATTGAACAAAAAGACCTCTGTGCCGTTCCCATAGCTTTAGTGCCTGAAGTAATTACCACTCTATTACTCGTAAACCATTCAAGATATCAACGTGGTACTTGATGTATAATAAAATTCAAATATTTCCCTAAAGCTTACATGCTTGAATCATTTTCTGGTCACAGAAATAAACAAAATTGTCGCATAGTCAGATATGCTTCTTCCTGAACATTTCACGGTCGTCACAAATCATTCCGACAAGTGAAGCGCCCGGAATAATTACCACCCAATTACTCGTAAACCATTCGAGGTTTAGGGCTGGAACTTCATTTGTATTAAAATTCAATTATTTCACTAAAACTTTCTCGCTTGAAGTTTTTTCGGGACACAAAAATACAAAAAATTGTCGCATAGTGAAATTTGCTTCTCCCTCCATGAATTTTGTGTAACGGGTGATGTTTATAAAATGAAATAAAAACATTTGTGTCCGCTTTTTTAAGGCTCTGTCTTAACCATCAGTAGGGCTGATGTGTGTAGATTATTTCTGTTCAAATTTCACAGGAATCCAACAAAGGGTTAATTAAAGGTTACGAGTTTAATCACGCGGTGTAAGATTTTCTAGACTGAGTAAAAACTGGGAATTGCGAGATTTGGAATCTGGTGACGTCACGCACTCAAGTGCTGCGATTGGTCTATCCCGGAATACGCAACCTGTATAGTTTACTGATCTTGAGGTCAGACAGGAATTTTTCAAAGATGGGAGGGAAAATGAAATTCTTTTTCCACAGCATCAAGGAGATCAAGGTGAACTAGGAGAATGGTGAAACTCTGCATCTGCTGGTACAGCTTCCGGTAAGTCTAATTCCAGCCTTAATTACTGACAAAATGCATGATGTTTTCCACTCTCTGCTTATGATGATTTCACCTTGCATGGCTATTTTTCTGGCTCAAGAAGCATCCAACAAATATTATGGCTTTTCTGGTTAGTGTCCAATTCATGGCATAAAGATTGACTCGCTCATGCACGTAACAACAGAGTTACTCAAATGTGGAGTGCCAAATCATACTCCTCCCACATGCTTTCTCCATGCATGACACTTGCTGGTGGCGACATCCACAATCCAGAACTTGACTCCATCTCCTTCAAATTTCCCATCTTATCATGTCCCTGCATACATCTCCAGGCCCATTTTGCAGCTGCATGCATTTACAGAATCATGTGGACTTCAGGAATGCGCCATCTCATAGGTGGTTTGTTTTCTCTCTTTTACAGGAACCAGAATCTCCAGACGTCTCCGGAGCTGGAACCTAGGCGATGGGCACGGCAGCCAAGATGAGAGGACAGAGTCAAACCAACCCTGTCCAATGCTGCTATTATACAGCACCACCTGGACCCTCAGACTTCATGACATTTACACAGATCAGAGCCAACTGTAACACAATACACGCCCAACACAGCAACTTACATCCATAATTGAAGTTGTATTTTTTTTATTAAAAATAAAAAATGAGTCTGCAACTGGTTTATTTGATTTTTTTTTTTTTTTCTTTCTTTCCTTCAAAAACGTTTCTTCCTTTCATCACCAAGCGACTTACTCCTGACTTCCAGATATGCTTCTCTCCTCTATACTTCCAATTACAATAACAAATCTCCAAAATATGACTAATGAAACTAAATAGAAACTGAGTGAATGACTAAGGCAAATTTATAGGGGTCCCAAAAATAAAGAAACTAAAATTTATATAGATATATAAGCATTCATGAGCCACAGATTATTGTCTATTGTTTATATGCCTAGGAATTTAACACAAACTCTACCCGACAACGAAAACAAATTGAAACGTCCAGCTCAGTGGCTTCCGGAAGTACCAGTGAGCTGCCCGCCACGAAACATCTTAAAATGCAACCTCCTTACAGGAATTGCTGGAAATACTTCAAAACGTATTCATGGATTGATCCTTCCTCCCAGCAAGAAGTAAAAGGGAGCCCAAATTTAACCTACATAAACCCAAACTAGTAGTATTCATTGTTATAAACTTTATAGTTTAAACCAAACCTCTTTCCGAAGTCCCGAAACCAAATTCTGCTTTTATCATTCTCAAATAGCAATATGCCTATATCCTAATGCAAATACTGAGAATTTGGAGTATAACCAAGGAACAAACTCTAACTCTCATTCAAAATTTAATAGAATATCCTGTATATATATGCTAGATCAAAATTATTCACTCCCTTTGAGGATCAGCTAAACCAGGTTTGAAATGTCTATGATGCCAGCCGAGCGTTCTGAAAATTCCGGGAAACCCCACAAGAAGGCCTATGAGAACAATTTCTTAAAATTTGGCCAGGCCTATGGCAATAAAAACACGCCCTGCTTTCGGATATACTGACAGAAGGCCTAAATCCTTGATGATTACTTACTGTAACAGATGGACCAGGTAAATCCCTTTAACCTGAATTTCAGTACTCAAAACATCAGATAAGTCAACAGAGTTGAGCCTGACACACAAAAGATCTAACTCATGAAAATTTGTAGGCTTCTTTTCAAAACTAACCAAAACTAATCTTCGGGGACATTCCATCTAAGATGTTCTGAACAATTTGAACTTCAGGTTCCATAAGCCGAAAAACTTCTGCATAATACTGGATATTCTTGACATATTCACAGAACGGTTCAGAGTCAGCCTGCACACGATAATACAATTTATTCAAAAATCTCAATCTGTCTTTAGATGAAAAATAATAGTCAAGCAAACTTCCATGAAACTGCAGCAAGTCCTTAGTTTCCTTCACAGCTCTACCAGCTAGTTCCTTTAAACCTCCCTTCAAATTCGCAAAACATAAAGCCAGAATCTGTTGACATGAAATCCAAAAATTTTGGCTTGGGACCTAAGCTCTATCAAAAATATTAAGAATCTAACAACCTCATCCAAGGAATGGTCACTATAATTCTCTAGTTGGCTTATTAACTTACCAAGAGGATGGGGTAATTTAGCAAAATCGTTACACAAATCAAATTGCAAATTGCAAACAATGGGTGTAGGTGGATGCTCCAGTTCATTATTAATGAGTGGGTCACTAGCTAGCAAGAAATGAATTGGGTGAACTCCTCACAATAGCTACATTTGCTTCAGCCTGATTACTATAACCCCTGGATACATTTTTAGACATTTGGGATTTGATTCTGTCCCTCTCTCTCAAAATTTATTGACTCACTGTACTAAGTGATGCACTATACTCAGTAGAAAGCAACAATTGTAACAAATCAGTTATTCGATTTGATAGATGGTCCAATTTTGCCTGTAAACGTTCCACCTGTTTTTGAGATAGGCCACCTTCCTCACCTAGTTCTCGACATTGCTCGAAAATTTCTTCCATCTTAGCAATAACGGGCGGTACCTCAGTCTGTGGCTTAATATGTTGTAAGTTTTTAATATCAACAGGAATAGCCAAATTGTCTTTCAGTATCTTTGATAAATTTGGAACCAAATTGTCTGGATCTACTGCAATACCCCAGACTGATAATTCATAAAGGAGATCAACTTTCAAAAGAAATTCAAGTGGTAAGTAAGTTCTGTTACTCATGATGACTCCAGCAAAGAATACAGAACAATGAAATACTAAATCACAACTAGAATAGAAGTATAATATCACTTAATCTAAGTTTCAGATTTTAGATTAAGAATACTAACTCTGTTAGGGTAGAAATACGAGGGGAAGTCAAAAAGTAAAGGGACTTTGCAAATTCTCTTTTCAGGGTTTGGTAACACTGCTAGTATCCGGCACTGAAATAGTGTAGTCGGCAACACTTCTATACAATGTGTCACTCTTATTCCTATGTTAGTCGGAGTGTAGCAAACCGTTAAACATGGCAGCTCCATTGTCGATCTGCACCAAGGAGGAAACAAGGGCAGTGATTCACTTTTTGTTTGTGGAAGGTGTTAAACCTGCAGACATTATTCGTCGAAAGCAAGAACAGTATGGTGACAGCTGTTTATCATTTATTGTGGTTGACGTTGATGGCCTGCCCGATCTTTCATCATCACATAAAGAAGTTCTTCCCTGTGTGAAGCGCTCTATCCATTCGTAGATCTTGCTTTGCAATAAACAGCTGTCACCCTACTGTTCTTGCATTTGACGAATAATGTCCGCAGTGCTGCACTCACTGCCCCGCCGTATCCCACTCGAAGACTTCTGGTTGTAGTTCCAATGTATAATATGGGATGCAACTGCATTTGGATAGGGGACTGGTAGAGTGCATTCAATAAGGAGTGGAAGTGACTGGATTATTATTTAGCTCATTCAAGAAAAATAGTAATTTCATATCCACATATTTATTTATAATGTAATAACAAGTAATATTGCAAAACAGACAAACAAATAAATTACTGAATTACTGTAAGTATAGAATGCTTTGTATGTGTGTCTATCTCAATGACTTCAAAACAGTTACATGGAGCAGTGTATAATAATTTATAATTGTAATTATTTTAGTTTAAATGCTTCAACAGAATTATATGAAAATAGTGCATAAGGAACCATACTAAGTTATCGGTTAGGTTAGCCTGGTAATACAATAAGTCTGCCTTTAATTTTAATAAGATCTAGATCTTGAATTTAACCAAACTTTATTTTAACATCTAGAAGAGAAAGCCTGAAGGGCAAGAAAGAAGAAGGAAATAAGAAAGGAAGAAGGAGAGAAAGAAGTCGGGCTCATTCACTCGCCATGCATACGCTTCAATCATAACGGATATTTACGTGATCAAATAATTTTGAAAACATGGCCGAAATAAAAGCCTTACCAAGAAAGGCAGGCGAGCGGGAACAAAATTACATCTTAACAATTCAACACAAACAACAAAGCAATAAAAAATAAAAAACTTATATAATGAAATATACTACATAAGAATGTGTATCCCCCTCACCTGTATTTCAAGACATCACGTAAATATCCCAGATGTAAGCATCCACGCTGAAGTCTCAAACAATCCGACACAGAAAGATGGCAGCAGAAGGAGGACAGACGCGGGCTGCTAGTACGTGCCCATAAGACAAAGCCATTAAGCGGCGAGAGAAGGGATGCACATGCGCATAACATAACAATTCAGCGCCCCGGCTGAACTTGAACTTACAGACAGAATAGCATATAGAACGAGAACTTGAACTTATGGACAGAATAAATAAATCGCATACCAGCGAATACCATATACAAGTAGAATAACTTCCAAACAATAGAATTACTATCTAAGAGAACACTACATGGTATAATTTCATACAAATAGAATGATTTTTATAAGAGAGAAAATACTATATACTGTATAATTAATAGTTCATGTGTGTGAAATGGAGTGCATATAATAAACTATAAAGTTCCAAATGGCCTAGAAAGCTATGCACGTAACAGCAGGATAACACCTTCCGGAAACAAAAAACGAATCACTGCCCTCGTTTCCTCCTTGGTGCAGATCGACAATGAAGCTGCCATGTTAACGGTTTGCTACACTCCAAGGACTAACGCTGGAATAAGAGTGACACGTTGTATAGAAGTGTTGCCGACTACACTACTTCAGTGCCAGATACTAGCAGTGTTACCAAACCCAGATAAGGGAAATTTCAAAAGCTCCTATACTTTCTGACTTTCCCTCATATAATATCAGTGAAATTAAGTTTCAGAATTTAAGTTAAGAATACTAAATCACTGTTAAAGTAGAAGCAGTATAAGTATTAATACAGTACAAAAAACTCAGTCCGTTTTTCTGCCAGACGAGCATGCGCGCGCATTTACTAGCGATTGTAGCGGCCATAAAGTAAGACTACAGAAACTACTTCGGGAAGTATGTAAATAAATAGGAGTGTTGTATTTATTAGAACACGCGATATTCGAAAGGACCTTATTATTCTGCTGTAAATTTCAGTAATAATAAAAGACAAAATCCTGAATTGCATTTCTTCACTTTCTTGAAACATCCAGGAAGGTAAGAACGAAAATAAGTAATATTTATTGTAGGCCTACTGGCTTACTCGTGATTCTGGTGTGGTTATATTTCAAGTTACTTTAATGTAATATTTTTATATTTTATTCTGTTGTAATGATTTCTGGTGTATAAAATAGGTCATTAATGGTCGATAAGAAAGCCTAGTAACAAAATATGTAAAATATTTGATTGAAAATTACCGTCTATGCTTGACACACGCCAAAAACAGACAGTTTGTGAATTCCTATAAAAACTCGATTAAAACTGCTGTATCGACGGTGTCTTCAATTCCAAATGCTCCAGAATTGTTTGTTTTGTTTAATAGAGTCCATCCTGCAGTAATTGACACTACATAGACCTACAATAAATTGAAGTCTTATATTGCCATATAAGGCAAAGAATCAAAATACACTGTCAACAATGACGTGCAGAATGAACAACGTGACAGACCTATAATATAATTTAAATAATTAATACGTACGGTAGGCTATTTAGTATCATAATTTGAATTATAAATTATATTAAAGGGCAATGATTTTAAAGAAAAAGTACTAGGCCTAGATACAGTCCTTAACAGAAGCCTATTTAGGTACCTCTTCTTAACTAGAATGTAATAAAGTATCTGTTTTATTATTTCTTAAATTTAAAATTAGATTTGCATTAAATAAAAATATTCTGTATTTTTCTCTTTTAACATAACATATTTTGCGATGTGTTTATGTATTTTCCCAAGTCATTTGATATGATGAGAATGTAGTTTTACTAAATCTCCGCATGGAGCGCTAGTGTCGTCCAGCCAACATGTTGTCATAGGACTTTAACACACAGTTTCTTTACTGTATTAATACTTATACTGTGGTAGAAGTATGTCAGTGAAATAAGTTTCAGAATTTAAGTTAAGAATATTAAATCACTGTTAAAGTAGAAATATGTCAGTGAAATTAAGTTTCAGAATTTAAGTTAAGAATACTAAATCACTGTTAAAGTAGAAATACGAGGGCTGTTCAATAAAGAATGATCATAATTTTTTCACGTTCATAGTTTATCACGCTAAACGTTTTCCTTATGATATGTGTTAGCTTGATGCGTCATGCACGCGTGGTGTAAGTTTCAACTTCATGTCTCGAGATTCCTGTCTGTGAGACGCGTGCAAGTGCAGACATGTTCAATATTGCCTAAGGCTGATATGGAGGTGACGCACGACGAGCAATATGAGGCTTTAAAATTCTGCTTTAGACTAAAAAAAATCTTCAGTTGAGGCCTATGCAATATTACAGGAGGCCTATGGAGACTTTGTTCTTCCCTACAGCACAGCTAGAAATTGGTATAAAATGTTTAAAGAGGGAAGACAATCAATATCAAAGGAAGGTGGACCCGGCGCTCCAGTTACTGCTCTGACAGAAGAAAACGTCAACACCACTGCTGTCATAGTGAGAAAGGATCGACGAATAAGTTTAAGATCACTTTCTAAAATCTTGAAAATTTCACTGGGTGCCACTCACATGTTGGTGACAGAAAAATTGCACATGACAAGTGTTTGTGCGCGTTGGGTACCAAGGCTGCTGACTCCTGAACAGAGCAGTAACTGGAGCGCCAGGTTCACCTTCCTTTGATATTGATTGTCTTCCCTCTTTAAACATTTTATACCAATTTCTAGCTGTGCTGTAGGGAAGAACAACATCTCCATAGTCCTCCTGTAATATTGCATAGGCCTCAACTGAAGATTTTTTTTAGTCTAAAGCAGAATTTTAAAGCCTCATATTGCTCGTCGCGCGTCACCTCCATTGCAGCCGTAGGCGAAATTGAACACTTCTGCACTTGCACGCATCTCACAGACAGGAATCTCGAGACATGAAGTTGAAACTTACACCACGCGTGCATGATGCATCAAGCTAACACATATCATAAGGAAAATGTTTAGCGTGATAAACTATGAACGTAAAAAAGTTATGATCATTCTTTATTGAACAGCCCTCGTATAATGTCAGTGAAATTAAGTTTCAGAATTTAAGTTAAGCATACTAAATCACTGTTAGGGTAGAAATATAATGTCAGTGAAATTAAGTTTCAATTAATATAGTCACTCGATCCTTGATTTCAGAAATTTGCTCAAATGAAGCTATCATGAAGCATTGAAAAATAGGTTTGATGAAATATTCAAGAAAAAAATCCAAAATTCCCAAGGTACTTGGAAAGTAAAGCTTTAAATATATGATATTTAAGTTACGGTTGAAACTTATCAATGCTGTAGCAAATTTGAAAACTGAACTACTCAACATGCCAGTAGCAAACTGTATGGTAATATACTCCCAGTATAAATAATATTTCATTTAAACAAGAAAAGCTGAACTACAATAAATGCCAATCACAAAATTGAAGTTCTAGTCTACACTGAAACTAGGTCAAATATTAAGTTAGTTTAGCATGAAAAGGGTGAACAAATTAATTTGAAAATTATAAGTCTCTCCACAGGATTGTACTGAAGGAAGCAGAGCGGAAAATTTAGAAAAATGGACGTCAAAAATCAACCACGCTCTACTACTAGAATTTCTAGTGGTTACCACGGTTTACATACTTGGGAAGCTCACAGTACTGTTTAAGAAATGTAGACCTGATTTTTTACCACCTTTCTTAATTTAGTAATCCCCTCTGACTCTTTCCACAACTGTAGCCCCATACACCTTCAGAAAATATTAATTTCAAATTAGAGCACAATGACGGGATTAGCTAAATGGTAACACCAAAAATCAGTTTACTCTCTTTTATTTTCAACAACATCAAATGAGAAATTGGTCAACAAGTAATATAAATGTTAACATGACCTTTCCAAAACTTTCATTAAAAATCAGCTTTATTTACAGAGCGCCCAAAATTTAATTTGTTTTAAAAACTATTTTACACAAATGCCCAAATATTTATTATATACAGCTACAGGCTTAAAATTTTATATCATAACACAATCTTTCTTATGGTATTCCGTTTAATTTTTCCTTTTTTTCTGTTTGCTTATCTATAAAGCTTCACGAGAATGAAAAACAGTTTTTGGTTTGAAAATGACGGGGTAGTTTACAATAGTGAATCCATTCTTAGGAAAATAAACGCACCACCAAAAGTAATTACTGCAGTCTAAAAATGTATTATAGAACTCAGATGAAATGATTGTGCAAATTGTGTATACCAAAACCGAATTAATGAGAATGAACTCCGATTCCATATGATAAAGTTCAGAGATCCAAATCTAGATTCCCTGTTGTAAGGTTCAGTGCCCTAATGTAATTTAGCTGAACACTAGTTTTGAGTGACCTTTCGTAACTTGTGAAGTTTTTAAAGCTCAAACCTTAGAAATTTTCTCCAAAAAAATACTAACAACATTCCTTCCTAAAACCATTTAAAGTGTACCTAAAGAATACTGCAATTATTTCCAGAAACCTATCCCTAAACCTTATATAGCTCGATAAACAGACGTGCACTATTTTGACACACATAATATGGTTATCATAAGATTTCTAACAGTCACGCCTACCTTTCTCTCTTTTCTTTTAAAATCTGAGCATGATGAATACTGTATTTAATCTGTTTCTCTAACCGTATATTACCTATTTCTTTTTTTTAGAAGTTTTGAGAGGCTTTAGCTATTATTTTTTTCTTCTCTAGAAACCAGGAGCAATTAGAAAAACGTTGCCAATTTAGAAGAAAACACCGGAGCAGCGAAAGAAAGAACAAAATTTATGCTGTGGAAAAATTGAATGGTGAGCATGGATATCTGAATAACTTAATCTTAAAGGGGAACTGAACTAAAAAATTACATATATATTTTATTTACAAATGAATAAGAGCTCTGATTGTATATTACTATGGTGAAAATAAAAACTCGATCCAACTTAACGTTTCCGAGTTGTAGCGCTCGTGACGTCACCTAGCTAGCTTGGGTCTGGACATGGCGCATTATACACGGAACAGCCCCAACACAACATAATATTAGTTTTATTGTTGCACTCTTTATTGTTGAGTATCCGTTTTAGAGATGTGAGTTTTCCTTACAAGATTTTGCCGCCACTCAAATGTTTTCTTGTCGTACTTTCTCTTATAAACCCAATCTTCACAAGATTTAGAAAATTCCACTGAGCCGCCCACGACTCTTTTTCCTTGATGGAAGTTGTGGTCAAGAGCTGTTATCATTGACCGTAAATACATGCCTTCAAATGAAAAATGGGTTCTTTTTGGTACATATTTAAGACGTTCGCTATGATAGATTCAAGACTTCCTGTGTGACAAGAATGATTGAGATGCATAATATCATTTAAAAATCTGGTATTCATAATGATGTTATATAGGCCATGGTAGTCTTTCGAATGCTTACTGAGCCATTTAGTATTTTTAATTTTATCAGCACTTAGCACATCGTGAGCACATGAATGGTATTTCTAATTGCCTTCCCAACTATGAATGTTAACAATGTGATTGAGAATTGAGGTAAATTTCTCCTTTGGCAGTATACTGTCATTCTCACACGTAGACGATGCCCACCATAAATGATTATAAATTGACTGTTTCCATTCATGAATGACAGAGGAATTCGGAAAATTGTTATTATTTTTCATTAGAGATTTAGCAAGGTGCCAATCATCAAATTCATGGTGTATGTGTGAAAATTTGTTTTTCATTAAAGCTGTAATGCCTGTGTGTCCGTCCGTTAGGAACAATTTAATAGGGAGTTTCTCAATCATTGTGCTTATTATTTTTTCACAATCTAGTATTTTATTCGTTGCTAAATTCATAATGGAATACGTCAAATACTTGGCAGAGAAACCAGGGGAGTCATATTGTCCATCTCCACATAAACATAAATTTAAATCACTCATAGCATCTACATAGTTAGCTTCTTTTTCTTTTAGCCACGTTTTGTGCACGGAAGGAAATACAAATTTATTTACAAGCCTATAGAAGTATGATTCAGAAAAAAAAAATAGCTTAATTTGAATTTGAGAAAGCTGATACATAATTAAATGTTAATCCGCATAGGTACATTCCAGAAGGCTATGAACACATTACTTTTTAAACTTCCACCTATGCTTCCAGAAGACCACTCGTATGTATGCCCATTCACACAATGAGTTTTTATTCGTAACATTACTCCTCTCGTTTCAACTTTACGTTCATTAACTGGAGCGCCACATGTATGGCAAATACTGAATAGTGTAAGAAGGGCGCTTACACAAACACAAAAGAATATTTTTCCGATAAGTTGATATTTTCTATCCCATCTTCTTCTCCTTCACTAGTGATTTCATTGGGGACGTAATCTTCATCCTTTTCATCCGAGGTGTCATGTTCATCAATGTAGTTCATATAGACAGAATTTGCAGCTCTATAAATTTCTGTGCCTTTTTCACACTGTATTTCTGCGTCAGTCTTCAATTCTACATGCATACATTCATAAACTTGTGTAGCTTCTCTTTCTTGTTTAGAATCATTTATTGAATTATCAATTAATTCCTACACTTCCCTCTTTTTAAAGTAATTAGACTTCCTTTTCTTGGGAGAAGGAATTTCTTTACTTCCTATTAAGAACTTTGAAATTTTTGGTCTAGGGCACCTGAATTTTTCATCCTTCAATATTCTGATTTTTAAAATATCCGATTAATTAAAAATCTGCTTTAAAATGCTTTCCACATACTCTAGAATTTTTTGTTGGAACAAAATTTTTACGCTTCATGCAAGAAACCCTGTTCTTGTTTTTATAAGGGAATGCATGGTAACCAACATTTCTATGGACACCAGAATTATTTGAACAACCGTAAGCCCTGCACGCCAAGGGCGCCCATACCCGGGGGCAGGGGGGGACCCTCAGGATAAGGGAAAAAATGTATATTAATAATTATAGTCAGGTGTTTTTCTTTTAAGACAATTATTTGAAAGTCAGTAGAGACATAAATTTGCAGAAGTTTTACCATATAGATAACATGGAAGCAGAATCCACAATGGATTAGAAAAGGAGGACCAGGGGGTTCGGACCCCCAAAAATCAAAACCAAAAATTATATTTTTGTATTTAAAAAAATGTAATAAATTAAACAATTTTTGAGGGTGTACCAAATATGATATAGCAGTTATTTTGTTTTCATAACATAATGGGTAGGCCTGTTATTTCCATTGTTCCTTATGTTATTTAATTTTTCTTTTAAATATTAATAAATAGGCTTTTATATCTTAGGTAACGATTTCTTGTTTACGTTCGTATGTCTTAAGAGTGTTGTAAATAAATTTCCTAACTAGCTTTTCAGGGCTAAAATAGCATAAAATGTTATTTTAATTAGTTTAATATTTAAAAATTTTCCTGGGGTGGACCCCCGACTTAGGTAACAATTTATTGTTTAAGTTGGCATATCTTAGAATATGGTAAACAAATTTCCTAACTAGTTTTTCAGTGCTAAAATAACGTAATATGTGATTTTAAAAAAAGTTCAATTTTTAAAAATTTTCTGGGGATGGACCCCGACCCCCCTTTCTTGGGGTATTCCAATCCCAAACCCCCCACCACTTCCGATCCTCCCCGAAATTACTGGCTACTTCATTGTTGCACTTATATTATTATATTATTAATATGTTACAAACTAACCCTAGAAGTTAAAGTGACAAAAATTAAATTAATTAAAAAAATTGCCCCCCCCTAGAAAGTATCATATGGGCGCCCTTGCTGCACGCAGGCATCTTCACTTACAGTACTCAATAAGCATTACTAGAGAATACAAGACCGGCACCTTTCACACATTACCGGAGCAAGCCAAACTAAAAGTGCTGACGGCGCGGCGCATTAGCCGCATGACATCACAGCCTTGCAACACTATAATTTAAATTGCTCACAGAATGAGAATGAGCGAACATAAAAAGAAACGGTTTTCGACTCTGCACTTAGCGAGACTTTAAGATAAAGTAAAAATTTTCGTTCAGTACCCCTTTAAATACATCACAAAGCAAAGAAAAGGAAAAAGCTCACCCAGAAAACAGCAAGCAGGAACATGCTGGTACGCCCACACAATTTGAACACTGCTTTTAAGTTTACATCTTTCACTGACGCTCGCTAGTCCCAGAATGGTGAGATGCTCCAACAAATTTTTAGTCCTGGTTACTAGAAAAGATGGCTCTGGAATCGCACTGAGCGTGTTCATATACAGAGCCTTTAACAACTTCTAAAGTGGGCGTGTTTCAGAATTCATTTTAAAAACATGTTTCAATCATAACTTTTACTAGAAACACACCGAATTTCCTTCATATGCCAAATTCTCAGCATAAGACCCACTCTGCAACAACAATCCGGGGAGATCAATGTGTAAACCAACATCTTAAAGAAGACCATTGCGAGATTATAGTATTAGAAGTTTCTTATAATTGTGCTAGAAGACAGAAGCAGTGTATTTATAACAGTGCCTGAAGACTGAAGGTATTAATATTGTTACCCTATTATCCTATGGCATAGTCCGAATTATGTAGAAATGATCATATTATCTGCTTATAGTTATTACATAATTTTCAAGTAACAGTAAAAAAGTATATTACGCAACAACTGCTTATTAACCATGTCTATAATTACAAATCTTCAAAGTGAATATAAAGAGAAGTTCCCCATACATATATATATCACGGATAATTTCAAATTGGTACATTTGTAATGTAATGCTATCACAACCACATCCCTGAGACCCGTCCATGCTTACCAACCTACCTTAACTTGCGGTAATTTTCACATCGAGGCTGAGAAGAGAGGCAGAGGAATCTACGCTACGAAAGAAGTAAGTAAAACGCCCAAGTAATTGACCCTGAGATTTTTAAGATTTGTCCTCTGGGAAGTGATTTTTATAAGCACAACTGGGCATGTTGTATTACTAATTTCTGTCCTGCAGTGCTTTATAATCCTCAACTTTAAGATCATATTGGTGCTATCGGATGTAATGCAGTCTTTCATCTTCAGCTGTATAACATACAAATAAATAATTTATTTTAATTCACTTAGAATTGGGAAACACAATGAAGTGTAATAACATAAAACACATTATCACAAAAGCACTTGCTACTTCATTAAAATAACTAACTTGCTAGTTAGCCGGCTTTCAAGAGGACCTTCCTCCCATAGTCAGACTCCGCCCACTGCCGAACTTCCATCCTGTATCACCTGATGACGCTGCCGAGGTTTCACGAATTTTCCAATCAGACCCAACTCATTCTCCCCTGGTATGTTGAAATTTTGGAGGTTATTCCTATGTTTCTGTATGAACAATTTTTCCCATACAGTTAATTCGGTTGGATGATATAGGTTTTTCAGTAATTCCGGTTTATTGACCATGTGGTTCTCAAAATTCCAAACATGCGAAGCTACCGCGGACTTTTCGATTTCCCCTTGTCTGATATTTCGGTAATGTTCTTTCCATGTAGTATTAATGTTTCTTTTAGTTTTGCCTATATATACATTTTCACAATCATTACACTTTATCTTATAAATGCCTGATTTTGGTCCTGGTGGGATTTTATCTTTTACTTCCGATCTTAATAATGTTCTGAGTTTGTACTTATTCTGTGGAGCTAGTTTTATCTTGTGTTCTTTGAAGATTTTACTGAATTTTTTATTTGCCCAAGGGTGAAACGTCATCTTTTTAAAACCGGTTTTTTCTTTTATAGGCTCTAATGTAGTGATTGCTCTAATGTCCTTCTGTTTCTTGAATCTCTCTATTTTCTTATCTACTAATTGTTTTTCAAAACCATTCTTCACTGCAGTGTTAACTATTTGTTGGTACTCAATTTCAAACTCCTGGTTGCTTAAGGGGATGTTAACCAATCTATGGGCTAAGCTATTTAATATAGCATGTATAGATGTATAGATTAAAGCCATCCTGTTTGATGTAATTATCAACACTTGTTCCTTGACGGTGTATGCCAAATTCAAGATGATGTAGATTCATCATAATTTTTAAGTCCAGAAATGGTAAACTGTTTCCTGTTTCAATTTCCACTGTAAATTTGATTGATGCGTCCTGTAAGTTAAGCAGTTTAGTTGCATCCTCTATTTGATTTTTGTTAACTATTGCGAAAATGTCATCCACATATCTGACCCATGTTTTGAAAATGTAGGGAAAGCCTGTAGTGACCTGCATTTCCAAAAAACTCATGTACAAGTTAGGCGAATAGTGTGTAAAGATGCTGGGAATATTGTGTTACTTAACCTATGATAGATACAAGAAGCTATTTCATTGGAACCTGTGAAACCTTGGCTTTCTGTCCAGCAATGATGAATGTGTTATCTTTACATTGCACAGATTTAGACGTTCCTTCACACACGGTAAAATTGTACATATAAAGTTGGTGGCTATAATAAGCGGCCTGGTCTGACAGTTTTTGTACCTGTAATAAAAGGTTCTTCTGGCAGTCAAATGAAAAGTCATCTCACCCTCATTCTGTGTTTTCAGGAGTTTGAAAAATGCCTTTGCTCGCAGTTTATCGTAGCCTAGTTCGGCTAACAGCTTATCTTTCAAATTTACATCCCTCTCAACTTTGGCTTTTTTAATACATTCCTCTAACTCAAAACATTTTGAACATTTGTCTGTGGCAGACATTTGAAACTTATATTGTAATTAGTAGTAAAAATATTATGAAAAAAATTGTATTCAACTCTCAGTTCAGGATTTTGCACTGCATTGTAAGCCCGCCACACAGTGGCATAGCAAGCTTAGGTGGTACCCGGTGCGGAAAATTTCTTGTCACCCCCACCATTTAAATTATGAAAAGATGGAACAGTTCCAAGTGCTATTTTTTGGATAGTCAAAGGTAATCGCACGAGAGTTTAAGAGTTTATCGATAGATGCAGCTGCAACGAATTTATCTGATGTAACTCGTAAACTCAACGGATTATACAAAATTAGTAATAATTACTTCGTTATATAAAAACAAAACTAAGCTCCGAAATCATGGCATACTATGAATCAACCATCTATAAAGCGGTTCGAGTTACCATGTTGTAACCAGTGCTACCAATGGTGCATATAAGACATGATTAACCTAATTCAGCCAATTTTTTTAGGATTAAGGAAAGACATACATATCAAGCACATTATGCTGTAAATTGTACATTGTGTTGTTAAACGACACTAAATGCTATTATTATTATTTATTACATTTCTCCACATCACATATGGGTAGTAACAGGGCACGGGATGCACCAAGTGCCTCACAATAATATAAAACATTTACATATAATTGTAATACAAGAGTTCAATTAATGTCTTCATTCTTGCGACAGGAATGATCGCACAATGTTGCATGTAGATAGGATGACAGAATGCTGCATGCTTTTGTAGGTGTTCGGTGGAAGACCCAGTTCTTGCAGACTCCTGTGAAGTGTGTAGGGGACGAGACCATTATTATTATTATTATTATTATTATTACTATTATTATTATTATTCTAAAGTACGTTATAGACAGACAGATATAGGCTACACTGTTTTTGTGAGCGACAGATTCACGAATTGTTGGTGTTACCATTAATAAAGAGAACATCTTGGCCAAAATACACTCCCAAAATTGTGCAAAGTTTTATTTTTGGGGTGATTTTTTATATTTTGTTTTCGAAGTGAAATCTCGAATTTTGGACAGATTAATTTTTATAATAGGACAAAATTTTGTATTTATGTCAGGTACCTTTCAAGATGTGAACCGAAGATTGGAGACAAGTTTTCCTTATTTTTACATAAAGAAAGTTTTCTCGAAAACGGCTCTAACGATTTTCTTAAAGTTTTGCACGTGGGTTGCTTATACTAAGAGCTGAAAATTTTATTTGAAACAATTTTTTTAGATAATTCTCTGAAGGGTAGTTATAAGCCACCTACTCTGAATACGCGCTCTTTGCAATATGGCCTCTTGCAACAGAAAATCATACGAAAACAGATCTTTGTATTTGGGTTAGGTACCTTTTGGGGATGTAACACGAAGATTGGCGACAACTTTCTCTGGTTTTTAAGGGGAGATTAACTTTTATTTGGGCAGAGGAAGTTATGGGAACTATACATCAGATTTTTTTTATAGGTTTATCCTAATAAATTTCATAAACAAGTGATGTGAGTATTTTACGGAACTGTATTATTAATAACCTATTCTTAAATATGCGCACATACCAGTTCGAAATCTAGATTGCCGGAGACTTCGGAGTCAACTCACATTCGAAGTTTATTTTCATCAAAGTCATGACTGCCACAGCGGGTAGAATTGGTTGCGGCTTGAGTGATATAAAATATCACCGATTGTTGAAGTCTCGTTTAAATTAATAAAACTGCAGAGTCAAGCATTGGCAGAAATGAACACCCCTCCCCCTAACCATAATATTATTGTTCGTACAACACAGCGGCCAGTTCAGCCGCGTTTTATTACCTTTGTTGACTGCATTTAAAACTAAAAGAAGTTTCAACATGCATATTGACTTGTAGAAAGTTGTTAAGCTTATTTAATTGTTTTAAATAATATTATTTTCTTTAAACTCCCTTGAACGATTTTTTACTTACAAAGACACATTGTTATTTTGTCACCCCCGGGTGATGGCAACCCCCTTCCTACGCCACTGCCGCCACAGTTTCTTAATTGACAATTCACTTGACAGATACTGCTGGCTTGACTTACCACAACAATAATGTGACTGAATAGGATGTAAGGACTCGATGTATTTTTTTTACAGACTCTCTACATACTTCGAACTTCTTTGAACGGGTGTCGCCACCTCTTCTCTCTTGAGGGGAGAGGCCTGTCTTTAGTTGCTCCTTTCCTAGTCTTTGGATTCTAAATTTTGATACTCCAAAAATAGAACTAAAGGCATTTTGGCAGACTTGAAGTAACTTCCCTTTTCCAGAAACAAACTGAGGAATAAAGTACCTCAGAGTTACTTCTTTGCCTTTGTTTTTTGTTCCCAATCTTGGACTTTTCGCTGTGGAGGTTCTTGTGTTACATATCGAAGTATCAAAGAATCTTGACAAATTTTATTGTGAGACTTATAAAACGACTGATGGAAGCGTCTGACATCTTGCATTGAAAGGTCATTACATTTAAAGCCAAATCTAGGTTGGTGGTTGCAGTTTGGTTTCTTTGGTAAAAATTTTGAAGAATGTCTGAAATATACAGAAATAGAATCCCTTTATGTTAATAATCTTGTTACCTGTAAATACTACCCTGAATTTAAAAACTGGGAATTGTAGCTAATAATATAAAATTTAAATATTAATTGTATACATTATTATTTTCACGTTTCTGTTGATTTTTTTCCATGTGAGAACATCTCGCTTTCGTTTTCTACTACGTCCTGATTCTGATGCACAAATTTTGTTTTCACAGGCTCTAACACTTTCTTCCATGTCCATTTCTGTGTTTAGTACTGTACGAACTGACGATGATAATCACTGTCTATTGTGTATGTAACATTCCAACAACAGGAGAATGAATTATTGACAAACTACCATTAATAATTTTTCCATTTTACACATAATGACAAACTAACGTAAAATATTTCCCTCAATATCCATTTGGCAGTAAAATATTCCGCTCAATATCCATTTGGCAGTAAAATATTCCCCTCAATAACCATTGGATATAAAGAGTTTTGGAACAGAACGTGCTATGGACATACGAAGTTCTGGAACGAACCCCAGTTTTTAATGGCTAATAACTCTAGGATAAAATGAGATATGTAATAAAACAATGTACCATACAAGAGAAGATACTGCCAACATTGTGGAATTTGCATTATCTAATTTTTTTTAAATTTGTGGACATGTTGAGGTTTGGAACTAATCGATTCAGTTATAAAATACGGACATGATTTTTATAACAATCTTCTATTCAGAAACAACCTGGCTCACTTCAAAACAATTCATGGTGCCATAACTTGCTGACTCTGAGGCCATCCTCCTTTCTATTGAAGTTATTGTGTTAGAAGATTTCGCACACCTGTCTATATAGTCAGGGCGTGTAAAGCATTGAGTGTTGGAACTCCCGTAAGAACATACAGTTCAGATGAAGTAGTTCCAAATACCCACACCATGCGTCGTAAAGATCGTCATCATTTAAGAAACTCGCGAGTGTAGATAGCTGTGTGTATTGTGAAGTTATCACACCCTGATGTTATGCAGTGTATTTGACAATTGTATTGAATGTATTAATGGATTTTCCTTATAAATGTAAATTATGGGTACTGCTGCACTTCAAAATAAACTAAATTCAATATATTTGTTATTTTTAAAATCTTGCAAGAAAGTTTTGACAATTTCCTTAGGATTTTGAGGTCTCTTTACATCTCTTCTCTCTTAAAATTTCACACGGAAATTATAGTCTGGTGGCTAAGGGCCTGAACTATGCATTTTTACTTTAAAAGGACCCACTTCGCACACATCTTCCTTGACGCCTGTGGAGTATTTTTGGAAGGAGCGCCAACGCAAATTTTGCAGCAGAGGGGGGTTCAAAATGGCAGCTGCACTCACTTACTAAATCGCCTCTAGCTCCTATCCCCAAGGTCCGATTTCAATGTTCTTTTTTTAAAATTAAAGGTAAAATTAAGGGGTATAAGTTAGTGCAATGGCATTTTAGATAAGTACAATGGAAACCCTTTAAACAGTTAAAAATATAAAAAAGTGTTTTATTTTAGCTTTTATTTTTATCACAGTTTTTCAGAAAGTGAATATTCGTAATTTTTTCTCAAATAAAAAAGAAAGTCCGTCTCTTAAGCTTTAATTTAATATCATAAAACACCCATTTCCATGTACAATTAAGCCCACAGCGGCCGTTAGAGGAATACAGGTACAATGGCGCGGCTCGTTTTCGGCCACGAGTCTCTAGCGTAACGCTACCAAAGCATGTTAAACCGGCCTGCCTACATCAAAACGTGGTTCGGAATAGATCGTTTCGCGTGTGTTGGTAGTTTCCTATTATCAAATTATCTGTGTGTTTTACCTCCTAGCATTTACAAATAGGCTACGCCAATACCAGTAGCCTAAATGTTATTACGGCAAGTACTGCTGATTTGCGCTTTTCTAATGATAAGGATATGTTTTCATTACAGCAAGGTTAGTCTCAAATAATGAAAGCATTTATGTCAAGAATCATGTTCAATCCATGGAACTGCTCATTTTTATAACTTCGAATGTTGAAACACAAAATTTTCGCTTATACGTTTAACGCTCACTTAATGTAGGCCTACTACTGTGTAATTTTGAACGAAAATTGTTTAACTTAAATTAATTTCACCGTGCTGCTAATGAAACTGATCAAGCATGCTCATAATTCATTTTGCAGACGAAAGCCTACCATGTTTATGAGAAAGAAGATGATCCGATGACCTTCCAAGACTGGCACACCAAAATGCTCTCAGAACGAGCTCTTGATTCTTTACTAGGATATAACTTGGCGCCTCTCGTTTTTCGTCATATGTCATCTCTGTGAAAAGGTACATGGAAGTATTTGAAGAATATCTAAACTTCTGAGTGACTGAACAATTGTGCTCTGGTGATTTCTGTTTATATAGGTAAATTCGCTTCGCTCATTGGGGGATCCGCCCCCAAACCCCCGCTGAGGTTCTCGGGAAAGGTTTTTTAAAAGATCTATGGGAGATAGTATTTAGTCTGCTGCATTGGCTACTACCTTTTTTGCCACATTAAACCTGAAAAAATAAACGTGGGAAGACTTTGGGATTTTTTCGGAATTTTCCTGTCGGTTGCAAGCTAATATGTATCAGTTTGCCAAGTCTAAGTTTTCTAGATCAACTGGAAGTGTACGTACATTTATGGTGTATTTTATGGAGTAAATTTCAACTGATATTAATTTAAATGGACATGATACAAGATGAAATTGCGAGTAAGATTCATGGTATGTAAATATTCAATTTGGCATTTGCCTTTACGACCAGGGAAATCACTGAAAAGTACAAGCAGGCCTAAAATTGGTTATAATATGTTGTAAAACATGCGGGACTTCATCTCCGAGTTATAATTAAAGAATATAAATTATGAAATTTCTTTAAAAGATAGAAGAACATTTTGTTGGTTCTGGACAAAAATATGTTAATTGGATTTAATTATTATGAACCTGAGACTTCAGAACGCAAGTCCAAGTCGTTACAATCTCGACCACACCGTTAGGTTTACGGAAATAATTATTTCTAAACTTTCAGTGCTATACGTGAACACAGTTTGAAAAATACCGTTGCCTTGGAAACCGATAACTTTTTCGGGGGTTTTCAGGGCTAAAAATTAAAAAAAATTTACTTTTTTGAATTTTCCTGTGGTTTACAGCCTAAAAGCTATATGTGTACCAAATTTCAAGTTTCTAGCTCATCTGGAAGTGGGCAAACATTTTTGTCGGTGAGCCGAGCAGAGCCCTTTTTTGGGGGGTTTTTAGGGCTAATAATTAAAAAAATTAACTTTTTGGAAATTTCCTGTAATTCACAGCCTAAGAGCTAGAAGTGTACCAAATTTCAAGTTCCTAGCTCATCTGAAAGTGGACAAACATTAATGTCGGTGAGCCGAACCGAGCCCTTTTACTGGGGGTTTTTAGGGCTAAAAATTAAAAAAATTAACTTTTTGGAATTTTCCTGTGGTTTGCAGCCTATAAGCTATATCTGTACAATATTTCAAGTTTCTAGCTCATCTGGAAGTGGGCAAACATTTTTGTCGGTGAGCCGAGCCGAGCCGAGCCCTTTTTCGGGGGGTTTTTAGGGCTAATAATTAAAAAAATTAACTTTTTGGAATTTTCCTGTGGTTTACAGCCTAAAAGCTATACGTGTACCAAATTTCAAGTTTCTAGCTCATCTGGAAGTGGGCAAACATTAATGTCAGTGAGTGAGTGAGTGAGTGAGTCAGCCATGTGGCTTTATATTATAGGGATATGGGATGGCCAGTGGGGGTGTAAGAGGAAAGTCGGCCTGATTATTTATTATCCAACTCATAATATAGGCATAAGGAATTGTACTATTAATGGTCGCTGTCGGGGGAATATTAAAGGGCAAGTATAGGGCAAAGGAGTAAATATATTACAAAATTGAAAGGGAAGAAAGAAGAAAGATGATTTAGATTTTATTGTAAAGATTCTCTGCAAAGACCATCACATGTGCAGAGTTGAGTTGCATGGAAGACCTGCTTGTCACACACTCAGTACAGCCACACCGAATTAGCTCTTGACTAGATGCTACCACTTTTGGAAGTATCATCATTCTATACTGGTACCCATTCCCCGTCATGCTTAGTCCATCCCCACTTGGAAGGATCTTGGTCTGGTTGTATCGGTTTCAGAGCATTGCCCCATATCATTCCTCTTGGTATGCTGTCCTCATTGGATGTAGTTTCAGTGCATCGGAAGTTCATGGTATATTTTCCATCAACCTGGGACCTTTTCTCTTAAGTAAAAATATTCTCTCTTCATCGACATTTTCCGCACTACAAGAACTGAACTAGTTAAATATTATATTAACACTTAATGCTTCACTTACGTCGCTGTTTATGAGCAGGACATGTTTCGGGATTCTTATCCCATCTTCGGCTGCTGGTCAACTGGCAATTGGCGATCATGGTTAGTGGTCTTTATGGTTTGTCCAGTGCTGCCCTCTCTTCTCTTGGCTGTAAGCTTGATGACGTCATCCACCGGCGGTATTTCAAAATTCATAACATTGCTGCTGTTCTTAGTGATGAAAATCTTCTCCCAGGTGTTCAGTTCTGCCCGTGTCTTGACGTGTTTTAATAGTTTAACATCCTTTTTGATGTGGTGGTTTTGTGTCCAGGAGTGATGTGCTACAGCTGATTTGTCAGTTTGCATGAATTTCACATTCCTAAGGTGTTCTTTCATTCTAGTTGTTATATTTCTTTTGGTTTGTCCAATGTAGGTCAGCTGGCAGTTTTCACATTCCATCTGATAGATTCCTGATAGTTCTGTTTTGGGTGTGATGTCTTTTAGTGGGTGATTGAGCAGATTTCTAATGGTATATTTGTTCTGGGGTGCTAGCTTGATGTTGTAGTTTTTGAATACTTTCTCGAATTTGTAGAATGTTTTTGGATGGTAGGTGAATTTTTTGTATTTTTGTGGTTTTTTCTCTGAATTGTCTAATGTACTAATTCCTTTTATCATTTTTTGTTTCTTGTGTTTTGAAATCATCTTGTCTATGAAATTGGTTTTGAAACCGTTGGTAAGTGCTACTTCCTGTATGTGCTGATATTCCTTGTTGTATTCTATTTCAGTCAATGGAATGTGAGTTAGCCTATGGATTAAACTATGAAAGATGGCAAACTGGTGAGGTTTTGGATTGAACTTGTTGTGTTTAATATAGTTGTCAACATGTGTGGGTTTCCTGTATACCCCAAACTCTAGGTTTTGCTGATTTCTAATAATTTTTAGGTCAAGAAATGGTAAGTATCCGTTTTGTTCAGTTTCGATGGTGAATTTTATTGAACTGTCTTGTAGGTTCAGTAATTTAACAGAGTCTTCTATGAATCTTTTTGGTACAATAGCAAAAATGTCATCGACATATCTCCACCAGACTTTGAATATATATAAACTACAAGAACTGTCGCACAGAACGACAACATATCTCTGAATTCCAGAAAAAAAAAGTCTTCTATATTTCTTTACGCTAACAAGAGGAAACTCTCAGTAGTATTTGGCAGACATCCACGCCTCCCATGCCTTAACTCATCTTCTTCCATTGAACTGTGAAACAGTATTACAGCCATTGAATGCGTGAAAGTAGGAAGAGCCTCTGATATAGGATGTCCTACTCATCTTGCAATTTCATGGTTAGGAATGTATTGGAACTCTTTTCTTGTCCCAAAGGCAATCCAAAGACTGTTTACCCCAAGTTCTTCAAAACTGGATATGTTGATAACTATAACCTCGGTATCCACTGACCGGATCTTTTCCTTCTGAAACAGGGAATGTTCGAATTCCCTGTGAGAGGAACTTGAAGAGGTCTTCCATTTTTATGCATTAGAGCTCCACCAGTTACATGGATTCTTCTACCAGAACCTCTTTCATCACGAGTTTGATTTTTCAAACTTTCTTCGCTGTATCCATCCCAAACAGCGTACAAGCGTGACACTGATGACATTTGATGTGCCACATATGGAATTTTTTCTACAAAGGTATGTGCTCCAGTATGAGGTAATATGTGAATGACTGCTGCTCCGTCTAAGATTTTAACATCAATGTCTGACTCAGTTTTTATTTATTTTTCATTAATGTAAGTCGAAAAGCACTTAAGCAGACTTGACTTCTTCTTACAAGGTATTGGCTTCACATAATTTGAATGGGAAGGAGGCCAAGGCTGATTTTCATGTAAACAAAATTATTGGAAATCTCCATCTCTTGTTTGACTTGCTATGTACAAATGGCTGAAGAGTGCATTGTCATTTCATAACACCTGTAACATAGTATGATGGGGCAAAAAACATGGTTCAAGGCGAACAAGGAACTCAATATATAGAAGGAAACTTCCCTTTCGAATAGGTGAGAATAATAAGAATTTTTTTCAAAGTTATATCCTAGTAAAGAAACAGAGGTAGTTCTGAGCATATTTTGGTGTGCCAGTCTTGGAAGGTCATCGGATCATCTTCTTTCTCATAAACACGGTAGGCTTTCGTCTGCAAAATGAATTATGAGCGTGCTTGATCAGTTTCATTAGCAGCACGGTGAAATTAATTTAAGTTAAAAATTTGTTGTTCAAAATTACACAGTAGTAGGCATACATTAAGTGGGCGTTAAACGTATAAGCTAAAATTTTGTGTTTCAACATTCGAAGTTATAAAAGTGAGCAGTTCCATGGATTGAACATGATGCTTTCATTATTTGAGACTAACCTTGCTGTAATGAAAACATATCCTTATCATTAGAAAAGCGCAGGTCAGCAGTACTTGCCATAATAACATTTAGGCTACTGGTATTGGCGTAGCCTATTTGTAAATGCTAGGACGTAAAACACACAGATAATTTGATAATAGGAAACTACCAACACACCAACGACTATTAAATGTGATGAAATACTAGTTGAGGCAGATATAAAAATAAATGATTCCCTGAACAACATGTCCGCCTAATCTTTTTCAGCCTAGTCTCTATGTCTGCTACAAGAAGATTGTGGTCTGTGTTGATGTCAGCATTTGGAAGAGTCTTCACATCTTTCACACTGCCCCGGAATCTCTGCTTGATGAGAATGTAGTCAATCTGGTACCTATTAATATCCCCAGGGCTTTTCCAGGTGTACAACTTTGTTTTCCTCTTCTTGAACCAGGTATTGGTTATCACCATATCATATTGTTGGCAGAAGTCAACAAGCCTATTACCTCTGTCATTGCGCTTCCCTAATCCATAAGGACCCACAATTTTTTTCTCTTGTCCTTCTCCTATGACACTGTTGAAATCTCCCATAATTATGGCATTCACTTTACCTCTTCCTTCTTGGTACAATATTTCAGCTATGTCTTCATAAATTTTATCAACCTCTGCATCGTTGTGATCTGAAGTTGGCATATACACTTGCACTATCAAAACATCCACTGGATCTGCATTTATTTTTACATACATTATACGATCACTAACACACTCCACTTTTGTAATACTATTCACTAGTTTATTTTCCACCACTACAGCTACGCCTCTTTCGTTACAATTTCCACCCGAATAGAACATCGTATAATTACCACAAGCCACTTCACCTTGTCCAGTCCATCTCACTTCACTTAAACCTACTATATTCACACCACATTTATTTAATTCCAGTGTTAAGTTCTCCAGTTTTTCTGCATGTCTAAGTGTCCTAACATTCCATGTTCCTATTTTAAGCTGCTGTCTTCTATTGTTTGTTCTTTCAATATCGATCACTCCCCCTGAAACACTTCCCGCCCGGAGATCCGACGGGGGAAATATTTTACCTCCGGAATATTTTGCTTCAGGAGCAGCCATCATATTCGCTAATCCCAAGTGTCTTCAGGGAAAAAATAATGTGGTAGTCTTCCCATTTCCTTTCCACATCGCAGTACCACGGCCGCCACACCCATCCATCAGGTTGCGCCCGAAGATTTTCGATTAGTAGCCATCAAGAACATAATTTGTTCTATGCCTCCAGTCGATAATAATGTCGCTGCTGCCCGGCATTATTCATCATAACCCTTACAAGGGGGTGGTTTTGGTCCGCCCCTGGTATTTTATTTCCCCGGTACCCTCCATATCTGGTGGGCATTCCCCTATCCGCCACCTGGGGAGGCGCCCGATAGGAGACCATCTACTCCGCAAGATGGAACTTAGAAAAACTGCGAAATGACAAGGACTCGATTAAAGAGTCATTGGAAACACAGTTACATGAAATAAAAAAATGTTGGTGAATCTGTAGAAAGTGAGTGGGAAAGTGTAAAAAATGTTTTGTTGGACACGTTGAAGAACAAAGTTGGAAAAATAGACAGAATAAATAGGAAACCGTGGGTAACACAAGAGATGTTAAAGAAGATGGAAGAAAGAAGGAAATACAAAAATACTAATGCTGTGGAATATAAGAGATTGAATAATGAACTAAGAAGAGAGACAGACAGAGCAAAAGAAAATTACCTTAAAGAAAGCTGTGATGAAATTATGGAGCTTCGACGAAAAGGAAGATATGATTTAATGTATCAGAAAGCGATGGAGTTAGAATCTAAAGAAAATAAAGGAATACGGACTTTTGGAATAGAAGACATTCATGGAAATTTAATTACAAACCCTGGAAAAGTTCTTACAATATGGGAAAATTACATAGAAAAGCTTTACGACAAGCAAAATCGACCACAATACATCGAGATGGAAACAGAAGAACTAGTGGATAAAGATAATATAGGACCTAGCATATTGAAGAATGAAGTAGAAAAGGCCATAAAAGAAATGAAGAATAGAAAGGCCACAGGAGACGATGACATACCAGTGGACCTACTGAAGGAATTAGGAGAAAATGGGTTGAGGAAACTTACCAAACTTATCAACCGAATTTATGACACTGGAGAATGGCCTCAAGATTTCCTAGAGGTAACTATGATGATATTTACCAAAGATTCGACTGCCATTGTTGTCGAGAGTTTAGGCCTAAAACCAAATTGTTTACAATAAAGTAAATTATTACATGTAAAGAAGTTATACAGTTGGATCAACATACTAGATTCTATTATCTTACTAAATATGGGAACAATAGCAACAGGTCGATAACTTGATGGATCGTTTCTATCACCTTTTTTAAAAATAGGTGTGACTCTCGTTATTTTGAGACAAGTTGGAAAATTGCCTTGTGATAAGACTAGATTTATTAAGTATGTCAGCGGTATGAGAATGTGCTCAATAATTTTTTTCACAATCATGTTTGAAAACCCAAAAACATCCTCACTTCTGGAATTGCCCATATGTTTCACAATGTTGTACACAGTATTCATGTCTGTAGTGTCCCATTTAAAAACGTTTTGATGGATCGGTAGGACAAAATTACTTAACAATGTTTCAGATGCCATGTTATAATCATTAGTGCTATTGTTCTTTTCTTGAATTTCACGTGGTACATTAATAAAGTAATCGTTTAACACCTCAGGCGAGAGTGGTATTTCAGTATTCATCTTGTTTTTACCAATTTCGTTATTAATAATCGTCCAGGCCGCTTTACATTTATTAGTGGCCGACTGAATGAAGTTGTCGTTAGACGCTAACTTAGCTTCGATTATGGCACATTGATATTCTTTTTTAAAAATCTTAAAATTATTCTTGTCTCTATCATTTTTTGTTAGTCTATACTTATCATAAAATATCATTAAAATCGATCGCATTAATTTTAGTTTGGGTGTAAACCATTTCCTTGTCGCTCGAGAGTTTTTTTGTTTACAGCCTGTCTTAATTGTTCTGATAGGGCAAGCTTCATTCAGGCACGCCTTAAGGGTTTCAGTAAAATTAAGAAAAGCATAATCAACATCTGTAATGTGATATAAATTATTCCAGTCAATAACATAGAGCATATCTTTTAAATTGTTTATCCGTTGATCTGATAACAATCGTTTGACTATTTTAATATTTCTGCTTTCAGCAGCGTTGGATTCTTTTAAAGTTGGCACATCTATTATTAACCAGATACCTGTGTGGTCAGCCAAAATGTTCTGTTCCAAAAATTTACAGCAGTATTCATCCTTCTTAATATTTGTAAAAATATTATCCAAACAAGAGTTATTTCTAGTTGGTTTTTTGTGTACATAATATAGGTTAAAAGACCTCATTATATTTAAAAAGTGCAAACATTCATTAGAGTTTGATAACAAGTTAATATTAAAATCACCTGTGACGGCAATATACATCTTAAATTTATTAATTATGTAATGCAATAACCTTTCTATTAATTGAAAAAATAACTGTATATTTGAGTTGGGAGATCGATAAACCGTTAGAACAACACAGTTAAAATCGTGCAGAACAATACCTGCTACTTCACACGCTAGATTTACGGAGTAATTGGACAACTCCATTGAACTATGCTTAATGTTACCTTTGACATAGATGGCAGAGCCTCCATGCGAGTAAGGGGGTTTTCGTGTATATATTGATGCTAAAGAAAATCCCTGAGGTACATATAGGTTAGTTTCTTCACTTGTCAGCCAGTGTTCATTCAGGCATAAAACATCACAAGGCATTTCTTCAAGAGTAAGCTCCAATTGTCCCAACTTATTCCTGATAGATTCAATATTTAAATGCGTAATTACCAGTTTTTCTGCTACCTGATCATTGCTATTATGATGAGAACTGTTGTCACAGAAATCACTAGATTCAGGAGGTTGATCTTGAGGAACCGTGTCATCTTGTGTAGGTCTATTATTCAACATCAGGTTAGGTTTAACGTTTAGTCTATAGGAGTTGTTGCCCTGCGGACATCAATCCTGAACTATGGAATTAGACTCTGGGGGAATTCACCCTCTGCAACGAAAATTTTTATATGGCAAAAAAAGGCCATAAGATGTATTCAGAGACTCTCAAAAAGAGACTCCTGTCGAGAAAGTTTTAGAAATTTACAAATTATGACACTGCCATCATTGTACATTTTTTCCAATCTAACTTATGTAAGAGAACACATACAAGATTTTAATGAACGAGCATTCTTTCATAACTATAAGACAAGGCACAAGAATGATATAAACGTACCACACCACAGGTTAAGCAAAACAAGCAACAGCTATAAATATTTGCAAGTTAAACTTTTTAATAATCTTCCTCAATCTATAAGAGAATTGCCCTCAAAAGTATTCAATAAATTAATTGCCAAATGGCTAAAAACTAAAGCACATTATTCACTAAATGAATTTCTGTCACTAAAAATCTCAGCCACTGAGTTTTATTGATGTACTTCAATACAAGGGTTTTTTACTGCACTGTAATGCATTGTACTTTTTATTGGTATGTAAACTGTGTACTATTTGGACAATGCCTATTTCTATCTAGATGGATGATTAATGGCGGAAATAAAGAATCTTATCTTATCTTATCACTAAAGAAGAAGAAATGTGCCAAGATGTGCAGTGATCACAGAACTATCAGCTTGCTATCTCACGTAGGAAAAATTGTGGCACGGATACTAACTAGAAGACTGGAAAGAAGAATAGAAGACGTAATAGGAGAAGACCAATTTGGTTTCCGGAAAGGAAAAGGAACTAGAGATGCAATTGGAATGCTAAGGATTATATCAGAGAGAGTTTTAGCGGTCAACGAAGAAGTTTGTGTCTGCTTTATTGATTGGCAAAAAGCTTTTGACCGAGTGAACTGGGAAAAGTTAATGGACATACTCAAAAAAATAGGCATTGACTGGAAGGACAGGAGACTAATCCGCAATTTGTACCTGGGACAAAAAGTGAAAGTGCGTCTAGAACATGGAGTGACCAACAGTGTAGAAATAGGAAGAGGTGTGCGTCAAGGATGTTGTATGTCACCCATCTTGTTCAACCTTTATGGAGACTGGCTAGCAAAAGAAGCCTTAGAAGGAGTTAGGGATTTTGTGATAGGAGGATACGCTATTAACACCATCAAATATGCAGACGACCTGGTGATTCTGGCAAAGAAACAAGAAATATTGCAAGGAATGATTGACAGGCTGGTGGAAACAGGAAGAAAGTATGGAATGGAAATCAACATAGGTAAATCGAAGGTGATGAGGATATCGAAGAGAGTAGAGCCGCTTCAAATTATCATGGAAAATCAAGAATTAGAGAACGTGAACCAGTTCAAATACTTAGGAAGTGTACTGACGAAAGATGCCTATTGCACCAAGGAGATAAGATCAAGAATTGCCATGGCCAAGAAAGCATTTATGAAGAAGAGAACTCTGCTAACTAGTAGTCTGAACCTAGAGCTACGTAAAACCTGGTGAAGTGTTATATTTGGAGTATTGCTTTGTATGGATCAGAGACATGGACTTTGAGGAAATTAGAGAAGAAATATTTAGAAAGTTTTGAAATGTTGTGCTGGAGACAGATAGAAAATATAAAGTGGATGGACATGGTGACAAACGAAGAGGTTCTGAGTAGAGTGGGTGAGAAGAAGTCAATCATACACACAATTCGTCAGAGGAAAGCAAACTGTGGGTTGGGCACATTCTCAGAAGGAACTGCTTATTACATGATGTCGTAGAAGGAAGATTGGAGGGTACAACTAGACTTGGAAGAAGAAGAATTCAGCTGTTGGACGATTTAAGGGAAAAGCGGAAATATTGGATGCTGAAGGAGGAAGCAGAGGATAGACAGTTTTGGAAAACAAAATTCGCGTACCAAGTTTGAAAACCTGCCGGAAGGCAGAATACTTACTACTACTACTGAACAACATAAGCTCGAAAAACTGGTCTGAAAATATATCACCCCAAACTACATCTTCTTTAAACAACTTTCCTTCAATTATACTATCTACTTTTTTGGCGATGTTGTAAAATGGCACAGAAGGATATTTGAAGAATTAACACCTAAGTCCATTGTGTTAGAGAGAATTTTAATATCTTACAAATCTTGTCATGTTCTCATGATGCTAAACATTCCTTGTAACTTTTGTATATCTTTCCTGCCGTATGAAGCAAGTAGCCACAAAGGTAATAGAGTCATTCCATGTCATGTCATCTAGCCATGACACCCACCTCCTCAGATTTTCATGAAATTTGGTATACACTATCCTTCCACCATAGTAGGAAGGTATGGAAAATATTTCCTCCCTATCTCTAACCATTTTTGAGTTACAGGGTGTGAAAGTTTCGTAGAAATCAAAATTCTCTTTCCGAGGCTCCTCATTTAGAGTGTACCATATTATGTAAAAATGTATAACTCATCACTTAATTGAACTGCAGCTTTGAAAATTGACCCACATTTCATAAAAGTGTGCAGATTCACCTAAAAATGTTTCACTGGTTCTGATCCACAAAAAATTGATAACCTGCAAATTTTATAAAAAATTTGGAGGCGAGCATTGCGCCATGGAAATTAGATTTTCACTATGTGGTACAGGAAATATCACTTCACTTTTTTTTAAAAGTAAAGCTTAAGAAAAGCCTAACAGGCTGTGAAATAAAAAAGATGGCTTTTTGACTGCTTATGTCAATAAACACAAATTTAAGGGGAAACATAGGCAGATTTGTATGATATGTTTGCAATTCCATATCTCCCACATTTTGGGGCATATCAAACTAAAATTTAAAACACATATTTACAGAATTTTAAATAATTTTTTAATGGTACAGTGAGTTTTTGAAAATTTTGTCAAATGTGTATTTTTCAGTACACATTTTTCATACATTATATTAACTTACTTGCAGGCTGAATTTCAAAGCATAACTTTGGGATAATCATTCCAATGATATTATATATCGGTACTTAAAAATAAAAATAAATTGGTAATATTTTCAAGATTTCTGCCTATATCTCTCCCCCTTGTAATGCCTTTCTGTCACAGTCTATTTCAGCTGTAATATCTCAGATACCTTTATTTTATGAAGCTTTTTTCATTTATATGCTCATTTATTTTATAAATCTATTTGTTTATTTAGGAGATGAAAAGTGAGATTTTAAATGTTAGCTCTTTGTATATGGTTTTAACATGCTAACACAACTCATCTGGATGGCTGAAATTATCAGTGATAGTATGAGTCACTTTACTATTAGCACTCAGAAGGGTCTGAGTCATCAACCTCTTGATAAAATATATGAGTGACTGGTTTCAGCTGTAAGGCAGTCTTCTTCTGTCCTTCCTCCTGTCAAATAGTACTAGGTGTGGCTGTACAGTTCTGGTATACAGTTTCTTAAATGAAATTATGGAAAGTGACACTGAAAAGAATATAGGAAAGTGTAGTATAGGAAATGAAACCACTAGCGAATATCATATAAGTTAAGTTACACCCGTGCTATGAAATTAAGTGCTGTTGACATATTGAGTGCTTCAGAAAGACAACTTTTACTTCTCAGAAATGGAGTAGGGCCAGAACAATTACTTAACATGTGTGAGCATCACAAAGTGTACATCCTTAATAAGTATGAAACATTTCAGAAAAGCTGTTTAGACCCATTTAAACGTCACAAGAAGAAAGTAACAAAATCATTGCATGTTGTGAGTGTTGATTTTTCAAAAACAATTAATAAATTGCCTGGAACTGTTACCTCAATTCCAGGTCAAAAAATCTGTAATGCATGCAAGCTTAAAATTAAATCAAATTCATCGAAAGGAACTCACAAATCTACTGACAGTGACAGTGACCAAAGCATATCAAATTTGGAGACCTCGGTTTCAAAAGACAAAAGCACAGAAAGTCTCAATGCCTCACTTTTAGAGATTGGTGAATCTCCTTTAAAGATACATGGCATTGCAACACACAGTAGGACTAAATATGCTTGCAGAAAAATTAATTCAGCTTACAGTGCATTAAAAAGTAGTGTGTCCACAATTCTTGGTCAAGAATTTTCAGCAGATAAAGATTCCCAGGAAGATTCTTCAAATCTACAACAAAAGGCAAAAGATTTTGATTTACTGTTCAATAGGCTGAAAGAAAAGGTAAAAGAAACAAGTACCAGGCATGAGAAAATACAAATTTTGACAAATGGAGTAGGAAGAAAATTGCAAAGGAATTTAATGTGAGTGAGTACACTGTTCGTAAATCAAGAGAACTACTTAGGGATAGGGGTATCCTTGCTTTACCAGAATCAGGAAGGGAAAAGTCCTCAGTGAAAAAACAGTAGAACTAGTTAAGACACGAGTAGGCCCTACTCCAGGATCATGCCTGGGAAAAAAGACGTTAGAGTCGCAAGGAATGTTCATGCTCAACAAAGATTAATTCTAGTAAACTTGAAAGAATTTTATTCAGCATTTATCTCTGAACATCAAATGAAAATTGGATTTTCTAAATTTTGCATGCTAAGACCAAAATGGTGTGTCCTGGTGGGGTCTTTTGGTACCCACTCTGTATGTGTATCCACCATACACCAGAATGTTGTTCTGTTGCTACATGCATGTCAGATAGAGGAGACATATCAAGATCTCATTGTCCATTTAGTTTGTTCTAAAGAAAATAGGGACTGCATGCTTCGCCACTGCCCCAACTGCCCAACAAATGAAAACTTGAAAAAATTCCTGGAAGAAAAATTTGAACAGTATGAACCAGATGATGAAGTGGAGTACAATCAGTGGGTCTCAACTGATCAAACTGAAATGTTGAAGTGCACTGTAACTTGTGAGTACATTCATAGGCGTACCGAGGGGGGGGGGGGGGGGGGGTTTGGGGGGTTTGAACCCCCCCCCCCCCCCATTGATTAAAAAAAGGAAAATTGTATAATTTTTTAAAGTCTGCCCATAAATTACTTAATACAAGTATAAAGCGTGGGAAGCTTAAAACTCGTTATTTTGCGTCTTAATTTTTAAAATTTTCTGGGGGAGGACCCTCGGAAGCTTAAAACTCATTATTTTGCATCTTAATTTTTAAAATTTTCCGGGGCAGGACCCCTGGAAGCTTAAAACTCGTTATTTTGCATCTTAATTTTTAAAATTTTCCGGGGGAGGACCCCCGGACCCCCCTCTCCCTGGGGGTATTCCAGACCGCGCGGATGTTATAACCCCCCCCCCCATATGGTCGGCCTGGTTACGCCTATGAGTACATTAATATTTTGATTGAGAAGCTGTAAAAGCTTATACCACATTCTTTCATAACAAAGGCACAGTCAAACTTTCTGAAAGAAAGAAAAAAAAAGCAAACTTGACAGCTGAAACAGCAATTATTGTCGTTCTAGATTTTAGTGAGAATTATTCATACGTAGTGCAAGATGAGGCTCATTGGACAGCTGGTGCTTGCACCTTACACCCTGCTGTGATATATACCGCTGGATCTGATGAACTGAAAGTGTCAAATTGTGTTTATTGTCTGATGACCTCGATCATAATGTGGCCTCTGTGTATGAGGCACAGAAGATGATAACAGAACACATCAGGGTTAATTTTCCAAGTGTTACACAGATCGAGTACTTCAGTGATGGCTGTGCAGGCCAATATAAAAATTGTAAAAAAAATTTTAACTTGTGCTTCCACAAAGATGACTTTAATATTCAAGCATCATGGAACTTTCTTGCAACCAGCCCACAGTGGTCCAAAACGCGAATCTAGCAGGACAAAACTCATTTTGGTCACCCTTGTAAAATTAAGCAACAACAGTCTGTTAATACTAAAAACATATCCCTTTATCAGGAATGAACCTTTAAATAAGGGTACTTTGATTTATGACAGCATGACACATCCCCAAAGTTGAATGAAGGTTTGCCGATTTTGCGTCAGCCATCAGACGGTTTATTTCTCAGTAAGGTTTGTTAGTGGCTGGAAGCAAGTGTGAACTAGTGGAGGAATTTATTACTACTGGATAATTTAATCCAAGGTATGTGGAACGTTTTGGTGTAACAAGTATACATATATACATATTTGTATGTCCGTCATATTAGTTTGTATTCTTTAAAGATAAAATAGTTAATTAATTTATTTCCAAAAACTTTAAATTGACTTATAAAAAGTATATATATCTGAATAGCACTTTGAAAATTCACCAGATCATAGTTAAATTCATGGGCTATAAGTTGCTTTGAACCGCAAAGTGCGCAAGTTGCGCCTTTTTATGAAAAATCTATTTCTTTCCAAGAATTCAAGAAATAAAATTGCTTCTTGCAGAATATGTTTATTAGTAAAATACGGGATTTCGATAAGTAGGCTGCACTAAATCAATAGAACCAGCAATAAATAATACCTAAAGGTTAATAAGATATTTATTTGAGTAATTTTAATTAAATAAAAGTATTCAATTAATTTTAATAAATTTAAAATATTCCAAAAATATGTAATTAGTTAATTTTCATAAAACTTATGAAAATATTCTACAGTCATTTTAGATATACTTTATTTTTATATTTTAGGGAAAACAAGGGATCCAAAAAAGTAGAATGTCACACACTAGAAGTAAATTACGGGTTATGACCCGCATGGAATTATTCAAATTATTCAGGAAGAACAAATTCATTACGCAAGATTTGTGTAATTACGTGAAAGAAAATTTTGAATTGCGGGACTGCAATACTGTTGCTTTAAATGAAATTTTAAAAGTGCTATTATTGTTTAAATCTGATTTCCGGAAACGCTGGAAACAATGTGGTAGAAAACATGATAGATTTGTGGTTAAATATACAAAATGGTTAAATTCTGAACTAATATTCCTGGAAAGTGTTATGAAATTTCATTCACTGAATGCTTCATCTTCATCAAATGTTGGAAGACCGAGAAAATTATTGTCTGAAGGTAGTGTTCTTAATCTACTGCTCATCACTTCAGATCCTTTGATATCAAATATACGCCCCTTGCCCCAGAAGAAGAAATACAGTCTACCCTTGGAAGTTCGACAGCTCTTAAAAGAACCACATCTAATCAAAAGCCACAGAAATGATGAACAGAAGAAAATTTCGTCACCTCTAGAAGAAGTTGATGATGATGATGAAGAAGAAGATGAAGGTGGTGATGAAGATTATGAAGAAAATGGCGAAGAAAAAGATTATAATGATGATGATTATGATTAAAATTTTGAAAACAGAACTGTAATCTTATAATATGGTATCATAACACATTGTATTCGTATGTATATATGTATATGTGTATATATGTATGTAGGCCTATGTGTGTATGTGAGTTTTTATCTAAAGTAGATGATTTTTTCCTTTACCATCATTTTCTACAAACGACTACATTAGCATTGTTCCCTAATCCGCAAACAGTTTCTTTGGGCTGTAACTCCAATAGGGCAAATGTTTGCTGGGACTGAGGAAGTAAAGATCTGTCTGCGTGCAGCTAATTGAGTTTCTGTTCACTGATTGACAGAATAAATTATATGTACAAATGTGGTACATTCTCAGTTCTGTGTATGTGTATATGTATATTCAAGATTCAAATAATTCTGTCCCGTTAGATTCTCCAGACGTACAAAATAAAGAAGACTAGAATTTCGAAAAGAGAACTTAAACTGTATGAACATTACATTATGTACATATGTGCGCGTTTACTTATGTATGTATGCTTGTATGTAGGCTATGTGTGTTTCATGTACTTATATAGGCGTGTAATGTGTGCATGTATATATAGGTATAAATGTATATTAATATATTCATACAGCAAATTTATATGTTTAAGTGCGTTTCTTTGCATTGTATGTATATATTACATGTAAGGATATAGTTTCAAAACATAATATAATTTTGTCCCGCTAGATTCGCGTTTTGGACCACTGTGCAGCCATGGGAAATCACCATGTTATGGCATCGGAGGCACTGTCAAATGTCTGGTTTCAAAAGAAAGCCTTCAAATCCATTTAGGCGACCCAATCAACTCAGCAGAAAAGGTTTTCAATTTCTGCACCTCAAAAATTCAAAATATTAAATTTTCTCTTATAAAGAAAGAATAACTCTTGGAAACTCTGCACATTCTATCAGAAAGATTCACAAAGGAACACCGGGATTTCACAGATTCACACCACTTCCAGAGTACTCTATAGGGACCAAAAGAATAAGTTCAGATCCAGAGTTTTCTTCAGTTTATCAGTTAAATAGTTCTTCAAATGTACAACCTTCTACAATGGGGGATATTCTAAAAAAGTAAGCATAAAGTATGAGCGACTACTTGCTGAGCAGTGTAGTCACTCACAAGTCCTATGCAAAATAACACTGCAACGACAGAAAGTTCTGACTCACCGGCTATCACTTTATGCTCACCCAACCCACACGAAACATGCACCTGCATAAACAAACTTACGAAAATAAACAAGGGTCTTCTCGCAGTGGGAGATGCCAGATCAGCATTATGAAGAGGAAGACAATTAATTATTTCTGCTCTCTCTGAAGGGACTGCATAGAATGGTCATTTACATCATCATATCAGATACCGCAATGGAAGAAGTACAGGATCACATAATCTATAATATTTTAGGATTAAATTAGTTTAATGAAAATTCATAACATAATTGCAACATTTAATATAATTAGTATTTTTAAATGTGATATGAAGCATTCATATAACTCCCTCTACTCTTAATATAGCCTATTCTAGTGTAGAGTACACGGCTGTATTGCAGTAGTGCGCATTCACTTGTATCTGCCTCGTTTCCAAGTCGTATTATTCGCGAGGCAAGACCAAAAAATCCAAGTCTATATTGTATAAAATGAATGGCTTATAACTAGCCTTCAGAGAATTTCTTGGGAGAAGTTTTTCAAATAGTACTTATTACAATATATTATAGTAGGCCTACATAATAAGCCTATAAAATTGTTAAAACTATTTCGAGAAAATTAAGAAAAATTAAATTTTCGTCAAATAAAGTGCTTGTAAAAATGAAAAGAAAGTCGTTGCCGTACCTCGTGCCGCATCCCTTAAGGATACACAATCCAAATAAAATCTTAATAAATGCACTCGAATACTTTTGTATAACCTAAGCGTGGCAGTACACCTTTCTTCAAATTCTAATATAGAATAAGAGGCCGTGTTGCAGAGAATAGGTATTCAGTTGTATTAGCCTGATGCAAAGCTTTACCGTTCACCAGACAAGATTGAGTTTCTGTGAACGATGCCTGCCTTGTAACTACCCGTCAGAATTTTTTTTTTTTCGAAAAAAATATTTCAAATAAAAGTTTAGCTCTTAGCATAAGCACCTCAATTACAAAATTTAAACAGAATTTTTAAATCCCTAGTACCTAGTACTGATAGATGGATTAAAACTAAAAATTTGTAGTTTTCATTCCTTCTGGAATGTCCATATATTCCACGCGAATGATCCTAATAGCATGCTGTGAGAGAAGTGAGTGTGCTGTTTTGGTAGCTCACAAATTCCTACTTAATACTCCCTCCACTCGGTCTTTACTGCATGCGGAATTGAAGCGAGCACTAAGCGACAGAGCACAAAGAGAGTCATGTCACGTGGGCGCAGTGGGTGGGGGAGTCCCCATGCTTTTTATGCATACGAATGCAAGTGCAAACTTGAAATCTGCCAGTAAGAACTTCATACTCCTTTTTTTAGAATATCCCCCAATGTCACAAATAACAACAAACACATATGTTGCATGTGTCTACGATGATCACTGGTTTTTTTAACTAGTGCTACAGAAGAATGAAGATGAAGGTGATGTAGACATCAAGTTCTTGCATTCTTATGGTCCAGCACCTTCCTACTACTGGCCAGTAGGAAAAGAAGATCGGTGCAATGTTCCAGTGAACAATATCATAGCATGTGTCAGTGTTCCCAACACAGTAACTGGAAGGATGTACTACTTCCCACCACAGGAAGCTGAAGACATCCAAAAGCAGTTTAAACTCCGTGGCAACTATAGAAACTAAAAGTTGTGCAGTGCCAGAACTGAATGTAATTTATTTTAAATCATATTATAATTTAGGCTAGTTGAAAAAATATAGGCCTGCAGGATATGTAGTTCACTTTTTTTTCCTACTGGGCCGAAGTGTGTATATCAAAGTGATTTTTCTGATATTTAAAATCTTTATGGTTTAGGTAAACATTTCTCAGTAACTACTGGAAGGATTTTGATGAAATTTGACACACTTGTTTCTTAAAACAGCTTGCACATTTAAGTGTAAAAGAATTTCAGTTTAAAGAATAACAGAAATTTTATGGTTAAAAATCATGGAAATATTTGTACCAAAAAAAATCTGTTGAATTAAAAAAAATTATAGAAAATCCTTGAAACAATCTGACAGAAAGTTATTGCACTTAAATGTGTCCCTCCCTATTAGTGTAAAACACATTTCTTTGGAGTGAATTGAAATTTTTTAAGTGGATGTTTCAAAAATGTGTAGGCCTACCGTACCGAAAAATAGACATGTGACAACATTTTCAAAAATCACTGCACCATTAAAAAATTATTTAAAATTCTGTAAAATTACCAAATACAGGGCATATCTCCCTAAATATATGTTTTAAATTTTAGTTTGATATGCCCCAAAATGTGGGAGATATGGAATTGCAGACATACAAATCTGCCTACGTTTCCCCTTAAAGTTATGTTTATTGACGTAAGCAGTCAAAAAAGCCATCTTTTTTATTTCACAGCCTGTTAGAAAATTTGCAAGTTATCAATTTTTTGTGGATCATTGGGTAGATCAGGACCAGTGAAACGTTTTTTAGGCGAATCTACACACTGTTATGAACATGTAGGTAAATTTTCAATGATTTAGTTCAATTAGGTGTTGAGTTATACATTTTTACATAATATGGTGCACTCTAAATGTGGAGCCTCGGAAAGAGAATTTTGATGATTTCTACGAAACTTTGACACCCTGTAACTCAAAAACGGTTAGAGATAGGGAGGAAATATTTAGCATACCTTCCTACCATGGTGGAAGGATAGTGTATACCAAATTTCATGAAAATCTGAGATGGTGGGTGTCATGGCTGGGTGAACTGACATTTAATGACTCAATAAGTAATATTATTACCTGTCATTATTTAGTCATTATCTTGAAGTGACATGTCTAAAGGGATTAGGTTAAATTCAGTAACCATTATAGAAATTAATTTTCTCTTTCATTTGTTTCTGTAAATTTTCCTTTACCTGCCTATTTTTCACTACTTCTTTTCTTGCCATTGACCACATTTGTTGAGCGAAGGAAGTCTGCTTTCTATCAATTGAATCTCCACAGTTTGCTTTAGAAGAGTGGATTTCTTTTAAATGTACATTTATAGCCGAAAGCAGATGTAAATTTAAAAAGTTTATTAATGTTGGATTATATTTAATGCCTTTCAGCCAGATCTTGGCTTAATTTGGCTGTTAAAACATACTTGTAGCCTGATGCCCAAAGACGTTCAGCCAAATAAAGGTCGATATGATTTTTTTATAAAATCGGGACAATTTTTACAATACTGAAGAAAAAACCTGAGAAAGTTCAAGAAGGAAACAAAAATTTCTACTACAAAATTTAGTGAAAATTTAAATTTATCTTGTCTCGTGCATACAAATGATCTAAATGGCTTAATTTTTTTTCTGTAGACTGCTGTAGACAGTAATTTATACCGCAGATGTAGATGCCTCGTTACCACTGTATTTTTTAAATGACATTTTGTTATAAAAGTCAGCACACGATACCCCATCGAAGTGTGTTTTCGCTATCGGCAAGGCCTTCACTGTTGCAATTTTCATTTTGTTTTTCTCATCACAACAAGTTCAATAGAGAGAAAACATGTTCCACAGCAGCATTTGGCCCAGGAACTGACAGACAAAACTCTACCAAATAATTCTTATTTTTTGTTCATGTTTCTACCATTCCAATGTTTCTTGCAATGATGTCTTCAATTACTTTTTTTTTTTTTTTAATAGTTCTGTATGCATGAAAATTAATCAGACATTTCGTCTTCATCAGAAGAAAAATTTGGTACACTATTTTTAACAAAAGCACAATAATCCTAAATATTCTTCCATTTCAACTAATCATACGTATCTCTATATATATATAAAAGGCTTTGTCCTGACTGACTGACTGACAGGAATCAACGTAGAGCCTAAACTATAACAGGTAGAGAGAGACTTGGAATTTTGACAGTAACTTCGTTTCATAATGTAGGTGCTCACTAAGAAAGGATTTTGAAAACTTCTTATTCTAAATGCCAAAAATTAAATGTTTTTGAGAATACTTAATCCCTTTTTACACAGAATTATCGAAACAAAATCACAGAACATATTGTTGCCAGTTTTATCAGATGGGTTTGGATTAAATGAAATGGAAGTTTGACAAATTAGAGAAGGTATTAATCAATACACGGCCTCCTTTATTGTACGCCTCCTATAGGAGGCCGTGATCAATATAATTCATGTTATCTATATTAATAAAAGGAATTGTCTGTCTGTCCGCGATGCCCAGCGAAATCTACTGAACGCAGAGATCTGAAATTTTAAACATAGGTGGGCTGAAGTGTCGGAAAATGCACCTCAAAGCCGGAATTTAAAGTTTACCTTTCGTTCGTGAGTTATGAGTGAAAAACGGGCATTTTTTTTGCGTTCTCGAAACATCAGTTTTCAGTTATACATTTCAATGTCAAATCAATTACAGTAATTGGCTTTGGCTATTTTTGTCATACCTTGAAAATAAAATTTTCGCTATCGCTTGAATGTTGTAAGCCCTAAATATGGTCAAACATTGTTTTATTTGGATGAAACTCACTATACAGAGGTTTTCTGGGCCAAGGAACTCGAATCTGAGGTTGCTTTTACCAGTCAATGCTATCTAATCGTGGTATGTAGTCCACGCGATTTAGGTGTTAATAAATATAATGATTTAACTATTACACTCTTAATTTTTAATTCTTGAAATAATTATCGCGGGCGAAGCCGCGGGCACATGCTAGTAATCATATAAAAGTTATGAGAAGTGACATACACCGTTAATATACTCATTGCAAACTAGGAACAAAGTTATGTAGCATAATATGCAGTGGCCAAGCAGACTCACAAAAAATCGAATAATTTGAGAGTCCCCATAAAACTACCCGGACAGCTCAACATTTTGCCAAAAAAGGGACTGTCATGGGACGAATGGGCACCATAATGTATTTTCTCATCATTTTGAATGTCACAAAATATATAGCTAAAACTAATTTGTATAATACCTACGCATCTAGCCAGCCAGTGATGTCGGAGCTATAGCCATCACGTGGCGGGCACGGTGAACTAAGCAATTCCACTACTTAATGCTTTACACGCCCTGATATAGTCTTGCGTAGTACTGCATCCAACATAGGGAGGGAATTGAAATCTTCAGATACCTTAACAACTTCAATAGAAAGAAGGTCTTCAGAGTCAGCAAGTTATGGCTCCCAATTCTGTGGGAAGTAGTAGCATTACCACTTAAGACGGACTGTGTTGACAACCATTCCCCACTCCAGGACCGGGTATATACAAGGGTGAATCAGAAAGTCTTTGGCCCTATTTTTTACTAGCCAAAATACGACTGTAAATGCAAAATATACATACCCATTCCCAGTGGTGGACCTTTCTTGGACCGGCCCAGCTGAAATTGCCGGTAGCTCCACGGCATGGCGCTGCTGTTAGTTAATGAAGATAGCGGTTGTGCTTCAGACGTCCATGGCGTATGAGCAACGAAGTGTAATTCATTTTCTATGGAGTAAGGGACAAAAGCCCATCAAAATCCACAGGGAAATGCAGCCACATGTGGCAATCAGAACTGCCAACAACCTCCAGTCATTTCACTGGGAGAGTCTGGACCACCCACCATACAGTCCGGACCTTGCCCCTAGTGATTACCACATGTTCGGTCCACTGAAGAAGTTCCTGGCAGGACAGTGATTCAAGTGCAATGATGAAGTCAGGACAGCAGTCCAGCAGTGGTTCCGCAGTCAGCCAGACGAATTCCACGACAGGGGCATCTCAAATTTAGTGCTGCGATGGGACAGATGTCTTATCCGGTGTGGGAACTTAGTGGAAAAATAGTCTAAGGTTCGTAGAATAGTACGTATATCTGTAATTACCTATATGTACCTTATTTTGGCTAATAAAAAATAGGGGAAAAGACTTTCTGATTCGCCCTCACATGTCATTGCTCAATAGGAGCAAAGCATAATCTTCGGTCAGAGTTCAACAATAACACTTCATTTCTGTCAACACTCCAAGCAGCCTCTGAAGGTAATTGCCACAGCAGCTGGCAAAATGTTAGTTTTTAAAAACCATGGATCATGGCCTAATAGCCCGGAATAATTTTTCTCTCATGACACCGGCTGTGAAAGCTTTCACATTTTAATAATACATTTATTTAAGTTAAATGTAAACTTGCACAGGGAGGGCGATACTCTTCAGTTCCCCTTCAATAGTCTTCACTGCTAATATTGTATTATGAAGCTTGGTACTCATGCTACGTTTCAACAATTTTTTTACAGGTTTTGTTGAGGTTTGCATTATGCATCCTCTCGACTTGGTGAAAACCAGATTCCAGATTCAAAGTCATAAGGTACATGCATCAGATCCTCATTATTACAATGGCATTGCTGATTGCATGAAGAAGATGTATCGGAATGAAGGTTTCTTTGCTTTCTGGAAGGGTGTACTACCTCCAATCTTAGTTGAAACACCCAAGAGAGCAGTGAAGGTAAGAAAACTAATTTACATAACTATTTTCTTATTATTTAATTTACCATCGTAGCATCAGCACAGAGAACACAGTATACAAATACAAGTTGGTATGTACTGTATCAGAAAGAGAAAGTAACGAATTCCTGGACAAGGAATTTTTAAATATAAACAAACCTACAAAGTTTTAATCAAAGAAATACATAAATGCAATAAAATTAGGAAACTAAAAAATAATAATATTTAAAATTACGTGGTAGTGCTATGATCATATCTATGAGGGTGGATCGAAAAGTAATGCACAATAAAGTTTTTCTGCGTTGGTATTGCAGCTGGGATGTTGAACTTTCACCAAGATAGAGTTTAAAGTGTCCGCTATGGACGCTATTTTGTTCTCATGTGTCGCTCTATCGAGACCTATGCAACAAAGATGGCACGCTTGTTACTGCTGTCCACTTGTGAAGAGCAGCGAGATGTAGTGCGATTTTTATGCATTGTGCCCTTCGTGACAAACGCTGTAACATTCATGCTGACGGTGTCAAACTTCTTCAAGACAATGCTCGCCCCATGTTGCTGCAGCTGTTCGTGAGAAAATAAAATAACTTTGGTTGGGAGGTGCTCCAGCATTCTCCATACAGTCCAGACCTCGCACCATCGGACTTTCATTTGTTTGGTCCCATGAAGAAATTCCTGGCCGGTAAACGCTTTGAGTCAGATGAAGAAGTGAAAACAGTGCCCATAGATGGCTATACTCCAACCGAACAGACTTCTAACAACAGAGTATTTGGAACTGGTATCACGATGGGAGAAATGTGTTGAGAAATTTGGCAACTATGTAGAAAAATAGACAAAAGAAGTCCCTTCATGTGTGCATTTGTTGTAATTGTACCTATTGAGCTTTTTGTAAAAAAAATTATTGTGCATTACTTTTCGATCCACCCTCGTAGAAATTTCCTGCTCCTAAGCCAACAGTAAATCCCACCCTCCATAATAAAGAACATGTTTAAGATATAACTGTGAAATATATTTAAAATTGTACTAACTGGGTTGAAATAGTTATCTCTATATATAAAAGCCAAAACCCACTGACTGAGTCACTCACTCACTGATCACAGTTTCTCAAAAACCATACAGCCTAGGAACGTGAAACTTGGTACACATATTGCTCATAGGCTCTAGATGCGTACTAAGAAAGGACTTCAAAATCTTTGGCCTCTAAGGGCCAAAATAGGGTTGTAAAGTTATGTAATTCACCAAAAGGAATTCATACTGCATGTACACAATCCCCATGACAACAGGTGGCTTTGCATGACACTGTGATTTCATGTAGACCTGATAGATATAAAGTGATGAGAAATTTTTCTAAACTATTTTGTGACATGAAGTAAATAGATGTGCAACAGTTACTTCTTCACTGTTACCATTTTGTAAGGGTGGAAACCCTTACTGACACCAACTGTGAGGTCTGTAGGGTGCATGACGTTCCAGATGATCGATCCTGGTGCTTCAGCCTCTGGTTCCATGTGGTAGCTGCTCCCTGGTGTGATTTCTTGACTTCCCTTCACTGGGATCTTAGAGATGACATGGGAGATACAACTTCAGAAATAATGCCTTTTCTCCCATTGAATACCCTTGCCTTTATTTACACATTTATATACACTGGTTCTTAAATCCTGTACCCAATATTACTGTTCCCTAGTTTTCCATAGCTCTGACCATTTCCCTTAACCGTCCCTTCAGGGATCCTCTATAAAACTTATATGAAAACGTCCGACTCCACCTTTAAGCCCCTTCAGACTGCCATGACTCTATTCAACTATACAACTACTGCCACATCATTCCACACACTCCTCAAACATCTAACTTACATGCGTTAACCACCGAATGCTCCAGGAATTCACCCGTCAGCTAAATCAATACTTACAATACCAGTCAGGAAATATGTGCAAGAGAAACAAGCTGAATGAAATAATCTAGCACAGAATCACATGAGATAGAAATCATAAGTCCAACTCATCTAACTCGCGAACCAAATATTTATCAACAAATTAGCAAGCATCAATAGTATGATTACAGTAAGCGAGAAATATAACATACACGCTCGCTGATCAAAATAGCTCAACGGAAAATAAAGAGAAAAGAAATCCACTGATCAATGATACAATTGGAAAGTTACTTACATGAACTTGAAACAGGGTGATAATATCCTGAGTGCGAATCTATATAACCCACAATCATAATAATATCATGGGCTAGAAAATAACTCCCGTAGTTTTACGCAGAACAAAGAGGAAACACTGAATTACACCACAACCATGGAATTAACAAATTCAATAAATCAAACGGCCTGTAACTAAAATTGCACAGAAAGCTGCTTATTAACTCTATTAAGAATTTAACTAATAATCAGTTTAATGAACACAAGAACGGTATAGAATAGGCCAAATAATTACCAAGGGCCCAAGCAGGAGATGGCTCATCAAGTTGGGAGTGGACAGTATTGTGGCTAATGAGTATCATCGATGATATGGCGTGTGCATATACTGAATACAACATCTTTCAGTTTAATGGGTCCATCTATAGACAAAATGAGGGTTTGGCAATGGGAAACCCAGTGTCTGGGATTGTGTCATATATTTATTTATTTCATGGAAAGATCAATTTATCAGCAAACATATGCACAACCAACTTTTGGAAGAGTTTAACGCATTCAACAGCAGGTTAAAACTTACTATTGAGAAAACAGAGAACAACGCATTACATTTTTTGGACTTAAGGATTGTCCTAGACTATCCGAAAGTAAGGTTAGTGAGTCGTGAATGCGGTTCATGTTAAATAAATGTTACTCCTGTTGCGGCGATTTTGAAACAATAACAAAGTAAATTTATTAACGCGCCCGAGTTGAACCAGTAGTTGCCAGTGTTTGTGAAAGCGGCCCGCGCTCGTAGGGACTGGAGAGAGATGTCTCGCGATCGGCAGTTGGGAGCTGGAAGTCGCGACGCAAGTATATAGTTGAAGTTATCAGTGATTTTGGTGGGCGTTGTCAGCTGTGCGAGGATGTACTCTCGACCGCTGTCCTTGGGTGAGCTTGTTCCATTTTCTATTTCATATTAACTTAATTAATTATTCAATTTTCTATTATACGTCTCACCCAAATTTGGAATCTAAATTGCCGTATAATATTGATTTTGTTTAAAGTTCATTCTTCCGGGTTTTTGTTGGTTTGGCTGTTGAAATTTTCACCCAGTTTATGTAATAAACAAAATTCAAATCTTGCAATAGTTCATCATGGTCAGTCCGTCTGTGCGGTTCCGTTTAGCTCATACATATCTCTTCAGTTCTTCTGAGTTCAGGCCAGTTTGGAATCTTTTGGAAATAACCAGTTTGGCCTATATTAAATTCTTGCGAACAATACCAGGGCCCTATCCTATAAAAGTATGGATTTGTATTACAAGAGCTATTTACTAGCGATTCGGAAGTATGGTATTTTATAAAGCTTTACAACTGTAAACTTAATAATAGTTACAAGAGAATCAGAGACAAACGAATACGTCACTGTTGAATTGGATAGCTTCCTATATAACTACTACTGTAGCCCGGCACTTTAAAACTGAGCAGCATTTTTACAAATGGATGAAGACTCGTAGAAGAAAATACCAGTGCCCAAGCAGACGTCAGCCATTGGGCTGTTCGAGTTAGTGGATTGGCTTCTAACATCTTTTCTCTGATTTCCCTCTTTTCAGACGATTTAGGTCCCGGTAATAATGTTATCAGTATCGTGATACTATTTTTCCGAACTGAACAGTGCAATAAATTTTACAGAAACACGTCTCATAGGTTTACAAAGATGATTTAAAGTGTTGAGGTGAGACACAGGCGAAGACTTACCGGTTTACATTAGCAATATTCAAGCGCTCTTGTTAATGTCGTTCGTGGCTCAGTGGTTATAGAACTGAGCTATGGTGCAAGAGGTCACAGGTTCAAACACCGGTTGTGACTTTTTTTTTCATAATATTTTTAAAGCCTAATTGCAGTGAAATGTATAAAATTTAAGAATTCACTGTCATGTGCTTATATTTTTTGTTTTCATAACATTTTGAAAACGTAAATACAATGTTCCGTACTTTTTTTTTTAAGAACTCGCTGCCACTACTTTGTACCCTATTATTTTTTGCTTTAATGTATTTTAAAAACGTAAATACAGTGTACCGTATAACATTTTTAAAAATTCAATACCACTACCTTATAATTGTTTCTTTTTTGCCTTGTTTTTAAAACATTTAAATACAGTGTTAAGTATAAGATTTTATAGAATTCATTGCCACTGTCTCGTACTTTTTTGCTTTTATAATATTTTAAAACTTAAATTCAGTGTAACATTATTTAAGAATTCACTTCCACTCCCTTATATGTTTTTTAGTAATTTAAAAACTTAAATACAGTGATTCGTATAATATTTTTAGAATTCACTGCCACTGCCTTGTGTTTTTTGTTTGTTTTTGTTATATTTTAAAACTTAATACAGAGTACCATATAACAAATTTAGGAATTCACTGCCACTATCTTACATATTTATGTAGTTTTAAAACTTAAATACAGTGGTCCATATAAGATTTTATAGAATTCACTGCCACTACATTGTGTTTTCTTTTGCTTTTATAATATTATAAAAACTTGAATTTAAAAAATACACTGCCACATCTTTATTTTTTTGTTTTGCTTTCATATATTTTAAAAACTTAATTACACTGTATCATTCAACATGTTAAAAGTTGACTGCCACTACGTTATACTTTTTTGCTTTCAGAATATTTAAAAAACTTAAATACACTGTTCCATGTAAGACTTTACAGAATTCCCTGCCACTGCTTTGTGTGTGTGTATTTTTTTTCTTTTGTAATATTTTAAAAACGTAAATACAGTTTACCGTATAACATTTTAAAAATTCACGCCCACTGTCTTTATATAATATAATAAATTGTCACAATGATTCAGACTACAGTCTACTGAATAAAACTTTATGAATTCTCTGTCATTACCCTATATAATTCTTCACCAAGAATTATACAGGGCAGTGACAGTGAATTCTTAAAATTTAATACAGTACTGCTACACTAATTAAAATTTAAAATATTTTGGGAAAAAAAATTAGTTGCGACCGGGGTTTGAACCTGCAACCTCTTGCACCACAGTTCAGTACTATAACCACACAGCCACAAATGACATTAGGTACCTCGCTTCCATATTGGCAATCTGAACAGTTAAAGCTCTATCCACAATGCGCAGTCGTCAGTTGTTAGTCAGTAGTCGGAAGTTTGCTGTTGCAATCGGCCGCTTGGGAGCAGCACTCGAGTCGTCTACAATATGCTGTCGACATTGAGGTTAGGGAAACATTTTACAGAATAAAAAAGGTGGAGGAATCGCTTTATAATTGGATAATATATGTTATAAACACATCTTGCTTTCTCGTAGTATGCTAATCTGTGTATTTGCACTAGTACATAATTTTCATTCGCGTAATATGTTACTTGCAGTCGTTCAGTTCGTGGACAGAGATGAATTTCTCGTCTGCCGACTACTGTCTACCAACTGACGATTGTCTGCTGTCGTCTGCAACTGCACATTGTGAATGGCGTCCATTGATCACCACACGTTATACTTAGACTACAAACTACCGTCTACCGACTAACAACTGCAGACTGCGCATTGTGGATAGAGCTTAAAGCTTCTCCATGTCGCGTCTGGTACTTCACTCCACTAGCCTTCAAAAAAGTCTTGAATTCATCTGCAATGAATTGTCGGCCGTTGTCCGAGACGACAGTGATCGGCGTACCGTAGGCCGTGAACAGGTCGTCCATGATGGCAACTGTTGCAGCTGCTGTTGATGAGGTTGTGGGTTTCACCTCGAGGCACTTACTGTAGGCGTCAACTACAATCAGGAGCATGGTGTCAGCCACTGGGCCCGCGTAGTCGATATGGATCCGTTCCCATGGTGCTTTTGGATCGCGGAACTTGGGTGGTGCGTGCGCATGAGTTGCACACTCGGTACAAGATTTGACGATTGCCTCGATATCTGCGTTGATGCCAGGCCAAAACACAAACGAACGTGCTATGCCTTTCATCTTCACTATCCCCAGGTGAGCTGCGTGCAGGTCGTTGAGGATGGCATCACGTAGTGAAGGTGGGATAACCACTCGATGTTTAAACATCAGGCAGTTGGCGGCGAGCGTGTACTTCGCTTCAGGTGCCTTGTAATTGTGGCGGCCAAGATCTTGTCCAGTTTCCAGGATTTTGACTATCTTGCCAAGATGGGCATCCTTCCTGGTCTCGCGTGCAATAGCTTCCGCTCTGAGTGATAACTGTTGCACTTGATGGAGTGTAAACAAATCAAAATCGTCCAAACTCTCTGTCTCTTCCTTCTGTGGGGAAAACGAGTTCTGTACGAGCTTGCTTGTAGATGGTGGATGCGCTCAAGAGCAATAGCGTTGGCATTGGCCTTGGAGTAATGAAGCACGTCTGGTACATCTCGCACTCGGGTGAAAACAGGCGTGGCTCCAGCCTTCAGGTGCATCTTAACCGGCGGGCCTGAAACCTTCCCAGGGACATTGCTGAAAACATCCTGGTAGCGAGCGAGGGTGTCATCCAATTGTCTTTTTTGTTCAACGGAGAGAGGCTGTTCAGCAGTGAGCTTGTGGATCGGGTCAGGTTTTGCAAAGAGGTGGTCAAAGTTGATCTCTTGCACAAACTCTGATACCCATTCTCGGCCAAGTAGCGCCTCGACTTCGTCATTGATCACATAAATGAGATTCCTGGTCCTGGCCCCAATGGTTACATTTACTGACGTCTTGCCGATGCAGTTGATGCGATGACCAGTGTGACTGACGAAGTTCCGATCACTTTTCTGTAGCATAAAGCCTGGTTTGATCAAGGAGACCTTTGATTTGCTAATAGTCGAGCAGGGGGCACCGGTGTCGAGTTCCATTTTGACGGTGGTTCCCTCTATGTTGACATCAGTCAGTGGCTTTGACTGGGACTGGACTGCTCCGATAACCTCAAAATTTTTCAAGCACTGCACTGTGTCGATGTCCTCTGCCGGTTGCTCTTTATCGGTCACATCATTTGTCCCTCGTTTTGTTGAGGACCGACAAACCTTTCTGATGTGACCCTTCTTGCCACACTTCAGGCAATCCGAGTTCCGGAACCGGCACTGGCTGCGTGGGTGGGCTTCACCGCAGCCTGCGCATGTTGACTGGTTTTCCTTGGAAGTGGCCTGGTGATTTTCTTGCTGACACTTTGATTGGTTTGAGGACCCTTGGTAATGATGTGCAGATTTGCTACGTGGGTGCCGTTGATTGTTGCTCTTCCGTGTTGGCGGCTTCTCATAGCCTAACCGATTGGTTGACTCTGTTTTGGCATATGCAGTCTTAACCTCGTCAGCGATGTTGTGAGTGGCTTCGAGTGCGTAGGCTATTTCGTACGCAGCGGTGAAGCTCTCGGGTTTCTTGGTAGTGATTTCATCACACATTTCCCTCGATTGCAAGCCTGTGAGCATCTGCTCGATTAGCATTCGATCTAGAAATGTTCCGTACTCACAGTAGGTTGCTCCTTGGCGCAGTCTCAGGGTGAAGCTGGCAATGGATTCTCCTGGTTTCTGCACAATACTGCGAAATTTGATGCTTTCAGCGAACTTGTTGCGAGCTTCGTCGAAATGAGATATCAATTTCTTCTGTAGCTCGCTGTACGAGAGAGATTTCGTACTCCAGGACTCACAAGAATCTTCAATGCATTGTTGGGTTCTGTCCCAATGTAGACACGCGCGTAGTGTGCATGCTGATCCTCAGGGATTTTACTCAGGTTGAGCGCCCAGGTGAATCGCGTAAAATAATCAGCAATTGTGGTCCCATCGGCAGAGCGATACGGCTGCATGGTGAACTGCGGTGGACGGAGCTGTGTGTGTGACGCTGATTCTGTTGAGGACTGGCGAAGAGCGGCGGCGATCGGACTAGCAAGTTGCTCGAGTAACGTCGGTGTTACGTCAGCCATGATGAAGAAGAGTCGAGAACAGATTCACTGACACACTTAGCGATGAACTCGGTTTGGTGCTTGTGGCTGCGTTTAAGTCTGAATCCTTCCCCGTGAGCTAGAAACTTGACATTTGGCAGGCTTATAGCTTTTAGCCTATAATTGATGGAAACATTCAAAAAACTTCACAATTTGAATTTTTTACCCCCAGATAAACTTCGAAAATTTTTACTGGCATTAATGTTGACAAACTTCTAGGTGACAAACTTTTAGCTTTTAGCGTGTAACCGACGAGAAAATTCCCAAAAGTTCAAAATTTTTAATTTTTACCCCAGAAAAGCCTTAAAGTTGTTCTGCACTCTTTTAAAAAGGTTTAGTATGGCTAAACAGTAATTATGGGCTACAGCAGTCTAAATACAAAGACACTATTTTTTGTTACGGTGTCAGTTTATAAAAAAAAGGTTTTCTGTAAATGACAGAGCCCCGAACGAGCGAAGCGAGTATTTATATATTATCAGGTTACAAGTAATCTTAGTATTTGTATGCATCTAATTCCAGTAAAATAGTGCAACACCCTGTTCCTACAACTACGATCCGCCACTGAGTTTCACAATGAGTGATTGCCTTTTTCCAAGACCAGATTCACGCCAATCCACAACAGTGATCATACATATATTAATTTGCTAGAACTTTGCTAGAAATTTGCTATTAAGCGCCATTTATGTCACTAGTGGTGGACTATCACTATAGGTAGCGGGCGTGCGGTAAAGTGGCAGACTCTCTTATTTGCACACGGCCATCCTGATTGTCTTGACACTCGCTCGCTTTGCTTTCGATGTTCAATTATCAAATGGACTGTGGTCTTCTGTTGTTGTGTAAGGTTATGTTTTAATAAGTTTAGTATAAGTTTAGTACGAGTATGAAAAGACAAATTAGCATATTAGGCTATTTTGAATCAACATAAATAAAAAGAAGAGTGCAAAATGTAATGATCAGGGCCCGGATTCTGATCAACTAAAACTGTTTGAAAAATGACCTTAGATTTTAAAGAAAATGACTTAATAGTTATAAATAATGACCTAAAACTGATAGTTTATTTATAAAAAGTTATTATTAATGTACACATAAAGTTATAGACTAATTTTTACATAATTGAAAAAAACTGTAAATGCAGAAAGGATGTTGTAGGTCTAAATACTGTTCTTTGTTCTTGATTCAAGCATTTGAGAAGAAAAATAAAATAAAAAATTGTTTTTAGTAGTTTGCTTTTGTCGGTGACGTCATGGAAGGTATATGTCACGTCATGGAAGGTATATGGAAGGTATATGTCACGTGATGGAAGGGATGGAAGACGGTTATGACCGTTACGTTTAAACCGTTGGCGGCTTTTTTTACCGTTAAATCATTTTTGGCGCCTTTTTTTGTGATAAGCCCCTTTGGTAGTTATAAACACCTGGTCCCAATGCCCATCCGGTTAAGATAAGGGCCCACTGCCGTCGGTCAACCACGTCCGACACGTCCAGACAAGATATATTCCCACGCTAATGGATTTGTATACCAGTGACTAACCATCATCTGAGGAGTGGTCATCGTCCGATATGAAGGAGAAATATAGAATGTTAAATATGAAACTAGTATCCGATCGAAGAAAAACATTTTCAAGATGGCTCGTCACGTTTATCGCTATTGATAAAATGGTAGAAAACGGATTTTTCTATACAGGACATGGTGATGCTACGGAATGTTTTTTTTGCCGTGTAATTACAGGACAATGGCAATTAACTGACGACCCAACAAGTGAACATAAATGATGGTCACCCAACTGTCCATTTTTAATTTAAACGTATCTGGCGAATACGTCTGTGGATATGGGGAAAATTCTGACGTCATTTCCGGTCATTTCACACTGGCGTTGATTCTTATCACGCTAGCATTGATTGTGATTTGTTACAATAAAACCATATATGATTGGTGTAAATAAGACGATTTGTGATTGGTCACCGTAGTGTATTAATAGCCGCTACACAGTTTTCTCGTAATCAGTGTTCGAGAAGCTAGGAGAATGTCTACTTCGAAACGTCAACGTAAACAAGCACCCAAGCCAACCATATATGATTGGTGTAAATAAGACGATTTGTGATTGGTCACCGTAGTGTATTAATAGCCGCTACACAGTTTTCTCGTAATCAGTGTTCGAGAAGCTAGGAGAATGTCTACTTCGAAACGTCAACGTAAACAAGCACCCAAGCCAGCCGTGGAATTGGACAACGCTCTTCAGGATCTGTTAAACTACATGCAGACGACCGACGATACGGAACAATCTCCCACCACTCCGTCCACTCCGCCCTCCTACCAGATCCCCCCGATGGAGAAGCCTGAGATTCCACCTATAGTCGCAACGCTTGAACGTTATGGTAATATGGGCATTACTACAAGTGAGATGAAACCATTGCAAGATTTAGAAATTGGTAAGCCCTACCACATCAAACAAGCTCGTTCTACTTTTACAAAGTATGGCCGACGCATAGTTTTGGATTTAATGGATGGATTTTCAGTGTTTCTACCGAATAGATTTAACAAAATGAACGAAGACCAGATTTAACAAGTGAACGAGATACATCTTTCCTATGTGTACTACGGACTAGAAATTAATCCCAGTGGCTATTATTATCGTAATGTGGCCTTTGTGTAAAAAAGACACACAACAAAAAACCGGACGGACCTAATGTGTAGCATTCACAAGACGGGATATAGGAAATGGACTCCTAATAACTGAACGGTGAAAACGTTAAGTGCACTGCGATATACTTAATAATGTGAAACAGGACATATACCTGAGAACATAACCGTGTGATAAATTGACTCACATGTATAGAATGCAGTCCGCTGTGCAACATAAACACTGCCCCTATCTATACAAGTCGTGCGACAGATGCATGTTCTATCGATTTTTTACAGAAAAGTGGACTACCTCTGCAGCTGTCATCGCAACAGTATGCTGGTACTCTATTTTTGTAAGAAAGAAATGGTCTACACATGCGAACTTGCTAAATTTTGGTAGCGAAAAAATGACCCTGTCATGTGCTAGTGGGCGGAGACACCTCATATATAAAGAATATCAGTTGCGATAACACCATTACTTTACTTATTCAGTGTCAGCTTTGTGAAAGTATGTGTCCACGCCGTGAGGAAGAAGAGATTGTTGTGGAAGAAGTCATCATCCCGATGATGATGAGGAGCAGCCGTTGGAACCACCAACTATAATCATCACCCCGGACCCACCAGAATATGCGACAATATATATTCATGATGATCAGGGGGATGAAGTAATAGATCTCAATTTCGACATAGTATACAAGGTGATATATGGAGGCGAGGGTGAGATCGATCAGGGTGTGATTAAACCTTGTGGCCACTCCACTAGAGTCACCGCTGATGATGTGACGACACATCCCCACAATCACCACGAAGCGGGCTGCGACGGGGTGCGTCACTACACACGCTGCTTGATCGCCATGGAGGAGCACTTTGAGTCGTGGAGCGCGGATTGCGGCCGCTACTGTCCCCTATTCCAAAGGCTCCAAAATGCTGTATTACTTCATCACCTCCTTCTATTTAATTTTCGTGACGTGTTACTTATTATTATTTTTTATATGTTTCAGATCAAATACACTTTTTTTCACGGAGGTTTTTGCGAGCATGGCACCGACTGTACATCCGCCGACCACGAAGCAAACCAAAACTTAAAAAATATTTTAAAAATGTATCTATGAAATAAATATGATAAAAAAACCAGTTTAAAAAAATAAATTGAAACCAATTTCATTCATTTAAAGACAATGAATGAAGTCGGTACCACCTTATAACCATGGTCATATTTCCTGTCAGAAGACGTACGCCATATGCATGTTCTATCTATTTTTTTACAGAAAAGTGGTCTACCTTTGCAGCTGTTCAACAGGAAGGTGATGCAGGTGTGGGAAAAAATGCTGTGAACTTATGCAGGTTACAGAAATTCTTTATTCGTTACATTTTGCAATAAACTCAATTTATTCAATGGATACATAAATGTTTAAAATCGTATCGACTCTTCATCCAGAGTTTCAATACAAAGACATTTTGCAGCGAACAGTTAAAATCATATCTGGGATGGAATAGACACTTGGGTCTACAGTTTCGAATCTTGCTTAGCTTTGGTGCACCAACATCGTCCAAGTTTATTACCGGTCTTTGTAACACTCCTGCGAAAAATTTCGTTTTCTCAAGGCCTTTACAATAAAGTTTATTATCCCACTGCAACACGCTCTCCAACACAGGTTTCAAGTCGTCGTAAGGCAAGTATCCGCTTTCCCAAGGTATTCCGTGTATGTACGATTCTATATACCGTTGTGATTTCACGTCAGGTATTACACCTACCGGTGGACACAATACGAAATGTGACATTCTTCCATCGTGGCTTAACAATGCGACCTCTTTAGCCACAAATTCCTTGCAACTGGACTGATATCCTTGAACATCCAATATGACGAAATGTTCACACGTCATTGGTAATAATGTTGGTAAGAGCAGTATACTCTACGCAACGATCGTGTAGGATTAAACAGTAAGCCTTTGTATTTGCTGGGATATTGTTTGTAGCAGAAATTTCAACTCTCGTAGTGCAGGCACCAGACTTCATATCCTCGTTCTGCTTGGTGCAGTCCACCTTGAAGAATGGTGTATGTTTTATAAAATCGCTCGTTTTAAGCAGTGGTGATGGGGAACGCTCGTAGTAAGAATCTTGAAATCTTGCATACATCTCATACAGTAATCCATACGCACCATTGGTGCTGTCTACATTGAAAGAATGGTATGGATACTTTTTATCGTTCAAATATACAGACACGTCCCGTACATCGGGTAGATCAAATTTTGAACCGTCTGCATCGTGTTTGCTTCTATCAGTCTGAAATGCTACGATAACCATTCTAGGTTTTTGCAGCTAAGGGGAAGTTGTTACATTCCATGAAACGTTGGTTGCTTGTGGTAAAGATGGGTGTTCATATAATTGCCAACTCCTGAAATATATCTGTAGTCATCGATCGCTTTCCAACGATTTTAACAGTTTCAAGCGTTCAATGTCTGATACTTTAAGCATCGGAACCATCCATTCTATATCTGTGACTTTAATTTTACTAATGGCTCCCTTGGTGACGTGCATAGTGTTTTTAGCGCTCATAGGAACGAGTTCTAGTTTGCAGTTTAACAGATTTTTTTTGTAATCTTCAGCGACGCCGAGAATATGGCTCAGCGGTATGCAAACATTAAACTTTCCAGATTTTACAATGTCTTCAACAGTGTCAATACCGGGGTGTACCCACCCCGAGTTCTGCAGTCTGTCACAATCAGAATTATTATAGGAGCAGACACCTTTCAGCAAGCTTGTAATACCTGGATTCCTAGTGCGATCCACGGTCTCTCCATGAATATTGAGTTTTATTTCATTGAATAAATCCAAAAACCCGTTATTCACAATTTTACCGACGTAATCGGCGTCTTTGTCAGATGTAATAGTGCCACATATCGATATGAAACTCTGATTGAGTAACGCATACAAGCTTTCTGCCTGAATCGGAATTCGTATCTCATCGCTTTCGCCCAGAGCCGTAGTGTTGTAAGGTTTGAATCCGTGATACTGCGAATTTTCAATGGCGTCTTCAAATAAAGCTTTATTATTTACGCTTAGAACGTAAATGCTGCAGTACTAAAAATCCTAGAGATTCCAGATACTTCTTGTTAGCAGATGTTAACTTGCCGACGGTACGACGTTGATTACCAGGGCGAGCACGATGCACCGACTTATATGCCGATTCGGCTGGTGAAGATTTATTGACGTTAAGCCCCATTCTTCCTAATGGCGATTCTCACCGACACTCGCTCACCTCTGAAATCGATAAGCCTTCCGTCCTGATCCACGAGTGATATCGTAATGTCCGTTATTTTTTCTATGTTGATTAACGGTAGAAAAATCAGGTTCGCTGGGGCTTCGTATATTTTATATCCTGGTGGGACCGTAGGAAAGAATTCGTAGATGGTGTGTGTCGGACGGCCGTTTTGAAATGAACCTCCAGCTACATTACATTGAACAGATATAGTATTAACATGATTAATGTCTGGTTGCTTTGTAGACACCACAGCAGTCATTGCTGGAATTCTGTCCTCTGTTGTAAATCCGAATAAAGGGCCCACAGAGTTTGGAAGTTTAAAAGAGACGTCGAGAGAGCAAAATATTGTGGTGAGCAAAGTATTAGGGTTTACACTGACTCTAAAAACCATATCAGGATCAAGAGTGGAGTTCGTTAATTTTTTTATCGCGAGTGCAACATACTCCGAAATGTCTCGAATCTCATATGTTCCTTTAGGAATGGTGATAACGTGTTTCCGTTCGGCCATTATAACCATCAACGAATTGTTATCTGTAACGTTTGGAATAGACTTGTAGGCTTCGAGTCTCAACATCGCAATCTCGTAGTCTGCCCCATCTTCCAGCTCGATAGTAGGATAAATCGTGTTGGTTAGTTCGGACGTCGATCCGCTTAGAGTGAACGTGAGAGTCATTTTAACACTTCTAGTTGGGAGGCGTAGACTTTTATAGTAAAAACGTTAAGCAAAGGTGACCGCAAATCTCGGTGTTGTATTTTTGAAAGCGTGTAAAGTTGTAAAACAGTTTAGAATTCGGACCAACATAATTTACAATTTCTGCAGGCGGTGGCAAGTCACCATAGCTATCGAAATAGAACGAAGTGCCACCACACTTTTTCAATGCTACCCAGTGCGTCCCAGGCCCCGAGGCGTCATCGAGATTTATAATGATTCGTTCCTGTTTATACGGTCTCTTAGGTAGTTCGTTTCGCATGTACACGCCTCTGAAATGGGGAATACGTAGCTTCTTAGAATATCGCTCCAAGTCGTGGTTCGTTAGGGCTTTTTTTAGACGAATTCCTCTGCCGGACGGTTAAGGTTTTAAAAATAGTCCCTTGCCGTATCTGTGCTGGCGTATGAGCTCATCTATCCCCTCCTTCTTCCCTAAAGCGATGCTTTCTACCATACGGTTATGTCGTACGTGTTCTCCAAGCTGTTTCTTGTCGTTTTTTGCTGAATTGACGGCTTTAGCGATCTGCGCTCCGGCCCCGCCTAAAGCCCCGAGAGCAGATAGACCAGCAAGAATAGGCAAAATCGGTAGAAACCCTCCTATTTTTTTAGGGGACTTCAAAATTCGTTTCTTTTTTTGTTTTTTGTTTTTCTTTGTTAAAACTTTTCTGTATGCAGCCTTCAGTTTCTTAATTTTATCCAGTCCAGCACCCATTTTAACTTTTCCCTTCATGATTTTTGAAACGGCATAAGCCGCCGCACGCTCCCCAAAACTTGCGTCGTGTGCTGTAACACGTTTAGATGCTTGTGCCAATTTCAAGTCTGCTATATGTTGGTCGTTTATATCCGATTTCTGCGCGTAGCTTATATCGTGTAACTTGCAGGCTTCGTCCAGAGGATTGATTCCTGTATCGCCTCTTTTTAATCGTTTTTCTAGTTTCGTGCCTGGACCGCAAAATTTATACTTTGGTATGTGTAGTTCCACAGGCAGTTTATTAATGAGCGTATTAATCACACCGTCTCCACGGCGACGTTTACCTCGTATTTGTGGTGCCATACTGACTGCTCCACCTGCACCGTGCGGCTATTTATAGGTATAAAAGCGGTTGCTATTACGCTTAGCACTGTTATTTCTCACCATGAAGTTTGAGAAGCAAAACGTCTCCTTACAAGTCCAACCTATAGAGCGGGCGGATTCGAACCATGAACGCAAACATAGCATATTACTACCTGATAATGTTAGGAGTGTCGTCTGTGGTCCATCAGGTTCGGGGAAGACAAACGTGTTAATAAATATTCTTCTACAACCCAACGGCGTAAAGTTTTCAAATGTTTACATTTTTCAAGATCTCTGTTCCAACCAAAATATAAAATGCTTGAAGAAATTTTAGCCAGAGTTCCAGAAATCGGCTATTATAAATATGATAGCTGTGGAGACGGGATACCAGAACCAACAGACGTAAAAGAAAATTCAGTCATCATATTCGACGATATTATGGCGGAACCTCAAAGCCCAATAAGGAATTATTTCAGCATGGGAAGACACAATTCGTTAGACATGTTTTATCTAGCCCAGTCGTATGCAAGAATACCAAAGCATCTGATAAGAGACAATTGTAACTTGTTGATTGTATTTAAGCAGGACGCTTTAAATTTAAGACATCTATACGATGACGACGTCAACGCAGACATGACTTTCGATAAATTCCTACAAATGTGTCACGAATGTTGGTCTTTGGAGAAGTACGGATTCTTAACGATCTGTAAAGAGGATTCTATAGACAAAGGAAGATATCGAAGAGGGTTGGACGAGTACATCGTTATATAAAGGTGTGTAAAGTATAGACGGTACTCATAATGAAAGACAGATGGCTTATACGTGCATGCAGAGGTGCTATGGGCGTTGACAGATTTGGATCACCGTTAATTGCGCGATACATCGATAAAATAGCACTATCTCGAGACGAAGTAGGCAATTATTCGTCAAAGGAAAACGAATACGCTACGTTGGACCTCCCACAGAGGGACACAATGCTGCAACGAACGAGTACGTGGATAAAGTTCTGGCGGAGAAAGATTTTCTCAAAAATGATGATTTTATTGATTCTCGAAACTTTGGATTGCATAAAGCCACGGGGCAGGTGATGAATAAATTTGCAGCTATAACACAAGTATTGATCCAACAGCAGTCGAAGCTTAAAGACCATGTTACTGTTTTAAAACACGTCATGCATAGAACCGCACGTCATGCAAGACATGCGGCAATCCAGATTTTTTCAACTCTACACCGGTACCCGCTTGAAGCTAATTTACAACGCAAGCATAGAGGTTGTCGACAAGGTCGATTCAGACGATTTGTCTGCAACGTTAAATGGAACACCTGTCCCCGTTAGTCAACCCATTCATGTCTCGAGAGGCGATATGTTATTGATTAAAACCGCACCGTTTTCACGTGATGTACCTCTGACTATAGAATACGTCTATAAAAACACTGAAATCACGAACATAAATAACACTCAGGATGAATCCGTCATTGAGTGAAGGTCAAATGCGTGTTAAAGAAGAAATTAAAAAACATGTCGAATCTATACGAGACAAATATTTATCGTTAAAAAAGCCGACCTTCAGTCGAAACATGAGTTTTCCGACATGGTGCAGCCTATAACGCAACCATTGGAGCAGCTCGTCACTCTGAGTAAAGAAAAATCGCAACATGATGATGAAATGGAACACGTATCCACACCCTATACGGAGCCGACCCCTGTAAAACACTACAAGTCTATGTTGGAATCCGTGTATGGTAGAGTGTCTGGGGGTTATATTCAGAAACTAGTTCAATTGAGGCCTAGAAACGTTGACACCATATACGGTAAAAAATGGCATCCAGAAAAACAAACATTTCGATCGGGGCACTCCCCCTGTCGATAAGAAACGATGTCATAGATGTCGGCAATAAGAGATACCAAGCCCGTCGCGGATTAATGGAGCTGCTTACCAAATGCATACCTGACCCTAAGTTGTACACCGATAAAGACTTGGAGACGTATAAGGAAATATTGGAAAGGTCAAGCGCACATAAAACCGGTACGACGACAACGAAGAGATACGAGTCTCAAACAGCCAGAAATTTAAAAACGTCATTAGGTCGTTATTTCCCGAGGATGAGGAGGCCGAAGTAGACGGTGATCTCCAGTCTTGAAAACCGGTCAGGGGAAAAGGGTTGTGGAAACAATCACATGCGAATCGGAAAATAGACTATAAATATTGGGACAACTCGAATCAACTCGTTGAAAGATTGCGACTGTTGGTGGCGTCGTCTGAAGCAGGAAATCACTCGCATAACAACGAAATATTGGAGATTATAACGGAGTTACGAGAAAGCGGTGTGATACAATGACCAAACGTAAAATTGCCTACGAGCTTCATAAACCCGCTCGAATAAATTATCCAAGACGTCATGTGACAATGAAAGGTTTAAATGATTTATGGCAAAGCGATCTGATTGAAATGATACCCTACCACAAGTAAATGAGAGGGTTCAAATACATTCTAGTCTGTATAAACTCATATTCAAAGTATGCTTATGCGAGAGCTTTGAAGAACAAAACTGGTAAAACTTACCGCAGCCATGAACGACATACTTCAATCTGTGAAAACACCGCCTAAAAACCTTCAGACCGATATGGGAAAGGAGTACTATAACGCTAATTTTAAAGCCTTAATGCAGAAATACGGTATCAATCATTATTCTACGTATTCCAACATCAAGGCATGCATCGCTGAACGATTCATCAGAACTTTGAAAACAAACTTGTATCGTGAATTTTCGTCCACTGGCAGTTATAAGTGGATAGACATGTTGCAGGAACTCATTATACAGTACAACGAAAGGGTTCATTCCACCATTAAAATGAAACCTAACCAAGTGAAGGACAACAGCTTGCTGAATACTGTATACTGTTACAAGGAGTCGCGTGCGAAACCCAAGTTTGTGAAAGGCGACTTTGTAAGGGTTTCAAAACTCAGGAAGTTGTTTAAAAAAGGTTACTTACCGTCGTGGACTACGGAGATTTTCAAGATGCAAAGAGTCCAATCTACTTCTCCACCTACTTATCTGCTAGAGGATTTGGAAGGAATCAAGATTGAAGGTGCTTTTTATGCAGAGGAATTACAAAAAACAAAGTATCCAGACACTTATTTAATTGAAAAGGTGTTACGTCGTAAAGGAGATTTAGTATTGGTTAAATGGTTGGGTTTTCCTGCGAGCAAGAACTCGTGGATCCGTAAACGAAATATCGAATAAAGATTTCAAGTATGATCATGTGTTTTTATTTACAATTCCTTTGTCTCTGACGAGATACATACCATAATACATTTAAGAAGATACAGTGCATACTTATTCACTATTTGACTCTGACAAGACACAAAACAATATACATTAGACTTTCCTTTTTTAAAAAAAGGGGGTTCCTCATCATCACCATCTCTGATTTTGTAATCCCCGTGGGCAAGTGTGTCCACGCCGTTTGTTAAAATATACCGTTTGTCATCTGTTGCACTTAAGGTGACTTTATTCATGGCGATCGAAAACACGTTATGCTTATATGAACGTATAGATCTGTATAACGAGAATGATGTATGCCCGGTCTTAAGACATTTCAAATAATCTTCAAATGAGAGTTCTCTCTCCACAACACATTTATTAATTCCTTTCAATTTCTTTATGGACATACTGTTAAACTTTAAAGCGTAATCTTTGCTCTAAGGCCTACAAACTCAGTTATGGTATGACCGACACACTGTTCTTTGAATTTACCTACCTCTCCTTTGTTTTCTACTGAATACAAGGGGTGATTAGGGGGATAGACGCTTGCATCCAATTCATCTTTCACATTTATCAGATCACGATAGAGGTTATCCGTTTCGATCTTGTAAATAAAGCTATCAGTATCAGTGTAGCATAGGCTAATTTTGTTTGCGAAATGTTTTTCATTGTGTTGTAGTGAAAATCGTACATTCTGACTTTAGATAATTCCAAGATTGACATGCCTACATAGATGGCAGTATTCAGTACGAGTTTAGTCTTGGCAAGGTGGACACCCACCAAGTTCTCATTATAAATTGTCCTATCCAGAAAGTTTGACTTAGCCACCAACGTGGACATTAAGTTTTCGTCCGATACAAGTCTAAAATCTATCCTTTTCCTCACATTTTCGAGAGTCTTGCCGTATACGGCATTATTTAACAGCTTAACAAATCCTTCTCGAATTCGTTATTGGCCGCCCTCCGTTTAGACGCATTGAACTCAATATAAGGTTTCAACCAACGCCTTTGTTCAAAGCTAATGAATCTATGGATCTTTGTCAATTTCAGTCCGTGGTTTAGTGCCTGTTTAAGCATGAAATAGTGTACAATGTAATTTTTTTAAGCCTCAAGTGTGGTTAAAAGTTTATTGAATTTGCTTCCGGGGGGACATTTCATCTCTGGACAAAATGGGAGATCAGTGTGATCATCGTGTAGATTTTCTGGATATTCCAAATCTACTTCTAGGACGTAACCTAAATTGGAGTCGTCCGGTATGGAGACAATGTCTAAAGACTCTATCTCGTTTTTTTCGAGCCAACGAAAATTACCTATAGGTATCGGCTGTGACATAGCATAACCGTACAGGTTATTAGCGTCGACGTAGTACAATGCCGACTCGTAGTCTGCCACAGCGTGTCGTTTGATTGACTGACATATCCCACCTCGAATCCCTCGTTCAAAAATCTGAACCATGTCGATATCGTTTAAAATAGGCAGCTTTACCTGCGTAAACTTTAACATGGCTGCATATGTGACGCTTGGGACAGTTGAATAAAAAATGCAGTCTAAGCCATACGTATCGTGACACATTTGCCTGAAATTCTCAAACACGTCGCTCAAAATCAGGACGTCTGATTTTAAATACAAGTCTGAATATTCACCTAAAGACTTGACCGAAAATGAATTCCAGACATTAACAGCATGAGAGTAGTCTCGATCTGAGACACCCGCATTGCTGAGCTTGTTGTAAAACGCTTCTTTAGGCGGTAGTTTTGTCTCGTTTAGAATTTCAAGCGAGGTGACGTGATCGTAGGGAAACACTCCCTTTCTACACATAAATCGGTTTTGGTACCAAAAGCTTTCCGCGTCTCTATGAATTTATCCTTGGGTAGATTGTTTGCCAACTTTTCCAAGCTCGTGGACATGAAGCGAAAAGAATCTATAAATCTGAGTTCGAGAGATCCCCGTTTCAAATAAAAAGAGAGAATAAATTTCGAAAAAGTTATATATTTCTCCTGGGTATTACATATGACGTTGATGCGATTCTTGTCATAGTCCAATTCTGTCACAATGAAATGGGAGTCGTAATTAGAAAGGTTATGCAGTACAAAAGGGACAAAAGCTTGGTTCCTATAATTTAAATTGCAGTTTCTGTGCGCTGCACCTCTGAACCGACCGCTCACGTGGCAATGGTCCCTTACTTTGTAATTTTCAACGGTAAAGTTACCTTGTTTACAGATATGACAGATGGTGGTGGTCATATACTCACTAATTTGTTCTGCCGTGAGAGGAATCATGGGTTTTATTTCAGAATTTAATATGGCGTCAATAGCCTTTACGTCTTTTACAAGTGATCTCATAAAATGTTGTCCTGCATCAGGTCCTCTGTACATCCTCAGATTCGAATGTTCTCCTTCCAACTCTTTAATAAAATAAGCGTAACTAAAAGGTGTATGTTTCTGATAATTTTGTGTCCAGGATTTTACAGGGTCGTTTTCGCTTCCGGCAATGGGTTCTAGCAAGCACTCGAAATCTGCATAAATAACGAACCTAATTTTCTGGGAATGTTCGTGTTTAGTGACGGAAACCTCCAGGCGTTTAGGGAATTCGCATTTGATTGGTGAAAAAGAATTACAAACGGCTAAATGAGCCTCGTGTCTTTAGTCGGCAGACTGGTTGTTATACGCTTGGAAGTGAGCAAAACAACGCTTGCATACTCTGGTTTTGTGGTCGTTAGCTGTTCGAGAAGATCTAATGAATGCGTCGAAATTGGTAATTAACACATAATGGGAATCTACTACATCACAGACATAGAGCAGGTCTCTGTAATCTGGCAACTCTTTCTCAGCAATCTTAATTGGGTATGTCTCTCCCTCGTCGTCTAGGCCAAACAGATTGATCGAAATGTTTTTTTTTACTGAATTTAGCTACGTCTTGGAATACTGGTGGGAAATTAATACTAGAGAAATCGTATTTATTATCCAATTCTGGTCTGTTCAGATAAGAAATCCATAAATCCTTGTCTTTTTCAATGAAAGTTGCTAGTACACAGTACTTAAAGCAAATTTCGTCCTGATTATTAACATTCACCAGTGACTTTGAATATCTATACCGTTCAGGCAACAACATGAACTTGCGTCCCCTAAAGGGTTGATATTTATTTAGACGTAATTCAATTTTATGGATAGACTTGAATGTATACCCGCTGCCTCTTAGCGCAATGTCGTCATATTCTTGAACTATTTTCTCGATCTGATGGTCTAAAATATCAGAAACGTTAGTTGAGACAAGAACAACTTCGTTTTTCGATTTAAGATTTATACAGTGTTTTTTTCGTCAGTGTCCTGTAAATTAATTTAGACAAATAAATTCATTTTTAATAAGTTATGCTGATGTGCACAGTCTTTAACTAAGGTTTCCATCTGAGGTTTATAAGTTGAAAGAATGGACTGAAGATCTCCTGCGGGAATGTTTGTAGCCGCATAAGTCACAATTCTCGATTTAAAAGCACTTTCGATTCTGACGAAATCGTTCTGCAACACAAAAATACGAAAAATTGTGTTATTTTATGTGAAATACAAATGAGGGACTTTGTGAATGAAAGTTTTAAACGTGCACCTTGAATGAAAGCGTATGTCCATAGTATATATAAAAACTTACTTTCATTGATGCAATTCCCGCAGACAAGTCGCCACCAACTCTTCCCAAAACAAGATGGTTTCTGGGACGGTCCTCTTGTCCCTGAGTTTAAGTAGCGGCTGTTCCTGCTTCTTGTTGCAAGCCGCTGTCGCTCTGAGCATATTCGGTCTGTTCCGAATTAAAATGGTTGGTGTTTTGTAGGTTGGTCAATTCATCGCCTCGGGCAGGACCACTTGTAGATGCAGACTGGGTGTCGCTGTGTGCAGGTGTGATCGTTTGTTTACTGACTGGTTCTTGACCGCCTCGGGCGCTCTGAACTGGTCTCACCATACTACTGGAAGACTCCACATCGGTGGGCTGTAACAAAAAAATGAAACAACTTGTATTCACCACGTCTAGCTACAATGGTGGTCTACAAAATGGATGTATATATAAAAAATATGTTCCTTGAATGTAGTGATACGGCCGTTGATGACAGATCTTAACACTGATGGATTGATTGAAAGCAAAGGGTCTACGGCGACATCGTGTTGTACTGGCGGCTGAGACTGTGGTCTTGTTGTCCCAGGTTCGATAACTGTTGCCGAGGTACTGGGTTCACACGGCACAGATAATGCTGAAGGTTTCGGTGCCGAGGTACTGGGTTTGAGGTTGACCACTGGTTTCGCTATCGATGTATTGTTCTCACGAAGTCTGTACACTTCGTTTGGATTAAATGAGCTATGGGCGTTGCTCAAATGTCTATTCAGATTACGGCGAGACGAAATTTTTTTTTTTCTCACTTGGTACAGGGAAAATGTGAACTAGAATGTACCTCACGGATATGAGTTTGAAAATGATCTCGTCTCGAGAACGATCTACTACACAAATCACAGGTGAACTGGGAATCACCATGTTTTTCTCGTACGTGACGTTTCAAAATATATTTATGTTTATACTTTGTTCCGCAGCGTTCACATATGTGAGCCATAGCTAACAGCGGAATGAATTGAAAGGATGAAGTAGTGTTTTTATATACAATGCGTGTTTATCAACCATGATAAAAAAAACCGTTGACTTAAACTAACCGTGGGAATATAACAATGCATAGTCTCCCAGTTCTTATCTTGACCGGATGGCAATATCTGACCGGCTGGGCATTAGGGGTTATCTGACCCCTACCATCCATGCATGTCGGACTTATCTTAACCGGATGGGCATTGGGACCAGGTGTTTATAACCACCAAAAGGGCTTATCACAAAAAAAAAGGCGCCAAATATGATTTAACAGTAAAAAAAAAAGCCGTTAACGGTTTAAACGTAACGGTCATAACCGTCTTCCATCCCTTCCATATACCTTCCATCACGTGTCATATGCCTTCCATATACCTTCCATGACGTGACATATACCTTCCATATACCTTCCATGACGTTACCGACAAAAGCAAACTACTGTTTTTAAAGTAGTTCCTACAAAAATGTTACATTATAGTAACCTAGTAATTTATTTAAATATTACCCGTATGAAAAAAAAATCTTGTAAACCCTACCTTATTCAGGATTGCAGTAAATTACTGTCAGGTACTGAGATTATCAAAGGTATGAAAGTTAATATACTCAATGTAAATGCATGAAAATGACTGTACAGTTGACTCCCTCTAGTCCGGCCTCGGATGGTTCGGCTGCCGGATGATCCGGCCGACTTCTTGTAATGAGTCATCTGCGCGTGGAAGGGTTTCTCACGGCAGTAATCGACTAGAATAAACATTCTATTACTGAATGACATTCTTCTTATGGTGAGGAATGTGACGTAATATAAATAGATTATTGGGCAGCACTCATCACTTTTTATTGATCCTTTTGTGAAGCCGTTGTCGAAAGTTACTTAATCTTGCGTGGAGCCTTCGTCTTGAATAAACATGCCTGTTTAGTTTTCAGTCTTAAGTGTAAACAAATCACATCAGTTCACAGCACTGAAACTGGTGACTACCTATGTCAAGCAACAGGCTGCTGCATCAGCTATCGATGTAATGTTCATGAAGAAGTGGCGTGATTATGCTTTAAAAAAAAGAGTTCAACTAAAAAAGCAGAAGAAAATAACAGATTTCTTTTAATTTTGAAATTGTAATTGTAATGCTATATTTTAATTTTTGGGTAAGTACCTTTAAAAAATGGACAAAACCATCTTAAAAGTTTATTTTTGTTTTAATAGGTTATACTTGACACGTTTAAAAGACCGCCGGATGGTCCGGCCATTTTTTAATCCGGTCGAGGGTCCGGTCCCGGGGTGGCCGGATTAGAGGGAGTCTACTGTATAAGGTAGTAAATGACACGAAAATGACAAAATAATGACGTAAAATTGAAATAAATGCCCTAAAAATATAAAACTGCATAAAATGACAAAAAAATGACCTAATAAAAATGTATTTCTATAATCTAGAGGCAGTGATTAGGATTTATCTACAAGTTGGCAATGTCTATTCAGCATCAATAAAAAGATGACGTCATTAAAATCCGGGCCCTGGTAATGATTCTTCAGGTACTGTTGTTAAAGAATAAAAAGCAATACCAGTGTACATGCCTCCACCTAGTATGCCTTCTAGTTGCACGAGTTTGGGTATATGGAGTGATTCACAACATAAATATTTTAAATCTAAGTACCCTTGGCTGATTGTAAAAAGTTCTGACCATATTGGTTGCATGTACTGTGCAAAGATTAGTTCACTGAGTGTTGAGAAACAAAAAAGCGTTCACTTATCCCAAAAGTGGCAAAATTACAATGTTCAACCTGCTGGGTCGACTAAGGCTATTCAGCAAGCCTCCATAAGGATAAAGCTAAATCAACATGATTCCTCCAGCGCTCATTCCAAGGTTTGCTCTATACTAAAAGCAGCAGAGGAAAATCAGCTTCAAGAAATTGTTGACAAAGAAAATGAAAAAGCTGTATCTAATACAGCAAATTTTTTTATTGCAGTTTATAGCCTGGCTAAACGCATTAGACCAATGTCAGATATCGAGGCAGAAATTGAGCTTCTAGAGAAAAATGGTATTGATCGGTGTGGGACTTCTCTCGATTTACTGCAATCAAAATTGTTAACCATATATCTACTGAATTGAGGACTGAGATTTTTTCTACAATTGTTGATCAAGGTTCAAAAGTATGCATTGTTATTGATGAAGCCACAACTATTTCAAGGAAAAGTGCTTTGGTAATATTTTTAAGATCTGAAATCAACACAGCAAGGAGAACCATTGACCTCGCTGAGCTGGAATCCACTACATCGACTGACATATTCAATGTGCTTTTTCAAACACTTAAAACTCATAGATTTAGTCATGAGTACCTAAAACAAAACTTCATTGGATTTTGTTCAGACGGAGGAAGTTCAATGCTAGGGAAAAAGTCTGGGGTTTCAAGCAGGCTGAGAGAAAAATACCCTAGCATAGTTGTATGGCACTACTCGAGTCACAGGCTTCAACTTTCCTTGGATGATGCTATAAAATCTGTTTCTCAAGTAAACCACTTCAAAATATTCCTTGACAAGATCTATACATATTTCCACGCTTTGGCAAAAAACCAAATTGAACTCATTAAGATTGCTGAAGATCTGTCTATAGCCATAAACAAGATAGGACGAGTACTAGGTCCAAGATGGGTTGCATGCAATGTTAGAGCTGCAAAGGCCATCTGAAAAGCTTATCCAGCTCTGTACTTTCATTTTGTGGAGAAAAAGGAGACAGGTCAAAGAGGTATATTGCCTCCAGGTTGAAAAACCTTTACTTTTTAGAAGACCTAGCTTTGATAATTGATATTCTCCAGTTGTCTTTGCTCTCTATAGCACTTCAAAATCAAGGAGTAAAATCTGACAGACTTATTAAAAGGTCAGTAAGAACTTTGATTCTAATGAAAGACAGTAAAGGAAAGTATGAAAATGTGCTTGAAGAAACCATCTCTTATGAGCCATACAAAGCCATTCCATTTGGAAGAGACAACAGGTTTATAAACTTGCCAAGGAATGAACTAATCCAAAGTGTTATTGACAACATGGAGAACAGACTTCAGGCTGCAGATAAGTATAAAGAGATGTATTCAATGTTTTCACTGATTCAACCAAATACATGGCCAGATGATGTAATAATTTCCCCCTGGATATAGGGAGAGGTGATATTGGAGGCCCTAAGTAAAAAGATCAACTACAAAATAAATATAACCAAATTCAGAGATTTAATTGACGACAGAGATCTTGCTGGAAGATAGATACTATCAACTTTTTAAAAAGCTAAAAAAATAAAAACAATTGCTGTGAGTTCTGCTGAAGCAGAAAGGGCATTTAGACTAATGAACTCCATTTGCACACCACAGAGAAACAAGCTCAACATCAGCAACATCTCACAAGTGATGGCAATCAAGCTACTATAGTGCGTTTCATGCTAAGAATGCAGCATTGGCCTTATGGGGCTATTCCAGGCTTTGTTACAATGCTACCTGCAGGCAGGGTTTGAAGGACAAGGTTACACTATTCTCGGAAAAAGGGATTTCCCTGCACTGTTGAACTCTTTCTATCCACAGAGTACAGTCTCCCTCATGAATCATAGAGCACATTTTTATCTAAAGGTCTTCATCTAAGAATGCAGAATGATTATAACTTAACAAAACATATGTTAGTGTTATTTGAGAAAAAAACTAAATTATAGGCCTAAAGGATTGAAATAATGATATAATCAATTGCTAAGGGACATTAAATCAATAGTAAATGTCAATAGCAATTCTGGGACCAATATTATATCTAATAGCCTATACATAAAACAGATCTGAAGAAATATAATGGTGCCTCTTATTGTTATGCTGGTGATACGGCAGTGATCTTCAGTGAATTAACGTGGGAGAAGCCTACAAGATTGTTAATCCGGGTATAAATAAGATTTAAAAAAGTGGTTGGATGTTAACTTTCTCTTAATGTAACTCAAACTGTTTTAACGCCTTTCTCCCTAACAGTTTCTGGATTAAAACAATTCCACTTGAACATTTAAAATTTATAATCCATAACTCTCATTGTGAAGTCCTTACGGTTTGCGAATGCCTTCCTCCTTAAATATCTCCGTGTTGATACATCCCTGGAGGGATTTGGCCTACCACCCAACCGCTGCGTCATCTACCGTAGGCAGATGGCAGGATTGGAGGGGGGCATGTGGTCAGCATGCCGACACCCACGGCCGTTAATGGTGGTTTCCATGACCGGAGCCGCTACTTCTCTATCAAGTAGCTCCTCAATTTGAATCAGAAGGCTGAGTGCACCCCTACCAGACCTCCCTATCTCAGAAAAATCCGAGGAGGTACCGGGGATTGAACCCGGGCCGACGGATCTGTAGCCAGCGACGCTAACCACAAGACGATGCCGGCAGACCCTTAAATATCTACATAAATTAAATATTGGGAAGTATAGTGAAATATAGGATTAAGTATTTGAAATGGGATAAGCACATTTCATATATGTGTAATAAAATACGAAAAGCAATATATCAATTTGTAAATCTCCGTAACTGTAGCCCTAGCCCTATGGTGTTATTGGATGGGGAACCATTTCTAAAACTACTCTTAATCCATTAAGCATATTACAAAAAAGTCTAATCAAAATTTGTTTAAAAAAGCGCATGGGCTATCCAACTGAACTAATCTACTGCGAGTTTAATGCATTTAACATTCACACAAATTTATATAGACACCCTTTATTAAAATTTTGCTATAAAAATAAGACAAAATTCCTTACTGTTTCACATGAACATGATTCTAAAATCACATTACATCGGGTAAATGTAGTCATGAAGTCTTTTAAACATAGAAATAAAAAAAAATCATAAACTTTAATTTTCGCCTCTTTAAATTTTGTTTCTGGTACTACCGTCATGATAATTATTTTTCATTATTATAATTATTATTACGTATATCACTTGAATCATGCCATTGCTCTCAGCTTTTCCATTTTCCTCTATTACTTTTTATTCATATTTTTTCTACTTATTAGTTTTAAGATAATATTTTTGTTTAACATTACACTTCTATTTTAAGACATAGTCATGTATAAATGTAACAGTTGAACTGCCCCCGAGCTCGACCTCCTGGACCTTCAGAGTTTCAGGACCAACATGTGTATTATTTAAGTTTTTATGTCATCTTGAAATATGTTAAGAAAGAATTTGTGAATTTTCAGTTAACATAGTGTTTTATTTAATTAATTAATTAATTAATTAATTTAACTTGGTCCAAAACAAGACGAGATAATCGTTAAGAGTGTTCGTAGCAGCATAACAAAAGTAAAAAGATAACAGGCCTATAACAAATTTTTTAAAAAATGTTTTAAATAGGGCACGAAACAAGATAACACAGTACTGTTAAATGTTCAAACCGGGGATTTACTTGATTACTGAAGGGGTTCGATGCCATCCATACAATCGGAGTCACTGCTGTTACTGTTATCACCACTGCTATCACTGTCAGTTTCACATGGAGGTTGATTCTGTAGATAGAACGAATGCACCTTTATCCTTATAACACTCCGCGTAAATTCGTCATATTTTACCTCCCTACTGCTTTTGGTGGCACACTTCCTGTTTCTTTTCTTGTTTGGTGTTACCACCACACCATGTGAATCCTCACTCCTGATCTTATAAACTGTTCGTTCTGAAATTGATGTAGCTTTAGCAGTTTCACCAACAATCCAGCGTATACTTTTCTCTTCATTGCGTGTTTTCAGGTATGCAAAGACAGACCATTTTTCTACATTCACTGTTTAATATTTTCCCACGTTTCCGATGACTTGCCATTTTACCATTGCCACTCGTAAAATACACTACAGTACTTGTTGAGGTCACTTAGCTTAGCTTCAGACTGTACAGGCTTAGGATAGCCGAAAAGCACGTGCCACCCGATAAGATGGGGTGTGAAGGGGAGAGAAGGGGTGGAAAGGACTGCCCCATATAAGCAATGCTGCATTCTTAACGTGAAATGCTCTATAGGTCTGCCGCTCAAGGAGTGGGATCCAACAAAGTATGTCAAATCGTGGCTGAGGAAAGGGAACCATAGCGCTTGTGACCTAAGAGTAAAAAGGAAGAGGAACGAGGATCCAGCCTCAGAAAATGTGAAAGGCATTTGGAGCCTTCTTGCAGCTTAAGTGTTTTAAAATATGTATCACTTATACAAATATCAGATATTACAATAAAAACATTTTTATCACTATCATCTTTTCGAATAAATTTGTATCCTCGAAACTTCTAATACCCTGAAGAGAACCGGTTGTTAAACTGTTTGAATATCACCACTGCCTAGCAGTAGTAAGATTACTCCAAAAACTGCCATGCTGAAGTGACATCCAGTCTAAAAACTCGCGTTCTGGCCCTTCTTGCAGTGTTACCAAGGACAGGTTCAGGTCCAATAAAGACAGCTTACCATTTACCTATTGTAAGCTTCCAAAGAAGGTCTGCATCTGCCATTTTGAATGTTTTTCAGGGATACAAAGTTAAAAATATCTTGAAATTTGTATTGATAATTTAAAATCCAAAGTGCCAGTTCTTGATATGATTTGTGTAAATAAAATCTATTACAAACATTTATAATCTGCTTTGTTATAGTGCCTTTACTTCCAATAAAAAGGCGTATATTGCTTCAGTGATTTCCAAATTATACTTTTAAAGTACAGTAATACCCTAAATTAGTTAAATAATCCCAGTTGTTAGATATCCGGGAAGTTTAAACTGTGAAGTTGCAATTAAAGTAACTTGGGACATTTGTATTTTAACCTACTTCACTTATTTTTTTAAGTGAAGTAGTTTTCCACATTGACTTCTTCTCATTGTTCAAGGGAGGTTTCAAAATGTACCATTGAATCCAAATTGTAAACATATTATGCATTTTCAGTCAATGGCTGTGGTAAGAATGGTAAGAGTGGATGGTAAGAGTGGATACTGTATTGTATGATTTGGTCTTAGAAGCAGCTCGTAGGAAAATAAATGTATCTGCTGACATAGGTATAAAATGTGTGTGCTTATGCAGATGTTGCTATTATTATTACAAGAGTCTGTCTGTCTGTCTGGAACCCTATAGCCCCCTATGTTGGAGCGAAGGGGCCTCCAAGTGGAGGTTTCTGTTACCTATATGAATTTTGTTATGCTTATTTTCCGAGAGAGGGCAGAGGGACAGGTGGTAAGCCCATCGCCTCTCAACCCCCCCTCAGGAAACTAAGGTATTACTTGGACGTGAAAGGGCCGAGAAATTTTGTCCAGATGCTCTAATTTAGGCTTGGAGTTCTTTTACATGCCATAAATCTACGACACGGGCCCCCCAGCTTAAAGTCCCTGCCGGAGGACTCCGTGCCCAGGATTTTTATGTCCTGAAAAATCCATCAACCGTGGGCGGGTTTGATCCCGCGACCTTTGGACCTAGAGGCAGGCATGCTACCTCTAGACCACCACGGCCGACAGTACAAGACTAACAACACTAAAGGAAAAAGTAACTACACGGAATAATGACATACAAGTCAAAGGAATGGAAATTAATGAAAGGGAGATGAAATATATGGAAGTGAGGAGAAAATCAAATAATGGTATCAGAAGTCTGAATATTGAAACTTTCAAGTTTGAAGGGGTGAATGAATTTTGCTATTTAGGATCACAAGTAAATCAGGTTTCAGAAGAAATCAAAATCAGAATACTTAATAGAAATCGTTGTTACTATACATATACTAGTATGTTGAGATCTAAAACTTTAAATTGGGCCATGAAAATGAAAATATATAAAACGATCATAAGACCTGTTGTTACATACGGAAGTGAAACAGCTAAAGATGAACAAATACTTAGATATTTGAACGTAAGGAAAATTTATGGACCAATCAAAAATGTTGATGGAAACTGGAGGATCCTAATGAATATGGTAATTGACAAGAGTATTAAAGGAGCCGATATTGTAAGATTTGTGAAGAGCAGGAGAATTGCATGGTTGGGACATATTAAGAATGGAGGATGACAGAACTCCTAAGATAAAATAAATTGGAAGCCAGGAGGAAGAAGATTAAAGAGGTATACCATGAATTTGGTGGATGGATGCTGTAGAGAGTGATTTGAGAATAATTGGAATAAGAGGATGGAGACGACTAGCAGAGGACAGAAGGAGCAACGGCTATTTGCTGAGAATTATGTGGTGCCTATTATTATGAAGAAGTTCTGCATAGTGACAATAAAGTAGGAAGAGTTTCTTGCTCATCACAATGGTGCAATGAGTACCATCCTTGCTATACCCATGGAGAGCTCTGACGGAAGAAAATTTATTTTGGATTTTAATTGCATCATGCCATTCTGCACTACTCAGTCCAAATCTGGATTCTATACTTGATTATACCTGGGCCATTGTAAGTTTGCACTTTCCATTCTACAAGTAATGTTGCCAGTATCAAAGATTGACAAATGAACTACTCTACTTCGTTCTGTACTGACAAGAAGGTGCCAATCGGTAGTATTCAGCTGTATTCGGCCTTGAACATTCCAAATTATTTCTAATCCCTCAATTACTATTTTTCTGTTCTTCCATTCAGTAATTTTCGATATTAATGTAATGTAATATTATTCCAAACCTATAATATCACAAAAAAAAAACCCCTTATCGTTCATGAACACACAGATTTATCCTCCTATGTGTGGGACATCGTACACCTTCAGATGATAAATATTCACGTTATCAACTTTGTGATGTCGTAGCTCAGTGGTTATAATGCTTGATAGTTATGCAGAAGCTTGAGGTTCGATCGTAGGCAAGGTGCTTTTTTTTTTTTAACATACTATTTTTAAGACACAAATACAGTTTATGATTTTTAACTTTTAAAATTAGCTGTCTTATATTTTATTGTATAATATAATTTGTAGTATAAAACCTTATTATCAGTAGTGAAACCTTAACCCCAGCCAATTTAAAGATCGCCTTTAGCGGCAAAACCTATTAAAACTCTTTTCAGGTAGAGGGACAAGATGTCCCATTTTCGCACGATACTCCTTCTTTACTTCCTCTGCCCGTACCATAGGTGCTATAGGTAGAGGAAGTGTTGTTTTCTATCCCGAAATTCCGACTTCCCCTAGTTTTAATATAAATGCACGTTTTGAGGCCCCCCAAATAAGAAAATACTACTTTGGAAACATGTCTGTGTGCGTGTCTCAGTGTGTGAGTGTGTCAGTGTGTTTGTGTGTGTGTCTGTGAACATCCTAGCTCGAGAACGGAAAATTGTATGAAAACAACATTTTGTTTTGGGGTCAGGTACTTTTCTCAGGAAAATAGAAATAAAGTAATAATTTTTTTAGAGAATCAAAGGTAAAAGAAGCACTTTTAATCTTGCATGATATTAATTAAAAGGAGATAGTTATGCTAGTGGGTGGTACGAAATTATAACATTCCAGAGTAACCAACTTTGATTGCTTCACATGGAAAAACTCTTTTTGTTAAAAATATTTACATATGATTATTAAATAGACTCAGTTTGATAGAAATTTTAAAATTCACTAAGCCATTTTATTTTAAATGTGAAAGGTCTCAGAAATTGTAGAAAATCTGTCACAGGTTGTCTTTGCTTTCCAAAATGGCTGGCTCCACAGGGCGTAATTCTGTATCATAAATCTATCATCTATTATTATTATTTGACAAATTTTAACGATTGTCTAAAAAATAGTATATGATATACGCAACAAAATTATTTTATTTTGCTCGTAGGATTGCTGCATTCGCACTTACGAGCTCGTTTCGCAAACATAGCAAACTCGCAATATAAAATCTTGTTTTAACATTTGGATCATTAACTATTTTGTTCTAAAATATTTGTTTTAATATATGGTACCTGTAATACATAAGGCAAGTAATTTTAAAAATTAAAAATTAAACACTGCATTTAAATCTTAAAAATATAATGAAAGCAAAAAAAATTATAGCATAGGGATTTGAACCAAGAACCTCCAATTCCACGATCAAGCATCTTAACCATTATGCCACTTATAATTTTGTCAAAACAGCGAGAATATTATGGATGTAAAGCACTATGCTTTCTCCTTTATCATAAGCCTTTGTATAGGAACCATACGGTTTTTTATTAATAGTGTATTTGTATTAGTACTATTAATATTGAGACGTAATACATTAATTAACGGAAAAATGAGAGAGAATCCCCTAATACAAGCATGCAATGTTCGAAGTCGAATGGCTTCTGTCTGTCAGTCAGTAGAACCGCAGTGCAGCCAACATAAGTAGGCACATAGTTGAAACTGGAAAGTGCAAAGTTACAATGGCCCAGGTATAAGTCCAGGCATTGGGGGTATAGGGTTGCAATTGGTATCAGTAAATTATTTGTTACTGTGCAGCCTTATGATTGTGAAGGTGCTGGATTAAATGTTTTAAAGTTCAGGTCCTTGTAAGTAATTTTCCTTTTAGTGTGTTGTTCTAGCATTATTATACTGTAATAGGGCACTCGAAAAGTAAGGACAAACATTTTGTTATTGCTAGTATTCTGTAATCCCCTGCTATGTCAATAGTATATCACCAAAGCCTGAAGAAAGTGTAGGCCTATTCCATTGGTCTCTTTTATATATTACTAGCTTAAAAGGCCTGGCGTCGCCCAGGTTTTGTATTTTGCATGTAATTCAAAATTAAATTATGGAGGACTTTTGATTTCCAAGCTGTAAGTCCTTATATAGGTATCTAGATTTTGAAGCAAAGAAGGTCAACTTATCACACTTGAACTATTCCCTAGATATGGCTTTTATCGCTCATACAGGACTTAGAATTTTGCAACCCATTGCTTTTACACACCATGCCTCATAGGAGTTAAAATAAGAAGAAACAGAAATTCCAGTAACATAACATGTAAGCCTTTCCCACTTTTATGTTACCATACGACCATTTCAGGGCTAAGATCGAAAGAAAATCAATATAACTTTCACACATTCTTCCTCAAAATCTGAGACATAATAATAATTTACTGCACACAGGACTAAAAATGTTCCATCCTATTTTTTCTATTTTTAAAATGCTTCCAATAAACATCCTAATTTCTCAACTTATACAACACCTACAGTAATGAATAAAGTATCAATAGACAGAATTTTTTACAGGCTTCTGATATAGCATACTTGTTGCCATAATCTCAGGCTGAGACAACTGAAAACTCTCTCCCCACAATATCCTTGCATTCTAAATCAAAACGTGATGTGAGAAAATGATATTCTCATGCCCAGGGTAGAAAAACTATTTGATGCATCACACCCAATATTTATTTACTCCAGCATTGATTTACAAAAAAAAAAAATTATATCGATAGCCTCTCTAATTATAATTATTTCTCAAAGCCAAGTAAAATGCAACTGCAAAGCCCTATGTGAACACTTCAAACAATATTGTCATGAGAACTGAATTGCATTTTCTGAATTCAGTGTAATATTTAAATTAAAAAAAATTGTTCCATAACTTTCTTTCTACTGGTCACATTGAGGATTTCAATAGCTTTAACCTTTCTGTGGACAACGCAGTTGTCTCAGCCTGAGATTATGGCAACAAGTATGCTATATCAGAACATTTTGCAAAAAATTGCACATAAATTGGTCCAGTAGTTTTTTAGGCTATGAAGGACACATACTATCATTGCCTTTATATATATATATATACACACACACATAAATACATATATCATATATTTCTTATAGCACTCTAAAGCCTATACTATATTAACCCTGCCACTGTGGGGGAGTTGGTGGTGTGGTAACTTTCACTCTAGCAACCTGGGTTCAATTTCTGATGGAGTTGGGATTTTTCAGTAGTGGAAAAATTTCCTTCCTGGGTGTTACACCCTCATCTCCATTCTGCAAGAGGCAATGACAAATCTCCTCATATCACCCTTTCCTTGGACAAATTATGGCATCATTCTGCCTTTGGGCAGAACACTCATCATAAAAAGGGTCCGTGTCTGAAGAGTTTCATGGTTGCTAGTGTACTTCCTAATAACATCCTCTTAAAAATTTGTTCCCTTGACGATCTGTGTGATTGGTCTTCTAGCACAAGGAGTAAATAGAGCAAAAAGGAAATGTTGAGTGAGAGAATGGATTTTTAGTCTGGAGCATAATGGAGTGTCAAAAATTAATGTGCTATAGACGTGTTACCGTCGTTGGCAACAGTCGTAAACAGGACATGGGGAATACTAACCTCAAAGGAGTTCCTAAAATGGTTGCTTTACATGTTTATAGATTATGCCCAAATACCACCACGGACCAGGTCATCAATTTTTTGAAGCCAGACTTTCCAGAAGTGAAATGCGAGAAACTTGATTCTAGATGCCCGGAAAGCTATTCTTCATTCAAAGTAGAAATTCATCAAGATAATCTTGAAGCAGCCATGGATGCTAGTAAGTGGCCTAAAAACACATGCGTTCGACGTTTTTTATACCCTCGACCAAAAACCATAGTGGACAAAGTTTGACAACCTCTACCAAGAAGATAAGCCTGTTTCACATTAATGTACAGTGTCTTAGGAATAAAATTAATATTTTGGAAGCCTTTTTAGAAAGCAATAATTTCTCAGTTTTAACGTTTTGTGAACATTGGCTGCATGAGGAAGAAATCCAGTTTTATAAAATCACGGATTATTATCTGGCTAGTAGTTTTTCTCGCAAAGAACACATTAGAGGTGGTGCTTGTATTTTCTTGTCAAAAGATATTAAAAGTTTTTCTTTGAACAAAGTTAATGATCCTTCCCTAGAAATGCAAGCTGAGTTTGCTGCTGTCAAGTTGGTAAATACAAACATTATCGTTGTATCCGCTTACAGACCACCCAGTGGTAATGTGCATTTATTTATTGAAAAGATGGAAAAAGTGTTAAACATAATTACTACTTATCCTAAAACTAAAGTAATTTTCTGTGCTGATTTTAATATTGATGTTAACATAAATAATGCTGCAACAAAATCCTTCTGTAACATACTAAAACTGTGAGGTTAATTACACAGGACAGATTATTTCATTTTTATAATATTCTAAATGATGTTGACTGGTCTTCAGTTTTAACCTATACTGACGTTGAATTAAATTTTAATGCAATGTTCGAAATCTTACTGAGTGCATTTAATGAATGTTTTAAAATTCTTAGTTTTAAGGAAACTAAGAATAGGCCTGAGCTGAGAGAACTTCATCGTCAAGTTTTATTTCTGAACAATGTGAATAACTTAAATGGCACCGAGCAAAGTCGTAACATGTATCTCAACAGAAAAAATGAGTATAAACATAAATTAAATGAAGCAAGAATCTTTTATAATGAGTTTCTAATGAACACCGCAACGAACAAAGGTAAAAAGGCTTGGAATATTATAAATGCAGAAGCCAGAAAACAAATTGTCCAAGGTGTACCTAATGTTGAAATTACCGCTAATGAATTCAATGACTATTTTTTAAACTCTGTTAAGGAAATTCAAACGAACTTACCTAACTCTGAATTATCCGCAGATTCATTTTCAAACGAATTGAACAACATCGAATGCACCTTCAAATGGAAAAAGGCAACACACGAAGAACTGTATGAAGCGGTAATGAAATTACGCAACTCCAAAAGTCAAGATTATTATGGCTTTTCAAATCTTTTATTGAAAGGATTAATCCTTATTATTTTGGAACCTTTGTTGTCAGTTATTAATCAGTGTTTAGAACAAGGCAAGCTTCCAGATGTTTTAAAAATTTCAAAGGTCATACCTATGCACAAAAAAGGCGATAGGAAGTTAATATCAAACTATAGGCCTATATCACTAGTACCCATTTTATCCAAAGTGATGGAGAGCATTATGCTTAAACAATTGGTTACATATTTTGAACAAAATGGATTACTTCATGACGAACAGTTTGGATTTAGATCTAACAGATCAACTACCTTAGCTGTTGAACGAGTTGTGTCATGGGTGCTGGATGTATTTGAATCAGAACAGAATGCAATGGCCTGCATGTGTGATCTCAGCAAAGCATTTGACTGCCTACCTCACGATGTACTGCTCAAGAAACTCAGATTTTATGGTGTGAGAGAAAACGAGATTTCTTTAATTCAATCCTACCTCTCAAATAGACAACAGATCGTAGAATTTTCAGGAACTGTATCAACCTCAAATGTCATTAATACTGGAGTGCCTCAGGACTCAATTTTAGGTCCGTTTCTTTTTATCGTTGCAGTAAATGACTTACCAGCTGTGATTAAAGAAAAAATTATTATGTATGCAGATGATACCATGGTTTTAAAAGCTGCTCAAGATAATATTGATTTGAGTAACACTCTGGAGATGATGGAAAAATGGTTTCAAGCCAGTGGGTTATGTTTAAATAATAATAAGACTCAGACTTTAACTTTTAGTCTTAGAAATAATGTGAATACATAAGTAGCTGTGAAATTGTTAGGCTTTTGTCTAGACAGTAAACTTAACTGGAAATTTCATACACAAGAATTGTATAAAAAGTTGTCTAAAGTATTGTTTTTATTGAGAAGATTGAAGCAGCTTGTTCCAGCAACAGCGCTTTTAAATTCGTATTACAGTCTTTTCCATTCACACTTGAATTATGGCATTTTATTATGGGGCAACGGTACAGGGGCACAAGATGTTTTTAAACTGCAAAAAAAAGCTGTGAGAATTTTGAAAGGCTGTGACACATATGAGCATTGCAAACCTATTTTTATTGAATTAAGTATTTTAACCGTGGCCTCACTTTATGTTCTATCAACTATCTTATTCGTTCATGGAAATGATTTTAATCCGGTGTGTTTTAATGATGTACATGACCATAACACCAGAGGGAGATATAATTTGGTTGTTCCACAGTGTTGACTGCAAAAATCTCTTCACAGTCATAATGTTTTAGGTATTAAGTTTTACAACAAATTGCCTCTAGAAATTAGAAATATCAGGAATTTTAGAATTTTCATGCACAGAGTTAAGACATTACTTTTGCAAAAAAAACTTTTACACTGTTGGAGAGTACCTGGCGGCTGATTTTATGTAATTAGACTACTTATTTTTTAACATGCTGACTATTCCTATTGCATATACATGCTTAATGGTGTAAACAAATAAAAAATAAATATATGATTCTACATGGGAAGTCAGTCATTCTATAGAAGTGTTCTGTAAATGTAAGTAAATGACTTTGACGATATGCTGAGCTAGAATAGCACATTTTATTTAAAAGAAAGTCATGAGAAAATCCATAAAAACTTAAAGTAAATATTATCAATATCCAGAATTTAATACTGCAAGTGCTGTATTTATAATGTAGTTTTTGTTTTGGTATGTTCACAATAAACTGATATGTAGTAATGTTGATTCTACACTTCATGCAGTGTATACATTTTCTTTCAGCAGTTATACCTAGTGATGTGGGCTGGAATTATTCCCAGTGGGAAGGAAGTTATAAAATGGGAATATTTCCTTGGCCAGGAAATATTCCCAAAAAGTGGGAATTTAGTTTTGAATGTTTTAATGCTTATTAACTTTTCAGGTATCTTAAAATTGAACTATTTAAATAAAATTCCACGTGTTTATCTAGGAATCATCATAGGAAAGTATTTACCCTTTCTTATGATATAATTTTTCACTTATTTTCAAAAGCAATGTACCTTGAGTCCATCTTCTTTTCAAACTAATAAAAATTGTGATAATCTCTTAGGTTTTCTTTATAAACTTATATTTTATAAAGTGATACCTCACTCACATTTATTCAAACAATATAAAAGATGAGTAATCCTTTATATCTATATTAATAAAAATGAATTTCCAAAATATATGTTGCTGCATCACTTGAGAATGGCTCGACCGATTTGGCTGATTTTTCTTTTGTTGTGTTCCTAATTGTCAGGACAAGGTTTGTATAAAAGAAAATGTTTGGAAAATCCACGGGAAAAGTCGGAAATGTGAAATGGGGCACAGTTAGAGAGTTTTAAGCTAGTATGTATATAAAAGGCAATGTTAGTATGTGTGTCCTTTTTAGACTAAAAATCTATTGGACCAATTTATGCGTGGTTTTTTGCAAATGATCTTCGTTTTCCGGAGAAGGTTTAAAGCTATTGAAATCCATGTTGTGAATGTAGAAAGAAAGTTAGGGGCCGAATTTCTGAAAACATTACACTCAATTCTTCAAATGTAATTCTGTTCTCATGACAACATTGTTTGCAGTGTTCACATAGGACTTTGGCAGTTGCATTTTACCATTTTACTGGGCTTTGACAAATAAAATAGTGGGTATGATGCATCACATAACTTTCTCTACCCTGGACATAGAGAATATCATTTTCTCACTTCACAATTTGATGTAGAATACTCGTAATATCACAGGGACAACATTTACAGTTGTATCAGCCTGAGTTTGTGACAACAATGGGTAGCAAGTAATGCTATACCAGAAGTCTGTACAAAATTCTATCCACTGATCATAGGAAATTCATCACTATAGGCTTTGTATTAGTTGAGAAATAGATATTGTGGCCATAAGCATGTGAAAAGAGACAAAATAGGATGGAACATTTTTAGTCCCATGTGCAAGAATGTGTGATAGTAATATTGGTTTTCTTTTGATTTTAGCCCTGAAATGGTTGTATGACAACATGAAAGTGGGAAATAATATACCCCGTGAAAACAGTAAAATGTTATGTTTCCGGAATTTCTGTTTCTTCTTATTTCAACTCCTACCAGGCATAGTGTGTAAAAGCAATGGTCTGAACAATTCTAAGTCCTATATGAGCGATAAAAGCCATATCTAGCATTGTCTGAGGAAATAGTTTGAGTGCTATTAGTCGTTCTTCTTTGCTTCAAACTCTATATCCCATATAAGGATTTACAGCTTGGAAATCAAAAGCCCTACATCATTTAATTTTGAATTACATGCATAATACAAAACCCGGGTGGTGCCTGGCATTTTAAGCTAGTTTAATATAATTGCTAATAGATTGTGTTGGTATTTATAATAAAATGCCAAAAACCAACACCTTCAAGATTAACCATTTTTAATATTACACAAACATAAATTTAAATGTAATAAGTTTATAGTCTAAGGTTAGAGATTTAACAAAAGGAAACAAGCCTATTTCTAAAAGTTCTTTGGGTTCATATTGTTTATGATTAGGCCTACTACTGTAATTTTTAAGTAATTAATAGCCAGTTTGTTCAATTAACTCTTTTGTTAATGTTCTTTATTGACCTTCAAGAAATAGGACATATTTTAATTATTAATTACCTCATTTGATAAAACCCAGTAAAACATTGTAAAATGTTTAGTTTGTGATTAATTTATATTCATTTTTATGTGCTTTCATTAATTACACTATGCAACATTTTAAAGCTTTTGGTGTGATGTTTTAAGACTGTAATGTGATTTTAGAAGTATTTTTCATGCTGATTTCAAATATGATTTTATTTTCCTGTATCATGTAAGGTTTTTATACAATTCAATTTTGAATTTTTTGAAGTGAAACTTCTTTAGCCGCACTAGGAGTAAATCGAGAGCTAACCCAAACTTGCGTTACGAACAAAATCGCCACAAAATTGTTATGCTCAAAATCGTCATGAAATTAGTGGGGTTGTGACAGAACGGACTGCACAGAAAACAACTCAAGGATTGGGCTTATCCAAAATTTAAAAATCCAAAATTAAAAACTCTAAAAATAAAAAATAAAAAATAAAAAATCCAAAATTGAGGTGGTCGACGTAAAAAGGGCATATAGGTTTTTCTTTGGTGTTTTTGTATTTCTCATACTGTACTGTTTGTTATTATTTAGAATATTTAATCAGGTATGAATAAAATTAATTTAAAATATAGCTTACGAATTAAATAAATTGTAAATTTTTAAGTCAATATTATGAGCCCTTTTTACACAGACAGAATTTTTGGTGGTAAAATTTAACAAATCAGACTTAAATTTAATCCGATTTTAATACCATAGTGTGCGATTATGAAAAAATGAAGTGGCTACACATCAGTTATAGGCTTGCGCACAGAGTACTGAAACTTTGTTTTTTTATAGTAGCCTACTCAAAATAAGTTTTGTACTTCATTTCCAAATGCCTACCAGTTTTTTCTTGTAAAAGATATTTTAAACATCTCATACAATTTTTTAATATTTAGCATGGGGTTGTCGAAGTTCATCAAATTACTTCTTTCTCTGCAGTAGTGACTTTCATAATGTGGTACTGTACTTAGATGTTCACCCATTAAAGTGATTACATCGCTCGACACATTTCTTGGTCGGTTTGAGTAAGAGCCTCTTTTCTCTTCAAAAGACTCATTTATACTTCCCGCCTTATTTCTCCGAGCTTGGCGACCGTTAGAATTCTGAAAATTCCAGAGGAGAAAGTGGCATTAGCGGGTGGAGAAGAAGGTCAACCGGGTGCGAAATCATCCCTTACTGTTCGTGCAAAAACATACGCTCATTTCAGCTGCCACGAGAAGTGTAGACATGTACGAAGCTAAACCAATATACCGATCATTTTCTTTCTATAATAAATTGATTTGAAATAAGTTTATCAAAACGTCCTGTAGCTAATCTCCTAATCAGTGTGTAGTATCGTAAAACTGTAGTAGGTATAAGTACATGCATGTTTTTAGTTTTGCCTTAGTTGTATAGCAACCATCTTCTATCTCTTTCTTCCATCTATCCACCCTCTGCCACTTTTAAATTTCTGTTACGTAGGGTAGGCTCGGAGAAATAAGGCGCGGAGTATAGTAAGAACTTATTTTAAATTACATGGAGGCGTTTTACAGATACTCGAAATAAGATCAAAATACATGCCTTTTATTTGCTCCCACAGCTACATTGTATGACCAAGGGTGTTTTCTTTGTTTCTTGGGGTTGAGTGTTTTTTTCTTGACCTGAGGGACAAATTCCATACGCCTTGCTAAGAAGGAATCCTGTAGGCTTTTTGGTTGACCGCTATAAAATGAGTGAAACAATTGCAACTGTTCTTCTTGTGGTTCTTTCTCATAACACAGCTGTATATACAGCTAACTTTAAACAGTTGTAACAACCTCAATTTTCAACATATCCCGCTGATTGTAGAAACATGGCGAACAAATCTATGCATTCTGTATAAAAAGGGCCCATAGCTCTATGTGCACTTTTTACGTCGACCGCTTCAATTAAAAAATCGAAAAATTTTGAGTCAATGAGGATAACAGCATTCTTGAAGGCAGTATAATTGTAGAAAAGTTGTTTTAGGGCTAAGTTAATGGCTTCCAATTCTCCGTCAAAAAGAATTTACGGGAACACGTAGGGGAAAGGTATCAAGCATTGAGTGGGTGCCTATTACTGCTTCGAGCTAGTGGCGTGGTGAACCCTTCACCATTATAAAAAATCCAAAATTTTAAAAATAAAAAAATCCAAAATTTAAAATATCTAAAAATCCAAAATAAAAAATAAAAAAACTAAAATTAAAAAATTAAAAAATTAAAAAATCCAAAATTAAAAAATCAAGGAATCCAAAATTAAAAATATTGAAAATCCGAAATTTAAAAATCTAAAAATCCAAAATTAACAAAATCCCAAAAATGAAAAAATTCAAAGATCAAAAATTTTAAAAATCCAAAATTAAAAAATCTAAAATTCCAAAATTATAAATTTTCAAGATTCAAAATTTAAAATATTTAAACAATAAAGAATCCAAAATTTAAAAAATAAAAAATCCAAAATGAATACATCAAAAATCCAAAATTGTAAAAATCTAAAAATTTAAAATTAAAAAATTAAAAACTAAAAAATCTAAAAATCTAAAATTAAAAAATCCAAAAACCAAAATTAAAAAATCCAAAAAATAAAAAATCAAAGATCCAAAATTCCAAAATTAAAAAAGATCAAAATTTAAAAAATAAAAAATCCAGAATTTAAAAAGTCCAAAAACCCAATATTAAAAAAGTCCAACAATCCAAAATTGAAGAAAGGCGTTCCACGCACACTTTTTTTTAATCAAGATTTTTGAACAGATACAAATATTGTTTGAGTTTGATTTTAAAGTTGTGTATTTTGTAACCCTGTATAAAATTACACTTTACTGCATTACAATGGACAATGATATATATATTCACTTAAAAATGCTATAATTGTGATGAAAATTCAACACGTATATAAAAATTTACTTCCTCTTCTTTGCTTTAAGATCTTTCTGACGTGGGTTGAAACTTCTCTTCCTTCAGCAGTTCTGTCTCTTTTAAGCATAAAACAGTAATTGGCTATCTTCCCTGGTATCTCTTTACCATGTCCCTTATGTGCTTGTTCTTCACTAACATCGCCAAGATGAGCCTTCACACTCCTGTAACATTTATTAACCATTGTTCTGTACTTCGGATTGTAACAAGCTTTTGGTCGTCACCACGAAAATAAAATAAAAGAGGACAATATATTTTATAAATCTCACTCTGAACATCCAATATAACTTCCAGAAAATAATTCAAATAGAAAATGACTACTAATGAGCTGATTATCTATCACGAAAGTTATTGATATAACGCAAGTAATTCACTTCAAATTCTTTCAGTTAAAGGACAATTTCAAATTTCATGTTTAGTCTGCATACATTCATAGGAAACAATCAGAACTGGGTCTATAACCATAAGGCACGTAGAATCAAAAGGATCTCACTCCAGCCAGGGGAAAGGAAATGAGCAACAATCTACAATAACAATGTCTGCAATATTTCAGTAACAATATAAAGAGAATATATTTTACACAATTATTGTGAAATATTTTCAGTCTCAAAAAAAAACACACTATAACAACATTATACAAAACTTGGTAGGCCTATATAAGTTCAAATAGTTTGATGAGGCTCTGTTCTGAGAAATTTTTTACATATAATTTGGAATATTTTGTCAGTCGTAGTAAATATAGGATCAACTCTCAAAAATAAGTATTCCAGAGAATATCAAAGCAATATTCACCATTTATGGTAATCTCTCAGAAAGGTCTAACAAGAGAAAGCTTAAATATGTATAATGGCAACTAGAAAATTCTATCGGCAGCCCTACATAAATACTCGGCACTCTGTTTACTGAAATATCCCATATAGCAAAATCCAATATATCAAAATCTCAGATAGCATCGGAATAAAACCTAGCTTACTCATAATCAAAGATTATCAAAGTCTGAGAAATATTTGTATCATATCATATAAGGCATTATAATTGAAGCATCCTCTATATTAATTCCAAAATATTTATGTAAAAAGTTGATAACAACGCTAGATTAGCATGACCACAGCTCAATGACGCTTAATGACTGTTTAAAGAAAACTTTGTTTAATATAAATAACTAACAGGAAGTGACACAGTGAATTCCACAGAATAACCACCTTATATTTTATGTGAAACTTAATTCACTTGAGGGTAGGTTACGTTTAATAGAAATATATAATGGCTGAATCAGACTAAGCGGATGAGATCAAAGTATATTGAAGAATATTAACTATAGAAAAATCAGTACAATAGAAACTGAATATAATTAATCACAAAATCGGAACGTCTTAGGTTGCTACAGTCTATAGTTTATGTTTTATAATAGCAAGGGAAAATATACTTGAAAAGAATCCAGAAAAAACTCTGACTATTCTAGAAAAATCCAGAATGATACGTAACTAAGCTTACAAATGTGGTACCTTTAGCATTATATATTTCATATAATGAATATGTATACTGTTAGCCTTGTATATTTTACGTAATGAATATGTATATAGTCACAAGAATACGAAAAGGAAAAATCTTAAAGCAGATCATAAATAAGCTATACAAAATTACTGAGATAATAATAATAGTCCTACCGTAGTAGAGAACTACGTCATTTCTTTATTAATTGATAAATATAAATGATGATTACTACAATAGCAAAATTGCTGACTGCGGGATAGTAACTTCTAGCAGAATTCAAAAACCATATACTACAATGCCCATAACATTCCTAAACTGAAACACGGGAAGCACACCCAATGTCAAGGTAATTAACCTAGATTTCACAGAGTGATGGAATGTTTCAAACCACGGAACGATACAGTATACAAGGCCTACATCATAAGCACAGGGGTCACGTAAGCTAATAACCTCGGGAACTTTAACTGTTTAATAATAGAGTAAATACCTCTAAATCAATTCACCGTATTATTCCAACTCGAAAACTGCCTATGTGACATTACTACCTTTCATATGAAGCATAATTTAATACGAAATATGTTTGAATAAGATATAAAATATCGGAATACCTACAAGAACAGAACCTTATCAAATATCACATTAATAGCAACTTCATTTCAAACTATACTGTATTTTCATTGCACATGAAAAATTTACCTATAATACGCGACAGCATTTTACAGCAAGAATTTCTATATGACTCGTAGAATCGCTAGTTTGGTAGATTGCCTCGATATTGAAAGATTTAAATAAAAAAAAAAAATTGAAATTACTATTTAAATATTGGAGATTCTACATTCTGAATATCATTAAGACAATGATTTTATGGGACATTTTATGAAGCGAGTACTAAGATTTCACTCACCATCCGTTCAGCTGACGTCACACAAACACTAAATTTCAGATAGCTACATGACACTAGAACTCTTCGTAACACACTGGTTCAAGCGAGCCAGCGACTCCCTACAGCTGAACACGAGAGAGACAACCTACGCGCATGAGCGAAAACAAAAGCTTGAGTAAGTTAACAGCGTTGCCAAATCATAGCTATCCATTATAGAACACTTTTAGGCACTACAGGATTCTGTTGCCCAAAAAGTTGGCCACAACTTCTTTAAACGAAACCCAGGACTTATTTTCCACAGGATTCATTGTACTTTGAAACAAATTGTCTTTTGTTAACTTTCTGATCTGTGGTTTCACAAAGATCCATTCTTTCAGTTTCTCAGGTACTTTTGGAAATTTTGTTACCAAGTACTGGAAGCAGTCAACTTCTTTTGGAAGAGCTTCATTAATCCTATTTTGATGTGCAGAAGAGGTAATAGTATCTTGCTTCATTGAACAAGTGGTACATTTATTATGTTCTGTGAACCCAATTGGAGGATTTTTCTTTCGGGCCTGTCTATCTTCTTCCAACACTTATATCTTTGGCTCGGATGTCCCATTCATGAGTGAAGCACGGCATTTTTGTGTAGCTGGATTTTTTACCAAGTGACATGGAAACTACTTTTAAGTCTCCACAAATTGGCCAAGAATGTTTTTCATAGTTCACGTATTTTAGCAGAGCTTTGAGATTTTCACACGTCTCCTTGAGATGTACTAAATGTGCAATGGGTATTGAACCAAACAAATTCCCATTATGTAAAAATACACCATTGAGCCTACTTTTGGACGAGTCTATAAATAACTTCCTCAACATCACAATAATAAACCAGAGAATCTTCTTCTTTAAAGAATTTGATTAATTCCTTCTCTATGGTCCTATACCAAGAGAACAAAACTCCGGGTAGTAGAAGATTTTTTTTTCTTTCAATCTTGATCCAAGCAATTGGGCGGCATCCTTTGTGAGATTCAAGTCCTGAGTTAAATCATTAAGTTCATTTTGACTGAATAATTTTGGTGAAGGTTGTTCTTTTGGCTTCTGATCATCATCATTATTGCTTTCATTTTCTGAGCTGCTCTCCTGTGCCACATCTTCAAGAACAGGAAGTGAACTGGGATAGGGAAAGATTCACAATGCGTAACTGGTTGTAAGGCCAAAGGAATGTTGTGATATGACCTTGAATGTTAACTATACAAATATAACAATCGTTAACATGATTTTGTGGCTCCCTCTAAACCATTGGGGTTGCAAAAGGCATTGATTTTTTTGGCACCATTTTTCCACAGTCTCAGTCCCACAACACATGTACAACGTATTTTGGGCGGTGTCCAGCTTTTGTCTTCATCACCAAGCCTTATGCCGAAGTATGCATGATAGACATTTGTTTAAATAAAAAATAAGTTCACTAGATTTAAAAAGAAAAATTGTATCACGTTACATAGTGTTATATTTTAATCTTTGAACTTATAGTTTTTTTTTTTTTTTTTTTTTTTTTTTTTTTTTTTTTATAGTTTTATTGAACCAAATTATGATCAAATTTTTTGTATTATTTAACAATCATTTGTTACTTTATGTGACAAGTAACGAATAGGTATCGTTGAGTTATCTTGCTCATAAATCATAAATTCCCAGGAATTTATGAATTTTGGAAATATTTCCGGGAATATTCCCTGGGAATATTTCCTCAAATTTAAGCTCCCGAGAATTTTACATCACTAGTTATACCAATGCAACAATGATATGATGTGAAGAAGTTCTTCAAAGAATTATTTAAATGGTTCAAGCCATTTTCATGTGGTGCAACAATTTCTTTTCCACTGTTTAGCCTACACGATGCCCTTTTGAAATTGCATGAAACTTATAAGTTGTGCTAGATTTGAGTTGCACGTTTGCATGAGAGAGTGAATTTTTCTTGAACAGTTCAAAGTTTGCAAGTCATTTAAGTTAGATCATGGACAAATTCCTCAATTTCTTCGTACAGTAATTTATTCTAGTTCTCCTATATTTACAAACTTGAACCTGACAACCAGACTAATTAGTAGGGTTAACCATGGTTTCAGGTTAATAGGGCCTGACATTTTGCTCATGGCTATGTTGGGCATGTACACCTCCATAGAGGCCCATTCAAGAAGCTGACTGTACATACAGTATGGGACAGTACCATTATTTTTCTGTTTTCTGACCGTCCTGCCATTTCAATGAAAATGTCAATTTTTAATAAACATGGCATATTCTAACTTTAATATTGGTTAAGTGAAATTAATTATTCATAATCTATAATCATATGTCAGTGTCATGATTACCAGTAAATTGAATTGAATAACCATGGAGTTGCATTGTTTGATATTAAGTATCGATATCTGCAGCAATTTAATCAGAGAATATGTCACATTGTGTGGCATGGGTGGAGTGAATAAAAGTCAGTAAATGCTTTTACTGCAAAATTTTAAGTAAATACTATCATTTTAGTGAATAAAATATTTCAGTAAATACTGTTGCTTATTAGTAATCAGTACATACTAGACCAAGTAGTACCTACTGCAAAATATGTGAATAATAATAAGTAGGCCTATTTACTTATCAATACCAGTAAATACTGTGAAATTTTCAAGTGTGGTACAGACCTTGCTTAAGATGGCAATGCCTTATCAGAAATGCTTGTTTTTACAAGAATTATGAAGCAAAAATTGTACAGAGAGCAAATGGAGGCTCAAGAATATGATTATCACAATTTATTTAGATTCAGAAAGGAAAATATGAAGTGGCATACTTCACATTTCATGGATGAAAATATTGTAACAAATAGCAAACAGTCAGAAGTTATAAATTTTTTATTTTTTAAGTGATCCAGGCTATCAGAGTCAGAATTCATAGCACTTAATTACGAATGAAATTTTTTTCTGTGTATTATTAGCTAAACTATTTCACAATTTTCTTTTGTTGTTTTTATTTAAGAAGCATGGCCAATCTTATGTAGTATTGTGGTTAGCCTATATATTTTATTTTGTTTTATTTTAAACTAGCAGGTGTCTGTGACTTCGCTCATATTTATTAATATATCTAATCGCTAGATTTTTTAATAATAGGCCTACACTTAATAGAAAAAAAATAAAACTTCATTTATTAAAACTTACACCGTTTTTAAATAAGTTGCATTAATTATCTAATTTTATTGTAATTTATTGTCAGACATAGTAAGTATATAATTAGAACTACTGAATGAGTCATGTGCTGCCATGTGGGCATACATATTGAAAGTAAAATGATTAAAACGAACCATAGAATTATGAACCTTCTGCTTAAGTGCTAATCATTCATAAACAATTAAAAGATTAATGATTTTAAAAACATCCAGCTCTGGGGTGCATTCTACGATTAGAGTACACTGTAGGGAAAGAAATGATCTCAGAGTTCCAGGCTCAACCCCCTCCCCTGCACAGTGAGTTTCGTCCCAATCGAGCAATGTTTCCCATTCAGACCTACATGATCTTTCTTCCGTCCACCTATGTTAAAAATTTCAGATCTCTTCGTGCTGCAATGTTATAAACAATTAAATGAAGTAGAGCGAGCTAACAAAATCAAAGCAATCGTCATCTCCATGTGTTATGTTGAAAAAATTTATTTCCGCAATGCTCTTCTTCCCCAGTTTCTATGGCAGAAGAGGAAGACTACTTAATAATTTTACAATTGAAAAATAGCTTATTACTAAATCTGATGCTGCAATCGTAGAAAAAATTATGTTTTCTGATAGTTTTTATTTTTGGGGGGGAGCTCATAATTTGCGAACAAAAGCAAAAAATTGAAAATCCGGCTTTAAGGTGAATTCAGACATCTTTTAGTCCATCTATGTTAAAAATTTAAGATCTCAGCATGCCCTAGATTTGGCTGGGTATCGCATTCAGACAAACACTTCCTCTTATTATGTAGATACCATGGCCTACTTTAATTAATGATGGTCCACTACATGTAGTTTGCATAGATAAGCAGGTAGTAACTACTACTAAAAACAAATTAAAACGAAGTATTGTAAACAGTGGGGCAAATTAAACTAAGATAGTTGAAATATAAAAACACTTTGTGCTCCACTTACGTCTGGAATTAGAATCACAGGACTAGTTTCGGGAGTTACCCCATCATCGGCTGTTGGTCTACTGGAGTTGGAGTTTGGCGATCATGGCTCGCCAAACTCCACTGGCCACAAAAAGCGATCGGCAGCTTAATCAACTTTGGTTCGGGAATTTCCTTGTAAACAAAAAGCAGTCGACAGCTTCCTCAATATTGCCGGCATCCATTTTACTTTCTCGCATATACGTAGTATAGAGAAAGTATTGTGATCGTGACAAAAAATCGAAGTCGAGATAACACCGGGAGAGCATGTTTCATGAAGGGTAGAAACCGAAAAAAATATTTTTGGAATGACGTCTGTCCGTGGACAAGCACAGCAGGTAAACAGTTCATTGTATTTACTTCATTTTTTGAATTAAGGACTTTTTAGAAATTTTGTCGAACTGTCCAGAAATTTAGTTTGACAACTGAAATATTAAGGGGACTTTTCGTGAAAACTTTTTTAAAAAATTTGTTTTTTGAGAAAATGGCTCTAACGATTTTAATAAAAATTTAAAATTGGAAACTCTTATCTATGATTAATAAAATGGCTATATCCGTATTTCTGCAAAAATGACTTAAGGGGCAATTTACTCATCCATTTTCAATTTTTCTAGATTATATCCATTACAGTAGGCCAGTTGTGCACAACCCGCGGCCCGCCAGAATATATATTGTGGCCCGTTAAAGTTAAATGTAAGATTAATTAATATTGATGTTCGGGATGTTTGGAAGTTTGAAAAATCATTTGAATTAATTTCACTGCCCTTTCATGTTGATATTGAGACAGTGCCTGCAATTTTTCAGATGGAATTAATTGATATCCAGAGTAACACAGAATTGAAAGCAAAATTTGATGATGTATCACTCCTTGATTTCTACAAGCTGTACCTATCTAAAGAAATGAAAATTTGTATGGCCATGTATTGAAAATGGCAACTTTTGGTAGCACGTGCGTCTGTGAACAGTCATTTTTCGGTTATGAAACAATTGAAATCCAAAACACGATCCAGACTTGGAAGCTAGTATGCGTATTGCAATAACAAGCATTGAACCTAATATTGAAAAGTTGACAAAACTGAAGCAGTGTCAAGTTTCTCATTGAAAGGTGAATAACATTTGTGTTAGGACTAGTAATTAATTAGTAGGCATTAGTAGGCAGTAGGCAGTTAATTTATTAATTAGTAGGCAGTTAAAGCGTGCAATATAACCGCAGTAGTAGTAGTAGTAGGACTGCCGGTGTGGTCTTGTGGTTAGCGTCGCTGACTACAGATCCGTCAGCCCGAGTTCGATCCCCGGTATCTCCTCAGATTTTTCTGAGGTCTGGTAGGGGTGCACTCAGCCTCGTGATTCAAATTGAGGAGCTACTTGATAGAGAAGTAGCGGCTACGGTCATGGAAACCACCATTAACGACCATGGGTGTCAGCATGCTGACCACATGCCCCACAATCCTGCCATCTGCCTGTGGTAGATGACGCAGCGGTCGGGTGGTAGGGCCACCCTTAAGCTCCGCCCATTCGATATTCGCATTTGCACGGACTGTGTGATGTACTTTGTTTCTGAGCGAAGCAGAGTGACCAACTGTCCTTGTATATTGTCGCAAGTGCCTTGTATCCACCTCTACATATAGCTAAATAATGTATAACACTAACCACATAGTGAAGTCTGCGAAGCGGAGGCGGCAGCCAAATCGAAGCTCCCTTGCATTTTCAAATAATGTACGATACATTGTTTGTAGGTTTCAAAAATGTGGCATATTTCATCTCCCGCAAGGTTTGTCAGCCTGTCACCTCTCGTCTTGCAGTATGACGTCACACCTCCAACGTCCATTCACGAGTTTCTTCATAATACGAGGACAGAAGAATTCGCTAGATCGTGGTAGAAAAGAAACTGCATCAGTGAGGGTGGGTTGGGTGGGACCGATTCATCCCAAGGTGCGACTTATATTTGAATTTTCCCGTAGTAGTAGTAGTGCTAATAATATCCAGTTTTACTGCCATTGATTATTATTATTATTGTTATTATTTATTCATTCCACTGCTTTTACAGATATTAAAACGATGTCATCGACTTTTAGCAAGATGACACCGTTAAATTTAAACAGAAATGTTTAGTATACTGCGGACAATGGATGTAGTACTCAAGATGACCGCTTTTTGCATACAATCCCTCATGTACTCTGTGATCTTCAAGTCTTTCAGTCTCTTCATTAGGGTCTTCGGTACAAGTCCTGTTGAGGAGATGATTAATGGCAGCACAATAACTTTTTCTTGCCTCCAGAGTTGTCGAGCCTCTTCAGCCAGGGGTAAATATTTGGTTACTTTTTCATTTTCACACTGCTCTAAATTGTGAGTATTTGGTATGCCAATGTCTATAAGATATGTGGTCCGGTTGATTTTATCTATCAACACTATGTCTGGTCTATTGTGAGTTATTGATCTGTCAGTAAGTATGGATCTGTCCCAATATAATATATGTGAGTTGTTTTCCAGAACCACATCGGGAATATATTGATAATAGGAAACAGTATTCAGCACCAAGTTGTGTTGATGTGCCAGAGTCTGGTGTACAATTTTTGCCACTTGATTGTGCCGTGTCAAATATTCTTTCGCCACAAGCTCCTGGCAAGCACCCGTAATATGCTGGATTGTCTCTGGGGCTTGATTGCAGCGCCGGCATGTATCGTTCCCCAGGTTTGCTTTTACTATGTATTTCAGGTAGTTTTTTGTGACAACAGTCTGATCCTGAATTGCCAATAAAAAACCCTCAGTCTCCGTGAAGATATCTGCTCGACCAAGCCAAGCATTGGAAGCCTCTCGATCAATATGCGGGCGCTCCAGATCATGTGCTTGGCGACCATGCAGTGGTTTCTGTGTCCATTGCTGTATAATAGTTGCAACGTGGGTTGCATCTGTTTCTAAATCAACAATATTGGCATGACAGAGATCCAAAGGTGTAAACCGTTTGTCAGCTTCATTAACTGCCCGATGTAGAAGAGATTTCTGGCTAAGGAAATAATTACGGAGGCTTTGAATTTGCTTCTGGCATATCCACGGTATGTCTATGAGACCTCGTCCTCCTTTATTACGTGGCAGAATCAATCTTTCCACTGCCGACCTTGGATGATGCGCACGATGTTTTGTCAGCAGCTTACGTGTAGATCTCATTATATTTTCCAGTTCTGTTTCAGACCACTTAACGATACCAAATGTATACATCAAGACAGGAATGGCAAAGGTGTTGATTGCCTTAAAGGTGTTCTTTCCATTTAGGCTAGAATTTAAAATTGCTTTCAATCTCTGCAAAAAGACACCTGTAACCCGTTTACGGACTTCTTTATGGTCTATCCGTTTCGCCTGAAGCAGGCCTAAGTATTTATATGTGTCCTCTTCATCCATGGCTTCAAATGTCTCCGTAGCTTCTAGTGTGAAATTCATTAGCTGGACCTTTCCTCGTACAACACTGAGGGTCCTGCATTTGCTCATTCCGAATGACATTTGCACATCAGTGGAGAACTTTTCTGTGAGCAGAAGCAGGTTCTTCATTTGCCTGTCATTGGCTCCATATAATTTTATATCATCCATATACATAAGATGAGACAGCGTGCAATGCAAATTACCCGTTCCCTTTATCTGGTATCCATATCCTGATGCATTCAACATAGATGACAAAGGGTTGAGTGCCATACAGAACCACAATGGGCTAAGACTGTCCCCCTGGAAAATTTCTCTCTTTATTTGAACACTTCCACATACAAGTTGGCTACCTCCGTATTTCAACTGCAATACAGTTTCCCATGATAACATCAATTGCTGTAGTAAGGAAATGGCAGCAGGATCAATTTTATACATCTTGAGCACGCTGAGTAGCCAGGAATGTGGGACAGAGTCAAAAGCTTTCTGATAATCTATATAAGCTGTATAGATGTTACGTGACTTGTGAGATGCCTGTTCCATAACCACGGCATCAATTGTGAGTTGTTCTTTACATCCTTGTTATTATTATTATTATTATTTCACAGTAAAAGCATTGAACATAAAGACCGACCCTGATGCTTTCCGTTCTAGATAGCCTACTTGTTAGTTTTATGAACATGTAATAAGTAAAATTTAATTGTCTCTTTAATTTACTTTTTTCTGTGCTAGCCTTTAACACGTATATGCGAGAAAGTTTGTGCAACATATTTTTGCACCATTTATTGTATTATGTGAGTATTTGGTATATCAGTGTTCTCAATAGTATTGCATCTCCTTTTAAAATTATTTTTTATGGCATACTCCATTGTTGAAAAATGTGATAGTGATTTTGAAAAGATCAAGACATCTGTACAAAATTAGTATTTAAGAAAGTCATAGACAGTTAACAAGAAGATAATAACGAGTATATAAAATTACTCTCATTTTGTAATGTTGGCTACCCTCTTCAGAGGCGTTTTCTTTTTGAATGTTATTTATTATTCATTCATTTCTGTTCGTAACAGCGCCAAACCATGTTAACCTATAACACTGTAGTGGAGACAGTTGTTAATTGGCAAACCACTTGACTTGTATATGTCAACAAGTTGATGATAAACATTTAACATATGTTAACTACATATGTTAACTGCATATGTTAACTGCTAAATGTATATCAATGGAGTCGCAGCTTAATGAAACATTTTCATGAATGCTGAATATCTTGTCTACCCTGTTTTTACCATCCCAATGTCAGTTTTCGACTCAGATAATATGGTCAATCTAGATCAAAGCCGTGGTCAAAACTTTAGGCTCAATTAATGTGAGACCATGGCCCAACAGCCAGGAAGATTTTAATTTGCAAGACTCCAACCATGAAAGCCTGGGTAATTGTATTTAATCATATCATTTGCTGTTTTCTTTGGAAAACTGAATCCCAATCCACTTAAGGGTAGAGAGTTTGAAAATGTAAGTTATTTTGATAAACAATTTCATTACAAAGGAATAATGTGACTAAGATGTGGATTTCACTTAATTCATTTGTGTATTCTTTATTTCAGTTCTTTACATTTGAACAGTACAAGAGGTTTTTCCTATTTGGAGCATCCTCTCCCACACCACTGGTATGTATTCATATTACTAGCTGTATAATTAACATATTATTAATGGTTTATGCGGTTGTTGTTGGTGGAATAACTATATAATAATTAAAAAGTATTGACTTAAAGTAATACAATAAAATCTCAGTATAAAGTGCATCAGAAAAACAAATCATACTTTACTAGCTGACCCATTAATGCTTCACATTGTTAGGTATGTGTGTGTGTATATATATATACATATATATATAGATTCAGTGGCGGACGCAGATTTTTTTCGGGGGAGGGATTTGAATAGGTAGAAAGAATACTAAAAAAATGAATTACCTTACATATATAATTAGTTAATAAAACTGGCCACTTAGAGGGCCAAATTTCGGGGGGATATTGGGAGGGGGGAATATATCCCCCGTGTCCGCCACTGTATAGATTAAGTGAACACAATTTAAAGTCTGTTTGATGTTGGACTTGTTTATATTCTTAATGAAGATTGAACACTGGCCATTAATATGTCATATATTTTTGTATCACTACTTAGATTGGACTCATTTGGAATAACTCTGATAACACTGGTCAACATGATTTTTGTCTCATGAGTATCAATAGTTGTACTTAATGCAGTTTTTTATCACGTTTTCAAATATGTATTCGGAATTTCTCCATCACCCACAGTTTTTTTTAAATTTCAATTTCAATTAATGGATTTAAATATTTTTTTTAATAAACAGTCATTTGTCCATTGTAAAATAAAAACTCCTAGAGCATTGTAAATGTGATGGAACCAAATGAGCTAACTCAAATGGTACCGTTGCTACTGTTGTGCAAGTTCAGACTGTACAGACAGGCAAAAACATGATCATGCATGCATTCATTACAACGATGTCAGTTGTGAGAGAGCAGTGAACCAGTAAACACGTAATTGTGAGTGCATTGTGTCTGGATTATTGTATATTGTATATTACATATTTACAAATTTATTTCTTTTAATTTGTTGCTAGTTACAAAATGCCTAGAGCTTGTTTAAATCATCATAACAACTTTTGTTATATATGTGGTGAAGTGACGCTCAAGTCCCAAAGGCGAAACCTTACTCCATTAGTAAAAAAGTGTTATGAACTTTATTTTGGGTGTAAAGTGGGGGACCAAACAAGGACCTGGGCCCCACATATCTGTTGTTTATCGTGTAGTAGGCTTCTCACTGCATGGAGAATGGCACACGCCACATGCCATTTGCTATCCCTATGATTTGGAGGGAACCCAAAGATCACTCCTCTGACTGTTAGTTCTGCTTAACAAACATTAAAGGGATTACGTCAAAATCAAAAAATACAGTGGTGTACCCTGACTTGCAATCTGCAATGAGACCAGTTCCACACAGCGAAGAATTGCCCATACCAAATCCTCCAGAACATGTGACATTAGATGAAGAGAGCTCAGATTCCGATGGAAGTAAGGAAGAAGAAGAAACAGATTTTGGTGATACAACTTTTGAACAAAGCTGTTCATCTGAGCCTCATTTATTGACTCAAGAATATCTTAACGATCTCATACGAGATTTAAAATTATCCAAAAACCAGTCTGAAATGCTTGGTTTCTGGCTAAAAGGATGTAATCTTCTTCAAAATAATACAAAGATATGTACTTATCGTAGTCGTCATTCTCAATTTAAAGGCTATTTTTCTGAAGAAAATGGCTTAGTGTTTTGTAATGACATTTCTTCTCTTATGGAGACATTTGGTATTGAACATAACCCAACAGAATGGCGCTTGTTCATTGATTCCTCCAAAGCAACTTTAAAAGCAGTAATTCTGCATAATGGAAATAAATTCCCATCAATACCTGTGGCTCACTCTGCTAGTATGAAAGAAACATATGAAAACTTCCAATTTATATTGGCAAAGCTTCAATATGCAGTGTATGAATGAATATTTGTGGTGATTTAAAGGTAATTGCACTTATTCTTGGTCTGCAGCATGGTTACACAAAGTACTGTTGCTTTTTGTGTCTTTGAGATAGGAGGTACAGAAAAAACCATTACATCAGGAAAGAATGGCCTAAACGCGAATCATTCATTCCTGGACAGAAAAATGTGAAACATGACGCATTGTGTAATCCTAAAAATGTGTATCTACCTCCCTTACATATCAAACTAGGATTGATGAAGAATTTCGTGAAAGCCATGGGCAATACTCCTGGTTTCATGCACTTAAAACAGAAGTTTCCTAAAATTAGTGAAGCAAACTTTAAACAAGGGATATTTGTGGGTCCACAAATACGATCGCTAATGCATGATGAGAAGTTTGAGGAACTATTGAATCCACTGGAGAAAGTAGCTTGGCAAGCATTCAAAAAAGTAACTCACAGTTTTTTGGGAAATCGAAAGGCGGAAAATTACCGTGATATTGTCAATGATCTTATAACATGTGCTATTGTCAATGATCTTATAACATCTTATAAATTTTGGGCTGTAATATGTCCTTAAAAATTCACTTCCTGCACTCGCACCTCGATTTCTTCCCGGAAAATCTTGGCGCAGTGAGCGATGAGCACGGGGAACGCTTTCATCAGGAGATTTCAGCTATAGAAAAGAGATATCAAGGCAAATGGAATCCTAATATGCTGGCCGATTATTGTTGGACCATCAAGAGGGATGCTCCACAGGCGAAATATAGCAGAAAATCGTCATTTCTTACTTTCTAGGTGAGTCCGAATGTTCGGATATTGTGTATTTAAGAATGTAGAAAATATTAAAGTGTTTGAAATTATAAATGCCTGTCTCTCGGAAACCTTGCGTGATGGAGAAAAACCGATATCATATTTGAATTCAGGAGAAGAAATGCTATCAGAATCACATATTTTTCTTTCTGAGACAAAAAAAAGTTTCTTTTTTGTTGCACAGTGTAATTCGACTATGTCATAGGAAACCTCACTCAGTAACTCACGGTTGGTTGAATGAATACTTTGGGTACACGAAGGAGTGGGCAGGCCGTATTGCTGCAGGTGGTGGCCAGACATAGCAAACACCAAATCCTCCAACAGTATCAAGTTTTTGCTGTACACAATAGCCATATTGGGTAGTACTCCCTTTTGACACTCCTTTTGAAGGTTCCTTTTTACATCCTCTGACATGCTGTCCTTGTAGTTCTCCGGTATTTATTGGTTTTTGAGAAAAATAAATATAACAACGAAAATAATATATAAAAATCTTTTGTTTAAACGAAACAAAACTAATTTCAAACTGAACGCAACAAATTCACTCTTGTTTTAAAGAGATCATAATTGATTAGTAAATTAAACAAAACTGTGGCTTTTGAGAAAAATTAATATGACAACGAAAATAATGTCTTGTGAAACGAAGGAAGAAGGAACTCACGCTATTATAAGAAAACGATGTGGCACTTTAACTAGGAGTTATAATCATGAAATATAAATTTGCGTATTTATTTGTTAATAATATGGACATTTTTTATTGTTTCTTGTTAAAATATATTAATTGGAGAGAATTCAAGCACATTTTTTGCACTTTCTTTGAAAACCGGTAAAAGCAGAACATTATGTGCTATGATAATATGGTAAATAGTTGGGCATAGGGGATGCGTTTGCTCCTCTCAAGCAGCGAGCCCATGTTCAAGTCCTAGTCCGGACAAGTTACCTAGGTAGGGTTTTTTTCCGGGGTTTTTCCTCACCTGTGAGACAAATGTATGGTAAATTTAGGCCCTTGTGGTCCCCGGATATCATCTGGCCGCCATTATCATCCTCACCACATCCTCACCTTGTTCAGAGTGAGTGTTTGAACGGTGTGTCTCATCCTATGTGTTATCTTGGAGGTGGCACTGGCATTGGACTGAGTCATGGGCGTACGGTAAAATTTTGTTCGGGAGGGGTTCAACATAAAGTCCTCTCAGATCTATGTCCTTGCGCACATTGTAACTTAATACTTTTTTAAATATCCAAATAGTTGTATTTTGATCAGTAATATAAATAAATAAATAAATAAATTTAGCCTACAATACATCCCCTAAGGGCCAAGGCCTCCTGTATTCACAGGGAATTGCTCTTTGTTTGCTCCTTAAGTGAGCAAGTCTTAAGGAGCTACACGAATTTGTTCCCTTTCTTTGTTGCACTGAACACTGTCTCACTATTCACTGCCTGTCTTGGTTGGATGCGGGTGGTTGCAGTTCACTCTTTGTGTGTCCGTCTTTTAGTGCTTGATGAGTCCTCCCCGAGTCTGTCACTGACGCTGGTGGCCCAAGAGTCTCCACACCTCTCTATCCTTTGCTATTCTTGACCATTGGCCTCCTGCTACGCTTGTGAAGTGATCTGCCCATCTTGTTTTCTGTCGACCCACATTCCTCCATCCAGTTCTTGGGTCCCACATGGTGACTCTGTGTGCCCATCTCTGGTGGTTCATCCGTGCCACATGGCCGCCCCATCTCCACTTTTGGTTCATTGCTACTTTTACTATGTCAGTCATACCCGTGCGTCTGCGAAGGTCATCATTTCTGATCCTCTCTCTCAAAGATATATGTAAGATTTTTCTCTCCATCCTTCGTTGACATACCCTGAGTGTTAATTTTTGTCTTTCAGTCATGGACCATGTCTGACATCCGTACAGAAGAGCTGGGAAGATGCATTTCTCGAGGATCTCTATCTTAATGCTTGTTTTCTGTCTCTTGTCCAACAAAATGAATTTGAGGTACCAGAACTTCCTCCATGCTAGGCCTATTCTTCGTTTTATTTCCGCTTCGGTATTTGGGTGTGTGGAGATGGATTGTCCTAGGTATGTGTATTGCTGTACATATTCTATGGTGACCTGTCCTAGCTGTATTTGAACTTCCTCGTCATTTGTCATAATTTTGGTTTTACTTGCGTTCATTGTTAGGCCTGCCTCTCTGCTAACTGTGTCAATGTCCTGCAACATTTCCTTCAGTGTTTGTGCTGTGTTCGCTATGATTATGATGTCGTCTGCAAACCTGAGATGAGTAAGCTGTTGTCCATCGATATTGACACCGTATTCTGGTTTCCATTTAATCTTTCTAAATTGGTGATCCAGAAGGCTGGTGAACAGCTTAGGTGACAGAGGGTCTCCTTGCTTCACTCCCCTTTCAACTTTGAATGCTTTACCTTCTTTTTCTGTTCGGATTTTTGCTTGATTCTTTTTGTACATTTTCTCTAGAATGCGGACATATTTAGTTGGGACTCCTTGGTGCATTAGTGCCTGCAGCACACAATTTTGTTCAACTGAGTCAAATGCCTTGTTATAGTCAATGAGTGCAATGTAGAGTTTGTGGTTGAATTCTTGGGCTTTTTCAATTAGTTGGTTGATAGTTTGTAGGTGGTCTACAGTGCTGAAGCCAGTTCTGAAGCCTGCCTGCTCCACCGGTTGGTTTGAGTCAAGGGTCTTGGTCAGCCGTCTCGTTATTATCTTCATGAACAGTTTGTACAAATTGGATGATAGACTGATTGGTCTGTAGTTGTTGATATCATCTCTATGTCCTTTCTTGTGTAGTAGTATAATTGTGCTAGTATTCCACATATCTGGTATTTCTTCAGTCTCAATTATTTTGTTGAACAAGTCTCTAAGTACTGGTATTAGCTCTTCTTGTCCTAGTTTGAGGTATTCGTTATAGATGCCATCGTCCCCTGGGCATTTGTTGTTTTTCAGTTCTTTCAAGGCAGTTCTGACCTCACTTGTCAGGATTGGTGGAACATTCTCAGTGTTGTCAAGTGGTGTGAGAGGGTTTTGGTTTGTGTTCCTGTTTGTCTGCGAGTTTTTGTACAGTTTTCTGTAGAAAGTGGTGGCTTGTTCTATAATTTCATCTCTCGGTGTCTTCTTTTGTCCTGCATCGTCTTTTACTCCTAGCATCCAGTGCTTCCCCTCTGATAGTGTCTTCCTTACTCTCTTTATTGATTTTGAATTTTCCATTATCTCCTGGATCTGTCTGTGATTGTAATCCCTTGTGTCTTTCCTTATTTCTCTTTTAGTGATCAGTAATACACTATCATTAATATGCAGCATAGTCTTTGAAACTGTTTTCCAGAGGTTTCTGTCCATTTCTTATTTAAACTAGAAATAATTAAAGCTTCCTTTTGACAAATTATCATAATACTGAGGTGTATTGGGCACGATTTTAAAGTCATCTAAAAATTCGCTGGTGGAAAAATTCCAATTATTCTGATTACGTCATGATGATTTTGTGTTGAGCTCCTGATTACTGTTAACTTTACAAACAGGTTGTTAAATTTCGGCAAGAGTATTCGAGTTGTATAATAATTACTAGCTTCCCTCATTGGGGGCTCTGCCCCCAAACCCCCGCTGAGGTTCTCTGGAAAGATTTTTTAAAAGCTCTATGGATTTTAAAGTCATCTAAAAATTCGCTGGTGGAAAAATTCCAATTATTCTGATTACGTCATGATGATTTTGTGTTGAGCTCCTGATTACTGTTAACTTTACAAACAGGTTGTTAAATTTCGGCAAGAGTATTCGAGTTGTATAATAATTACTAGCTTCCCTCATTGGGGGCTCTGCCCCAAACCCCCGTTGAGGTTCTCTGGAAAGATTTTTTAAAAGCTCTATGGGAGATAGAGTTCATGTATTTAGTCTGCTGTATTGGCTATTGTCCGCCTCTGTGGGTGAGTCGGTAGCGCGCCTGCCTTCCACTCCGGCGGCCCGGGTTCGATTCCCGGCCGGGTCGGGAATTTTTCAGTGGTGAAAAATTCCTTTCCCGGGTTCAGGACTGGGTGTGTGTGTGTGTCCTTAGGTTTAAGTAGGTAGGGGACTGGCGCACCCCGGTAACAAATACGCTGAGAATATCCCCTTACGGGATCACCAGGGGTCGCTCGCGAACCTGAGGAATAACTATTGGCTATTACCTTTTTGCTACTTTCAGAGCCCTTTGTGAACACTGTTTGATAATACTGTTGCCATGGAAACTGAGCCCTTTTTCAGGGGTTTTGAGGGCTAAAAATTAAAAAAATTAACTTTTTGGAATTTCCCTGTGGTTTACAGCCTAAAAACTATATGTGTGCCAAATTTCAAGTTTCTAGCTCATCTGAAAGTGGGCAAACATTAATGTCAGTGAGTGAGTGAGTCTGTCATGTGGCTTTATTTTATAGGGATTGTATCATGGATTTGGAAGAAGTGGAAATTATAATACCGGCATATGATGGGCAGGGAACTAATAACTGAGTGCTACCATTCTTATAAATAGACTTAGGATTTTAGGTAAAAACCTATTTTAATCCTTAAGTGTTATATGGAAGAAAACTTGTATATGCATGTTTCATAAGTGACTATGCCTAAAACTGATACTTTTATAGAACCTAAAACAGCCTATTTTTTACGTAAGAGCCTAATATTGCCTTTTTGATCGTTTTTGCTATAAAGTTCAAAATAAGTTATTTTTTTATGACAATTCTAGCATTTATTTTCACTTCGTACTAAATTTTTAGCTCGGAATGTGCAGTACATGTCACATTTGTGACATGGTTAAATAGTAAGGAATGTTTCGTCTTCAGTAGAAAAATTCCTTGGAATTCCCAAGAAAATGTAGTGCTCTTCTTCCCCCACATCCGGTTTCTTTTCTTTCTTTCTTTCTTTATCGTAGTTTAACCTCTCCCTTAAGGATTTAAGCGACCCAAGCCGCCCGGGCATTACAGGGCTGCGACCTGTCGGGAGAGGGATTATCTTTGGATCACACACATACTTTTTTGACCAGACAAGGACATGGAGGGCCTCCCTGGATGAGTGATCATTCCAATGCTGGGGCCACCTCCGAGACAACACGAACACACAGGATAAGACACACCATGCACACACACACACTCTCACTCAGAACAAGGCGAGAATGGGGATGAAGATGATAATGATGGCCAGATGATATCCGGGGACCACAAGGGCCTAAAGTTACCTGGCATTTGTCTCACAGGTGAGGGAAAACCCCAGAAAAAACCTCACCTAGGTAACTTGTCCCAACCAGGAATCAAACCTGGGCCCACTGCGTGAGAGGAATGAATGCATCCTCTGAGCCACAGCGGTGGACCCACATCCAGTTTAAAAAATAATAAAAATGTGAAAAAATAAAAAATCTTAGTTCTCTAACTCACTGAGGGATACAAGGGGTTGAATACGCTAGTGTGCGTATCTTCTGGGCGCAGGGATTAGGTTTTCACTGTTATGGTAGTAATACAGGCCCTAGTAGGCCTAATAGGTCTATATAATTCTGTGCACCATAGGCCTATATCTATGTTTTATCATGATTATTGAATAATGGTGACTTCAATAAATGTAATATTCTGCATTGCAATTGAGATATTTCAGTAAATTGGCAACTTAAGGATTTTATAAGATACTATTTTATGATTTTTAGAACCTATTTTCCAATTTTTAGAGCCTATTTTAGGTACCTAAAACAGCATTTTAGCGACCTAAAAGTCCGAAGTCTACTTATAAACCATGTTTTGAGCATATTAAAATGAAAAAATACAATTTGTATATTTAAATACAGTACCTATCCACAACGGGCAACTATGGATTACCTGTATTGTCAGTTTCGAGATATTTGGAAAATTACATTGATTAATAGTTTTTATGTACAGTATTTTTTCTTTCTTTTCTCGTCTTGAAAAAAATAAACTCATCACTTTAATTTTTAAATGATGCATCCTCTGATGAAGAGCAGTTCATAGTTTTCACACAAAAGTAAACTCAGTTTACTTATGAATGAATAAAGGAATTCTCAGAATGGTGCATTTATTTATGCAATTGGCACTTGTCGTCTGCTCCTCCATGTCTGTCATGTAAGAAGCATCGTACATAAAGTTCGATGAGTCTGAGGGCAATCGATGACTTTCATCTCACAAACACTGGTGAGTTTCTAAACAGCCTGATGCTTCACCGGTGATTTGACAAACAAGCTGATGGAAGCATTGAATTAATCGATGGCTTTAAAAACATACCCTGAACACACTATAGGCTTGAATCCACACAAACTCCTTAATCCAATCACTAAGACCGGTGAAATCAGGTAATATTGAGATCCAAGGTGTGAACTATGAGTAGTGGGTGAACTAGCAGATTTATAAATTCTAACCAGATTTTTTGTGAAGTTACACAAGTACCAGAAAATGTTTATCGACAAATTGGTTGCAGATGTAGTAATTTCATAATTCCATTTCAGAAAGGTTTATATATGTATTAAATATTTTTTTCAGGAATTAAGTTGAAATCCAATGAAATTCTGATATCCAAACTACGAGGGTTGATCCAGAAATAAGGTTCCCATCAATTTTACAAATAGACAACATTGTTTATTCTCATAGCAATGTACATCGTTGGAAAGAAGACACTTTGATCTATTTTTCGACATAATCGCCATCTTTTTCTAGGCATTTTTGTAGACGGTGCTCCAATTTTTGTATCCCAATGTCATAGAACGTGCCGCCAACCCGTTAAGGAAGCATTTCACCCCATCTTTGACTTAATCATCGCTCGTCATCGATAGGTACCGCGTATGTTGACAGCAGAACATAAGGAGAAACGCCTTGCCAGTTTCTTCAAAAGTGTCAAGAAGATATGGAAAGATTGTTGAACTCCATTGTTACGGGAGACGAAACGTGGGTGTTTCATTTCACTCCCGAAATGAAACAAAAGTCCAAACAATCGCATCACTCAGGGTCACCAGTCGCAAAGAAGTTCAAACAAACTCCTTCTGCTGGCAAAGTCATGGCCAGTGTGTTTTGGGATCGTAAGGGGATACTGCTGATCAAATTCGTGGATCCTGGGACAACAATCAACTCAGACAGACAGACAGACAGCAGACAGACCTTGTGCCTAGGGATTATCACTTGTTCCCGAAGTTAAAGGAACACTTGGGTTGCCAACGCTTCCGGAGCGACAATGAAGTCAAAGACGGGGTAAAACGCTTCCTCAGAGGGTTGGCGGCAGAGTTCTACGACATTGGGGTACAAAAATTGGAGCACCGCGTGTACAAAAATGCCTAGAAAAAAATGGCGATTATGTCGAAAAAAAGAGCAAAGTGTCTTCTTTCCAATGATGTACATTGCTATGAGAATAAACGATGTTGTCTATTTGTAAAATTGATGGGAACCTTATTTCTGGATCAACCCTCGTATCTTACCACATGGATAACCAGGCCACCGATTTGTCTGAGATATTCCGAATGGAGTTTTAATTACACTGCCCAACAATGAAAATGTTTCGGGCTCAAAAATAGCTGATTCTTATGTATTTTCACCTGTTGAATTCAGAAATCGCCATAGAAATTACCGATTAGCTCTTGTTTTGGAGATACAGTGACATTTTATATTCTCTATAGTCAAAATTTTCAGTTTTGGGAAAATTTGTTTTTGGATGTTGGCACACTTGTCAACTGTCAAAATACAACAGTAGTCTAGCTGTGGGTAGATTACAAACGTAAACACCAATGTTGTGACAGTGAAATTTGGAGTATCTGTTGTAATTAGGTCAGAATTTTTGTTTTGGAGAGTTTTAAAGAGCAAAATTTTTTACCTCAACATGCCACGGAAATGTGTAAATTTAGTGAAGAATTTTTGTTACATTTGTGGTGAAATAACATTTTCATCACAGAAACGCAAACTGACGCCTCTTGTGAAGACTTTCCTACCAACATTATTTTGGTATGAAGGTAGGAGACCAGGATAAGGCATGGGCCCCACACAGGGCCGGATTTAAGAGCATGCCGCCTATAGGCTAAAGTCCATTTGCCGCCCCCTCTATAGTTCATATTTGCTTAATACATTCGTTTTATACAACAACAGGATAGAGATCATTGGTGTTTTCATCTTTTTAAACATAAAGCTCATTTAGTTTAGATAAAACTACAATTTTAATGGTTTACATAAGAAATTATACAATCAAATTAGTTATCTACTTGTTTTCTTTTTTTTTACTTATTTCTTTTAAGATCCGTTAAAAATGAAATGGGTTTCGAAATTAATTAGTTAATTTGTTCTTGGAGATCAGTGATCACTATTTTAAACATATTTTTATATTTTAATGCTAAAGACTATCTTTTTGCGTAATTGAAGAACCGTGTTCAATTTGAATTAAGTTGTCCTACACGGTCAAATATAATACAAGATTACGCGCTGTGAATTTGTAATATGTTTTAGTTTTAGAAAGTACGCTATGTAGAAGGTCTAAAACATATTTTTAAGTAACGTGTCTTCTTAAATTTGTACGCAAAATATTATTAACGTCTGAAATACTTCATTTTAACTTTTGAATAAATTGCCAAACTGCCGCCCCTGAAAATTTGCCGCCCTAGGCTGCAGCCTACTTAGCCTATTTAGAAATACGGCCCTGGCCCCACATATATGTTGCAACTCATGTTCAGTTTTATTACGAGTGGCTGAAAAATAAAAAATGATGAATGCCTTTTGCTGTGCCTATGGTTTGGCGGGAGCCTACAATTATACAGATGACTGCTATTTTTGCTTGACTCCACCTATAAAGGCAGGATTGTCAATGAAAAAAAGGCAACAGTTCAATACCCGTATCTTCCAACTGCTATTTCACCTATTCCACATTCAGACAGTTTACCAATTCCTACTCCACCCCAAAATTATGAGTTGGAAGTAGAAAATGAAGGCAGTGTGGAAGAAGAAGAACTCAACAAGCCTTCAACACCCCATGATCCTGATTTTGATGTGAAAAATGATCAACCGCACAGATTCAGCCAATCGGAGTTGAGTGATCTCATTCGAGCCTCTTGTGGATCCAAAAGATGTTTTCTTCCACCTCTACATATCGAGCTGGGTTTGATAAAGAATTTTGTCAAAGGCATGAACCAAGAAGGCTAGGCTTTTAAATATTTGAGAGAGAAATTTTCTGGCCTAAGTGATGCAAAAGTCAAAAGTTGGGCCTGAAGCAGCCAATTGATTCTCTGTAGATCCAACGGCATGGTAGGTTCTATTTAATCAATTTAGGATGTTAACTGTCATTAATAAAAGAATGGTCACATTTTTAATGTTGTTAGCACATTATGTAATTAATATTTATAAATGTTAAATTTACCCTTTTCTCTTAATCCTTAAAAATTAAAAACTTTCACCTATTGTTTATCTCAGAAAATAGAGCTAATAAAAGATTTTCTTTGTCATATTCGTTTTTCTCAACCCAAAATTAGTAAGAATTGACTCATGAAGTAAAGGAAACATTTAAAAAATGTTTTTTTGTTGGGCAGTGTTATTAGAAGTACATCACTGTTATGAACTTGTTATTGCAGATATTTCGAGGGGAGAGTTTCAACTTCCTTAACCCCACCCCCTTGTATGCCCATGGACTAATTACTCATCCACTGAGGCCCTCCATGTCCTTGTCAGGTCAAAAAAGTACCGTATTTACTTGAATAAAGAGCGCACCTTTTTTAGTCCATTTGTAGGTTTCAAAACTGAGGTGCGCGTTAAATTCGAGTACAAATCCGTTTCTTAGGTTGGTAGTACCGGTAACTTTTATCTGCGTAACAATTCATTGTTGTAATTCTCGACTTCATTAATTTTATCGTTGGCCTATTACTAGCATTACATAGAGCTTATAAAAATACTAGTTAGTAGTCACAAAATGGAGGACAAGAAGAGAATCCAGTGACAAACACGTCAGTGAATAATGTGTCAGTGATTATACTTGTAGGCCTAAAACTGGCAGTCAAATTTAATGGTAATTTCAAATATTTACATGGTGGTTCATTATTCCCTTAATACTATGACAAAATTCCAAATAAAATACCTATCCTACCATTGATGCGCATTACATTTGCCAACAAACTTTTTTTTATTCAAGTTTCAAAATTGGGGTGAGCATTAAATTCGAGGGCGCATTATATTCGAGATATTTCGAATATGGTATTACGTGATCCATAGATAATCCCTCTCCCGACAGGTCGTGGTCCTGTAAGGCCCAGGCAACGTGGGTCACTTAAATGTCCCTAAAAGGGAAGATAAAGAACTAAAGTAAAGATAGAGAGATAATATGATACATATAAAGTAATCAGGAAATTATATCTATTGATATTATATGAACTATCTTCCGCAATGCAGTCCTAAGCTAGCTATAAGAAAAGAGTTCAACTCTTAAGAATAGAACCCAGGACCTTCTAAATTTACTTCGTGTCACAAAATAGTTGATAATCATTTATAGGAATTCTATTGATAGCGTTTCTCATCATTTTATATCTATTAGGCTTACATGAATCACAGTGTCGTGCAAAGCCACATGTCTGAAAAAAAGAATGTTGTCATGGGGATTGTGTACATGCAGTATGAATTCCTTTTGGTAAATTCAGAAATTACATAACTTTACAACCCTATTTTGGCCCTTAGAGGCCAAAGATTTGAAATTCTTTCTTATTGCGCATCTAGAGCCTGTGGGCAATATGTGTATCAGGCTGTACAGTTTTTTTAGATAATTACTTTGATCAGTGAGTGAGTCAGTTTTGACTTTTATATATATAGAGATTATGGAAAGTATCTTATACTGAAACAACCAGATCTTGTCAAAACCAATCTTTTACAACTTAACCGGTTGAAACAAAATCATTTTGATTTCACAATAAATAATATGATAAGAAGTAATAAATATATAAAACAGGAGAAGTGGTATAAACAGTAAAGCTATTGATTCATTATAATTATCTCCATCTAATTATGTCCATTATAATTAATGAATATGATAAGATTTATTCTACGAGGTACTAACCGAAATATCCGAGACTTTCATTGTACCAGTCAAACCAGTAGCAATATGACTTTCCGCCGCTAGATGTCTTGAGGTACAAATCTTAGCTACTGCGGTACAAAGTTGCATCATCTTTGGTGCATGCAGTTGTCAGTTGTAGTGGTGTGTGTCAGGATGTGTTTCTGTGCTTGTCAAATGGAGCAACGGATTTGCATCAGATTCTGTTTCAAGTTGAAGAAACCTGCAGCTGAATCCCACCACATGCTGACAGAGGCATTTGGTGAGAGTGTACTGAGTCAAAAGCAAGAACCTTTGAGTGGTTCAAGCACTTCAAGGAAGACCGAGAATCTGTGGAAGATGACAAACATTCTGGTCGACCGTCAACATGCACAACTCCAGAAATGATCATGAAAGTGCATGACGTGATTCACAAAGACAGAAGGCAGACAATTCACGATGTTTGTAACAGACTTGGGCTATCGTGCGGTACATGTCAATGAATTCTAGTCAATGAACTGAACATGAGACGAATTGGAGTGAAGTTTATCCCTCGGCTTCTCAGCATCGACCAACGAAACCTCAGGATTCAGATGTGCACTGAGCTGCAACAAACAGTTCAAGAGTGTCCAAACTTCTTATCCAGAGTGATGAATCTTGGGTCTACGGTTATGACCCTGAAACGAAGCAGCAATCATCACAATGGAAGATGCCATCTTCTCCAAGGCCGAAAAAAGCTTGATAAGTTCGCACGAACATCAAGTCAATGCTGATCATTTTTTTCGACATTCGGGGAATTGTGCATAAGGAGTGTGTTCCACCTGGTCAGACTGTCAACGGGCAGTTTTACTGCGAGGTTTTAAGGCGACTGAGGGAAAATGTTTGGTGCAAGAAAGATTGGTTGGTGCACCATGACAACACACCCGTACACACCTTGCTCATTGTGAGGGCATTCCTGGCCAAAAACAACATGGCAACGGTCCCCCACCCTCCCTACTCGCCAGACCTAGCCCTGTGCGACTTCTACCTGTTTCCAAAAATGAAACTTGCATTGAAAGGGCAACGTTTTGACTCCATTGAAGACTTCCAAGTGGAATCGCAACTTGTCCTGAACACCCTTCACCCTGCGGACTTCCAGGAGTGCTTCCAAAAATGGGAACAACGCTGGGATCGTTGCATACATGTCCGAGGTGACTACTTTGAAGGTGACGGAGGACTTTAGGATATAAGTATAGTTTTTTTTTTATTTTTGTAATGGAATTCTCGGATATTTTGGGTAGAACCTCGTACAACACACTATACCTTTGCCTAACGTTCGTACAATTGAAGTATTTTTTTCTTAGCATAGTTGACATTGTGGTTGGTTTTATATCAATTTGTTTCTGCTTAATGACTTTGGTGTCAAATGCAGCACTTGAGAAAACATATCAATTGGTTTTGTTCCACCCTCAACTTTTCTCATGATTTCTACCTTCCGTCCTATGCAAATCTGCTTTCTTTTCTTTGTCTCCATTCTCACACATATACAGTTCAAATAACATAATATGCAAGCAAGCTAATTTATTTTTAACACAAAAGAGACATCTGTAGTTTTCTATATTTATAAGAAAATTTAAATTTGAAGATGCTACAATATACAGAAGATATGCCATGACACTTCGAGCCATGAATGAAAATAAATGGGTCGGGCCCTTTCAGTCTCATGCACATAGGCCACATAATTGGGCCCATTGTGCCCCTCTTACTGGAGAATTTATTCAAGTCCTGTTGCCTTCAGGAAGGACAGGATAGATCTCGGATTCATTCTCCTTATGTCATCTGGTCTCAGTTTATCCGAGCCCAAATGTCTGATTGTGGATAAAGCTTCACAATTACACAATATGTGTAGTGAAGACTCATCTTCTTTACCACACTTCCTACATGTGGGATCTGCACTGAGTTTCATCACATGTAGGTGTTTCTTTAGGGTGTTGTGTCCAGTTAGCAGGCCGACTACACGTCTAAGTTGTACAGTATCTTACAGTTAGCAGTATCCTGCCATTCTTCTTACTAGGTCCCTAGATCATAGACTGAGCCTGCCTAGCAGTAGTAAGATTACTCCAAAAAGTACCATGCTGATGTGACATCCAGTCTGTGATCTCACCTCTGGCCCTTCTTGGAGTAATACCAAGGACATGTTCCAGTTTAATAAAAATGTTGGCCGAGCCCTCCCTTGCTAGCTTATCAGCTAGTTCATCACCCCTGATTCCCACATGCCCAGGAACCCAGCATAGCTGGACTGAACAGCAGAAACAGAGAACATCCAAAGTCCTTACTCCAGTACCAACCTTGACCTTGTTTTGGTGGCACATAGTGCCTTCAAAGCAGCCTGACTCTGTCAGAACAGATATAAATCTGACCATGCAGCCAAGGCATCCCTAAAATATGATGAACACAGGCCAAAATAGCAAATAGTTCAGCCTGGAATATTGTGGTAAAAATCTTCCAACGAGTATGATAGCCTTGTCGTAGGCCCATTGATGCCAGCACCAGTTAGTTCATCTTGTATCTGTCCGTATACCAAACTAGCCCCTTGACACACTCAGGAGCCTGTGAGCTAGGAGTCAATTCCTCTCTGGGCGGAATACTGACCCTATATACAGAGTCAACATTAAAACTAGGCTTCATACTGTCACAGCTCATTGTGAGGATAAGCTGTGACTTCTGAAGTCTTTTAAATATCTCTCTGTGTCCTTTATTTGGATGTTTAGACAACCAACAGCTTAAACTCCCGAGACGATGAGCAATTACTCTGGCCTCTCCTTGAATGACCAAATTCAATGGAGGTAAGCCAAAGCAGTGCCTCCAGGGCACTGAACGGAGTGGTGCACAAAGCTCCAGTAATCCCCAAACACGCTAAGTGTTGGAGATTTTATTTAGTTTATTCTTTGTGGCCTGTGTCATAACACATGGCCACCACACAACCGAAGCATAGGTGAAGGAAGGCCTTATGATGGAGACATAGAGCCAATACACCACACATGGTTTAAGTCCCCCACCTCACACCAAAGGTCTTCCGACAGGCCCACAAAATATTGCAGACCTTTATCACCTTGTTTTCAATATGTTCTCTCCAAGTCAGCCTAGAATCCAGGATAGCTCCCAGATATTTGACCGATGTGGATCAAAGCAGCTTCTTCCCAAAGAAAATCGGTTCATGTAAACCATCCAGCAGTCTCTTCCTTGTAAAAAAAATGAGGTTAGACTCATTAGGGTTAACTGACAATTCTACCTCATGACACCACCTTTCAACAGCTTCAAGGGCACATTGTATAAGGCCCCATAGTTGAAGTATAGTATAGTTGAAGTGGTATTCGGCATAGGCAGAGAAGAGGAAGAAATTCTGTTCATTGTGCAAAATTGATTTGATAAGTGTTTAGTGGGAGTGAAGAAGAATATTAGGCGCTAGTGTAAGTGGACAAATGTTTGCAGTGGTATATCAGACAGATAAGTAATCTATAAGGATAAAATATAAAATGGTCGTTTCAACATTGTTTGAGGTTAGTGTAACAGACTAATATTATTGGGCTTGCTGAGAGCAGAAATGGACTAGTACGCCACACTACGGGAAACAGGACAACTAGCTGCACAAGATGCCTGCCAGCATTGAAAACAAAGGTGCTCTCTGTGAGCAAAACAATGAACAAAGTGAACTGGAATCACCGCCGTCTCGAGAATTACACTGCCTGTCCTATGCTTAATTTTAACATGGAGTTCAGAGTATTGTTAAATTGCCTAATTTCTCCGGTAGAGGCGACACAGTTCACACCCAGATAGCATGAAATTCCAGCATATTTCAGTTTCCGAGTTTATACTTCAGAGGGCAACACATCATTTGGTAATGTAAAGGGTATTGCAGCTGGGTGTGAAAGGTGCTGCCATCTGTAATGTCGCCGCGTACGCAAAATTAGCCGTATAGGACAGGCAGTGTATACACGAGTAATACAGTCTAGAAGGCAGTGACTGGAATGTATGGAAATATGCAATATATGTGAAAAAGAAGTGCTAGATTACAACACTATTAAGTGTAACGGGCAGTGTAAGGAGGTATTTCAAATCAAATGTACAAAAATAACAGGAAGTGATGTGCAAGTTATAAGAAGACCGTCATCATACCTACTAAGGTTATGCAAACAGTGCAGAACAAGAAGAGAAGGCAACGAGGAACAAGCTACAAACCCTGGAAAGTGATGTAAGAAAAGTAGTAGCTGAGGAAGTAGCTAGAGTACTAAGACCAGGGAAAGAGGTGGAGGAAAATAAATAAGTCGAAGCCAATAGAATAGAAACCAAAGAAGAGCAACAGGAGAAAAATAAACCCCAAAGGATGTCAAGCAAAGACAAGGAAACTACTGCACAGGTGGCTGTCATAATACATGCTTCTGTACGAATGAAAAATTATGACAGTTCAGAAAAGGAAAAAGATAGGGAAAAGAACACAGAAGAAAACGATAAGGAAAAGAACACAGAAGAAGAACACACACCATAAGAACTGCAAAGCAAATTTAAAAAAAGAGTCAGGGAAACATGGACCTAACATAACATAAAAAGACGAAAATAAAGCAGTACGTGAAGAACAGCGAACCAAGTAAGTAGAATTCTGATATGAAAGCCAAAGTGAATGGTGTGGAGGTAGGGAAGATGGATGGATACCAGTGGTCAGAAAACAAACCACCCAAAGGAACACAGACTGGGAAAGACAACAATTTGAAACAGGAAGAGGACGGAAAGAGGGAAATAACATGCTCTAAACAGTTGAGAGCAAAATATGGCTACATGTCTCTAGATTAACCCAGGATATGGAAGAACAATATATGGTGGAATATTTAAAGGGAAATGGCATAGGAGGCAGCATAAGCTGCTAGGAACTCGACAACAGGGATTCAGCCAAAGCATTCAAAATAGGAGTGCTGCTGCAATATAGAGAACTTGGAAGAGTTTTGGCCAAGTGGAATCAAATTCTGGCCCTTTTTTTTGCTCCGCGGAAATACAGAGAAGGAAGGCAATGAAGATAGGACACAAATAAAGGTACTAAATTGGAATATTGAAGGGCTAAAGTCTGCACTCAACAACATACCAGAAACATATTTCATCAGTTCGACGTGTGGTCGCTAATAGAGACGTTTATATGTGAAGAATCGAAGTTAAACATAAAAGGGTTCTACAATATTCACAACGTAGCAAAGCAAGAAGAAAGAGGCTGACCGACAGGAGGATTAACATCTCTCACACAGATATAGAGGAATAGATCGGCAGCGTAAGGGGAGGGACTGAAGCCAACGCGTTCGCTGCGTCGCCATATTGCGATCACCAACAATCTGACGGAAGGAAGGGAAGCCGGCGGGGGAATCAAACAAGAAATGCTTTTTAAAGCTGTTTTAATTGGAATTTCACAATCCAGTAAATAAATTAATAAATACAGTTTTATTGTCATTTGGCCATTACAGCACTAGACGTCACACTTATAATAAAATCAGGTAAACTGATATAACTAAAGTGCCAAAGTGCATGTAGTACCATAGTCTTAAGTCTGTATACAGAAGATGCTTCTATAGGATAAATGTTAATGTTGTTAATGTTAATTTATATTCACATATATTTTACATTTATTCAGCTTTGGCTGGTAAACTGGTGACTCACTAGGAATATTCTAGCTTAGGCCTACACTATATTACTTGTAAATCACGATTACAAATAAGGAAAATCTAACACTAATGTAATTATTTTTCTAATGCTATTAATGAGTGCTTGAAAATGGAATGATTTCTTTTACTATTTTTTGAAGTGAAACTTCTTTAGCCGCGGTAGGAGTAAATCGAGAGCTAACCCAAAGTTACGTGACGGACAAAATAAAAAAATTCAAAGATCCAAAATTCCAAAATTTAAAAATTCAAAGATTTAAAATTTCAAAATTTCAAAATTCAAAGATTCAAAATTTAAAAAATAAAAAACCAAATTCCAAAATTTAAAAAGTCAAAAAATTACAAATTAAAAATCGAGAATCCAAAATTTAAAAAATCTAAAAATCCAAAATTATAAAAGGAAAAAGATTTACAATTAAAAAAAAACTAAAACAAAAAAATCCAAAATTCCAAATTAAAAAATATAAGATCAAAAATATAAAAATTCCAAAAATCCAAAATTAAAGAAGTCCAAAAACCACATATTAAAAATGTCCAACAATCCAAAATTGAAAAATCTAATAATCCAAAATTTAAAAAATAAAAAAATCTAAAATTTAAAAATAAAAATAAAATAATAATAAAAAATCCAAAATTAAAAAATGCTAAATAAAAAATTAAAGAATTAAAATTTAAAAAATTAAAAAATCCAAAATTAAAAAATCCAAAATTAAAAAATCCAAAAAATAAAAATGATCCAAAATTTAAAAAATAATAAACAAAAAATTCCTAAATTCCAAATGAAAAAAAAATTAAAAGATCAAAAATTTAAAAATTCCATAAATCCAAAATTTTAAAAGTCCAAGAACCCAATATTATTAAAGTCCAACAATCCAAAAATGAAAAATCTAATCATCCAAAATTGTAAAATCCAAAAATTAATTCCCCGCACACTTTTTTTTAAATTTATTATAATTATATGATTGAATAATATGTTCTTTGCGAAAACAAGTTTTTAATTTTAATTTTGAATTGTCTGCTATTTAATGCTTTTGTTTCATTTGACATTTTATTGTATGTTTTTATGCCCATGTATTGTGGTGTATGCTCTAGGAGGGTTAATCTATGGGAACAGAATTTTAACAACTCTGTTTCTTGTGTTGTGTTCGTGAGTATTTTGTGTGTCCTATTGGTCAACATTAATGTGCACATGAGTTAGAAGCTCTAGTAAATATATTGAAAGAAATGTTAATATTTGTAGAACTTCATGATTCCCTGTAGGTAGAATGGGTCATAGTTAGTATGTTTCTCTTTTTAAGATGCTTTCCCATTCGCTGCAGTTTTCCCAGACAATTATTTCGTAAACCAGTATTGAATGAAAATAGCTGTAATAGACCCAGTTTAAGCAATAGTAATTTGGAAAATTTATAAATGAATGTTAATTTGACCTCCAATATAGTGGTATAGTATGCATTTGAAATTACAGGGATTCCCAAACAACACCGTGGTTCACCATTTCACTATAAATTCGGAATTATGTAGGAAGAAAAACAATTTTCCGTAATGAATACGTTGTACTTAGCGGACACGTTGGTGATACCAATATGGCGTCGCCTCTGCTTCCCTTGCCCCTCTTCGCCCCTGACTCGGCTTCACCGCCACCTGCAGTTAAGGATACGACGCTGCCGATCTATTCCTCTATATCTGTGATCTCTCATGAAGCCTCACTATGCTTGTATACTGCTATGTAATAATTGCATACTTCCGGCCAGAATGTACAGCGGTGGATATAATAGACAGCCATGCATATGGTGCCCACTCAAGAAAACTTTATTCTAAGTAGTGATTTTAACTGTGCACAAACAGTCAGAGAAAACTGCGGATGTTTTGGCTTTCATTGAAGGAGAAGACATTAAGTTGATAAATGACAAGACAATGATAACTTATATATGCCACAATGGAACAAGCGCAATAGATTGAGCATGCACAAGGGGATTCATTGCAAAAAACCAACAACAACTATGGAAATCAGACGGTGCTCTGATAAAGAAGCATATCCCTATTTCAACCGACTTGGAGCAAGAACAAACAAGCAAAGGAACGCAAACAAAGGCAATTAGCCTATGACGACCTAGAAGCTTTAGCAGAAGATTCAACGAAACTAAAGAAAATAAATAAATTGATTGGATATAACTAGCTAAATGAGGCAGCGAACCATATGACAATGATGATTAAACACACAACAATACAAGCAGTTAGAAAAAGAAGCGAATAAAGAAGCAGAAGCAGCAGAGAAAGATCCTTTTCAAGCAATAAGGCCAAGACAACCCTGTTTTGCGACAGACATACCCATATAGAAATGGCAATAAAATAATTACCTACAAGGAAACGAGACCTGATTTCACAGAGGGGATGAAGAGCGATAAACCCTGCCCGTATTTTACAAAGGAGGAAGTAGACATGGCCATAAGATCACTAAAAAATGGGAAGGCACCCGGCCCGGATGGCATATGCAACGAGCACTTGAAGGAGGCTCTTCAAGTCATGGGGGAAACATGGGTAACATTATTTAATAAATGTTTGGACACTGATAACATTCCAAATGAATGGAGAAAAGCTTCAGTGAAGATGCTATATAAAGGAGCAGGGGACCCAAACAATACGGATGCTTATCAGGGCGTTGGCTTGGAAACAACAGCTCTCAAGGTGCTCACAAAGTTACTAGTCTGGAGAATCAGTCCAATGCTCAAAGAGCAGCTCCCAGGCAAGCAATATGGATATAGAAGGAGTAGATCGACAACAGTGGCAGTGGAAGGATTGATAAGCAGTATACATGATGCAATAAAGGAAGATTGAGGGAAGTTATATGTCATATTTATCAATTTTTCCAAGGCCTTCGACTCAGCAAACCGCAAACAGATTGTTCAGAAACTGGAAAACATGATAAAAGAACCATGGACAGTCAGGCTCATATCTAGTATATTAACTGAAAACTAGATACAGGTAGATCACAATGTAGGAAAGTCAGACGAATGGAGTTCTGCAGGGGGAACCACTCAGCCCTCTTCTCTTCAATGCACTGACACACAATGTAGTAAAGACCGTCAAAGAGAAAGCACAAGGGGTATCTACATTTATCTATGCAGGTGACATGGCAATGACTGCTAAAACAATAGACGAACTGCAACAAGCCTTGGACTCACTCGTAAACTGGGCCGATAAAAATGAATTTCAAATTAACCGAAAAAATACACAACTATTATTTTTCACAAAGGAGGAAGACCACCCTGTTACGTCACGCGAGCAGAAAGGGAATTTTAATAATTGTAAGGCCTAAATCATATCTCTAATTAATTACGCAAATGGCAGGCGTGGCATCTACAAAGTGAGGTTATGAAGTTTAACCTATACCTTTTAACCACTTGAGTTTCTATGCTTGTATTTGCTCTTGAAATACAAGGACAGTATTTCTTGATTCATATATATCTCTTTTTTTTTGTTTTGTTTGAAGCATTTTTAAGAATATTATTTCACATATATCAATGAATTAGTGGCTTTGCATATGACAGAGCAGCCATCTTTCCTTAACCTCTTTGCATGGAAATTGACTTGGTACATTTGCCAAAGCAGCTATTTTCCCGCGTATGTTCTTTGACTACTCAAGCAGTGTACCAACCTCTCTTAAATATCACTGCCCCAGCCATGTGTTTATAATTAATTCAGTTAAGCTACTTATGCTTAATTATTCTACATTTTGAGTATGCCATTATATAGGTCCCTACTGTGAATCTCTCAGTGCATGAATGCAAACATTTCCATTCACGCATTCATTAATTATATCAAAACGCACGTTAAAGCGAGCCAACGAATTAACTTTCAAATATTCTGTCAACTTCTGCATAGAAGTTAGAAATTTATATCTCAAATTAACCTATGCCACAAAACCACTGATTCCAATGGTATGTTCAGATCACAAATTCTATTATTTGAACCATAGAAACCATTTGCTTTGTTCTCTTCAGGGAATAATTTATTCACATGCCTATGGCAATCCTTGACGTGACGTCATAACTAACTCTTATTGGCCAGGAGGCGTGGTCACCCACCAATCTGAAGTTTAAGCCATGCCCACTTATCGATCGCTATATAAGCTAAGTCCCGCCTCCAGTCACTCTCAGTCGCCTACCTCCAGTGATAGTAAGCACATCGCTGCGCCAGTCGGCAAGCTCGCCGACTGGCGGGCAGCCATCTTCTCTCTAACCACGTGGTTCTTCAGTATTGCGCACGCCGCCATATTGTTTTCAAACCACGTATTCATCAGTAGTGTGCACAGTGTCAATATTTTCATCATGGCAGCCATTTGTTATTATACAACAATTCTCCATTCTTGTCAACTTGAAGAGCAGTTGGCAATCCATTTGTTATTCTACAACAATTCCATACTCTTGTCAACTTGAAGAGCAGTTGGCAATCCATATTCTTGTCAACTTGAAGAGCAGTTGGCAATCTACTTGTTATTCTACAACATTACAATCGCCACGCTGCGATCCACACATTGCAGCCCATCAACCTCACTCAACAACAGCAACCGTTCATATTTTATATATATATCACTGCACAACATTCACTGTACCAATGTCAACAAAACAAACACGCAAGAGAACAGTGCCTCAAGATTTTCAAGAGTTCACATATTTCAAAACAGCAATTTAATTAATTTTTCTTTACAACAGTGTTTTACCTCAGTGATGTCAGTTTTCCTTTTTCCTTTTATATATTTTTTTATATGTTCTTTTATAGTGTTCAGTGTTTTTTAAATTTCTAAAGTGTCTCTATTTTCTAAATATATTTTTTCTAAACAGGCTACGAGCTATGCAATATTCTTATTCATTTGTTTCCTTATGAATCCAGGCATTGTTTGTGTTTTTCATTTTTTATGCATTTTATTTTTTCTTTCGAATGGGATCGCAGCACCCCTAATCCTATGGTGTTCATTACAGTCCCGTCCTAACTGCTATCTTATTCACACCCAAAGACGACTTTTTTACAAGGGAATGCCATTGAAGAAACAGAATATGTACAAATACCTGGGCATAACAATACAGATGACTGGAAGATACTATTCAATACATATTAAAGATAGGATGATAAGAGCAGTTAGGAGCATAAGCGACATAAAGAACTTGCAACTCTTGTCAATGAGGACTGCCATGAGGCTATTCGATGCGCCTCGTAAATTCAGCTAGTTGGAAACAAATTGAAGTTCAGTGTTTACATGTAAGTAGGCTGTAATCACAACTTTGATACATTGTGCACCAACTCTATCGTTGAAACATTATGAAGGTGAAATGCTTCCCACATCTGGTGGTTACATTCATAACAACGCTGCCATTGTGCCATATGAATGACACGCTGAAAGATAACAGTGACAATTTACTAGATCAGAGTGGCATATACAAACTAACATGCAAAGATTGTAATCAAGTGTACATAGATCAAACTGGAAGGTCTTTTAAAATTAGTTCAATAAAGACGTGAAAGATTTCAAATACAATAGAAGCAAGTCAGCATATGCCAATCATTTATTAATCACACTCTAGATACTATTGATAACAGTCTCGAAATCCTTCATTTACAAAATAAGAGCATTAAACTGAACACACTCAAAGTTTTAGGAATATACCTACATAAACCAAACATCATAAGTGAGAACATAATAGAAAAGAACACACTCTATGACCTTTATGCAAACTTTAAAACATGGAAAAAGACAATTCAAGAACCAGTAATCTTCCAGCAACCACTCAGTACTCAGCAGATCACCACCTGTCAAAATGTAGGTACAATTAATTAAATTCAACTAAATCATTAAAGTGAATATCAGCTAGTTACTAATTTTCTAATCGAATATTCTCAGGATGACTGATGATGATACATAACGGTATCAAAATGCATCTCATAAGGTGAATTGACTCAAACGACGTTGACAAGCTGAATACGAAGAAGTCACGGAAATCAAGGCACTGTGATTGAACTCTTCATTAAGACTCTCCATTCAAATCAAGAATTCAGAAGATACATGAACAACAAGCCTGTAAGTCAGATATATATGAATGTCCAGAAAAGAAGAATTAGAAACACTTGTATTCAATTCGCCAAGAAGTAATAGGTGTAATAACCTTAGAATGTTCTATAATAACAGTAGTTGTCTTTTACCAAGTGAATATCAAAACACCTTTTTATCTGTATCACAAAGTGTTAGTAGTGATAGAAAAACAAAATATATATATAGGGATATTTATGTATATTTTAAAAATTATAGAATATAAGATACAGATTAGTTAATTAATTATCAACATAGATGCAATAAGCATTAGTATTTGAATAACACTATAATCATGTATGACAACTCGTCAAGACAAGTGCTCATGTTTATAAAAATTTCCTTAATTTATTATGAAGAAAATGAACACTTGAAACGTAATAACACAGAAGAGTGGCAACAAGTTCATAGAACCACAAGGCCCAATGCACATTCTAAATGTTGGGAAACTGTATCACACAAGGGATATGCCTTTCATAACCTAGAAAGGAACAAACATTTCTCACCTCTACAGAATAGTTTCAAGGCATTATCAGACATGGACAGTAACAGAACTACTAACCTGCAGTGAAATATAAGCCTAGGCAGAAAAAATCATATAAAATCAGTTTACTTGCCGACAGCTATGGTAGAGGCCTCTCATCAGTGGTCAATGAGGCAATGACGAAAGTAGATACCAATTGTGAAGTGGAGGCATATGTAAAACCAAGTGCCAAGTTTCAGAAGGTCGCAGATAGTGAGGAGCTCTCTAAACTCTCCACAAATGTTTTTGTGGTTCTAATTGGAGGAGCAAATGACATCAGCCATGAACAATCTTCAGAGGCAACAAGAACACTAAAGAGAATGTTAGCAAAATTGTCCATACCAGTGTCATCATGGTATACATCCCGAGAAGACACGATCTAGAACTGGCAGGAGAAGTAAATATGGAAGTAGATAAGGTCAACAGTAAATATAAATACATCTGTAATAGCTACAAGAATGTTTCTGTGATAAACACAAGTACTTGTGACAGAAAATACCATAACTCACATGGACAACATTTCAACTACAGTAAAACCCCCTTTTTACATTCCTGTCATTTACATTTTCCTGCCTTTTACATCATTTTCTGCTGGACCCATCTTTTATCCTATTCCGATAATACATAGTGTTCCTGTCATTAACAACTTTCAAACAGTTGCATTTCCTGCCATTTACACATTTTCTTTATTGGCAACATTGGTTTTCAATGAAGAACTGCTTTCCCTTAACAAAATTTTCCGCTATGTTGCCAACTCTCTTAGACACAGTGTCAGTTTTTATTTGTGTTAGTCCAGGTGAAGTTGGTTTTCTTCTGTGCGGGTGCAATTTACTGCTTTTTAATGTATTGTAGTTATTCAAATAGCATAATTCATCGTAATTTGAATCATTGCCAGTGTTTTTGTTTTGCATGATTTTTGGCGGTATTATGAAGTTGAAATAAAACAATAGAAAATGCATTTCTTTGCAATGTGCAACATATTTTGTATAGATAATGTAAGTGTACATAGGTATCTATATTTATTTTCAAGTATTAAATTTTGCAATATATAACATTACAGCTATTACACTTCCTGCAATTTACACTTTCCTGCCATTTACACTTTTTTTAATCAGTCCCTTGAAAAGTGTAAAAAGGGGGTTTTACTGTATCTAGGAAAGTGTGTGTTAGGTAAAACAATGGCGAGAATTGTCAAAGATAAATTAAATGAAAAAAGAAAAATCCTTGGCTTAGGATATGTAGGCCTACCTCAAGATCAGGGAAACTGCCCAAATGGACCAAGCCAAACCTAAACCAAGAGGGGACTTGGTCATATACAAATGTAAATAGGATGACTGAAAACTTTAAAATAGTGTATACAGATATACAGGGACTAAACAATATAATTGAAGATTTAGAGGTAATTGTACTAATTATAAAGTAGTTTGTTTAAGTGAACACTGGTGTAAGGAGGAAGAATTTGATTATGCCATACTAAATGGGTATGACATAGGAAATAATTACTGTTGGAAAACTCATATGGGGGGGTGTGTTTCTATTCTAACAGCTAAGAACATCAGCTTTAAACAGATATATCTAAGGAGATTTTGTAATGAATGTCACTTTGAAGTTACAGCGATACAGTTGTGCCTGGAAAATATCATTATAATAACACTTTATAGATCTCCCAAAGGCAAAGCAGATATATTTCTATAATCTTTAGAGGCTGTTTTGAAAATCCTAAGTAACATTAAGTGCAAATTAGTGATATGTGGAGATTTAAATGCTGAATTTGATGTTACGAAAAACAAGTCAATATAATATATGAGGAGCGTCTGTTCAAAACGCGTTAAGACCTCCTCCGATCATAATGTAGTTTTTTTGCAGATTTGCATTCTCTGAGGGGTTCTGCATGATACTACATAACGTTTTTGTTTCAAATTGCAACCTTTCCCCGTTAAAATGGAGCCTGAAATATGGGGTTCGAGGCAAAACGCTTTCAGTCGAGAACTTGGTTCGGTGCAAATTACGTTGAGTCCACATTTTAGATGCAATCACGTGCTAAACAGGTGGTGCGTTGAACTTTACAACGTCTATTGTTGCAGGTGTTCTTCTAATGAAAGCGGCATTCACCAGACGCCGAAAAAGATGTCATTAGCGGTCAATAATAAAAGAAGAGGAGCATGGATTTTCCATGACTTAACATGCTTAAAAAACAGAAACTGTTTAAATTTTGACAATTTGGTACTTCGGCAATAGTTCACTTTGTATTAGTCCAATCAGATGTGATTGTAATTCTTAAATAAAATCCAACTTTCATCTTTTTAAATGAATATTATTATAGTGTTGGGTCAAAATGCGTTAAGTCTGTTACTTTCGAAACTTTAACTATCAATAAAATATGTAAATGAAAAAAATGATTTGGCACACCCAATACGTTTAACTACATATTAATTACTGATTCTGATCAGAAAAAAATATTGCAAATTCGTTTGATAGTTTGGCCACAAACAGTTTTTCATCATTCCTAAAAAATCATTATTTGTGGACTAAATGCATTTTGAATCGACGCTCCTCATATATTGTGCAAATAATACACCAACTAGAGGTAATGCTTGCTTAGATAATATAATGACAAACTTCATGCCACAGGATTACAGAATATCAGTCAGTACTTAACCTAGGTTTAGCTGATCATGATGCGATTCAATTTGAAATAATAAATAATGGCCAATTTCGTAAATCAATTAACAAGCAACCTGTAGAAAAAACACTAATAAAAAAAAATAACACCCTGGAAAATATAACTTTTTAAACATACGTTACAGGAAACATACTGGAATTTATGTATGGTGAATCATATATCTGCAGAGCTAAACTTAATAAATTTTTTGAAACATTCTTGAAGATATTTAATAAAATTTTTACACTTGAATATAAAAGAAGTAATATCAGTACTAGTAAAACTAAATCTAAACACAAAAAGTGGTATACTCCTGAATTGCATAATATGAAACAAGATATTTTAACATACAGTGATATTCACAAATCGACTAAGAATGATGTAGTGTTGAATGCATTAAAGGAAAAGAGGCTTGCATATAGAATAGCTATACAAGATGCAAAGAAAAAAGTAATGAAGAACATATTGAAAAATCAGCAAACATAAAATAGCATGGTCCTTGATTAATGAAGCAGCTGGAAAAACTAAGCCAATACACACAAATGAGACATTACCTGATGTATACAATAATTATTTTATATCGACAGTAGAGGAAATAAGCACTAAGGTGAATGTGTCGCTTGAAAATACTAATAGATATCTGCAGAAAGCTATCAAACTGCCAGATGTATATTGTGAGTTCACTTTTGTAACTATGGAAGAAGTCTGGAAGGTGGTAAATTCTTTGAAAAATTCAAATTCTAGAGATGTCTATGGCCTAACTAGTGGGGTAATTAAAGAAATTATATATATGATTCTAGAACCATTGACTTTCTGCGTAAACCAATGCATAGCACAGAGAGTTTTTCCTCAAGTCTTAAGATTCTCTAGAGTAGTACCGGTGTATAAGAAAGGAGATCCTAAAATACCAGGGAGTTATCGACCAATCTCTTGCATACCAATAATAGCGGGAAATTTTTGAAAAAATTATAAAAAAGCAAATTTATAATTATTTTGATAAGTATAAACTTTTCAATGATAGTCAATATGGGTATCAAAGTGGACACTCAACAACAAATCTTGTAGATAGTCTAGTTGCACAACTGCTTACAGGTCGATTCTGTAAGCACCCTATATGTAAATGATGCACACAGAGGCGCTGACTTGAAAATATTGTTGGAGAGAGGGTAAGAATTGAATTCTTCGTAGTTATACATGGGCCTTACATGATAAAAATGTTGGGGGCAGGAAGTACCTTCCCCCCCCCCACAAAGTCGGCACCTTACGATAATGTATGTTATATATGTCCACAGACATTTTCACTTGCTGGTTTGGGTGCAGGAGTGACAGAAGCAATACTGGTGAATCCTTTTGAAGTTGTAAAAGTTGCTCTCCAATCCAACCGAGCTCATCTGAAAGAAATACCCAGCACCTGGACTGTTACCAAGCAAATTGTAAACACACAGGTATGTAATGTGTTTATTCTGTATGCAGGGTTGGACTGGAACTGGTATGTAGAGAGCACCGGTGCTTCCACACCCCCACCAATAATTTCTCACTCTCTAACATTGTCACTACCTTTCTTCTTTTGACTTGTCACAAAATGATAAAGTATTTTTAAATTATTGTCACCTTATGTTTTCTACCATATTAATAGGTAACTGCAAGACATTTTTTGCACCCTTTTATACTTAATGAGTTATTATCTACCTGTGACTTGCTCTAATGTTTTTACTCTATGCTGAGCAAAAATACCAATAGAGCTAAGACTTTTTGTATCTATTTATATTTATTTACGTCCTCATGATCATTAAAATGATATGGGACTATATATAATACAAGGGTGTATCAATAACCGAACTAATTTTATAATTAACACATAATGGCTTTATTTAATTCAAATTTACTTGCAAACTTTCAAAGTATTCTCCATCTGATGAACTACAACTATTCCAACGATCTAGCCATTGTTCGAAGCACTCACTGAACCTCTTCTTTGACAGTCTGTTTAGTATACCCATGACAACTCCTTATCACTTTGAAATTGGCGACCATGTAGCTCCTTTTTCACTTTAGGGAAGAGGTGAAAATCGCAAGGTGCCAGATCCAGAGAATACAGTGGATGAGGCATGATCTCAATGCCCAATTCTTCAATGAAATCTTGAGTTGCACGCGCTCAACAAGCTGGCGCATCGTCTTGTTGCAAGATCCATCCTGTCCTGGCAAGATCTGGTTCCTCAAGACAAATTCATTATATCTGCAACCTTCGTAATTGTTATGCGACGATCTTGTTGTACAATTCCGTCAATTGTGTTGATGTTAACTTCCGTTTTTGCTGTTACGGGTCTTCCAGGGCACGGAGAATCTTGAAGGGCTTCATAACCCTCTTTGAAACGTTTGTGCCACTCAAAGACTTGTGTTCTGCCTAAAGCATGGTCTTTATATGCTTGCTGCACCATTTCTAAGGTTTCTGTAGGAGTTTTGTTTAGAAGAACACAAAACTTTATCGATGCGCATTGTGCAATTTCAGTTCCATGTTGGGAACAGTAAACACCACCTGCGATATCCACTCCTATCTGAATCATTCTGCATGACTGGGATTCACAGCACTGCTAGACAAAGGATTCACCTTTCCGCAGCTAGCAGCCGTTTCGTTCCAGGGCGGTTTATTTAAGTACAATTAAGTCAGTCCAGTTGTTTATTGATACACCCTTGTACATGTTAGACAACAAAAGCACAACATATTCCAAATAAATTAACAGTTTGAATGCCTAGATTATGAGTTCAATGTACATTCAAGTGAATTACATTAATAGCACTGATTAAGTCAATACAAGTTTTCGACCAATACTAAATTGAGTTTAGGTTAAGATTTAAAAATTCTTCTATTTTATACATTGGATTAGATGTAAGCAAGTTTTTTAATTTGTATTTAAAACATTTGAAAGGTAAGTTGATGGTATTTTCAGGCAAGGCATTAAACAGTTTGATGCCCATAGATTCAAAATTTGGCAGCTGTCTTACTTAATCTATGTTGAGGGAGATCTATTTGATGTATATTACGAGTCATATGAGAATGTATATTAGATTTAGATATTTCCTTATTGTATTTATTTTTTATATGTATAAGTAACTTGAAAATGTAGAGGTTAACAACTGTCATGACTAGACTTCGGACTTTTAGGTCGCTAAAAATGCTGTTTTAGGTACCTAAAATAGGCTCTAAAAATTGGAAAATAGGTTCTAAAAATCGTAAAATATTCTCTTATAAAATCGTTAAGTTGCCAAATTTTCTGAAATATCTCAATTGCAATGCAGAATATTATATTTATTGAAGTCACCATTAATCAATACCCATGATACAACATGGTACACAGAATTATATGACCTATTACTAGGGCCTGTATTACCCCAGAACAGTGAAAACCTAATCCCTGCGCCCAGAAGCTACGCACGCTAGCATATTCAACCCCTTGTATCCCTCAGTGATTCAGAGAAGTACTTTTTTTTTTTTACTGGGTGAGGGAGTCGGAAGAAAAACACTGCATTTTCTTGGGAATTCCAAGGAATTTTTCTACTGAAGTCGAAACATTCCTTACTCTTAAACCACGTCACAAATGGTCATGTACTGCACATTCCGAGCTAAAAAAAATTAGTACAAACTGAAAATAAATACTAGAATTTATAACAAAAAATTACTTATTTTGAATTTTAGAGGAAAAACAAGCAAAAAGGCAATATTAGGCTCTAACGTAGAAATAGGCTGTTTTAGGTCCTATAAAAGTATCAGTTTTAGGCATAGTCACTTATGAAACATGCATATACATGTTTTCGTCCATATATCACTAAAGGATTAAAATAGGGTTTAACCTAAAATCCGAAGTCTAGTCATGACCTTTAACTCTTTAAATATTGGTTTGCATGGTGCATATAAATCAGGATTAGATATGACTCTATCAGCTCTCTTTTGAAGTTTTAGAATTTGTTCAATTTGATTACTATTTCCCCATAATATAATCCCATAATTTATTATACTATGAAAGTAAGAAAAGTATGACGTACAAATGCACTCAACAGGTAAAATGGATTTCAAATTATTCAGTAAAAAAATAACTCTACTAAGTCGTTTGCTTAGATCAGCGGTTCCCAAACTTTTTTGTCCTGGGACCCACCTTCAACTAGAAATTTTTTTCGTGACCCACTACTACATAACGATAATCAATAGGCTATAGGCTATATAATTTTTTTCGCGACCCACTACTACATAACGATAAACAATATAGGCTATATAAAATACAGCACATGTTTCTCATATGCCTTTCAATAGTTTTAATGCCCAAATGCCCTGCTGAGAAAACACAGTTGAAATGAAAATGGTAAAGGTTATTTCAATAAAGAACATTGTCCAACTAATAAATATATAAAACGGGAGAAGTGGTATAAACAGTAAAGCTATTGATTCATTAATTACAATGGACAATTTTTAAACACTTGTAGCTCTACTTACGTCACAATTTTTGAACTAGTTTCGGGGAAGACTCTCATCCCCCATCATCGGCAGTTGGTAGACTGGTAGACTGGTTGGTAGACCCACCAGTGGGTCGCGACCCATAGTTTGGGAACCACTGGCTTAGATTATCAGTGTGACTTACCCAAGATAGAGAACAGTCAAGAATAATTCCTAAGAGTTTGACACTGTTGGTGCTAGCAAAACTTTTATTTAGACTGACTGTAATTGTTTGAGTTTTGTCATAATTTAGAAATAGGTTATTCTCAAAAAACCAGTCTCTGGATTGTTTTATGGAAAAATCTGTAAGATTTTCAAGTGCAATCATTGAGCTGTTTTTGTTCAACAAACATGTATCATCTGCATAGACAATTGATTTGCACATTATATTAGAAGGTAGATCATTTATGTATATTAAAAATAGTCATGGTCCCAGAACGGAACCTTGTGGAACACCCAATTTTACCTCTTTAATATCTGAGACGTTGTTTCTGACCTGCACTACCTGTTTGCGACCATGCAAGTAAGATTTCAGAATATCTAATGCATTAGCTATTATTCCATAATGATGTCGTTTTCTTACTAAGTTGCTATGGCTTACTACAGCGTTTCTCAACCTATGGTCCGCGGACCACCAGTGGTCCACGAAGGTGGTGCAGATGGTCCGCAGACATAATTAATTTAAAAAATCATAAAGCAAGTGGGAAGTAAAGAAGTAAAATTTTTCACATAAAATGTACACTAGATGTCAAAGTTTTTACAATCTTCGAAAATACAGGTCATCTTGCAAGTTTCCTTACTTTTGCAGTTACGAACCACAGTTTCAAACTCCTGATGCACTGACGTCTATGGTTCTCTCTTTCGTTCAAAACCCTAAAAAATAAGACTTTGTTGGAATTTGTTATTAGAGGCGCCATGCAGTTTTCAACAACCTATCTTTGTGAGAAGGGATTTTCATCGCTCGTTTAACTATAAACAAAATACAGAAACCGACTTAATGTATCTGCTGATCTTCGACTAATTTTGACTAATATTGAGCCAAATATCCAGGAACTCTGCAAGAGGTGACAAGTTCAACCATCTCATTAAAAGTGAGTAATAACATAATTCCTAATTATTTTATCAAATTGGCAATACATATTAAAGTCAGTTCAAAATGTAACTTTACTGTCAATAGTTTAATTCCAGTTCAATAACTGTGTTTCCGTCGAATTAAAAAAAGTATTTCGTTTTTAACGACCTATAACTAATACCCCAAATATTAAGAATATAGGCCTAAATATAGCCTATTTTTAAAAATGGGATGTAAAATTAGGGGTCCGTAATTTTTTTTAGACATTTTAGAGGTCCTCGGGTTCAAAAAGGTTGAGAAACGCTGGCTTACTGTATCAAATGCTTTACTGAGGTCACAAAACACTGCACTAGTATGTTCTTTATTTTCAAATGCATTTAGTGCATATTTTACTAGATCACACACTAACTAGTCAAACAGTACGGTGTAATGATTAAAATGCCAGGAATATTGTTTTGGAAATACAATTTATTTTATTTTATTTCTTCCTGCAACACCTGCAGTGAATACAAAAGTGTATTATAATATTTTTATTTTTTAAATTATAATACACTTTAAGGCATTCAACTTTATAAATAATTATTGAAAATTAAATCTTACCAAAAAAATAACAAATTTTGAAATCCCTAAGAAGAATGACATTTCAAAATTCTAATTTCAGTGGAGGCTGAACAGAAGTCAATTTTCATTGATGCATTTGAAATCTATCCGTACCCAGTACTTTAATATTTTTTTTATTATTAGTCCAGTTGGTGTATTTCTGCACAGTTATTCCAAAAACTGGATAAAATCGTATTGCTGTCTGTAGTTTTGGAGACCCCTGCACAGTGGTCCAGAATTCAAATCTAGAGGGAAAAAATTATTTCTCGCACAAAAGTAACTTTTGTAATTTGTTTCATTGTTTTTCTTCTGTAAAGTTGATATATAAATGATATTAAGCCCTAAAACAAAATTATAATATAAATTGCGAAGTTAAAAATAATTTTTAAAATTTTAAATGCACAAAATAGCAGAGTTTTCATTACATTTTACAACAAGAGGTGAATACCTATACATTTGTATCTTCGTCCTCTACGTCACCTGCATCATCACTTTCTTCTGCGTCTGCTTCATCAGCATCATCATCATCACTATCACCGCCTTCTTCTTCTTCTTCTTCTTCTTCTTCTTCTTCTTCTTCTTCTTCTTCTTCTTCATCATCATCATCTTCATCTACTTTCTGCTGTTTTTCTTCTTGCTGCTCATCTTTCTCCCTACTCGACTTGCTTACTGGCACTTTCAGTTCTTGAAGTAACTCGCATATTTCTTGTGATATGGGTCCACTATTGTTCTGTCTAAACGAGGAAGAATGAGAGATTATGGGATCAGAACTGACAAGAGACAGATTCAATAAATCTTTCATATTTTCCTTTCGTGAAAATTTACCGGAATGTCCTTAGTGAAGTTTTCTTACGAGCTTATGCCTTGCTTCTTGCGCTTCTTTAGAAAGCATGCTAATTGGTAAAATGGTTCATTCAATAACCCGTGCACCATGAATTAGGACTTTATGAACACTGCAGGCATATAATACCACGGGTACAGACGCAGCTAGAGTTTTGTTGTGTCTGTAGCATATTTATCAAATTTGTCAATACTGACTTGAAAACCACTGGGAATTACAAGCAAAATCACTAAGAATCGATTAATTACTCATAGTTCTTCCTCGATCACTGTGAAGGTAGCAGACAATAGTGGATTACTGAAAAAGCGTCGAGCCGCATTTAAAGGAAAGGAAGAAAAAAGTACAAGCAAAATCACTAAGAATCGATTAATTACTCATAGTTCTTCCTCGATCACTGTGAAGGTAGCAGACAATAGTGGATTACTGAAAAAGCGTCGAGCCGCATTTAAAGGAAAGGAAGAAAAAAGTAAATGAAAGGAAGGAAGTAATTGTAGAACAATTCCGCAAGAAAATGGGTTTGATAGTCGTCAAGCCAAAGCTGGGGGTAGTGGAAATTCTAGCGATGGAAATGCGGCTCCATCGCTAGAATTTCCACTACCCCCAGCTTTGGCTTGACGACTATCAAACCCATTTTCTTGCGGAATTGTTCTACAATTACTTCCTTCCTTTCATTTACTTTTTTCTTCCTTTCCTTGAACTTGCCATTTCTTTACATCTAGTCGGTATGAATTGTGAAGCAGACATTCAAAGAATTCTTTTTACTTTTTTCCAGCGCTTTTCAAAATTTGACCTAAAAGTAGCTATAGCCGCTCGTAATAATCTAGATAAATCATTGTGATGCTCCTTTAATCCTAGCTTATCGAATACATAACTGCACAATGAGTTTGTAGATCCTTTCGTCTGACACGGTAATTCATAAAGTTCCATACGTGTCACCAATGTCTATGTTTGCTGGTTACCCCCTGAAATACAAACGCGATTCGTAAAAAAACGGATCATTTGCGACAATTTATTCTTTTTGTACTTAAACCCAACCCTTTTCTTTACATCTTGACATATATTTAATAGTGCCATCTCTAACGTATTTTTTTAAAACCCCTCTACAATACTAGAAAATAAAAAAAAATTCCCTACCTTGACACATCCATATAAATATGACATCAGTAATTTCTTACGTAGTATTATTTCAATAATTATTATATAAATCGCAAGTCCATACCTTGAGATGTGAATTCCATTTGACAGAACAACAAAATAACACTTCACAACTCACACACTGACTTCACACTTCTGACGTCGTGCAACTTGTTATAAGACTGATGCCTCTACTCCTTATCAACCCACAACTTTGAAGAGCTGCAGTTGCATACGCTTTTACAGTAGAGTTGATAAAGGCTGAGTTTAGTGAAGAGGGGTTATCTGGGATGAAAATCCAGCAAAAATAAAAAGTTTTACAACAAGTAAGAATTTTTAGTTTTTTCCCTCTAGATTTCAATTCTGGACCACTGTGCCCTGGTCTGGAGTATTAGATTAAATAAATAAATAAATAAAAACTGCTGAACCAATAAATTGTTACAAAACTGTCTTCAGCTTATGTCTTGGCATTTTTATTGAATAAAGTGATGCATTTCATTTGAGCAACAAATTTTTTTAAAAGTCTAACAATCAAATTTTATTAAACATTTTGATACAATTTGAGACATTAAATATAAATTCAGTTTAAGGCTATTAACTTCAAATTGTTTAACAAAATAGCAACTATAAAATGTAAAAAACTAGGAGGTGCCCGCGGCTTCGCCCACGATAATTAATTGAAAAATTAAAAATTAATAGTATAATAATTATTAAAGCATTATATTTATTAACACTTGCACGTGAATCATTCTTAAACTAAACCATTAATAATTAATGAAACAGCTAAAATTCCAGCTTTGGAGTACATTCCACGATTAGATATCGCCACCTGGGAAAACGATCTCAGATTCGATTATTCAGTTCCAAAGATAACTGTGAACCACTGCCTTCTAAACTGCCTTTGGATTTTTACTGTCCAAGATACTTCGAGGATTAAACTATCAATATATTAAACCTGATGCCCGCGGCTTCATCCGCCATTATTAATTGACTCCAGGATTTTTAAGAAATTTACACTGGCAGTGTATTAAAAAGGTTTGTGGTTCAGAGCTATGAAAATTGTAAGTAAAAATAAAATTAGAATATTTGTTCATTGTGTTCATTTCACTTAGGACTTATGTAATAAAGAAACGGTTTTACTAATTTTGTAGGCGTCATGAAAGTTTACACTGCGAGAGACGAACATCGCCGAGTATACCCGATGTCTCACGAAGTGGGAGAGCGAGCAAGCACGCTATTTAGGGCCGTTGAATTGTATAAGAGTAGATTTCTGCAATGGTGGAAGAAGGGAACATTCCCAGACAAAAACCGTATTGGCAAGTTGTGTTGCAAAACTTGTCTTTCCTTAAGAAACATCTTCGATGTGTGTTCTCCTGTCACTGTACAACACCATGAGCCTAGGTTTCAATTGCAAAAGGAACAAATTTCTAATTCTGTTCTCTCACTTATTCATATTTTTAGGATTTGCTCTTTGCTCTGCTTGGGAAATCACTGCTCTAGCCTGAAGAAATGAATATCCCACATAAGAGGAGGCAAGGGTATCTGCGCAGATAGTATCTTAAACTAGACGTTCATCACTGTACCAAGAAATGAGGGTCATCCCATCAACACATGTTCCATTGTCTTGCTCAAGTCAATTGTCTCCAATACAGAAGGGATCTTGACTGATTGTAATGCCCGGCATATGATGCTGTTCAATTCCTGGTGCTTGAGTGCCTCACTGCAATTTTAAAGCAGCTCAAACCATGAGTGCTTTTCTCATTAACTTTTTCACGACAATTGCAGGTGTGAGAGGAACATATTGTTGCCATTACGGCAGAAATCACCAACTCAAATATGGTCATTTTGAGCTATATATATATTACTATGTTGCTGAAAGATGCATTATTGGCAGGTAGAACTCACTAATTAATATCTGACCCAGTTCTAATTAATATCTGGAACCAAGTCCATGTATGCAATGGTTTAGTCATACTTTGAAACAACAGTATCTCAAAACTAAGATTTTGGACTTTGTAACTTCTACCGGAATGATGACAATATATTGCAGCCTAAACTGAAATATGAAAGGTATTCTTTTGTTTTTCAGAAAGTTACCGAGATTTCTTGCAGGAAAATGTTTCAAATTCAACATTTTTTAAAAGATTGTTACTCAATCTCAAAACCCCTAATTTTTTCCTTTGTTTCTCAATTACTGGCAATATGAAACTCATTCATGGTATACTATGATTATATATACAGTATATTGACATTATATTATAGTATTTTATTTATAATATTTTTAAATGGTGGTGATATTCTGGAATAGTTTGTGATCAACACAATATGAGTGCTAGCTGTATTGAGGAAGACGCTTAGATTTAGTAAGGGTGTTACTGGATAATAACACTTAACTTTGTGATATGTTACATTTATTTATGTTCACACCATTACCTTAATTTAAAATACAGCATAGGATGTACTCAGTGTAGAGATTTCCTTGGATTCCCTTATACTTCTCTGGTTTCTTTTGCACAGTTTCTTTCATACCGGTATCTCTTTTTCAGTCTATTATTCTTCTGTTTCAGTGATTAAAAAACTGTGTTGACTATTTCAGGGCATTGGTTTTCGTGGTCTCAACAAAGGAGTAACAGCAACTATTGCAAGAAATGGTGTTTTCAATATGGTTTACTTTGGGTTTTACCATTCTGTAAAGGGGCTGCTACCAGAATATGAGGTATGTTTTCTACTTATGTCTTTTTTAAGTATAATTTGTATTTATTTATCCAATTTTAATCATGTGTATTCTTTTCTACATTGCTGCTACGTAATTAACTCTGTGCAGCAGCATCTCATGACAGAACAAGGCCTACCACCTGACTGCTGCATCATGTACCTCTGTCTTCCTACATTGGCAGATGGCAGGATTGCTAGGAGTAGCATGCAGACACTGAGGGTCACTGCTTGTTTATGAAGTAGCTCCTTAGTTGTCCTCATGCACCCTATTCTACCACAAAGAATCCAAGAAGATGTTGGGGATCAAACCCAGGCATGTGGATTCATAGCTAGCAATGCTAACCACTAGGCCGATGCTGTGACTGTTAAGTAAACCATCATTGATTTTGTCACCAATAGCTGCTCGTGGCTCAAAACGAAAGTGTGCTGCAAATACTATTTCATACAGCAAACTTAAAATATTTTTAAAAATTATTAGTAGGCCTATCTAAACTGCTCGTCTCTTAATCCATCTCTGGGAACTCTCACGCGATTTTCTCTGCCCTAATTATTTTTTTGCTAATTTCTCTCGTCTCGAACGTTGTGTGAGTTGTGTGACGAGAGAAAATAGCAAAAATAAAAATAAAAATTAATAACAACAATAATAATAATAATGATAATAATAATGATAATAATATTAATAAATAATAATAATAATAATTAGGGCTGGGAAAATCGCGTGAGAGTTCCCCGAAATGGAATAAGAGACGAGAAAATAGTATTTTTAATGATCGAGGTAGAGGAAGTCGCTTAGTGTTCCCAGTGCGACAGAATACTTAATCGGGGTTGTGGAATCCGGGTTTTTCTGAATTTAACACATTCGAATTTGGCGGTGAAGATGAAAAGCATTGCTTACTCGCTACATCACGGTCCCCTACCGTCAGATGGTGGAAGATCTTCTCACAGCGCGTCCGCCGATGAGACGGTGAGAATCCCACTCTGGGCTGCCGCTGCCGCAGCGCATTATGCAGGTTAAAACTCCCATAGCCTATACCTCATGCAGTCAAGGTCGAGCATGACGTCACACCCTACGAACGCTGCGCTGTTCACAAAGTGCATTCACGAGGTGGAAAAGATAATATTCACATTACCGACTCTTGACTCCCAAGCTACCAGCTAGAAATTCTCGCGTGGACGCGCCAAGTTCAAAATCTACGCAAAAGAAAATATAATATTGCGTTTGAAAATAACATTATACGACGAGCAGAAAACAAGCTGTGTGCTGCAGCACTGCAGCACATAGGAGAAACCGCCACTGTTTGTCACTCATGTCTAGAGCACCTATTTTCGGTGAAACATTTTGATAGATTCTTTAAATTTTTTACAATCATTTTGGTATATTTTTATATAATTTTGTCAACAACTTTGGTGTTTTTTGTTGGAATTTTAAGGGAAACAAGCTTCAGCAAACATATTTAGTTTGTGCGACTTGGCATCAGGGTTGTTATGAAAAAAGCCGACCTGATTTTAACCGGTTTTATCCACTTGAAAAAAGCCAGGCAATTTTATCCGGATAAAATCAAATTGAATAAAAATAATGGAAGTTTCTTTCATGTTTTTATTTCCAAACATCAAAAATTTAAGTTACAAGCTCAGAACCTGTAGTAGGCCTACTTAGGACTACTGAGTGCAAATGCAGAGCTACCAGTTTTATCCACTTGAAAAAAGCCAGGCCGGATAAAATCAAATTGAATAAAAATAATTCAAGTTTCTTTCATGTTTTTATTTCCAAACATTACAAATTTAAAAGTTACAAGCTCAGAACCTGTAGTAGGCCTAAAGTAGGCCTACTTAGGCCTACTGAGTGCAAATGCAGAGCTACCAGTTTTATCCACTTGAAGAAAGCCAGGCCGGATAAAATCAAATTGAATAAAAATAATTCAAGTTTCTTTCATGTTTTTATTTCCAAACATCACAAATTTAAAAGTTACAAGCTCAGAACCTGTAGTAGGCCTACTTAGGCCTACTGAGTGCAAGTGAAGAGCTACCAGTTTTATCCACTTGAAAAAAGCCAGGCCGGATAAAATCAAATTGAATAAAAATAATTGAAGTTTCTTACATGCTTTTATTTCCAAACATCACAAATTTAAAAGTTTCAAGCTCAGAACCTGTAGTAGGCCTACTTAGGCCTACTGAGTGCAAATGCAGAGCTACCAGAGCAAAGTGGAGTAAGAGGTACTGCACTAAATTTATTTCGGTCTTATTTACAAAATAGAACGCAAATAACCAAAATTAAGGATCAGTTTAGTGATATCAGAGATGTGGATACTGGTGTGCCACAAGGAACAATTTTGGGTCCAATTCTTTTCATTATTTACATAAATGAGATGCTGCATTTGGACTTAAATAATGTCCATGGCCGTCTTTACTCTTATGCCGATGATACCGTATTGCTATTTTCCGCTCCAACTTGGCAGGATACTTACAAATGGGCTAATAAGGGATTAAGAGTAGTTAAAAGTTGGCTTGACTGCAATAGGTTAGTATTAAATATAGATAAAACAAACTGTGTTTCATCCTCATTAACAACTGCTGGTACTCCACAATTAAAAATGGATCAAAACTTGTGCGTAAGACTACATGATATCCGCTGTGAATCTGATTCATGTACCTGCCAGGCTGTGAAGGAGACAAATCAGGTCAAATACCTTGGTATTATTATAGATCGTCATCTGAAATTCGACAAACACATCACATATTTATGTACCAGATTAAGAAAAACATTATACAAATTTGTCTGTCTAAAACAATATTTACCGACTGAAGTCTTAAGAACAGTCTACTTAGCTCTAATACAATCTGTCCTCCAATATGGTATCATTGGCTGGGGGGGAAGTGGCACATCTGTATTGACTCCTTTGATTCTAATACAGAAGAGAATTATAAAAATTTGTTTAAAAAAGCCTATAGAATATCCAACAGAATTGATATTTCCTGAATTTAATGTGATGACTGTAGAACAAATTTATAAGCTCACACTTTTAAAATACTTTCAAAAATACCGCAACGTACATGTATCGGATCCTCATAACTACAATACTAGAAGAAATAAAACATTGCCTTTAATAGAACCAAAATACTTCACCTCTTCTGGCTCTAAACATAGCATTTATTATGGTCCAAGACTCTATAACTCTATAATTAGGTCACATCCAGAAATAGTACATATGAACAACAAAAAATTCAATAAGTATATCAAAAATCTTATTTCATAGTTCAAAAGTTACTTCACTCTGTACTTAGTAGACAATTAAGGAACGATTTTATTTGTAATAACTCAGGGTTTCAATTTTTGTTCTTACTACTTTTCCTTTTTCTTTTTAATTCTCTGTTCTTTCTTTATTATTATTATTTTTTAGGTTTTGATTTAATTATATTTTCTTTATGTATTTTGTAATTTGTATTTTGTAATGTAAATGGCTGAACTATGCCCGAGCACGAGCGCTTGCTCATTCGGGGGGTCTTGTTTTGTTTTGTATAAATATTTTGTATAAATATAAATAAATAAATAAATAAACCAGTCTTATCCACTTGAAAAATGCCAGGCATTTTATCTGGATAAAATCAAATTGAGTAAAAATAATTGAAGTTTCTTTCATGTTCTTACTTCCAAACATCACAAATTTAAAAGATACAAGCTCAGAACCTGTAGTAGGCCTACTTAGGCCTACTGAGTGCAAATGCAGAGCTACCAGTTTTAGCCACTTGAAAAAAGCCAGGCATTTTATCCGGCTAAAATCAAATTGAATAAAAACAATTGAAGTTCCTTTCATGTTTAAATTTCCAAAGATCACAAATTTAAAAGTTACAAGCTCAGAACCTGTAGTAGGCCTCAGTTTTATCCACTTGAAAAAAGCCAGACATTTTATCCTGCTAAAATCAAATTGAATAAAAATAATTGAAGTTCCTTTCTTGTTTTTATTTCCAAACATCACAAATTTAAAATTTACAAGCTCAGAACCTGTAGTAGGCCTACTTAGGCCTACTGAGTGCAAATGCAGAGCTACCAGTCTTATCCACTTGAAAAATGCCAGGCACTTTATCTGGATAAAATCAAATTGAGTAAAAATAATTGAAGTTTCTTTCATGTTCTTATTTCCAAACATCACAAATTTAAAAGATACAAGCTCAGAAACCTAAAATTGTATTTAGTGTAATTTAATACAGTGAGTCTCATGCAAGAGTTGGCCAATGACACGGGTTTCTGTGTCGCGGCTGGCACAGCAAATAAAGCCGCGATCGGTGTAATGATTCAGGTTCTCACATTTACAGTTAAAATTACAATGAAAATAACCACGTACCTCATCACAAGAGATGTTAAAAATGTTCTGCTCTTGCATCCACACAATACTGGCACCATTTTAGGAAATTTTCTTTTACGCGCATTAAGTTCAGCTTCCGAAATAGAGTTAATTTTTCTTGTTGAAGTTTCCCCATAAATAATAGTCACATGCTGTTAGAAGAACTTAAAAACAATATCACAAGAGAAATTAACTCTGTCTCGGAAGCTGAAATTATGCGTGTGAAAGAAAATTTCCTGAAAAGGTGCCAGTATTGTGTGGATGCAAGAGAAGAACATTTCCAGCAGCTCTTGTGATGAGGTATGTGGTTATTTTCATTGTAATTTTAACTGTAAATATGAGAACCTGAATCATTACACCAATCGCGGCTTTATTTGCATAGATATTTCACCCGATCGCTCGGGAGTTGGAGCTGTGCCCGCCGCTTCGCAGAATCCCACGTCATTGGCCAACTCTTGCGTGGGACTCACTGTACCACTTCACTGTGTAATTCCCAGCAATAGTTAATTACCGTATTTACTCCAATATAATGCACCCTCGAATTTAATGCGCACCCTTATTTTGAAACTTAAAATCATAAAAAAAGAGTTTGTTAGCGAATGTAATGCGCATCAATGGGATATTTTATTTGGAATGTTGTCTTAGTATTTATAGAATAATGAACCAACACATAGACATTTACAGTTAACTGCCAGTTTTAGGCCTACAAGTAGACCTATAGGCATGGTTCATCAATATTCACTAATGTGTTCATCACTGGAATCCTCGGAGGTGCTTATTTTTATTGCTAAATGGACAAACAAAATGTTAAATGCATGTTTCACAATAAAAGCTGATACCACTCTTAAATGAGTTTAAAATCGACAATGCACAATATTCCACATTTGGACTATAGAACTGACAAAAACTATTTTTTCATTATGTTTCAGAAATTAAATTTCATATGGTGTAGGCTAACGATAAAATGAACGAAGTCGAGAATTATAGCAGTGCCTTGTTATGTAGATCAATATTACCTCCGACCTATGAAACGAATTTGTACTAGAATTTAATGCGAACCTCAGTATTGAAATCTACAAATGGACAAAAATAGGGCACGTTATATTCAAGTAAATATGGTAAATTCACCATTCATCATAAGACTCTTGCATATTTGCTTTATTCTGCCTGTTGATGTATACAAGCTTCTGGGCTTTTTCATTGCCTAATCTGTTTCTCAATTTTGTTTGTGTTAACCCAAATGAAGAAAATACTCTTTCGATTGATGCAGAACTGGCTGGCATACGATGTAAAGTTTCTATGGCTTGACAAAATTCCAGCGATAGGTGATTACGCTTCAGATTTGTGTAATTGATGGAGAAATAAGTATAAAAAATCCCTTTAGGTAGGCCTACAGGGCACAGGCTGAGGTAGATTTCATAGTGCTTTTTATGAATTTATTGGGGTAAGTGTAGAATAAAAACTGAAATATTTTTTTATAAAAAGAGAGTTGTTAATTATGTATTAATTGATATCTTTTATTATTTCATTTTTAATTTGGCCAAGGATTATTGTTCTAAAGATATTTAACTATTATTTTTAATATTTCAAACTTTATATCATTGGTAATTTTAGCCTCAGTTGGTCCTCATGAATTCATTTCGGCATGCCTATTGGCTGAGGTATATTTTAAAGTGTTTTTGACTTTCAAAAATTCAAATCTCTCCTTATATGAGCGCTATTCAGAAACTAGTTGTTGATTTAGAGATTACTCATCAAGAGCTTTTCAACGATACCCCACAAACATGGTTTTAAAAATTTTTAATTTCCACCCTCACCCCCACAACCACTGAATCATTGGTGTCTAATTTATGCATACTAATTTTCCCTCTAAACCCCATAGGGCCCTAAATATAATTTTTTCAAAATTTCAACCCGCTCCCACCTCCCGCAACCAGGAAAAATTGATTTTAGCCGGCTAAAATCATGATTTTAACCGGCTAAAATCATGATTTTAACCGGCTAAAATTGAAAAAAACCGCTGGTCAGGTCTTTTTCAATTTTAGCCGGCTTTTTTACAACCCTGCTTGGCATCATTTGAAAAAATGCAAACAAACTCTTCTTTTCAGTACATAAGTATTGAAATGGGTTGAAATATCAACTTTCATTTTTATCTTTACAATTCCTCTTTAATGATTAAATCCCAGTCGTCACATCTAAGATTACCACTTTCAAATTTCTTCCAATATAAATCACATAATTTTGTAAATTGTATTGCGATTTTGCTGAAAGGTGAGTAATTTCTGTATTTTTAGCGAATTTGTGATTTTTTTGGTAACAAATTTAACATTTTGTACCTGGCCAAAACAGGTGCCTCTACTCATCCCAAACTAAACAGTTTTTAGAAACAGTTTTAAAATTTTTTAATGTACCGGTACTGTTCTATTTTTATTTTAAATTTTATAGTGCACAATAGAGCTTATACCATTTTCTGTTGATTCTGCATGCAGTGTAGCGACTGTTGCAGAAAAAAGAAAGAAGGTGTAGAGTTTGTTACTGTTCCTGTTTCTGTTATTTTTTAGATAATGTTCCCTGTGGTTGAATGTATTTTTTATATGTTTTAAAGACTTTTCTATATGTTACGATTATATGAATGTAAAATTATTGTTTTAAAATCACATTAGCAGAAGTCATGAGGAATATTGTAAGGGACTCATCTTCATCTTATTCACATACAATACTTTGCCACTCATTTCTGAATCACTATCCTGGAGATTTATTAATGTATTTTTCAATGATATTTCATCTTGCAACATAATGTCACCGTGAAAAATTTATAATTATATTACTCTGAAATAATATTACTATTATGAATATGAAGCAGTAGAAAAGATCATAGGATAGGGTATTGAATGATGCTGCGTCCCGAAGTGATCACAATAAGTGGCATGCACTGTAATATTATTTTAATATATTCTTTTCCTTCCCCATAAAAAGATGTTACTAAATTTTATTTTAGTACATGCTTTTGCTATTAGCAATTCTCCTGGGCCCTAGCATACAGGGCTGCTTACCATGGACTTAACTCCCCGCCAGGGTAAGCGTGTTTGCTCGCACTAGGATTTGCAAGAATCTCTCCCAAGCCAGGAACCTGTCTTCATGCCTAATGGGCCTCATTTCAGGAGCAAGCGATCTTCTTATCTAGGGGTGAGTTAGTGCTTTACCCAGAAGAGCCACACAAAAAAGAGTTACTCTTAATCGTGAATTAATATTTTAAAGTTGAGCAGAGTGGGGTGGGACAGTATTCTATAATAAATTTTTATATCTTTACAAACCTATTTTATAGCATGCTTCCATATTTTCTCACATTCTGTCCTTTAATTTATTTAGACTTTCCCGGTACTACTGGTGGCCTTTCCCCGGAGCAGCCAGCCATTTATTTTCCAGGGGAGGTTTTGGCAGTCAGTTCTCCTTGTAAGGTTTGAGGCCTCTTTTCCTTCGATAGCCTTCTTACTGGTGAGATCATTATCTTCACTAATTACCAATATTACACAGATGATACGGAAATAATCAAAATGTGAGTTTTCCTTTTCTAAAGCCATGTCTACGGAGCTTCTGGTTTAGCAAGATTTTGTTTTAACTCTTGTAAGGCGATACCTTAGTATGAAATTCTTTCATTTATGGCAACTCTTCTTTTAAAAAAATTCCCATTAAAGTTATATTTTAAAAAAAAACCTTTTTAATCGGTGTCAGGAACCAAAATCTTATTTAATTAATCAAAAAATAAAAGTTTCACAATGTGTGAGGGAAAAGGACTGGTGATTTTTATTAAAAAAATTACAGTTAGCTGTGGCTTCTAGCAAGCCATTATTACTGCATTTACAATTATCATCTATGGACAATACCTTCCTAGAACTCATGAATCAAAGTATCTTGGAGTCATTTTTGACAGCAAGCTAACATGGAGAAATCACGTGAACTATATTTCAGGAAAAGCCTGCAAAAGATTCTCACTTCTGAAAAGATTAGCAGGAAAGAAATGGGGATGCTCTAGAAACACCTTGAACACGACATACAAAACGTTTATATACTAGTATTGTCATATTGTGGAGAAAACCTAATCACCTCACCTTATATAAACGAGATAGAATGTGTTCAAAATCAAGCTCTTAGACCTATCACTGGTGGAATCAAAACAACCCCAATAGATTCTATGAGATGCCTCACTAATACTAACAGCATCAAAATGATATTAGAAGGAAAAGCACTGATTCAATATGAAATACTTAACAGATTACCATATAACAACTGGCATTCGTACAATCCTACCTGTAAATTAAAGACTCAAAAAAGTTTTAAATCCATAGTCCACAAAATAAGACAGAAAATCAACGTCTCAAATTTAAAAGAAAACCTATAAATCAAACCAAACCCCCTAACATTAGTAAACATAGAACATAATCTAAACATAACAGAAGAAATACTAAAATCAGAAACAAATATTGAAACAATGAAAATACTGTCTCTAGAGACAATTAATATTAGATACCCCCCACAAGACTGGCTCCACATATACACCGATGGATCTTTGATCTCTAGGGAACAAGGAGCAGGAGCAGGTGTCACATGCAGCCTCTTCTCACTTTATAGATCTCTTGGATACGGGACAACAAATTCTGATGGAGAGATCACTGCAATAAGTGAAAGTCTTAGGAATCTTTTATACCATATCAACAAATTCATGAACGCAGTCATATTATCAGATTCTAAAGCAGCTATTCAGTCAATTGCCTCCAACTATACATCTTCATCTCAATCAGCTGAAATAACCAAAATGATCCTTCAACCTAAAACGCTCAACAAAAGAATTGCATTCCATGTCATTGTGGAATTCTGGGAAATGAGAATGCTGATGTTTTAGCCAAAAAAGGGACCTGTCATCAAATCCACATTCCACTCTGTAAAAAGATTTATCAAATCCACATATGAGGACATCAACAAACAAAACCTAACAATGCAATCTCAAGGCAAAAATTGGAGCTCCCTGTATCAAAACCCACAGATAATTCCTGATCTACCACGCAAATCATCTGCAGCTGCCTTTAGATTGGTGACAGGCCATGACTGCTTAGCGAAACATCTGCATAAAATTGGAATATTTCAGTGTCCAAACTGTCCACTGTGCAATTCAAATCAAGAAATGGACTCGGAACATCTCAAAACATGTACCTCAGTGGCTAACTATGAGAATATGTACGAAAAATATTGGAGTGCAAGAGGACAAATGACTTTGTTGTCAATCGTCTGGCATTAGAAAACAACAACAACAATTATCATCTGAGACATTGATTTTGTCGCATTTCTACAAAGTTTAGTAATTTTTGTTGTCTCAGGTGTGCTATACACCCAGTTATTTTCCTGTGATAGTCTATACTACTCTGGTGCACGTCTGATCTGATGATTCTTCTGTCTCATGTCTGTAGAGCACAGGGGGTTTGGCTCTCGAGACCGAGGAACAAGGCTGCTAAGAAAGGTTGCACCTTCTGTTGTCCTTCTCTTCCAAGAGTGCATAATATAATTTGTTGGTTGTGATTGCAAAGGAAGGATACTCTGATTGTGTGACAGTTGATCCAACCATGGACCTATCCTGATACTGCAAAGGATTCACTTGGAAAAGTGCAAAGTATTGATCCTGAGACTTTAATGGCATATTGATGAATAAGCTATTCTTATTCTTTGTTGCTACAAAAATATGGTCTTTACAGATGAAAGAATGGCAATAGCAAAGCAACATGAGCTAATATTTTAGTTAATAGAAGGGGAGGTAGTAGATAAGTACTTAATTTACCTGCAGATATAATATCGATAGATTCCTGATATTGCATCATTGGATATTCAAATTCTTTTAAAACATCCATTATTGATTGCAAATTAGCAAGAGCATTTACTACATCACTTAAAATTGTAGTAGCATTTAAAGCACCAATGGATTCTACAACTCTTTTGTGCAGATTTTCCCAAGTTTTATTTATGAAAGAAGCAATTTCTTGTAAATCTTTACAGTTTTGGTTTATTCTGTCATCCATACATTCACTATAAGAGATTTGAGACTGTAACACATTTACAAAATTGAAAGAGTGTCCACCTTAAATCCTTGTTGTAGCACTTATCCGGGGCCACTTATATAGGGTGGCGCAGATACTATCTACCAATTTGAATTGAAAAAAAACAACGTTCAAGTAGTTTTATGTGGCACAAAATGAAAAAACAAACGTTGGCAATTATGAATATGGCACTTACATAAATGATTTTTTCAAAATAACATCACTTAGGTGGCCTCCATTTTCATCTATGCATTTTTTAAGATTGCATGGAAATGCCTCCGTAGCACATCATGTCACCTCAATCGGAATGGCGTTGATCGTTATTGCGACCTGGTGGTTACTTATCGTCAACATTACCATTTCTTCTCCGCTGCCTAACCCAGCGTAAAATACTGTGTCGCTCTGGAACAGGTCGATGTCGATCTTCCTTGTTCCATCGCAGTGTACACTGAGTTTCAATAATTGATCCAGTTTGGATGAAAGCTTCCACAGCTGCAATCTTCATCTGCACAGGCCAACGAGCCATGGCTTACTGATTTGCGAATCTTGTGGCTGCATAATCAAGCCTGAGTCATGCACGTGAGTGTCATAGGTTCGACACCAATGTCAACTTAAATTGGTAGATAGTATCTGTGCCACCCTATGTAATATAAAATAATACAGAAGAAAAGCAATGTTGTCATAATATTAAAATCTTCTTATTGGTCCCAGATGCATCCTTCATTATTCGAATATGCATTTTGATGCATGTTGCATCATCTTCAGTTCTATGATAAAAATATAAAAGTTTTTGTAGTATTTTCAGTCTATTTTACGAACTTATGATAATACTCATAAAATAATTGAAGTCTATTAAGAAGCTATATAAATATGTTACTAACCTGTCTTGCAGAGATACAGTAGTCATGCTGTCTAATGATATACTGATGTATGAACAGGTTGTTTACTTATTGCGTAATTTAGGTCACAGCTGGTAGCGAGTTCAAGCAGGTGATTATGGTCAATTGTGGTTTCATTGAGAATATTATTCTTATTTTTGTAGATTTGGAAATTTTCTAATATATTAGGTCTATTACCTTTTTTATAATTGTGGAGGATTTCTAATGTATTGTCTATGTTATCTATTCTATGACCACTACTAAGGAGATGTTTAGCGTATGCGTATGCATATGCTTAGATTTATATCTAAAATCATTAACATGTTCCTTGAATCTCTGTTTGATCTTTCTACCTGTTTGGCCAATGTACACTTTTTTGTAGTCACTGCATGTTAATTTATATATTCCACTGCCTTCCATTTTGCCTATATAGTTAATGTTGTTGTTGTGTAATTTTCTTTTTAGGTTTGCAATTTGTTCTGTATGCAATTTATAAATTTACAAGGTATATTTAATTCATTTACTTTGTCTTTGAGATAGTTTCTTTTCTTTGTTTTAATGGTGCTAGAGGTTTCTTGTTTAGCATTGCTGAGATTTCCAACGGTACTTTCAATCGGATTTTGCAACTATTGTAGTTTGTCCTGCTTTCTTGCATTTACCAATTTCATGCCTTCATCATCGAACCACGGTTTATTTGGTTTCTTTACAAGCCGGCCTAATTTTTCTTTTGCGGATACATTAATATTGGCTTTAATGCCTCCCCAGGTTTTATCGACATTCATATCATCCCTTGCTTCTTGTTCTGCAGTGTTTTCTAGAACTGCAAATCTATTTGGTAATCAACTTGGTAAGCGTTCATAATTTGGTCGTCATCTAGCTTTTTCAGATTGAATCTCTCCATATCAAAATTTTGTCTAGTCCCTTTGTTTAATGCAAGTTTCTCCCGGACCGCCGCGACTACCAGATAATGATCCGATTCGCAATCAGCACCTCTAAAATTTTGAACATCAATTGAAGCGTTTAATTTTATAAGGGTCTAAGTGCCAAAATCTTGATTTGTCAGCTAATAATTTTAAGTGGATCTATGTACCCAAACCAATGCATGTCAGGAGAGTCCAAGGTCCAGGGAAAGCCACGATAGTAGCAATAAATTCCAAGATACAGAGCTGGGTCTTTCTGTGGCTCTTTGTCTTGTTTCTACACCATCATGATATTGGCACTTAGACCCTTATACTGAACGCTTCAATTATATTAGACTGCCTCCTTGCATCTGTTAACACAAGGTCATTTTGATTATGAGTATTGCATCTTGCGAAGTTCATGTGTATTTATGAATATCACGATGTGGGAATTTTGTGCTCTTTACGATTAAGTTTTTACCAGTGGCAAAATTCACTGATCTAACCTTATTGTCGTTGCTTTGCAAGTGGAGGCTTTTGTTCCCAATTTTGGGCTTAAAAATATCCTCCCTTCCTACTTTAGCATTGAAATCTTCTAATACAATTTTCATATGATAAGCCGGAAACTGGTCAAATGCTCGTTCTATTTCCTCATAGAAACTGTCCTTGTCATCATCGTCCTTATCCTCTATTGGTGCATGGATATACATAATTATGTTGTCACATCATCGTCCTCTTAGAATAACATAAGAAAGCCTATCATTAAAAACTGGTCGTTGTGCAACACTACAACATGATCAGAGGCTGCCACTGCATGAAGTTATTATTCAAGACCAACAACAACCTAAAATACAAGCTACATAACATGGACAATAAAGAAGAGAACAAATTTGGAAAAAGTGAGGTTTACGAATTAAAATGCAATGATTGTGACGATCTATACAGGTCAAACAGGAAGACAATTCAATCAGAGATTCAAAGAACACAAATTACATTTCAAACATAAAAGGTTCAAATCAGCTTTTGCATAACATGCTATAGAAAATTCACATGCATTCAATTAAATAGAAAAAACAATGGAAATACTACACATTCAAAATAAAAGTAATAAACTCAACACTTTAGATGCATACGAAATTTACATGAATAGAGAAAGGGTGGTTAATGATAACTGTTGACACACATCCCCTGTTTAAACTCACTCCTAGGAACCAAAAAACTGTTACACAACACGAACATTCAATCAGTGTGCAGCACGGCGCCAATGAGGACCGAGGATGGCATAAATAAGCCAAAATGCATTTCCTGATGGTATAGTAGGTGTAGTAGACCTACAAGACACGAGCAAGAATACATAGTAACTTTAAACAAGTGTTACTTCTATTTTATATGCATTTACGTTTGATCAAGTGTAGTAGTGTTTTATTAAACACATTATCTTCAAGAACACTCTCTACTTTGTGTTTTCTTACTGACATCAGCAAACATATCCTGCACATTAATATAGAGCAACTAGTGTCGTGTGCCTTTAGTATACTCCTACACATCTTATTGAGGGTATAAGGTGGTACAGAAACTCATCATATATCTTTAATTTGTTGTTTAAACAACTACCTTCTAGTGGGGATGAAAATTAATTCAGAAAGGCCTAACTGCGTGCATATCATATCCCTATTTTTTATTGATAGTATTTATGTTATTTGTTTCAACCTATGTTAATGCAGGTGTCTGTTTTGCTTAAGTAACACGTATTTTGGGCTTATGGGTTGCTCGGGGTGCATGAAAACCATCCTCTTGTTATGGTTGGTCATAAGGTCTTATTTGTATTACTTATACAACAGACCTTACAATCTAGCTTCAATTTTTTCCTAAAAACTACCCCTTCTAGTAGGGGTGAAAATTAATTCAGTAAATTAGGGCCTAACTCTTTGTATAACATTTTCATATATTTGTTAACAATATTTATTGGTTTTAGCTTAATTGAGGAGCGTTTTTTCAAAAGCCGATAACTGCAGATTTTGACGAAATTGAGATATACACCGTGTCCAGGAAAGAACTGACGAAAAAGAAATAATTGTATATCAGAAACTATTACAGTTACTACCTCAGTATTTTCACAGTTAGAAAGACAAACTAAAAAAGTTTTGTTTTGTAGCATCCCGTAATGCGCATGAACATGCACATTGTTGTTGCACGAGAAGAAACGAGAAAAAGCTTGTTCTGCGCAGCGTGTGTAGTCAGTCTTATTCTGAGAACTGGGAATGCAAGTTGTGCGTAGGCTACAACGTCGTTTCCAAACAGACAAAGGCCGAAATCCTCCCGCCCGAAACAGCATCCTTCATTGGCACAAGCAATTTCTGGAAATAGGTAATGTTGAGTCACAGCAGGGAAAGGCAAAGAAATCGCGCATAAACGACAATGCCATTGAAAGGGTACGGGCTGCTTTTGTAGGAAGCCCGAGGAAATCCATTCATGAGGCGGCAAGACAACTGCAAATGCCAAAATCCACAGTCCATGGGAGAGCAGGACCTACACCATGGCCACCAAGGTCACCTGGATTTCTTTCTCTGGGGTTTTCTGAAAGACAAAGTGTATCGCACGCCTCTGACTGATAATGCAGATTTGCGTGGCCGAATCTACGATGCAATAGCACTAGTCACACCGGAGATGCTTTTGCATGTGTGGCACGAAATTGAGTATCAGGCCACAAATGGTGCTCACATAGAGGCTTATTAAAACTCATCGTGTTTTTCTTTGTAACCGTGAAAACATCACGTCAATAAATGCAATAGTTTCAGATATATAATTATTTCTTTTTTGTCAGGTCTTTTCCGGACACCCTGTATATTGTTTCATATAGTTTAAGCAGCTGCCTTTCCAATGGTTATACTGGTTCTTTCATATTCCGAAATCTGTATTGGCCTGTTGAATGAAATTGTAGAATTGGTAGAAGAATGGTAGTTTTCGCAAAATCCGATATCTATGGTTAAGGTGTTCTATCAAAATCCGATATCTGTGGCGAATCAAGGATAGGCGAATTTTTTCATGTGGCAACACTGGCAACCATTGCATTAATCGTTGGTACCTGGTCATAGTTACATGCCACCTGATCAGGTATTTGGGAGATTAGAGAAGGATTAGAGGTTTAAAGATGACATTATTTGTCCTCAACTGCGACATAATGAAGAAACATATAAGGGTACAAATGCTTGGTCAAGAATGGAAAATACGGGATTTTAAGAAGACATTGAGATCCCAATTGTCATTTCAGATTTTGGCAGCAACACTATTCTTGCGCTACAAGAGAAATGTTAAAGGGAAAAGTAAAGAAGTGCTTCTTTCGATCTACTTATTTTGGATCAGACTTTGAATATGAAGTTCTAAAAAAAGGTGTAAAAGACTCAAAAGTGTTTGCGAAAAAAAAATGAATTTCCTAAAGTAAACCATGTGTTGGAAAAAACTAATGCAGTACTTTTCAGTCCCTGATGATGCCAAAGCATTTTATGCAGATGTGATGGCTACAACAAATAAATGAATGGAACACTTTTAGTAAGCTATGTATGAGGCGTGTCCGTAAAGTAAGTTTCCCTGGGGCCGTTTACAGAAACAAATCACATTTTCGTAGACATGTATATTCCAACAGATACAGGAAGTGTTCAGCTGTTTTTGAACATATTCGCCATCGGAATTGAAACATTTGTTATACCGTGGAACCAACTTTTGATACCTGAGTGGCACACTTTTAACCACTGTGTGACAAACATTTCCTCCTCTCTGTCTTTCCCTGCCATTTCTTGAGGTGTAGGAAAAGATGGAAATCACTAGGAACGGGGTCCAGGCTGTAGGGTGGATGTTTAAACACCTCCCAGCAAATATCCTGCAGAAGTTCAGCTGGGTGGTGTTTAAACATTCACCCTAAAGCCCGGACCTTGCTCCCAGTGATTTTCATTTTTCCCTACACCTCACGAAATGAAAAAGATTGACAGAGAGGTGAAGGTGGTTGTCACTCAGTGGTTCCAATCCCAGGCGGTAAACTTCTATGACACAGGTATTGAAAAGTTGGTCCCAAATGTTTCAATTCCGGTGGCAAATATATTGAAAAATAGCTGAACACTTCCTGTATCTGTTGCAATAAATATTTCCTTGAAATTTTGCTTTGTTTCTGTAAACGGCCCCAGGGGAATTTACTTTATGGATGGCCCTCGTAACAATAGATTTATACTAACTGTTTTTAAATCAATATTCAGATTTATTCTGGGTCCTTTATTAACAATCACTTGTTTTTAAGTATCACTGCATCTATTTAGGTGACCACTGAGTTTCTTAAATGTTTCTATTCAATAGTATTTCTCTTTTGAAGTAGTCTTGTTGCTCTGTGGTGTGTATTCAGATTGAATGTTAATATTTATAAAGGAATAATGTTTGCACTTCTTAAAAAAACGACAGGATAAGGGCTGAATATCTTTAAGGAGTGTAATATAAATTTTGTAAATGCCTGAAAATATGCCCATATATATAACACTTGTAACAAATGCAAAGAATGCTCTTTAGTAATATACAATTAAATGTTAAATCTGCAGTTACAGTATATTGTCCCGTGCAGATATCGGATTTTGTGAAAACTTTGAATATTTTGCGCTGAAATAAACAATGTCACATTATTTTTCTCTAAATGAAGGTATTGATATCATAATGGTGTTAGCATGTACATTCTTATTATAACAAAAACATAGATAAAAATTCATAAAAATGTCAAGTGTACAAAAAAAAATTAAATATCTCAAAACTATACTTCATGTAGATGTCGGCTTTTGAAAAAATGCTCTTCAATTGATTCAAGGTAGACATTGCTGGACCCTGTTTTACCGAAACAAATCTTATTTTTTGCTTAACTTTGAATAGGGGTGTTGTAGGAGGCTGAGGGTGACGTCACCTGAAAGCCTTAACTGTGCATTGGGCTTGACTGCAGAAAAAGTCAGCTGGTGTTGAGGCGTCGCAGCATTAGGCATCGACCGGATATAAACAGGCCAATACCACTTCGATCCTTTATTAGTATTTTCAACAAGTGTGCATTTTTGTGTAAAAAGCCTTGGCACACCAGGCAGTTAGAATCAGTACAAAGTCTGGCACCAAGCAGACAATTAGGGTAATACTGATAATATTGGCACCAAAAGGGTGAATTCTAGCATCACGACTTAAACTTCCACAAAATGATCTAACATTAATAAGGGTTATTTTTTGCATTTGCTTTCAGGATCATTTACATGAATTTTTACGCAAAGTGGGCATTGGATTTGTGTCTGGCACTTTAGCATCGTGTTGTAATATTCCATTTGATGTTGCCAAAAGTCGAATTCAAGGACCACAGCCCATTGCAGGGGAAACTAAGTACCGGACAACACTAGGATCTATGGCAATTGTATATAGAGAAGAAGGGTAAGTCTTGTTTTGCAGTGTCTTGCCTGGCAAATAAGCTTACTAAATTCACTAGCCTGTCTAATTGAGAAAAGCCTTATATGCTGTCTGGATTGTAGATAAACTCAAATTCAGCACTGCATCCATGATCCGTATATTATTTATTTACAAAAACACAAAGTTTTCAATAAATGAGGAAATCCGTTTCAAAATGTGATTAGTCCATAAACGATTACTTTCATGAATGACAAAAAGCTATATGTGGCCAAAATATCAAACGAAATTGTAAATTCTTTGTGTGATTAGAATAAGTTAAAAGCATTAAAAAATCATTATTTTTTTACGTATTCTGCTGATGGTGAAAGTTTTGAAAATTATGGACTTAGCTTGTTTTGTTCTTCTTCTTTAGCCATCAATCCTTGGATTGGTCTGCAGCAATTCTCCATTCTGATCTTCTTTCTGCCTTCCTTTTTAATTCTTCATATGTTTTACAGTTCTTGTCATCCTTAATTTGTTCCATGTACTGTAGTCTTGCTCTTCCTTTGCTATTCTTGCTTTCAATTGTGCCTTCGAAAATGGTTTTTTAAAAACTTTGGTGCCTTAGTAAATGCCCTATGAGTTTTATTCTTCTTTTTCTTATTTGGTTCCAAATTTCTTTCTCTGCTTTTGCTCTCTCATAAACTTCCTCAAAGTAATTTTATCGACCAAGCTAATTTCCAGCATTTTTCTGTTCCACCATGTTACAAATGCTTCAATTCTTTTCTTTCTGTTTTCAGGATTGACCAAGTTTCACATCCATAAAACATTATGCTAAATACATATGTTTTCATCAAAGTCTTCCTAATTTCTAAACTAATATTATTGAATGTGAATAATTTATTTTTCTTACTGAAGGCAAGTTTTGCTTGATATGTTCTATTAATAATTCCTTTTTTTACTTCTTCCATCAGATGTTATTTTGCTGCCTAGATATTGAAATTCTTCAGTTTCATTCAATAATTCTCCATTCAATCTAATTTGTGTTTTATTAATTTGTTCTTTTCTTTTGCAAGTTAACACTTTTGTTTCTGAATTATTAATATTTAAGTGATAATTATATCTTAATGTGTTTTCCAATTTATTAATAAAAACTTCTAAATCTCTTTTATTTTCCATTAAAATTACAATGTCATCTGCAAATCGGAACATGTTAATTTTAAATCCCTGTATTTTTATGCCCATGTATATTTCTTCAGTGACTTCATTTAATGCTCTTTGTATGTATGCATTGAACAGTATTGGTGATAATGAACATCCTTGCCTTACACCTTTCCTTATATGAGCTATTTCTTAACTGTTTCCACAGTTTATTACTTCCTTGTTATCCTTATATAAATTCCATATGATTCTCATATCTCTAGAATTAATTCCTAATTCTCTAAGTAATTCAAACATTTTTCCCCAATTCACATTATCAAACGCTTTTTCTACGAGGTCTGTTAGAAAAGTATCCGACCTTATTTTCTTTCTCGAAAACCTGACAGATTTTAATCAAGTACGCTTGCAAGAGCCGACCTTGAACCTTCGTGCGCATGTGTGAATTTTTTCCCGCCTGTCGATAGTGTTTGTTGCTGGCAAGCAGCATTTGAGTTAGGTAGTGTATAGTGCTCTCGTCGTTTTTAGATTGTGACGACTGGAATTTGGTTTCCGGGTCGTACCCGTACACCAAGACTCGTCACCACTCATTAAGGTGTTCTTAAAGTCGGGGTCACTGTTTGTGAACTCAAGCATGCCATGTGAGACTTCAACACAAAGTTGCTTTTGCTCCGCCGTCAGCAGCATCGGCATTGAATTTCGCCGCCACTCTCTTCATGGCCAAATTTTCGGTCATAGTTGAATGTGCCAATAAAGTGATGATGCCCACCTCTTCCGCAATTTCTCGGATACTCACACGACAGCCCCACATCACCACAGCGTTCACTTTGGCAATGACCTGGTCATTTAAGCATGTTGATGGGCGACCGGAGCGTGGCTCGCTCACCACCAATGTCCGGCCGTCTTTAAACCGGTTGTACCACTCTTTAATCTGTGTGATGCCCATAGCATCATCGCCGAAAGCCGTCTGAATTTTCCGAATGGTTTCCACCTGGCTGTCGCCCAGTTTCAGACAAATAGCGCTGCTCCAGTCATTCCGTTATTTTCCTTGCAACGACGAGAGCACTATACACTACCTCACTCAAATGCTGCTTGCCAGCAACAGACGCTATCTACAGGCAGGAAAAAATTCACACATGCGCACGAAGGTTCAAGGTTGGCTCATGCAAGCGTGCTTGATTCAAATCCGTCAGGTTTTCGAGAAAAAAAATAAGGTCGGATACTTTTCAACTGACCTCGTATGTGTACAAATGCTATATATGTATTTGTATTTTCCCTATTGTTTTCTCTATTATTTGTTAGTCTCATTGCTAATATTGCTTCTCTTGTGCCTGCACTTTTTCTAAAACCAAATTGCTCATCTGTTAAATATTCTTCAAGTTTATTCTCTATTCTACCATATATAATTTTAGTTAATATTTTAGATGCATGTGACAATAAACTTAAGGTATGATGATGTTCACATTTTTCTGCTTTTTTTTTTTTTTTTTTGTATTGGTATCATTTTGCAGTTCTCGAAATCCTCAGGTATAATTCCTGTTTCATATATATCAAAAATTAGTTTATATAGGGTCCTTTTTAACTCTTCATCTGCATACTTTAGCATTTCTCCAGCGATTCCATCATGTCCTGGTGCTTTTCCATCTTTTATGCTCTTTATTGCACGCTCAAATTATTCTTTTAATATAGGATCTCCTCTCTCTTCTTCCGCTTCTTCTATATTTTCTATTAATTCTTCTAGCTTCTCTCCCTTATACAGGTTTTCTATATATTCTTTCCATCTTTTAGCCATACAAACATCACTATCAATTAAATTCACTTTGTCATCTCGTGGTTTATTCCATTGCCTTTTATGCTCGCTAAAAAGGTCTTTACTTATTTGTATGTCATTTTCAGGTTTCCTTTCTTAAATTTTTCATCTATTGTTTCCATTTTCATTTTTAAAAATTGCTTTATAGCTTTCTTGATTTCTCTATTTATTTGGTTTCTTAATTATTCATATTTTTCTACTATTTCTGGATTCTTGTCATTCTTGATCATTCTGCATTGATTAATCATGTTAAATTATCTTCTGTAATCCATTTTTTGGGGGTTTTGTTTTGTTATCATCAGTTACTTCTTCTACTGCTTTTTTTTTCACTTTGTTTTTAATCAAATTCCATCTAGTATATATGTCTTGTTGTTCGTCTATTTCAAAATGCTCTTTGGTTTTATTCTTATATTCTTGTAGTATTTGTTCTTCTTTCAGCTTCTTTGCATTCCATTTTTTATTATTTGTATTTTTTATTAATTTCTTAAATTTTAGATCTGTTTTCATCATCACGATATTGTGATTACTATCGATATCTGCTCCCGGGTAGCTTCTGCTTTCTTTCACTTGGTTTCGAAATCTTTGTTTCACTAGAATATAATCTATTTGTTACCTATTCACATCCCCTGGCATAATCCAAGTATATTTTCTTCTTGCATAGTGTTGGAATAGTGTGTTTGTTATTGTTAGCTTATTTATCATACAGAATTCAATCAGTCGTTCCCCTCTCTTATTCCTCCTTCCTAATCCAAATTTTCCCACAATTTTCCCAAAGTAGTGTAGAGTATAAGGAAAAATCATAGGAAAACCTTTCATTTCATTTCTTACATCAAACTTGTCTAATAACACTTCTTTGCGTTCAAGATGGAATGCTATGAACCAATTGTTACTTAGTTTTTGGAAGAAATGGTCCTCTGACTATTTACATTCTCTACAGAGACGTTCTAAATGGCTTAAGACTTTACCCAATGTAGAAATTGGAACCCCTGTGCTTTTACATGAAGGTAATGTCCCCCCTTTACGATGGGTTATGGGTGTCTTACACTCTATTCACCCTGGATCTGATGGTCTCGTTAGAGTAGCTGCAGTTCGAACCCCTACAGGTTTTTATAAGTGACCAATTGTCAAGCTTGCTCCTCTTCCCATAGCTGACATTGAAGATGAGTAACCCTTTTTCTCATTCAAAGTTTAAACCTACTCATTTCACATCATTTAATACATTTTTAAAAATTATATTCAAAGAAATAATTTTGAGGGCAATCTTATGTTCAATCAAGCTGTTTTATTACTTTGAAGGTTAGGCCTACGAATTGCTGACAACTTAACAGCAATAAATTATAGTTGTCAAATTTCCTTATATTTATTAGTAGATGGTTTTAGGCCTAGTGGCCTTCTCCGTTGTTTTCCTTGTCCCTTTAATAGTGTCAATTAATATTACTTTTAACATCTTTATTCTGTGTTAAAAGATACAATGTTTTCTTTCCATGTGCAATCACGTGTTAGTTAAAGCACTATTTAAAGTCATTCGTAATTTTCCTCAAGAAAATTTATATTTATTATTAATTTAGAGTATCAGACTTGTTGTTTGTAATTATTGAATATTGTCAATTAGTTTTATTAATATTTGAGAGTACGTAGTTAAACGTGAGATTTAGTGCTATGATGTTGGCTATATGCTTCCCGTTTTTACATTCTCTTTGGTCATAACATGACTCAAGTTGCTATTTTATTCACATATTTAATAGTTTATAAGTTAAGAAACATTATTTATTCTCCTTAATTATTTATGTTTGATTTATTAGATTATGTCTAGTATCTGGGATATATTTCATTGTGGTCTTCATTCGTTTCTATATTGTCTCTTGATTTCACCACTTCCTTCTTTAGTCCAGTCATTTGGTGCTCAAAAACGGGGTTACCTGGAAAGTTTTCCGGGAGTTTTAAAAATTGGTGATTTTATAGATTTCGATGTGCTCTTTCCGAATTTTCACTTTGCCACCTCGTATCTTTGCCACTCGTGCCGCCATATTGGAAAAATGGCACCCAAAAACAGTTTTTTGACAGTATCTCCTTTCGGACTCATTTTACGATGAAAATAGTTGTGTAATAAATTTAACTAGAGAAAATTTCCTATAGTTTATGTAGTAACTTTTTTTTTTTCTAAAATGAATAGTTTCAGCGTACGAGCGCCGCAAAGTCTACTCCACACGCGTTTTGGCCAAAGCTACGGAAGATGCAAATACGCTAGTAATCAATACGGCAATCAGCATTTCATCCACATTTGATTCCGCAATAGTTGTTGCCGTAGATGTAGATCTTCTTATTCTTTTGATGGCTCTATCTATGCGTTCATATGTATTCTCAAACCAGGAAAAGGAAATATTTCGCAAAGAATATATTCAACAAAAGTATCATAGATAAAACAGCCGCAGACAACATATTATTTCTGCACGCCTTTAATGGCACTCTTTAATCAAGGAAAAATAAAATATGCTAATGTACTCCGAAAACCCCAGATTTAAACAAGCTTGTCCAGGTACTCAAAAACTAAAATGCTGATCCAGAGATAATTGCTGAAGCTGGAGACCGCTTCCTCCTTGCATTGTACGGTTACAGTGACGTGAAAAGTATGTCGTTAAAGAACTATAGATACACATGCTTCACAAAATCAGCATATAAAAATAAATTTAATATTGCATCGCTGCCACCGACAGAAGCAATAGCACAACAAAATTTGTTCTGAACCTTTCACTAGATTCAGCAGTGGTATGGAGTTGAATATATTCGTTGTGAAATTTTTCCTTTTCCTGGTTTGAGAATATATATGTTTGGACGTGTAGATAGAGCCGTCAAAAGAATAAGATCTACAAAGTGGTGTGATAGTGCTGCCGTAGTGTAGTCCCACTGTATCCCACTCAAGACTTCTGGTAGTAAAGGGTGCGGCAAAACATCCTCCCTATTTTAAAATTCAAATAAAAAACAGATGAATCAAATTAAAGAAACTGTATTAATATTAATGATATCTACACAGTGGGAGTTTAGGGTTTTCAGTATAATACATTAGATCGCCTCACTGCGAAGTGTCAATAGACCTTAATCCTGTCTCCGTGCTCTTATAGCAAGATTCACCATATCAATTGTGTCAACGTGATTATGAAAATCATTTGAGGTCAAGTGCAAACATCCTTGAAGCTGTACCAGAAGATGCTGTGGTCCTTTTTAGTAATGAAGCACATTTTCACTTATCTGGATGTGCTAATAAGCAAAATTTCCGTTATTGGAGTGGACAGAACCCTCGTGAACTTCATGAAAAACCTCTGCATAGCAACCGTGTTACTGTATGGTGCGCAGTTGGAAGGGTCGAGATAATTGGTCCTTACTTTTTTTTTAAGAGAATGGTGCTACTGTGACAGTAATCTCTGAAAGATACACTCACATGATCAACACATTTTTTTCGCCAAGTCTCAATGCATTGCCAACTGAACAGGTATGGTTTCAGCAGGACGGAGCCACCGCTCACACAGCTCGGATTTCTCTCCAAGTGCTGAGACAGATGTTTCCCGGGTGCTTAATTTCTTTACATGGCGACATTTCCTGGCCAGCACGATCACCAGACCTTACACCCTGCGATTATTTTCTGTGAGGATATCTTAAGCGTGAGGTGTTTAAACATCGGCCGAGGACTCTGCCAGCCCTAAGAAATGCAATACTGGAAGAGATTGGTCTTATTCCTCAAGAAATGTTGGTTAGAACGATGGAGAATTTCCGAAGTCGCATTCAACAATGCATTGACAGTGAAGGACACCACTTGAGTGACTCATTGTTTATAACATGAAACATAACATGTTAATACAGCTTCTTTATTTTGATCCATGTGTTTTTTATTTGAACTTTAAAATAGGGAGGATGTTTTGCCGCACCCTGTAGTGCCAATGTATAATATGGGATACAAGGCATTGGATAGGGAACTAGTAACTGCATTCAATAAGGAATGGAAGTGACTGGATTATAACACTAATTATACCGTTCAAGAAAAGATTTAAATTTCTAATCCAATATTTATTTATAATATGATAACAATTGTTAATGTAGCCAACAAAACAGATAAACAATGAAATTAGTGAATTCCTGTAATTTGTGAGATGCTTAGTATATATTGATTTTAATACAGCAGAAGTTACAACATAATAGAATATTGATCAATAGTAGTAGCCTGGTAATGAAAACACTGCTGTAGTAATATTAATGATTTTTAAATCTTAAATTTGAGCACACTTTATTTTAACGTCTAGACGGAAAAAGCCTGAAGAGCAAGAAAGAAGAAGAAAGGAAGAAGGAAAGAAAGAAGTCGGACTCATTCACTCGCCATGCATACGCTTCAATCATACAGATATCTTCACGATACAAAATTTAGAAATATGGCCGAAAGAATGAACTGGCAAGAAAGCCAGGCGAGCGGGAGAGAATTTACATTTTAATATATCACACAATAACCAACAAAATAATAAAAAAGAAAGGACTAATCTGCAAATTATACTACATTAGAATGTATATCCCACTCACCTGTATTTCAAGTCATCGCGAAGATATCCCAGACGAAAAAATTCACACTGAAGACGTAAGCAATCCGACTGAGACAGCTGACAGTAGAAGACAGATGAAGACAGAGTCGGGCGGCTAAGCCATGCCCCTGAGACAAAAGCCGTTAAGCGGCGAAAGAGGGGAGGACATGCGCATAACGCAACTATTCAGCGCCCCTACTGGACTAGAACTTACAGACAGAATAGCATATAGAACAAGACTTGACGTTACGGAGAGAATAAACAAATCACATACCAGCGCATAGCATGTTTAAGTAGAATACTACGAAACAATAGAATTACTATCTAAGAGAACACTACATGACATAATTTCATAGAAATAGAACAATCTTTATAAGAAAGTAAATATTATATCCTGTATCATTAATAGTTCGTGTGTGTGAAGTGGAGTGCATACAATAACTATTTTTTTTTTTATTAAATGAGAAATTTCCTCAAAACAGAGGTTTGTCTCCAACCAAACAAATACAACAGTCAAGCACTATCACATAACTCATCCTGACACACAAAATATGATACCACCATTCAGAACTCTACACTGCTCACTACATTTCGCCACTTATCCCTGTCTTGTACATCTTCCTCCACTAAACCAAATCTTTCCATTGACATGTGTACATTCTGTATCCAGGTAGTAGCAGGTCGTCCTCTTCCTCTTCTTCTCTTACTTTCCCATTCCTGTACGATTCTAGGTATTCTTTCTTCTCCCATTCTACGTACATGTCCATACCATCGAAGTCGTTTCCTTTCAATTGTGACTGCACTCTCTTCTTCTACTTCCATAATACGTCGTATTTCCGTATTCCTAATCCTATCTTTCCTAGATATCCTGGCAGACCGTCTCCAGAAGTCCATCTCCAGTGCGTTCAATCTGTTAACCTGTTTTTTATTTAATGTCCATGTTTCTGCTCCGTAGAAGACTATACTCTGTAGTATCGTTTTGAATATTTTCGTTTTTGTACTATTGATTATATTTCTACTCCATAAAATTGAATTTAACATTCCTATTATTTTCTTTCCACTAGTAATCTTTTGATTAATATCCATATTTGATGTCCCCTCTATTTCCAGAATTGAACCCAGGTATCGAAAATTTTGCACTTTTTTAATCCGTCTCCCATCAATTTATAGCTCATCTAGATCATTAGTCAAATATTCTGTCTTATCATAGTTTATCTTCAGTCCCCACCTTTGATATTCCATTGACAATTGACGACATACATAATTGGCATCTTCTCCATCCTGCGTTATTATTACCTGGTCATCTGCAAACAACAGGTGGTTCAAATATATTTCTTCAGATACCTCCAATCCCATCCTTTTGCATTTCCTAGACCAGATATGAAGGCTGATGTCTATATATATTTTGAAGAGTGTTGGTGACATGGGACATCCCTGAAGTACAATAACTATAAAGTTCCAAATGGCATAGAAAGCTATGCACGGAACAATAGGTTGACCGTTTCTATGTATCACGTCACTTTTCTTGCATAGGTATTATTAAAATTAAAGATTTTAGTTATTGCATAGACTAGGATAAAAATACTGAAAAATTAGGATAATTTTGATAATATTTATGGAGAAAATAAAAAAATAATAGTTTTAATGTATTCCACTATTTTTTGTGAGCGTAGGCCAAATAAATTTATTTTTGTCAAATCATTTGAAGCCATAAAAACACACAGTGAAAAAAACCAAAGTTTATTTTGGAGGGGAAAATATTAAAGAATTGAACTTTTTGGAATTTTCCTATTGATTATAAGCTGAAATCTATAAGTTTGCCAGATTTCAAATTTCTAGCTCAATTGGAAGTGAGTAAACATCAATGTTAATAAGTGTCCTACAGTACTTTTCAAATGAGAAGTCTTTTCCTTCACCGCCAATCACGTGTACGGGCTAAAAGACTGCCGCTAGCAGTGAGAGTCTTCCCTCCGTCTCGCCGTCTCTGATTGGACCGCGTATCTATGCAGTTGAAGGACATAGGACTTGTCATCTGCAAAGCACCTTAGAAGTGTCCTAGATGTGAATGACGTCACGGCTATCCAGCAAGTTTTTCTATACTTATGTGGCAACTAGAAACATCAAATTTTGCATGCTTATGGGCGTTGTATATGCCAATTATATTCCTATCAAATTTTACGATTTGATCTGTCCTATGTGTGTCAAATATTACGTAATATGAGGAAAATGTACAAAATTTACTTAGAATAAAAAATCTAACTCAGTCTAAGGGATAACCGATGGAGATACGACAAAAAGTCATAAGACCAAACTTGTAGATCTCTCAAAATACATTAGTGCTGGTGCAATCGGTTTTTTTTTATAAGACTTACCATTCAGTTACTATAAGCTCCCAAGGAGGTCTACCAAGACCTTAAAGTTTCATCCGCCATGACATATTTTCAGACAGCAAACACGAAAACTAGATGTGATACAAAAAATATAATGACATTTCTGAAATAAGGATACCTAACTTAGTTACAATCCAATACAACATCCATATCGGTCCCAAATTTCCACTGAGTCAAATCCAATAAAAAGATGTGTTTAAAATTACTACAAAATCAGTGGATAAAGGTTAAAAATTAACACACAACGTTTCAACTCTTCCTTTGAGTCTTCCTCAGGTGACTTCTCTCACAGTACTGTGTGAGAAGTCACCTGAGGAAGATTCAAGGGAAGAGTTGAAATGTTGTGTGTTAATTTTTAACCTTTATCCACTTATTTTGTAGTAATTTTAAACACATCTTTTTATTGGATTTAGTTAAAATCACTTATTAAATGATTTACCGCAAAATGATGCAGGGTAGTGTTATTGTAGGCTTGGGAAAAATGACTCGCTGAACTGTTTAAAAACATTTGGATCAGCTCAGTGGAATGATTCGAAACAGTGTGTCGACTCACGACACATCATGGCTCATCTTGTTTCGCCCCCTACCTACTGTTTCGAATCAGCTAAGCTGCACTCGGCACAGCAACACAGGTGATATGGGTAACAGCCAATCAGAGGAGCAGGCACTGTTACACTGCTTACAATTTTGCCGTTTGAGATAGTACAAGCCATATCATTGGCTAACGTCTTCTACAACTCGACTGTTGCTGAATCGTGATACTTCATCATTTCATTTTATTTTATTTAGCCTATTTATTTATCTATTTTATATATATGATGTGAGACATACGAAATTACACACTCGTACAAGGCATACATAAAATGTGGTAAAAAAAAAAAAATTAAGTTAATTACCTACAATTTTAGAAAAATGCAGATTGCACAGACGCCACAAAATAAAGAAATAAAACTCTGTAGGGTGAGGAGAAACAGGATGCAGCTGTTTTATCATTTAAAATACATATAAATAAATCTTTCAATATATTTAATTCAACTTATAAAATCCAACATAAATCATTTGTAGAAGTTGTTAGATCTGGGGTTGCAATATACGAGGGTTGTGCAAAAAGTAAGTTTCCCTTGTTTTTAGAAAAAAAACTACAGGAAATATCGAAAAAAATCTTTTATTTTTCGATTCTTTGACTCAAGAACTATTTTTCTACATAGTCAGAGTTTTTCTCAATGCATTTTTGTAACCATGGTACAAGCATTTTCATTCCAGCCTCATACTCCGCTTGCGCCACCTCCTTCAGAAATTGGTTGACTTCCATCTTAAATTCGTCATCGTTGTGGAAGTGCTGTCCACCCAGGTGAACTTTCAACTTCGGAAACAGGTAGTAGTCACTTGGGGCAAGGTCTGTGGAGTAGGTGGATGTGGCAGAATGTCCCAATTTAAATTTTCAAGCAGCTCAACTGTCTTTCTCGCTGGGGACCCAATGTGCACACACTTTTGTCATTCACAAATTCTTTTTTAAGATGTTAGCCACTGACCTGCGACTGATTTCAATGTGGGGAGGTAAGGCAGCAACAATACCATCGAGGGTGAGGCGCCTATCATGTTCAACAGTCTCTGAACCGCACTGCACACCGTCCCCCTCAGTGCCGGTCGAAGGACGATCGGAGCGCGGTTCATCACAAACATTCTGACAGCCCTCTGCGAAAGCAGAACACCATTTTTGCACCATTTGGATGCTCATCGCACCCGCGCCATACACAGAAACAATTTCTCGGTGGATTTCAGTTGGATTTTTGCCTTTAGCATGGAGAAAACGGATCACAGAACACAATTCGATGGCGGAGTGATAGAGTAAGGGTGTCTCCATGCTTAAGAAGCTACTGATGCCAAACTAATTGTTGTAAAGAAATGGTAACAGGTTCAGTGTTGCCATTACATATGTAATAAAAATCCCTCAAAATATGAGAGTCCCACAAAAATTTTCCCCTGTTTAACAAAACAGGGAAACTTACTTTTTGCACGACCCTCGTAATTTACCGGTATCGTCTGCAATAACACGGCATGTGTTAAATATGTATGTAGCGTCAGTTTAGGATAAGTAGTGTGGATATTATATTATTTTATAAAGGTTGTGTTCTGATCCACGGCCGGGAGAACCAGACCAAGCAAGCTGGACTCTGTCCTCCAATTTCTAGAAGCCATTGAAACTGAAAAGAGACGACAGTGACCAGTGTGTCGTGTGTCAGTCAGGAGTTGGTTATGGAGTAACGCAGGACACAGTGACACACGGCTCAGCAGATGTTTTGCAGCAAGGAATTGATCCGCTTTAGAAACAGCGCTACTGTGACACCGACAGTAAGTCGAAACAGTTGGATCTAGTGTGTCGAATCACACGAACACAGCAGTGAGTCGACACACTGTTTCGAATCACTCACTCAGTGCCCAAGCCTAGAACCATTCTCATTACAAACATACGCTCAACATGGCGTGTGTTTCTTGGCTCCAGCGATATAAGTAATTATCCTGGCCATCTTACATACATTCAAGTCTTCAATGTGAACAACGTGTTCCAGAAGCTCTACGCATCATGAAAATACACAACTGTCGTTGCCTTTCAAAGATTAGTTTGAAACCGTGAGTAATTTTATATTTTTCATCATCTGTCAAGATGGCGACAATTTCTACGCATCATATATCTTGTTGAAAGGATCAACAAGCATCTTGAATCCAGCAGATTCTTAATACGTTTCAACTCAAGGTTTGAAGTGTACTTATCATAATTCAAACAGTTATTGTGCCACGTGTAAAACTGTGTTTCAATAACATTAACTTTATCCATGTTTGTAACACATGGTTTTTTTCATCTAGTACAAGCTTAATTGTTATAAGTATTAACATTTCATCGAGACTTGTGAATGTTACATACTCAGTTACATACTCATTGACTATTCAGTGACGTGCAATGATCATTAAGACATATCAATACATGAGTTGCAGTTTTGCTCTACTATAATTTCTTCAACTGTGAGAGTTAAAATACACACATTATTCTCGTTACTAATTGTGGATCAAAGTGATTCATCATTAACTTACTGACTATTTAAGCTTGAGAGTGCGGCTTATCGTCAAGGAGACACTTTTATAAGCCCAGTGACTTTGTACTTGTTATTGTATTCTGCTTGTCTGAATGCAGTACAACCATCTGTATACCTGACTTCAAAAGAAGTTCCACAATATCTTCTTGTCCATACCTTGCTGCTCTGTGTAGCGGGTTCTTCCTGTTCTCTCCTGGAATTCACAGGTGTGAAACTTTGTGTATCTAATTACCAGAGCCCGGATTCTAATGACATGTCATCTTTTTATTGATGCTGCTTAGACATTGTCAACTTGTAGGTGAATCCTAATCATGGTTCCTATATTATAGAAATGCATTTTTGTTAGGTCATTTTTTGTCATTTTATGCAATTTTATATTTTTAGGGTATTTGTTTCAATTTTACGTCATTATTTTGTCATTTTCATGTCATTTCCTTTTTTATTTAGTCATTTTCATGCATTTACATTCAGTATATTAACTTTTTTGTCGTATTTTTTTCTCATAGGATAATATAAATTACTAGGTTAGTATGTTGCAACATTTTTTGTAGGATCTATTTTAAAAACTAGTTTCTTATTTTTCTTCTCAAATGCTCCAATCAAGAACAAAGTTTTTAGATCTACAACATCCTTTCTACGTTCACAGTTTTTAGAATTATGTACAAATTAGTCTATAACTTTGTTCGTACAATATTTTTCTATAAATAAAATATCAGTTTTTAGGTAATTCTTTACAATTATTAAGTCATTTTCTTTAAAATTTAGGGTCATTTTATAGGTCATTTTTGAAACAATTTTAGGTCATCAGAGTCTGGGCCCTGCTAATTACATACCAACTCTCTCAACCATTCTAACTCTTTATATTCTCCTGCTTTGGTTATCACATACTATGTGATGGTTTTTTCCTTCCTATTTGGTTGGATCTACATGTGACGACTTCGCCTAGAATAAATCTTCATTGAATGGAATTTAAACTCTTCATGACATCACATTTAACACTGAACACAAAGAAGATTACCAACGTCTGTATTGAGGGTGCAGCCTATGTGAATGTACCACTAACAAGGAAACCATCTATAAGCCCACTTTTGTACTAGATCTTAATCTGATGTGCAACGAGTGTTGTGAACTCATCATTCAAGAAAGTGAAAGTGTAATTCACCTTTCGTGTGCTTAGTTTGTAATTAAAGGTTATGTTCTTTAATTTGAGTATTTCATTGAGTGATGCATGCTTATTCACAGATAGTTATCTTAAATAACATATCCTTCAGTTAATTGGCACGAGACGTACCAAGCACAACCAATTTCATACTCGTATAGGTCATTAGGGACCCTACAGTCCATTCATAACCTTTAAAATACCTCCCCTAATCCTACACCATTGTAGTATAAAATAAAATATTGAGATAAAATACCAAATAAAATATCCTACCATTGATGCACATTGCATTCGCAAACGAACTTTCTTTTAGGATTTAAAGTTTCAAAATTGGGGCGTGCATTAGGTTCGATGACGCATTAGTAGGAACATGATTTTGTGGTGAATAAAACTTGTGATTGTCGGTGTAAAAAGTAGGCTGAAAGTGGGATAAAAGCAGTGAAATAAAATGTCAAATATTACTGTACCAGTACTACTTAAAATTTCAAATGCTTTACTTAGCCTGTTGTTCATTGAAACAAGTTAGCATGGTTCCTAAGTTCCCTGCTGTAAGATTAATTCTTTTATTGGACAAAATATCATTGTATGCTGAATGGGCTCTTTCACAATCAACGTTCGAGATTGAAATATACATCGACTGGATACATTTTAATCCCAGTATTTGATACTCTGATACTAACCCCCGTATAATTTGTTTTACATTACTTTCCTGAAAGGATTATTTTGACAGTCTTTGCAACTGCATGTAGAATTTAGCAAAATAATAAACATGTACAAGTGGGATTTTTTTAATTTGTTTCCTAAAGAAGAATCCACTGCAGCAATTTTTAACTGTGGCAAGTGAAACAATGTTGTGATAGAATAAAAAACTTTGTTTCCAGGATCTTTAAAACTAAATCTATAAGCAATGAATTACTAATTTCATGGCAAATTGTAAATAAGTGTTTATTTCATGAGCTGAGTTAAAATTCATGTTTCATCACAATAGTAAAAAGTAGTAATTGTGGGGGAAATCACTATATAATTAATACTGATACGTTTATTAAATATATTAACAAATTTTACATTATCGTGATTCATCAAAAAATTGTGTCTCTAATCATTAGATAAGAGTAAATACAGTAATGAGGCGTGTAATCCCTCCACTTCTATCACTGCCTGAATCATCTTTGACATAGATATGTCATGTGATGAATTGACTGTGGATAGATACACAGTTCTAGGTTCTTTGATTAACGTCCCACAGGGTATATTCTGTAGTCTGCTGCAGTAGATGCATCCTCTTGAATAATTTAATGTTAAAATAAATAAATAAATAAATAAAGAAGGATTCTAAGAAAAACTAATCTTGATTTAAAATAAAATTTTTTAAAATTATAACAGTACAACTGAATATAATAATTGAAGACTTGAAGTACAAAAGGATGTAAGTGCATATCGTGAAAATAAAGTTGTTACAAAATTAATGATTTATTCCCAGCTGCAGCATTTATTCTATATTTGTAGTGCACACAACCTAATATTCTTGTTGTTTCTCTGTCTGTAGTGAGTTTGTACAGTACTTGTTATATTTTTCTGGCCACGTAATAGTATTATGTACTCTATGTTGTTCTACAATTAAAATTCTCCGATTCTGTGACATAATTCGTTATCTGGAGTGATGTTATGCACAGACTGGTATGCTCAGTAAATTTATGGAGGTTATTGTAATTCTGGCCGTCGCCTGTTGGCATTCTACTGCTGATCCAATTTCTGATACTACTGCTGCTCTTTCTACTCTGCACTGCACGAGCTGATGGTCTCGTGTCGTGGCAGGAGATGCTTGTTTGTTATTTGAATGGGGCCTCCGAGTTGAGTCTCAAGCGTTGGTGAGTGTAACAGTTTTTTTATTTTATCTCTTTTGTTCTAATTAAATAATTTATTTTCTATTATTTATTTCTATTTTGTCATCAGTTATATTTAATCTACCAGTTACACTCACAAATGTGATGTTGAACTTGTTAAGATGTAATCTTTCCTGGTTCTGTCGGATTCAATTCGGAAGCAAATGATTGAAATTGCGTGTGTGTATGAATGTAGGCCTTGACCTTCAGCACACCTAGCTAAGCAGGTGTATGCAAAAATATCATTTTTATAGTAACAATATCATTTTTAAGCGCTTATTTGCGTGTATTTGCCAAGTATAAATTTATAATAGGCAATTACTCGCTTGAGCAGTTTTCAAAGCCAGTTTGTAAGTAGATTTGAATTCCTGCTATTAAGCTCATACAGTACAGTTAGCGTAAATTTGTCATTTAAAATTTGTAGATGAAATCTGTCAGGCCTTCAGCAACTATTATTAAATTATTTTGATGGTGGCTTTTCATTACTAAATGAAGTTAACTTTGCTTAATGCTGGCCTTGTTATTTAAAATTCTGTATATAAAATGGGTGTGGCCTTCAGCAATACTTTATTCATGTGTTTATTAAGTACATGATAAAAATGTTAATACAATTTGTATCGAACAGTATTTAAAGTTTATTATCGCTTGTTAATAAATAATGTTATTGATTGAGATTAGGATTTCTTGTCTCTGGTTACCATATTTGTCCCAATATTCTCGAAGTGCCTACTTTATACTTATAAACTATCAGCAAGTTTTCACTCGTCTAGGTTTTCCACATGGTCTTTTCCCTTCGGGTCTCCCAGTCAATACTTTTGAGATATGTCTTTCCTCCCCCATGTGTGCAACATGACCAGCCCATTTCATCCTTCGTGATTTAATTACCCTTACTATATCCGGTGAAGCGTACAGGTCCTGAAGCTCGTCGTTATGCAATTTTCTCCAGTCCCCATTTTCATCCCTCTTGGGTCCAAATATTTTTCTAAGCGCTCTATTTTCAAACACTCTCAGACTATGTTCTTTCTGATTAGTTAGCGACCAATACTCACATCCATATAATACAACGTGCAGGATAATAGTCTTATAAATCTTAATTTTTAGATTTCTGGACAGAAGATGAGACGATAAGAGTTTCTGAACTGCATAAAAACAAGCATTTCCTGATTTGAGTCTACACTGAACTTCTGCCTTAATATTATTTGTATCTGTAATTACTGTTCCCAGGTATTTGAATTCCTCCACTTGTTCGAACGATTTACCGGCTATTCTAATATTTAGTGGAGCATTATTTTGACATTGCATGACCATATACTTAGTTTTTTCTGTATTCATTTCTAATCCAACATTCCTGCAGGCATCAAAAAGACTTTCTGCATTTCTCTCGATTGTGTTTACATCATCGCCCAACAAGCAAACGTCATTTGCATAAGCTAAAATCGGGTGACTACCATTTAATTCTAGGCCTACGTTTCATTATCAGCAGTAGGTCATCATTTATTCATCATAATTAGCCCCAATGAGCCATAAGGCTCGCATTAGGGACTGTTACTATATACATACAATACAATACAAAGGATAAGTATGATAATACATAAAATAAGTAAAACTTCAAAACATTGGTTGTTAGAACTTAAAACATTAGTTGGTAAAACATTATGATAAGCTGGTTTGTAGTACAAATTACCTTAACAGTGTGCATTACATGAATCAATAACTTATCAGTAATAGCTCTGAGTTATACCTTAAAGTATTCATCTAAAAAGAACTTTTGAACATTGGTTTTGAATATACTAATGGAATTTGAATTTTTTATATTATCAGGGAGTGCATTATAAACTTTCGTAATTCGTGACATTAGGCTATTTACACCATACTTTGTAGTTTCACTAGCAGAGGTAGTAATATTGAATTGACCTCTAGTGGCATAGTTATGTATATCATCAAATTTTCTAAGGGTGATGTTTGAGTGGAACAGGTTATGTAATAATTTATGAGCAAATATTGCTGTGGACATCTTTATACTTACATTTAGTGGGATGATACCAGTATGAGAATAGATATATTTTGTTGGGGTTGTGTACTCTAAATTGTAAATGATCTTTAAAGCCCTGTTTTGTAGTATTTCAAGTTGATGTATGCGATTATTTGTGCCAGATTTCCAAAGTATATCCATATAGTTGAAATGGCAATGTATTAAAGCATAATAGATACCCTTTAGTATTGACCTCGATAGTCCCATATTCCTTAGTCTAAACAGGATGCCAGTGACAATTGAGATTTTATTACTAATATGTTCAATGTGATCATTCCAGCTGAGTGTTTGATCTAATTTTAGTCCAAGGAAAGTGGTGCTGTGAACTTCTTCAACAATCGTATCTTCAATTCTTATTACTTCATGTTCTTTTATTTGATATCCCCTCTTCCTAAAAAACATGTACTTAGTTTTAGAGGGATTTAAGACTAACAGGTTTGTATTAACCCATTTTGAAAGTACATTGAGGTCTGTTTGAATTTGTTTAATTATCTCATTTTCATTATTACCCTGATAGAATATAGACATATCATCAGCAAACATAATGAGTTTACCTTTAAGCATTAGGTCTGCAACATCATTTATGAATATTAGGAAGAGTATTGGTCCAAGGACTGAGCCTTGGGGTACTCCACAACAGATATCAAGATTGCTTGATCTCTTGTCATCTATAGATACATATTGGTTTCTATTACTAAGATAATTTTTAAACCATGCCAATGGCATTCCTCTTATCCCTATTTGCTCCATTTTATACAACAGTCTGTCATGATTAGGGACCGGACTTTTAGGTTTTTAAAAACACTGTTTTAGGTTTTCCATTAGGTGAAATAGTTTTTTTTAGGTTTTTTATCGTTTTCGGGTAGAATAATTGGTTTAATGAATTTGAATGTGCTACATAGGACTGAGTACATAATACTTGTAAAGTTTAACTTAGCAAAATTGACTTAAATTTGTGTAAACTTCATTTAAGACATTATACAATTGATTAAAGAAAGCATAAACAATCAATAGAAGCAGTGAAAATAAGATTGCCTCACATTTCCTGGTTACAGTATATCTTTCAAGATTCTCAACTGTGAAGTTCTTCCTGTTATCTCTTAGTTAATAGTTAATACTGTATCTAGACACTACTCTTCTCAGGATTCGAATCCGATGCTTCTAATTTAGTGAGTAAAAGACTTTATGGTTGAATGTGGATAATGTGAAACTGACTATTTTCCTTTTTTTTCGGTTGTTACGCATGCTAACCGCACAACAGATCAACTAGGGACGAAATCTTCCCCCTTTTCTAGAAAGGCAAATGTTTGCACTTGGACAAATAATATACGAAGAATAGTGGACTGTAACTTTAATTATCATTAGCCCAACACAAACATACAAGTTTTAATAACAAACTATGAGCAGCTACCAACTTCCACCTGATCACCGTGGAAGCGGGAGAACAAACTAAAATGGCTGCCGCGAGGAAGGACTGCGTGCGCATGCCAAGCATTTAACCTTCAATAGGCGCGCTAAATCCCAAACATACTCCCACCCTTGATCTATCTAGATCAACACACAAATACATGAATCAATAACTCCCACCCTTGATTTATCCAACAATAGAAAACACAATTACATTTAAACATTCACTTTAGAAGGAAACGGGCAGAGTTTTACAATAGGTCTTTGGATTTCACCAGTAGCAGTTTTTAACTTTACTACTCTAATCAAACCGTCTTTACCGGGAAACACTTCAACAACTTTTCCAGTTTTCCAACACAATGGAGGAACATTGTCTTCCTTTATTAAAACTAGATCACCAATGTCAAGACTAGAACGGATGTCCAACCACTTAGGACGACGTTGAAGTTCTGTCAGGTACTCAGTAGACCATCGCTTCCAGAAGTGCTCCATCATCTGCTGCAGATGCTGCCACCGGGAAAGTTTGCCAGTGGGGATAGGCAACATAGAAGGTTCAGGAAGGCACTGTAAGGGACGACCAATAAGGAAATGCCCTGGAGTAATAGGATTCAAGCATTGTGGATTATCAGTTAAAGGAGATAGAGGTCGAGAATTCAGACATGCCTCTACTTGTGAAAGAATTGTAGCATATTCTTCAAATGTCAGCACAGTGTTTCCTATTACTTTCTTCAAATGAGACTTCATTGATTTGATGCCAGACTCCCATATACCTCCGAAGTGCGGAGATCTTGGAGGAATGAATTTCCAATTAAAGCCTTCAGAAACTCCATACTCGTATAAGGTATTTTGAATGTCAGGGTCTTGTAAGAATCCTTTCAATTCAGCAGCTGCACCCACAAAATTCGTACCATTGTCAATCATTATTTCTCTACATCTTCCTCTTCTTGCGATGAATCTTTTCAGAGCAGCTAAAAATGCATCAGTGGTAAGTTGAGATACCAATTCCAAATGAACAGCTTTGGTTACTAAGCAAATGAAAAATGCGACGTAAGCTTTAATAATAGTCTTGCTGCGACTTAATCCAACTTTAAGATGAACAGGACCAGCATAATCAACACCAGTGTACTCAAAAGGATGAGCAGGTCGTACTCTATTCGATGGAAGTTGTCCCATAAGCTGACTATTGCTGGAAGCGTTTACTTTGAAGCAAGGAATGCAACTTCGTAACACCTTTCTGACAACACTCCTTCCAGCAGGAATCCAAATATTTCTTCTCAATGAGGACAGCACAGATTGAGTACCTCCATGCAGAAGCTTTATATGCTCATTTCTAATCAAAAGCTCAGTGATGTGATGTTTCGCTGGAACAATTATTTGATGTTTAGCTTCATAAGGCAAATCAGAATTGTTAAGTCGACCACCAACTCATAGCAACCCATCTTTATCGAGGAATGGACATAATGGCCTTAGCTTACTTGAATTAGAAATGCACTTGTGTTTCATGAAACAAGACAGTTCCTCAGGATATTCTTCCTGTTGTACTAGAGATATTATAGTGATGAATGATGCATCAGTTTCTTCAACAGTAAGATGCTCACTTCTCCTTTTTTCAGGAACAGCTCTTGAGTTATGAATAAATCTCAAAATGTAAGAGAAGATTCTTTTTAGTTTATCGATGGAAGAGAATTTTTTGATGAGATCATTTAAACTTGAAGAATGTTTGACATTCGCAGCACAAGTAACAACTTCTTCTTTAGAAGATTTTACATCAGGTATTTCATTTGGTAATTGCATTTCATTAATAGATGTAGGAGATGAAGTAGCATTCACTTCCCATAAGAATGTTGGACCCCTCCACCATAGCTTCAATGTAGATAACTGATCTGGATATACACCACGGGTAATGCAGTCAGCAGCATTCTCTTCAGTTGAAATATGATGCCAGCAATTAATGTCTGTGTCATCTTGTATTTCAGAGACCCTATTTGCAACGAAGGACTTCAGCTTGGCTGGAGTAGATTTCAACCAATATAAAACAATAGTAGAATCAGACCATAGATATATTTGATCTAATCTACTTAATTTCAATGATGACAATACCTTTTTCAACAATCTAGACAGCAACAATGCTCCACAGAGCTCTAATCTAGGTACAGACTGTGTCTTGATAGGAGACACTCTAGATGTAGAAGTAACTAGTGAAACAGAAACAGAATTATTATCAGATATGGATCGCAGGTAGATACAAGCACCATAAGCTTGTTCTGAAGCATCACTGAATCCATGTAATTCAATTCTCTGGATATTTGCAGAAGGAATTATTTTTCTGTCAACAGTTATGTCATTTAGGCAATGTAGATTACCATATATCTTGTTCCATTCATCTTGGACTGAAGTAGGTAGTATCTCATCCCAACTTGTCTTCAAAATCCATAATCTTTGTATGAATATTTTACACTTAATAACAGCAGGAGCCAAGAGACCCAAGGGATCGAAAATTGAAGATATGACAGATAAAACATTTCTCTTCGTCACCTTTGTTATTGGCTTGACATCAAACTTAAATTGAAAACAATCATTTTCAGGCTGCCATGTAATTCCTAAGGCTTGCACAGTATGATCTCCAATGATCTTGTAGTTAGCTGGCCTTTCTTGCAATTCCAGAGTTACATTTTGCAGTACTTCATCACAGTTTGATGACCATTTTCTCAATGGAAATCCAGCAGAAGCGAGTAAATCAATAAGCTGAGTCTGCAACCTTTTGGCTTCTTCAACTGTAGAAACACCACCTAGATAATCATCCACATAGAAATCAGATCTTAGGGCTTCAGCAGCAGCAGGACATATTTCTTGATTCTCATCAGCAAGTTGTTTGAGACATCTAGTTGCCAGAAAGCTAGCAGGACTCATCCCATATGTTACAGTAGACAACTTATAACATTTTAACTCCTCTTCTATATTACTTCTCCATAGAATTTTCTGTAGGCATCGGTCTCTAGGATCAACGAGCACTTGCCTATACATTTTTGCAATATCCGCAGTCATTGCTACTGGATACTTTCTGAATCGAAGAACAATGGAGTACAACTCTTCCTGAACAGCAGGACCAACACACAGTAAATCATTCAATGAGTAATTATTGGAAGATTTGGCAGAACCATCAAAAACAACTCTTATCTTAGTTGTGGAACTATTAGGTTTAAAAACAGCATGATGAGGAATGAAGAATTGAGTAGATTCATCAGACATGTCACACAAATCCATATGACCTAAGTCCTCATACTCCTTCATAAATTGCACCTAATCATGATGCAGTTTTTCATTAGATTCAAATTTCCTTTCAAGCAGATTCATTCTCTTTCTAGCTTGTCCGAAGGAATCCCCAATAGAAACTTCTAGGCGAACAGGAAGTCGAACTATAAATCGACCATCAGAAGTTCTCGAAGTATTTTCTAAGAAATGTTGTTCACAATATTTATCTTCCTTTGTTTGAGGAATGTGATTTATTTCCTCTAATTCCCAAAACTTTCGAAGTTGATTATCAAGCATATCATTTCTGCTTAAACAACTCATAACCTCATTGTTAGTATGACGAATAGAATGCAGTGGCATTTTGCCAGATAACACATAACCCAGATGAGTGTTTATCAACGTGGGATGACCTTTGCGCTTAAAGGTTTCACCAATCACAAGATCGAAGAAAACATCAGCTCCAAGCAATAAATCAATTTTTGCTGGAATATAAAATTCAGGATCAGCCAATGAGATGTCAGTTGGCAATGACCAATCTTCATATTGAACAGGAGCACTAGGTACAAGACCAGTAACATTGTCAAGAACAGCACAATTCACATTAAACTCATAGTTGCTAATTCTGGAATGTACATTAACTGAACAGGTGTGCGCAACCTTTGCGGCACAAACATCATTAATTCCACTAACAGAGAATTTATTCTTGATCAATGGTAGATGCAACTTCTTCACTAAATCAGTTGATATGAAAGACATTTGGCTTCCAGAATCTATTAAAGCTCGATACCCAACAAGATCACCATTCTTGGCTTCAACATGCACAGCTACAGTTGGCAATAGTGCTTTTGCGTTGGCCATGTTCTGACCTTTTGACGAAGTATAGCTAGATACATTGCTAACATTGGAAGTGGCATTAGCATTGTTAATAGCATTATCAATATGTAACAGTTTATGATGTCTTTTGCTACAAATGGCACAGCTGGCTTTACACTTAGCAAACACATGGGATCCTTTTAAACATGAAAAACAAAGTTTATTTTCTTGAAGAAATCTTCTTTTTTCCACAAGAGACACAGCTTTAGAATCTCTACAATCATGCAGTGAATGGCTATTTCTGTTGCAAAATATACAACTGACAGAATTTACATTAACAGTCAGAGCTTTACTTGAAGATATAGATGACTTAACCCTTTGTTCACTAGGATTATTTCTGTACTCAATGATTTCTAACGCTTGAGCTTTTATTTCAATGAATGTAATAAGATCTTGTAGAGAACTGAACTGATCATTAGCTGTTTTCAGTTCCCACTCTTGTCTGTCTTGTTTCCTTAATTTTTCAAGAATGATTTCAACTAATATCACATCATGCAGTGGTACATTAGGTTTCAATGATTCTAATGCCCTTTTATTACTTGTTGCATTATTTACTAACGATCTGTATTCATTACTGGAACCTGTTTTCACTGTAGATAGATTTAGTAGTGACTTGACATATTATTTTGTTGTTATTGTATCTGTCATAAAGCAACTTCCAAGCAGTTGGAAAATTGTCTGCACTAATGGTTAAACTTTCTAGAAGACCTTTAGCTTCTCCTCTCAACGACGAAATTAAGTAATGAAATTTCTGTATGTCATTTAATGATTCATTGTTTAGTATTAAGCTTGAGAATATGTCGTGAAATTGCAACCATGTCCTAACATTTCCATCAAATGTAGGAATATTGTTGGGAATACTGGGTGAGATGTTTTTGTTTCCAGATGCTGTAGTCAGTATCTAGGAGGCCTTGGTTACTGTTGAGAATTCAAGAACAAATATGGCATGAGTTTATGCTGTAAGGGAAATAAAGTTCTGTTCTTTTTTTAAGTATATTTAATTATTTTCCATTCGGTGGAGGGCCAAACACTCGACATTTGGCGCCCAAAGTGACGGCACGATAGTGTTTTTGTCAGTGTTTTGTGAGTACTTCCACAATGGAGAAAATTAAAAGTAGAAGAAAAATTGAAAGAAGTCTGTTTACCAGAAATGCAGCTACAATGCAGAAGCTTCTAGAAGAGAAGAAATATGATGAAGCTTGTGCAGCATTTGATAATATAGAACGATATTTTGAGAAGATAAATGTGCTGAATGAACAAGTTATGGCTTATATGTTGGACAATGGTGCAACTGAGGAAGCATTAGAAGAAGAGGCATTAGCTGCTGATGAGTATCGTAATAAGTATACACTGTTAAAAGTACGGTGCTCAAAAACTGATTCTCAAGATCAACTATCTGTTGCAAGTGAAGAACCGTCATCTAATGTTCAAACAAATAGGAAAATCAAGTTACCCACCATTGAATTTCGCAAGTTTGGCGGTGAACTCAGGGAATGGCTGCCATTTTGGAACCAATTCCAACGTATACACAATAATGAAGAGATTGCCCCAGTAGATAAATTTTATTACCTGATGCAAGCTATTCTACCAAACTCTAGAGCTAGATCTGTTGTAGACAGTTTCCCAGCTACAGATGATAACTACACATTAGTGATTGAGGCACTTCAAGAACGGTTTGGTAGGGAGGACCTTCTTATTGAAGTATATATAAGGGATCTTCTCAGTTTGACCCTTCCTGCAAATAAATCATACCGTTCCCTCATGGATATGTATGATAAACTGGAGTGTCATTTGAGGGCACTTGAATCTCTTGGTGTTACAACTGGAAAGTGTGCAGAAATCCTTTGCCCTTTGTTAGAATCATGCATGACTGAAGATTTCTTAAGAGTATGGCAGCGGAGTTCATTATACAGTGATATATCTAATGCAGAACAAAGGCTTAATAAGTTCATGTCATTCATGAAAGCTGAAGTTCAAAATGAAGAACGCATCCATGTTGCCATGTCAGGTTTTAAGCAGTCAACTGATAGACCAAAGAAAGTTCAGAAAGACAGCAGTCCAAAATCATATTCAAGACAAGCCGAAGTTCCTACAGCCATGGGTTTACTCTCATTACAAGAAGATAAACGTTCAGTTTGTATATTTTGCAATGATGTACAGCATAGTAGCGCTGACTGCTACAAAGCTCGAGATATGCCGCTCTCAGTGAAGCTTGATATCATTAAAGCTAAGAAACATTGTTTCATTTGCGTTAAGCCAAACCATATGGCGAAAAGGTGTACCTTCAAGCGAAAGTGTTTGATTTGTGACAAACGCCATGTTATCTTATTGTGTCCTGACTTAAAAAGAAACAAGAATGTGGTTACCAGTACGGACGTTACCAAGCCTGAAGAAATGACTGTGCATAAGGATGAAGCTCTTGCCAATTTGACATGTGATAACAGTGTGTTGCTTCCTACGCTACAAGTGAAACTACGAGGAAATGGTTCAGAACGTATTGTGAAGGCAGTTCTTGATACAGGGTCACAACGTTCTTACATTTTGAAGAGGACAGCACAAGAGATGAACTATTCACCTGTTGGCAAGGAAACAATTGTCCATTCACTATTTGGAGGTCAAAAGACTGGAAGTTGTGAGCATGATAAGTATAGAATTTATCTGGCCAGTCTCAGTAATGACTTTCTGTGCAATTTTGAGGTATTGGACCAAGACAATATTTGTGATAATGTACCTCTTGTTCAGGACAAAGCATTGGTTAATGAAATAGTTGGTCATACTAATAATTTTCAACAATTTATAAGTATTCCAGGACCAATAGAAATCCTGATTGGTGCTGATGTTTCTGCTAGACTATTCACTGGTAATATCAGAAATTTATCTGGTGGATTGGTAGCTATGGAGACTAGGTTGGGATGGACAATTTTTGGTAAATACCCCATTAAACAACCTAGGGTTACAACTGCTATGATTGTAACTTCACTGCTAATTAATGATTTAAATATCTCAGATCTATGGAAATTGGAGCTGATAGGCATTACTGATCCTGCAGATAGGAAAACTAAACTTGAATTGCAGGCAGAAGTTGACAAGCATTTTGAAGAGACTGTGAAGGTAAATTCTGAAGGTCGATATGAAGTCCAGCTTCCCTGGAAGGACAGGCACCCTCATCTCCCATCGAATTACATTCTTGCTGAAAAACGACTGGATTCTACAGTCAAGAAGTTAAAAGCTAATTCACTGTACTCAGAATATGAACATGTTTTTGAAGAATGGATTGAAGAAGGTGTAATTGAAAGAGTTCCTGACTCAGAGATTGCTAGTGACAGATGTTATTATCTTCCTCACAGACATGTTGTCAAAGAAAATAGTACTACAAAAATTAGGCCTGTGTTCGATGCATCAGCTCGTGAAAAGAACAGTCCCTCATTGAATATGTGCTTGGAGAAGGGGAGAGTATTGATAGAAGAGATACCCCCACTTCTTTTAAGATTTCGTCTGAAGAAAGTAGGAGTTGTTGCAGACATTCGGAGAGCTTTCTTGCAGATTAGTATATGTACCAATGATAGGAATTTCCTACGATTCTTATGGAAGGATGACACAGGGAATATAATTGTTTATCGACACAGGAGAGTTGTGTTTGGTGTTGTTTGTAGTCCTTATTTGCTGAATGCTGTTATAAGACTTCATCTAACAAGAGTTCTTCGTGAGTGCCAACTTGAAGTTTCCCCATATTCCGAGGCCACTATTAAGAGTCTTTCGGATAGCTTCTATGTTGATAATGTGATCACTAGTCTTGACAATGACAGAAAGCTTAAAGCATTCATTCAAGAAGCTACATCAGTTATGGCTGATGGCAAGTTCGAATTACGAGGGTGGGAGTACACAGATCCAGATGCTCCTCCAGAGACTTGCCTCACTAATGTACTTGGTTTAGTCTGGGACAGAAGAGACGACACATTGGCAATATGCCCAGAATGTTTCCAAAATGTTCCAGAGAAAATTACCAAAAGGACTATTCTTTCTGCAGCCCATAAAGTGTTTGATCCAATTGGTTTTTCATCTCCTGTGACTCTAGAACCAAAACTTATCTTAAGAGAATTGTGGAGTTTGAAGATTGGCTGGGATGAAGAGGTGGATCAAGGCATCGCAAACAGATTTGCAAGATGGGCAGGTGATGTAGCATGTTTGAAAGATGTGAAAATCCCAAGATGGCTACCTTCTAACAGTGAACCTGGTGAATGGAGTGTTCACACCTTTTGTGATGCCAGCAAGGATGCCTACGCTGCAGCTGTATTTTTGAGGGTAGAGACAAGTCAGCAAGTAAATGTACAGCTGATCCAAGCAAAGACAAGGGTTGCCCCTACTAAAAATACAGTCACTATACCTCGCCTAGAATTGCTAGCAGCTTTGATTGGTGCTAGACTTCATGCATCAATAATTGCAGACCTTCCTACTGGGTGTGAATCATACTTTTGGAGCGATTCATCCACTGTCTTAGCATGGATTAAAAGGGAAGATCAGTGGGCTACATTTGTGGGAAACCGTGTGGATGAAATTAAAAGGCTGACTCAATTAGAACAGTGGCATCATGTTCCAGGTATCTGTAACCCTGCTGACCTGCCATCTAGAGACTGCATCTGGAGAAGCTCTGCGTCCAGTTCAAAGACTTTACCCCCTTCTAGAAGCGAAAGTTAGTGGACCATCATCAGAGATTAAATCTTTTATTCCAGACTGTGAACGGAGAGAACAGACTGTGAAAGAGGATAGTGATGTGTCTTGTGATAATGTAAATGATGAAGAAGAAGTAAAAAGAACTCTATGTGGAAGAATTATTAATGTTCCAAAAAGATATCTGGACTAAGTTGAATTCGTTTTATGTTAAGAATTTGTGTTCCCATAACTAGGTTAAGTTAACTCCTATTTATCCGTTAACTTGGTGGGAGAATGTTGGGAATACTGGGTGAGATGTTTTTGTTTCCAGATGCTGTAGTCAGTATCTAGGAGGCCTTGGTTACTGTTGAGAATTCAAGAACAAATATGGCATGAGTTTATGCTGTAAGGGAAATAAAGTTCTGTTCTTTTTTTAAGTATATTTAATTATTTTCCATTCGGTGGAGGGCCAAACACTCGACAAATATCAACAGTGGGCAATTTTACCAAGGAATCACTATTATTCGATATTACAGATGCAGGGGGGGAAGGCACTTTAACTTCTTTATCAACAATTCCTTCCAGAGCTGCTTTTATTCTGTGGTAATCCTCTATGAACTTTTCTCTGTCTGCAAAATGACCTGTAGGATCTTCACAATTTAGTTCAATTTCATCTTGAACTTCCACATATTGATTCAAAATATCAGGCAAGGAACTCAAACGTGAACGAACTTCATTTACACTAACTTGTTCAGTATACTTCTTTAGAAACTTGTCGACGTAGGTTAATGTCCTTTTAGCAATAGCTCTTTTCTTTATTGCTAGTTTTTCATTAAATTCTTCCATTTTTAACATAAACTAGATTTCAATACTTGATGACTTCGAAGAATAGTTGTAGACATTTCATAACAGGAACACCACCAATAGAAGCATCAACACATGTGATTTCAATACTTGATGACTTCGAAGAATAGTTGTATACATTTCATAACAGGAACACCACGAATAGAAGCATCAACACACTTTCACAGTTCTCAAAGTCAATATAACCATAATGTCTGCGTTCGCGGGAACCATAGATATGTGCACATGGCGAATTATAACACGTTTTATTAGTCCATCAGACACGGAGGCGACCAAAATATGTTTGCACTTGGACAAATAATATACAAAGAATAGTGGACTGTAACTTTAATTATCATTAGCCCAACACAAACATACAAGTTTTAATAACAAACTATGAGCAGCTACCAACTTCCACCTGATCACCGTGGAAGCGGGAGAACAAACTAAAATGGCTGTCGCGAGGAAGGACTGCACGCGCATGCCAAGCATTTAACCTTCAATAGGCGCGCTAAATCCCAAACAGCAAATAATACGTGTTTCTGGCAGGCTTGATAAAATATTACTTTTCAATGTGTAGTGAAATTCAGATCGTCGCCAATCCACTGCCGTAATAAACTCGATTTCATTTGTTTCGATATAATTAACACGTCTTCTTAAAACTCACAGTGTGACCACTCAGTACGAATAACAGGGCAGTAGGCTACTAAAGGCAAACAAAAAACAAGCGCTTTAAAACGCAGAAATCTATATCCATGTTCATACACGGCAACAATGGTTGTTCGTACGAATATTTTAAAAGGAATACGCCGGTACTCTTTTCCTCTCTTGATACTCTCCATCCTAGACGACAATGGATTGAAGGAACCGCTGGTGGTATTAATTTCTACCCGACAAAAATTATTCTCTCCCCGCAAAATATCGAATTCTCAACTGACAAACAAAAAAGACAAAAAAGGAGCCTAAATTAGGTATTTTAGGTTTTATATCCCGTTTAGGTATATTTAGGTTTTTATACCCCATTTAGGTATTTTTAGATGCCACAGAATTAATGTGGGTGAATCCTATGGACATGATTCGAAAAAGTGTACGAGCGCTTTTTGTTTTGGAAGTAAGGAAAAAAATAGGTAAAAACCTAAGAATCCGGTCCCTAGTCATGATTTACTAAATCAAATGCCTTTTTTAGGTCAATAAAAAGACACGCTGCAATTTGATTCATATCAAGTGCTTTTTGTAATGGAATTATGGCATCTACAGTTGCATTTAGTGTGCTGAATTTTTTAAGAAGCCATATTGATATTTACTCAGAATTCTATTTGTGGGATTATTTATAAAAGAGACTAATCTGTCCTTCATAACCTTTTCAATAATTTTTGACAGCGTTGGTAATATGCTGATGGGTCTATAGTTACTAGGTTCTGTTTTATCACCTCCCTTGTATATGGGCAAGATTCTAGCAGTCTTACATAGATCCGGCATAATACCTTCATTGAATGAGTCATTTACAATTTTAACTATATGAGACATAAGATTCTGACTACAATTTTTCAAAATACTACTGCTAATATTGTCATCTGTTTTTGAACCTCTATTCTTTAGTGTTGAGACTATTTTACTAACTTCATTTGTATCTGTAGGCCTTAAAAACATTGAGTAGGGATTTCTATTAATATGAAAGAACTGATGACTGTCTACTTCTGGCCTAGGGCTTAATTTTTTGGCTACATTAATGTAGTATTTATTAAAAATGTTACATATTTGCTGGGTATTTGTGTATTCAATGTTATCTACTTTTATAGAAATATTTGTTGTACTTTTCGTTTTTCTCTTTTGTAAAAGTTCATTTGTAATTTTCCATATGCTGTTTTGATTTTTAGTCTCACTTATTAATTTTTTATAGTAATTATGCTTCAGTTCTCTCTTCTTTATTGTTACTAATCTTGCTACATTTTTGTAGTCAAGTATGATGTTTTCGCTTGCATTAATTTTTTTTGGTTTTGGCATATAGTGCATCTTTCCTTTTTATTAAGGACATTAAGTCATCGTTTACCCAAGGTTTCTGCAATCTCTTATGGTAGTATCTTTTTTCTTTAGTTTTTGAGCATCTAAGTTTTCCTTCGGTTATATAATCTGTAAGTTTATCAGCTAATCCATTTACATCATGTGTATTTCCATTAAAAACAAATGGAAATGTCACGAAGTAGTTATTAAGTGATTCATAATCAATTTTAGTGAATGCGCGTTTAGGATTATTTGCCATTTTTGTTGTTTCGTCCTTACACGAATTTACATGTAGAATTAATAAATTGTGATCACTTATATCAGAGTACACATTATTTATAGTGATAGTCATGTCTGTAGGTTCAATTAGTATATGGTCTATGAGGGTAGCTGTTACGTTGGTAATTCTTGTTGGAAATTTATTGCAAAGAATTAAATTAAAGCTTTTGAGGAGTCTTGTGTACATTTGTACCATGTTGTTTTCTTTATCGTTTGCATCAAGATTAAAGTCCCCTAATATGAATGTTACGTTGTTTTCCTGAACTTTCCTAATGGCATATTCCAAAGCGAAATTAAAAAGTAAAGGTGATAGTACATCTCCTTGCTTCAAGCTGCTTCTAATGGCAAACCTGTCTGATATAAATTTCCCTACCCTGACTCTGCTATAGGTTTCATTTAGACACATTTTGATCAGCCTAACTAACTTCTTTGGTATCCCATACTCAATGAGGATATTGTACAGTTTTTCTCACCTAACTGAATCATATGCTTTTTTTAAATCTTTGTATAGTTGGTGAACCAACTTATTATATTCCCACTTTTTCTCCAAGATTTGGCAAATACAAAATATATGGTTCATCTATTTTGCTCAAATCCACATTGGTGATCTCCTATGATTCCGTTTACATATGGGGTTAATCTTGACAGCAGTATATTAGATAGAATTTTGTATGATGTTGATAAGAGAGAAATTTCTCGATAGTTATTACATTCAGCCCTATCTCCCTTTTTATGGATCGGTATAATAATAGATGATGATATCTATGGCTAAAAGCACAATCATTATATGTCCATTTTTGTAAACTCTGAGAAATCGCAAAAAGAAGATTTTAAACTTGGGGGAAACTTCCCAAAGTCCCAAAAATACTCAACATGCTTAAACATTTATGCATCAGTTAATATTTTATTAGACAACAATATCAGTTTTAAGGTAATTTTCATTAGTTCTGGAAACTTTAATGAAATATGTATCAATAACGGACATACTATATTTGTGCTCTAGTAGATTAAGTGACTTGTGGATGTACTATAGGAGTGTATATAATAAAAGTGCCCTATGATAATAGCGGGATGGAATTTAAGTTAATAAATAACACAAAAATACTACTCTTTTGTTTCATTTAAATTTTTTACTTCCTAAAAAGAGGTCAATAAGGTCAATTACATTATCAACATTTTGAAAAAGAAAATAAGACTTGCTTAAACAGTCACTGGTCTTTCTTCAAACAGTTAGACTTAATTGAAACAATTATTATTTCTTTTGACCATCTTTTTGCCCTTTAAATTTTTTCTTATCATTTTTCTCTACTTCTCCCTTAATGTTTCTTGGACTCTTTTCCTCGTTCTTCTCGCAATTTTTGTTCTTACGAGTAATTCTCCTGGATAAAGATTGTTCAGTTTTTCCAGAGATGAGTTCGTCGTCCTCATTTTCAACGGGGTATGGCACAATATCCTTAGCTTTTCTCGAAGATGGAATATCAGTGACAAAACTAGCATAGCCGTTTGGAATGACTCCTGTCTTCAAAAGAGATAGCAGATCTTTCTTTTTGACATTTGAGACAGGAATCACTGAATTATACTTAGGCATTAGTGTGATGGAGTCCCAGGAGAATGGAGATTCGCGATCGAGGCTTACACAGAACTTTTTGAATGGTAATTCAGTTTGCAATTCATACTTATATTGATAACTTCAGAAGAACACGATAATATTTATAACTAGTGAAAATCAACACTAGTACACTCCAAACTTGTTACAGCAAAACCATAACGTCTCTGCTACTGCAACACAACTGACAGCTGTTGATGGTTACGGTATACTCTCATATGCTCAGATGTTGTAAGTCCTCAGACATTTATAATCAATGTATAGTGTAATAAGTACTAAGAATCAATGTAAATGCTTATAGGCATGTAGTGCTACTACTGTGTAACGGAGCATGCCGTTGACGTAAAATATATATATACAATAAGTGTGCACTCAGGCATTCATCTTATACAAGTCATGGCTGTGAAAAGTGAGGACATTACAAAAGCTGTCTTGATCAAAATTGATATATTTTTTTAAACCTGCACCTTATAATTACTATTTCGAAGGGAGATACAATATTTGTGCAGGAGAAAAGAGCTAGACTCACCTATATATTGATACCAATATCTCATTTTCGCCAAAAAATGGACATACAATGATTGTGCTTTTAGCCATCGATATTATGTCTGAAATTTAAATGCCCAAGTAAACACAAACCCCATTCTCTAGAGTAAATGTCAAGAGCTTTACAATGGAGCTAAGTAGGCTGCACAAAGAATTGTACCAGTTTGTGATATGCGAGTTCATGACTGAATCCCATTCGCTGTAACCTTGTTACATACTACACGCTGAATGACACATTCAGCTGAATGAGACTCAGAATAATTTGTGGTATACTATATTGGTCATTTTATGTCTAAGTTGGTACACTTTAATGTGTATTTTATTTTTATTGTAATATTTTTTTGCATTATAGGTGGCGAGCACTTTATAAGGGCCTTCTCCCCAAGGTGCTGCGTCTAGGTCCTGGTGGTGCTATAATGCTGGTGGTATATGACTATGTATATCAGTATCTGACCCTTCGATTCCCAGATTAGATGATAAACATCCTTGAGACTGTAGTGTGGCTTCATCTGAGGTGGCTGAGCAGCAAGGAACAAGAATATGTGACTGCATAAATGTTACTAATTGATATATATTCACAAGCCACCATGTTTTTTAAGCTTTATAATAATTTAGTTGCTGGTAAGTTTTGATGCTTGTGCTAAAGCAGCTGATGTTCATTATATTTTTGTTACTCATATATGTTACTGGATTGGGAATAAGAGTAGGATGGTTTAATTTTTATATATACATTTTTTGCATTGTTGGAAAGGAGTTTAAGTTACATTATTTATATATTCTTGGTTTGTGCAGGAAGGCACAGACATTATATCTGGTTTTATATAACTTTTCCTTCCTTACAGAAGATGTAGAAAGCCCAATGAGTTGAGGATCTATCAATTTATCAAAGAGAAAAAAGTAACTACTGGCATCAAGGAAAGGTATAATCTGTAGAACGAAATTTAATACAACAAAATATTAAAAAGAGATAGCATGTCTAAATCCAGTACTTTCATCCATAGATTATGTGGGTTACTTTTTAAGTTGCCCTAGGACATGTTGATGGTTGTGGGGTGGAGAAGGCTCATAATGATATTGTATAGATCAGTGTGGTCCAACATTTAGTTACCCAAGGGCCAGTCAGACTTTAGTATAGGAATGTGAGGGCCAGAGACATTCCAGAAAGAAAACGAATTACATAAACTAACTATATATAAAATGTCATATTTTATTCAAAAAGTTTTATTAAAATTTATATTAAAAAAAGTTGAATATACTAGTTTAATATACCACTTCATTTTACAGTCGAGAAATCAATGTGATGATTGGCACTGCTTTCCTGATTCAAATTTATCGATGTCCACTGTAAGTTCAATAAGGCAAAGTCTCAGGCTCGATTCCAGTGAAGCACTTTCAGTGTGATTTCTTGTTTTTGACTTAATTTGTTTGAGAGCAGAAAAAGCACTTTTGCACACATATGTACTGAGACGCGTGCCGTACGGGCTTCTCCCAAGAGGTGTATTACAGGATGTCAAAATCATGCGAGTCAGGATAGAATAGTATGCACGATCAATATGCAACACAGGAATTCTGAACACAAGAATCAAATTTTATTATAAAAGGAGTGGTAGCTTATTACAGCAGAATTACAATAAAATGCCGAATAGGCTACAAAAATCAAGCTTACAAAACCCTGAAGGGAAACTGAGCTAAAGTTCAGATAAAGGGCTATATTCAGTAATAATACAGAGCTTCAATTATAATCATTAAATAGTAAAAGCTCTAGCGAAAATTCTCCCAAAATAATAGGACTGAAGGTCCAACGCATAAGGCTTAAGGCCTATCATGAATTGTAGTGAAAAAACCGGCGAGCCATCCTTCTTCGTAACCAAAGATAATATTTTAACCTAACATAAAAAAATTTAGAATGAGCAAATAAAAAAAAAAAAACGAAAACTAACACAAAGCTGGTGGGCGAAACCGAAATAATTAGAAAACACAAAAGCCCACCAGCGAAACTAGAAATTAGAAACTAAACATAAGTACCTGCTGGAATAAAGAAGTTACGAGATCACAGCATGCCGGATAGAAGAACCACAGCGGGACGATGACAGGGCACGTCTCACTTCCACGAGATCCAAACTTCAACTCCTCAAGCGAGAAACGCCCCTCAAAGAAGAATACGCGAACCGGCCGCGAGAGGCGCTGCGCCAAAAAAAATAATCAAGCCCGCGAAAAACTAATATAGGAGGCGCTGAAGAAAAAAGAGAAAACTAAACACACACTAAACAAAAGAAAGATGGCTGCCGCAAAGAAACTGAAAATATGTACGTAGCTGGCAAAAAGGTAAGTAAACAATACAAAATAATATATGTATGAATAATGAGAACTAGAAAAAACAAGGTGCCGAAAAACACACGGCACATCCTCCACGACCCTAGGAAAAAAAAAGTTTTGAGAATCAAAAGTTTTTTTTTTTTTTTCAAAACTAGTCCATTAGTGAAAATATTTTAAATTTAGTCAGAACGAGCAAAGTTTGTGTCATCACCCCACCAAAGTGCAAAAGGTCCACCAAAAAAAATACATAATTAGTATTAAACCAGCGAAACATTTGGTAATAAGTCTTGAAGAAAATTTTCCGGAGTCCATATCCGTAGTCATAACACATCACCAGCACAGCAAACCATGTGTCCTTGTACATAGTAGTTAGATGAAGTGAATAACCATAACCGTAGCTATTGTAGAACAGTGGTAGTAGTATGTAGAAATTAACCAAGTCCATTTGGTGTTGGAAGTAGTCGGAGCAGTAGATAAAGCTGGTGAGTAAGCGTAGAAACATTGTTGCTGATGTGAAGAGCTGTAGTTGCATATAGTATAGCCGGAGCTTGCTTTGTTGCAGACTGACACAGCAAGGCGTCCCCATAGTGTCAGAACAGCAGCAGAGAATAGGTGGCCAGCACAGGGGTGGTAGAGAGTATGCTCGCTCGACAGAGAAAGAACGGGCCGAGGAGGAGGGCAGCACACGGCGGCACAACACAATCTGAAAATTAGACAAATATAAGCACAGGTACGTACACACTCAGAACTGCTTCAAAAAAAAACTAAATCTCCAAAAGGGAGCTAAAACAAAGTCCTGAAGGGATTCTTAGAATTTTTTTTTATATTTCTAAATGTTTGAAAGATTATTAAAATATATGTACAATGACCCAATACAACTAATGAGGGCCCAAAACATGAAAATTAGTTTTAAAGTTATTTACATTATTTACAAAATACAATAAAATTAGTAATAAATTAATTAAATATTAACAATATGAATGCTGATGTAGGATAGAAAGATTCAGCAAAACTTTAAGAAGACCTTCCTAAAGTGAAGGCATAATTTAAGTAATATGTTAAGATTTTTGTTTCTTTTATTTTGTTACCACCTTATTGGTAGGCGGATTCTTTTTTTTTTTTTTTATTATTAAGATATGGATGGAAAGAAATGAGAGATAGAGGATGAAAATGATGATGCTAGGCCTAGACTTAGATGGATTAGAGAGGATGGAAACATAGAAAAGGTGATAATGAAATGATTGGAGATCGGATCTCGAGATGGCAAATATAGAATAGAAAAGGAGGCAGGATCCTTGTAGATCGCTTCCACGTCCGGGCCAGCCGGAAGAAGCGAAATATCCCCTCTCGGGTCAGTCCTCGAAGAAATCCCGCACTCAACCCTATAGAATTCGTATGGCCGTGCGGGGGTCTGAAAAAAATAAAGCAAACGAAACCTCGGGGATATACCCCGGAAACGGAAACCATTGTCCACGCCCCGCTAAGGAAAATTCCCGGAGACTCCTCAGCCGCCCGAGGACAAAGAAAGGAAAAGGAAACCTCCTCCATGGAATTAACAGACGTGCCCAGAAGCCGCGAACCGAAACCAGGCACGTCCTCCCATGGAGCAGTCAGAGACAACCCGAACAAAACAACGGCACAACGAGACCGAGAAACAACCACAAAGCAATTTAAGTAGAAAAAAAATTACTTGAAATGACAGCAATGATAAATACGCTGGCATAAGTTTATTCAGCATGAACAGCTCAAGATAATTCAAAACCAGCGCAAATCTTAAAGATAGATTTGAAATTTTCAGGCAGTAGTCCAAGTCTGGAAGTTTTGTCACGTTCAATTTAAGTTAGTTTTGTTGTTTTGGTACTTTACCAAAACACAAGACGCCTTTTGGCAGTAAAACAAACAGCAACAAATAATTAAGAAATTGCGTAGAAATATTTGATCTTGTTTCATTTATGTTTTTTTTTTATATTCTTTCTTTCTTTCATTCAAACGCCTAATAAGCTTGGACAATGCTTTCCGTCACGCCCAAGGTTTCGACACAATCCTATTAGTTTAGTGCCATGATAATCAGTAAAAATCTCATTTCATTAAATATGCATTATTTGATTAAATATATATTATGTTGTTATTTTTTCCCTTCTTGTCATGATATCCATCCGGCATGCGAAAAGAAATATATATATATATCTTATTTGACGGAAATTAAAGTAGTGATAATACTATGTAAAAAAAACAAAGAGAATCATTGAAAATTGTATGTTTTTTTTTTTTTTCAGAAAGAAAATTACCAGCAGAGAAAAACAAACAACCAAAAACGCATAAACTAAACAAAACAAAGAAGGAGGATGGCGGCCAAAAAAAAAGGAACCCTGGCAGCGTAGCGGCACAGTACAACTAACGGAAGAAAATAGGATACCAAAATCAAAATGACTATGCATAATATGTACTATAACTTATATATGGTAATAAATATCATAATAACACGTAACTTAGAGCCACATTATTTGGAATGTAAACCATCTTATATTTTGCACAAACAAGAAAATAAAAATGAAAAAACATGAATACGCGAAACAACCTACTCAATCATGTCATATTACGAGAAGAGTTTACACAAGCAAGAAAAGCCCAAAATTGGGACAATTAGAAATTTAGAAAAGTTCACCTATTCATGTTTTACGGAATATAATGGGACTAAATAGCGGAAAAGGAGAAAAGAAAGAGAAAGAAGAAAATTAGCTATAGAGCAAGAAGAAAACAAGACCTATCTGATCGAAATAGAAAAAAAAAAAATTTGCATCAAATTTTATACATTTTAAGAAATAGCAAAATTGTATAGTACCTAAACAAGACATTTTAACTTCGGCAAAATTTTGAAAAGACAGAGAATTTATAGAAAGATAGGGAAGGAGAAAGTAGACGAAAGAGAAAAACACCAAAGAAAGAAAACCCGAAGAAAATAAGAGAAAAATCCCCGCCTAACTGACTCGGGCCACTTGGGAACGTCGGCTCCCATATCCCCATGCCCATTCATGGAGACCCCTGAGGGTTGAATAGGCCTATAGAAAAAGGTTAGGTTAGAAGAGAGTGTTTAGAAAATCGTAAACTATGGATTTGTACCACCAATGGTGTCTGGAGCATCACAAGTTGCCACACAGGTGAGGTCACAAGGGCTGGACGATGAATCAGCCTTTTGAGTATTGACCGGGAAACTCTCAAGTTCTTTGGCCTCACCCGTACGACATGGACCACGACCTTTGCTAGTCAAAACCCTGGATGTCTGTAATTTAACACTGGAATTACTTAGAGACATAGTAGGCCTAGACGTTTTTTCTAATTCTGTAATAGTGTTTCGCAACTGAACAACGTCATTAGTTAAATCTTCGCGGATAACAGTAAGATCGTTAAGGCGTTCTTCCCGCTCAGATAACCTCTCATTAAGAGCACGTATTTTCAGAAGGAGATTACTATTCTCTTTTTTCAAACTTTGATTGGCAGAGCTGAGTTTTTTACTATCTCCTACGGGACCAGAATTAACTCTAGCTGACAACTGATCACAATGATGTTGCAATTCAGCGATTCTTAATTTCTGCGCGTTGGAATTATCTGCCATTTTGGCTATCTCCTTGTTCAAACCTTCCTCGATAGCAAGCAATTCCGCCATGCGATCTGCATCCTCACGGTTCCGCTCAGTAATTGCTAACAACTTATTATGGGACTCTTGAAGATCTTTACTTAGGCTGCGATTAGCAACTTGCAAATCTTGGTTACTCGACTGTAAAACCGACAACTGCTTTTCAAGATCGCTTTTTTGTTTACTGACCCTGCTTAACTGGTCGCGTACAGCAACTAATTGACGGTCCAATTTAATACAGTGATTACAACCACTAGCACTAGCGGAAGAATTATTGCACGCCACCTTACTCAGACATCCAGCATCTTTAACGTGAGGCCCCGGCCCAGAATTATTGGAAGTGGGGACACGCCGGGAACGTGGAGTCCCATCTCCATTAATTCTCCTTCGCCGCTCCTGATTATGTCCAATGGCTTTATTATTGAGGCAAGAAAGAATAGGCTGTCTACTCCCTTTTCCTTCCAGGTTAGGTTTGGAGTTAGTGGAAGTAAAAACACGTCCATTACGGAACCTTTGGTTGTCTGGGTTATCCCAGCACTGGTTTGCCAAATGCCCAAGACGCCGACACCGATTACAAAACCGGCGCTTCCTCTTACCACTACTAATCCGGTTAGGCCGGCTGGCATCATCAATAGGGGCAAGCATGGAACGTGCCTCCAAAATGTTTTGTAATTTGGGAAAAATAGCCCTCAACTGGATCCAACTCCCAGGTGGCTCTAAGGACAGCAACAATGCACGAACTTCTGGCAATTCGGCACCTGCCAGAACGACCTGCACCGAATGTTGCTCAGAAAATGGTACCTGAAGGGCCTCAGCAACTAACTCAATATCTTCCACAAAATCTTGAAAGCTTTCCCCTTTACGTTGCCCACGGAAATAATGCTCCAGAATAAACTGATTGAGAACCGAAGATGGAAAAGTTTCGTGTAATAATAAAGTATGAAATTCTTGCATATTAAGGCCAGCGGTCAGCGCATCCAAGATGGCGTCACCTACACGCCCCCGGACACGCGGATAAATACACTGTAATAGGGCAATATAGGGTACATCATATGCGGAAGCCTGCCTACAGAATCTAATAAACATTTTAAGAAAAGCGAAAACTTCCTGTGGCAACACTGGTTCAGTGATTGGAAAATCTTCCAACAAAACCTGAAAGGGATGGGGAAACTCCGCCATCTTAAATTGTAGATTTTGTTCCGCCATAATGAACAATGAAAGTAGAAAAAAAAAATTTTGAAAACCCCAGAAAATGTAATCAAAAACACGATCAACTACGCTCTGCTACCACTCTGAGACGCGTGCCGTACGGGCTTCTCCCAAGAGGTGTATTACAGGATGTCAAAATCATGCGAGTCAGGATAGAATAGTATGCACGATCAATATGCAACACAGGAATTCTGAACACAAGAATCAAATTTTATTATAAAAGGAGTGGTAGCTTATTACAGCAGAATTACAATAAAATGCCGAATAGGCTACAAAAATCAAGCTTACAAAACCCTGAAGGGAAACTGAGCTAAAGTTCAGATAAAGGGCTATATTCAGTAATAATACAGAGCTTCAATTATAATCATTAAATAGTAAAAGCTCTAGCGAAAATTCTCCCAAAATAATAGGACTGAAGGTCCAACGCATAAGGCTTAAGGCCTATCATGAATTGTAGTGAAAAAACCGGCGAGCCATCCTTCTTCGTAACCAAAGATAATATTTTAACCTAACATAAAAAAATTTAGAATGAGCAAATAAAAAAAAAAAAACGAAAACTAACACAAAGCTGGTGGGCGAAACCGAAATAATTAGAAAACACAAAAGCCCACCAGCGAAACTAGAAATTAGAAACTAAACATAAGTACCTGCTGGAATAAAGAAGTTACGAGATCACAGCATGCCGGATAGAAGAACCACAGCGGGACGATGACAGGGCACGTCTCACTTCCACGAGATCCAAACTTCAACTCCTCAAGCGAGAAACGCCCCTCAAAGAAGAATACGCGAACCGGCCGCGAGAGGCGCTGCGCCAAAAAAAATAATCAAGCCCGCGAAAAACTAATATAGGAGGCGCTGAAGAAAAAAGAGAAAACTAAACACACACTAAACAAAAGAAAGATGGCTGCCGCAAAGAAACTGAAAATATGTACGTAGCTGGCAAAAAGGTAAGTAAACAATACAAAATAATATATGTATGAATAATGAGAACTAGAAAAAACAAGGTGCCGAAAAACACACGGCACAGTACTGCCAAATAGCGATAACATTTTCAGAGAGAATTTGAGCAGTTTAGGAAAACGTTCTTTAGAAATCAGTTTCCAGAAATCTTTAGGGACTTCACACTTTTTAGTCTGGTAGAATGGGTCTGCCTGAAGATCACAAATTTCCATTTGGCAGCTCACTCACTTCAGTATCTATGGGGCTGTTGAACAGTACAAGTTTTGGGTTTAGGGAGTCAAAATCCTGGAATCTGTCCTGGAACTGTTTCTTGATTTCTATTATTATTTCATGAAACATACTAAAATTTGTGTCACTTTTTTTCTTTTTTCAACTGCTGACAAGATGGGAAGTGTGGCGTATTATTTGCCTTCAGTGCAATGTGCAATACATCAAGTATTTTGCGGAAGCTCTCGATATGTCCATAAAGCTGGAAGATATTTTGTTTCCTGACTTGTAGTTTCAGGTTTAAAGGATTTAGATGGGATATTAAATCTGTCAGAAAAACAAGATTATTTAAAAACTGGATTGCGTCCAGTTTTTGTTGATATTCATGCCCAATGTTTTCATTTCTGAGAAAAGCAAGAATTTCATTCCTCAACCCAAAAAACTGTTGCAGGCAATTTCCAGTACTTAGCCAGTGCACTTCACAATACAATACAATACAATACAATGAAATGTCACACTACCCAGCTTCCAAATTGTCTAGGAATGCAATAAAAGCTCTGTGTCTATGGGCTTTATTGCCTCCCCTTATTAAATTTACAGTATTTACAACAGTTTTCATTATCTCACTGAGCCTTATAATTTCTCCACATAGAGCCTCCTGGTAGATAATGCAATGGAAAAACAAACAATTCATGCCTTTTTCTTTACACAGTCCTACTAACCCAGTTTTATTATCAACCATTGCTTTTGCTCCATCTGTGCAATGCCAGTGCACTTCCAAAAACCTCCATATTGAGAAACAACATCATCCAATATGTTGAATATGTCAATACCTTTTGTGCTGATTTCGAATGATTTTAATTCCAACAGTTCTTCATGAATTTCAAATTCTTCGTTTATTGTTCTGACAATGGTAAGGAGCTGGCTGATGTCAACTATATATGTGCTCTCATCTAGAGGTAGAGAGTAAAATTCACATTTTTCCAAAATACCCTTGAGAGAACCTGAAACTTCGCCATCTATATCATTAATTCTTCTACTACAAGGAAATTGTTTCAAAATTTTAGTCATCTTATCTCCAAATGAAGATGTCATTTTTACTGCACATCTCTTAAACAGCTCACCATCCCTAAAATACTTTTTACTTTTAGGTAGCTCTAAACACACCTCATGAGATGCCTTTAAACCAGCAGTGTTTGATGGTTGCTGACAGTGGCGGCTATTCAGGGGAAGTAGGTGAAGTAGCACTTCACCAGTATTTTTCCTTTACAATACGTATTTTTAAAGTTTATTTTCCATACCATGAATGTTGGTTTTTACTATAAATGTATCTGTATTTTTTAATTGCCCGCCACGCCACCACCTGGTGTCAAAGCTAGGAGACACTGAAATCCTGAGTGCGCAGCTGCTTCAAGTCGGCCGTGTGAAGGTGAACTGGAAACCACGCCCTCCGTTGCATGGATAGTCTGGTCAACTAAAACTGAAGCTATGCAAGCAGCACTTTTCTCGCTTATCCCACGTCCCCATACCGACGCGAACAGACTACCCACGAAGCCGTCCCTCTTGTTCAACCATTTTCTTCGCCAGCACCTCATACTGTCAGCTCGGAGAAAGAGGTGGGCACGTTAGATCTTCCACCGTCTGACGCCGCCAAATTCGAATATGTTAAATTCAGAAAAACCCGGATTCCACAACCCCGATTAAGTATTCTGTCGCACTGGGAACACTAAGCGACTTCCTCTACCTCGCTCATTAAAAATACTATTTTCTCGTCTCTTATTCCATTTCGGGGAACTCTCACGCGATTTTCCCTGCCCTAATTATTATTATTATTATTGCAGTTGTTATTATTATTATTATCATCATTATTATTATCATTATTATTGTTATTATTATTATTATTATTTTTTTTTTTTTGCTATTTTCTCTCGTCACACAACTCACACAACGTTCGACGAGACGAGAGAAATTAGCAAAAAAATAATTAGGGCAGAGAAAATCACGTGAGAGTTTCCAGAGATGGATTAAGAGACGAGCAGTTTAGATAGGCCGACTCATAGTTTCTAAAAATATTTTAAGTTTGCTGTATGAAATGGTATTTGCAGCATGCCCTCGTTTTGAGCCACGAGACGAGAGAAATTAGCAAAAAAATAATTAGAGCAGAGAAAATCACGTGAGAGTTCCCAGAGATGGATTAAGAGACGAGCAGTTTAGATAGGCCTACTCATAGTTTCTAAAAATATTTTAAGTTTGCTGTATGAAATGGTATTTGCAGCACGCCCTCGTTTTGAGCCACGAGCCGCTACCGGGTGAATTCCGTTATTAACATAAGCATGTGGCATTTTTTTTTCTCTTCACCTAATTTTCCGGCCACGAGCCGCCACTGGTTGCTGAAAGATATTCTTCTGTCTAGTTAATTTCAGCTTCAGATCATTAAAGACACATCTTCTGGCACTTCCCTGTTATTGATCATATTTTGATTTATGCTAGGGTGACCATATTTTTTAAATGAAAAAACGGGACACTGGGGAGCTTAGAACGGATTATCAAGAAAACAGAACTCATAATTGGGTAAATGTTATACATATTCTATTCTCGGCCCTTTCACGTCCCTTAGTTTCCAGAGGGGGGTTGAGAGGCGATGGGCTTATTACCTGTCCCTCTGTTCTCTCTTGGAAAATAAGTGTAACAAAATTCACATAGGTAACAGAAACCTCCACGTGGAGGCCCTTCGCCTCAACATATTTAATAATTATATTTTAATTTAAAACAATAAAGTGAATATTTTTAACTTTGAATTACATCATTAATACAGTCACTGTCAAATTTATTCCTTGCCTAAGTCTTAGCTTAATTGAAGTTTCTTTTGCAAAATCTCATTTACACTTCACTGCATCCTGGATCTTTGATATTTCTGTGAGTTCTTTATTTCCTGCCAAAGTTTTGGGTGTTCTAATAGAAATTTATAGAAATTTATGTAGGATACATCACAGAAATGTGTTTTGACTAAACCATAGCCTTAACAGTTTCAACATTAAACCTGTTCTTCTCATTGGCCACACATCTGAAAGAAAACGTATGAAAATTGGATATTTAAAAAATGAATTCTAAAAAAAGGAACATTTGTATTCCCGTTAAAGTTTTGTCAGGACAATGGGACAAGTCAATCAAAAAAGGGACAATCTCATTAAAAACGGGACATCTGGTCACCCTAATTTATGCAAGCTGGTCTACTCACGTTATACTCCTTCGAAACACCTAAGACTTGAGAACAGATAACACTCGGTGGTATTTCATTATGTTCAATAAAAAGTAATCTTCCTGGCACTTTGACTGAAATTGTTGTTTCTCATCTTCAACACACCGTTTCTTAAGTTCCACCATTTAGGTACTGCTCTTGCAACAACAACGACAACAACAATCTCTTGTCGTACTATATCTCTTGAACAACCTCTCTCGTCAAAAACAAACACTTCAAACTGCCCTGTGCTCCCTTTTATAGCGAAACTGAAACCTTCCAGAAAATGATCCTAAGCATAGGAACGATCGCGAACCTATCGGCAGACAGTCACTGGCGACCACCCATCAGAAGTATTCATGGAAATTAAGTAGGCACGCCACGGATTATAACGGTCTATGAGTGAAGCTACAATAGGTCGTTATAGGGGAAATGAAGATTGTAAGGTTCTGTTGACGTAAACTAAAAAAAAATAAAAATAAAAAATAAATAAATTAATAAATAAATAAGTAAATAATTAGATTTAAAAAAAAACTAAAGGAGTATTGCTTAAAAACTTAAAGCAGTACGAACGGTAAATGATTTTTTTTCCAAATGTTAAATTAAAATTTTTTATCCAAAAAGAAGGGCAAGGACCAACAAAAATGAATAGGCGGGTTGGACTACACTGGTATAGATGATTCAAGTTGCGTAAGTTTTGAATCTATATTCCCCTTTTTTATTTAAATTGTATCTGTGTTGATTTTACACTTTCTCGCGTATACTTAGTATAGCAGGGCCACCACAACTCGGGGTCGGGCCCAGGACATTGTACTGGTCGCGGGCCCCTCATCGACCGCCGACCATCCTCATTCAGTTCTCTCTTCCCTTCTCCGTGGAGCTTCCTTCTCGTTACTTATGTAACAGAACATTTTATCAAACTTTTCCAATTTTCCATAAAATTATATCACATCACCAGGGGCCCGGGCCCAGGTCCCTTGGGTCCGGAAGCACCCCCCATGTGGCGGCCCTTTAGTATAGAGAAGGTATTGTGATCATGACAAAGAAGATTAAAGTCAAGATAACTGGGAAAACATGTTTCATGATGCCTAGAAACTGAAAAAAGTGTATTTGGAATGATGTCTGTCCGCCTATCTATCTGTGGACATCTGTAGAAGCTAAATGGTTCATTGTATGTACTTTTTTTGGATTATGAGCTTTGTTGGAATTTTATCGACCCCCTAGAATTTGGTTTCTATAACTGATATATTTAGGAGACTCTTCATGAACTTTTTTCAAAACTTTGATTTTTAAATAATGGCTCTAATGATTTTAATAAAAATAATGTAAATGTTTAAACTTCTTCCTATGACAAATAAAGGCTATATTTGTTTTTCTATAAAAAGACTCTACTCAAATCATGTCCATTTTTTATTTTTTTTTAGGCTATCTCCATTACAATAGAAGATGCTTGAAAACCTAGCACAGTAAAGTTGTAGAGAAAATTAAAACGAACATTTTTTTGTTATACACATTTATTTAACACATTTTATTTATTTAGAAAAGAAATCAGTATGACTTCAATACAGAATGTCAGAACATACCTTCATTAAAATAGGAATAGTGGTGATATTTTGTTTCTCATAGTAATTACAAAGCTATACCTTAGTTAACTTATTGTTGTAAAATTCAGTGTACCGTGTCAATAATACACACACAAAAGCCCAATCTGAGCGATGTGGTAGAGGTAAGAGGTCCTGAGTTCAAAATGCACACCTTGTGACTGGCCAATTTGATTGGGATTTCCATGGTTTTTTCATTCGCAAAGGCAAACACTGAACTTGTAGGACTTGTTTTCTTTCCATAACTCATCACTGCTATTTCTCCCAATATCATAATCATTTAAACTGAATCAAGAAGTAATCATACATGAGTGAATTATTACAAGAGCTTATTGGTAAACCCAATCAGCCTAAACATGTGAAATGACCTATATGCAGTTAATGCATGCGAAATGAGCTAAATAATAATAATAATAATAATAATAATAATAATAATATAAACAATTTCAATAATAAAGAAAAAAGTAGGCGTAAATGTACATTACTATAAGTTATTTCCTTGAACAAATCTGAATTTAAAAAAGTATTCTGTTATTGTGCTAAGTAGATCCATAAAAAATCCTTACTTAAAATAGCAATAATAGTATAATAAAAGTCATTAAACTTCATTTAATTTGTACTCTGTTTCATTATTTATTTTCTTGACCTGGGTAATCCAAATCTGTTGAATAGTCAGAGCAATATTTATTTAATTAATATGTGTGATGTTACAAGGAGAATATTATACCAAAAATGCAGTAAGATCCATATATCTAGATATCTGAATATTATCATCCATATATCTGTTTAAGCTTGAGGTTGTACATTAATTTTTAATGGTAGGCCTACATACCAATTTCTTTTGTGAACCAATACATATCTTACAAGAGAATTCTACGGAGTGTCATGTGGAAACCTACCCTCAAATTTAGCATATTGATGAGTCTTCATTACAGATGGACACAAGCAAAAAGTAAGCTGCTCATATTAACTGCAAATGTGTGAGAATTAATTGCAAATCTCATAAATTTGAAATATTGAGTAGCCTCACGCAGCTGTTGGTGGGACAGGACTGTGAATTTTCCATACCTATGGTGCACTGTCATGTTAACTGTCACAGTTTTACAGAGAATGTTTCCTGTGTCCTGTGTAGACCTACATGTAGGTTGCCTTATTCCTTTTCCTTATCACTATGGGAGGAAATAGTATTGTAGTAATAAATTATACCCTCCTCTGATGTACATGCTTGTATTCCAACATGTCTTGTGAACTAATTAGTTCTTATTTAAGTGTTTTTAACAAAGTGAATCTTATATGCTGTTCAATTATTTCTTGAATTTTGTCCATTTTGTAGTGATGAAATAAATTGTGAACTTGGTTAAACTATAAGTAAGGTAGTATATGGTCGGTTGTTTAAACTCAAACTTCACTTACTTGTTTCTTTTCAAGTATCACTTCACTGTAAAAAATCCCACGTAAAATATTGGTTAAACTATTTAACTTTATTGATTGACAATGGCATAACTAGACCACTTGGAGCCAGGGGTGGATTTATTTTTGAGGTCCCCTCCCCCCCAGCAAAAGCTACCAACAGGTCTATTTTTCACTTCTTTTTCTATGGCTAGCTTTTTTGTTTTTCTGGTCGTCTTCATGGGCTAATCTGTACGGAATAATAATAATAATAATAATAATAATAATAATAATAATAATAATAATAATAATAGCTTTATTATCACATACGTTTACATTCTGAGAGAGAATACGGGAAACCATGCAGTATTTGATATATTTATTTATTAAATACAAACAGATATTAGTCCATTAATATTAAGTTAACTGATTAGCCAAATACAAATGTTTTCATAATCACAAAGTAATTTATGGGAAAATGTTAATGTTTAAATATGGGAAAATGAGAAAGTTAACAAAATTAAATTTTATAGTAAACTGTATTTATTTATTAAATACAAACAGACGTTAATCAAATCATATTAAGCTATCTGGTAACAGAATACAAATGCGTGCATAATTAAAAAGTAATGAAATGAAAAAATGTTATGTTTAAATATAGCCTACAAAATAAGAAAGTTAACAAAATTTTATGGTAACAAACAACAGTTTTGATTTTGGTGGGAGAGTCAGATAATAAATTAGAAAAATTTGGATTAACAATATATATTAATTCAGAATATGTAATAGTTATGTTTAAAATTGACTTTTTATAACTTTTACATCAGCAAATTATCTAATTGTCTCATGAAAGTTTATTTTCATAGCCAAATTGTTGTCAATGTATAACATTGCTAGTACATTTAGTCTAATTTGTCTCATTGTTGAGCACAAATAGTTTTTAATTAATTACAGTTTTTAAAAACTTCTTTCACAAGTTGCAAATTAAATTCAAATAGGTATTACTTTAAAACTTTAGTGCTAAACATAAAATTTATTCTTGAAAGTCTTTGAACTCTTTAAAGGCCATCATACACATTAAGTGTTTTGTTAAGTTAATTTATAAATTAAGACTTGCTCTATTTTCTTCAATTAAATGGCATATTTTCTCACGTGACCCATACCGCATCTTCTAGATGCCACTTGCGGTTGATACATGAACTCATTGTTAAATTTTTTCATCAATGTTAAATTAAATTAGGACATGTTCTATTTTCCATCAGTTAAATAATATGAAGGGTAAAGTGGGCTGGACATGTTGCATGCATGGGGAGGAAAGACATATCTCAAAAGTATTGAATGGGAGGTCTGAAGGCAAAAGACCACTTGGAAGACCTAGTGTAGGTGAAAGGACAATATTAAGATAGATTTAAGGGAAGTAGGATTTGCGAGGGATGGTTTGATGGAGTTAGCACAGAATAGGGTTGAATGGCGGGCTCAGGTAAGCGTGGCAATAAACCTTCAGGTTCCATAAAATAGATAATATTCTTTTAGCTTGCTGAGGAATTGTCTATTGCCATTGAGTAAGTAAGTAAGTAAGTAAATGATACATTTTAGTGCAGTAGCGCATCTCCTAGTAACCTTTGGTGGCTGACTCATGAACCTGAGACCAAAACATTGGTAATTGTAGTCAATTTTTTTATTGGTAACACGTCAAATACGCTATATTTTTATTTATATTAAAAATTCCGATGAGTAAAAAAAAGAAGTGGAACATATTAGGGTAGTGCTTCAATGAGGGGCCCCATAGTAAGTGGGGTCCAGTGCTTACCGCCCCCACCACCTCACCCTAAGAATATCACTGTTGATTGATACTAAGATTAGGCAATGTTAATTACCTCATTCAGAGCTGTTTCTTCCAATAGGCTGCAGCCTAGGGCGGAAGTTTTACATTTCCATACTGATGGGGGTAAACAGTAATATTAACAAATATATATCTGACAACAGAATGCTCCCTTTTTTCTCATGCTGACATTGCATCAATGATGCATCCACACCTGACTGCTGACTGCTTTCCGAAACCTAAGCTACATATAGAAACAAAACAAGAACATTTCCATCTTGCTAACGCTGAAACTGCATTCTTTCGTGATGCAACAACGCAGGATGTCACCTCTTGAATTTCTGACATGATACTTAGGTATTTGTGCAGCAAACAGCAGACCTGTAAGATATTTATTATTTTCAATCATTGTCTTGCCTTTGATTTGTGCATTTACAGTCTGATTCACAATTAGATATGCATTTTCGTAAGTGTTTTATATGTGTGTGTGATACCAAAAGCATCACAGGATAAATAAGAATAACAAAAGAGGTGAGCAATATTAATTTTATTTTTATAAGTACTATAGGGATCTATTAAAGTACAAAAGTACTGACAGACACGTTTTTAGGCCTTCTTCCCCCCATCACTATCAAAGGGGGCTTGAGGATTTCATGATATTTGAAGGGAGGCGTCAGATGAAAAAGGTTGGGAACCACTGCTTTAGACCAAATAACAAAGAAGGATTTATACTGGTTACAACAGTTTGATTTCACTTTCCACGTCTACCATCATAACACGAATCCAAATACGATCTTGAAAATATCTCCATCCATGAAATGATGATTAGTGCATGAGATATGATATCAAAACAACAGTGTCATTGTAGGGTCTCATAAGGTGTCATAACCTGGCTCCAACTTATGTCATAGCATCCAACAAAACTTGGCTCCAAGATACTGCCATTACTTACTTACTCAATGGCAATAGACAATTCCTGAGCAAGCTAAAGGAATATTATCTGTTTTTTGGAACCTGAAGGTTCGTTGCTGTGCTTACCTGAGCCTACCATTCAACCCTATTCTGTGCTAACTCTATCCAATCAGTTTGTATCTTCACAATTCGCCATATTTGGTCCTTGAATTCCACTGTCTTCATGTATATACTAGTTAAACTACATTAGATTAATTTACTCACAGTGAATAGTTAAAAGAATGCTGCACAACGTTTCGCGTTGTCCCTCGACCCTTCCTCAGGTGCCTCCTGAATCACACTGCTCACAAGACGAGGAATCGAGGTTGGTAACTATCGATCATAAACGTCATATATCGAGCATACTTGTCGACCCATTCATTTGGGACTCCAAATTCAGCAGTCCTTTCAACCTCCTTGGGTGGTGGGGGAAGCATAATGGTCGATTTATCTCACCTCAATCTCTTAATTATTTCCATCCAATCTTTACTTATATCCCCTTCGTACCTGTTCATTGAAAACCAAAAGGTCTCAATGAACAGGTATGAAGGGGATATAAGTGAAGATTGGATGGAAATAATAATTTATTAATACAATAATTAAGAGATTGAGGAGTGATAAATCAACCATTATGTTTCCCCCACCACCCAAGGAGGTTGAAAGGACTGTTGAATTTGGAGTCCCAAATGAATGGGACCCAAAGTCCCAAAGTATGCTCGATATAAGATGTTTATGATCGATAGTTACCAACCAACGGGTGTGGAAGATTCCTCGTCTTGTGAGCAGTTTGATTCAGGAGGCACCTGAGGAAGGGTCGAGGGATGCAGCATTCGTTTACCTATTCACTGTGAGTAAATTAATCTATTGTATTTTAACTAGTATATCTATCCAATCATTCCTCGCAAATCCTAAATCCCTTAAATCTGTCCTAATATTGTCCTCCCACCTATGTCTAGGTCTTCCAAGTGGTCTTTTCCCTTCGGGTCTCCCAGTGAATACTGTTGAGACACGTCTTTCCTCCCCCATGCATGCAACATGTCCAGCCTATTTCATCTTCTGTGATTTAATTACCCTTACTATATCTGGTGAAGAGTACAGTTAATGAAGCTCGTCGTTACTCAGTTTTCTCCAGTCCCCATTTTCATCTCTCTTAGGCCCAAATATTTTCCTAAGCACCCATTTTTCGAACACTCTCAGATTATGTTCTTCCTGAAGAGTAAGCGGCCATGTCTCATGTCCATATAATACAACCGGCAATTTTTTAGATTTCTGGACAGAAGACGAGAAGATAGAGTTTCTGAACTGCATAAAAACAAGCATTTCCTGATTTGAGTCTACACTTAACTTCTACCTTAATATTATTTGTGTCTGTAATTATTGCTCCCAGATATTTGAATTTTTCCACTTGTTCAAACGATTTACCGGCTATTCTAAAATTTTGTAGAGCATTATTTTGACGTTCCATGACCATATACTTAGTTTTTTTGTTTTAATTTCCAATCCAACATTTCTGCTGGCATTGAAAAGACTTTCTGCTTTCCTCTCAATTGTGTTTATGTCATCTCCTAACAAGCAAACATCATCTTCATAAGCTAAAATCGGGTGACTCCCATTTAATTCTAGGTCTACCTTGTTTTCCTTAATTTTTCTAATGGCATATTCCAAAGCGAAATTAAAAAGTAAAGGCAAAAGTGCATTTCCTTGCTTCAAGCCGCTTCTAATGGCAAACCTATCTGATATAAATTGAAGAGCGTTTTTTCAAAAGCCGATATCTACATGGATGGCTCAGTGCAAGAGGTGACTAAGTGCCATCAAGAAAAGTGCTAATATTTGTGTGTATTGACCAGCAAAGATTGTATTTTATCTACACCAAACATGACTAGCAGCCATTACTTTGTAACTGATTCAGCAAGGCTGTTTGTCATGTTTGGCTTAGGTAGAATACGATCTTTGCTGGTCAATACACACTGAGTCATCCATGTAGATATCGGCTTTTGAAAAAACGCTCCTCAATTTCCCTACCCTGATCCTGCTATACGTTTCATTTAGACACATTTTGATCAGCCTAACTAACTTCTTTCGTATCCCAAACTCAATGAGGATATTGTACAGTTTGTCAATTTGTCTCACCTAATTGAATAAAATGTATGATCAATAATCAACAATTATTGTTGATCTGTTTTGACTAAATCCACATTGGTGATCTCCAGTGATTTCGTCCACGTATGGGGTTAATCTTGACAAAAGTATATTGGACAAAATTTTGTATGATGTTGATAAGAGAGAAGTTCCTCGATAGCTATTACATTCAGCCCTATCTCCCTTTTTATAGATTGATATAATATTCCTTTGGCATTTCCTCCTTTCTCCAAATCATAACAATGAGTTTATGGATCTCTGCGTTTAATCTATCCCCACATGCCTTAATTAATTCCGCTGGAATTTGGTCAACATCAGGAGATTTGTGAGTATTTTGTTTACCTATAGCTGTTTCTACCTCTGTTAGAGTTGGTTCAGCAACCATCGGCTCTGCTGTGAATATTTCACTTTCTACACTTTGGACATCTGCATGTACATTTAATAATTGATTAAAGAAATTTTACCCCCTATTCAAAATATTATTCGGAGCCACAAGTATAGTGCCATTATCGTTCTTAATTATGTTTATTCTAGGTTGAAAACCTTTCTTGAACTTGTTTATTCCCTTGTAGAGATCCCTAACGTTTTTGTCTTTACTATTTTCCTCTAATTAATTTACTTTGTCTTTGAGATAGTTTCTTCTCTTTGTTGTAATGGTTCTAGGGGTTTCTCTTTTAGCATTGTTGAGATTTTCGACAGTAGTGTCATTCGGATTCTGCAACCACTGTAGTCTTGCCTGCTTTCTTGCATTTACTAATTTCATGAACTCATCATCAAACCATGGTTTATTTGGTTTCAGTTCAAGTGGACCTAATTTTCTTTTGTGACTACTTTAATATTGTCTTTAATGCATTCCCAGGTTTCATCGATATTCATATCATGCCTAGCTTCTTGTTCTGCAGCGTTTTCTAGAACTCAAATCTATTTGAAATCTCGACTTGGTAAGCATTCCTTCACCTAGCTTCTTCAGATTGAATCTCTCTATATCAAAATTTTGCCTAGTTCCTTTGTTTAATGAAAGTTTCTCCCGAACTGCTGCAACTACCAGATAGTGACTCGAATCACAGTCAGCACCCTTAAAAGTTTGAACGTCGATTATACTCCTTGCTTCTATTAGCATATGGTCGATTTGATTATGAGTCTTTCCATCTGGCAAGGTCCATGTGAAAGATACTGCCATTACCGCAGTATAATGCTCATTAGCCATTTTTAGAAATAGTTTACCTGGCCATTAGATGATTTCTGGTAATTACAGTTCAGATTTGCTTATGTTGTTAGTTTTCCATTTACTGGCATATAGGTTAATTTTCATTCCTTAATAATTATTGTAATTTAATTTTCTTTCAGATTCTTCCTTTTCATTGTTATGTTCAGGGTAAGGCATTTGATGATTTCACATCTTTTTTATATGAAGGTTTAAAGATAGCTTGAATTATATAATTGTGTATCATGAAATAATTGATTAAATAACGGCAATTTGGTTTTGCATTTTTCGTCATTTTTGGGAGATAGGTCACTTTCCACTTCAAGTCGACTGCGCTGTTTTGTTTTTATTAACATTAGAGTTGAAAACTCAGATTCGCAAAGATACGTGGAACAAAATGGTACAAGGCAATTTTTGGGTACATGTGAAGATAACTTACCCAAAATTCATCGAGATTCATGGTTTGAAATTCGTCGTTGGCTTTTTGTCACACTTCAGTTCAATAGCCTCTTCCTGCAAAGGTTCTTCCAGTGAATCAATGTCAATATTGAATGAATGAATGATTTATTCTTGTATCTGGAGTTGTACAAATGATCACCCCTGGTGTTACAGAAAGTTTTTCACCAGAGGGCGTCTGCATACATAAAAACTCATATATCCAAAATCAGTACTACTACTAATAAATGTTTACATTTTGTAAGTATATCCACTTACCATTTCTAGCCAATTTCCCTTAAGCAGCTAATTTGTTTTTCCCATTTTATTTTGACTATGTATATAAAGTTTCCCAGTTCCTTTAGTGTTTTTGTGTTTTTTGTTACAGACAATTTCTTATATGCCACTTCTTTATTTAACTTTAACATTTTTTTATTTAAAAACTTATGTCTTAATGTTTCAGTTTCGGGACAACTTAAAATTATATGCTCTGCATCTTCATTACTAAGACATAATGGGCAACGACCTTTCTCGAAATTTCTTCTTGCCCCTCTAAGCTTCCATATCCCTAATCTCCACCATGCTAGCCCAGATTTTTGTTTCTTCAAGCAATCATTCACATAATTTTCCATACCCCACGTTTCCTTCATTTTGATGTAGAATACTAAAGATTTCTTTTCCCTCATTACGGCAAAATGGTTCTGCCTTTGTATATCATTACATCTTTTAATAACTATTTTCGAAATCACATTGATGTTTTTCTCCTCGTTCAATACTGAATTCCATATCCACTTTAATCCTATCTCATCTAATGTTTTCCTAATGTACTGTATTCTGTTTCGATTACCATTATCATTCACTTGGGCTTGGAAGCAGATTTTCACTATATATGTCAATATTGAAGGGATTTCTTGTCAATTTCCAAGTCCAGTCATCCAAAGAAATGTCAGGAGGATAATGCTTGAATTCTTCTACAGGAGAGTCCTAATTCAAACTGATTTGACTGCTCAGCTCATGCTGGTTGAATCCCTTGTCATCAAGTAGTTCACTAAGGCGAGTAAAGGATGAGAAGTTCCTGGCTTGAAGTTGGTGCTTCCACATCTGTAAGTTATCTTTTCCATAAATGATCTGATGGCATCATATGATGACATAATTTTGGAGCTTTGCCCTTGCAGTTTCATAAATTATTGAGGTTGTTCAACGCTTCACAAATTCTGAAAAGTAATTCAGTGACAAAATATTGTTTTCACTGGTGAAAGCATAGTCGTTTTTATTCTGGCTTAATAGAAACATTTCTACTTCAGAGGTCATCCAAGTGTCTGGGCATTAGATACTACTACTACTTTAGTTCATACAGCCGACCTAACATATTACCTTTCGAGAGCCAACAGCTCTGAGATCAGCACAAAGACCTTGGAAAAACCTTGTATTTAAGATGCTAGCCTTCACAAAATTAACGACATTGTATTGTCACTTTCAGAGAATTGTTCAGCTTATCTGGTAAAGTCTTAGCTGCCAAAGCTTATGTATGAATGACACAGTGAGTTCCTATCACAGCAGGTTTTTTTTTCTTTTCCCAACTTGAATCCCAAATGAGAACCCAGCATAGCTGGTGCTCCATCAGTATATAAATTCATACAACTCTTTCCCAAGAAAGTCCATTTTCTTCGAAAAACTCGTAAATCGTACTCATGATTTCTGAAGCTTTGAAGTTGTCTTCAAAGCTTTTGAAAAAAGGATTTCTTCTTGTAACCTACCACTGTCCACAAAACGACAATAAACTATTAATTGACAACACTGGGCCAAATCAGTTGTATCATCATACTGAATTGAAAAAGAAGGTGAATCTTTTACTTTATCGATAACTTGCATCTTTATTCAAACATATATGGAAGTTTACATAGTAGACCATGGGCTACCAATAGCAAACCCTCCCCCCCCCCCCGTGGGATTTTCTGGCACACATTTTTTTGTTGGTATTGTCGTCTAGTTTAAGATTTTAGTTGTTTGCCCCTTATCAATTACAGCATTTACCCGGAAACCACGGAAATCCGGAGAAAATGGGTTTGTTTAAATTTTTTATTGTTCTTTGCCCCTAATATTCCCAGGGAATTTCTGACTCACATATTTTTGTTCGTATTGCCATCTAGTTTAAGGTTTCAGTTGTTTGCCCCTTACAAATTACAACATATCCCCGGAAAACCACGTATATACGGAGAAAATTACTATGTTTTAGTTTTTAAATCTTTGTTCTTTGCTCCTAATATTCAAAGGGAATTCCTGACTCATATGTTTTTTTGTTGCTATTACCATCTAGATTAAGATTTCAGTTGTTTGGCCCTTATCAATTGCAGCATATTCCCGGAAAACTCCGAAAACCAAGGAAATCCGGAAAAATTGACTTTGTTTGAATTTTTGAAAATCTTGGTTCTTTGCTACTAGTATTCAAAGGGAATTGGTAAATCATATGTTTTTGTGTTGGTATTGCCATCTAGATTAATGTTTCAGTTGTTTGCCCCTTACCAATTACAGCATATCCCCGGAAAACCACGTATATACGGAGAAAATGACTATGTTTTCTTTTTAAATCCTTGTTCTTTGCTCCTAATATTCGAAGAGAATTCCTGACTCATATGCTTTTTTGTTGGAATTAAGTTACCATCTAGATTAAGGTTTCAGTTGTTTCCCCCTATGAATTATAGCATATCTCCAGAAAACTCCGTAAACCACGGAAATCCTGAGAAATTGACTTTTTTAAAATTTGTTTAAAATCTTTGTTTCTTTGCTCTTAATATTCCCAGGGAATTTCTGACCCATATGTTTTTTTTTTTTGTATTGCCATCTAGTTTAAGGTTTCAGTTGTTTGCCCGTTATCAATTACAGCAAATTCACGTAAATCCTGAAAACCACGGAAATCCGGAGAAAATTATTTTGTTTTAATTTTTATAAATCTTAGTTCTTTGCTCCTAATATTCAAAGGGAATTTGTGACTCATATGCTTTTGTGTTGGTAGTGCCAACTATTAAGGTATTAGTTGTTTTCCCCTTACCAATTACAGCATGACAAAAAATAATGGAAAAAATCCTGATGCTGAAGGGATGAAAGCGATTGAAAACCTGGCAGCACACCCTTCATATTCTAATGTGACAGCTGTGAATGATAATTTATCTTGCCAAACCTTCCACAGTCACTATCAAACTTTCTTCACTGAAGTAATAGAAGGGATATTGGGTAAAACAGCACAATTTTGGATTGGTAATATGGACAAAGTGTCTTTGATTTTGAGATTTCAGCGAGCAACTAAAGAAAACAACTTTGACTTACACTTGGCATGTTTAGAAGATATGTATTCCCTTTTCTTTGCATGTGACCATCACAATTATGGCAGATATCTCGTAGTTCACATACTCACCCTTTTGATCCTTCAAATGACACACCTGAAGCAGAATTACTTCGCCATAACGGTTTCAGTGACTGTAGATAACAAATTCCGAGTTCTAGAAATTCTGTGGATTTCCGTGGTTTTTCGGGTTTTATGGGGATATCCTGCAATTGATAACGGCAAAAACTGAAACCTTAATCTAGATGACAATGCCGACAAAAAATATGTAAGTCAGAAATTCCCTGGGAATATTAGGATGAAAGAACAAAGATTTTTAATAAATTAAAACGAACTCATTTTCTGCGGATTTTCGTGGTTTTCGGAGTTTTCCGGGGATATGCTGTAATTGATAAGGGGAAAACAACTGATACCTTAATCTAGATGGCAATACCAATACAAAAACATATAAGTCACCAATTCCCTTTGAATACTAAGAGCAAATAACTAAGATTAAAAAAATTAAAACAAAGTAATTTTCTCCGGATTTCCGTGGTTTTCCGAGTTTTCTGGGGAAATGCTGTAATTGATAGGGGGCAAACAACTGAAACCTTAATCTAGATGGGAATACCAATACAAAAACATATAAGTCACCAATTCCCTTTGAATACTAGGAGGAAAAAACTTAGATTAAAAAAATTAAACAAAGTAATTTTCTCCGGATTTCTGTGGTTTTCAGAGTTTTCTGGGGAAATGCTGTAATTGATAAGGGGCAAACAACTGTACCCTTAATTTAGATGGCAATACCAACACAAAACCATATGAGTCACCAATTCCCTTTGAATACTAGGGCAAAGAACTAAGATTTTAAAAATTTAAACAAAGTCATTTTCTCCGGGTTTCCGTCATTTTCGGAGTTTTCCGGGGATATACTGTATTTGATAATGGGCAAACAACTGAGACCTTAATCTAGATGGCAATGCCAACAAAAAAAAAAACATATGAGTCAGAAATTCCCTTTGAATATTAGAAGGAAAAACAAAGATTGAAAAAATAAAACATTGTCATTTTCTCCGTATATACGTGGTATTCCGGGTTTTCCGGGGATATGTTGTAATTGGTCAGAGGCAAACAACTGTAACCTTAAATTAGATGACAATACCAACAAAAAATATGTGAGTCAATAATTCCCTGGGCATATTAGGAGAGCAAAGAACAAAGACAAATTAAAACAAAGTCATTTCTCCGGATTTCCGTTGTTTTCCGGGGATATGCTGTAATTGATAAGGAGCAAACAGCTAAAAACTTAATCTAGGTGGCAATACCAACAATAAATATGTGATTCAGAAATTCCCTGGGCATATTAGGAGCAAAGAACATAGAAAAATTAAAACAAACTGGATTTCCGTAGTTTTCCGGGGTTTCCGGGTAAATGCTGTAATTGATAAGGGGCAAACAACTAAAATATGAAACTACATGTCAATACCAACAAAAAAATATATGAGTCGGAAAATCCCACGGGGGGGGGGGGGGATGGGGGGTATACAGTAGCCCACGCTCTATAGTGAAGCTATATTGTATAGGATATAATATTGAGTTGGGTCTAGCACGTATACTTCACTTTTTGTATAGATACCTGAACTAGTTTCGAAGACCATCGTCATATATAATCATCAGATTAACACCAACTGGTTGGTATTTATACAAATATAGTATTTATTTGTATTTATACAAAAAGTGAAGTATACGTGCTAGACCCAACTCAATATTATATCCTTTATTGCATCTTTATGTTGTCGGCAAGGTCAGTCCAACCCTTCACTGTATTAACAGAAAGCGAGATCTTTGATAACTTTCGTTGGCTCTCATCACCAAGCAAAATTTTAGCAGCGGTTAACATGCATGGTTTTACAGGTGTTTCACCGATTGTGTGAGCTTTCTTGTCTCGCTATGAGAAGGACCAGTTCGTATGAAGCTTCCACAACTTTTATAGTTTCTTGATGGAAAACACCTACATAGAATCAAGTTTCATGCGTTTGAACGAATGAAGTTTTGCAACAAAATATTCCTTGGGCTTGTCTGTCAGTGCCACATGGTTTGTAGTCAAATGCTGTTCCAGGTGGGCAGGCCTCATACTGAAAACTGAATAACACACAATACACTTTGGCAAAGGAGTCCCATTTTTATCTAATACCATAAAGCCATAGTTAATGTAGTCTTCATTAACCAGCCTTTTCTTGGACATAGAAATCACTGACAACTCAGAACTCAAACTGCTTTAAAACAGTTAATGCAAAGCATGAAATACAAGTGTAACGACCGCGTGTCGAGACACAATCCAACAATTGACAGAATGAAAACAAGTGTCGTTGCCAAGTCAACACAGAGAGGACAGTTTATTGTATCTTGTATTTGGATTTCCAAATTATTATAAACATGTTGAGGATAAGATATGACTATTTAATATGACAGGGAAAATATAGTTGCAATTTATAAGGGTGTAAAATGTTAATTCATACAGTTCTGTTTTCTTGTTAATTACGCTATGTGTCTGTGTATTTGTTTGGTTAATGTTAACCAATTAAAAATTCTTGTCGACCAACTAAGGCAACAACGACTGAATCAAAATATGATTTTCAAGTTGTTGCACACCCCCAAGAAGAGCCTCATGCCCCCCCCCCCCCAGGGGAGCATGACCCCCTGGTTGGGAATCCCTGGTCTAAAGGCTGTCGTATCTTTATGCCTGTAATTCCTGTCTATATCCAGACCGGAGACTTCTTTGTATAACATGAACCCAAGAACTCTCATTGAGTTGACTGCCTTATTATGACATATTGTGTGGTGATAGTGGTTTTTCAGTTTCTGCAAATGGACAAAAATTGTACGTAGCACTCACAAGATTACTATGATTAGCTTAATTGCAAAAGATTATAAAGATTATAAATCTTTTTTTAAGATTATTCATTGAACATTTAGTTTCAGTTTCCACAAATATCTCGTAATCTTTTTCTATCTTAATTTTTTCTTCTTAGCTAACCTTGTGTAATATTGATTTTACAAGACCAAAGCTAAGACAGGGACAGTAAACTCTTGGATAGGGATAATTCAGGTAAATGTTCAGAAAAGGCAGAGGAATTTTGGTAGTAGTATTTTGATGGTTGAGAATTGGCAAATTGATAACAAAGAAAGTGAGGGTACATCAAGAAAACATGGCAATAATGACCTGCTTGTTTTCACCTCAAATTTCAATTTGAGTGGCTGGGAATTGAACCCTGTTATTACTCTATGCCACATATCTGATTGGTAATATGGGGTTCTACAGACCGTAGACCCTACAGCAAGGTGGGTGGTTTATTTCAATATTCATCCTTTTCTTAATGCTGCTGATCAGTATCTTCAGTACCGTATCTACTTTAAATAAATTAAGTGGGGAAAAAAGATTATTCATAAATAAAAAAGGGACCCTGTTGTGGCTGCACTAATGCTCATACAATGAGGAAGTAACTTGGCAAGATAAACCAAAAACACTGTATTAATGTGAGTGTGCCTCCCTGCATTTTAATTTTTTGTTAAATGTAGGTTATAGTATATTTCTAGTAGTGGAGGTGTATGAGTACAAATAATTAGGAAGGTGTTTTTATTGTTAGAATAGCATATGTTCTTATGCATATGGTGGTGGGTTAGAAGACAAGTAAAAACAATTGTGACTACCTCTAAATCCAGGCATATGCACCTAGTTTTGAGTCTTGAATTAATTTCCAGTCATATCTACTTATAACTGAATCGGCACATGCTAAAAGGGCCTCAGTCACAAAAAATTGCAAACTGAGTTAAGCATGAAAATGGCATTTTATCCGCTAACAGGTTCTCATATAAAAATGTTAATATAGTAAAAAAGGGTAACGTTGAGGTAAGTAATACCTTCCAGTAAAGTTAATTAGTTTTAAAAAAAAATTAGGGTTGCTTAGAAACAGTTTTTTTCTGTTTTTCTCCAAACTGGGTTGCTTGGACTGAGGTCCTTTTAGCATGTGCCGATTCAACTAATAAATAAAAATTCTAATATCCCAGAAGCAGAATTTATTATTGGGAGAAGTGTAATTAGATAAAACTGTACAGCAATTCCATAAAGTAAAATCCAGTATAAAATTGTTCCTTTCCTTCATACTTGATCAGAATTTATAAATACAACTAATAAATATTTAATTAGCATGGCACATTAGATATGGGATGAATGATAAAAGGAGAAAAAAGTTCTTTTCCTTGATGATTGTGATATATTTTGTTTACAAAAGATTTTACATTTTGACTGTAAATTAGTCTAGTTAGACGAACTTTGAGGACTGCAAAACTTGCAAGCATTTACTTCAATGTACAAACAAGAAAATAAAAATAAAAGCTGATATAAAAAAAATAGAATGTTGAAGTATAAATTTATATTTTCTATACTCTCTTTACTCTTTAATTTTATGAGAATGTTTTAGGGAAAATATTCCCCTGACACTGGGACTCAAACCCATGACCTTCAGCTCTCAACTGAACTAGCCAGAGTTTGATTCACAGTGCCAGAATGATGTGAATGATTACCCTTAGTGGTCAACCTCACTGAAAGACGTCATGTACAGTATTGTGAGGCTTGCTAATTTAGTGCTTTTGTGACCGGTTTCCGCTGATATTGTACAATAACATTTAAGGTGTTGATATATATTCATGAAACTACAAAATATTGTGTTATTCTCATGTAATATTCAACAGAAACAATACTCTGTGGTTTCATGAATACATATTTATATTTAATTTTATGATTAACTTATGGAAACTGGAATAATATAATATGATGGATCATTTATGGAAAGTATATTTAAAGTAAAAAGACCTTAATTATCTATGAAAGTTTGAAAGAAACCTGTTACAAGGTAATTAACCTTTATTTGGTGTGGTATTTTTCTACCTCTTAACTGGGTCGGTGGTATTTGGTGCCACTCATGTAAAGACCTGTATTACTAAATTAAATTATTAATGCACTAAAGAAATCCAGAAGACCAGAAAATTGTTTTGAAGCAATGCATTGACACTTAAAAGTGTTTGAAATCTTTTACAAAGTGTTGCACAGCACATACCACTTTATCAATCTTCACACTGTTGCACACTTTCTTGGCACGTTGCCACTGGCAACACAAACACAGATGCAAAATTGTTTATTTTCAGTTCTGGATGATAGAGAAATTGGATTTTTTCTTAACGTTCAGATACTTTACAGTGGAATCTGCACTTGCGCTTGGTGCAGAATCTTGTTCTTTCTTTTTAAAGAAATACGTGCACAAACATCATTGTGATGAAATTCTTTTCGATATTTCAAACTTTCTTTTCGATATTTCAAACTTTATGATATGTATAGGTATGACCAAGAAATCAGTTAACTTTTTCATGAAGTCAAATCAAGTAAGTTTTGTTGTGTTTGAACGAGGCAAGTTTTTAAAGTAAGTGCCGATATATATATATTTTTTTAAATAACAGAATGTTGTTTTCCAAATTCTTTATTATCATTTATTACCTTATTCCTTACACTACAGCTTGGGCCAAATTTGGACTGTAGGGAGGGTGGTCAAATTGTTCCCCAACAAAATGATGCATTCAGATCTTGAGTTTGTTTGGCTGTGTGTGGCCAGGCATTGTCATGAACCAAAAGGATTCCACACGGGAGCATTCCACACCTTTTGTCCTGAATTGCATGACGGAGCTTTCGCAGTGTCTCACAACGAGGATGATGATGTTAAGCAAGAAGTGCAGACTTGGCTTTTACCACAGGCATTCTTTGACAGAGGCATACAAAAACTGGTTTCCCATTATGACAAGAGCCTGAATAAGTGGTGACTATGTGGAGAAGTAGTGTAAGGTGTAAGGTACAATTTAATAATGATAATAAAGTATTAGGAAAATAATGTTCTGTTATTTAAAAAAATTATTGGTACTTACTTTTAAAACATGTCTTATACCTCTGATGCAGCATATGATAATGATCATGTAAGAAGTGTTGGCAGCATTAAATACCTTGCAATGTGTGTCAACAAGCATGAATAGACAAAGACTAACTGAAAACATATTATGACTCCACAGAATTATTGATGACTCGTAAGTCGTAACATTGCTAGGTACATTAGACCTCGATCGTAAACTATACCATACTAGCCACACCAACTAAAGGTATTAGCATTACTGAAGTTGGAAATTTTTTCTAGGGGGAACCCATAAATTTATATGCAGGTATTTATTTACTTTTTTATTTATTTTTAATTTTATGTTACCAAACATATAGTCAAATTACCTTTTTAAATGAATCACATAGAAATTACATTACAATAACAGCCAATGAAACCAATTCATCATGTATGCATTGAATCTATGACAACCACACAGACAAGACAACTGTCGCAACAAGAACAGGAAATCATGACCCTAGTAATAGTTCTTGATTTAAAAAGTGTTGTTAAAATATACGCCAAATTCATATGTGCTTTTTTTTCTCCCTGCGCTTTGACCAGAGAGATGAAAAGTAGGTGTTTACTTCAGCACTGGGTATTACTGTTAAGAAAACATGAGAATAATACGATTGATTTTGTATGTACAGTGGAACATCAGTTATCCGAACTAATTGATGAAAATAAGGGTGTTTCTGATTTTCGATTTGTTCAGATTATTGAATATTGAAAAATAACATATAAAACTTGGAAAAAAGTGTAAGTTAATAATTGAAATGAATACCAGTAACAATAGTTAGATATCTTGATGGAAATAATCACTGATTTTTTTCTGCACCAATTCTCTGCTAAACTGAATTTAACTACACTTGTCCTTTCTTCAGACAACAGACTGTTGCTTCTCTTTGAAATCCACAGCAACACGAATAAGTTTGCTGGAAGTTTAGACACACTAGAGGGCCTTAACCATTTCAGAAACATTCCCTTATCAATAGCATACATAACTTAAAGCAGAAGCAAAGGGAGGCACATGTTTTGACAGGAGGGTACACAGCATTAACCAGAGATCAGAGCTGTGTTCTGTATAGGAATTTACAAACCATCAGAACACGTTGCTACCATCCTCACCCTCATTCACTACACTCTAAGCTATCTTCAGCATACTTTTCTGCAGTATCATAATAAAACCTTTAAAGTACTGGACCAAACTCTAAGACATGTTGAATGTAGTCTGGGATAAGTAGGTAATTGTTGTAACTTCAGCTGATCTAAATTGTTCAAATCTGTGATATGATGGTAGATTGTCTGTAACAATGTAAATAAGCAACTATTGACAACAGCTTCACAAAAGGATCTACAAACAGTGGTGAGTGCTGCCCAATAATCTATTTACATTACATCATATTCCTCACCATAGAAGAATGTCATTCAGGAATAGAATGTAAATATTGTTTCATCAATTAATAATGCACAGATGTAGAAAACATTAAAAAATGCTAATAAAGAAAACATAGAAAGGAGATTGTTTTGGATAATTGATGGTTTGGATGACTCATTCGGATTACTGATGTACTACTGAATAATTGAATTCATGTGTCCAATTCTTATGCTTAAAATGGAGAAAAATTTACCTATGCAAATGAATTTAAAAATGTCAGCTGACAAACAGAAACTGTCCAAAGATAATAAACTTGCAAAACGGTCCATAATTTCCACTAGTTGATGATTTAAAAAATGATGAAGAAAATTTACTCTTAGTGGATAAAATACCTTAAAAATTAAGCACGATGTTTCAGCTCTTCCACCGAGCCTTCTTCAGGTGCGCTCCACTCAACGACCTGAAGAAGGCTCGGTGGAAGAGCTGAAACGTCGTGCTTAATTTTTAAGGTATTTTATCCACTAAGAGTAAATTTTCTTCATCATTTTTTAAATGTCCAAAGATATTTGAGGAGTATCGTTGCAAACAATATTATGTCCATCCCTGGACAAAGTAAACTTTTACATGAATCGCATATTTTCGACGACCATGCTCTTTCATTCTGTGAACTCTGTTTGCATCAAATAATATTTTGTCCCGGTGTAACTGACAGTGGCTCTTGCAAGCTGTATTTTGTCCGCATTCGTGACTGCTGCAAACTGTATTTTGTCTATGCTACCTTTGTCATGATGGTTACCCTGAAAATGAATTATGTTGGTTAAACTGTTGACTTGATCAGTGCTAAGTGTAGGAAGGATTCTGTTAGTTTGTGCTGTGTTTTGCAATGGATGGAAGTGTAACTGTAGGGGAAAAATCTCGAAGTAAACAGAAGCAGTAAAAATCAGCAAAGCAGCTGCATTCCGAGAAGTGATGGCTCATGTATAGGAACAGTGGAACTGTAGCACCCCATATTTCCACTTGTCATTATCGATAATATTTAATATAATGAGTCCTTTTTCTTTAATCCTTTCTTTATACTTGTACAATATATAATCCTTAAGCCAGCGTGCCGGCTGCCAGGAAGAGAGATCACCATCACTTCCACTGTGCTGACCCTGGCATATTGGTGGAAGTAGTGATTTTCTTTTCATTTTATTTTATTTTTAATCCATGTGTGTTGTGCTTAAAACCATGTACCATATTCTAGAATATGATAAAGTGTAGAATTGGATTATTATCTTGGTTCATTTTTCAGTTCTTTTATTTAACTGAAAACTTCCACCATGGCAGATCAATAAGAAAATTATTGATCTTTTCATGGAAATTAAAACAAGAAGAATGGATTACATTTTTAAACAAATAGATCAAGCTTGAACTGTAACAATTTAGATTAAAGTTTGTAAACAATTTTGATTTTATTCTTTTAGTGTTTAATCAAGTTTCTGAATAAATTTTCTTTATATATATATATTTATATTTATGTTTCCTTTTACACAATTTTAAAACAAAGACTTAACAATTTTCTGGAGTAGCACCCCCACTAAATTTAGATGCAAGCCGCCACTGATTCCGAGGAAAGATATGTGTTGAATACCTTGATGACAATTAGTAAACTGATTTATCTTCATAATATTGTCATTGTGTATCATCACTACTCTAGGCCTGTTATGGAACAAACCTTGAATTGCATTTTTTCCTGAAAATAAAGCTGTGCACTGTATCAAATGGCATATTCAAATACACATGAGGTGAAACTAAAGACTTGGGTTTTCCAAAAAGCATTTCGTTTTTCATAGTATTCAATTTGGGGAATGTAAATACAAGTTTTATGACTTTTAATTTTTAAATGCTTCCCATAATTCAGGCAAGATTTATTTTTTTGGCTCTTGTAAAATTTTGTTTTTTTGGACAAAGTATGGTTTGCAACGATACTCCTCATTTAATCGCAGATGATGTTTCATGAGATTAGACCACTCACACCTGGAAGTGTACTATGTATAGAAGAGAGATCATTACAAGTGAAAACTGTTTTCATTTTGGGGATTGGACTGTTTAAGCACATATGTCTTCAATTGCTTGTCAATGTCTTTAATTGCTTTATAATCATTAGATGTTTTTACGAGATAATGCATTAAGCCAATAATTTATTTATTATTATTAATAGGTTTAAAGGGTACTTCTCATTAATATTGATAAGGAGGGAGCTGTGCAATGAAAGAATCATTATAAATCAGATATCTTAGGCTTACGTGGCCAGAATCTTGAATAATGGACATATTTTCCAGGATGTAGGCCAAGCTAAATGATACATTTATTTCCTACTGCACTAGGACTACATCCAGAAAAATATGTCCAGGTTGCCAATAATTATTAATGTTGGATATTAAAAATATATATAATATACCCTGTTTAGTTGCTCTTATATTCAGTTTAAGTCATAGTCCCTTATTTTTTTAGAGTTTTCCGCCATTATGAATGTTATTTTCTTGTACCTCCAATCAATCCACATAGCTCCCAGAAATACAAGTACTCCAGTAGAGAACTGCTGTGGTAGACTCTAAAGATCTCATTACTGATGTTGACACATCTACAATGTAGCAAGGGAACATCTTAGTTTGAAGCTATAGGCTACTTTGGTCAGAGCTTTTGAGGCAATGGAATGGGTAGATATTGTCTGCCCTAGAACCACCCTAAAGTAAAGAAGTAAGTCTCACTCTAGCTCATTACTCGTGCCTATGTAAAAGTGAGACAGATATACATGTTTAGCCCACTATAGGGCCAGTTCTAGAAAGGAGACTATCTACCCACTCCACTGTATCAAAAGACTCTGACCAAAGTATAACTTTATTAATAGGACATTAAGGCCGGTATTCGTAGTCGCAATAAGTCATATTTATATCCAAGTCAAACTTTAATCTCGTCTTAAGTTGAGTTTCTGACACAAACAAGTCAGACTTATGACGTAGTTACTTTGTAAAGTCAGACTTGACAAAGTCGAGCTTATTGCTATTCATAGTCACTAAAGTACAACTTATTTGTCAAAATAAGTCGTACTTTATCAAGTCAAGGGTCCCCCTGACTTATTTCAGTTTAAGCCAGTACCATGCAAATAATTTTCAGGATCTGGGCGAGGTATTAGAAGAAACTCGCACCCCAAAGCATTATTTGAGAAAGATGATGAATCCTTTCAAATTCTACAGTCACAATGAATTTAAAAAGAGATTTAGTTCAAGAAGACACAATTTTGGAAATATCAATCACCTATCTTTCATCAGCATTTCTCTCTGCTGGCATTTCATATCGGCCCAAAGCTTCCTAAGCTGTTGTGAATCTCTCTAAAACAATAATTAATATCGAAATAAATACGTAAGCATACTGGTTTTAATTCTGAATGATCTCCAAGCTAATATATACGCAGAATATTCTCAAAAAACTATTGATCAGTTTACTTACATGCTGCATAAAATGACTGGATGTATTGAATTCTTTGTTTACAATGCACAGCGCCGTCTGTATTTTTATATCACAATAGCGAAATACGTAACCAGATGGCTTTGCATTACACAAAATCTGAAAAAATCTTGAATACGATTGGCTAATTCAATTGTTACGGCAATGAACGTGTGATTTTTCATATTATCATGATCGACTTTAATATGTAGAATAAGTAGAGCTTTATGAAGTCAGATTTAATAAAGTACGACTTTAAAGAAGACTATGAATACGAAAAACATATAAGTCGACTTGTCAAATAAGTTCAGCTTTATAAAGTCGGTTCTTAAGACGCCGACTATGAATACCGGCCTAAGTTGTAACAGGACTTTTCTTGATAATGCTCAATGACAAATTTTAAGTTATATCTCACTGAAGAGATATTTGTATTATATTCTTTAGAGGAAAATTTTAAGTATATAAATTTTTCAGGCCTTTTTCTGCTTAATATGCAAACACTGAAACCACTAGACTGCTCAGTTACATATAAGTCCTTGTTATTTTAATGTAATTTTAATAAGTAGCTCCAATTACTAATATACGCAATGTTATATTTTGTTTTTGAAATAACGAACCATATAGCCTGTATCCAGGCCAACATATACTAAAGAGTAAAGATGTTAATACCGTAAGGAAGTAAATCAGGAGAATATATAGAATTTTTGGGGGGGGAGACAATAAAGACTTAGAGGAATATCTGCCAATGAGGCATAATGGTATCAATAATATTACATGTATAAATATGTCATCTTGTTCGACCATAATACACTTATTACATGTGATGTAACAGTATAACGATATCCATTATGATACAGATTTTCATTATAACACAGGTGTGGTATTGATTATTATCAAACATGGAAGGATCTTGAAACCTTCAGAGTAGAAAATGAAACTGAATAATAAACAACCTATATTTAAAATGAAATCAAGTCTGTTCATGCTAATTTTAATATTATACTAAACTGAGTTCACTTCATGTATTTTCAATGTGTGTTGTTTGGCTTAAAAGCTCAAGAGAAGCCCTGTGTAACTGCCATCTATCAGAAAAAAATGGGAACTACTAACAACTGTTGTCCAAGAGTCCTTTGCTTCATCAATTACGAGGTATTCTAAAACCCCAAAACTTAGGCATTTAATTATGGTTGAACAAAAACAGTGATATGCTAATGCATATAATGGTAATTAAGACACTCATAAGAAAATTATGAAACTCTCTTTGCTTGTCTTACATACTCTTGTTTTAATAAAAGCATTTCATTGCATAATGTACTATTAACTGCCTTTGTGTAGAAATGTTCTTTGGGTTCTAGTCCAAATACAGAAATTACAGTACCATCTACTAACAATATAATACAACATGCCAGTTGTAGATTCAGTGTGTAGGCCTACTACTGTATTAGAAACAACATTACAGTTTGTACACCTAGCCCAGAATGTGAATGTAGAAGTAGCATGTACAGGTAGGGAAAATAAAAAAAGCGGACCGACTCTTGTAGCTGATTTCAGAGCCTTCTTTACACCAGTGTCCATGCATATTCCTTAGACCTGTGTAGTTGTATTTTCTAATGGGTTTCGAAATGGGCTGAGTCAACAGTCGACACTAGAACAAATTTCAATACATTCCCTGCTATCCTGTGAATGCCGCTAGGCATGCGCAGTGGCTCATATCAGCAACTTAGATATTTTAGTCAGTCCACTTTTTTTCCCCCTACCTGTACATATTGATATGTTAGGAAATTCTTATGTTCTTTACAAGTTCAATAACCTGAATATCACCAAAATACGAGGGTGAGTCCGAAAATAAGTTTCCCTTGGCGACTGTGTACAGAGGTGTGGATGAAAGACAAAAAATGTAATGAGTAAAGCCCGGATTTTCATGCACTATCAAACTTAAAAACATGCATGCACTCATGCACTCTCGAATCTCCAAATATGCACAATGAAGGGCGAAACATGCAGTATCAAAAATCTGCAATATATTTAAATTTCTCTTAAAACAATATACGAGTTTTTTTTTCAAATTCTCCTGACTTAAACTCGTCCGCTCGATGCTTGATTTTAAGGCATTAAGAACGGTTATTTAAATCTAAATGTATGAAAATGAAAATACGTTAACACTTACGTTTTTGTCACAGCAGTCACAATATACAACATCACCATCTGTCCTTAAAAATTCCTTCCCTTCAATCCATTTACGCACAAGTTCTCTTCTTGGACTTTTCATAACAACTCTTAACAATGCCACATATCAAACTGACAAATTCAAGCAGTGAGCATTCTGTTTAGCAGTTTTCTTTCAATGGAAGGTGGTGGGGGTCGGCAAGTCGGCATTTTCTTTTGTACCCTGGTGTATTATATTACTGTTTATTTAGGGTAAACAGTAGTTTGCACTCTCAAATTGATGCAGGTGGCTGACTCTGTTGCCAAGTCAATCAAATAACAATGGTAATATAATACAACATTTTTACGTTTCTTTGAAAAGAGATTTTAGGAGGCACATTCATTATGCACAGTTATGCATGGTAACGTGATATTATAATGCATGCATTTGCATGTTAATCCAGGCTCTAGTAATGAAACATTAAAGATAAGGTGTACCTTTATTTTTCCACATAATTACCATGTACATTGAGACATTTGTCATACCACTTTAGAAGCTTCAAAAAGCCCTCCAGGAGAAATCAGGGCTCTGCATATGGAAGAAGCGTTGAACGGCTTGTGTGATGTCAGCAGTGCTCCCAAAGCACCTTCCGCCGAGAGTCTTTTTCAAAGCCGGAAACAGACGGAAGTCACTGGGTGCGAGATCAGGACTGTATGGCGGATGGGCTAGGCGCTCCCAACCAAGAGTTGCAATATGGTTTTGCATTGCCGTCGCCGAGTGTCGTGTCACATTGTCATCCAACAACAGAATGCCAGATCAGAGGACAGGCTGCCTTTTCCGAGTCGCCTCCTTCAATTTCAACGCTTCTTCCATATGCAGAGCCCTGATTTTTTCCTGGAGGGCTTTTTGAAGCTTCTAAAGCAGTATGACAAATGTCTCAATGTATGTGGTAATTATGTGGAAAAATAAAGGTACAGCTTTCTTTAATGTCTCGTTATATTTTTTGTCTTTCATCCACACCTCTGTCACAGTCGCCAGGGGATACTTATTTTTGGACTCCCCCTCATATTACCTATGTTATATAGAAGGTGAAAAGTTAGAAATATAACTTGAGCTATGCACAGCTATCACAGTGAGGTAAAATAAGGTGCAAAGCTAATAAATTAGCAAAAACACCAACAACTTACAAGGAAAGTGATAATTCTTTTCACATCTTATAATTACTTCACTGTAAATATTATGTTCATGTAGGCTATATAAAGTAATCTTACATTACTTTTTAAATCAATACGAGAAAAGTTTATATCATAAGAAACATTCAATTTGACAGATTTACTGTTATCTATTATACATTGTAAATTGCTGTTCATGTGCTAGTATGCTTGTTGCAATGTATGTTATTCAAACAAAGATTTTCCAGAACAGGGTGGCAGTTACCAAATATGGAGCTGCTCACCACAATGCTTTACTAGGATTACTGAACAGACTTTTCATATCAGAAAGACAAAAATGTCCTGTCTTGGTAAAGAAAGATTTTGTATAAACTGGGAATGTATAAACAAGGACTGAAAGCAAGTGTATGTTTATATTATAAATACCGAAGTTCTTCCAGACTGTGTTAACTGTACGAGCCTAGAACACTACATAAAATTACTCCTATTTTTATAATTTTTTTATTAGAATCACATTTGCACACTTTTAAAATAAAATACTTCATATTTACGTCTATTAGCCTTTTAATATTTTGTAATTTAGCTTGTATGTAAATATATGTACATATAACTTCTATACATTAAATTGTAGTATCAAAATGAAAAAGGAATTTGTTTTTCATATCATCTAGTAGGATTCCAGTAATGTTACATAAACACATTCTTATTTTGTAGGCCTATTCAACAATTGGAGAAGAACATTGGCCATTTAATTTGACCATGAAAGTCCATGCAACACAGCATGAAGGTGGTCCATCTTTGAGTTGCTATTGTCTCTATCCTGCTGAAAATGACTGCACAAATATTGCTAAACAAAACTTAAACAATGAATGCTCGGGTAGTATTGATACAATTCTATACTAACATTAAATATCGTATGGAACAGAAAAGAAGTATGGGTCATTCCACACAGCATTTAAAAGGTCATAATAGTGGGGTCTCAGATGTTTTGCACAGTCTAGTATGTGAATTTTTAAATTGTGGAAAGTGAGATGGTCATGTATGAAAGTAATGTGATTGGTGGCTTAGCTGTAGTGATAGACAAAATATTAGGGTTGTTAAGATGGAGGTGTTAATTAAAACTATTATGAAAACCACATGTTTCGTGGTAGTAAAATAAAATGTATATCATTCTAAAAAAATATTTGCATATTTTAAATCCTAAATAATTTTTAAGAATATTTGTTTAGAGTAACTAGCAATATGGCGGACAGTTAATAAATGCACTAGTGATGCTCTTGGCTCAAAGTTGTTTTTAGCAGGTGTTCGATATTAGAAATCAATTCTTTTAATAATCTTGAACCAGATTTACCCTCATTATTACATTGTATTATTATCTTCTGTCAATATTCCATCGAAAAGCATAAACATTGAAGACATTGAAACTACTGTGCAGCGGGTGAAGACATTCAAACTACTGTGCAGTAGGTGGTGAAGGATATGCTCTGGGACATGTTGCAGGATACTGGAATGGTGCAGGTTATTGCTAACACCATAAATGAAGTGGTCACAAATGCAGTGGTGCTGGAGCTTCAGAAAAGTCTGGACTTTAACATAAGTCCAGAGAAATCATAAATGATTTGAAGAGTGCTCTGGAGCAGAGAGAATTTGCATTGTGGAATTAGAACTAAAAATTGATGACATGGAACAATATCAACGTCGCCTGTGTCTCCGAATAGTTGGTATTGAGGAGAAACAGAATGAAAACACATGTTTATGTGTACTATGTTTATGTATTATATTTATATTCTGTGTTTATATCTGTTAATATTTGGTACTTACAAGTTTGTCTTCTTCTCTCAGCAGTAGTTTCACAAATAGTATTCCATAGTATTCTGTTTGTGTATGTTCATTACTGTTTACATTAATCTCGTACTCGAATTTCTTTATATTGCTATTTTTGGTATATGTTCATTTTCCACTTTCTTTTTTTTTGGGGGGGGGGACCCCTCATGAGCGGTGGGTGTGCACGAGCAAGTCGGCTGGAGTCATGCAAACAGTAAACATCTCTGATAGTGCTGCGTGAGTTCTACTCCACTATGTAATGTTTGCAGGTATGAACGTTTCTTTGGTTTGATTTCTACTTAACTTCTTTTTTATTTTCTGGTGGGTACTTTGGTTTGTGATATTCAATATTAATATTTCTATTTTGGCTTTAGTTTATATTATTATTCTTACCCAGTTTGTTATTATTTATTCAGTTTTTATTATTATCTATTGTTTGGTTCATGTTTATTTGCCGATTTTGCTTGTTTTGCCGAGATTAGATGACATTCGCCTGATGTTAGGGCTTTTCTGTAAATCACACACAAGTATGTTTTAAACTATACTCTGTAAATCTCTTTTCAGTTCTGGCTAAATTATTATTGATGGCACTCATATGAATTTTAAAACAATGTTACATTTTATTTTAAATAAAATACACTCATCTACTAAAATACAGTTCTATGTTTAACATCAGAAATAAAATATTTCTTCTAATGAAGAGGAAGGGGGAAACGTCCCCATAATACTAGTGGCATTTCCCCTTTGGATGGCTATGCCTATGCGCTGCCTCAGGTATTCAGTGGCGCGAGGATCGTTAGTAATGGACTGCAGATGTTTGCCCAATTCACTAATGAAGGCTTTGGCTTCAGAGCACCAGGGACCAAAGGTTTCTACTGCGAAGACGACAAAGATGTAATTATCGATTATAGCACGATATTTCGACCTCTTTAGCTGGACAGCGGATTCAGCAGCAGACCCAGCAAGTTTACAGGTGGAGGATAAATGAGATGGTGCTACTGTGTCTACACATGTTGCGTCCCACATCAAGGATTTGCCTTGTCTCCATGGTATTAGTGTCAAACCGTCTGGGCGTTTGCCATCAGAGCGGCTGATACCTATGGGTTCCAAGATAGCAGGAACTCCAGCAGAAGTCAAAGCTCTTTTGATGATGTCGTTCAAGGCAGAATGCCTGGAGAATCTGCCAGAGTTCTTGGAGCAGCTCAATGCATGGTGACCGTAAGGATCAGAGCGGCCCCACAAACACAAGTGTGCTCCTGGCAGATTTTACAGCCTAGACGTAGTGCTCCAGCAATCCAAAATGAGCAATTTCCAAGTGTGCCAATTTGAGTAGATGGTATAGCCGAGAGCCAAGAGCTTGCTTCTTTAGCTTGAATTGCATGGAAACGTGCTTGATCCTGAAGGGAGTCCATACACATAGTTAATGATTTCAGGACATGAGTAGAGTTAATGATGTCCCAATGTTTTTGTATTTCTCGTTGTTCTGGAGGGTCTTGAGAATCACTGAGCTGAGACCAATGTTGTAAAGCTTCTGTTAAATGACAGACCTCGAGATTGTCACTGTAGGTAGAGACTTGAGACTTGACGAAATCGAAGACTGAATATGCAGAAGCTATAAAAGCTGGTAAACAGATGTCAGACAACGTTCTAATACCAAGACCACCCAAGTTAATGGGTAAACTAGATAAACGCCAGTTTTTATCTTCTAATGGGAAGTTGAGGATTGATTCCAAACATTTCCGAAGTAATCCGTCTGCTTCCTTGAGAAGCGAAGGAAAGAACCAAAATGGGGCGGTTCGCAAGTAGTAGGTAAATTTTGGAATCGCAAAACAAAATTTTAGTAAGAAGTATGCTACATGTGCATTTAAGTCAAGCAAACGTTCCAGTGATCTTTTCATTTCTTGAATCTTCATATGAGCCGTTGATTCTATATTTTCGACAAAAATTGGAGATCCTAAAAGAGCTAATTCTGATTTAGAAATGACTCTTATGCCAGGGGCAATCTTCTGAAAATTGGAAACAACTGTGTCATCTACTCCAGAGCAGAAATATAATTCACATTTATCTGGGTTTATCTCCAAACCCAGAGACTGACAATCCTGCACTACTTTCTGGAAATCAGCAAGGACTTTGTCTGGCTCATCACACAGAGTACCATCATCTAAGTAAAACAAGTTAAGGCAGCTCTCCAATTCTTTAACGACAGGATGGATAGTGAGACTGAAAAGTAAAGGTCCTGTAGGGTCTCCTTGTTGGGCACCTCTTTGTGATGATATGACATGTGACTGAAAATAGAATAGAATTTTATTTACATATGCTTTTACATACATAGTTATCTACATCCACTTTAAACATCTCTTATCTATAAGTCTAGCACTATCCACTAAGAATCCCCTCATACTATAACCCCTGGGTTTAGTGTATGAATGGGGATTCTGGTTAACTTACCACACCTTTCTTGATTATTTTACTCTTGATCTATTTCCTAATTTTTCTCATCCACTTCTCTCTCATTTTTCCTAAATACTCCCCTATTTTCCTAGTCTTTTCTTCTCCTCTGAATTTCAATATCTTGATGGTTATTATCTCATTATGAAATTTATCCCACTTTGTCTCCCATATTTCTTCCCTCCATCGTCTTACCGCTTCACATTCCGTTAAGTAGTGTGATATTCCTTCCTCTTTATTACATAGTACACAACCTTCCTCTCTGTCCTTCCTTAACCCTTTCAGATATATCACCCCTGTTCTCATCCATGCATATCCCTCTCTTCCTTGCTTTTAACAACAATCCACATATTTCTCCCTTCCCCACTCTGTTTTAATTACTCTGTATAATCTTAAGGAACTTTTGCTTACAAAGCTTGCCCAGATCTCTTGTCTTTCCATGTCCTCTACTCTTTTTCTTACTTCCCTCCAAAATCCTATCTTATTACCTTCTCCTCGTTGCTAAATATCCCCCCTTCCAACTTCTTCCAGTATCCTTTTAATTTTTTCCACCCAATTATCATGCCTCCTACCTTCATTTAAATACTTCATACATTCTTTCAATGCGTTTTCCTCATCCACATTTATATTGCGATGCCAATATTTCAAAATTCTTTCTACTATTATTCCTTTCCTTCCTACCCTTCCTAGCTCTGCTAATGCCACTCCCATTGGTGATCCCCTAGGTAGGCCTAGCACTTCTCTACAAAACATCCTATGTACAAGGTCAACTTTCAACCACCCCTTTGATGCCCCCCATATTTCAACCCCATATAACATTTTTGCTTCCACCACTGCCTCATATATTCTCTCTAACCACATAACTGAAATATTTGGAATTTTATACATACATATTCTAACCGCTCTCATAGCTGCTTTACCTACTACTACAATTTTTTTACTGAAAATATAAGTTGGACGGAAATCTATATGCTTGCCACAGAAAAGCATAAAGTTCTGGGATCTTTTCTCTGACATTATTAAGCATGCAGTCTCTTTCTATGCAGTTAAAAGCATTGCGAAAATCAATCTTAAGAAGCACTTTGCTACTTTTTTCATTGTTTGCTAAGAAAGTGCGTACAGAGTGAATGACGGCTTCACAGCCATTACTAGTGCCGAACCCTAGCTGGTGAGGAAGAAAATACTCACTCGATTCTTTTCTAACAGATGAACAGGCTAACTTGGACACTAGCCTGCGAAAAACGTTACCAATGGCAATTGGCTGAATTCCACCTCCCTTCTTCTCAAGAGCGATTAAAGTTGCTCCATATAAGAGTGGACAAATAGTGTCGATTACTTTACCTGCTAATATAAAGTGAGACCGTTCGTAGGCCCCTAAAGTTGGGCAGGCCACTATGAAGGTTCACACTCAATAAGTAATAATGTTTTTATGCAGTACTTACAGTTGATGAGTTTCTTTTGAACCTGCCTCGGAGTCAGTCGAGCTACAAGATTTAAACTCTTACGTTTCTACAGGGAAAATCTGGGTTTGGTGAATGGCTATACTAGTTACTGTAATTAGATATCAAAATATTTAATACTGGTATGAGTTGATTTATTATTCAATCAATATTAAGTCCAATTAATATATGCTAAATCTACTCGTGGTGGATACTGTATATAATGTCTCGATTGTAGAACGTAGCCACTAAAGTTTATCAGTTATTACTTCTTCCTACTTATTAGCACGTGATGTTATAATGACCCTCCTTGGAGTAATTATAGTAATGTTGATTCGTCGACCAAGTACTTACTGCGTCACACTGAATTTAAGTTCGGTAATAGCCGTAACTTAGCTATTACCACCAATCGCGAATACTGGGTGTGTTTACTGTAATAGATTAATTATCCAAGTTGGGTGACTGCCCAACGTGAATATAAAATCGAGTGGAATACTATTGTATCCACTCGGAAGAATTTAGCTGACCAAGAATATGCGTCCGACCGGGTACGAGTCCGGCAGAACAGTCTTCTATTAAAAATGGCGAGGTTCTACAGCCGTGGCAACACACAGAAATCCCCCACTTTTACACCAACAAATGAAATTCTATGTTACAGTATTTTAACCATATTTTAGCTAGTAGCTCATTTTTGATTGGCCCTTTAAACCAAGCTTTTAGGACGCTCCGAGATCCATCTCTGAACTTCCACTGTCTTTCTGTTCTCGCTATTAGCTCTGGTTTCTTAGTACGGGCATTCAGTGTTCATTTCCCAAGTCTTTTTCCAAGTATGTTCCTTTGATCAAGCTCTAGTCGTCTTTGTATAACTTTTTGCATAAAGGAAGTACTGCTGGGTGACAATAAGTGTCGCCGAATCCCCGCAGTGACTGAATAGTACAAGCAAGCTAGTCTTTGTGAGGTACTTGGAATCTTGTCTGGTACTTTCTACACCCCGTAATATTCTTATGTTTAATATTAACTTATTTTATCTTTAATCCATATTATTCATTTATTCATTGCATGTTACGCGTGATTTAATAGAGTATCATCTGAGATTCAATTTGATATAAAATACTAATAGGTCCCATCATTTTAAGGTTTTATATTCAATTTCATTTAGCTTGCTATTTATCATGATTATAGTTTTATATTCAATACTAGAATCAGGATTCCCTCATATGCCCAAAAGTTCTCTTGAAAAAATGTGAGTTTCGTGAAAATTTGCAATTTTTAAAGAGTGCTTTTCAGCTCCTTAAATACCTCGTGAGTACGCTGATGTATAGGTGACAGTGCAATGACTTGATTTATTTTGGTCGTAGCTTTGACCTAGTTACCTTCCACAATGTTTACCTTTCACATGGCTTGCTACCTGTGAGTGAGTGACCTCGTGACTTGGTACTGTTATCAACCCCTGTCATCTGTACACACTACAATCCTTACTCATGCATACAACATCCACGAAAGAATTTTACTATACATTCTTATTCTCCAATGCAGTCATAGGATATTGGACCTATTTAACATATAAGATAAACAAACAAATAATATACTGACAGGAATTAAAATCTAACTCACTGCTTTGAATAATATAGAATATGATGATACATTTTACTGCAATTACTATTCCTACTTAATACTAGATAAATCGCCGATAGGATTTGTGTCTCGGACGTCCTTTTTCTTAAAAAATAGATAACAAAGATAAAATAATCGACTGATCTGTTGTCGAAGTTCACTTATCAATATTTAACAGAGATATATTTTCGCTGGCTGATTTATTACCACTCGTTCATATTTTGCACTTTGAAACTTGCACTGATATTAGATATATCACACGCAATTTCAGTCGCGGTCATACATACAATACAGTAATTATTTCACTCTTTATAGTACCAATTAACGAAACAATGTAACCCTAAGTCATACTGTTCTTACCCTTTTAAGGTTCCTTATAAGGCCTAATAAAAGATAGATTATACCACCCTATTATTCTATTGTTACTTAGGTCTGACACCTCAAAGCAGACACCATTGAAGATCTTTGTGATAGAAAATGAACTGCTGTAAAGGAGCTCGAGACACTACACTCTTATTATTTTTATTACTATCGTAGTTCTGCAATAGTCAGCTAGCTTTCTATATTGATAGACATGTAAGTTATCCATGGTTATGGCATGTTCGTATTATATGGCAACATTTTGGGGATTCAATATATATACCCATGTTTTTAATTAACACATCTAACAGTTTTTATTTTTATTCAATATCTAGGGTCGTGATGCTGTCCACTTTACTCTTCTGGATTTTTTTAAAATGACTAAGTTTTTTATCGTTCATATTCCATTCACTTCCGTATTCGTCATAGCAATTCTCCTGATCAATATATTTGTTCCCAATTATTAATCTCGCAATTATTCCAACTTTATAATCCTCTTCAAAATAAGTGTTTTCATATTCGTCTACTCCTACGCTCAATTCATAATAGAAGATGGGTCCCTTAGACCTTCACCTTCAACATAATTATCATTTATTCCTCCGAAGATGAGTCCTTTTTTTGACCTCAGCTTCAACATAACTATATTTCCTACGAAGATGAGTCCTTTTTGACCTCAGCTTCACATAATAAACTCACTTATTTCCTTCACAACTATAATCTGGTATTTATTGTACTCAGACTATCAACAAAAACATATTCATTCCGGATTGCGATTTACTTATCTGAACAACTACATGATCCTTCAAATCATTAGTTAGAAATGGAACTTCTATGACATATTTTGATTAACTCTTAAGCATTTTTCTTCAAAATTCAATATTCCTTTTGTATTTCAACAGCGCGTCACAACCTAGTAAAATGATGTGTTAATCTTTTAACAAATAGTACGTAGATCTCTGCTTCCCAATTGCCAATATTTAATTATACCATGATCTATTTGTCTACTGTATATTTAGCCTCACTGATTGCTATCCTACAATAAATTTCCAGTCTTAACCTCTATTTGCAGCGGGTTCAAATTTCTATTCCTTTCACTTCCATGGCATTTAAAAATCATCTATGCTACTTATAATTACTTGGAGCCTCTGTTCCGAAATCACGGCCCCCTCATTATGCATATTATGAGTATCTAATGCATTTCTATTTAGTTTAGATTTCCCATAGGCCTACCGTCATTCTCCTGCATAGTTATGTCATCTCTGTTACCTTGGAATTCGCTCGCTTCAGGGTTTATTTGTTGACCAGATTCTCGGCTATTTCCTTGGTTGGGATCCCCGTTATCTTTGTATCTGACATATCTCTCATTCCTGAGCTCGCTGCTCCGCCGATACAGATCTAAACTTCCTCCACCTGTTTCCGGAAATACCATATGCTTAACTGTCACTGGTACCTGCTGTGGCACTGACCTAGTTACCTTGGCTTTATTTCTGTTACGCCAGTTGCACTGCCTTCTATATCTTACAAGCCATGCTGCTTGAAATCTGGCAACACAGGAGGTAGTCCTATCTGTGGTGGTCTGTGGGAAGCATTTGAATACGTTTTTATTGCAGGTAATTTTCTTCATCACAAATACTGACTTTATTTAGGCCAAATCAGTAGGCCTATATTACATAGCCTATACTTGTGATGTGCATAATAACGTAACGTGCGGTGGCTCCACATATCTGAAGGAATTCATAGTTTTCAGTGTCTCCTCATTATACGTTATGATGTCGCGTTTTTTTCTTATTTTATAGATAATAACCTCACTTATCCTGTTAGGCCTACGAGCTTTGTTATTTGACCCACAACAGAGTCATATTCTATTAAGCTGCTACACGTCTCTGGGTCATTTTGTACCACCACTGAGCTAGTTGTCCCAGGTTTAATATAACCTACAACACTGATATCTATTTTCTTGTCACATGCACTTTGTGGAAGACTACGCCCATGACTGTCACTGAAAAGAATAACTCTGCCTAATTCCTTGGGAACACTAAGCTTTCCGTTATTTGCTGTCAAGTCATTCATTCGTTCATCCTCCGGTGGTGAACTGTGTTGTTTCGCCAGCACTTTTGAGGTTAAGGTTTGAATCCCGTTCATTACCTCCACCAAACTGTAGGAAAACGCTGGTAGTATATTGGGAGGATAGGAGATTGCATATACTACGCTTTGGCGTCTGCCACATCAAGATGAATTAGGCCTACTGTGAGCAGCTTGATAAAAATTCATACCAGTAAAAGTGACTCTATTTCTCTTCAATTCTTCTTTAATACCAGCCAATTCTTCCTTCAGGACACTAGTATTCGTTTGTAGCTGATGAACACGAAATTCTTCTGTGAAAAACTCTTCTCTGGTGTACTCAATTAGAGGTTACGGTTTATATAAATCTCTCATTATGTACACGGTTTTTACCTTCCCTATGCTCTCCAGTTGCTCTTCAGGTGTATCCAGATGTTCTCTAAACAATAGGCGATGACTGGGATTACTTTAAGCTGAAATATGCTTAATTTTTCGATGATTCTGAAGGAGTTCATTGCTTTATTTACAACATGTCCATAGCCGATAGGACTACCGATGCGATGTTGCCAGATTTAACATCATGGCTTGTAAGAAATAAAGAAGGCAGTGCCAGTTGTAATTCCGCCGACTAACTTTATCATTGTTATTATTAGAGCCTTTGTTATTTATTCTGACGTAAGGACTACTACCCTTCTTCCTATCTGCGTAACGTCCCCTATCAAATTTATTACTCCAGTCATATTGATTCTGACCGGTACTTCCGCGATCATATTGCTTATTTTCAAACTCCGGAATATTCCCTTCTACTCCAAAATTCATTAGCAATTGCGTAGGGATGTGATAGCTTATCGGCAAAACAGTATGATTCGGTAGGCTTACCTTGCTTCGCATTGTGTTCGTATCATTGCAAACGCTGTGGGTTTGTTGATCTCCATTTATGGAATTATTTACCGGCAAATTCGCCGTATTTACAACTTTGACAGTTGGAGACCACGCCCCCTTGCTATTTGCATCAGTACTTACACTAGGAGTATCACTCGAAGTTTTATCTATCATGTTATTTATTTCTGTTGTGATATCGTTCTGTATCACCACTTTATTAATTTCCTCACCAGGCTGAATTTCAATCTCTTTCACCTGACCTTGGATTTTGCTACTCAGTTCCCCAGTTTCATTTGAAAAAGTTTTAACTAACTGCCCTTCTAAGCTATTAGTTTTCTCAGCAATTTCTATCCGTAAAGAACAATGACCTGTCTCTGTCTTATTGTCAATAGCTTTTACAGTGTTAGTTAATTGCAAATTAATTTCCTTACTAGGCTGAATTTCACTCTCTTTCACCTGACCTTGGATTTTACTACTCAGTTCCCCAGTTTCATTTGAAAAAGTTTTAACTAACTGCCCTTCTAAGCTATTAGTTTTCTCAGCAATTTCTATCCGTAAAGAACAATGACCTGTCTCTGTCTTATTGTCAATAGCTTTTACAGTGTTAGTTAATTGCAAATTAATTTCCTTACTAGGCTGAATTTCACTCTCTTTCACCTGACCTTGGATTTTACTACTTAGCTCCCCATTTTCAGTTGAAGAAGTTTTAACTAACTGCCCTTCTAAGCTATTAGTTTTCTCAGCTACCGGTATTTCTTTCTGTAAAGAACAATGACCTGTCTCTATCTTATTGTCAATAGCTTTTACAGTGTTATCTAACCTCAAATTAATTTCTTATCTTTGCTTTGAAGTTTTTCATCTACATCTTTCTTGGCTAACTCAAGTCCTAGCTCTACATTGTTGACCCTTTCGTCCAATTTAGCATTCGTAGACCTAACCTCCTCCGTTAACTGATCTATACGCCCATTCGTTTTCTCTAAATTCTCTGAAATTCTATCTACCGACTGTTGGATTGCATTTGCATTCCTTTCAAGTTTCTCCGCGGCCTTCTGACTATCACTTGAATTCTGTTCTAACTTCTCAGATAACTTCTGATTATCGTTTGTAAGTTTTTCTGCTAACATTTTGTTATCATTTTCCTGTTTTTCTGCGTTCCGTTCCATTTTCTCAGACAATGCGTTTTTTAATTCCTCTGCCGATTTCTTACTATCATTTGCCTGTTTTTCTGTTAACATTTTATTTTCCTTTGACAATTTTTCTACTAACATTTTATTCTCTTTTAACATCTTCCACATTTCCTCTATCATCACCTGACTTTTAATTTGAGTCCCTACGCTTTCAAGTTCTGTTTGAGCTACGGCCCCTTCTACGTTAATTTCCCCATTGTCAGTTTCCTCCATTGTTTCTGCGTCATTATTTTGAGCTACTACATTGATTTCCCTATCCTTCACAACGGCTATCTCGTCATTGGTCAGCAAGTCTTGCCCATCCTGTGATTCAATATTATCCATCTTGTGATTAATTACCTTTCCGTTACGTAAAGTTATCATAACGTTACCCTAATCAGATTTCTAGTCATTGCACTTATCACTTTGAGATAAAAACATGCGCACTCACCTTTAGTACATAGCACAATGTATACACTGACATATATATGGCACTCTTATATCTAACAAGAAATGCCCTCTTATCATTAATACAATAATACCCTCTTATCTCTATTACAATAAGATCGATATTCTCCCGGACTACTCCGCTTTCTTGATTTCAATGATGCCCTTCCTGCGTTTTCTTCTCTCTTCTCTCTTGTCTAATTCCCCTTCTAAGCTAGTGCCCGCTCCTTAATTCCTTACTTCCCTTCTTCTTTATCTGATTTCTATCAGTATTTTGATATTTTCAAAAAAAATTAGTTCATTGCCTACGCCATTCACCTTTTTCTTTTCGAAGCCACCACGTTGTTCGCGCCACTATGAGACCGTTCGTAGGCCCCTAAAGTTGGGCAGGCCACTATGAAGGTTCACACTCAATAAGTAATAATGGTTTTATGCAGTACTTACAGTTGATGAGTTTCTTTTGAAGCTGCCTCGGAGTCAGTCGAGCTACAAGATTTAAACTCTTACGTTTCTACAGGGAAAATCTGGGTTTGGTGAATGGCTATACTAGTTACTGTAATTAGATATCAAAATATTTAATACTGGTATGAGTTGATTTATTATTCAATCAATATTAAGTCCAATTAATATATGCTAAATCTACTCGTGGTGGATACTGTATATAATGTCACGATTGTAGAACGTAGCCACTAAAGTTTATCAGTTATTACTTCTTCCTACTTATTAGCACGTGATGTTATAATGACCCTCCTTGGAGTAATTATAGTAATGTTGATTCGTCGACCAAGTACTTACTGCGTCACACTGAATTTAAGTTCGGTAATAGCCGTAACTTAGCTATTACCACCAATCGCGAATACTGGGTGTGTTTACTGTAATAGATTAATTAGCCAAGTTGGGTGACTGCCCAACGTGAATATAAAATCGAGTGGAATACTATTGTATCCACTCGGAAGAATTTAGCTGACTAAGAATATGCGTCCGACCGGGTACGAGTCCGGCAGAACAGTCTTCTATTAAAAATGGCGAGGTTCTACAGCCGTGGCAACACACAGAAATCCCCCACTTTTACACCAACAAATGAAATTCTATGTTACAGTATTTTAACCATATTTTAGCTAGTAGCTCATTTTTGATTGGCCCTTTAAACCAAGCTTTTAGGACGCTCCGAGATCCATCTCTGAACTCCACTGTCTTTCTGTTCTCGCTATTAGCTCTGGTTTCTTAGTACGGGCATTCAGTGTTCATTTCCCAAGTCTTTTTCCAAGTATGTTCCTTTGATCAAGCTCTAGTCGTCTTTGTATAACTTTTTGCATAAAGGAAGTACTGCTGGGTGACAATAAGTGTCGCCGAATCCCCGCAGTGACTGAATAGTACAAGCAAGCTAGTCTTTGTGAGGTACTTGGAATCTTGTCTGGTACTTTCTACACCCCGTAATATTCTTATGTTTAATATTAACTTATTTTATCTTTAATCCATATTATTCATTTATTCATTGCATGTTACACGTGATTTAATAGAGTATCATCTGAGATTCAATTTGATATAAAATACTAATAGGTCCCATCATTTTAAGGTTTTATATTCAATTTCATTTAGCTTGCTATTTATCATGATTATAGTTTTATATTCAATACTAGAATCAGGATTCCCTCAAAAGTTACATAAATTTGTAATACAAAGGAGAAGTCTTCTACCAGAGTCACCAGCAGACATCAATGTAAGGTCACTGATATGTTGTGGTCATAATCCATCTATCCCTGAAGAAGATCCCTTAGGAAATCTGTTAATTGCTTTCGTGACCATTTCCAAACTAACAGATAAAGATGGGCTAGTAGAAGCAGGAGGTTCAGAAATAAAAGAGGTCTTGAAGGTGCAGGGTGCCTTTCTAATAATGCTTCATATGTTGACAATGAGTGAGAAGCTAAACCCATATCAGAAGAGAGGATATGCACTGCACCACGGATGTCACCATCTGACACTTTAGCTTCTATAAGGCGAGACATAGGAGAGTTATGCTTTTCCCGAATAGAGAAAGATGTCATTCTGAAGTCTCGTAGATTATCCTTGATAGTTGACACTAGGGATTTCTTGTATTTCTTTTTGAAATTCAGAGGAACTTGGAGTGCAATATATGAAAAGATTAATAGGTCTTTCCAACAGTCTACAGTTTGAATTTTATAATGTTAAATATTTAAGGTTAAATAAAAGTTACCAGTTCATTGTTCTCAATGTTGTATTTGCATTTTCACCAAGTGATCAGTAATTTAGAATAGAACCTTCTGGGCTAATTATGAATGGGCTTAATACTTCCACAGGAGGTAGGTGTGGACCTGAATCTGGTCGATATTGACAGTAGTCACCGCATAGGTAGGAGAGACAGTAGCAAATCCAGGCCCATTATAGTTAAATTTACTATATTCAATTGAAAATGAGGTGAGATGGTCACTCAGATAGACCACGTTCTAGTAAACAGAAGGCAAGGATCGTCAGTTATGGATGTTAAAACAGCAAGGGGCCCCAATTGTGATTCGGACCACTATATGGTAAAGGTCAAGTTAAGGGACAGATTAGCTATGAACAGAAATGGGGAAAGACAAAAAAGAGTAAAATGGGACATGGAGAAACTAAGGGAAGGAGAACATAAGCAAAATTATCAACAGGCATTAAAGAATAAACTAGAGGAAACACATAAAACTGATCAAAATTAAGGAAAAACTATGGAGGAACAATGGGGTATTATCAAACAAGCAATGGTCATTGCAGCCAAAGAAACAATTGGAGAAAAAACGAAAAAAAGGAATGAAGGCTGGTTCGACCAAGAATGTAAAGAGGCAATAGAAAAGAAAAATAAAGACAGAAACCTCATGCTACAAAAAAAGACAAGGCTGGCCCAGGAAAAATATAAGGAGATTTTTTTTTTTTTTTTTTTGTGCCCTCCCTTGCCCCCCGAGTACCAAGCAATGAAGCCAGAACCTCGGGTCAAACCAAATTTTGGTAACCATTTGTGCTGTTTTGTTCCTGTGAGTGCCCTTGGTGATTCATCCGGATGGGATGTTGGTGGTATTTGGGCTGTGTAACTGTGTTTAGTGATTGTTGCAGTTATCCTGCTTTTATGCTTGGAGTGTTTTATGTCCTTCGTTTGTGATGTGCTAAGAGGTGTGAGCTGAGTGTTAATATGTGTGAGAGGATTTTAACCAGCTCGGCATTTGCCGATGAGCAAGGGAAACCCCTCAAAAACCTTGCTCGGGCTGGGGTGATAGGTTACCCATTAGGGTGTCCCTCCACCAGTGCGGGTTTAGTTTTCTTGTTTTTCCAGGAGTGCTTGTTTGGCGAAAATTTTGAGAGCTGTGAAGGCGTGTTTACGAGTCCAGAACTGTAGGTCAGGAGCCCAGACTTCGTCTACGGCTCTAGCTGCTTCATGAAGAAGGAGTCTGGGTTCTATGTAGCGCGGACAGGTATATAGCATGTGATACATTGTGTCTTGTTCGCTATCTTCGCAGGCGCAAAGGTCGTCCTCTGCAAGATTGAACCTAATGAGGTTTGCAGCGAAGTTTCCATGTCCACTTAAAATTTGAGTGACATAATGGTCAGGTTTGACCATGGCATTTTTAGACGTGCGGAGACACTAGGGAAGAAGTCCCTCGTGATCTTCCCATTTGGGGATTCGGTCCATCTTTGTTGCCATATGTTAACAATTTCGTCGTGCAATAAGGTGTACAAATGATCTTTGTCGTTGGTGTCATATTGTTCTATGTCCAGGTGGAGATTACCTGTGTGAACAGGGAGCCGTCTGCGTATGCTAAATCTGTGTGAACGTTCTTGGAGGAGGAGGTCAACCGGGAGAACTCCTGAGATGACATGAAGTGCGTCATTGGAGATCGTGTTGTAAGCTTTAGTAGCGCGTAGAAGTGCTTGTCTTTGTGAGGATTTGAGTTTCCGGATATGGTGGACATTGAGCCTGGGTGCCCAGGAGCTAGCGGCATAAGAGATTATTGGCGCGAATATGGAGGAGTATAGTGTATGGTAGTTGGTGAACGTGTAACCCCATTGCTGGCCAGAGAGTCTGGCCAGGGCTTGGGTTAGGTTATTGGCAGTGTTGGAGATGTTCTGAACATGAGCTGTGATCTTGTTTCCTTCTTGGAGGGTGATGCCCAGATATCGGATTTCACGGACGTATTTTATGTTTGTGTTGTCGAGCCTGACTCTAGGCGGATGAGTGTTAAGTTCCTTTAAGTAGCATACTGTTTGTTTTAGTCCTTGAGATGGTTAATTTTGCTTTATCTGACCAAGAGTTCAGGATATCGAGTGCTCTATTAGACTTCTCCTCGAGTATTGCTCTGGACTCGCCTTCTATAATCAGGGCAGCATCGTCAGCTTAGGCAATCACTTCGGCATCGTCAGTTAAGTCTATTAGTCTTAGTCCCTCGTCAAATACCAGATTCCATAACTTGGGTCCCAGTACTGAGCCCTGGGGGCACTCTTTAGTTACGGCTTTCGTATGAGAATGAAGGCGGTCGCGTAGTGTAACAAATAATGTAATTAAAAACAAAAAGAAAGATTATATAAAGAAAGAAATTGAAACTATTGAAAACTTGAATAGCCAGAAGGAAACTTGGAAATTAATTAACTAGGAAAGCAGTTAATAGAATGAACAGAGGATATCAACCAAGGCTAGATGTATGTAAGGATAAGCACGGCAATATAATCGGAAGCATAGAAGGAGTAACCAAAAGATGGACAGAGCACTTTGAGAGTATTTTAAATAAACAAAGATAAGCACAGGACATAGAGTGGGAAGTGAATGATATGGAAGAACAAGAAGTAGATATCCCAAATGAACTAGACATCCAAATGGCCATAGAAAAGCAAAAGAACAACAAAGCACCGGGAAAAGACAGCATAACAGCATAGCTCTTTAAACTTGGAGGACCAAGCTTACCGAAGGCAATGCATAGATTAATCTTATCAATATGGGAGAGAGGAGAGATGCCTAAGGAATGGAATGGCGGTTAATTTGCCCCATCCTGAAAAAAGGAGACAAGATGGAATGTATAAACTATAGAGGCATTATGCTACTAGACATTGCATACAAGATATTATTAACTGTCATATTTAGGAAAATTAACCAATATGCAGAGCAGATACTGGAAGAACAACAATGTGGATTCAGACAAGAAAGGAGTACCACGAAACAGGTATTCGTGGTCAAGCAGATAATGGAGAAATGTCATGAGTATGGTATACCACTGCACATATTATTTATTGATTTCAAGCAGGCATTCAACAGTATAAACAGGATATATCTATATGAAGTATTGTCAGAGTATAAGATATCCAATAAATTAATAAGGTTAGTTAAAATGACACTTGAGAACAGCACTGTTGAGTCACAGTTGGAGGCATGACAGGAAGAATCTTTGAAACATCTTCAGGAGTGAGGCAGGGAGATGGGTTATCTGCCGTATTATTTAATTTGACACTAGACAAGATGTTAAAGGAGCTGAATCTAAGAGGAAACATATTATATAAATCCAAGCAGGTGTGCGCATACGCTGATGATATAGCACTGATTGCCAGAAATAAAACTGCATTGCAAGAAATGGTGAAAGTAATAGAAATGGTGGGGAATCTAGCAGGACTAGAAATTAACGTGAATAAAACAAAACATCTGATGACAGAGGGAAACAATCCAAATGATAGAGTACAGAAAATTAAAATAGGAAATTATGAATTTGAAACTGTAAATAAATTCACATACCTAGGGATCCAAATAAACAGTGAAGGATCTTCGTCAGAAGAAATAAACAATAGAATAATGATAGGAAATAGAGCATATTATGCTAACTTGAAATTAATAAAATCTAGCTTATTAACAAAAGAAACCAAATTAAAACTGTATAAGACCTTAATACGGCCAGTGGTAACATATGCGGCCCAAACATGGATAATGAATAAGGAAGATACAGACTCCTTAAGAATATTTGAAAGGAAAATCCTAAGAAGGATGTATGGCCCGGTCTGTGAAAATGGGGTATGGAGAATAAGACATAATGCAGAGATTGACCAAATAATAGGAGGTGAAGACATTGTGAGATATGCGAAGTCATTACGGCTGGGATGGTTAGGACATGTGGAGAGAATGGAGAACAGCAGGATACCCAAAAGCTTGTTACATGACAACATAATAGGAATCAAAAGAAGGGGGAGACCGAGAAAGAGATGGCTGCAGGATGTTGAACAAGACCTGAAGAAATTAAAGATAAGAGGATGGAGAGGACTGGCACAGCAGAGGGAGGAATGGAAGAAGGTTGTGAAGGAGGCCAAGGCTCATAACGGGCTGTATTGCCAAAGAGTAAGTAAGTAAGTAAGTAATTGAAAATAATGTTGGGTCCTTTCCTTTCCACTATACACTGTTAAAACATAATATAAAACAATGTCACTGATTTATAATAGTAGATAAAACAATAAGTTGTAAAACCAAACACTACGTTTCGGCCTGCCCCCAGGCCTTTCTCAAGTGCACTTATTGTTTTATCCGTTATTATAAATCAGTGACATTGTTTCACGAGGGACGTTCCATATTGATTTACACTTTATTTTTTCTTTTTACATTCACTAAGAACCTCTATGCCTTGGCAGATATAACCACTTTCTCAGCAAAGTCTTCATTAAAGTTTTAAGGTTTAAATGGTTTATTTCATCAAACAATGCATACATAAGGGACTCTCGGTTACAACCATGCTTTGCCACAGAGCCCCTTTGTTGGGAAAAAAGAAAACTGTTGGTATCCCTCTCAGAACAAGAACAAACACAAAAACTACAAAGATACATATAATTGTTACAGCATGTTAATCCTTACATGCAACTTCTTCTTTTTTCTTTTTATTATTATTATTATTATTATTATTATTATTATTTTTTAAATATTAATTACCAGTTATACCGTCTTACTGTCACTTTCAATTTTTTTACCCCAAATTCTCTTAATTATAAACAGGAATTTCTCCATTTTCTTTAGTAAAATCTCGTTTTTTGTTGTACATAATTTCTTATGTGCTATGCTATTGTTCATTCTTAAATATTTCCTGTCAATGTACATTTTTCTCAGTTCTTCTGTTACAGTGCACTCTAATAACACAAGTCAACAAAATTTAAAAAGTTTTTTGTATCCGAAATAAAATGTATCAAATCTTATGTAATTTGGCCTCCTAAATTCGAAAATGACAGTAAAATTTTTTTATTAGTTCTCGTTTAGAAGATATCGGCTATATAGCCTTCATTGTTGTTCGTGCAAGAAAATATACGTAGTCTTTAATCAGATACCTCATAAACGTGGTCTTTTGCCTTCTCTAGTGTAGGATGCCTTAGGAGCATCTCTTACTACAGACCAGCAGTAGTCAGCAATCATAGACGTGTTCCATTTCCCCTGATAACATCGTTCTAGAGTAGCGATGTCTTGGTGGAAACGTTCACCATGCTTGTCGCTTACTGCTCCAAGATTGTCAGAGAAGAAGACCAGGTGAGAGTGAAGGAAATGCATCTTGAGAGACATGTTGCACCCCATTCTATTATAAGCCATCGACATATTGTCCACTAATGTTCTGTAATTAGACGCCCTTTTGTTGCCAAGGAAATTAAGTACAACTCTAGTGAACGCTACCCATGCAGTTTTCTCCTTGCCTGTTAGAAGTCTATGAAAATGTTCATCAGTCATTAGTTTCCTTATTTGGGGACCTATGAATATTCCCTCTCTGATTTTAGATTCACTTAATCGTGGAAATTTATTAAAGAGATACTAAAATGCTTCTCCGTTTTGATTCATACCATTTACAAAGTTTTTCATTAGTCCCAACTTAATGTGCAACGCAGGTAATAAATATTATTTCAGTCTTGTCAACCAGTGGTCTGTAAACAATGTTTTTAATACCTGGTTCTTGCTTTGTTGCATAATGTTTGTCCTTCACACGACTATCCCATTCACATAGACAGCAACAATATTTCGTATAATCCTGTTTCCATTGGTTTAGCAAAATTCATATATCGCCCGTTTCCATTTAGCCACTCGCGTAGGTTTGTGGAACAAGTACGGCAACAAATATGGGGTGCAAACGATTTGTCCTGATCACCAACCTTGCAACCAACATAGAGATGATAGGCCTTTTTAACAATAGGAGTTAACCGTACCTTTTGCGATTTAAAAGTCACTTCTCCACAGATAAAACAAAAGTTATTTGGATTGTTAACACACTACGCGGCATTCTGTTCCTTTCATGCCAATTCTATTACAGAAAGGATAATATATATGCATATATGTTATTTTATAATTATAATTATAATCACTCACAATAACGATTAAATCACTCCCTATTTTAACTATTTCAAAGCACACTGATAGACAGTTTTCTCACTCACAATGCAAGAACTGAACTGAATTTATAAAGGAATATCAGTTTGAGGGTTTCACTTATATGCTAGAGCCATAAATTCACCCTTAAATATCCGGTACAGTCTGTTTCAAACAAAGTCTTTCTTTCTTTCTTTATCGTAGTTTCACCTCTCCCTTTTTAGGATTTAAGCGACCCAAGCCGCCCGGGCCTTACAGGGCCGCGACCTGTCGGGAGAGGGATTATCTTTGGATCACATACATACTTTTTTGACCAGACAAGGACATGGAGGGCCTCCCCGGATGAGTGATCAGCCCAATGCCGGGGCCACCTCCGAGACAACACGAACACATAGGACGAGACACAACATGCACACTCACACTCATTCCAAACAAGGCGTCAAACAAAGTCACTCGGCTAAAATCCAGTTTTTTGTAAAACAAACTGACATGTGTATTGTAGAAATGAGAACTAACAGACAAAAATGGATGTCATTTTCGTGTTTAGCGACCCCAAATTAGTAATGTATGGTTAATTTTATCTCGAATACATTTTGGCTGTTGACTTGTGTAAGTTGTGCTTTGCGTTTTCTTCCTTCCTGCAGAGTGGAAACATTCCACTAGGTGTAATCCCTCTTAAGTTTCTTAACCTCCATATACCCAATCTTAACCAAGCCAAACCAGTTCTTTCATTGCTATCACATGTAAATACATATGGTTCTAGCCCCAATCTGTTTTCATATCTATATAAAATATCAATGATTTAAAATTTTTTAATTCACAAAATAATTCCTGTTTTGCTATATCATTACACCTTTTTCTTATAATCTTGCATATAACCTGGATGTTCCAATTCTCCATTCTGTGCCAAATCCAATTTAATCCTGTTTTGTTTATCGTTTCCACTAAAGATGCCCACCAGTTATCTTTCAATTTCGTGTTCTGCAAAAATTTTAAACATTCTTTTTCTAAACTGTTCTCAGGTAAGTCTAAAATATGTTGAATAAACTTAATTTTTCTTGATAATATTATAGGAGAAAAATTCCTCCGGCACTGGGACTTGAACCCAGGACCTTTGGCTATTCGCGCCAATGCTCTACCAACTGAGCTAAGCCGGAGCTCAACTCACGGCGCCAGATGGAACGTCTCTCCTATGACTGATTGCCCTAATGGTCTACCTCACAGACAGACAAGTTATGTCATATGCAGTACTGTGAGGCACACTAAGTAGTGATTTTTGTGACCGGGCTCCCACTGTTATTGTACAGTTAACATTCAAGATAGATATATAAGCATTCATGAGCCACAGATTATTGTCTCTGTTGGACACTACATGATAATATTATAGGAGAAAAATTCCTCCGGCACTGGGACTTGAACCCAGGACCTTTGGCTATTCGCGCCAATGCTCTACCAACTGAGCTAAGCCGGAGCTCAATTCACAGCGCCAGATGGAACGTCTCTCCTATTATCGCCCGTGATAATTATTTCAAAAATTAAAAATTAAGAGCATAATAGTTAAATCATTATATTTATTAACACTATATACCACAAGTCCCAGTGCCGGAGGAATTTTTCTCCTATAATATTATCATGTAGTGTCCAACAGAGACAATAATCTGTGGCTCATGAATGCTTATATATCTATTATTAATTTTTCTTTATTAATAAATTTCATCTTGTATACGAGGGTATCTTAGAATAAAAAGATTGTAAGGAATTTTTAGCCTATACCCTCAGTAAAAAAGTAACCAACTAATGAAGCGAAAGACAATATAAAGAATCTTGTGATAATTATAAGATATAAAATTGATGTAATTAGAATACTATTATAGAAAAATTGAAATATTAACATAATAAAATATTAATCTGCGTGATATTGCAATTGTCATGTACTATTATAAGAGATTAGGTTAGAATAACCAAGTAGCAAATAAGATTTAAAAGTACAAACATATATAATTACGTCTAAACGTTAAAATAAGTCAAATTATGCATATGCAACAGTATAATATATAAAAAAATAATCCCAATAGACATCAGTATCATCCAAGTATGAATATACAGCACCAGTTATACAGATTGAAAAGGCCTATATTAATGACTAGCATGTGCCCGCGGCTTCGCCCGCGATAATTATTTAAAAAATTAAAAATTAAGAGCATAATAGTTAAATCATTATATTTATTAACACCTAAATCACGTGGACTATATACCACGATTAGATAGCGACCTCAGATTCGAGTTCCTTGGTCCAGAAAACCCCTGTATAGTGAGTTTCGTCCAAATAAAACAATGTTTGACCATATTAGGGCTTACAACATTCAAGCGATCGCGAAAGTTTAATTTCCAAGGTATGACAAAAATAGACAAAGCCAACTGTAATTGTCAAACTTCCATTTCATTTAATTCCAAACCCATCTGAAACCCGCTGGCAACAATATGTTTTAATGTCAAATATGATTCGGATTCGATAATTCTGTGTAAGAAGGGATTAAGTATTCTAAAAAAATTTGATTTTTGGCATTTAAAATCAGAATTTTTCAAAATACTTTCTTAGTGAGCACCTACATTATGAAACGAAGGTACTGTCAAAATTCCAAGTCTCTACCTGTTATAGTTTAGGCTCTACGTTGATTCCTGTCAGTCAGGACAAAGCCTTTTATATATATAGAGATGAAAACAGTTAAATAATATTGATTTGTTTATTAAAAAATTGGTAGTCACAATTGTAAAACTATGGATTCGTTAAAGTCATATGAAAATACAAATTGTTTATAAAATATTTACAAATTTGCAGCTAAGTAAGCTTAGTAAGATATTAGAAGAATTCACATATGAAACTTATTTAAAATTATTCACAAATAAACTTTGTTGAAAAGTCTCATATTACAAGTTATTTTTATCATATATGTGCGTGGTATATAATATCTGAAAAAGTATACTTCCTGCCACTGAGATTAAATAAAAGTGAAATTCTTCTATATATAAAAAATTGTGATATTACAATTATAGAGAAAAGTAACAGGATACTTATTCTCTCAAAGGCCTTTTTGTTCTTAAAAAGCTAATAATAGCTAACAGTAGCATGTGGTGGATTCATAATTACCATATTATACTCATACCATGAATAAATTATATATGTCATGGAACGTAGTTCTAACCTTACCTGAACAAAAATCAGTGCGTAATTAACTCGCATATAGTTTACTGATATAAAAATAATTAGATAGTTCTAATTTGGTTTTTACACTTCTTATATGAGAGATAATGTCAATTATTATCCTGTGAATTTCCGTAAGAGCAGATGTAGTCAACCGCTTCTTAGTTGTAAAGTTGATTAGATGGAGATGTACATTTCGGTATAAGATATACCATCTTCAGTTATAGAATCTTTAAAGTAACAGAAAAATAAGAAAAAATTAATGAACCGTGGTGTAAAGATTAATATAAATATTCATTAGTTGGTTACTTTTTTACTGAGGATATAGGCTAAAAATTCCTTACAATCTTTTTAATTTTTCTTATTAAAAAAGTACTCATACTATTTTCTATTTACTAGGTATTCCTAAGATTTTCTTACCATACCTCGCTCTGATTTTATTTACATTCTTCCATGCATCCTCCTCTCCCCAAATTTCTGCTGCATATAATATCTTACTTTCCACCAGTGATCTATAAATAATGTTCAGATTGTGGATTTTTATATTTGCTAATTTACTTAAACAATTATTTATTGAAGTTAAAGCCACCACTCCTTGATTTCTGGACATATTTATCTGATCCTTCCAATTACCTCTATTATTAAACCATACACCTAAATATTTAAACTTCTCCACCACCTCGACTTTCTCATTATTTATAAACCACTGTTCCTTTCTACTCGACATCCCTCCCTTTCTACAGATCACAATTTTCGTCTTTTTATGTTAATCTTTAAATTCCATTTTAAACTATATGTTATCACTTCATCTAATGCTCTTTGTAACCCTATAGCTGTTATGGATCCGATTACCACATAGTCCGCAAAAAGAATTGCAGGAACTTCCCTATTCTGGATTACAGGGCAATGACAATCCTTATTGTTAATTACGCTTACCACATCATTTATGAAAATATTGAATAAGAAAGGGCTCAATTTACAACCCTGTCTTAAACCTTTATTATTTATAATACGCTCTGTTAAACTACCGTTTCCTAATTTTATTTTAAAACCTGTTTCCCTGAAAATTGCTTGTATACATCTTATAAATTTCGGGCTTAAGCCGCACTTCACATTTTATCCATAATTGTTCTCTGTCAATACAGTCAACTCCCGATTATCCGGGATAATGGGTAGTAGCCACCTCACGGATAAACGAAAACACGGTTAAAACAAAATTATACCTAAACATACTGTAATTGAAAGATTATTTAAAACATACATAGACCTATGGAGAAACGTCTTGCAGTGCTAGAATCATTCACCGTCAGAGGTTATAAACTGTTTCAGCACAACAATAAAACACTAAGACTACTGTATTAACAGTTTGGTTTTCGCACTTTCAAGGAATTTTTACACTTTGCTGAAATAGTCTGTTAACACTTTTTTGTTTTTTGGCCGCATTTTCCTTCTTGCGAATATCGGAACGGAGCCTGCGTAACATCAACTTATCACTAAGTGAACTATCCTCCTCCTCTTCTAAATAGTCCAGCAAACACTCAAGATGTACAAGGGCTACTCCATGTAAGTAAAAAAATTAAATATTTTTTAAAGATTTTTTTAAGGAATAGCTCAACGGTTAATCCGCAAACCGGTTGATCCGCACCCGGATAATCGGGAGTTGACTATAGTGTCAAAAGCTTTTTCAAAATCTATAAAAACCCAGTAGATTTTACCCCTCTTGTAACTTAAATATTTATCAATCAACGATTTCACTATAAATATATTGTCACTCGTCCTTTTATTGCTTTTGAAACCCGCCTGATAAATGGAAATTATCTGACCCTCTTCTAGCCAAAATTTCAATCTTTTAGCCAACAACTTAATTTTACTTAAAGTTGGCAATATGGATATTCCCCAATAGTTTTCAGGGACCAGCTTCGAACCCTTCTGTTTGTGATAAATATAATAGTTTAAGTTTCAGCCTTAAGCACTAGTAAATAATAAGAACCTAACACGATACTGGAGCTGAAGACGTAGAATGTTTATAGATTTTATATTTTATTGTTATTTATTGTTTCATAACTGATTTTTGTTATACAATATAGTCATAAGAATAAAATTACATTACATCATTACATATAAAGCTTAATAGCTTATTTCATAACTAATTTTTGTTATGCAATATAGTCGTAAGAACAAATTACATTATATCATTACATCATTAGTTGAATAATAATTGTCATAAAAAGTCTATTGTATTGATATAATATATTAACATAGTTAACATAGCCTTGTATCATACTGAAATTTAGACATTTGTTCATGAATTTTATGCCAATATCAAGATAGTTTAATAACTACATTTTTATTATTCTATCTAATAAGACATACATGTGAACTACATTTTTTAAAAACTTATTAATAAACTCTTTTTTAATTTTAGTGTTGGATATACTACTGATGATGGCATAACTGATGCCGAAATGCATTTCAAGATTTCGGATTTTCAAAAGAACCAACACATTATATTGAGCTGAGAACGAAGAAAAAATTAAATACAAATACAACAATTCAAGACAACATAAACTCATATTAATTTACGCTTACTACTACTAATATAAATATATTTGGACTATCGAAACCATCTTAATTATATATTTTAACCTAATATTAAGAAATATACTGAACTTGTAATCATCTTCAATATAGTGAAGAGTGATATTACAAAAACAATTTTATCACAATCTTATATTTCAACCATTTAATAGAATTGCTAATGAATCCATTACTATAATTAAATTAAGTAATGAAGTATGAAAGCATAAGAATCAAAAAAACATTAAAGATACTAATCTTCAAATGAATATTAACCTTCTGAGGTAATATATCACAGTTTTTAAAAGAAACGTTATTAGGAAAACTAAGTATTTGACTGTACTCATAATATGATGAGACTCGTTTTCACACCTTAGATTAATAACTAACTTGATTCCTAAGTATTAGTTATTAAACAACTGCTTTTTGATTAATTGTGACTAATTGTGTAAGATTATAATATCAATTTTAATACTTGACTCATTGATATAACTATGTTAATATATTATATCAATACAATAGACTTTTTAAGACAATGTTAAACATTTCCTACAGGAACACTGCTTTTACAGCATTAGTGAGTGCCTGGAGTACTTTAAGACAAGAAAATAATGAACCTTAATACTCTCCTGGCATATCTCAAACCATTATCACATCTCACAAAATTGTTAGTCAATCAAATATTTATGTTATGAAGGCATCAACTATTATACTGTACTTAAATATTATCTGCTTATCTTATAAGACTATTAAAAAATTAGTGTACAAATGTAAATGTATATTAGTGTATAAATGTAAATGTATAATTAGTGTATAATGTATAAATCCCACAGCAGGCTTCTGCTTCGAGGATAAACAAATAAACAAATAAACAAATTATTATTCAACTAATGATGTAATGATATAATGTAATTTGTTCTTACGACTATATTGCATAACAAAAATTAGTTATGAAATAAGCTATTAAGCTTTATATGTAATGATGTAATGTAATTTTATTCTTACGACTATATTGTATAACAAAAATCAGTTATAAAACAATAAATAACAATAAAATATAAAATCTATAAACATTCTACGTCTTCAGCTCCAATATCGTGTTAGGTTCTTATTATTTACTAGTGCTTAAGGCTGAAACTTAAACTATTATATTTATCAGCACTAGTGGAAATGAAATGCATTAATACTTCTGTTTGTAAATTGTTATCATCATAGCTGTATTCCAGCTGTTAGGGATTGACCCTTTATTTTTTATTCCATTGAAAATCCTTGTTAGTAATCCCAGCCACCTCTCATTCTTCCCTATTTCCTTCCAACACTGAATGGGGATACCATCCAGACCAGTACTCTTTTTATTCCTAGCTTCTGACAACAATTTCTTTACTTCTCCTTCTGTAAAATCGTCATCTAGTACACTTATGTAATTATTTTGAAAAACCTATCACTGTTATCAATTCTTATTCCATATTCTTTAAAATATGTACACCACACTTCTCCTTCCACTTCGTTAACTGATTAATGTAATTCCACGCCTTTTGCATATCATTTTCTTTAATCCAGAATTTCAGAATTTCCACTTCGTTCCTACCATACTTTATTTTCACCTCTTTTAAAAGCGCTCTATTCTCTCTTTTAAGGGTTGTGTAAACCTGTTTGTCTTGTCTTCATTCCTATTGGATTTTTCCCAACTGTAATAACTTTGTTTGTATATGATACCGCGCACTCAAAATTAAACCTTCTCTTTCTTACTTTATTCTTCGATACTGATTTCAACATTCCTCTACTTGCCCTTACAATACATTTATTTAATAATTTGATTGCTTCAGCTGGGTCATCTTGATTCCTCACTTCTAGACCTATTTTCATTAATTCACTACTTTCATCATTTAATGCTTCTTTAAATTGATTGACTTTCTCACCATCCCAACAGATCCTCTTTTCCTTATTACTATCTGTTACTTTACTGATCACTACATTATTTCCCTTCCAGTTTACCTTCAGTTCTACTGATAGGACTAAGTGGCTACTTATAGTCTTATCTTCGATCTTAAACTTTAATATACTATCAGTTAGGCTATAAGATATCAACACATGATCAATGACACTTTCCCCGTTATTGTTAATAAATGTAAAATTTCCTTCTATGTCATCCATGTCCCATCCTAACTCTTCACATAAATCAAGTAACTTTAGACCTTCACTGTTCAAATTTTTGTCCTTACTCTTCCTTGTCGAATCTGTATTGTATATACTATTTAAACACTCGACATCTCTTTCGGCCACCCTGGTATTAAAGTCCCCTCCTAACATATACTGTGCGTACGTATATTTATCCATTAAACAACTTATTTCTCTCCTTAAATTGCACCAGAAATTTATGTTATAGTAACTAGAGTTTGTTGGATGGATATAACAACATCCTATTATTAATTCCACTCTCTTAATCTTACCCTTTAAGCCTATCCATAATACTTCTTCTAATTCCGAATCAATTTCTATAATGTGATGAGTTAAACTTTCTTGAATTAAAAACATAATGCCCGCTGGATGCCTCCCGAATTTCTTTCTCTTTGACTTCTCTTTCCTAATACATGTATATCCTTTAATGTTTATTTTTGTTTCTACCCCAATCCAAGTTTCCGCTAATTCTAGAATTTCGCATCCTCTTAAAATCTCACATAGGTCCCCATTACCGTACTGATTTTTTGTAGTAACCCTTCAATATTTACAAAGCTATAACTTAGAACCCCGTCTCCTGAGTTCCTTAATACCTATGTTTGTCCCCAGTCAATACCCAGCTACGTAAGTCCCTGATTCCCCTCGCACTTGTTTACCCTCGTTTACTTCTATGAGATTCCCTTGTGGTGAGGCAAATGTGACTAACTTCTTTTTTGGCATAGTTTGGTGGGCGGGTTGCTCTCGTATGCCCTCTACTTCAATCTCATGCTGCTCCTGGGGTGATGCATGTAGAGACCATTGGGACATTGACATTCTCCTCTGTTCATTGTCCGGTGACCTCGGTGATCTCGGTGCCAGCGTCATCACCTCTTGTGCCCGTGCTTCAGCTGTTTGATTTCCTCGACTGGACTGATGATACGGCATTTCCCGGCTATTCGCTCTGTTTACTCTTGTGTTTCTCCATACGTCATTATTCAGATACTGCTTACAGAAGTCCAGATCGAAAAAGTTACCATCAATTTTAATCTTGTTTTTTACCAATACTGCATATTTACCGGATTTTCGGGCTTCTTTTAAAAATGGTAATAGCTGTCTTCTGGTGTTACGTGTTTCTGGATCGTAATCTTGATCCACTCGGATTTTTGTGCCTCTCAGAAGCCTAGTGTTCTTAAGCACTACTTCCTTGGCCCCCATACTTGCAAATTTGACCAGAATCGGCCTATTCGCACCTCTCCCCAGTCTGTATGTTTCCACTATTTGCTTCACGCCCATGTTTATTCTTAATGCCTGTATGAAGAACTCCAATACTGTATTTAAAGTGTCCGATCTTCTCTCAGGTCTTCTTTCTTCTAATCCGAATATCACCACATTTCTTTTCCTTTCATTATATTCCAAATCGACTAGCATCATCTTCATCCTCTTACACTCCTCTTTCAGTATATTTATTTCGTTTCTGTTTTCTTCTGTGTTGGTTCTTACTGTGTTTAAGATTTCCTTAAGTTCAGTGATGTTTAGCTTCAACTCGTTTTTAATTTCTCTGAAACCTTCCTTCATTTCGTTCTTTACTGTTTCTTCAATTGTCGGTCCAGGGTTTAGTTCTACTCCACCGATTATTAGTAATGCCATAGTCACCAGACCCACAAACTGTTGAATGAGGAAATGAATTTGTATAATATTTGAACATTTATTTCTCACTCACATTACAATAAAAATGAAAATTTCTGTACATAAATAAATAAAATAATCTTTACACTTGTGTTTTCTTAAATGATCTGTGAACAATATTCAAATAGCTCAAATTAAATATAAATACATGAGCTTAGTTATGATTTCTTGAACTTGAATCTTTCAAAATAAGTATTACTCTTTAACTAAATGAAATCTTCAATTAAATGAGTTTTACGGCTTACCACAACCAACGGCCTGAGTCTGCAGGCTCTGCAAGAATGTAAAATTATACCTTTTCTTCCTTTGAAATAAATGGTGAGTCAATTATATACAGAACAAAGATATTACACTGATTCTATTTACAAAAGTATGTACAACACTATTTACAGGATTGAACGTGATACAATTTCAATATTGCTGTTTGCAAGATTTCAAGATGAGTTTAAGCTTCTTTCATTTGTCAATAACAAAAAAAGCATGTTCAATGTAAAAACTAAGTTTCTTTACCTTTAGTGTTTCATGATTACGCAGAAAACGCCCACCATAATGGCGTCGAATGGAGTAGAAGAGTTGATTATGCAATCGGTCTGAAAGTCTTGAACAATGACTGCATCTCAGCATGAAGTCCTGTAGTGATATTTTAAGGTTGTAGTATATAGACAGAAACGTAACTAGCAATTTCCGTCAGCTTCAAGTGATGACTTCATCCAACTTGGATGGCGATGCAGAGTAGAATGATTTTACAGAAAAAGTGTACATGTGCCACTTGAGGCAATGTAGCAATGGCTGACGTGTCCATCCCCTCCCAGCATGCAACACGGAAACTGCGCATGCTCGGCAGCAGAGAACGAAAAAGATCACAGAACTTGAAACAAAAGCAAAGAATATAAGAAACACTAAACAAAAAACAAAAACCTTAAATACTGTTGAGACGGTATTTAACATACTGGGGGGGGGGGGAGGACAAGAAGGCCATTACTTCACAGGAAGTATACAAAGTTGATTTATAGAGCGTACAAAAACACCATTCGAGGAGAGAACTGAAACTGTTCTTACTAAACCATCAGCTCCTGAATGCAGTTTAATAATACGTGCCAATTTCCAATTCAGAGGTGGTGATTGCATGTCTTTTATTACCACTAATTGTCCTTCTTTGAAATTTGGCTTTTCCATTTTCCACTTTGATCTTGCTTGCAAAGTGTTTAAGTATTCTTGGGACCAACGCTTCCAAAAACATTGACGCTGCTTTTGAATTAATTCCCAACATGATAATCTAGAGTTTGGAAGTTGCTCAAGAGAATGTTCAGGTAAGGCATTTAATGGTTGACCAATTAAGAAATGTCCTGGAGTCAAAGGCATTAAGTCTTCAGGATTTTCAGACATAGGCGAAATTGGTCTAGAGTTTAATATAGCTTCTATTTGAGATAGCAGTGTGTAGCATTGCTCAAATGTATAGACAGTGTTTTTCATAGTTTTATATAAATGGGCTTTAATTGACCTAATTGATCTTTCCCAGAGTCCACCAAAATGGCTAGCATATGGCGGATTAAAATGCCACTTGATTTGGTTAGATAAAGCATAATCTGATATTTTCTTCTTGGTGTTTTCCTCACAAAGAACCTTGTAGAGAGTCTGTATTTCTCTGTTTGCTCCAACGAAGTTCGATCCATTATCAGAATATATATGCTGTGGGACCCCTCGTCGAGCCACAAATCAATTCAATGTTGAAAGAAATGCATCAGTTGATGCTGATGATACAAGTTCTAAATGTATGCACTTTGTTACCATACAAATAAAAACTGCTATATAAGCCTTTATCTTGACTTTAGACCTAGGCAGACCAGTTTTCAACATAATTGGTCCTGCATAGTCTATACCCACTGAAGAAAATACTCTGTTGTGTGTTACTCGGGCCACTGGTAAAGATCCCATGAGTTGTGTTCCCATTCTTGGTGAGAAGCGATGACAAACAATACAATTTCGTATCGCAGTTTTTACTGTTCTCAGTCCATTTATAGGCCAAAATTTTTGTCTTAAGGCATACAGCAATGCTTGAGGGCCTAAATGAAGATACTTGAAGTGATAATGTCTAATAATTAATTTAGTTACATGATGTTTTGCAGGCAGTATTATAGGGTGTTTGGCATCAAAACTTAACTCAGATTTCTGAAGTCGTCCCCCAACTCGTAGGAGCCTATTTTCGTCCAAGAAAGGGTGGAGCAAAGCGATAGAGCTACGCTTATTAACATCAGATTTAGCATCAATTTGTTTTATTTCATCGGGAAAAGATTGTTGCTGTAATTGTCTTACGATATAAACGTGTGCAGAGTCAATATCTTCTGGCAATAATGTAGAACTTTTTACAGTCCGTTTGTTGCTACGTAGAAATTTGAAACACCAAGCTATCACTCTTAACAGTTTGAAAAATGTAGAGTACTTGTGCAGAATATCAAACGAACTTGTTGTAGCTACCAATGCTTTGGCAATCGGCTTAGATTCTGGCAATTTAATAGAAGTGCCAGCTGGGATTTTTGGCCACTCTTCACGTGATTGGTACAAAAAGTCAGGTCCGTTCCACCATATTGAGGATTTGATTAATTGAGTGGGATAGGCACCACGACTTAACAAATCCGCTGGATTGAGATCTGATGGCGCATAATTCCATACTGAAATTTCTGTATTAGACTGTATTTTGCTAACTCTGTTTGCAACAAATGTAGTCCAATGATGTGATGGTTGAGCTATCCATTGCAGAACTATCAATGAATCACTCCAACAATATATTTGATAATTAGTCAAGTCCATAGAAATTTTTATCTTACTATAGAGTTCACTAGCAAGGAGTGCTGAACACAATTCTAGACGAGGAGTTGATTGTTTCTTCAAAGGGGCTACTCGAGATTTACTTGTTAGAAGTTTAACCTTTGTATTGTTACCCATAGATGTACGTACATAAGCAACCGCACCGTACGCCAATTCACTGGAGTCACAAAATATGTGCAATTGTAGATTCGGTTGTAAATAGTCAGCTAACACATAACGAGGAATACGAACATCACCAAGTACATGAAGACTAGTGTACAGTTTATTCCAACCATGTTGTAAGTCTACAGGAACTAGCTCATCCCATCCTGAATGAATCTTCCATAACTCCTGCATTATAAGTTTTGCTTTCACTATTACAGGCGATAACAAACCTAAAGGGTCGTATATTTTAGCAATATCTGACAATATATGCCTCTTAGTAAATCTGGTAGGTGACTGTCTCACCTCGTATAATAGTTTATCAGTACGAGGATTCCAATGTAATCCCAGCGTTTTTACAGTGTCGTCTTCTTGTAGTTTAAGAAGCGTTTGAGTTGAACGTTGCTGTTCCGGTACCGTATTCAGTACTTCTTCTGAATTAGTGCACCACTGTGTTATGTTAAAACCTCCAGCAGAAAGTATATTAATGATGTTAATACGTAAAGATATAGCATCGTTTATACAGAATGTTCCTGAAATCAAATCATCTATGTAAAAATCTTCTTGTATGGCTTTAGCTGCTTCAGAAAAATCTTGTGCTTCATCTACAGCTACTTGTTGCAATGTTTTTGTGGCTAAATAAGAAGAAGGAGTTAAGCCATAAGTAACTGTCTTTAAGCGAAAAATTTGCACTGGTTTATCCCTCTCAGTACGCCAAAATATCCTCATGAAATCTCTTTGATTTGATTCCACAAGCACCATTCGATACATTTTTTCTATATCTGCTGTTAACACATAACGGTGGCATCTGAACCGTAACAATATAGAATATAAATCTTGCTGCACAACTGGACCAGTCAAGAGATTTTGATTTAGAGAATTACCTGATGAGGTTATCGCTGAACCATCAAATACTACCCTTAATTTTGTAGTTTTACTGTCTGGTTTTAATACAGGGTGGTGTGGCAGATAAAATGCTTCAGGACCATCTTTCTCAAAGTCACATGTTACCTTTTCCATATGATCCATCTTCAGATAAGTGTCCATGAATTCAGTGTATTGTTGCAATAGAGAAGCATCCTTATGTAATTTATTTTCCATAGCATAAAATCTACGAAGAGCTTGAAGGCGAGATGCACCAAGGGGGGTAGAGCCCTCTCGGAGTGGCATAGTAACTATATATCTTCCTCTTTGGTCACGACGTGTAGTTTCTGAAAACAATTGCTCACATTGTTTCTCCTCCTGTGTCCTTTCATTAAATTGTAGTTCCTCTAACTTCCAAAATCTTTCTAATTGATTATATGTTTGTTGTGATATGCTTAAATTACAATTCAAATGTGTCATGTCATCTTCTATAAACGTGGATCCAATGACAATCCAACCAAGTTTTGTTTCTTGCAATTTCAAAGATGCGTAATTATTACATCCCATGTCAATTTTATGACCCTGTATAATGTCCCAACAAACATCGGCTCCCAGCAAAATATCAATATCACCAGGCTGATCAAAACAGTTGTCTGATAATTGAATGTTTGAAGGAATATGCAGATTAGTACAGTCTATTTCCATAGACGGCACTGGTGAAGTGGTTATTTTATTCAACACTAAGCATGTTAGTTTCACTTGAAAGTTAGTGTCGAATTTGCTTTTTATAGATATCTGAGTAGTCTTAATTGCATCGCTTACTTGTGAATTTATACCAGATATCGTTATAGTTGTATTTCTACATTTCAGTTTTAGCTTATCACATAACTTATCTGTTATGAGCGTGTGCGTAGAACCGCAATCAATTATGCCTCTACATTGAGTATATTTCTCATCTGACCCAGCTACCAACAAGCTAACTGTAGATAGAATAGCTTGCTGCGAACACGGCGTCACCGTGGAACTGGCGAGAGTTTGTGGATTACACACTAAAGAGTTTTTAGAGTCACTTTTTAAATTCTGAGTTTGTGGATCCCGCTCTGAGTCACCTTTTGCAAAATTTTTGTTGCAAGATTTAGAGTTTTTAGACTGTAACCCTACTTTTCGCACTGAATTATTATTACTGTCTGAGTGCAAAAGTGTATTGTGTGATTTAGAACAAATGCGACACTTAGATCTTGTGCACTTGCTTGTAAAATGGTTTGCACGCAAACAATTGAAACAAAGTTTTTTGTCTTTTACATGTTCATGGCGTTTTGCAATATCTGCTTCTTTAAATTTAGAACAGTATTGTAAGAAATGATCCATGTTACAGAACGAACACTTGACCACTCCACGACTAAGGCATATTTTAGATATAGCTGGTCGACTAGAATATGTAACCTTTTTACTATGTTCTAGGCCTAGCTTATTTTGTTTTAAAACATTTTCTCCCTCCTTAGCTATAGCATCTAGTGTTTGACATCTTTGTTCCAAGAATAAACATAACTGTTTAAATGTTGGTGGTACAGTAGATGGAGATGTTAATTCCCAATCTCTAAAAGTCACTGCGTCCAATTTTGAGATTACCATGTGGACCAATAACGCATCCCATGAATCACCTGGTTGTCCAAGGCCTTTTAATGTTCTAGTTTGCCGTTGAAAATGGTCAACTAAGTGTCTTATAGAGATTGCAGATTCTTTACGTATTTTCTCATATTCAAAAAGTGAAGCGACTAGCTGTGAGACAAGTAATTTTTTGTTCTCATATCTATCGTTTAGCATTTGCCATGCTATGCTGTAATTTTCATTTGTTAGTGACAGTGAGTCGATAAGCTTTGCCGCAGAACCAGTGACAGATAACCTGAGATAGTGAAATTTTTGAACAAGTGGTAATGTCTCTTCTAAATGTACTAAAGAAGAAAATATTTCTTTGAATGGGATCCAGTCTTCGTACTTCCCCGAAAATACTGGTAACTCTATTTTAGGTAAACTAGCACGATCACTTCTAGCAACAGGAGTTGTGTTTTGAGACACGCGAGCCGGGGCATTAACCTCTTCAAAGTTTCTTATTAACCTTCTAGCGAAAGAGACCGCTGCATAGTATTTTGTTTCGAACTCCAGCCTCTCTGATTCGCAATCAGGGTCTGCATCAAAATGTTCTAATTTAGATTGCAATTCATCAAATTCCTTGTAATATAGTTGTGCATGTTCTAATCTTTGTGTTACATCATCTATACTAGCCTGGGAAAGATCACTAGACTCAATGAACTGTTTAAATCTTGTTAACTTTGCCTTTACTTGAGCCCTTTTTTGTTTGATTTGCTTTACTTGAGATGCTATGTTCGCAATCGCTTGTGATGTAAGAGATTGTGTAACTGTTTCTGGATCTGTAACTTGCTTACCACCAGGATTAATAGCTTTATCTGCATCAGACATTTTCAGCTTGCAATGATACACTGCTTTGTTGACGAAGAGGAAACAATTCTGATTATGACTCACCTCAGTGTTAATGTGACCAACCTTACTATCAGCGTTCAATGGTCCCAAGAATGATTTATGTGCTGGCACGTAGGGCTGCGTTTGTTGTCTTCTTGCGACCTCGACAGGAGCTGATGTAAGCTGAGATGACCCATATTTTTCAGAGTTGCATGTTGGGATGGACAGCTGACTGACTGTTGTCCCAGGCCATTCTCTGATTGCATGTTCCTCTCCTCTCCATACACATTTACAGCAGTACAGTATTACATGAAATACAAAATATAGACCAGCATTAGTACACGAAGTAAATATCTCGGTGGGACCTCCAAAAAATGTTGAATGAGGAAATGAATTTGTATAATATTTGAACATTTATTTCTCACTCACATTACAATAAAAATGAAAATTTCTGTACATAAATAAATAAAATAATCTTTACACTTGTGTTTTCTTAAATGATCTGTGAACAATATTCAAATAGCTCAAATTAAATATAAATACATGAGCTTAGTTATGATTTCTTGAACTTGAATCTTTCAAAATAAGTATTACTCTTTAACTAAATGAAATCTTCAATTAAATGAGTTTTACGGCTTACCACAACCAACGGCCTGAGTCTGCAGGCTCTGCAAGAATGTAAAATTATACCTTTTCTTCCTTTGAAATAAATGGTGAGTCAATTATATACAGAACAAAGATATTACACTGATTCTATTTACAAAAGTATGTACAACACTATTTACAGGATTGAACGTGATACAATTTCAATATTGCTGTTTGCAAGATTTCAAGATGAGTTTAAGCTTCTTTCATTTGTCAATAACAAAAAAAGCATGTTCAATGTAAAAACTAAGTTTCTTTACCTTTAGTGTTTCATGATTACGCAGAAAACGCCCACCATAATGGCGTCGAATGGAGTAGAAGAGTTGATTATGCAATCGGTCTGGAAGTCTTGAACAATGACTGCATCTCAGCATGAAGTCCTGTAGTGATATTTTAAGGTTGTAGTATATAGACAGAAACGTAACTAGCAATTTCCGTCAGCTTCAAGTGATGACTTCATCCAACTTGGATGGCGATGCAGAGTAGAATGATTTTACAGAAAAAGTGTACATGTGCCACTTGAGGCAATGTAGCAATGGCTGACGAGTCCATCCCCTCCCAGCATGCAACACGGAAACTGCGCATGCTCGGCAGCAGAGAACGAAAAAGATCACAGAACTTGAAACAAAAGCAAAGAATATAAGAAACACTAAACAAAAAACAAAAACCTTAAATACTGTTGAGACGGTATTTAACACAAACCACAAGCTTATATTTCCAATAGGCCTATCATTGACGTTTTTATTTGTAGCGTTGTTCCCTCTTCTTAAGTTGAAAATTCCAATCCTTGCTCTGTATGTTGCTGTAACCACACCCATGGCAAAACTTAATTTCGGCACGGCTGTAAGCACATGTGTTACACTTAATCACATAAAAGTCCCGTGGTCGCTGACTCGCTAGAGACTTCACTTCCTCCACTTATTGCCACACTGCACAAAAACCAACCTATCGCTTCGCTCTCTGAATGATGACTGTGGAGTCTTCATTAAGCTGTACATACTTGTGCCACCCAAGTGGGACTTCTCTAGGCCCTCTGAGAACCAATTTTTTGCAGTCTGTCATACCCACCTGAGGACATTTCCTGGAAGTCAGCGAAATGATGTCTTTGCAGAAGTGAGAATACAGTGGATGTGGCAGCACCAGAAACCCCATCTTAGTCGTGCTGTTAATGTTGGTCCCTGGTTCCAGCCAGTCAATATGGATGATTCCATCCTTGTTCCAAAAGATTGTGACCATGCGTTTGCCTTCTGAGGGTGCTGTACAGAACTTCTTCGGTGGGGAGCTGCCTTTGTGCTTCCACTGCATTGATTGGGCTTTGGTTCTGATTACCACCTATTCAGAGCTATGAAAAAACCTCTCTGCAGACATCAATTTGTCAACTTCCATGAATTGTCCTGAGGTGGGTTCGACAGACTCTGAAGAAGTGGTTCTAGGAGGGCCTAGAGAACTTCCACTTCGGTGGCACAAGTGTGTACAGCTTAATGGAGACTATGTTGAGAAAGTGGATATATCTGCTGAGGCATAGAGATTCTTAGAGAGTGTAAAGAAAATAAAGTGTAAATCAATATGGAAAGCCCCTCATATATTATGTTTTAAATTTACTAGCTAAAGGAACAGGAGAGTCTTCCGAAACAAACGAAAATTGCAGGGGACGAAAATCACGGTAAGAGAAGACCTCAGTAAGGCTCGCCATGGCCTATTGCGTGAAACAATATGAAGATTTGGGGTACAAAATGACTGGACACAGGATGGCGTCATAATTGTGAAACAAGGAGAGATAAAAAGATAAGTCACCCATCCAGTCGATCTTCCTAGTAATTAGTGAATCAATGGAAACTTCTCATAATTTCATTGTTTGTTTGCTCAATTAGATACAATTAATTAGTATTCTAGTACAGCCATAACCTTAGTTTAATATTTAACTTAGTCCTGCATTACTTTGAGACAAATTAATTTCTGTTAGATTAGTACCAGTACCAGTTGCCACCATCATTTCCACAAAGAATGCACTTGAAACACCCTCAGGCTCTGATGTGCTGGATAGAGTGTATGACCAAAACTTGTTCATCCCCCCCTCCCCAACCCTTCCTGCATGTCCAGTGAACGCTTACAATAGAGCTGACCTTCAAAGCCCAAACCCACAACAGCCTGAGCTGTCAACATCCTCGCTATTAGAAAAATTACTCCCAGCTGATCCATCTACCCTACAAGTAGCACATGTTTATACTCATTTTGATGAGTTTCACAATATTTTCAACCCCTTATAACTTCATGTAATTCTCATTTCAGAAAGTTGGTTAAAGCCCAATCTGCCATCCAATCTCATAAGTTTAGACGGATATATATTGTTTTGCAATGATCCATTACGGGAAAAAGGCAGGCTGCATACATAAGATCAGAATTAAAACAAAAAATTATTCATCAGTTCCCCACTGAATACTGAGGCAAACCTGAATTTTTATTCATAGAAATAGAAATAACTTACATCCTTCAAAAATGCCTTGTATGTCTTATCTATAAGCCACCCAAGATCGGCTGTCTGTATGCTATAGACACCCCTTTGTTAAATTTATTGCCACACTATGAACACGTTATAGTGATGGGAGATTTGAATACAAACCTACTAGCTAATACAATAAAATTAAAGACAATATTCCAGGGCCTGCAACATGACACTTCTTCAACTTGGTTCAACTCATTTCACACAATACTTCCAAGATGTTACTGGCCAACTTCCTGCTCCTGGTCTGTCATCTCACAACCTTATTTTTGTTTCATATTCCCTACAATGCCCTAAACAAAAACCTAAACTCATAATTTATAGGGACTTGAAATGTATTGACCAGAATTTATTAACTACTGACACATTAAATGTGCTTTAGCACTCAGTTTGGACTCTGCACACTGTAGACGAAAAAGTAGATACTTTTAATAACCTCATAAACCAGCTATATGACAAACACGCACCAATGAAGACAAGACCCGTAACAAGACCTCCTGCTGTTGGGATGACCAAAACAATACGTACAATCATGGCTAAGAGAGACTCTACTTCTCAAAAATATAGACGTAATAAAAACGAAACTGACTTTCAGGATTATAAGCAACTCAGAAACAGAACCACTCAAATCATAGGAAATGAAAAACCTTAAAATATGCCCATAGTCTTATTGGCCCTAATATAAATCCGTCAGATATGTGGAAGAGGTTAAAAAACATGGGCATAGGTAATACAAAAACTAAAACTGATAATATTAACGTTCCTCCCAACAACTTAATGACTATTTTACATCCCTACCCATTACATTGATTGACACAAAGACCAGGGATCAGACAATTAACAAAGTACGAAGCATTGAACCCCCTAGAAGAGAAAAATTCTTTTTCTCTTATACTACGCCTGTTGATGTAAAAAGGTCTAAAATGCGTATTAAATCCAAATCACAAGGACTTAGATAACATCAGCATAACCATGATACACAAAATTATTGATATCATCTTACCTACGCTTACGCACATATTCAATGCCTCCATTATGACTTCAACTTACCCGAACCAATGGAAGAAAGCGATAGTTCGAATAACAATCCAACGGCACCTAGTCACTGCAGACCCATCAGCATTCTTCTATATCAAAAGCCCTGGAAAGAATATTACACTAGGGTGGTCCTTCCTTTACTAATAAGAAAAACTTTTTCAGCAATTTATATGCTCTTACCTCTCAGAAATGTTCTTCTACATACAAAAATAATGTGTGCAAAGATTTAGACGATTTAATTAATATTTAGGGGTAGCTCAATGAACTCAAAGTTTTACGTTATACAAATTACTGCCGAAATATTGGTGTATTATATATTCTGATAAATTTCACACTCAACTCTTAATCAGTCTCAATTAAGGCTTCAACAGATAGCAGATTGTTTCTTGTGACCCTACTCAAGGGAAATTAATATTTTTTCCTGTTTTCGGGATAACAAAGCCTATGTTGTTCCAAAACCTGTAATAAATATTGTTTCTGGTCTTCATTCTTTGTTATAAGGGCATTATGTTCTTGCATAAGAGCCACACCTCTTTCAGCATTATCATTAATAAATCTTAAATGTTTAACTGTTGCTCTTGCTTGCTTATAGTCATCTCTGAGATGCCATATCAAAATGTAAGTAATTTTTGGGATGCTAAGGCAATTAAAGAAATTTGTTGTATTTTTTCTCACAAAATCTTCAATCTTCATATCACAGGAACTCTTTCCACTCAGCTGGATATGTTTAAGAGGTTCATAAAACCTATTCCTTTCTTTCAGGGAATAAAGCATAGCTTTTTCGAACTTGTCAGCACATAAAAAAAAAAAGTCAAACCCACAAGTTTTCCTCTCAAATACCACATATGAACCTCAGGTTTCTTTGCTGGCAACTTTAGAGATTTCAGAATTAATCTTTTCATAAGCACTTAGTTGTTACAGTAATTTGAGGTCATTAGCGGGTGATGAAATAGGAAGTTAAGCTCTAAACCAAGCTCTCAGATAAAATAATACAAGCAAAATGCAGATGTTAAACATTCCATTTTCTTCGTTCATAGAGACTTTGAACTTGCGACGAAACATCCATATTTTAAAGGAATGGAAGCATGATGGAAGGCCGCAAGGGATATAAAGTGTATCCCACGTGGAGAAACACCCCAAAAACATAATTGCAAGCTCTAGAAATTCTTTGTAATCATCTCTGACTTGTGTTGCCTCAAGCTGGTTAATTGCAAAATAATTGCTGCCAAAACTGTTGCAAGTATTGCATTACTGGTTGCACTTTCGTAAGGTGATTGATCTATCTCATTCCAGGACTGTTTTAAATGTTTAAAATTGCCTACAACAGGGCCAGATGATGTACATCGCATAGCCTCGTTGACACACTTGCAAGAATAGTGACAACATGCTATGTAGAGAAGGTCCTTTTGAAATTTCTATTCCAAAAGTATGTAAGCTCCATTTCTGTGATCTGTGTTATTGGCAGTAGTGTCAAAGCACATTGTGCTAACTTGATGAACAAGTCCCCACTCTTCAAGCAAAGTAGCTACTAATTCAGTAGGCCTACCTGACTTCAACTTTGGTATACCTTTATCGACTTGCCCAAAGCAACCATGGTGACCAAGTTCTCTTTAAGCAAGAGTAAAATCCTTGTCCTCTGAAATCTTGATCATCTGCAGGGCTTCCTGATGAGCAATATCGAATAAATTCTCTGGGTCTCTTAAGAATAAAGTCTCATTGCTTTGCTGCACAGCTGTTTTACTATTGGAAATTTTTTTGCAGCTTAGTCCACTTTTCATGAAGCTTCTCCAGTTGTTTTATACAATCCTGCTCATGTCGAATGGGAAAACAAGCTTTTTCTCAAAACACAGAAGTTTCATTCACAACGGTCCTACAGCTCTCATGAACTGTTTTCTTCAAGGTTTTATGGTGGTAAAAACAGACACGTAACACTTGTTTATTTAAAGGTAACTTAGATCCTTTCAGTTCACTTTCTTCAGAGCCCATTAAGCAAATTGTGGAGGCCCTCTAGAATTAGTCGCTGCTGCCATGTTCAGTTTTCACCATTCTTGAAAAAATTATAAAAATGAAAGAAAAATCATTTTTTCAGATTGATTGAGCGACCTCTAAAAAATGTCTGATCTGAACAAAACTTTTCACAACATAGTTTTTTACATCATAGAACAAAATAAGAGGGTCAAGCAACAACATTTTAAAACTTCAAAAATAAGAACCACCCTAATATTACACAGACAACTGACAGATTATTTCAATGAATATAATATCCTTGACCCATATCAGTCTGGATTCAGAAATGGCCATAGTACAAGTACAGCACTTCTCACAGTGACAGAGGACATACGTATAGCCATGGAAAAAAACCAAATGAAATACTGACTCTTCTAGACTTCAGTAAAGCCTTTGACTCCATGGACTTAGATCTTCTTATAGCTAAACTGCAAGCAATGCATTTATCCGAGAGTTATTTCCATTTCTGGTTCTATTTCTATTTTCTCAATCGTCAGCAATGTGTTTTATCATCCCACTGGTCTTCCTCCTGGCGAGATGAGGAGAGAGGAGTACCGCAGGGCTCAGTACTTGGACTGCTATTGTTTTCAGTTTATATAAATGACATATCCACAACCTTAGCTCATAGCAAACGCCATCTCTATGCTAATGATCTTCAAATCTATATGAATTCTCGGCCTGAAGCATTGATCGACAACATCAATAAAGTAAATCATGACCTATAGGCAATATCTTCTTGGTGTAAGAAATTTGGATTGAGCTTGATGCTGAAAAATCGCAGGAAATAATTCTGGGGCAACAGAGATTACAGTCTATTGTAGGATTAAATAATCTACCACCCCTACTAATTAATAAATCTCTAGTTCCATTCAGTTCATCTATTAAAAATCTAGGAGTTTTCTTTGACAAAAATGTCAACTGGAATGTTCAGATAATTCACATATGTAGAAAAATATTTTTGATCATTCATTCATTAAAGCGCCTTACAAATTTTCCTCCTTTTTTTACTGAAGAAAATCCTAATACTAATTCTCATGATGCCCCATTTTCATTATTGTGATATATTATTAAGCGATCTCAGTGTCAACCTCTCTCAAAAACTACAACGTGTTGATAGTATGGGTATTCAATATAACTGTGACATTAAAAAAGCTGATCATATCTCGCCCTCTTTCTCAAAAGTGTCTTGGATTCGGCTTAATGATCATAGAAAACTGAATTCCCTTTGTCTCCTGTTCCAAATATTACAGTCATCATCTCCAGCATATCTCGCTTCCCACTGTCATAAATTATCAGAACATCATACATCCGACACCCGTTCACAACTTAGTACACTTCTCCTAATCCCTCAACACAGAACAACCTTGCAGTCACCACCTCTCGACAATGGAACTGTCTTCCACACAACATCAGAGCCTGTAGAACCATATCATCGTTCAAATCTAAAGTACTAAATTATGTACATATTCCTGAAAATACTTAGCTTAATTATTTACATATTTTTATTTTATATATATTTAATTACTTTACTTTAAAATAGTGATGTCAATTTGTATATCCTTATATCCTTGTAACTACATTGTAAGAATTATTACTAAGGGTCTATTTCTGTAAATAATTATTAATGTATCTTAAAACTTATCTTATTTCTTTTGTGTAATATTACTTATAAGATCACTTATTGCATAATCAATTGTTTTGTAAATTGTATTTTTTTTTCTCTCATGGTTGAGTGGAAGATAAGGCCTTGCGGCCTTAATTCTGCCAGGTAAAATAAAACATTATTATTATAAAAACTGGCAATGAATGCAATAAATATTTATACTGGTAAAGAACCGTTCTTTATCTAAAATGCGATGTTTACCGCAAAATAAACATTTACTTAAAGCGCTTTTAGATTTCTTTATTGTTGGAGCAAGCTCAACTAGTGTTTAATAATTAATTGATTTAAATATTTTGAAGTGCGCTTCTGCTGTGATGTTTGAGAAGCTTTCTTTCGAGCAGCCATCATTGAAATGTGTGGGATTCCCATCACCGTTGCCTGCAGCATCACTTTAAGTTAGTACAAGCCTTGGTGCAGAATTGCTTAGACGTGCGTTATCCACTCCAGCTGTTATTCAGTTTTCTCGCCGTTTTTGACTAATTGTCGCAATATCTCTTATAGATGCCTGTGTATGAGTTACCAGCATCACTGTGAACTGAAGTCTAAAGTCTTTGTTACAGTGCATATGCGATCTAAGTTTACATGGCAACTTTTCATTTCTTCAATTTAAGAGATGTCTATTATATCATTCATTGCTACAAAAGATTCAAGTTCATATAATTTTCTTGTATATTGAATGATTGTAAGTACAATAACAGTATTTATATGAGCCCCTTAAAGCCCAAGTGGTGTAACTCACATTACTGCTGTTCTGAGATATTTAAGGTTTTAGCTGTCACCAAATAGATGGCTTTATGGACAGCATAAAATTGTGCTCCTGCCTAAAGGGTTGCTATGCAAGTTATGACTTACACCATTTGCGCTATTAATAGAAGAACACTTTCTGAATAGGATCCTGACCATAACTAAAAACATCCAAAAACTGGAGTTACACCACTTGGGCTTTAAGGGGCTCATTTATATGTGCAGTCTGTTGCTTAAGATTGCATCATCTTGGCAGGAAAGCTACCGTATTGGCCCGAATATAAGACGATGTTTTTTCCCTGAAAATGTGCTTTTAAAAACTATACTCGTCTTATACGCGCACCCTAAGACTCAACAACTCTCCAATCATGAATGCAGCTGTACACGTGTGTAGCGCCCGGGGATCCCCACGCAAATGGCGTGCGTCCGATCCAAGGTCAAAGTCGCACGGAAATTACCGAATTTTACCGAACTTTATTGTTCCCGAATTCGTGTTTCTCCTTGTACTGCCGTGTACTGCACTGCTTGGCATCTCTATTCTCTATGCATAATGCTTGTTTGACCACCAACATGGCAGATCATGTGGAAAAGAAAGCATCTTCATTGTCTCAATGCGTAAATAAAGACGAGAGAAGAAGTTACGACATGAACTTCAAACTTCTGTTTTATGTGAAGCAAAATGTACTAATAAGCTATTTTATTTATTTTTTCGTAACTACCCTTCAAAAATTCAGGGTCGTCTTATATTCGAGGTCGTCTTATTTTCGGGCCAATACGGTATATTCGTTAACAGTCTCTTTCTAGTATAGAAGTTTCTTCTAATTATTTTCTTATATTTATCAGCTTATTAGTTTACATGCACTCACTAAAGTTTTTTATAACTTATATTGTTCATTCCTGAACTTTATTCCTTACTCCTCCCTTTATAAACTTACAACTTATGCCGGGGGATCAGTCTCTAATCAGAGCAATATGTCATCAAGAACAGTTAAGGATTGGAGGAAATACTTGGGTTTCCAAATTAAGAAAGGGGTTAGAAACAATTGGGATGGGATACATTTGGATGGATGAGCAGGGAAATAGGAGAAGTGTGTGGAGGAAGTTTAAGAACCGTTTGAAGGATATTGATAGACAACAGACAAATGCACAATGTAAGTCCATGGTTTCACTTGAATTACAATCGCGGTTAAAATTGAAGTGAGGGAAGGAGCAATACATAGGAGAAGGATCCAAAGTCAGTAAACCGGGGCTTGCTTAGATTAGACTTGGTGCATGGCGAATGATTAAGATCATAGATGAAAATAGAATGAGAGTTTGTCCCATATGTAAAGGGGAAGAATCATGGTTTCATATTTTGGCAAATTGTGAAGGTTGGAAAATTGGAGAAAAAAATATCTACCAGTAACTTTTATGGAATCAAATAGGGAACAACTGATGGAAAAAATTTTGAGGAAAGCATTGGGAAATATTTACTGAAGGCGAGACAGCTCAGGTTTGAAAAGCGGCAAATTGGAGAGTGGGTGAAGATTAGACTTAATTTGTTTGTGTTATTTTTGTATTTTATACAGGGTCCGTCAATGATTGTAGGTGGCCATGAGACAAAGTTGGGAGGTCATGGGGAGGAAGGCAACTGGCGCATCACAATCTGTACAATCTACCATTAGTTGCAATGGATCATTGGACAGGTGAACAATGCGGTTATGTAGTGAACGTGTATTATTAAAATGGTCGAAGTTTTGTGCAAACTCGACGTGCTTTTCGATGTCATTTTAACATACCGTGTAACCAGCCTGTTCCATCAGATAATGCGATTCGAACATGGATAAAGAACCTCGAGCAAACAGGACTTTTGAAGAAAATGACCCCCAAGTGAACAATGTGGGGATGAGTGATGAGGCGCATTTCCACGTCTCAGGTTTTGTCAATAAACAATAAACAAAACTTCAGATACTGGGCGGGAGAAAAACCCCCATTTACTCCATGAGAGGCCTCTTCATGCACAGAAAGTGACAGTGTGGTGCACAATTTCGGCGAGTGGAATCATCAGTCCATTTTTCTTCGAGGATGAGGCTGGTAACACAGTGACTGTTAATTCTCAGCGTTAAGTTGAAATGATTCACAACTTTCTCACACCACAAATTGCCAGTTTGCCAGTTTTCCAGTGAATAATCACAAGATGGGGCTACAAGCCATACAGCAAGAATTTCAATGAATGCTGTAAATGCTTTGTTCCCGGGTCTTGTCATTTCTCATTACGGGAATATCCCTTGGCCCCCTCGCTCGCCAGATTTAACTGCTTGCAACTTCTTTTTATGTTTCAAATCAAGCAAATCCACCCACAACCATTCAAGCCCTCAAACAAAGAATTGTGGACGAGATTGCGGCAATACCTGTCAACATGCTGCGAGAGGTCATGCAAAATTTCCAGGCCAGGCTCCAAGAATGCCTTAACTGCAATGGAGGACATTTGGTAGACGTAGTGTTCAAGAAATAATTTTTTTATGTATTGCACCCAAAATGGCTATTCTTGCACTATCGATTATTTAGTAAGAAGATATTAAAAAAGTTTTTTCAACAAACAATTACTTCATTCTATCATCCTGTTTCATTTTAGTCTCTGTATTATTTGTTTTATTTCTTTTTGTTGTGTTTTGCATAAGCATGTACGGTCCATGCGGACTCATGTGACTGTTTGCATTAGAATTTGTAAAAAGATAATTACTATAATAAACACTTACCGTACTTACTTACTTATCTTTTTATCTATCTTTCTGCTTGAAGACTCATCTTCTCTTCTTTCTCACTTTCTTCCTCTTCTGGACATCAACCATGGAAGCTACCAATAAAGAAAAACTCCCAGAGGAAACTTCATGTCCAAAAGGGAGCAAAAAAGAAGGAATAATCACAAAGAAGTAACCTATAAATATTATTCCCAAGAGGGGAAGAACCAAAGATAAGTAAGCAAAAAATGAGAACTAAAGTACAAGCTTACTCTAATCAATATATTCTTGATAAAACATATTCTTGATAAAAAACAAAGTGAAGAGAGGAGTCCCCCAGGGATCAGTTCTCGGCCCTCTACTATTTTCATTATATGTTAACGACATTTAAACAGTACTCCGAGACAGTAGACATCATCTCTATGTAGATGATATGCAGATTTACATTCATACTAGACCCGAAACATTGCATGACGCTCTGACTCAACTAAATGACGATCTCAATGCTGTATCTAATTGGTATAATAAATTTGGTCTCAAATTAAACCCAGATATATCCCAGGCCATTATTATAGGCCATCAGAGATTACTCTCAAAATTAGATAATATGAATCTGCAAGTTATGATTAACAATAAGCCAGTCCCTTACAGCTCTTCCGTAAAGAACTTAGGGCTCCATCTGGATCAAAATCTTAAATGGGTCACTCAGGTAACACAATTGTGCAAGAAAGTATTTGCCACAATCCATTATTTGCAACGTCTGAAGTTCTGTTTACCATTTTCTTTGAGGAAGTCCCTAATTGAAAGACTTGTAATGCCTCATTTTGATTATTGTGATGTCGTTATATGTGACCTTAGTGAAAGCCTTGCTCTAAAGTTGCAGCGTGCGCATAATGCATGCATTCGCTTTGTGTGTAATACCCGACTAGCTGAGCATGTCACACCATCCCTTCTAAGGTTATCATGGGTCCATGTCTGTGAAAGGCGATCTATGCACTCCCTTTCTCTTCTTTTTAAAATCCTCCAAACCTCATCTCCCCATTACCTGGCTAATCACATTCAGTATTTATCTTCAAATCACTCACTACATACCAGATCACAACATGACTTTCTACTTTCAATACCTATCCATAGAACATCCATAAATTCCTGGTCTTTTACTGTAACTTCTGCACGTTCCTGGAATCTCCTTCCCTCCAGCATCAGGGTCTGCTGTACATTGTCAACATTTAAAACTAGGCTAAATGAATATCTCTCCAAAAAACAATATTTTTTTTTTTTTAGTATATATATATATATATTTTTTTTTTTTTTTAGGTGTAAAGCATTTGCGTTTTATTGTTTCTTGTATATTATAGATCTAAGATAAGTTACTTTTTTTCTCTAGTATAACACACTTTACAAAAATAGTTTTATTTCATGTAACATAGACTAAATTCACTACTGTATATGTATGTATCTAGTGTATTCTTATTACTTATAGAACTATGTTAGTGTATTTGTTTGTTTCTTCTTTTCTGTCTCTGGTTGAGTGTAAGAGAAGGCCCTAAGGCCTTAACTCTGCCAGATTGAATAAAGATTTATTATTATTATTATTATTATTATTATTATTATTATTATTATTATTATTATTATTATTATTATAATTACATAATGGGGCCCAAATAAAATACTTCTCTACCTAATATTCAATTATACCTTTCACTGTAGACATACATCACAAGAAAAACATTTAAATAGATCAGACCAAAAGTAATTAAACATTTAAAGTTAACATTCACCCATTTTTCATCTATACTTTCTGGCCGGCCTTCTCATATTCTGTTGATCACTTCTTTTCTTTCATTAAAATTTATTATATCCTTTCCTGTTTCTGAAACAAGACTCATACATGCCTGGAAGACCTAACACACAATACTCGGCTGTTGGAAAGCCTTCCTATTTAAATCCTCAACTGGCGAGGAGAAACCACTCGGGATGCAAGTTTTCAAAATTAGTTTAAAATAAGGCTGCTCCAGAATGAACTAAATTTACTTTATATGACTTTTAAAACAATATTTAACTAATGCATGCAAATGGGCAACAAACTAAAATCACAATTCTAATTATTAATCAAACATCTAGAATTTGTCCAATATGGCTGCCTTCTATGGTGTTAGGATTCGTACCTCCTAATGGATGTTTTTCACCAATGCTCAGTAATGTAAAAACAGTAGAAACTTAACATACCTTATAAAACATAACATATCCTATTATATTTAACATACATAAGTAGCACAAGCCACTAGTCCAGTAATATAAAAACTTGTACAAACAATGAGTCAGTCATAGCTATTACTAAAAACTTCTTAAAATTGTTAAAAATGCTAAAAATATAATCAAGTCTTGCACTAAAATGCAGATGTTAAATATAATAGGATATGTTTTCCGGTATTTTATAAAGTAGGTTAAGTTTCTACTGTTTTTAGATTACTGAGCATTGGTGGAAATTATAAGTTGAAAACAAATAAGCTCAGTAGGAAAATGAAAATAATTGAAATATCCTAATGGAATGTTCATTCATGATGAATGTTACATGACTTGCCAGCTGAGACCATACTACATGCCGAGACGCAGTTATTTTTTTTCAGCATAGGTTTTGCCATTTTAGGTTAAGTTAGGTTAAGTTAGGTTCGGTTGGGTTAGGTTAGATTAGATGCCATCTTGTGGCGATTTTTTGAGAAATGGCAAAACCTATAATAATAATAATAATAATAATAATAATAATAATATTTATTCACCATTAGGGATTACAAGAATCCAAAGGCTTCGTCATACTTAAGAACTAAAAAAAAAAAATATTAAACAAAACATACCTATACATACAGTACACACTCATATAAAATGCAGACATTAGAACAAAATAATACAGAGTACAATTAGACACGGACATTTAGAATTTTATTTGTGATTCAATTTTGACTTATAGAAATGGAGAGGAAAAGAGAAAGAGGAGAGATCAGGAGAAATCACGTAGCTCCAATTACACCATAAATTATTATCCAGTAAAAATAAATTTATAGAGTCAGTAAATTGGCGGAGATGAAATCTTGAGTACTATAGAAAACATGCTCCATAAGAAGATTTCTCACTTTGGTTTTGAAAAGTTTTGGACTGGTGTGCTTAAAAGAGTGGGGAAGTTTATTGTACAGAATTAGACCCGTGTGATTGATGAATTTTAAACTTCTGGAGGTTCGGTGGGATGTGAGGTGAAAATCATTAATTCCTCGCGTGTCGTGGTTATGGTGATGGGAGTTCTTTGGAAATTTCGGTTTGTTTGAATGTATGAAGCAGACAGTCTCTAGAATAAAGATGCAAGGGACAGGAAGAATATTTAATTTTTTGAAAAGAGGCTTGGTATGCGTGCGGTTGGAAACATGCATCATAATTTTGATAATCCTCTTCTGGAGTTTGAATATCCGAGTTAGATTGGGAGAGGTTCCCCAGAAAGGGATGCCGTAGGAAATTACAGAGTTGATATTGCCGAAATAAAGAGTACTGAGCAGTTCAATATTACAGAATCTACTTAAAATTCTCAAAGCATAAGTGATTTTACATACTTTTTCAGCAAGGTGGGAGATATGTGTATCCCAGGATGACTTGGAGTCAACCCAAATACCCAGGAATTTAGAGGAAACAACTTCTTTTAAGCAAACATTATTAAACATAATTTGTAAGTTTGCTAGGGAGAAAGGGCAAAAATTTATGTAATTAGTTTTGGAAATATTGAGGTGCAGTCTATTGTAATTTAGCCAAACCTGGAGATTTTCCAAAGTTTTGTTAGCTTTAGCTTGAAGCTGAGCGCTGTCTATATCAGAAATTAGGATGTTTGTGTCGTCAGCATGCTAAAAAAAAAAAAAACTGCTGCCGAGACAGTATCCTCATGGCAGCCATAACACATAGGAAAAAAAAAAAAGATACTGAGGTCGAGATTAACTTGTTGGCTCTGATAGAGCCCTCTGCTGGGCAGTATGAAAATACCATTCAGTCATTGACTGAACATACTGCCAACGGCCAACAACAAAAATTACCATATAATTAAATAGATAGCCAGTAAGGCTTGTATGAAAAAGATACTTTATTGGATTAGCCCTTAGGCTTGCTTAAACACAATCATATGTAACAATGTTCAGTTCTTGATAATGAGTTCTCTTGATGTTAAATGTTAAATGTTAAATGTTAAATGTTGGATGCCTGTCGGAGAACACAGAGTGTAAAGACATGGTCAAAGAAATAAAATTACATCAAGTCAGACACATCACAATTAAAAAATTCACTCATATCGTAAAATGACCTTGTAGTCAACCAACCAGAGATCACAGATTTGAAATGATTACGCTTTAGCCTAAATAATCCAGCCGGCACTTTGTTTGCAATTTTTATGGACATGGCTTCACAATTTTTCATAGTTAGAGAAAGCCTGCAGGCAGGATAGTTCAATGAGTTTTGTTGTCTTGTTTCATAATTGTGTAGATCGCTTCTAGTACTAAAAGCATTAATATTATCTCTAACATATAAAAGAGACTCAAGTATATACTGAGAAGTAATAGTCAATATTTTAAGATCAGTAAACAGTGGTCTACAATGTTCATTCAATGGTGAATTAGTGATAATTCTAATGGCCTTCTTCTGTAGAACAAAAATCTTATTTATGTGAGAACTATTGCCCCAAAGGGTGAGTCCATAAGTTAGAATACTATGAAAATAAGCGAAATAAGCAACCCTCATGTAGGCATTAGGCACAATGGATCTTAGTCTTAAGAGAAGAAAAAGAACTCTGGATAATTTAAGGCAAATATAGTTAATATGATCTTCCCAAGTCAGTCTGTGATCTATGACAATACCCAGCATATTAAAACTTTTGGGCTCCTGAGCTTTCTTAAGAGTGAATGATAAAAATTCAGACTTAGTCTCATTGAGAAGAAAGCCATTAGCATTAAACCAATTTTTAGCAACCGCTAAATTAGACACTGCCTCCTCTTTTGCCGTTTGAACATCGTTACCTACATTTAGTAACGTTGTATCATCAGCATACATGATAGTATCTGGATTTAAATTATATGCTAAATCATTCGTGGCCACTAAGAACAAAATAGGCCCCAAAACCGAGCCCTGGGGTACTCCATAATTTACATTGCACAGATTAGACGTTTGGCCATTAAACTTGACACACTGCTTGCGCTCAGATAGGTAGGAAGACAAAGTGGTCAATTCATTCTCTGCGAAACCCAAGTAGTGCAGTTTCTGTATTAATACATCATGTTCGACACAGTCGAAGGCCTTACTTAGGTCGCAAAAAGATGCATGAAGAGAATTGCTTTCCTCAAAGGCGTCTAAAACTTTTTTTACTAGATATCTGACCGCACCAGTGGAGCTGTGGCCAAATCTAAAACCGTATTGGTTATTGTAGTACAAATTCTCGGATTCTAAATAGTCACATATCTGTTTTTTCATTATTAATTCGAATACTTTAGAAAATACTGGTACAATTGAGATCGGCCTGTAATTAGCAGGATCGTGCTTATTTCCTTTTTTGAAGATAGGAATAACTTTAGAGATCTTCAGTGAATCAGGGAATATACCCTTAGTCAAACTGGAGTTAATGCAATTAGTAATAGGCTCAATAATAAAATGAATAATTTCTTTGAGAAAGTTATTAGACATATCATAATAGTCTTTTGTGTCTGAATTCTTCATACTGTTTACAACTTTCATTACATCATGAGTGGTGACCACAGTCCATCTAAAAATAGAATTGGCAGTAGGGCTGTTCATAAGATATTCCTTAAAAGAAAGATTAGGCCGACTTATATTCTGTTTTATATTACAGGGCTGTTCTACAAAAAAGTTATTAAATTCATTGGCAGGTATATTGATATCGTTTACTATTGTAGAACTATTAGCTTTAATTAAGGACCATACAGCTTTACTCTTATTAACGGAAGATTCAATATATGAAACATTAGCCTCTAACTTCGCTTGCTTAATGGCAGTTTTATATTTGAAGTTAAGATTACGCAAGCAGTGCACTAAGTTTAGATTTTTATTAACTTTAGCAATTGTACGAAGAGCCATTATTTTGTTTTTCAGGGCGGCTACATCATTATTATACCAATTCGTTTGAAAACTATGTACCATGTGTTTATTTGGCAATAACTTTCTTTTCTCTAAAGGGAAATACACACAGAAAAGTTCGTAAAACCAGTGAAAAAATTGATCAAATAGAGAAACATGGTTATTATTCTTATTCATAAGAACTGCTTCCCAGTTACACTTGTCTAAGGCACGCTTAAAAATAACCATATTGGACATATTCCGAATATATGTGTTAATGTGACCTTTAGTAGGTTCACTGTTTGAATTAATGCTAATTTTGCTTATAATGGCATCATGATCAGAGAATCCTAAGTCGCGGACATTACAGTTATGTGACTCCGCTTTCATATTTGTAAACATGTTGTCCAAACAGGTCGAGTCTCTGGTTGGTTGATTTACAGTACGAAAACAACCATACGATAAAAATAGATTACATAAATTATTGCTATTAATAGAATTTAGCAAAAAATCAGTATTAAAATCCCCAAATACGAGCAGCTCATAGTTATATTCCATCATTTTGTGCAGAACTTTCTCAAGCTTGTTCATAAATATGGTAAAATCACCATTCGGTGATCTGTAAATGGTTAAAATGACTACTTTGAAGGCATGTAAAAGAATCCCCGTAACCTCAAAGATGAGTTCTTGACAGTACACTGACAGATCAATTGGTTCAAATAAAAGGTTGTTTTTCACATAAATAATAGTTCCTCCATGAATATGAGTAACTCTAGAAAAATGATTCCCTAGTGTATATCCTATCGGGTTGTATAGAGAAGCCTCGTATGTATTCAGCCAATGTTCTGAAAAACATAAAACATTAAACTCCTGGGCTAAAAGTGTTGCATTAAGCAGATCAATTTTGTTCTTAATGCATTGTATGTTCATATAGAGTATCACCAATAAAAAACATTTCAGTCCAGTACTGGTAAGAGAAGATCTGGTGTCGACCGAGATGGTAGAGTCATGTTTTAACCTTCGTTTATCGGTTTTCGTCTTGGGTATAAAAAACGACGGATGCACGCATCTTCCGGCCATAGTACCGGGTCCATTGCTAATTCCATGTTTTTAGCAAATACATCCACCTTAAAAGAAGAATAAAGATCAGGCTGTCGAGAGTTCAATTGTTCACATTTCGTTTCGGGGAATCTAGATCGCAGCCAATTAGTAACTTGTTCGCTAGTTGTCTTGGGATCTAACCTATAAACATGCAGTGACACTGTTTTTGGTACACCCTGTAATTTCGGTGCATTCACTTCTTGGTCAATATTAGTACCGGTACCCATGACTATTGTACGTTTCAATTTTCGAGCAACAACTTTAGACCAAGTCTCCTTTTCAGCTGATATAGCTTCAGATGACTGACCTTCACTAGATCCACCTTCTGTAGCCACCATGAGAGCTCTATCAGAATTCTTGCCATGAGTTAGAGTCTTTGCTTTTATCTTGTTAGAATCATTAATCTGTTTTTGGATTCCAGATGCTAAACTCACATTATTCGTAGTTGAAGCCTTTATATCAGTCCGCGATTGTCTAGTATCACAGTGCATAAACGAGATACAACTAGACTGTTCCACGATCTGATTCATTACAGTCAGTTGGGTTAGTAAGATATTTGCTTTTTCTTTTAGTTCTTCAATAATATGATCCTTTTGTTTCAAAATAAATTTTACTACTCCAACATCAATTTTACCGTTACTGTCCGCTATATCGTATAACACTTGGTAATCTAGCAAGTCTTCTTCCGAATCCTTATCACTTTCACTTTCACAACATTTCACAGTACTATCATCAATAATTTTTACTTTATTCATTAGTTTCGCACAGCTTGGGTGAAAATAATTGTCACAGTCGGTACATTTTAAACCATTAACAAGTTTTGACTTACACCGTTTGCAGGAATGTTCTAATTCCACCATTATGTAAGAAGTAAGGTTAGCTACAGAGGATTCACTTGTGTAATTCACTTAAGCTTTCACACATGTCTCATAACTTATGTAAACAATAAATTCATTTATATGACCTCAACACTTGTTGGTAGAGGATAAATATTTTTAAGAGGCCTCAATGCTCAGGAATTTTAAGCTCAACTACTCTGACCCTTTTGTCAGGGCCTTCAATAACCTCAATCAATCTAGCAGTGAGCCATTTAGGAATCAGCTTGCCATACTTTCCAATAGAACTAATTGATTTATTCTTAAATTGGGATAGCTGTTTTCCCACTTGTTTCTAGTTTGCAAAGTATTTAGATATTCTTTATGCTAGCATTTCCAGAAAGAGACATGTAACATAAGAATTCCTTTTTCAATTACTACTATACAGTACTTGTGACCTTACAATTCCTTTGCACTATTCTTTAACCTGAAATGATTACAATTATCTTTCCCTTTCATCACTGTACTATACCGTACTTGTGACCTTACGATTCCTTTGCACTATTCTTTAACCTGAAATAGTTACAATTAACTTTCCCTTTCATCACTGTACTCAACCGTACATGTGACCTTATGATACCTTTTTACAATCCAATCACATATATATATATATATATATATATATACATTAAGGCCTATCCTTCCCTCCTATTCACAACTTCCTTTAAATCAGTGTGATTAGTTGCTCATTACATTAAACAATTAGTCGGGAAAAGCCCACACAAGATAGGAATTTTTTTTCTTTTCTTGGCCCCTTATGAAGAATTTCTCTCCTGCCCTTTTCTTCATTCTAACTTAAAGTAGCTAATTTCTCTCAGGCTATATAGGCTGGTTTCAGGTTGCATCGGCAGAAATCCACCAACTACCTCAGGAAATGATTACTGAACTTTAATATGTGCAAAAAGCAAAACTTTACCTCTTTCTTACTCCCAATATTTACTTTCCTATCCTTATACCAACTACCTTTATGTTTTTCCTGTTAATATTCCCTAGCTTATGGACTTGATAAATTAACTTGCCATTTTCTCCTTAATTCATTTGAATTTTACCAAATTCTCTCTACATCACCAATGCCTAGACAAATAATTTACAAGTTTCACTCTTTTTTTCAGGTATGCTTATTGGCATTAGCCCTAATCTGTAAACTGATTACTCGAACAAGAATTAGGCCTATATATACAGGGTGTTTCAAAAATACTTTTACAAACTTCGGGCATGGGTTCCTTACGCCAAAAGAAGGAAAAAAATTCATATGAACATATGTCTCATAATCCTTGTTTTCTCGTTAGGAACTGTTCAACACGTTGGTACACTCATAACACGTCAACACATAAAACTCATAACAAATGCTCGAAATGTTCTCCTCTTGCTTCTAGACATGCATGCACTTGTCGAATCATGGACTGTTGCACCCTTTCAAATACTCTGGGATGGTGTCGAATGGTTTCCCAGGCTTCCATAACACGTCAATGAAAAGTTTCTTCATTCGGGATGTCTGCTTCATAAATCAATAGTTGAAGGTGCCCCCAGAGATAAAAATCCAAAGGATTGAGGTCAGGAGAACGTGCAGGCCGTGGAACTTATTCTCCTCTGGGTCATTCCATATTAAATCAACAAATGGGCGTTGCTGCACCATTTTTGATTTTGATGAAATTTGGTAGGTGATGTGTTCCAGTCTTCTGAACCCCAAAACAAATCTTGTTATACTTCTAAAAAATTTTACTCCTGAGATATAGGCATTTGTTTGGAACATGAACAAGCAAAAAATGTAATTTCAGACCTATTTTCTGAAAGCCGTAGAATTTCTATTTGAATCAGTAGGATGATCAGATAGGGCTCATTGGAAAGCTTAAAGAATGGACTTTCATTTGTGCATACTAAATTAGATTTAAGTTAAGTCTAAACAGACGTTTTTAGGGCTCTAATCTTCGTTCGTGAACTGTCGTTTTGCGTAACTTTAGGCATTAAAAAAACAATGAAGGACTTGGAGTAACAGGCCATTTTTTTTTCCTCTTACACTTATGTATGATTAATGATTTGCTAAACAAGAGTGATAGGAGTTCTACTCCAAATATTGACCTAGATGCTGAAAATTTTAATTCTTATTTTATTGACAAAGTTCATGACATTGTCAACAACATACCAAGTGATTTAGATCCAATGAATCTCATGAACAACTTATCCAAGCCTCAGATCAGTTTCCTATTTAAACATGTACGTGTTGAAGATGTTTACTCTGTCATACTAAATTTAAGTAATAGTTCATGTCTTGATATATATGGCTTAAACTCTAAAATCTTGAAATTAGCATCTGTTTATATTTGTGAACCTGTAACCCATATATTTAAGAACTGCATTGAGAAGGGGTACTTTCCTAATGCTTTTAAAGTTGTCAAAGTTATCCCTGTTCATAAGAAAGGGAGTAAATCCGATTATGGAAACTATAGGCCTATAAGTATAATACCAGTACTATCAAAGGTCTTTGAAATATTACTAAACAAACAAATAACCATGTATTTTGAAAACAACCCTATATTTACACCCTCACAATATGGATTTAGAATGGGACATAGTAGGCCCTACTATTGAAGCTGTACTTGCATTTATTAAAAAATGTTTTGAAGGCATCAAGAAGGGTGATCATGTTGTAAGCCATTTTTTTTATGTATCCAAGGCTTTTGATACAGTTTCCCATGACATATTAATTCATAAACTTGTTTATTATGGTTTCAGCGAATCTAGCTTAGAACTTATGCGTTCATATTTGAGTAATAGGTATCAATCTGTTCTCTTTAATGATAATCAGAAAATTCACAAATCACAACAATCAGAAATGAAATGGACATAAACAAACTGAAATAACTTCATCTAGGCTAAACGGTAATAAATTATTTAGCACTGTAATGGCTACAAAAAACCCATTGTTTGAAGTCGAGGAATTAAATTATGATTTTGTACGTGAATTTAAACAACATTCAGAACAGTTCCAGGACAACATTACAATTCTATGCTTAAATGTTCGAAGTCTACGAAATAAGCTAGAAGAAATTGAAATTTTAGTTTCTGATCTTGGTAACTTGGACGTTCTCATCCTTACTGAGTCATGGCTATCTCATTCAGAGAGTAAATATTATAATTTAAATAACTTTACAGCATATCATTCTCATAGGCCAACTAAAATTGGTGGGGGGATAGCAATATTTGTACGTAATAACTGGAAATCAAAATTTATTAGTACAATTGAAACTGATGAACACAACATCTTAGCAATACAAATTAATCAAAACAATGTAAAATTCACCATTGTTGGTACCTACAATTCAAATGTTAACAATACGCCTATTTTTTTACAGTCTTTTGAGAAAATATTATATTCTTTATGTAAGGATACATTAGTTGTAGCTGGGGATTTCAACATAAATATTCTGGACAACAAAAATCCACATACAAGAGATTATAAATTACTTTATGAGTCCTATGGACTATTGTGCTGTAACGTTAAATATCCTACAAGAATTTCAGAAAATTCTAACACATTAATAGATCATTTTCTTGTCAACCAGCATTGTTACATATACAATGTAAATAATATTAAGTCAGCCATAAGTGATCATAATATCTTGATTCTAAAAATCGAAATCACTTGCCTCAAAAACAAGGTAAATAATAATATTCAAAATGTAAATAATAATAATTTAATGGACAGTAATGTCAACAGCCCTATAACATCAATAGATTATAATAAACTTAACCGATATTTTACTGATGAATTATTTTTTCCAGAAGGAGACATTGATTTTTGCTATGATAAGTTATTAGATTACATAGAACGAGGAATTAAACAATTTTCAAGAAATTATGATAAAAATCAAATACATAAAACGAGATATAAATCTAATGCACCTTGGATTAATGACAATTTGCTTTTATTGATCCAAAGAAGAGATATTTTACATGCATACAAGAAAAGATTTCCTCAAAACAAATTCATTTTATATGAATTTAATAAATTAAGAAATACTATTACCACAGAGAAGAGAAAATTAAAAGCAAAGTATTATGAAAATATGTTACAGTCTGTATCTGGAAATATCTCTTTGTTCTGGAAAAAAATAAAAGGCATCCTAACGAATTCAATAACTAATGGTTCTATAAATCATGGAAATATAGATAAATTGATGTTAGATGGGACAGAGATAAACAACACTGACATTCCCGAAGAGCTTAATAATTATTTTGTAAATGTAGGCCCAAAACTTGCACAGACTTCAGTAAAAAAGAATATGGATAGTAACCAACAATCTATTGATATAGGTATAAGAAATTCACTTTATTTAACACCCGTAACATCACATGAGGTTGAAAAGCATATTGACAGTTTAAAAAACAAAAGAAATGCAACAAAGGATGGAATAACAAACATATTTCTAAAGAAAACTAAAAAATCACTAAAATATGCCATTTCAGAATTCATTAATTATTCCTTCCTGAAGGGAGCTGTTCCAAAAAAATGCAAAATTGCCAGGGTTGTTCCCATTTTTAAGGGTGGAGATAGTTCAGATCCAGGAAATTACCGTCCAATCTCAATTTTACCAGCCCTATCAAAAATCTTAGAGAAATGTATGAAGGAAAGATTAAATAATTTTCTAGAAAATAACAAAATCCTGTAATAATAATAATAATAATAATAATACTTTATTCATCCGTTATATCAAAGTACATTGATGTAGGATACGTCAATCTTAACCTAAGAAGAAATAATGAACTTATAATACAGATAATCTTAACATAAGAAACAACTTATAAAGTACTATACTTATGCACTACTTAATTCCGGGAGTAGCAAAAGATGCACTGTGCTGTGAGTTGTGGATTAGATATTCTTCTATGGAATAGTAGCACCCATCTATTAAATAATTTTTGACAGCTGCTTTAAATTTCTTGACCGAGTGCATTGCTTTGATGCCATTGGGGAGTTTATTGTAAAGATGAATTCCATTGTGTTCAAAACTTTGTTCAAACAGGGAGGTATTATGGCTTAAGATACATAAATCTGTTTTATTCCTTGTATCATAGGAGTGTTTCTGCGAATTTGTTTTGAATTGGGAATGTGACAATTTTATATGCGAAAGCACTTCATATATGTATACGCAGGGAAATGGTAAGATTTCCAGGGACCATAAATACCAATTGGTATAAATACCAATATGGGTTTCGGAAAACTTCATCAACCTTATGTGCTGCAGTAGATATAATAACCCAAATTGAGGATGCAATGGATAGTAACAAATTTTCTTCAGGACTATTTATTGACTTAAAGAAGGCATTTGATACTGTAGATCATGAATTACTTTTGAAAAAACTTGAATGTTTTGGAATAAGAGGTATAGTGTTAGACTGGTTCAAAAGTTACCTAAAAGAACGCACACAATATACTTCAGTAAATGGATTGGACAGCAATGCTCAAGTAATAATTTGCGGGGTCCCACAGGGCTCGATATTAGGACCCATCCTTTTCCTAATATATGTAAATGATATTCAGACCTTACCTTTACATGGCATACCTTCACTTTTTGCTGATGATACTAGTATTTTTTATGTTGGTGATACTGTACGGGTCAGGACCGTGAGGAACAAATGTTGGGGATCGGCCGGAAAATATATCCGGTCCGAAAGGGCAAATGATAGGATAAGGTACTTCTCAAATAGGAATAACATAAGATAGGAAAGATTAGCCACCTCTGAATAGCTAGTGAGGACCAGATTCAAACGAATCAAAATGAGAGCAAATAGACTGTAACCTCAGGACACTGGTATCAGGAATCCACGGACTACTTAAGGAAAACAATTTAAATATGAAATAATCACAACTTACTAGATTCACACACAATAATTATTGAAACTAATTGAAATAGAAACACTGATACATAAGATGCAAGAGTACGTTATCACACGTGGTTGTAAATATTAATTTCTTGGAAAACTTGATAAATAATATCTTAAAATGCGTAGATTAACTTGCTCTTGAAGTTAACACTAAACTTTTGCATGTAGTTTAGTCGTAAAAGCTGATATAAGCACTGGAACATGTAGCGTTGGTTACACAACTGTTGCGTAATATCAAACTTCTGTAATTCGGAGAATTCACTCGCGAATTTGATGAATTATATGTAATTATGTATGAATAATTACTGAGAGCCACAATTGCGCACAATTGTGACTATTCGCCGCTTTCTAGAGCAAGATTAATGGATCTTGGTAGAAAAAGCGGGAATTCCTCGAGCCTACTAGATACACTGTTATCTGTGTGAGGTCTCGTTCAATACTAACTGGCGTGACGCTACACCACCACATATAACAAAAGAAATTAGCAAGTCATGCATGATCCCACAATGCCTTGAGGCGGGAATAAAAGGACAATCAAAGCGGGACAATGCAAGCGGATAATTTGAAACATTCTAAAGTAAAAACATGTTGCTTGCGCGAACATACCGACCCCTTTGAACTATTTAGTTCAACAAAATAGATAGAGAGCAAGCTATGAAAAATACATTCAAATGGACAAATAACATAAAGGAAAACACTTATTATATACATCACAATAACACAGTTTATCTCCGAAAAGTAAAACCTTATTGTGTAAGGAGGAAAACCAAAAACACTTATTACAATGTAACGGTTTGTCTACACTATAATTGCTTGTAAAACAATAAAGAGATATGAAATATTAATTGCACTGTATTACACTTATTATTGATCTGGCAATGGACATAATTTCACTACCGGGCGCTTATATTCGCCACTAGGAGTGCGAACTGTCGCCACACGAATTAGACCGTCTTCTCCCGGATGCACCTTGGTGATGACGCCTATCTTCCATTGAAGTGGGGCTATGTTGTCTTCCTTCAGAATGACTAAGATGCCTTCTCGCAGATTCTCACTGGAAGATGACCATTTTTGTCGCTGCTGAAGTGTATGCAAATACTCGGAAGACCATCTTTTCCATATATGATGCAGATGATTTTGTAGAATTTGCCATTTTTCAAGATATTTCATATCATCTGTGGGAGGATGAGATGGCAGGGAGGTGAGAGGCTCACCGATGAGGAAATGCCCAGGTGAAAGATATGAACAGTCGTTTGGGTCGTCACTAAGACGAACGAGTGGTCTGGAATTCAAACAAGCCTCGATCTGAGTGAGCAGCGTACAAAGCTGTTCAAATGTGAGGATTTGTGCACCCATCGTTCTCCTTAGGTGAAACTTCATAGATTTCACAGCGGCTTCATGTAACCCACCGAAATGCGGAGACGACGGGGGAAGAAAATACCAGTTATAATCATTGGTTGCAGCAAAATCTTGAACTGACTTCTGAAATTCTTCGGATTGTAGTAGAATACGAAGATCTTTCAATTTGTGATTCGTGCCTATGAAATTAGTACCGTTATCGCTGAAGATATCCTTGCATAGGCCACGACGGGAAGTAAATCTTCTTAGCGCGGCTAAGAAAGCTTCTGATGTGAGGTCTGATACCAATTCAATATGAATGGCTTTAGTTACAAGACATACAAAGATTGCAGCGTATGCCTTGGCAATGATTTTACTTCTAGGCGATCCGTATCTTATGCTGAAGGGACCAGCATAGTCTACTGCTGTGCGTAGAAAGGGCCTAACAGGAGTTACTCTGTAGTTAGGAAGATTGCCCATCAGCTGTTGAGCAGATTGTGCCTTTAGTTTATAGCAAGTCAGACACTTGTGTAGAACAGATTTCACCAGTCTGCGCACGCAAGGGATCCAATATGCTTGTCTTAAAGAGGCTATCGTAAGCTGATGTGACGCATGTAAAAGTTTAAAATGTTCATGCTTTACAATTAAAGCAGTTAGATGGTGCTTGCTTGGCAATATGATCTGATGTTTAGCATCATATGCAAGATGAGATTTATCTATGCGACCACCAACTCGTAGAAGACCATTTTCGTCCAGAAATGGTGTTAATGTATGAATAGAACTTTTAGCAGAAGTTTCTTTCAGATTTTAAGATCTGCAATTTCACTCTTAAAAGATGAATGCTGAGCACTTTTAACACAAGTTTGTAAAGCTTGTTGAAGCTCTTCAGCTGTAATAGGTCCATGAAATTTTGTTTCATGGCGACATGCAGCAATAAATCTATTCATGTAGCATGTTACTCTTTGCAGGCGTCTGAGATCTGAGAATGTTGTAAGAAAATGTTCTCTCTCCTTTGTTGACACCAGACAGACATTTGCAAGTTGTTCTGATGAATCAGGAACACTTAATTGTTGTGGTTGTTTTGGCCAGGATGTCTCTGGTGAAGATAACCAGTTAGGACCGTGCCACCACAAATCGATTTCAGATAACTGCTCACAAGAAATTCCCCTTGAGACGAGATCTGCTGGATTTTCATGTGTGGCAATGTGTCGCCATGTAGCAGTCTCCGAAAGTTCTTGTATCTGTGACACACGATTTGAAACAAAGGTTTTCCACTTTCGTGCATCAGTTTTGAGCCAGGACAGTACCACAGTAGAATCTGACCACAAATAATTTTGTGAAGGTTGTACCTTGAGGTCACTTAGCACTTTGTTGTATAATTTAGCAAGCAGAAGTGCACCACAGAGTTCAAGGCGTGGAATGGTTTGCTTCTTTAGAGGAGAAACCTTAGATTTTGAACATAACAGTTGAACAGTAGTTTCACCTTCACTATTTACAGAACGAATATATATACAAGCTCCATACGCCTTCTCGGAGGCGTCACAGAAACCATGTAATTGAATGTCCTGCACTGTACCAGATGTAAGCACATATCTGGGAATACGCAAGGTGTGAATAGTAGCTAATGTTTCACAGATTTCCAGCCATTTCTCCACCAGATGCACAGGTACGGTTTCATCCCAGTCTAATTTCTCAATCCAGAGAGATTGCATAAAGATTTTAGCATTTATGACAATAGGACTAGCCAATCCTAGCGGATCAAAGATAGATGAAATAAGTGAAAGGATATTTCGTTTGGTTAGTTTACCTTGCACATGGGTTTGGAGTGAAGGATGTGATTGGATCTGGAATTCATCATTAAGTGGATGCCAAAGTAAGCCTAGGGCATGTATGTTTTCATTGTTATCAAGTGCCAGGGGCAATTGAGTTTCTCGATGTGAAGGAGGTACTGATTCCAATAAAGCTTCATGATTGGAGCACCATTTTCGCAGAGGAAATCCACCACAATTGAGCATATCTATAAGCTCCCTTTGCAGTTTCAGGGCTTCTTGGATGTCATTGTGGCCTGCTAAACAATCATCAACATAAAATGATTCCCGTACTGCCTGAGCAGCAAGCGGATACTTCTCTTCTTCTTCTAGCGCAAGCTGATGTAAAGATCTTATGGCCAAAAATGATGCAGATTTGGTACCATAAGTGACAGTAGTTAGAGCGTAGTCTTGTATGGGTTCATTAGGACTTGAACGCCACACAATTCTTTGAAGATTCTGATCTTCTTTATGCATCCTTACTTGCCTGTACATTTTAGAAATGTCTGCTGAAAATGCATACTTGTAGGTGCGGAACCGAAGTACAATAGATGAAAGATCGTCTTGTATAGTTGGCCCTAGTTTCAAGATGTCGTTCAATGACTTGCCTGAAGACGACTTTGCTGAGGCATCGAATACAACTCGGGTTTTCGTGCTAGTTGAACTAGGCTTTATAACAGCATGATGCGGCAAGTAGTAACATTTTTCTCCAGGCTGAGGAAGTGAAACCTTCTTCATGTGGCCTAGATTTTCATACTCTTCCAGAAATTTGGAATAGTCTTCTTTTAAGCTAGGGTTAGCTTCAAGTTTGCGTTCCAGGTGTCCTAAGCGTTTTATAGCTTGTTGCCTAGATTCGCCCAGAGAATCTACAGGTTGATTCTTGGGGAGTTGCACTACGAATGCACCATCAGTTGCACGAGTGGTGTTTTCTACGTAGTGTTCTTCACATTCACGTTCTTCTTTGGTGTGTACTGCGCTGGGGAAGTCTTCCAGCTCCCAAAATTGCCTTAGTTGCTTGTCCACGTTGTCGACAGTTACAAACAAGTTATGCTGTGAGAACGTCACCTTCTTGTTTTTAATGGCAGACTTAGGAACTGTACCACTGATTATCCAACCAAGCTCGCTGTTGGTCAGAACAGGCTGATTTGGTTTAACTATTCTTTCGTTTGTGATTAATTGAAAGAATAAGTTAGCGCCAATTAGCAATTGTACATCACCAGGTACATGGAATTTAGGGTCAGCTAATGGAAGTTCACTGGGAATATTGAATTTGTAGGGGTCAATTTGGACAGCAGGAAGCTTATTTACAATGTGAGGTAGAACTAGGCAGTTTAGGTTAGCTTGGAAAGCATGGATCCTGGATCTCATATTAATAGTGATGCTGTGACCACAAGCTGAGGTGCCATTAATACCTCTTATGTGAGTGTCCACTGCGCTAGTTGGTAATTGTAATTTCCTTGCCAAATCTTCCGTGATGAAATTAATCTGACTACCAGAATCAAGTAAAGCTCTGCATTTTACCAGTTTTCCATTTTTGTCTTCTATTTCGACCACTGCAGTTGCAAGAAGAATTTCACATTGGCTAGCCTTTTCTTTTATAGAACAGTAACTAGCTGGAATGTTTGTTGCCGTGCTGGGTATAGAACTTTCTGAAGAAGGATTCTGACGAGAAACCTTTTCACTTGAATGTGTGTCATTGTGTAACCATTTACTATGAAAACCTTTCCCACATTTGCAAAACGATTTTAGCTTGCACTGATCTCTTCTGTGGTTAGGAGAGAAGCAGTTAAAACACAAGCGTTTAGATTTAATGACATTCCATCGTTGTGATACACTTAGTTCTTGGAAGCTCTTGCAATTTAATAAATTATGATTATCATCGCAGCATGGGCACGTGTCTTCTTTTGTCGCAACATAAGAATGACGAGTGTGTTTTTCTGACTTCTTCTTCGTACTTTGCTCACCTTTGTGCTTAGATGGGCTGGACGTGTTGTTTACATCTGCCAATACTTCAAGGGAATTTGCCTTAGCTTCTAAAAACTTGATGAGGTCTTGAAGTGGTGTGAAGTTCTGAGAATCAATTCTTCCTTCCCATTCTTTTCGTACACTCTCACAAAGGCTGTCCAAGATTAACTGCATAAGCATAATATCTTGTAATGGTATCTCTACATGTAAAGCTTCCACAGCATATATGTTGCTTTGGAATTTGTTAAGAATATTACGAAGATCATTCACATTTTCACTCTTCATCGTTGGTAAAGAGAGTAGATTACGTACGTGAGCTGTGGCAATAATTCTTGTATTATCGTACCTGGAACATATTAGATTCCATGCTACACTGAAATTTTCACTAGTCACTGGTAGATTTTTTTATCAGTGCGTGTGCCTGGCCCTTTAATGATGACAGAAGGTAATGCAATTTCTGTATCGGTTCTAAGGCTGCATTATTGGCTACAAGACTGCCGAACGTGTCTTGGAAATGTTTGAACGTTGTGATGTCCCCAGAGAAGGTTGGAAGCTGTATAGCAGGAAGTTGTATTGGCCTATTGTTGCACTGACAAGTATGATGTGAATTGGCACTGTTATGAGATCGCTCACTGCCTACTGGACTTATGCTACGAAGTGGCTGTTCATGCTGAACAATGAGCGCACTAAGTTTAGATTTCAACAGATCATAACTACTTCTTATCTCTTCGTCATACTGCATGTGAACTTCGATGTCTTCTTCTTCTACTATTAGCGATTCAATTTCAGCTTGTACAGTTTCATATCTATCAAAAAGATTATTGAGGCTGTCATATTTAACTTTAAGATGAAACACATCAACTTCCTCCTGGAGGCTATCGTAGAATTTCTGAATAAAGGTGATTTTTCTCTTGATGAAACCCCTTTTCTTGATCAGATCCTTGATTTGACTCTCCATGATGATATAATGATATTATTTGTAACACTTTGAGAACTTTGTAGAGTTGTCACTGCACATGTGATGTTCTGGTGTGATGATCACTGCCTTCTTGAAGTCTTTTGAGCTGTTGTGTTTTCTGTAGTACTGAAGCACTGCCGAATAGATGATACAGAGTTTATGTACTAGAAATCGTAGCTCTTGAATACGCGGATGCCGTCGCGGTTGAGTCTGCATACAATGAACGAGATCGATAAGACGAGACAAACCATATATATGTGTGTGAATAATGAAATTGTTTCTTTAGTAGTCCGGTCCGTTGAGGAACCAAATGTACGGGTCAGGACCGTGAGGAACAAATGTTGGGGATCGGCCGGAAAATATATCCGGTCCGAAAGGGCAAATGATAGGATAAGGTACTTCTCAAATAGGAATAACATAAGATAGGAAAGATTAGCCAACTCTGAATAGCTAGTGAGGACCAGATTCAAACGAATCAAAATGAGAGCAAATAGACTGTAACCTCAGGACACTGGTATCAGGAATCCACGGACTACTTAAGGAAAACAATTTAAATATGAAATAATCACAACTTACTAGATTCACACACAATAATTATTGAAACTAATTGAAATAGAAACACTGATACATAAGATGCAAGAGTACGTTATCACACGTGGTTGTAAATATTAATTTCTTGGAAAACTTGATAAATAATATCTTAAAATGCGTAGATTAACTTGCTCTTGAAGTTAACACTAAACTTTTGCATGTAGTTTAGTCGTAAAAGCTGATATAAGCACTGGAACATGTAGCGTTGGTTACACAACTGTTGCGTAATATCAAACTTCTGTAATTCGGAGAATTCACTCGCGAATTTGATGAATTATATGTAATTATGTATGAATAATTACTGAGAGCCACAATTGCGCACAATTGTGACTATTCGCCGCTTTCTAGAGCAAGATTAATGGATCTTGGTAGAAAAAGCGGGAATTCCTCGAGCCTACTAGATACACTGTTATCTGTGTGAGGTCTCGTTCAATACTAACTGGCGTGACGCTACACCACCACATATAACAAAAGAAATTAGCAAGTCATGCATGATCCCACAATGCCTTGAGGCGGGAATAAAAGGACAATCAAAGCGGGACAATGCAAGCGGATAATTTGAAACATTCTAAAGTAAAAACATGTTGCTTGCGCGAACAGATACAGTTGATGGATTATTATCATATATGCATGAAGATCTCAAAATTCTAACAAAATGGTTAAGTCAAAATAAATTATCATTAAATGCCCAAAAGACAGCATATATGGTCTTTCATAAGCCAAATACACACTTAGGTATTTCTAAAGAGTTAGTAAATGACAATAAGCACATAAAGCGAGTAACGGATACTAAATTTTTAGGCCTAACTATAGACCAACATTTAACTTGGAAAGGACACATCAACAATATATGTAGCAAAATTTCTCCAGTTATAGGGATATTTAGGCGAATAAGGGGAATATTGTCAACTCCTGGCTTGAGATCCTTATATTATTCACTAATACAGTCTCACATAACTTACATGTTATTTATCTGGGGTCGTTTTCATAAAATGGATCTTCAACCATTAAGAGTACTTCAGAATAGAGCAATCAGAATTTTACTAGGTGCACATTATTTGACACCAACTCGCATTCTTTATGAACAATCGAAAATCTTGCCGTTTGAGACCTTAGTTAAAGTAAATGCCATTACATATATGCACAGAGTAGTACATGGTAACATCCACAGTAATTTTCCAATAGAATATAACAAAGACATTCATAACTATGAAACAAGGCAAAAACAGAACATATACCTCACACATTCTTCAACTGTAACTTATGGGACAAAGGGATTAAAATATTATTTGATCAAAACATATAATGAATTACCACAAGAACAAAAGAATATATTAAATTATAACAAATTTAAATCACAAATAAAACTCTTTTTAAAATCTAAGATTAATTAAGTTCTTTGATATAGTAATAAATAGATACTGTATATTGATCACTATTATACTATGTAACTATGTTTCCCTTCATCATCTATCATTTCACTTCACTCTTAAAATCAAGTCATTTTGTTTTGTGTTCCTATATTCTGTACCTCTTCACTCTTGTACCTCTTGAATATATTGCACCTCTTGTATATTTATAAGTTATTTGTAATTGAAAATTTATGTATCACAATGCATGTCATGTTGTATATAGCCCCTTAAGGTGAGCTTTGCTCGTTGGGGTTTTCTTACAATAAATAAATAAATAAATGTATCAGATTATAAGCTGGTAGAGTATGGTGTACCTCAAGGCTCTGTCATGGGTCCTGTCCTTTTTATAATATGTATTAACGATCTTCCCTCTACAGTACAGGAGAACTGTCTCACTACCTATCTTTTTGCTGATGATATAGCACTTGTATCATGTGACAGAAATGACTCCATCTGTATTGACAATGCTTCTTCTGACATTACTAAATGGTGTGATGCTAATAACCTGAGTCTTAATGCTAGTAAGACTGTTGAATTGACAATTAATCTTCAACGCTCCAATAGCCTACTAAGGAATCCTGTAAGATTTTTAGGATTATATATCCAAACTAATTTGGAGTGGCATTCTCACATTGACCATGTTGCCAAGAAAATAAGTAGAGGTCTATTTATGTTGAGAGTATTAACTCATAACATAGATTCTAAGTCACTCTTGCTAGTGTATCATGCCCATATACACAGCCATCTCAGTTATGGAGTCCTATTGTGGGGAGGACATCCTTATGCCAACAAAATATTCATCTTGCAGAAAAGAGCAATAAGAATTATCTCTAGAGCATCGCCTACTACATCCTGCAAACCACTCTTTACAGAACTTACATTACCATCAGTGTTTGTTTTGAGCTGTCTTCTCTATATAAAAAAGAATGCACACTTGTATAATAAATGCTCTACTGTCCATAGCTACTCTACCAGAAACAAAGAAAACTTATATATAAATAAATGTAAATTCAGCACCACCCAGAAAAGTTTTGAATATGTTGCCCTCAGATTATTTAATTCATTGCCGAACAAAATTAAGGAGTTATCATATGTAGCTTTTAAAAGGAAAATTAAATCTAACCTGATGTCAAACACCCTGTACAGTGTCAAGGACTTCAATGACATTATCTGGTGAAATGTGTACTTGTATATTCTATCTCATTTGTGTCTATTGTTATTGCTAATACATTGTACAATGTCTGTGGCAAATAAATCTAATCTAATCTATGAGGAGTATGTGTAGGAAAAAAACTGAGTTGTTACTGGTGGTCCTTCACCCTGAAAAATTTGCTTAAATTTCGAAAAAAATGTAAATCGGGCTTTTTCTCGGTCCCAAAAAGTAATGTGGGACAGGTGATAAAAATCTGAAAATGCCAAGATGAGAAGCCCTTATAGTGTACTTTAAAATAAAAACAAAATCATTTTGTGACTCGAAGGGATAGAGGAGCTACAAGCCTTTGAAATATCAAGAAAACAACACTTGACCGCTACCGGTACTGAAAATAGGCTAAGCAGATAGGATAATTACCACAAAATTTAATTTAAATTTACATAAAATACAAAACATTTATTTACAAACTAGAATTTTCCTCAGTTATACAACTTTCTGGTTTTTGTGATTTTTCTAGCAAATTTCCACATTTAATTTCTTTTTAAGCTACATTGATGGCGATTTCAAGTACTGTATTTAGAAACCATTCTTATCCTGGTTTATTAGGTGTTATAATAGGATAAGTTCTGGACACGTACTGTTCATTGGAGTCTGGTTGCTGACCAAGTCATGTTTGAACATGCATAGCTTCATATGATCCAGCCCCTCTGTTCAATGCTGTCCACTATTCACTTATTGAGCTGACTCAAAGCAAGTAGATGTGTTTGTGCTTCATGTCTCTTGATTAGTTTCTTTCTTTAAATTATTACTATTGTTATTTTGTGCTGAATACATGCTATTGAAATTGTTACCAGTATATTACTATGATTGAGTGTTCTTGTTCTGTTGGCATCTTCAAAGGAGAGGTATGTCATAAATTATCTTACTCTAGGTCTTTAGTACTCAATACTATTTCCGAGTTCACTGAAGAACAAAAAACATTATTTTCAATTAGAACTGGTTGTGATGATATAAAATGTTTCACAAGGCTGAATTTTTGGACAGATACTTCCAAATTTTGTGTATGGTCTTGCTCTGACCCCTACAGTGTTCACTCAAAACCTATTAAAAATATCTCTCAGATAAATATCAATGACACTTTCCATGTGCAGTCCTGAGCTAAAATTAATCACAGGGAAGGTATTGTGCACAAAATGTTAAAAAAATAAAAAATCCAAAACAAGGCACAGAGACCGGTACTGACAGTGAAGATGAATGCCCAGACATTTATGAACCTGAAACCATTCTTGTTGAAACAGTTAATGATGCTTGTTCAGTCCTTGGTATTTTCCTGTTAAGGTGCAGAAGCTGTCAGTTGAAGCTAGACCCTCAGTGTTAACAAATAAAGTTAGTAATATAGCCAAATCTATAACAGGAAAGTTAAGTAAGTCTTTTGATTTGAACATTTCAACTAATAATGAGGAATTTTCAATGAACATGCAGCCTGCCAGTTTAGCGAATGAGTATAAGCAACTAATTCACAAGCTTAAAGAAAAAAATGAAAGTTGCATCAACTACTAAAGAACATTGTACCTAGGTAAGTTTAGCTCCTAGCAGTTGGAGTGTTAGTAAAGTTCAGAGTGAGTTTAATGTCAGCCAATACTTAGCCTGCCAGTCAAGAAATTTAGTGAAAAAGAACGGGATTTTGCCACAGAATAAGGAGAACAGGACTAGGAATAAGCTTGATGAAGTTTCAGTCAAAATTGTACAAGACTTCTACGAAAATGATGAGTACAGCAGAATGATGCCAAGGAAAAGGGACTGTGTATCTGTTAGAGGAGCTAATGGAGAAAAAGGTTAACATACAGAAAAGGTTAATTTGATGTAACCTTAAAGAGCTTTATGCAGCTCTTAGTGTTTAATTCATTACCTACATCCAAAAAACCAGGATAAGAATGGTTTCTAAATACAACAGTTGAAAATACAGTACTTGAAATTGTCATCAATGTAGCTTAAAAAGAAGTCAAATGTGAAAAATTGCTAGAAAAATTACAAAAAATCATAAATTTGTATGACTGAGGAAAATTCTCATTTGTAAATAAATGTTTTGTATTTTATGTAAATTTAAATTAAATTTTGTGGTAATTATCCTATCTGCTTAGCCTATTTTCAGTAGCGGTCAAGTGTTGTTTTCTTGATATTTCAAAGGCTTGTAGCTCCTCTATCCCTTCGAGTCACAAAATGATTTTGTTTTTGTTTTAAAGGACACTATAAGGGCTTCTCATCTTGGCATTTTCAGATTTTTATCACCTGTCCCACATTACTTTTCGGGACCGAGAAAAAGCCCGATTTACATTTTTTTCGAAGTTTAAGCAGATTTTTCAGGGTGAAGGACCACCAGTAACAGCTCAGTTTTTTCCTACACATACTCCTCATACATAAGTGTAACAGGAAAAAACATTGGCCTGTTACTCCAAGTCCTTCATTGTTTTTTTAATGCCTAAAGTTAAGTAAAACGACAGTTCACAAACGAAGATTAGAGCCCTAAAAACGTCTGTTTAGGCTTAACTTAAATCTAATTTAGTATGCACAAATGAAATTCCATTCTTTAAGCTTTCCAATGAGCCCTATTTGATCATCCTACTGATTCAAATATAAATTCTACGGCTTTCAGAAAATAGGTCTGAAATTACATTTTTTGCTTGTTTGTGTTCCAAACAAATGCCTATATCTCAGGAGTAAAATTTTTTAGAGGTATAACAAGATTTGTTTTGGGGTTCAGAAGACTGGTACACATCACCTACCAAATTTCATCAAGATCAAAAATGGTGCGGCAAAAATTTTTTTTTTAATTTGTTGATTTAATATGGAATGACCCCTCTGTCTATCCATTTGTCATGGTAGATATCAGTCTGTGCATCTCAAACAATGAGACTAAAATGTACTGGAGCCCCATCATGCATAAACCACATGTTTTGTCTTATTTGCAGGGGCAAAGAGTGTTCTGGATAAAGTCCCTATAGACAGCACCTGTAAGACGTGCTGGTAGAATGTATGGACCTACCAGACAGTCACCTACAATTCTAGCCCACACATTAATCCTAAACTGTTGCTGATGTCTAGTCTGAACTACAGCACGAGGATTATGATCTGCCCATACGTGTTCATTGTGAAAATTTGTAATTCCATCTCTCCCAAACGTTGCTTTGTCTGTAAACAAAACTGACGATACAAACAATGAATTGGCTATTTGTGCTAGAAACCATCAGCAAAAGTTCTCCCATGGTGGATAATCAGCAAGCGAAAGGCCCTGCACACGTTGAATATGATACAGATACAGGAGCTGCTCATGAAGTACCCTCCATGCTGTACTTTGAGATGTACCAAATGTCACAGCCAATTGTCTTGTACTGATACTTGGATCGTCTTTGACATGCTGTAAAATTTGTTCTTCTTGGCCCGGCGTACAAACAACTCTTGGTCTTCCTCGATCGATAGTCTGTGGTGCAATGGTTCCTGTCTCAGCAATATGCCGATAAAAGATAACAAAGGCTGAATGAATCGGTTGTTTTCGGTCTGGAAACGCCATCTGATACAACCATGAAGCCTCGCGTCCATTACCATGCGTTCTGTCGAATTTCCTTGTGGTGAGTAGAATTGAATAAAGCATGGAGTTACACCAAACATTTTAGCTACTGTTTTAAAAATATTACTTGTATCCTTGGGTTCATTATCCAAAATCAGATATTAGGGAGTTCCTCGTATAATTGACTTGTAAAAGGCATCAAGTATGCTTTTAGTGGTTGCATTCCTCAAAGCTTTACACACACAGTATTTTGTAAACATATCTTGAAAGACAATAACATATTTATTTCCTTTCTTTGATAAGGTTCTAATAAATCTGTAGCTACTGTTACCCAAGGTTTTTCCTTTTTATGACAATACATTGGCCCTGCTGGCACATTTTGTGTAACCTTATGTTTTGACACAATGTAGCCTACAATGTCTTTAAACATAAATATTTGGTAGCTACCGGTATTCTAAGAAATGTGTTTGTAATTTCCAAGTGACCTGCTGTAGGGGCATCATGACATTCTTCCAATACCTTATGTCTAAATTCTACTGGTATGACCAGCTTTCATCTATTTTCTGTTCCTACTAGATTTTGCTCTAGCTGAACCAACCTTAAGTGATATAATTTACCTTCTATTATTTTCCAATCTGTGGCTTAGTGTCTTCTTGTACTTTTTCTTTTGAAATTCCATTTAACTTGTATACCATCCTACTGTATTTCAGGAGTGTTATATATATTTAAACAAATTTCTTCCTCTACTGTCTGCTGTGGGGTTTCAGTCCTATTTATTCTACCTAGGTTAAGCAACTGGAACTTGTTGTAATCTACCTGGTTTATGTACTACTTCAAAATCATATTCTTTCTTGTAACAATAGACTCCAACGTGCTAATCTTCTGGTGGGATTTTTAAACTATTTAACCATTTTAAAGCAAAACGATCTGTGTAAACAGTAAAGTGGTAACACTCTAAGTATGGTCTGAACTTCTGAATAGTCCATAATATTGCTAACAACTCTTTTTCTACTATTGCCAGTTTCTGTTCAGCGGCAGTTAATGTACCACTTGCATACGCAATGACTGTTTCTCCTCCATCATCTGTCAGCTGAATTAACGCTGCTCCAAATCCTGAGAAACTGGCATCTGTTTGCAAAATTAAAGATTTGGTATAGTCTGGACAGGTTAAAATTGGACTACTAGACAACTTGTGTTGTAACACCTCAAATACACCTTTCATCCCATTGCCATTTCTTATTCTTTTTCAGAAGCTCTGTTAGAGGCTTCAAAACTTCTGAAAAGAATGGAATAAACTTTCTATACCATAAGGCTAGTCCCAAAAATGAATGAACTTCTTTTACTGTACGAGGGGCTGGATAATGTACAATACAGGATACTTTTTTCTGGATCTACGGCAATTCCCAATTGAGTAATTATATGCTCTAAATATTTTAACTCTCCTCTACAAAATTTTGATTTTTCCGTATTAATTTTCAGGTTAGCTTTAACTTAGTAAAGACTGTCTCTAGTAACTTAGTATGTTCCTCAAAAGTTTCACTTATTAAGACTATTTCATCCAGATAACAAAAACTTAGTTCACTTATTTCAGTGCGTAATACAGTATCAACAAGTCTTTGATATGTGGCTGGTGCGTTATGTAAACCAAATGGCATTAGAATATTATAGGAGAAAAATTCCTCCAACACTGGGACTTGAACCCAGGACCTTTGGCTATTCGCGCCAATGCTCTACCAACTGAGCTAAGCCGGAGTTCAATTCACAGTGCCAGATGGAACCTCTCTCCTATGACTGATTGCCCTAATGGTCTACCTCACAGACAGACAAGTCATGTCATATACAGTACTGTGAGGCACACTAAGTACTCCGGCTTAGATCAGTTGGTAGAGCATTGGAGCAAATAGCCAAAGGTCCTGGGTTCAAGTCCCAGTGTCGGAGGAATTTTTCTCCTATAATATCCTCATGTAATGTCCAACAGAGACAATAATCTGTGGTTCATGAATGCTTATATAGTTATATATCTATCTTGAATGTTAACTGTACAATAACAGTGGGAGCCCGGTCACAAAAATCACTACTTAGTGTGCCTCACAGTACTGCATCTGCATCTGCCTATGGTAGATGACGCAGTGGTCGGGTGGTAGGCCTTTCTCTTCAGGGATGTAGTGCCACAGAGTTATTCCCTACCTTATGGTCTTCATAAATTAGCTTATTATTTTCTCCTTAACTCATTTGAATTTTACCAAATTCTCTCTACATCACCAATGGCTAGACAAATAATTTACAAGTTTCACTTTTTTCAGATATGCTTATTGGCATTAACCCTAATCTGTAAACAGATTACTCGAACAAGAATTATATATATATATATATATATATAAACAAATTCGCTAGTAGGTACTTATCATTCAGAAGTATCCTCTGTAGATTAGCACAGAGTGTAGGCTCCCATGCTCAACACCTGACATCTCTTATTCTGGAGGAACCGATGTTCTTGAACCTGTTTGCGTACCAATCTTGTTCTTCTTTATTCTTCAAAGATAGTTGTCCCGGCAGATAGTCAGCCTCCCATTTCCAAGTCTTCTTTCCGTCCAAGCTGGAATATATCTTGGTTCCAACCAAGATGCATGAAACCCTATGGATACACATCATGCCGTTTTCCATTTTAGGCATGTGCCGATGAGCGGTTTCCTCTTGATATCCAGAGACTATATCTCATTCTTCATCATCGTCACTAACCAACTCTTGCCCAGAAGTGACAAAAACTTCCTCTCCGATGCTTACTGTTCAAGCTTCTCTGCAAGACTCTCTGTATTTAGATGTCAGATTGGTCCTCCTCTCAGCCACCCACTGTTGGCTGCAATCCTGGATATAGGTATCTCACACCACTCTCCTTTACTCGAGAGTATACCCACCGGCAAATGGACTCCCTCCACTCTGCAGTACTAGCGAGTATACCCAGCTGCTATTTATATTTTCAGCCACCAATTTTCGGCTGCATTATATCCCATACTACTCTTCTTAACTTGAGATCATATCCACCAGCAAATTAACTCATTGCACTCTTCGTGTACTAGAAAGTATACCACTCTGCTATTTATATCCTTGGACTTTCCACTGCTGCTTCTGACTCTATCTATTTATCACTATCGGCGAGGCATACCCCTTGCAGGGGGAGCCTGCCTCCCTCGCCGATCTTTATGGTACGACCTCTACTGCAAGACTCTCTTTTTTAGACTTCTTACTTCAGTACTATTCTTATTTTGTGCAAGAGAATCCCCCTGTTGGAAGCCTATGGCTCCACCGAGCCTCTGCTCCTTCTTCGCTGGTTGCTTCAAGACTCTCTCCTCTTTTTCGCTATCCTAACGAACATCAAAGAAAATAGAAAATTCAAACTGCATGCACATGCGCAGTAGTATGGACTTTCCTGCAACAGTTTATTCGTGATCAGAGAGTGAGTTCACCAATTGTTCACATTAACTTGTACCCTCCTGATGACGTAACAGTTTTACCACACAATATTCACCATGTTCATTATGTGTTTTGTAATTTCTCTATAAACTTACACCAAGTTCATCACATGTTTTATGACTTCACTACTCTTCTGTAACGTGAGTGAATATTTACGTTACGTGTTTTCATTCATCCTACATACCCACAGTGAAGTGGACTTTCTTAATTGTATTTTCTTTTTTACTTAGTTCGGGAAAGTAATTTACATGTGCTTCCAAAAGAGGAGCCTACCCTATCCCAAAGCTCTGGGATAGGATAGTAATCAGAGGGTCCGAACATGGGGCTGTGATGGTAAAGTATGAATTGTTAAGGTAAAGTTAAGAAATTTTATTTGATGTACCTGTTGTTGTATGATAAATATGTTTTAAAGGGATCAATAACTGGACTAATAACATTGTAAATATTAAGATTTCATGAAATACAGCATGTAATAAAAATAATTTTGTTAATTATTAATCCAAATTGTTTTATGATCATTTTCTTTTACTGGTAAACTTCTGATGTTTTGAACTAAAAGAACTGTTAATTTATTTATAAATTTGTTTCACTGAAGAGTATTTCAGTGGTGCTTCACTCCTTAAACTGTTGTTTTACTTAATCTATAGAAAACTTCCATAAGTTTGTATATAGGCCTATTTCTTTTATCTTGTAAATACAAAATTATTAGAATTTTATTATGTTGCTTACCGGTATTTTGTCTTTTTTCTCATGAAGTGTTTTAGGGTTAATAATAATCAATCTTTAAGCTTTCCATTAGTTTATGTTAAATTATCTACATCTAGCGAGGAGCCCTGTATTAATTTACAGGTCTGCTCGTTAAATTGTACCCCTTTCCTGGGTCGTCCTAGTTCTACCTTTCAGAGCTTCTTCGGTATGAGTCCAGCGTCCTTCAACTAGTGTTCCTGCTTAAAGAGGGTGACCCAAAGGGTGCATTAGTTCAGGTTAAGTTTGTTACCCACCAGTTTTCTTTATTTAGTTCATTTTCAGTTCTTAGTATTTTCTATCCTATTATTCATGTTTAGTTACCGTATATTACTTTGTTTGCCGAGATGGGACAAACCTTGCTAATAGTTCTCATTAGGGTCTTTTTATATATTTACAAGTATATTAACAGTTCTTTTAGTTACATCAAAATATCAGAAGTTTATCAATAAAAGAAAATGATCATACAAAAATTTGGATTAATACCTGGGTAATTAACGATTTGCAATCATGAACGCTCAGAACAACATGACGCTTGTTACAAGTAGTGGAAAATTTTACTGTTACATCTAAATGCCAATAAAATGATCGATCGAGCTAACCAGACAGTTGCTGAAAATGAAAAAAGAAAATGGAGAGACATTTTAAAAAGACTCTTACACGTCACTTTGTTTTTAGCTAAACAAAATCTTCATTTCGCAGCCACAGAGATGTTTTGTCAGAAAACAGAGGGAATTTTGTACAGCTCATTGACCTGTTATCAAATTATGATCCTGTACTAAAAGAACACTTGATCAAGCTAGAACTGTCTAGTCAGTCAAATTCTCACAAGTTATTAACAAGATATTAAGAAGCTATCATTAGAGAAAAGATTTTGACTGACAGTCAAGTATTTTAGCATCATCTTTGACAGCACACCTGACGTCTCACATGTAGATCAAATGAGTGAAGTTATTCGTTACGTTCAAATAGAAAACAAAAAAGTAGAAGTGAAGGAGTCATTTTTAGGCTTCTTTCAACTAACTGGGAAGAAAGCTATTAACATTACAGAAGATATTTTGAAACTTATAAAAGCGTGATGGTCTTGATATGATGTGCCGAGGACAGGGATACGACAATGCCTCTACAATGGCGGGTCTATATTCAGGAGTTCAAGCTCGGATTTCTGAACTTAACTCTAAAGCTTTGTTTGTACTAATCTATGTATGTGTTCTGTGCTAACCACTCTCTAAATCTTTGTGGAGTGCACTCTTTTGCAACAGTTTCTTCATGTGTAACCTTTTTTGGCACCTTAGAAAGTCTGTACGTCTTTTTCTCAGCGTCAACTCACAGATGGGATATCAGTTTTTAGGTCATTCTTTATAATTATTAAGTCATTTTCTTGGGATATCCTTACAGCAAACGATGAGGTAACGGTCAAGCAGCTAGCAGAAACTAGATGGAATGCTCACTATGAAGCTGTCAAACCCATGTTTAAGTGCTTTAAGAAGATTGTTCATGTCATCGAGGAACTCTGTGATCCTGCAGAAACGATTGAAACTAGAGGAGGAGCTCAAAACCTATTGCCTGCAGTATGTGATTTCTTGTTTTTGTGCTATTTATGTTTTTGGAATAGTGTTTCAGAAGAAGTTAACCATGCCCAAAAGTACTTGCAGGTTCTCGGAATTAGCTTCGAGAAGTGTGTCATCAAGATGAGAAGTCTAAAGATTTATTTAAAGGACAGTAGAAATGAACTTGTGGAAAAAGCATTGACATTTTCAAAAGACTTGTGCAGAGAGATGGATATTCCTTTATTCAAACATAGACATGTCCGAAAGCAGAAATTAATGCCAGGAGAACGGGCAGCAGATGAGCCGCTGACTTTGGAACACGAACTTAAAAGGTCAATGCTGGAGTGTATCGACAGGTTTCTTCGAGAAATCGACTCACATTGCAAAGGAATGGAAACCATATCACTTCGGTTTTTGGTCTTAGAATCTGACAATCTGATCAAAATGGCAGAATCTGAACTTCCGAGACTTGTAAAACATCTAGTTGAAAAGTATGATGAGATTTCTCAAGAGAACATGGTAAAAGAAATCCTACGTTTGAGAAGGTTTCTTCAGGCAGCCAATGTTCCTAAAGAAGAGTATCTGGATTGGACTTCTTTTAAACAGTTGGAGATTACAGTGGAACATGAACTTTCAGACTCTCTCCCAAATCTCACTTTAGCGTTAAGGTTTTTTTTTTTGACGTTATGTGTATCAGTAGCCAGGGCCGTAGCTAGGCGGTGGCAGTGGCGAGATGGCGAGATGAAAAATCTCGCCTTTTTTAGGCTGGTGCAATTTATCAAGCAATATAAATTCCACGTTAGTGGAAGAAATCTTTCAGGTTATTAAAAATTAATGCACATGAACTATCTGAAGTAATATGCCGATTGTCTACAAGCAAAAAGCAGTCATGCAACGTCCTTTAATTAACACGTTTCTTATTGACAGATCATGAACAGTATGGAAAGATATAAACAACAATAAAAATTAAAATGTACGTTATTATTGTGATGAAAGTGGTTCAACTCAATCCCTTTCCAGCTGACTGTCGCCCTCAGTGCTACTGCTGTCTGCAGGATTGATTACAAAGCGATCAACAATGGCATCGCGCATACTGTTACATGCTACATGCAAAAATGACTGACCAACTATATTATTATAACAACTACAAAGCCGAATGCACAGATCTCAATTCTTTTTGTTATTACTATTTACTAATGTTTATAAATTAAGTGTGAACTAAAATTTCCTATGTTAAAAATGTTTAGTTTTTTTTAATCACACAATGTATTAATGTACATCAAAAATAATTTCTGTAACTTTAAGTTACATTGAATATGTGTTGTGATCTGCGGCCGATTCACGCTCTGCCAGCTGGAAGTACACATGCTGTTTGTTTTGATCAAGTTCCCTTCTAAGGCCGGCGCTGAGGTTATAGTTGCTGCTATTATTTTTAATTCTATTATATTATTATCAGGACCCGGATTCTGATGACCTAAAATTGTTTGAAAAAAGACCTATAAATTGACCCCAAATTTTATCAGGACCCAGATTCTGATGACCTAAAATTGTTTGAAAAAAGACCTATAAAATTACCCCAAATTTTAAAGAAAATGACTTAATAATTATAAAGAATGACCTAAAAACTGATATTTTATTTATACAAAATTATTATTGTACACACAAAGTTATAGACTAATTTGTACATAATTGTTTATTGAGGGTAAACGGTAGTTTGCGCTCTCAAATCCAAACAGGTGGCAGACTCTGGTGCCAAGTCAATCTAATTACAACAGTAATGTAATACAACATTTTGGAGTTCCTTTGATTCTCGTTTCCGACTGAGACATGACAACACTTCAACACAGAGTGTGTCCTTCTTGCATTAAACAAACAACACTTCAAAGACAGCACCGCTGGGAACGATGCTAGCTAGGCGACAGACAAAATAATGACGTAAAATCGAAATAAATGCCCTAAAAATATAAAATTGCATAAAATGACAAAAAATGACCTAACACATTTCTATAATCTAGAGGCCATGTTTAGGATTTATCTACAAGTTGGTAATGTCTATGTAGCACCAATAAAAAAGATGACATGTCATTAGAATCTGGGCCCTGATTATTATTGTATTTTTTAACTAAGCTATTTTTAAATTAAACAGTGAAACAATATTAATGTTTGTGTTGTTTCATCTCTTGTTGATGTTGGCGTTGCTTCTGTTGTATAGGTAAGAATAATTTCAGTAAAAAAATGTGCCAACTAGTACTACCATGACCATCATAGCTGAGTCTACATTATTAGTTTTGATCTATTAGGCAATGGTTTTTTACAGAAATGGGACCAAAAAAACCTTCTGGAAGCAAATTTAAGAAAATCAGTTTTACAGAAATTAAAAAGAAATTGTTCAGACTCCCAAGTATTGGAGGGCGCTGATTTGTCAAACTCGCCAAGGGCGCAGAAGGATCTTGTTACGGCCCTGTCAGTAGCTTCTTGTGAAAGGAGTTTTTTGAAACTCAAACTGATAAAAAACTACCTGAGATCAACAATGAGCCAAGCACGTCTATCTAACTTAGCTATTGTATCCATTTTATCCATTGAAAACAGTATCGCTCAAGAAATAGATTTTAATGAGGCTATTTTCAAATTTTCTGAAACCAGAGTTAGAAAAAAGAAGTTTTAAGTTGAGCAAAGACAAAGTGAAAGTTACCAGGTTGGTAACTATTACAAACTACACTATTAAAAATAAAACCAAAATCAAAATGTTTACACTCAAATTAATTTGTTTGCAGTATATTAAACCTGTATATAAAAATAATGTTCCTTTTTTTTTATCCACTTATCTTGTTCAAACAGCAGCAGTGCAATAGAACTGAATAGTCAGTTAATTTTTACTTTATTTAAAAATTAAAATCAAACAACCTGAAATAGACAATTTATTTATGAATGAATTATAACACCTTAACACCCCAACACCGTGTCTTAACAGTGACAAATCCTTCATTTTCAATTTATTTCGCAGGAGAAATTTGGACTATATTTTCACTGGAAAATATAGCCTACTCAAAATTCATTTTTGAGGGGGTGACAAGATAATATCCCACCCCGGGTGCTACAATACCTGTAGACACCACTGTAGACCTGTTAGAAATAAAACCATATTGCGAAGAGTTAAACAAATTATTTACACTAAAATATTGGTACAATTGATTTTTCATAACTGCCTCTGCTATTTTACCTAACACTGGAATAACACTGGAATTGGTAATTCGATGGGTAATTTTGATCGTTCTTCTTGTACAGAGGTATGGTTTTAGATATTTTCAATTTTTTTTTTAAATACACTACAGTTTATCATAGAATTAATTACATGAGATAGTGGATGAGCAGTGACATCTATTATACCTTTAATGATATAGTTAGATAAACCTAAGTAATCTTCACGCTTTGAATTGTTGAATTTACTAACAATTTTGATGAGGTCATAAGATAAGATATTCGAGAATGTAAAGTTAACTTTGTCAATATAATGTTTTGGTCTGGAAATGATATTAAAGCTCTGAGATCCAAATTATTGCTATTTATTTCATTATTTACATTATTCTGGGCACAGTTCAATATATAATTGCGTACCTGACCTTACAAAGGGGCTAAGTGCCAAAATTAAGTTTCTGAGATAATCAACAATCCTTGTAAAGAAATAGCATTGGTCCTTACTTGCGGTGCTCTCTCTCGAGCAACTTTGGAACCACACCATTATGAATTTAACTTAGCGCTTTTGTAGGGCAATGCAGGATGCCATGTACCACCATTGTATAGTAAAATGTAATTTTTTTAAAATTTGGTCATTAGCCTCTTTGTAAGGTCAGGTACACAATTATTAAACAAGTCTGGTGAAAAATTAGGCAATTTTTTGTTTGTTTGAATTATGGCCAATTTCATTTTTAATTATAGACCACACAGCTTTACATTTGTTGGAGTTCAGTATGAAATTTCCATTGTAATTAATTTTATCTAGCTTTATCTTTTTTTCTGTAGATGCCCCTAGCTCTTACATACAGGGTCTTTATTATAAGTTGAGACTGGGCGACCGGTGTTTTCACTCTCCACTACGGAGTCCGCATTATCCGCCGGTGACGCGCGCGTGGCTTCCCTGCTTAAAGTGTAGGCTATATAAAGTATTACATATCTTACCTTATAACATATGTTGGAAGTATCGTCCTTCCTGTGTTATACAGGCATTGTATCTGGAAACCACATTCTGGCTGACACGAATGAGTTCTTCCACTGTAATGCCCCTAATTTCATTCGTAATGTTTTCTTTCAGCTCCTCCAATGTGTGAGGATTTGTTCGATAAACCTTATCTTCATCACGTACACGTCCAGCAGACTCGTACTTAAAATAATGTTTACACACAAAAATACGATGCTGCAGCGAAATGGGTCTCACCATGTTGACACTTTAACAATAACTGCACGTGCCGATGTTGCATCAAGGTCAGACCGGCTGCGCGCGCCTTCCGTCTTCCGGTCTCAACTTATAATAAAGACCCTGTACAACCTTCTATTTGAATCACTAATTGGAGCTCTGTCTCTCAATAAAATTACATAGCTCTTTAATTGGGATAATTCTGTTGTAAACCATTTTGAACATTTTGCCCTGCATTTACACTTACTCTCAGTCCTAGTCTTAACAGGGCAGGTTTTATTAAAGTGAAAAAGTAACCTATTAACAGATTTATGACATACCGTATTTCCTCTGTGTTTAAGTTCCTATTAACTTATACACTGTGTCCCAACTTTTAGTTAAAAGGTGGTGTCTAAAATCATCAATATTTCTAGGAGTAAGTAACCTAAATATATGCTTTGTTTTTACATTTTTATTTACAATAGGCCTGTGGTTTTCTAACTTGAACCGTAGCATATCATTGTCCGTGGGGGGGGGGGGGTGTTCAGGGGGGTTAAAACACCCCCCAAAGTATCCACAATATTTTTAAGATTATAACATCATGTTATGAAATAAAAAAAAATATATATTGGGTTGGTTGTTACATATTTTACAATTTCCTATACATCAAAAGCATTATTTAAGATTTATCGTATTATATTTAAGATTTAAATTTAAAAAAGGCATGGTGTTGGTAGTTCTTCAGGTTAACAACAGTGATGTAGCCTACTTCTAAAAAATAAAACTCCTTTTGGAATCTCTCAGATGAATCAGTGTCCTGGTTATCCATGTGGATATCAGAATTTCATTAGATTCAACTTAATTCCTGAAAAATTTGAATGTATGTATAAACCTATTCTGAAATGGATTTATGAAATTACTACTTCTGCAATCAACTTGTCAATACAGATACACTGATTCATAGACTTGGTACTTGTGTAAACCTCACAACAAATCTGGTTAGAACTTATATATCTGCTAGTTCACCCACTGCTCATAGTTCACATCTTGGATCTCAATATTACCCAATTTCATTAAAGGTCCTAGTGATTGGAATAAAGAGTTTGTGTGGATTGTAGCCTATAGTGTGTTCAGGGTATGTTTTTAAAGTAATTAATTGAATGCCGTCGCGGTGGCTCATGCTTAGCGCGTGGGCTTGGCATGCTAGTGGTCCCGGGTTCAATCCCCGGGCCTGGCGGGCGTGTCATTCGTGGTGGACGAAGCCGTGACCTTTGGGGGTTTTTCTCGGGGATCCTCCCGTTTCCCCCTCTCATTCCACCAACACTCTCCATTTCATCTTCAAACTCCCCCTCATAATCATCCCGTTTCCTTTCCCGGTTTCCGGTATACCCTCGCCCCCAGCACCTGCTGTGGGCCTCTCCCGTTCTCCCCGTGGCTTGTGGTCCTGAAGTTGCTGGCTGGTGTGCTGCCAACCTGGGGGCTCTATAAGAGGTACCGAGGCAGCGGCACACGTGGCATGGTAGAGGTATCTGTTGGATGTAGGGGAGTTCCGTGGGGGCTCGCGGTGGGGTCTGTTGTTGAGGGACCGTTGGGCTTGCAAATCATTCCATTCCGGAGGTTGGCACAATGAGCCATAAGGCTGAAGTGCTTAGGGTAGTCCCAACCCGCCTTCCCCCTTCAGGGGCCAAATACAATTAATTGAATCGATGCTGTTATAGAGTGGGTGCCACTTTTTAAAGACTCTTTTTCCAAGAACTTCCCCTATCTGCCACCAACCTAATCCTCTTTGACCTGTCAAACAGTGAATAGAAAGGTAATTAGGCACATTCACTCTTGTCTGCAGTCCAGTACAATGTTGCCAAATATGTACCACAGCACTGACTTTATTTAAGAAGTAGTGAATGACAGTGGCAATACTGGGGCAAAGTCGGTGCAGATTTTCGGATTAGGGAACAATGCTATTGTATTCTTTTGTAGATAGACAATGGTTTGGGATGAGGCCTTAAAATGGCACCAACTGTACTTCCATCAGCTTGTTTATAAAGTCACCAGTGAAGCATCAGGCTGTTTTAAACTCACCGGTGTTTGTGTGTTGAAAGTCATCGGTTGCCATCAGACTCATCGAACTTTATGTACGATGCGTCTTAGATGACAGACATGGAGGAGCAGACGAAAAGTGCCACTACCATAAATAAATGCGCCATTCTGAGAATTTCTTTATTCATTCACAAACAAATTGAAGTTGTTTTCGTGCTAAACTATGAACTGCTCTTCATTAGAGTATGAGTCATTTAAAAATGAAAGTGATGAGTTGATTTTTTTTCAAGACGAGAAAAGAAAGAAAAATTACTCTACATAAAAGTCTATTAATTAATGTCATTTTCCAAATAACTCGGAACTAACAGTACAGGTTATCCATAGTTCCCTGTTGTAGTTAGGTACTGTATTTAAATATACAAAGTGTATTTTTCATTTTAATGTGCCCAAAACATGATTTATAACAATGGTAGCGCTCAGTTATTAGTTCATGATGCAGTAATTATTATTATATAACTAGAATACTCCCGCTGAAATCCATCAGTCTTTTCGTAAAGACAACAGTAGCCTAATCAGGAGCTCAACACAAAATCATCATGATGTAATAGGAATTACTGGGACTTTTCCATTGGTGAATTTTTAGATGACTTTAAAATTGTGCCCTATACACGTTACAGTTTTAGGCCTATGATAATTTGTCAAAAGAAAGTTTTTATTTATAGACATTAGTTTTAACAAAAAATGAACAGATACCTCAAGAAAAACAGTTTCAAAGACTGTGCTGCATATTAATGATAGTGTAATATTGATCACAGTAGAACTACTTAGTTATTTTTAAAAAGTATTAAGTTACAATGTGTGCAAGGACATAGATCTGAGACGACTTCATGTTGAACCCCTCCCGAACAAAATTTCACCGTACGCCCATGTCATGGTCGGACATACAAGTTTTAATTACTCATTTATCAATAACGCAAGTGTCATAATTTATGTTTACATTATCTATACAAGAGTCCATTCTAGTGTTTTGTGAAAATAGGCAGTAAAAGTAAAGTGATCCCTATACAGGCCATGGTTGAGGCTCCCAGATTTTGGACATTCGGCACATGAAGGTGGTAAGGTTGTCAGCCTTACGCACCGGCCGCCTTTACCCCCAGGATTGCTCCTGGTACTCATTTCTGTTAGAGGCTGAGTCAACCCCAGGGCCATAGTGCCACCAGAAGGATTAGGCCAATTGAAAAATCTCAACGACCTCTTCGGGAATTGAACCCGCGACCTTCCGGTTTGTAGCACAGTGCCTCAACCACTACGCTATGGCGTACCCCGAAAATAGGCAGTATGTATTGTAAGTTCTCAGAATAGTGATTAAAGTTAGTACTATAGGCTTATTTTTTCTAATTGCATGGATAGTAATAGAAGAATAGTAGAAGCACAATAGTAATAGAAGAATATTGCATAGCGTGCATGGAAGATCGGCAAGATGGACCATGACCAATCACTGATGGTCAGCTATAAGTTTTGCGGATTATTAGCTAAACTTATCTCCTTCCTCTGCAGTGGCAGACGTAGAATTGGGGGGGGGGGGATTTGAATAGGTAGAAAAAACTAAACTCCATGGCACTACATCCCTGGAGGGACTTGACCTACCACCCAACCGCTGTCATCTACCGTAGGCAGATGGCAGGATAGGGGGGCATGTGGTCAGCATGCCGACACCCACGGCCGTTAATGGAGGTTTTCATGACCGAAGCCGCTCCTCAATTTGAATCACGAGGCTGAGTGCACCCCTACCAGACCTCCCTACCTCAGAAAAATCCGAGGAGGTACGGGGGATCGAACCCGGGCCGGCGGATCTGTAGTCAGCGACACTAACCACAAGACCACGCCGGTGGACTGAATAGGTAGAAAGAATACTAAAAAAATTAATTAACTTACATATATAATTATTTTATAAAACTGGCCACTTAGAGTGCATATATAGCCTTTTTTCAAATTCCGGGGGGGGGGGATATATCTCCCCTTCCCCCCCTCTGTCCTCTGTGCATTCAAGCTCCTGGAGACCCTGAACTCGCTTATGCAGCAAGAAAGCGTCAGTTCAGCACTCCTGGATTAAACCAATGGGCCATAATCAGCAACAGTACCTATGGATGTGAAGTTGCCCACCATGATGGTAAAAGTTCTAATTGGGACCAATGGCTTTACTTTCCTCACAAATGCTGCTTTTTTTTTTCACACCTAAAAGAATTTTTCCCTCAGCTGGGTTTGAGACAGCGAATTAATGGAGCCCACATGACTAAGAAGACATAATTTTATATACGGTAGGTTTATGTCTCTTTTAGGTAGACTAATGTTTTGGAAGTTCCTTATAGGGCCCTCTTCTTTATGAAGTTACTTTGTGAGGCAGTTCTAGATTTTTTACGGGATAGGAATTATCTGATTTGGATTACTGATTGCTGATGACCGGAGATGAACTCAACAAGAACTTTAATTTGCATTATTTTATTACGGAACCATCTTCCGGCCGGGCAACACCTACATGACGTCATCTCATCAAATTCCTGAGGTGCAGAAGGTTGCCGCTAGGTGTCAGTGAAACTGAAAGCAGCAACATGGTGGTTGCTTGTTATTCTGTACCGCGTTGTGCAGATTCCGTTATGTGATATTAAAGATTGTTATTTCTAAGTTTCTGACTGCTTCAGAAAAAAAGGTCGAATTTTTACCGTGTTTCATGAAAGAAGATGTGGTGCATTATTACTTACTTTACAATATTATGAATCTAATAATTAGACAATTATTGTCTGGCTGTCACTTGCCTGTGGACCTGCCTATCTAGTTTCAGTTAATTAAAAGGTATGATTCTCACACATATTTAATACCAGATCACAGTATATTGGTAAGATATTTATGTCAAATTATTGGGATGAATATATTTTACTAGGCTATGTGCAGTTTCAAAGGTAGGCCTACTGAGTGATTATCCAACGTGATGCTTTTGTGAGGTTAAATGGAACTTGTTTCACTAGGAATTCTAGAAGATCTTGTCTTTCTTTCGTTATTGCAAGGGGTTCTTACTAACAGTAATAACTTGTTTGGAAAACCTCACAATAAATGTAGTCTTATTGTGAAAATAATGTTGTATGAATGTATCCCAGTATACAGGTGTGCCCACGGGGGGGGGGGGGGTTAAGACGCAGATTGCGTCATTGAAATTTCTGGGGGGGGGGCAAAATATTATCGTTTTATGAATTTTCTGGGGGGGAGCTAAAAATTGTTGCAAAATTAGCGTTTTTATGTTAAAAATAAAAACGGTCAAGTTTGATAACTTGAAAAGGTCTCTTCTAATTCTTTAGAAGTGAATAGTCAACAAATTAGCGAAACGCATTTCCTTGTAAACAACTGCCGCGAAACGAAATTGATCACTCTGTGCCAATAGCAGCGACTGCGAACTCTACCATTGTTAGTATAGTGGAGGTATTCATTGCGTGGCCAGGAGGCTTTAAAGAAATAAACCATTAGGTCGGTGTTTCTTTATGTTAACTGATCTGACTAAATCGGTCCTGGCTTCCGCTTTCCAAAACAAAAGCAACGTTGCAATATTCCCTCATTGTTATCGCTGACCTTAGTTCTTCCTTCGCTTGTTGGTAGAATTATTGGAGTATTAGTTCTTACTGGGTTATTACAGTCTTTGTACAATGCCGCCTGCAGGAATAATATTATTCTCGGAAGTGATTTTACTGCACTCAAAAGCACGTGCTACCTTATAATAACGGGAGGGAAGGTGTGGAAAAATCTGTCTATAAATAATGCTGCATTCTTAATTTGAAACTTGAGGTTATGGCTACTGGTTTCAGTCCATCTCGGCATCCCGAAAATGCCTAAAAATCAACAGCAATTTAAATATAAGCGTTTAGAATTATTGTGCAATGCCATGACAAAATATGGCAAGAATGAAACATCCATATACACTGAAACATATTAGATATAAAATAGAAGTTTACTGAAAGTAAAAGCAGTGGCGAAGATAAATGGAAACCGTATATTGATGTAAATCCCAAGCAGATTCTTCAAGATAAAGATGAAGGAATTCGACAGCCATGGGCTCCCATACCCGGGGGGGGGGGGGGGGGCGCAAGGGAAAAAATGTATATTAATCATTATTATAGTGAGGTGTTTTTCTTTTATGGCAATTATTTTAAAGCCAGTTTCGACATAAAAAGTTTGCAGAGGTTTTACCAAATCGAGGTATAGGTCTAGTTTAGGTACATAAACGCATAAAATTCGAACTACTTTTTCGATTTTTTTAAAAAACCACTCAAATCGTTCAGGAACTTCTACAGAATCTTTTGACACCTCACACGACTTTGTAATTGCCCCGAAAGCTTAAAAAAACAGTAATTAAAGTCGCAATTTTCCCCATATAAAAACATAGGAATCTCTAGCAAGGCTATTCGATTATTAAACCCACATCTGTCTGGGGAACAGTACCAACATGACAGCAAAAAACACACTGCGGTTACACAAATTAGAATGGAAGCTTCCGTTCTGTACAATTTTCGGTCGGGATAAGCATTCACAATGCTCAGTTATAATAAGTAATAAGTTAAGAGCGCTGGGGTTCCACAAATTAGAACGGAAACTTAATTTTATATAATACATGTTGTAGATAAACCATTTCGAGGTATTGTATGTAATAACTCACATTTCCTTCGTTTCTTATTGAAGTGGAATAGCTAAACTTTCCGAATATTAAATAGTGATCAGTTAACATTAAGCTGTCCGCTGCCTGGGGTAAGTCGGTAGAACGCCTGCCTTCCACTCAGGCGGTCCGGGTTCGATTCAGCAGTGAAAAAATCCCTTTCCCCGTTTCGGGACTGGGTGTTTGTGTTAAGCAGTGTTTAATTACTGCTTTACTACATGTTTGAATGAAGAACTAACAGAGAAACGTCTCTTACTCAATAAATTCTTTCTTAACATTATTATTATTATTATTATTATTATTATTATTATTAAACTATACTCCATGGCGCTAAATCCCTGAAGGGACAAGGCCAACCACCCGACCGTATCTACCGTAGGCAAATAGCAGGATATATGGAGGAAAAATTTTGTTACGACTTCAGATAAATGTTTTCCCTATAAATCGACCCTTCTGAAAAGGAATAAGGCAAAAATAATAACTAGTTCCTTCCGCACTTGGGAAAATACCAATTTTCCATTGACCATTAATAACACACAACTTTCGCAGAAAAAGAAGGACCGTTTAAAAACAAAAATTCATTAATACGTGGAGGGGAAATTTTTTCCGAACTTAGTTACATGTGTTATCTATAATTCAACCCTTCTGAACACGAATATAACAATAGTAATAAACAGTTCCATCCGCATTTCGAAGAAAATACCGATTTTCCATTAGTATCACACATTTCTCGCAGAAAAAGAGGGAACTCTTCAAAGAAAAATTAATTCTGTTTAGGATAAATTTTTTTCCAACTTGAAATACGTGTGTTATCTATAATTCGACCATTCTGAACACGAATATGACAATAATAATAACCCAAACCTTCCGCACTTCGAGAAAATACCGATTTTCCATTAGTGTCACACATTTCTCGCAGAAAAAGAGGGAACTATTCAAAGAAAAATTAATTCTGTGTCGGATAAATTTTTTCCCAACTTGAAATACGTGTGTTATCTATAATTCGACCATTCTGAACACGAATATGACAATAATAATAACCAAAACCTTCCGCACTTCGAGAAAATACCGATTTTCCATTAGTGTCACACATTTCTCGCAGAAAAAGAGGGAACTATTCAAAGAAAAATTAATTCTGTGTAGGATAAATTTTTTTCCAACTTGAAATTCGTGTGTTATCTATAATTCGACCATTCTGAACACGAATATGACAATAATAATAACCAAAACCTTCCGCACTTCGAGAAAATACCGATTTTCCATTAGTGTCACACATTTCTCGCAGAAAATGAGGGAACTATTCAAAGAAAAATTAATTCTGTGTAGGATAAATTTTTTTCCAACTTGAAATACGTGTGTTATCTATAATTCGACCATTCTGAACACGAATATGACAATAATAATAACCAAAATCTTCCGCACTTCGAGAAAACACCGATTTTCCATTAGTGTCACACATTTCTCGCAGAAAAAGAGATAACTATTCAAAGAAAAATTAATTCTGTGTAGGATAAATTTTTTTCCAACTTGAAATACGTGTGTTATCAATAATTCGACCCTTCTGAACACGAATATAACAATATTAATAAATAGTTCATTCCGCACTTCGAGAAAATACCGATTTTCTATTGATATCACACAGTTAACGCAGAAAGAGTATGGACGATATAAATAAAAATTTATTATATGGAGGAAAGATTTTTTCCCGACATGAGTTGCATGTGTAATCTATATTACGACCTTTCTGTACACGAATATAACAATAATATTAGCCAGTTCCTTCCTCACTTCGAGAAAATACCGATTTTCCATTAGTTTACGCGTAAACTCTGTGACACTAATGGAAAATCAGTATTTTCTCGAAGAGCAGAAGGAACTGGTTATTATTATTGTGATATTCGTGTTCAGAAGGGTCGAATTATTGATAACACATGTAACTCATGCCGGGAAAAATTTTCCCTCCATGTAATGGATTTTAATGTAAATCGTTCATACCCTTTCTGCGTTAACTGTGTGACACTAATGGAAAATCGGAATTTTGTCAAAGTGTGGAGGGAACTGGTTATTATTATTGTCATATTCGTGTTCAGAAGTGTCGAATTATTGATAACACATGTAACTCCTGTCGGGAAAACATTTTCCCTCCATGTAATGAATTTTTATTTAAATCGTCCATACCCTTTCTGCGTTTACTGTGTGACACTAATGGAAAATCGGAATTTTGTCAAAGTGTGGAGGGAACTGGTTATTATTATTGTCATATTCGTGTTCAGAAGTGTCGAATTATTGATAACACATGTAACTCATGTCGGGAAAACATTTTCCATCCATGTAATGAATTTTTATTTAAATCGTCCATACCCTTTCTGCGTTAACTGTGTGACACTAATGGAAAATCGGTATTTTCTCGAAGTGTGGAAGGAACTGGTTATTATTATTGTGATATTCGTGTTCAAATTGGTCGAATTATAGATAACACACGTAATTCAAGTTGGAGAAAAATTTGTCCTACACAGAATTAATTTTTCTTTGAATAGTTCCCTCTTTTTCTGCGAGAAATGTGTGACACTAATGGAAAATGGGTATTTTCTCGAAGTGCGGAAGGTTTTGGTTATTATTATTGTCATACTCGTGTTCAGAATGGTTGAATTATAGATAACACACGTATTTCAAGTTGGAAAAAAATTTATCCTACACAGAATTAATTTTGCTTTGAATAGTTCCCTCTTTTTCTGCGAGAAATGTGTGATACTAATGGAAAATCGGTATTTTCTCGAAGTGTGGAAGGAACTGGTTATTATTATTGTGATATTCGTGTTCAAAATGGTAGAATTATAGATAACACACGTAATTCAAGTTGGGAAAAAATTTATCCTACACAGAATTAATTTTTCTTTGAATAGTTCCCTCTTTTTCTGCGAGAAATGTGTGACACTAATGGAAAATCGGTATTTTCTCGAAGTGCGGAAGGTTTTGGTTATTATTATTGTCATATTCGTGTTCAGAATGGTCGAATTATAGATAACACACGTATTTCAAGTTGGAAAAAAATTTATCCGACACAGAATTAATTTTTCTTTGAATAGTTCCCTCTTTTTCTGCGAGAAATGTGTGACACTAATGGAAAATCGGTATTTTCTCGAAGTGCGGAAGGTTTTGGTTATTATTATTGTCATATTCGTGTTCAGAATGGTTGAATTATAGATAGCACACGTATTTCAAGTTGGAAAAATATTTATCCTACACAGAATTAATTTTTCTTTGAATAGTTCCCTCTTTTTATGCGAGAAATGTGTGGTACTAATGGAAAATCGGTATTTTCTCGAAGTGTGGAAGGAACTGGTTATTATTATTGTGATATTCGTGTTCAAAATGGTAGAATTATAGATAACACACGTAATTCAAGTTGGAAAAAAAATTATCCTACACAGAATTAATTTTTCTTTTAATAGTTCCCTCTTTTTCTGCGAGAAATGTGAGACACTAATGGAAAATCGGTATTTTCTCGAAGTGTGGAAGGAACTGGTTATTATTATTGTGATATTCGTGTTCAAAATGGTCGAATTATAGATAACACACGTAATTCAAGTTGGAGAAAAATTTATCCTACACAGAATTAATTTTTCTTTGAATAGTTCCCTCTTTTTCTGCGAGACATGTGTGATACTAATGGAAAATCGGTATTTTCTCGAAGTGCGGGAGGTTTTGGTTATTATTATTGTCATATTCGTGTTCAGAATGGTAGAATTATAGATAACACACGTATTTCAAGTTGGAAAAAAATTTATCCTACACAGAATTAATTTTTCTTTGAATAGTTCCCTCTTTTTCTGCTAGAAATGTGTGACACTAATGGAAAATCGGTTTTTTCTCGAAGTGTGGAAGGAACTGGTTATTATTATTTCGTGTTCAAAATGGTCGAATTATAGATAACACACTTAATTGAGGCGCCTAGAAGCCAAGGGAGATAAGTGCACTTTTTGTTCAATGGAGTTAAAAACAAATCTGTATGGCTGAGAATGACATCTGTTTGGAGGACAAGGGAGATTTGCTACACAACTACTAGGTACTGATATCTACTGGTGGAAATAAGTACCAAATCAAGACTTAGCATGTTTATTTGGTGGCCAACGGACATAACTGCTTCATTTTCTCAAAAGTGTAAAAAGTGCACTTACCTCCCTTGGCTTCTAGGCGCCTCAATTCAAGTTGGAGAAAAATTTATCCTACACAGAATTAATTTTTCTTTGAATAGTTCCCTCTTTTTCTGCGAGAAATGTGTGACACTAATGGAAAATCGGTATTTTCTCGAAGTGCGGAAGGTTTAGGTTATTATTATTGTCATATTCGTGTTCAGTATGGTTGAATTATAAATAACACACATATTTCAAGTTGGAAAAAAATTTATCCTACACAGAATTAATTTTTCTTTGAATAGTTCCCTCTTTTTCTGCGAGAAATGTGTGATACTAATGGAAAATCGGTATTTTCTCGAAGTGTGGAAGGAACTGGTTATTATTATTGTGATATTCGTGTTCAAAATGGTAGAATTATAGATAACACACGTAATTCAAGTTGGAAAAAAATTTATCCTACACAGAAACAATTTTTTTTTGAATAGTTCCCTCTTTTTCTGCTAGAAATGAGTGACACTAATGGAAAATCGGCATTTTCTCGAAGTGTGGAAGGAACTGTTTATTATTATTGTGATATTCGTGTTCAATGGTCGAATTATAGATTACACACGTATTTCAAGTTGGAAAAAATTTATCCTACACAGAATTAATTTTTCTTTGAATAGTTCCCTCTTTTTCTGCGAGAAATGTGTGACACTAATGGAAAATCGGTATTTTCTCGAAGTGCGGAAGGTTTTGGTTATTATTATTGTCATATTCGTGTTCAGAATGGTTGAATTATAGATAACACACGTATTTCAAGTTTGAAAAAAATTTATCCTACACAGAATTAATTTTTCTTTGAATAGTTCCCTCTTTTTCTGCGAGAAATGAGTGATACTAATGGAAAATCGGTATTTTCTCGAAGTGTGGAAGGAACTGGTTATTATTATTGTGATATTCGTGTTCGAAATGGTAGAATTATAGATAACACACGTAATTCAAGTTGGGAAAAAATTTATCCTACACAGAATTAATTTTTCTTTGAATAGTTCCCTCTTTTTCTGCGAGAAATGTGTGACACTAATGGAAAATCGGCTTTTTCTCGAAGTGCGGAAGAAACTGCCTATTATTATTGCTATATTCGTGTTCAGAACGGTCGAATTATAGATAACACACGTATTTCAAGTTGGAAAAAAAATTATCCTTCACAGAATTAATTTTTCTTTGAATAGTTCCCTCTTTTTCTGTGAGAAATGTGTGATACTAATGGAAAATCGGTATTTTCTCGAAGTGTGGAAGGAACTGGTTATTATTATTATTGTGATATTCGTGTTCAGAAGGGTCAAATTATAGGTAGGCCTAATGTATGTAAATCAAGTCGGTACAAAATATTTCCTGTATATAATACATTTTTCTTTGAATTGCTCCCCCTTTTTCTGTGAGTGGAACGGGCTCTTGCGCTAGTTTTATTATTAAACGTTTAACAGAATGTCCCTATGCCAATTTAAACCGTCACCTGTGAGCAGAACGGGTTATTTAATCGTCACCTGTGAGTAGAAAGGGCTTTTGCGCTATTTTTAATATTAAAACATTAACTACTTATCCCTATGCCAATTTAACCTGTCACCCGTGAGCAGAACGGGGGTAGGGATTACCACTACTCACGTCACCTGTGAGTAGAATGGACTTTTGCGCTATTTTTAATATTAAACCTTTAACTGTTCAGTTGCGGTCGTGGATTCTGAATTTAACATTCGAATTTGGCGGTGAAGATGAAAAACATTGCTTACTTGACTCACGGCCCTCTAAGTAGAAACCGTCTTTACCGACCGCTCATTCAGACTGCCAGCATGAAGTCAATATGGCTTGGGAGGTATATGGCCTCGTCAAATAAGGGATTACCCCCTCCCTACCCCAGAAAAATCCGAGGAGGTACCAGGAATCGAACCTGGGCCGACGGGTTGTAGTCAGGGACGCTAACCACAAGACCACGCCGGCGGTCGAATAATAATAATAATAATAATAATAATAATAATAATAATGATAATAATGATAAAATAATAATAATAATAATAATAATAATAATAATAATAATATTTATTTCATCCATCCAATTATTAATTAATCCATATATCCACTTTTAAATAAAACCAATTAAATTAATAAACCATCCATAGTCTATTCACTCATTCATCCACCCCATTCTTCCAGCCTATCATCTGGACCTTAATTAATTAATTCTTCTGTTCATCCATGATTTAATTAATTTATCCATCTATTAATTATTTCATTCATTCACCCATCCATCCACTTATGCATCCATTAATTAATTAATTCGTCCATCAGTGAATTAATTCATCCATCCATTAATTAATTAATTAATCAATCAATCCAACCATCCATTAGTTCATTCATTTATGGATCGATGAATTAATGGAGGGATGGTTGAATGGATAGTTGGGGGAATGAATGAATGAATTAATTAATTAATTAATTAATTAATGGGTGGGTGGATGAATGAATAGATGATAGATTAATTAAAGAATGAATGGGTGGATAATTGATGGATTGATACATGGATGGATGGAAAATTGGTTGGTTGAATGGATTGCAAGATTGATTAATGGAGCGATGAGTGCATGAATGAATGAATGATGGATGGATTGATTACAGGACGAATAAATGGGTGATGGATGGATTGATATATGATTGAATTGACTGATGGATGATTGGATGAATTGATGGATGAATGGTGGATTGATTGATAGATGGGTGGAAACACTAACTGCTAGACCATTCTAGTTATGACGAAACAACAGGAACACATATTTGAACAAGACATGGGATAGAAAGGCACACAGATGTGTGATCATCAGGATCCTGAGCCTCATCACATGAAAAAAGAAATGTGTATAGATACTGAACAGGGATACTCCAGGTTGGCATGAAATAAATTTCAAACCAGCACTATTGCATATACCCGAATTAATTTTCTGATTCTTCAGACAAGGGGCCTAAATTCCAGCATACACTATTATTATGCCATTAAAATTACTCAAAACGTTAATACTGACGCAGAAGAGAAAATACATTCACATTTGGTGTGTGTGTAACAAATCGTTTACTGGAAGCATTACTTTTTAATTTATTATTACGCTGGTTTGAATGTCAAGGCATCCCCTTCCAGTGGATATACAGTGCTTTCACTGTACGACTTGGCCGGCAATTGCACGGGCCGCTCCACCGTCACAGATAAACCGCATGCGGGGCCAGGCGCGTGACATATCACGGAACTCCCGGCGAATCGTATATATTTCCGTAATTGTAATCACAATAAAATATGAAAATATAAAATAAAAATACAAACTTACCTTATCACAGGAGATGTTGGAAATGCCGTCCTTCTGCATCATTACATCTACGGCACCTTTTGAGGAAATTGTTATTCACACGCAGTAGTTCTAATATATAGGCCTAATTATGTCGTGGCATTTTTAAAACACTTCAAGCAAAACTAAAAACTACTTTAACCATAAAAAACACAAACACTGCTGTAATAATTATTAACGTGTGAATGCAATCAGATCACATGCTAGACTTCAACGGCGAGACAACGAGGCATCACTTGGGCGCTAGATGCATGAGTCACGGATAGTCGGCCCGCGCGATTGCCGGCCAAGTCGTACAGTGAAAGCACTGTAGATCAGGGGCGGATCCAGAGAGACATTTTTTGGGAGGGGAACAGAAGAGAGAGGGAAGTTTTTACTCATAAAAATAAATTATTCCCAGTACACAATTGAAATCATGAAACTATATTTCCCTTATGTAACTCTTGTATATAATGTACTTCTTGTGTATTTTTAAGTTATTTTGAAAGTTAATTTATAAGTTATCTGTAAGTAAATTGTAATTTGCAATTTATGTACAATAATGCATGTCATTTTGAATATAGCCCCTTAAGGTGAGCTTTGCTCGTTGGGGTTTACTTACTTACAATAAACTGATATACATTTGCGGCTTAAAAAAATAAAAAAATACAAATAAAAAGCTTTCAACACAAATCTCAAGATGTATTATGCCTTGAAATAGAGCATGCAATTATCCTTCGTTTATAAATCTGAATTGTTAAATATGTGGTAGCAAATTATCATTGATTTTATATTAAGGGGGTAAGGGTAGTCTAATGTATAGTCCGCACGTGAAAACAACATGTTTCTCTTCTGTATAAATCACAGTCATTTTCTACTGTCACAGTTCTTATTTGTTCTGTTCCTATCCTCGCGTTAAAGTCCCCAACAATAATAAACTGCATGCTTGGATACCTCTGCTTTAAATTATTGATTCCTTCACTTAGTGCTTTAAATAAATTTGCATTATAAAATTCCGACGTTTCAGGAGGGTTATATATTATCCCTAGACCTATGCACACCTCTGTATTTTCCACCTTTCTTATCTTTACCCATAACACTTCTTTGGCCTCTTCTGGCTTCTCTTCACATGGAGCAGCTTTTTAATAACCTATTACTTATCTCATCCCATCCAGACGAGCTTTTACTTTTGAGAGACTTGATTATATTTCATTTTCTATGTGTGAAGTCAGATTCAATTGAAATCTATGGTTCCAAACTGTAGATTTTGTTAGTAGGTCAACTGACTTAATGCTAATATTATAAATACGCGCTCTTTCACAGCCTCTTATTCTATATATGAATGAAGTGAGAAAGATGTATTGTTGGCCATGCATAGAGTAAATAAGTATCTGAGGGAAATATTCGATAAAGTTCTGAAATTATTTTTAAGGGGAATTTACATGAAGAAATTTTCGTTTTGCACATGAGTTGCTTATACTAAGAGCTAAAACTTTTATTTCAAACATTTTTTCGAACAAATTCTCTGAAGGGTAGTTATAAGCCACCCACTGTGAATACGCGCTCTTTGCAATGTACGGTGTCTTGTAACGGAAAATCGTACAAAAACAAAATTTTGTATTTGGGTTAGGTACCTTCTGAGGCTGTGACATGAAGGTTTACGACAACCTTCTCTTATATTTAAGGGGACTTTATATGAAGAAAATTTTGTTTTTTGTGTATTTCTCAAAAATGGCTTACGATTTCCTTCAAATTTTGTACATGGAGTGCTTATACCAAGAGCTAAAACTTTTATTTGAAACTTTTTTTTCAAAAAAATTTCTGGAGGGTGGTTGTAAGCTACCCACTGTTTGCAGAAACTCTGTCTAGTCTGGTGAATAACTCAATATGCGGACATTCACGGCCTCTTATTCTATATAAGCAAGTGAAGTGAGAAAGATGTATTCTTGGCCATGCTTTGAAATAGGCCTATCTGAGGGGAATCTTCAATAAATTTAGGAAATTATTCTTAAAGGCAGAAAGTTCATTAACGTTTGCAGTCACTTGTTTGGCAAAATTCAAATATGTCGCACCTTAAGCTCCGCCCATTCTATATTCGCATTTGCACATACTCTGTGATGTATTTTGTTTCTGAGTGAAGCAGAGTGATCAACTGTCCTTGTACAAGGGTTGATTCAGAAATAAGGTTCCCATCAATTTTACAAATAGACAGCATTGTTTATTCTCATAGTAATGTACATCGTTGGAAAGAAGACACTTTGCTCTATTTGTCGACATAATCACCATCTTTTTCTAGGCATTTTTGTAGATGGTGCTCCAATTTTTATATCCCAATGTCTTAGAACTCCGCCGCCAACCAGTTGAGGAAGCGTTTCACCCCGTCTTTGACTTCATCGTCGCTCCGGAAGCGTTGGCCACCCAAGTGTTCCTTTAACTTCGGAAACAAGATGTGATAATCACTAGGCGTGAGGTCCGGACTGTAAGAGGTGGGAGACAGTCCACCCAAAGTTTGTCAAAAGGTCCTGGGTTTGACGGGAGACGTGAGGTCGGGCGTTGTCGTGAAGCAGCGTTACACCGGCTGTAATCGTCCTCGCCGGCGGTTCTGGATAGCTCGCCTGAGTTTCCTTAGTGTTGCACAATAACTGTCTGAGTTGATTGTTGTCCCAGGTTCCATGAAATCGATCAGCAGTATCCCCTTACGATCCCAAAACACACTGGCCATGTTTTGCCAACAGAAGGAGTTTGTTTGAACTTCTTTGCGACTGGTGACCCTGAGTGACGCCATTGTTTGGACTTTTCTTTCATTTCGGGAGTGAAATGAAACACCCACGTTTCGTCTCCCGTAACAATGGAGTCCAACAATCCTTACGGAATGAATCTCACACTTGGCGGGAGCAACAATGAACACCTTCATCTCGGACAGCTGCTGAGCCAAGGCTGAGTGGCACAGCAAAGCGTGGCCAGGCGGAATCGAGACTGGGGGAACAGCCGCGCACAGTGGTGTTGCCGGATTTCGCCTCGCACCTTCCCGTGCGGCTGGAGCTCTTTGGGAACCTTATTTCTGGATCAACCCTCGTATATTGTCACAAGTGCCTTGTACCCACTGTCCTTGTACATGAAAACCTAATCGATAATGCCAATAATAAATGTAAGAAAGCATGGGACATAATTAATTATGAAACTGGTAGGAACAAGTATAGTACCTCACTAATGGCCGGTTTCTATAAACTCGCGAATTACCTATGGGTAAATTATCTAATGCACAGAATTTACACAATTTACACCAGAATAACACCACACAAACACAAATAATTTAAAGATAGCAATCACTTACACTTGTGGGGAGTTTCTAGATAAATGTCCTCTAGGTAAATATGAAAATGACAGAAAAAATGTTCCTACAAACTCGGGCTAGATCTGTCCAAGGGTAAATCCTTGGGTTAATTTGTCCTTTCATGGATGGCTGGATAAAATTTAACCTTTCATAGGATCAATAACAATGAGAATCAAAGCCTTCTGAATTAAATTAACTGTACAACTCCAAGGCCTTGCTCATTATACCATTGTAGGTTAAATGGAACTAATTTGTCCATGGGTAATTTACCCATAGGTAATTCACAAGTTTGTAGAAACCGGGCATAAATAACATTAAACATACGTCAGAAGATTTTAATAATATTTTCATAACTTCTGTGAGGATAATTAAAGAGGGAATACAACAACCTGATATAACATCGGAGGAATTATTATACAAAACTAACCCACCCAACTTGATTTTTAAATGGAGAAGAGTCACGCGGAATGATGTATATATAGATCTGTCATGGAATTGAGCAACTCAAAGAGTCAAGATATTTATGGACTCTCAAATTATTTATTAAAGTGCATAATCAATGTTATTTTAGAACCGTTGGTTTACATTATTAATCAGTGTCTTGATCAGGACAATTTTTTGGACTCACTTAAAATCTCTAAAGTTCTACCAGTAGGCCTATACAAACAAGGTGATAAACATCTTCCAGCCAATTATAGACCTATCTCATTGATTCCAGTGTTCTCAAAAGTATTCGAAAGTGTTATGCTTAGACAACTGGCAAAATATTTTGAGGAAAACAATTTACTATGCCCTTAACAGTTTGGATTTCGATCTGGGAGATTTACTACAATGGCAATCGAACAGTTGGTCACTTGGGTCCTTCAAGTATTTGAGGAAAAGAGAAATGCAGCTATTTGTATGTGCGACCTCAGCAAAGCATTCGACTGTTTGCCCCATGACATCTTGATAAAAAAGCTGTCTTTCTATGGTATAAAAGGAAAGGAATTGTTAATTATAAAATCGTATCTCATGGGAAGACAACAACTTGTTGAAGTAAATGATAAAAAATCATCGAGTAAGTATATAAATATAGGTGTTCCCCAGGGATCAATCTTAGGCCCTTCCCTTTTCATGACTTACCAACAGCTTTACCTGAAAAAATTATTTCGCATGCCGACGACACAACTCCTTTGAAAGCCTTTGATGAGAACACAAGTATCATGGCAAATACAATGCACAAATTGTCAGAATGGTTCAGTTCAAATGGTCTTAGTCTTAATTTGAATAAAACTAAGACTTTTATATTCAGTCTTCATAATAATGTTGGCAGTGAAAATCATGTCAAACTTTTAGGTATTATTCTAGATTGTAAGCTCTCCTGGAAGGAACATATTTCTGCCTTATGTAGCAAGTTGTCTAAAGTGAACTACTTATTAAGAAGACTAAAAAAGCTAATCCCAGCCAGAGCGCTATTGAATGCGTACCATGGATTTTTCCAGTCTTACTTGAACTATGGCATTCTATTGTGGGGAAACAGTGTTTCAGCAAGTAACGTTTTCACCATTCAAAAAAGAGCAGTCCGTATACTTAAGGGATGTGCCCTAGAGAACACTGTAAGCCTTTTATTTAAGGAATTTGGCATATTAACTGTCACCTCTCTTTATATATTTTCAACTGTGCTATTTGTGTATCAACATATACAAGATTTTGTTCCTGGCAACGCCATACATTCCCATGAGACCGTAACAATTATAACCTAACTGTACCAAGAAGTAGACTAACAAGGACTCTAAACAGCCATATTGTCATGGGTGTTACACTTTTTAATAAAATTTCTTTAAATGTTAGGAATACTAGAAACATTGGTGCCTTTAAGGAAAGGTTAAAAGACCTGCTCCTAAGCAAAAACTTTTATACTGTACAGGAGTATCTTGATTGTAACTATTAATTTGTTTGTAATTTTTATATTTGACTATGCCTATTTTAATCATGTATTAATCAATGGCTATAATAATAATAAATTAATTAATAAAATTGTCACAAGTGCCTTGTATCCACCTCTACATATAGCTAAATAATGCATAGTTCACTAACCATATAGTTAAGTGCGCGAAGCGGAGGCGGCAGCCATAGCGAAGTGCCCTTGCATTTTCGAATAATGTAGGATACACTGTTTTTAGGTTTTGAAAATGTGCCATATAATATCTCCCGCGAGGTTTGTTACTGCTCGTCAAGTGGTATGACGTCACACCTCCAACGTCCAATCACAAGTTTCTTCATAATACGAGGATAGAAGAATTTGCTAGATCTTGGTATAAAAGAAACTGCATTGGTGAGGGTATATTGGGCGGGACCGATTCATCCCAAGGTGCGAATTATATTTGAATTTTCCCACTTCTTTTATCTTCTTTCTTTCTTTGCCCATAGCCTGCGTTTTTAGTCACAACATTCAAAGAAGGGGCTGTAAGGTATTAATAGCATAATTATCATAACATTGTATCTAGTGATTCTGCACAAGGATATGTGAATACTGAGGCTAACTTTTATGTAAGAGCGGAGGTTTTCCTGGCAAAGAATCTGAGTGAAGGTTTCTCGGGTGGTCAGCAAGGTGTGGAAGTCAATTTCTCCTGACGTTTCGAAGGCCACGCTGCCTCCATTTTCAAGGGCGTTCAAGTGCCGAGTCGTCGTCCTGCTGTGGAATATATTCAAGTTCTGGTTGCGCAGATCCGACCAATCAGGTGTTGGTAACCCCTCCATCGTTCCTTTTTTGGCTTGCCTCTCCCTGAAGTTCATCAGCTGTCTAAGGCAGTGATTCCAAATAGGGCTGTTGTTAATTCCCACGTCTCTGTTCAAGTTGTCTGGTTCCAACTTAATTTCAATCTCCTCTTTTATTAGTCTGTCCCAGTAACATGACGTCTTGTCCAGAATTGTGATGTTGGAAAATTCGATTTTGTGTCCTGGGCCGGAGTTGATAGCATGTTCTGCTACCGCTGATTTCTCAGGGTAGAAGAGTCTCATGTGTTGGGCATGTTCCATGCAGCGTTGATTAATAGTGCGTGCAGTCTGGCCGATGTATGCTCTCCCGCATTCGCAAGGAATACGATACACGCTTGGGATCCTGAGGCCCATTTCGTCCTTCACAGGTCGTAAAAAACTCCTGATTTTCGGGGGTGGTTTGAATACTGCCTTGATCTTCCTCTTCTGCAGTATTCCGGCTAGTCTCTGAGAGAGATTCCCAAAATATGGCAGTTATGCGACTCGTGTGGTGTCCTCAGAGTCTGGTGTTCGTGCTTCCTGGTACACAGTCCTTTTCAGGGCCATACGAATTTCTGCTTCACGATAGCCATTCTTTAGAGAAGTCTTCCTAAGATGGTTGAGCTCGTTGGGTAGACTCTCTTTGTCCGAAATGGAAATGGCTCTCTTGATGAAAGTATGAAGGACACCTCTCCGTTGTGCCGGATGGTGATGGCTACCTCCGTTCAGATAAAGATCTGTGTGCGTCGCCTTCCTGTAGACTCTGTGGCTGAGTTTTCCATTGGTCTTTTTCTGTATTCGAATGTCAAGAAATGGAAGGGAATCATTTTCCTCTATCTCCATGGTGAAGTTGATGTTCTGGTGGATGCTGTTGAGATGGTGTAGGAATTCTTGCAGTTTCTCAATTCCATGTGGCCAGATAACAAACGTGTCGTCCACGTATCTGTAGAAGCAAGAAGGTTGGAGTGGCGCCATTTTGAGAGCAACCTTCTCAAAGTACTCCGTGTATAGATTAGCTATTGCAGGTGAAAGTGGAGATCCCATGGCCACGCCATCTGTTTGTACATAATATTTACCAGAGGAGAGAAAGTAAGTGGATGATAGAGTATGTCAGAATAGGTGTATTATGTCTTTACTGAAATGAGGCTTAAGTAGTTCAAGTGAGTCATCTATTGGAACCCCAGTAAATAATGACACAACATCAAAGCTGACTAGTAGATCCCTATCATTGACTGTAATGTCCTCCAAGGTCTTGATGATTTCAGTCGAGTTTCTGACATGGTGATTACATTTCCCCACATAAGGTTGTAAGAACTGAGGTAGATGTTGGGCCAGTTTATATGTTGGGGCCCCTATTGCACTTACTATAGGTCGCAGAGGTACTCCTTCCTTATGAATTGGAGAACATTACAGTCAATGATAGGGATCTACTAGTCAGCTTTGATGTTGTGTCATTATTTACTACGGTTCCAATAGAAGACTCGCTTGAACTACTTAAGCCTCATTTCAGTCAAGACATAATACACCTATTCTGGCATACTCTGACATCCACTTACTTTCTCTACGCTGGTAAATATTATGAACAAACAGATGGCGTGGCCATGGGATCTCCACTTTCACCTGCAATAGCTTACCTATACATGGAATACTTTGAGAAGGTTGCTCTCAAAATGGCGCCACTCCAACCTTCTTGCTTCTACAGATACGTGGACGACACGTTTGTTATCTGGCCACATGGACGTGAGAAACTGCAAGAATTCCTGCACCATCTCAACAGCATCCACCAGAACATCAACTTCACCATGGAGATAGAAGAAAATGGTTCCCTTCCATTTCTTGACATTCGAATACAGAAAAAGACCAATGGAAAACTCAGCCACAGAGTCTACAGGAAGGCGACGCACACAGATCTTTATCTGAACGGAGGTAGCCATCACCATCCGGCACAACGGAGAGGTGTCCTTCATACTTTCATCAAGAGAGTCATTTCCATTTCGGACAAAGAGAGTCTACCCGACGAACTCAACCATCTTAGGAAGACTTTTCTACAGAATGGCTATCGTGAAGCAGAAATTCGTATGGCCCTGAAAAGGACCGTGTACCAGGAAGCACGAACACCAGACTCTGAGGACAGCACACGAGTCGTGTTACTGCTATATTTTGGGAATCTCTCTCCGAGACTAGCCTGAATACTGCGGAAGAGGATGATCAAGGTGGTATTCAAACCACCCCCGAAAATCAGGAGTTTTTTTTACGACCTGTGAAGGACAAAATGGGCCTCATGACCATGGGTGTCCACAGAAATTTTGTCAAGGGGGGGGCAGTGAACGAATTACTGCACCACCACCATCACTATGCTACTACAACCACTTTATTATTATTATTGTTATTATTATTATTTCTATTACTATTCACATTAATGATATTATTATTATTATTATTATTATTATTATTATTATTATTATTCACAATATTGTTGTTATTATTATTATTATTATTATTATTATTATTATTATTATTATTATTATTATATAATCAACATCCTTCATGGATACAAAGAAAACATCTGATGTACACACTCACATGACTTTTCTTATTCCTTACAATTTTTACTATTCATATAAAATATAAAATGCCTTATCTTCATTATAATAAAATGTTTGGGTATAAATGGTATCAAATTTAGGAGAAATATTTATTCCTACAAGCTCATATCTAGTCAGCTATTACAACTCGTTTTCATCCAAACAACGCGAACATACAACAATATTTGGAGACTTAAACCACACTTCACATTAATTGCTTATAGTCATTTAATTTAGAGGTTTATGTCTAAACAAAATTTACAGGGAGGGGCAGCGGCCCTACCCTGCCCCCCTTCCGGACGGCCATGCTCATGACCCCAGGCGTGTATCGTATTCCTTGTGAATGCGGTAGAGACTGCCAGACTGCACGCACTATTGATCAACACTGCACGGAACATGCCTGACACATGAGACTCTTCTACCCTGAGAAATTAGCGGTATCAGTACATGCTATCAACTCTGGCCCAGGACACAAAATCGAATTTTCCAACACCACGATTCTGGCCAAGATGTCATGTTACTGGGACAGACTAATAAACGAGGCGATTGAAATTAAGTTGGAACCAGACAACTTGAACAGAGACGTGGGAATTAACATCAGCCCTATTTGGAATCACTGCCTCAGACGGCTGATGAACTGCAGGGAGAGGCTACCCCCCAAAAGGAACGATGGAGGGGTTACCGACACCTGATTGGTCGGATCTGCGCAACCAGAACTTGCACATATTCCACAGCAGGATGACGACTTGGCACTTGAGCATGGGGCCTTTGAAACGCGGGAGAAATTGACATCCACAACTGCTAACTTTTATTTGGGCAGAGAAAGTTATGTGACATCACATCAGATTTTTTTTTTTTTTAAATGGTACATAACGTCTTACCTGAGTCCCCTACTCCTACTCTCAATCCCTCCCCTACATCAATGAAGCCATATTTTATGTTATAATACGGCGTTTTTTTATAATCCGCGGGTGCGAGGGCAAAGCGAGTTAAGTCCACCATCCTAAAAAATTGAGATATGTCCATAGAGTTATAGATATAAATGTTCTCTACATTTGTGTTAAGTCCAGTAAGTCATATTCAAAATTGTACGGTAGTTATGGATGTGTGCCTCATGTGTTTATCCATCTCTAAAGCTATGTTAGGCTGGTATAGTGTGTTAAGTCACTCTAATTCTCAGTAACAAGAAAGTGGACTTAACTCTCTTTGCCTACGCATCCCGGAATTGTGAAATATTATGTTTGGTGCAAGGGAAAATGGTGACATCTCAATTGCATGCAATAGGCTACAATAGCGCAGCATAAGACAATAAGGCTACAATAGGCTACATAAGATATAATAGGCTACATAAGACATAAAGCTACAATAGCGCAGTATAAGACAGTGAGCTGCAGGCAGCGGCTGGCGGGTGGTTGGGAGAAGACAGTGTATGGCCAGGCAGGGAAGTGGGAAGAAGACAGTATATAGTGGCCAAGCAGGGAAGCAGGAGTGTGAGACGTCAATGAATATACTCACCTCCTGCTATTTATTTGTAACATAAAAGGGAGTATATTTACAAGGTTGCATTTTTAATTTCATCACATATGATGTATGTAACATGTTATGATGTACATATTATGACCAACTTGATAGTTAATTATAAATTCGTCAGTTCGTCAATGTTACTTGCATTCTGAAAAGCTTGTGTCAGTACGTTTTTAGTTCTGTGGTGGTGTTTACTCAAAGCAAGTCTTATTTAGAAGTAGGCCTACTGTATGAGTTGTAGGAATTATTTTGTATAGGATAGTGTTTTTCTTAATGTCTTAGTTATGCCTTTATTAATAGTCCAGTCAATAAACGTCGAAAAACACCGAATAGAAAAAAAAAATCGTGTAGTTTTGAAATTTTGCAGAGATGTCGGAGGGTGTCTCCTGAATAACATACTAAAAGTCCCCGAAGGTGGGGGGTGAGCGGGGGGCAGGGGGGCCCATAGAAGGTCCCAGTTTTAGGTTTTTCGCTTATATCTAAACAATGGTGCATCGTAGAGGGAAAATTTCTATATACAAAATTAAAGCTGATAAAATTTCCTACAAGTTTGATTCTACACATTTCTTCCTACTTCCAATAGTTTTCGAGATATCCGCCAACGAAAATAACAAATTTTCGAAAAAAGCTCTTTCACCTCGCGCTTTTTGACACACTTTGTCTTCTAGCGCTTCAGCCCTTAGATATACAGCAATGTTCTCATGAAAGAAGTTGTAGGGAAATAAATTCACTTTAAAATTAGTTGCCATTTGTTATTTTGTCTTCAAATGTTCAAAAGTTATAACAATTTAAGTTTCGGTCAAATTTCGATATTTCGAAAGAAAACCGTACATCGCACTTTATCTATATTTAGGGATTATATCTTTGTATATAAACTGTATATTGTGTATTTACATCATGAAACAAGTGGAGAAATATGACACAACCATTAAAGTTGAATTTATTAAAAACCCTATCGCGGTACAAGCACAGGACATGTAATGGAAAATACATTATATTCCAGACAAGAAAGGAAAAAAAAGGACAAAAAAAATCATGTAGTTTTGAAATTTGGCAGAAATGTGGGGGGAAGTGTCCTAAACAACATAGTAAAAGTCCCCATGGTTAGGGAGTGAGCGGAGGGTAGGGGGTACTTTTGAATGCCATTTCTCGCAGTTTTCCCTAAACACACAAAATCTATGGGTTCTAGCAAAAAACAGTTTATGCACAAAATTAAACTACATAAAAGTTCTTATAAAATTGATCTGAATGATACTTTTGTGTATTTAATAGTTCAGGAAATAGATGGATATGAATTATGACATAGTTCTGGAAATTCTGTTTTACTGAACCTATATACTAGGCCTATTATATTTTTTAACGAAAATGAAAGCAGATGATAAAATAAATTAGCATGTTGCCAAGCAAGTAAACTAATTGTTAGAATAATATTCGTACTGAAGATAAACATCAAAAATAAAACTCATTATTATTATTATTATAAAGCTTACAAAAATCTCTTGGTATGAGTGTACGTTATAAGAAACATAAACCAGGCTATCATTTGGAAAAATTGTGAAGAGTTAGATAGGCCTGTATTTAGTAATTATAAGAGGCTATATTTAGTAATTATAAGACCTAGTAGGCCTACATAGTACTTTAAATAAATTTTTAGTTGTCTATTTTTTTCAGTCTCCAATACTGGAATCCTAGTACATCGTATGATAAGTTAGGGTTATATTGTTCTATCTACCGAACATTCAGTATTTATACACATATACAACATTAATTAAAGAGTGCCTGAACAACTTATTTTACTTGGACATAATCAATTTTAAACTTTTCTTCACCTTCTAATGGTATACTTGTTGGTGCACGTATCATGACAGGTTCCACAAACGGATGAGCATTTAATACCAGCTTTTCTGCATCCATATCTTCCACCACACCGAGTTGCAGAGTGACAAAATATGATGTGCAAATATTCTCAGAAGCCACATAGACAAGTAAACATTTATTTAAAGTAATAGGTAGGCCTACTACTCTTACAATATCTAATAAATATATCTAATTCCTTACCATCTGAGTTTTATGTGTAACGTCACCATTAGTAAGTGTATTTTTCTAAGAACTAGTTTGCTTGCTTGGCATCATAATACTTCAATTAACATCTGCTTTCATTTTCGTTAAAAAATAATATATAGGTGTATGTAAAACAGAATTTCCAGAACTATGTTCTACCTCATAGCCTTGTATTTGAGCCTCTTAAAGCCCAAGTGGTGAAACTCACATTACTGCTGTTCTGAGATATTGAAAGTTTTGTCTGTCACCAAGTACATGACTTTATGGACAGCATAAAATTGTGCTCCTACCTACAGGGTTGCTATGCAAGTTATGACTTACACCATTTGCGCTATTAATAGAAGTACACTTTCTGAATAGGATGCTGACCATAACTAAAAAAAATCCAAAACTGGAGTTACACCACTTGGGCTTGAAGGGGCTCGGTGAACTATTAAATACACAAAAATATCATTATGATCAATTTTATAAGAACTTTTATGTAGTTTAATTTTGTGCATAAACTGTGTTTTGCTAGAACTCATAGCTTTTGTGTGTTTAGGGAAAACTGCAAGAAATGACATTCAAAAGTGCCCCCCACCCCCCGCTCACTCCCTATCCATGGGGACTTTTACTATGTTGTTTAGGACACTTTCCCCCACATCTCTGCCAAATTTCAAAACTACATGATTTTTTTTTTGTCCCTATTTTTCCTTTCTTGCCTGGAATAAAATGTATTTTCCATTACATGTCCTGTGCTTGTACCGTGATAGGATTTTTAATAAATTCAAATTTTATGGTTGTGTGATATTTCTCCACTTGTTTCATGATGTAAATACACAATATGCAGTTAATATACAAATATATAACCCCTAAATATAGAGAAAGTGCAATGTACGGTTTTCTTTCGAAATCTTGAAATTTGATCGAAACTTAAATTGTTATAACTTTTGAACATTTGAAGACAAAATAACAAATGACTACTCACTTTAAAGTGAATTTATTTCCCTACAACTTCTTTCATGAGAACATTGTTGTATACCTAAGGGCTGAAGCGCTAGAAGACAAAGTGTGTCGAAAAGCGCGAGGCGAAAGAGCTTTTTTCGAAAATTTGTTATTTTCGTTGGCGGATATCTCGAAAACTATTGGAAGTAGGAAGAAATGTGTAGAATCAAACTTGTAGGAAATTTTATCAGCTTTAATTTTGTATATAGCAATTTTTCCTCTACGTTGCACCATTGTTTAGATATAAGCGAAAAATCTAAAACTGGGACCTTCTGCGGGCCCCCCTGCCCCCCGCTCACCCCCCACCTTCGGGGACTTTTAGTATGTTGTTCAGGATACTCCCTCCGACAACTCTGCAAAATTTCAAAACTACACGATTTTTTTTCTTCTATTTTTCATTCGTTGCCTGGACTATAAGTGCCAGTAAGGTACTTTATGAGATTGTGTGTGGGGGATGAAAAATGTCTGTCCGTATGTCTGTACGCGCCATAGCTCAAATATGCTTTATCGGATTTTCATGAAACTTGGTATAAGCATTTATAACGTCCATGGCAAGAAGCTTATTAATTTTGGACCTAATCGGTTGATCGGTACCAGAGTAACAACTAATTAAATCTCACAGGTTTTTTAATTTTTGTCTACCGGTATAATTTGACAGTTAACACTATTACAAAAAGCACTTGAAATGACTGCATGAAACAGTAACAATTTAGTTTAATAGACTAGCTACTAAAGTAATGTTTTAGTTCAATAATCTAGTTATTTTCATGTACAAATAATTTTTTTCCTTCTGTTTTTACTCAACTTTGGCAATGCACACTACATAAAAAATCTTCATAATTCTAGTGTTGACACATTGACGACTGACGCTTCGAGGACATGTAAGGAGACCTTCAAAAAGCCAAAGTAAAATCAAATTAATATTTTTTTAAAATGCACATACATTAGAGTCCTGCAAACTCTGCCTAATATGGACAGAATACAGATATCGGGATTAAAGGCTTAACGATTAGAACTGATATTGCAAAAATTAATAATGTGTTTATTGGCCTCAAGTGTAACAAACACCTTTAAAATCATCATAAAACAAGTTAATAAGGATGTAGTTACTCTTCTATGAACCATTGCTACAGCATGTTCCACTGAACTTTCACTACAGCCGGGGTTGTAGCCATTTTATTTTTCCCTTCATGGTTGCTGGGTTATAGAGTGCAGAGTTTGCAGTACTCTAAGTAAGCAAAATAACTTATTTGAGACGCTCCATCTGTCCCGTCATTTTCTAGCCATGCCAACACCATTTATTTAATCTGAGCTCACCCACCTCAATTCCTTTAGTATCCAGGGCCCAGTGGTGTAGCCAGAACATAATTTCGAGGAGGGTCCAAAGTGCCAATAACCCCAAAGGAAGGGGGTTACAAGTGTCAACCCCCGGAACATATTTAAAAAATTGAAACAATGAAAATCACATTTTATGCTATTTTAGCACTGAAAAACTAGTTGGCAAATTTGTTTACTATACTCTAAGACAGCGTTTCTCAACCTTTTTGAACCCAAGGACCTCTAAAATGTCTAAAAAATTTTACGGACCCCTAATTTTACATCCCATTTTTAAAAGAAGGCCTATATTCTTAATATTTGGGGTATTAAGTATAGGTCATTATAACGAAATATGTGAACAAATTTTACTTCTTACTTTCCACTTGCTTTATGATATTTTTTAATTATGTCTGAGGACCATCTGCACCGTGGTCCGTGGACCATAGGTTGAGAAACGTTGCTCTAAGACATGCCAACTTAAACAGCAAATCGTTACAACACTTAATACTATTGTTAAGAAAAGTTAAATCACACGGAACAGTGGAAATAATAGGCCTACATTTACAAATTCAGTATTTTATTATTGAATAAAATAATTATATATTTGACAAAATGGAGCTTTAAATAACAAATTTAGGTTTTGATTTCAGGTGGGGGGGGGGGGGGGGGCTCACAACCCTGGAATCTTTCCAGGAACATTGCATCATCTGGCTAGGAAGACACAGTTGCTAAGGTTGGGAGAAGTTCTCTGAAAAATTGTACAGATTTTGTATATAGTAAAGATATTTTGACGAGAGATAGGCATACAGAGGCAAATTTTATGAACATATATTTGAAAAATCATTGTTAGTTGTGGAAGTCGGATGGAAAATACAACAAATACAATTTGAAAAGTGGTAAGAATTACCAACAAAAGGGAAGAATATCAAGTTGTATGACACTAGGAGGTGCCCGCAGCTTCGCCCACGATAATTAATTAAAAAATTAAAAATTATTAGTATAATAATTATTAAAGCATTATATTTATTAACACTTGCACGCGAATCATTCTTAAACTAAACCATTAATAATTAATGAAACAGCTAAAATTCCGGCTTTAGAGTACATTCCACGATTAGAAATTGCCACCTGGGAAAACGATCTCAGATTCGATTATGCAGTTCCAAAGATAACTGTGGACCACTGCCTTCTAAACTGTATTATTCTTGTGCGTAATTCTCGAGACGGCGGTGGATAATACGTATCGTTTCTCAACTGTTTGTTGACAGATGAATGTGATGTGAATTTTATTTGATAAATTCAGTGTAATTTTCAGAAATTATATAATTTTTCAAGAGAAGGAGTGGTTGATTTGGATTTTTACTGTCCGCGATACTTCGAGGATTAAACTATCAATATATTAAACCTGATGCCCGCGGCTTCACCCGCCATTATTAATTGACTCCAGGATTTTTAAGAAATTTACACTGGTAGATTATTAAAAATGTTTGTGGTTCAGAGCTATGAAAATTGTAAGTAAAAATAAAATTAGAATATTTGTTCATTGTGTTCATTTCACTTAGGCCTTATATAATAAAGAAACTGTTTTACTAATTTTGTAGTTGTCATGAAAGTTTACACTGCGAGAGACGAACATCGCCGAGTATACCCGATGTCTCACAAAGCGAGCGAGCAAGCACGCTATTTAGGGCCGTTGAATTGTATAAGAGTAGATATATACCCTTGCCAATAGTTAGATAAAATACCATAAGGTCCTCTCTACAAGGGAAGGGCAAGAGGCATTGAAGATGACAGGGAACACCTCTGCAGTATAATCAGTACCATGTAAATATTTGGATGATAACCTCTTGTCAGCAGTGCCGCAAAGAGACTGAAACATTGGCACATGTCCTGGTATCCTGCCCATGAGAAAAACAGGCAGCTTTGAATTCAAACTGAAATTGCGAACCATGTACATGAAAAAGGTTTCAAAGTCTTTGAGGAGGTACATGGTATGTCCAGAAACAGATTCCATTGCCATGTTGACATGCTTGTGTTTACTGAAAATTCTTCTAAGTGATATATCCTTGAACCAACTGTAAGAGCCAAACAACGTAATTGTCAAGCAGAAAAGGTCGATAAAGAGAAACACCAAATTTCTGAACCTACCATCCCATTCTACATGGAAAAATACCATCTGAAAGAAATAGAAATTCACAGCATATTAATTGTAGAAAATTCATAATCCTATCTTAATAGTTACTGAGAAAATTAAATAAACCATATACCTGGGCCATTGTAACTTTGCACTTTCCAGTTTCAACTATATGCCTACTTACGTTGGCTGCACTGCGGTTCTAATGACTGACAAACAGAAGCCATTCGACTTCGAACATTTCATGCTTGTATTAGTCTATTCTCTCTCATTTTTCATATTAATAACATTTTATTCATACAAATACAGATGCAAATACAAAATTAATAACAAACGATATGGTTCCTACACAAAGGCTTATGATATAAGAGAATGCATAATGATTTACATCCATAATATTCTCGCTCACTTGACAAAGTTATAAGTGGCGCAACGGTTAAGATGCTTGATCGTGGAACTGGAGGTTCTTCGTTCAAATCCTTTTGCTGTATTTTTTTTTTTTTTTTGCATTCATTATATTTTTAAGATTTAAATGCAGTGTTTAATTTTTAATTTTTAAAATTACCTGCCTTACACTTTTTGTCAAATCTATAAGAGCAGTTCCAGATTTCACGTACTTTGCACCCTGGGCAAAACTTTGTTAATAGCCCCTTTAATTTTATTACTTTTACCACCTACCCCGAAGTTACTGTTTGGTGTTAAGTTTGAGTTTTACCGAAAAATAAACCAATAGTATCCCGCTAGCATTTTATTATTGCAAGTAATCCCAGGCTTCACAACATTTATTAAAAAATAAAAGTAATTATGTTTTGGAGAAAAATGAAGGATTGCTATTGCAGTTTCATTTCCAAAACAATTAGGCTACTGAAACCTCTGAAAATATTGTAGTATGTAATGTAATCGATCTTTGAAATTTGCAAAAATATTTAATATAGGTTATTTGGTAATTATAAAACATATGCTAATTCAGATTAAGATATGTTTATAAAACATATGTATTACAGGTACCATATATTAAAACAAATATTTTAGAACAAAATAGTTATTTATGATCCAAATGTTAAAACGAGATTTTATTTTGCGAGTTGGCTATGTTTGCGAAACGAGCCCATAAGGGCGAATGCAGCAATCCTACGAGCAGAATAAAATCATTTTAGCAGGTGTATCATATACTATTTTTTAGACAATCGTTAAAATTTGTCAAATAATAATAATAATAATAATAAAAGATAGATTTATGATAAAGAATGACACCCTGTGGAGCCAGCCATATTGGAAAGCAAAGACAACCTGTTACTGATTTTCTACAATTTCTGAGAACTTTCACATTTAAAAAGGCTTAGTGAATTTTAAATTTGTTTTATCAAACTGAGTCTATTTAATAATCATATGTAAATACTTTTAACAAAAAGAGTTTTTCCATGTGAAGCAATCAAAGTTGGTTACTCTGGAATGTTATAATTTCATACCACCCAGTAGCATAATTTTCTCCTTTTAATTAATATAATTTAAGATTAATTTAACCTCTATTCTCTAAAAAAAAATATTACCATATTTCTACTTTCCTGAGAAAAGTACCTGACCCCCCAAAAAAATGCTGTTTTCATATAATTTTCCATTCTCGAGCTAGGATCTTCACAAACATACACATGAACACACTCACACACTGAGACAAGCACACAGACATGTTTCGAAAATAGTATTTTTTTATTCGGGGGCCTCAAACCGTGCATTTATGTTAAAAACTAAAGTCAGAATTTCGGAATAAAAAACGACACTTCCTCTACCTATAGTACCTATGGTACGGGCAGAGGAAGTAAAGGAGTGTCATGCGAAAAATGGGACATCTTGTCGCTCTACCCGAAAAGAGTTTTAATAGGTTTTGCCGTTATTGTTATTGTTATCCTATGCCAGTACTGCTGGTGTACAGGATTGCTAAATAAATAAATAAATTTAAATTGGCCGAGGTTAACGTTTCACTACTGATAATGTTTTATATACTACAAATTATATTATACAATAAAATACAAGACAGCTAATTTTAAAAATTAAAAATCATAAACTGTATTTGCGTGTTAAAAATAGTATTAAAAAAAAAGGCACCTTGCCTGGGATTGAACCCTAAGCTCCTGCATATCTATCAAGCATTATAACCACTGAGCTACGACATTACGAAATTGATAATGTGAATATTTATTATTTGAAGGTATACAATGTCCCACACATAGGAGGACATTGTGTACATGGTCGATAAGGGTTTTTTTTTGTGATACTATAGGTTCGGAATAATATTACATTACATAAATATCGAAAATTACTGAATGGAAGAACAGAAAAATAGTAATTGAGGGATTAGAAGTAGTTTCGAATGTTCAAGTCTGAATACTGCCGATTGGCACCTCCTTGTCAGTACAGAACGAAGTCGAGTAGTTCATTTGTCAATCTTTGATACTGGCAACCTAACTTGTAGAATGGAAAGTGCAAACTTACAGCGGCCCAGGTATAGTGATGTGAAACTTTGCTAACTCATAAAAATGACTGGGTTGCGTCAACTGGTAGACCACTAGGTAGGTAGGAGTGTAAGTGTTAACATAATATGGTAATGTGTGTAATTATATGTAATGTGAATTAGTTTTGGTAATGTTTGTATGAATATTTACATTTAAAATTTGCATCTTTTTTTACCAAAATTTTACACCTAAAATTCCTACCTCTAGTCATTGTCTCAACTTCATCGATCTTTGCATAAGCATTATTGCTTCATTTCATCTCACCAAACAAAGTGATATACCGGTACTGGGTTTGGGATTGCAGTTGCAACATTATACTCTATGCCATTTTCATTGTAATAACACATATATATGTTTACATTGTATTGTAATTGTTTGTTATTAGGTCTATTTTTTTTAACAGATATGTTTTCAAAGAAAAAGAAAAAACCACAGATTTCTCCTCCAACAAATTTTGAACATCGAGTCCACACAGGATTTGATAAAAGAGAGGGCCGATATGTTGGTCTACCATTACAGTGGGCAAGCATTGTTGGTAACAACCAAATACTGAAAAGTACAAATCGACCTTTGCCATTAGTGGATCCTTCAGAAATTACTCCTACTGAGATTCTTGATTTAAAGGTAAAGGTTGTTTTTATTAAAATTAACTAATGGTTTTTAAAATTTCATTTTGAAATAAAATGCATCTAATTTTTCAGTGTGGATTAATCATAAAAATCAAATAATTATTTTAAAAATATATGTATATATATAAATATAAAATCATCGTTTCTCTTTCAGACCATAGTTAGAGGAGACCCAAGACTTAATGGCATACCTAAAACTTCCAATGTTGCTCGTTCAAATTCATTACGATCATCAAGTCCTCCAAGATTGCGAAGGGACTACAGATCCAATGCAAATGTTCCACCTTCTGTTCCTGAAGGAGAAGTTATGGCAGGCCCACCTCATCAGTATCCAACCAGGAGGGATCCACGTGATTCTGCATATGTAAGGGGATTTTGAATTTGTACTTAAAGTGTAAAAGTGTAAAAATAGAGTAGGCTGGTTATTTAGTCTTTAAAGTAAATTTACACTCAGCATGTTCAGAGTGAAAGTGAAAGAATCCTATATATTGAATGGAATGATAAAATACCCTTACAATAAAAGAACAGTCCGCAGTAAAATTAAGTTGACTTGAATCAAACCAGTTTTACAGTCTAAGCAGAATGGCATTTATCTCATATCAGTGCAAGGCTTGGTTCTCAAGATGCTGACTCCGAGCAAATGCTTGTGTGACATTATCTCCTCTCAATCCATACTGCAGTAGTGTCTTGCGCTACAGTAAACATGAACCATATTTATACTTTGTTCTGATTGCACATTATATAGCCTATTGTGTGTCAGTTAATTGGAAACAGCACATTTCAATGTTATGCTATTTTTTTTAACTACATTAGGTTTGACTAAGTCCAAGTTGGCTTAAAATCATGTCCCACCTCAGGAGAATGCAATACTCTTCCTACAGTCCCTTGCCTTGGCAATTATAGCATGTGACTTGATTCACAATATTCACTTCTCTCTTAACAAAAGGTTTCCTATTTCTGTCATGACTTCCTGTTGTAGTTTGCCTATTCCACAATTGTCCCCTGGTTGAGTATTCTGGAACCGTTCTGACTTGCAATTGCTGTCTCCTTGTAATGCTGATACTATTAACTGAGCTATACAACATCTTTCCCTTTTGCCTTCATAACTTATTTAATTCTCTCATCTCTTAATCCTGCAATGAATGTTCATTTTAAGAATTCTCTTATTATAGCACTAGAACCTACTTGTAAGTTACTGTTTTCTTCGCAAAACAAATCTCTACCTAGCAAGTCAACCCTTGATGACCACTGAGCTACGGTTTCATTCTGTCCCTGCCTGGTTGTGAATAAGCTTGGTGCATAAAATTCTAGCGCTCTAGGTACTGCATAGTTTTCCTCAAATATTTTCGTAATTTCTGGTCAAGTGTTCCTCTGAACCCTTGCTTGTCTTTAGCATCTCCCTGAATTTTCGACTGAACAAATTTCAATAGAATGCTCAGTTTTTCAGGGTGAACTAATTCAATGGCAGCTTCTACGCCATTACAAAAAGATCTAAGTTTGTGCACATTGCTGTCAAATATACTAGTGTCCAAAGTTAAAGCAACAAAACTGATATTTCTCCTTCCTGTGTCTACTATACGAGTTATTCATATAAAATGTAAAGCTATGTCTGTACAGTCATGTTCTGAACTGAAGATGGCATTCCTGTCATCTTACAAACATGCAAACGATGACTGCACCAATCAAAAGGGCAGTGCATCTATCAAAAGGGATACTGCAGCATAGTGTTTGTTGCTTAGTCCAATATCAACATTTGCTGTATAAACATTTACTACTGGTACAGGATGGCACAGATCCACCTCCGACATCCTCCAGAATGCTGACCCTCAAGTATACCTGCTTTCTTGTGTGGGCACCGATCCCAGGTCCTTCTGGTCCAGAAGAAACACGTCTTAGACTGATGACGTTGTTGTAGACTTGTTAATGGTTAATGGTAGCTTGCAATCCCACCGCTTCCACGATGTAATGATTTTGGATTGCTTGGAGTTGAAGTTCAGGAAAATAAGCTAAGTTCTTTTCTCTAGTGTTAAGTAACAACCTTTATTTTAGCAAATCAGTCGTACACAGTTACATCGAAGTGAAGAAATACAAATGCGTCTTGGGTGAGACTAGGGCACTGAGTGCCTCGATCATTACAACATTACATATTTATGCAGGAAGGGTGGGTACTACCTACGTACCTCCATTGTCAGAAGCCTGTGGGAGCGTTTTCTCTCATGGTGGCCTACTTGACATGCATACAGTACTTCTAGTGATAAAGACCTTTCTCTCAGTGAACTGTCTTGTTACCCTTGTGATTATCTGGAGAGAATCTAAATGATTGTCTTAGCCGTTATTTTGTAAGTTCCCATGAGGGGAGATCAGATCCAGGAGGGTGCATCTGAATGACAGTTGATACAGGATCTAAGCCAGACATCCTGTTCAAAGTTCAAAGTTGTTTATTGTTTGAAACATGTACAAAGCAAGCATAAACATTGTCAGTACATTGTTAGTGTATAAAAACAAAGCAGAAATTGTTTTGATAATGTAATCAAATTGTGCACAAAATACCATTATTTAAATAGACTTCAATTTTCATAAGATTCTAAATAAATTGGATGCCTCTTTTATCTTAAATTTACCTTTTACAATTCAAGGCTATATAAGGGCATTTATTGATTAAATAATTTTTAAGCTCTAATTTATATCTATTACCATTTAAAATTTACAGATATTCTGGAAGTGCATTATATTAAATTGTACCTTTAACATAAGGGCTGTTTACGGTCATTCTTAATTTGCGTTAAATCTATGAAAATCTCTCTGCCTTGTATTGTAATTATGCACTTCTGAACTTTTTACCAAATATTTAACATCATTTTTTAACTACGTAACTACCTGAAAAATATACATAACATAAACAGTAAGTAATTGAAGCTCAGTAAATAAATTTCGACATGAAATTCTTGTCTGTAATTTTGCTAATCTTAAAGATTTCTTTTTAAGTACAAATACCTTATGCATATGATTGCTGCCCCATAAAAGCAAAACATATGAAGGGTCGGGATAAATCAAGCCAGAATATATTTTGTTTAGCATACAACAATCAAGATAATTCACAAGTCTTAATGAAAATAAACTGAAGATAATTTTTGACAAACATAATCGATATGTCCTTCCCATGAAAATTTATTATCATATGTAATCCCACGAGAGTTTACAAGTTTATCAATAGATTTGCGACTGTGCATCAGGAATGAATTTATCTGATGAAACTCGTCAACTCGAGTTGGATTTATTAAGACTATTCCATGAATAAAAATGTAACGGATTATACAAATAATAATTACTTTTGTGCTGTGTTATATAAAATCAGAACTAACAGCTGCGAGTTCATGGCATACTATGAATCAACCATCCATGAATCGATTCGAGTTACCATGTCTTTGTTGTGACCAGTGCTACAATTTGAGTTACCATGTCCATGTTGTGACCAGTGCTACCAATTGTGCATATAAGACACGGTTAACTTCATTCAGGCGCACTGATGCTTTCATGTCCAGTAACGAGCAGACCATTTTACCTGATAAAATACCATCCTTGCAATTCCTATAAGAATATTGTAAGATAAACGATCGTGATTGGTCTATATCCAAGGAATTGCTAAGCGTTATTGGTCAATATCCAAACATGCTGCATATGAGTGGAATAGTCTATATAAAGTCCTAAAAATGTGCAACGAGTATTAGCCTTAACACTAATTTCGTTATAATTTACAATAAAATGAGCCTTTGTATCACCAGGGCAGAAACAAATTATTTGAGTTTTTTCAAGGTTTACCTTCAAATTGTTTTGTTCAAAGCACAATTTAGTTTCCTGCATAAGTAATTCAGAATAATCTTGTGCACTGCAGAGTCCAGAAGTATCACCTGCATACATACTTAAAAATAAGTACTGTCTCGTGAGTATGCAAAGTCATTGTCATAAGCTCATAACAAATAAATAAAAACGGACCTGAAATTGATCCCTGGGATACCCCAGTGCATACATCCCTAACAAGTGATCTTACTCTTTTTACTAAAAAGCTATCGTCATATATTATTTCAGTCACTTTTTTCTATTTTGCAGGTATGTTTCTATTTGACAATAGATTTGCATTATCACCATTTTTAGTTAACTTCACAAGAATTTCATGATTAAACTGGTCGAAGCTTTAGACATATCTAGAAATGCACCAGCTACCTTCCTACCCTTATTTATATTATGGTGTGGGATTTAGGTGAATAGTTCAACCATTGATCAGATATTTTGTATTCGCCAAATATTGGAGAAAAAGTGGGAATATAATGTCTGTTCACCAGCTATACATAGATTTTAAAAAAGCAAATGATTCAGTTAGGAGAGGGAAATTGGAAATTGTGCAATATCCTCATTGATCCTCAAAGAAGTTAGTTCAAAAATGAGCATCAGTATGGCTTCGTAACTGGAAGGTCCACTATTCAGGCCATTGAGAAAGTGTTAGACGTTATATGGAATGCAATAAGTACAGCAGGAGGACACCTCTATGATGCTTTTATAGACTATGCCGGAGTCAATACGAATGTACTGATGAGAGAACTGTCCTTCATCCTTGGGCATGAAAACCTCCTCCAGCTAGTAATAGCATGCATAATGAGCTCCAACCTACTGACCATCAGCGACGGTGTAGGTCAATTCGATCTCATCACGCAAACGATTGGTGTTCTTCAAGGTAATCTGCTCAGTCCAACATTGTTTATCATTCTTACCTATGACATAGTACAAGAGAGAGCCTCTGAAGAAATCACAATGCTGCTGTACGCTGATGATGTGATCATGCTATCAAAGAACAAACCAGCCGTACAGATAGGCTTAGAAAGGCTGCATATATGGTCGCTGAGGAATGGATTGGAGATAATACTGGTAAAACAAATATAATGGAATTTAAGAGAAGAGGAAATGTTAGCAAAGCAGATACTTTTATTTGTGGCAACAACCAACTGGAACTGGTCAACTCCTACAAGTACGTGGGCATTACATTACATGTAACTGGCAAAACCTTCACAAAGCATGTAAGGGAAAGGTACAAGGCAGCAGTCAAGGCTGTGTTCGAAATAAAGAACCTGGAAAAACTGTCAGTAAGAACAGCTCTAAGACTCTTCCATATCAAGATCGCTCCCATAGCATGCTACGCAATCCTCCAGATATGGTCCTATCTCACACGGGCAAATATGAATAGACTTGAAACAGTAAAAGCTGCTTATATAAGAAGAGTTCTCCGACTATCCAAAACAACCCGGATTAGAATAGCATATATCCTGGCTGACACAGACTACTTTATTAGAGAAATAAGACTGAAAAATAGACTACCCTGCACACCTGCATATGAGTCACACATTAGGGAAAGCATGTTGAGCAAGAATTCTATACAACACCTGCCATGACCACAGAGGAGTGGAAAGAACCCAATTTTGACCTGCACAAGAACGGCTGCACATGGATTTCACCACCGAATATGTGACCAATGAGGATACCACCAAGTGTCAGAGATGTGCAAGTGTGTGTTGTGCAGGCTATACTGTCCACAATACCACATTCTAGACTGTACAGAGAGGACTGAATCCATAAGATGGTATGTCATTAGAGAAGTTCAGGAAAACAAGATAGGCACCCGATTTTAGCCCATGCAGATGACATTTGTCTGTTGAGCGATAACATAAACACAATCAAGATAAATGGAGAAAGTCTTTTCGATGCCTGCAGGAATGTTGGATTGGAAATTAATACAGAAAAAACTAAATAAATGTTCATCAAACGTCAAAATAATGAGCTACAAAATATTTAAATAGTTGAATAAAAACACTTCCCGTAACGCACTTTATTTGCCTTGGTATACTTCTGGACGGTCGTTTCACGGGTGGTGTTCCTGGCCATCCAGAAGTTTACCAAGGTAAATGAAGTGCGTTATGGAAAGTGTTTTTATTCAACTATTGTTATGGCTAGCATGAATTTCATATTGATTTCTATTATTTGTATCAATTCATATTCAGTGTATAGTTTGTTTTAACTCTTGCAATGTATTACACAATATTGCATAACGTTAAGTAACATTTGCACCAGTTACCCACATGATCATTGCATGAAGTTCCCGCTTCTGCAAGCAACTGCGCATGGGGTTGCAGTTTCAGTTATACGTCCGAAGCCTGACACAAACAGATGCTTAGGTGATTAGCTCCGTGTTTTACTGCTGCTTGCCGTCAACAAAACACACATAATTAGTATTGAACTGATATACTAATTACATCAATGATTCTACGTATCAGAGTGAAATAATAGTGAAATTAACAATATAAGAATTGTATTTCTTATAATATTAGTGTATTGCAATTGCATCATTGAGAACAGTGACCTTCTACGTAATATCATTATTGTATACAGCCCATTATATTTAATATTGTGTTTAATTAATACCAGAGTGAATTTCAATGAACATTGAGTTATTAAAATATGTGCTTTACCTTTTTTTTAAATATGAATCCAGTGGATGTCAGACTTCTCCTCCACTCACGATGTTTCAACCTGAACCCCCAGGTCTTCATCAGGTGAATACTGAATAACATCAAGGCACTGTGTTGTATATATGGGTGCTTCCACTGGTAGATGTCTCTGCTGCGCACCGGGTGTTGGTATGACAAACTCCCTATCGTCGTGTTGACAAGGATGGTTACTTCTGTTAAAAATAAATGTGGTGTTTCTGTGGTGCTTGGATATCCATTCCTTGGGAATTTCACATGTAGACTGTTCCCCACTGTCCACGAGTAAAGGACATTTTACAGTTTTTTTCCCCCTTTGTCATTCTTCTAATCACCTCTAACCACTCATCACTTAAATCCCAGTCATAATTGTTAAAACAGGTCTCTTTGTTGCGTAAGATATTGCAGGCCTCGCTAACCTTCCTCATTACAGGGTCATGTGTGATTCTTAGAACCTAAATGTCACCAATTTGGTGTCTGTCATTTGTCATATGTTGGCTAAGGCCTGTATTGGTTATGCCTTTCTTTCGTGTTCTTTATGTCTTATGCTGATAGTTCTCCCAGTCTCACCAATGTACGCGCCCCCACAGTTATTACAAGAAATAGAGTACACCCCTGGTTTCTCTAACTTTCCTTTCCTTGCCAAGCCTCTTGTGTTGGGAAAATATACTCTCAATAGTCCTTCCCACTCTATATGCCGGGGTTAGATCATACTTATTTAACATTCTACCGATCCCTTCACTTACTCCCAGTATGAAATTCAAACTAACATACTTCACGTCCCGCTTTTTATTCACTTTTCTTGGTTCACTTCCGAGTTCAACTTTTCGCCAAATTTTACTTAACGTTCTGTCACTGTAGCCATTGGCTTTAGCTAACCTGAAGATGTGGTTCTTTTCTTGGAGTAGTTCGGTGGGGTTTTTACACAGCCTGATGGCTCTTTGAATGAAATTTCGCCACACATTGATCTTGCTTCTAGCATGATGCGTGGATTTTTGTGTATATATAGGTCGCACTTGTTTGGTTTCCTATACACACCCAACCTCACGTTTTGGGACCTCCAGTACTTCTGCATCGATTTCTCAAGGGTAAATTTCATCCTTTCATGACATTCATTGAATTCATTTAACATCTTATCATATATGTCGTCTTGTGTGACCAGCAAAATGTTGTCGACATATCTCATATAGCCTACAGTACTATGTTACTCACATTCCTGTTAATGATAGGATTTCCCAAGCAGTGCAAAAAAATATCAGCCACAATACCTGACACCGGGTTTCCCATAACAAGCCCGTCATTCTGGCAATAAATCACTTCGTCAAACTGAAACACATTATGACCAGTACACACACGGTACCAACGGTAGTACTTGTTAACCACAATACTGTCCACTCCTCTCTCAACTAACCATCGGAACAACCAAAGACCCGCTAGTTTTCCGGTTCACGCTCGGGTATAGGGAAACAACGTCCAAGCTAAACATATGCGTGTCATCATTTACCACTAGACTGTTTAATTTGTCCTTAGCCTCATACGTGTTCCCAATGGACCATTTTGTTCTCTTCTGTACCTTTACCAGACAGTCCACCAACAGTTTTGACAAGCCGTAGGCAGGATGGTTATACATAGGTATAATAGGCCTTAGCGGCACCCCTTCCTTGTGTGTTTTAGATATACCGAAACATACAGGTAATTCAGGTCTGGGGCAAATAATCCCCTTTTTGGTGTTTTCACTAATAATCAGGCTGCTCAAGATTACATTGGACACTTCCCTTTGAATGTTTTTGATAGGGTTTTGCGTTAAGATAGAAAAGTCTGGAGGTTTGAAACACTCATTCATTTTTTTCCCATAAACATTGGTATCGATAAACATGGGGCAGTTTTCTTTGTCACTTTTAATTATGAGAACTTTGTTGTCGTCTGCCCATTTTTTGGCATATGAGATATCTCTGTCCATATTCGGCAGTACACTCTTGTCCTAACTTTTTTCATGAATCGTTTCCACAACTGCCGAAACCTCACATATGTATCTATTTCTCTCTTCCGGATCGGTGATTAGCTTCGAACCCTGGATGGCTGGCACTAATAAATCCTCAATATCATATTTATTGGGTTTGGGAGCGAACTTAAATCCATACTTGAAAAACTTGGTTACCCTAGCCGGAATCTCTTTGTTGGTTAGGTTGACAAATTGTTTTTTGTCCTCTCCTTGACCCAAAACAACATGGCCGTCTGTTCTCATTAGTCCATATTTCACATACTTCGTTTTGATGTTGCTCTTTAAAAACACGGCATGCTCAAAGACCAGATGGTGATGTCTTTGAATAACCTCATATAAATGCTCACTTGAAACAACATTCGTCACTTGTAGATGTGTCTTAAAAGTTTCCACATTTGCCCTGTTAAGGTCCACGTAAGCTTCATCTATGCACTCGCGTAACATCCGGAGTTGCATCTTCTGTTTAAACTTACAAGTCTTTAGTGAAAAAGGTTCAAACCTCCATTAAAGGAAAAGTAAACTAAAAATTCAGTGTCACTTTCTTCGTACGGATTGAAAGAAAACGTTTTTATTAAATGATATTCACTGTTAGAAATGTTTTATACCTTCACATTTAATCACAAAACGAATATGTTTATTGTAACGCGGTGGGCGCGTGACGTCACGCCTGACGAGTGCTTGGCTCAGTCTCGCCCGGTTGAAGAGAGTTCACAGTATTCTGTGTACTGTTACAGTTTTTTAGTGAGTATCTGTTCAAACAATGGTTTATTGTTGTGTTGTGGGGTGTACATACTCATCGTCGAAGAGTGATAACACACTTAAAATATCTTTCCATCGATTTCCCAACAGAGATAAGTCACCCGAACGTTATAATTATAAGCAATGGCCGATAAAAATAAAAAGAAAAAAATTTGTTCCTAGTAAATACAGTACGGTTTGTACACAACATTTTGAAAGAAATGATACCGAGCTTTCGGTACAGTTACGAAAACAGTTAACTGGAGAAACCCCGCAATCTGTTTAAAAAAGAAGTGCTGTGCCATCACTTCTTTTGCGTGGGAAATCTGAAACACCGCCAATGAAGAAAAGAAAATCGTCGTACTTGAGGAAGAAGGAAATGAGAGAGTTGTTGCAAGATTCGAACAGTAATCCATCAGTATCCGGGAATGGACAAATCATGAATGTGGAATCTAGTATTTATGACGAAAATTCAGTTTCTAACAGCGTAGGCGCTCAGTGTGAACTAGGAAATGAAACTTATGTCAATGTTTGCTCAGATTCATTGAATGTTTCTTCTAGAAATTGTGATTTAGATAGCTTTTTTAGCATTTCAGACATTTCTACTACCGCAAAAGATGATTCTGAATCTGAAAGTGACTCTGTTCGTATCTTGAAAAATATTTTGTTTTTGAACTGTATTAGCTCTAAGTATTAACTGATAACGCCTGGCAACTAGTGTATCTTTATTTATAATAACGCTATCGAATGAGGCAGGTTGTGTTATACAGTCCACAACCCCCTTCTATTCACAAATTACTTCAGAGTCCCAACAACACACACTCTCGTGGCCCTTTTTCATATGTAGGCTATACACAGCCCACATTCCGTATTTTCTTTTCTTCCTTGCAATTCTTTCAATAATTCCTTGTCATTTTCTTTTCGTGTGAAATTAATTTGTGAATACCGAGATTTGTCCTTATAAGGTAACATTTCAGACATCTCTATCAACAACAAACACAAATGAGACTTTGTGGTGTATTAGAAACACAGGCGCGAGCATTACAGTAGCTGTTGTCCTGCCAGCGAGTTAGTCAGGAGTGACGTCACAGGAGAGTTTTACTTCACCCGTACTAGGCGTAATATTGGGCACCTGAAGTTCACGAGATCACCATTCGTTTCGTAATTCAAAGCTCCGTGCGATGAGATTAAAATAAGAAAATGGTATTTTTTTAGTTTACCCTTCCTTTAAAAAAATTTTGGAATTACACCTTTGTCATAGCACGAACGCAGAAACCCAATCCTTGTGATCAACATGGAAATTTTCTTTCTGTTATCCAGGAACTGTTGGACAAAGTTTTTTTTTTGGGGGGGGGGGGCTTAACATGTTAGAGGTACGGTCCCAATCTTTCCACTGGATATAGTATCAAAATATGCGCTTTACCCCTTTTTAAATGTGAATCCAGTGGATGTCAGACTTCTCCTGCACTCACGACATTTCAACCTGACACCCCCCCCCCCAAAAAAAAAATAAAACTTTAGGTAGCACTAGGCAACAAGCCTACAAGAGGTTTCAGCTCTTAGAAAAAAGACTGTTATCCGTTGAATGTCTATGTAGTGAATATGTCAAGTTTATGCAGGAATATGGGACTTAAAGGGGCATTGAACAAAATTTTTTACTTTATCTTGAAATAAAATATGATTCTCGCTAAGTGCAGAGTCGAAAACCATTTCTTTTTATGTTCCCTCATTCTCATTCTGTGGGCAATTTAAATTATAGTGTTGCAAGGCTGTGACGTCACGCGGCTAACGTGCCACGCCGTCAGCAGTTTTAGTTTGGCTTGCTCTGGTATTGTGTGAAAGGTGCCAGTCTTGTATTGGTGCCTGCGTGCAGTGCTTACGGTGATACAAATAATTCTGGTGTCCATAGAAATGACGGTTATTATGTATTCCCTGATAAAAACAAGAACAGACGTTTGTACAACAAATGGGTTTCTCGTATGAAGCGTAAAAATTTTGTTCCAACAAAAAAATCTAGAGTATGTGTAAGGCATTTTAAAGAAGATGATTTTAATGAATCAGATATTTTAAAAATCAGAATATTCAAGGATGAAAAATTCAGGTGCCCTAGACTAAAAGACAATTCGGTACCTTTAAAGTTTTTAATAGGAAGGAAACTCCGTGAGTTTGTTTGTTCGTCAGTTGGAACTTTCTTTCCTTATATTTTAGATGTACCTGATGAAGGACTAGGGGAAGGGATACGATACAAATAACGCTATTTACTCCACCATGGACCGTGGAGGTATTCCGATAAGGAATAAGGTTGGGAACCACTGAAATAGGAGTTTTCAGTAAGCAAAAAGAATTTTTAATAAATTATTTTATTTTATGGAATTGGTGATTTATTCCATGGAGTTGATGTCCATGGAGTTCACGAATTTCTAGTTAAAGCTTGTATATGGCTTCAAGAGTTAGGTTAGGATATCAATGGTTTGTTTACACCATATATGGGCAACGTCCGGCCCGCGGGCCGGATGTGGCCCGTTCCGACTTTTGATCCGGCCCGCGGAACATGCACAGAAAACGCAATTGACTCGGATGTGTAAAAAGATGGTTTAATAATCCTACATTGCATTTTCCACCAACAAAACTTCTGTTCTAAGTCCATTCGATTGCAGAACGACATGGATGTGGTAATAAAGACCATTAATATTATTTGATCATATGCGCTTTACCATCCCCAGTTCAAAGCATTTTTGGATGACCTCTCTTCGGAACATGGTGACATATTGTTGCGAAGTAAGTTGGTTAAGCAAAGGCAAAGTGCTGAAAAGATCGTACGATCTTAGACAGGAAATAGCTTATTTTATGGAAATCAAAGAAAAACCTTTGCCTGAAGTCAGTGATCAGAAATGGTTATGTGATCTAGCATTTCTAATTGACATCACGGGTCACTTGATTGAGTTGAATTTGAAGCTTCAAAAACAAGGTCAGTTGGTAAACGAATTGTATACCCATTTGAAAGCGTTCCAGAACAAAATTCGCTTGTGGGAAACACAAATGCGATCTGGAAGCTGTTATCATTTTTCAACACTATCCAGTCATGAAAATATTGATTACACTCAATATGCTGAAGAACTGAAATCACTGTCGGGGCAATTTTTTAATAGATTTTCAGACTTCAAAAACTTGGATAGCTGCTTTAACCTTTTTGCTACTCCGTTGAAAAGTGATGTCGAGAAGGCTTCGACACACCTGCAAATGGAGTTGATCGAACTTCAGGAAGACACACATTTAAAGTCAAAATTTGAAGATGTGGAGCTAAGTGATTTCTACAGAACATACCTTGCCGAAGAAAAGTACCCACAGCTGAGTGCATTTGGAAGTACTTATAAATGTGAACAGTTTTTTTTTCATGATGAAAACTAATAAATCAAAGTATCGAACGAGACTTACAGATGAAAATTTGGAAAACACTCTGCGCTTGTGTATTAGTGGGATTGATGCCAACATTTATTATCCTGTTTGCCAATTTCAAGCTCAAGTTTCTCATTCATTTCTGCTGATTGTAAGTAAATACATAATGAGTTCGATATTGTTCTCATTCATGTAACTTTAGCATTATATTTTATAAATATAAAAAAACCGTATCATGATTATTTTTTCACAAATACCTATTATCTACGGCCCGCGACTTCATAAATATCGTAAAGTTTAGCCCGCATCTTTCCAAAGGTTGCCCATACCTGGTTTACACAATCAGATCAACATTTTGTATGATTATCTAAAAAATAAAAAATAAAACTTTAATAACATAGATTTTATTTATGGCATGGAGTTCATGATGAATTAGTGTGTCATTCCTGGAATTCTGTTTTCGTCTGCAATAAAAACGTAAATTGGATCAGCATGTGGTTTCTTTCACAACAAGAGTAAACAACATGTCCGACACTCTTTTGGATGTATTTTTCCTGGCATTCAGAGAAACCAATATATGATTAAATACTAAATTTCCCTTTGTCCATGGAGTTGACATAAAACTGGGTTTCACATTTCCAGCAAAAAATTCCAGAAATTAGTAATCTTTATAACAGTTTCCAATAATGCATGTGTTTGAATATAGTATAGACTATAGGAAAAAAAAGGTTACATTAAGAAAACTAAATATTCTAATTGAAAATATTATATTTCGAAGATCTGATTTTTAGCTGGTTACATTCCATGGAGTTGATTTTGAGCATATACCTAGGTAAAACAACTCAGAAATACAATTCTTTTCAACAGAGAGAGACAAAATAAGTAGGGGAGTTTTAAAGCATAAAAAGTTAGTTACCATGAGAATGAAACAGCATAATAATATTCATAATTACACTCCGCCGGCGTGGTCTTGTGGTTAGCGTCGCTGACTACAGATCCGTCGGCCCGGGTTTGATTCCCGGTACCTCCTCGGATTTGTCTGAGGTAGGGAGGTCTGGTAGGGGTGCACTCAGCCTCGTGATTCAAAATTGAGGAGCTACTTGATAGAGAAGTAGCGGCTCCGGTCAAGAAAACCACCATTAACGGCCGTGGGTGTCGGCATGCTGACCACATGACCCCCAATCCTGCCATCTGCCTACGGGAGATGACGCAGCGGTCGGGTGGTAGGCCAAGTCCCTCCAGGGATGTAGCGCCACGGAGTTTAGTTTTTTAGTTTTAATTACACTTAATATTTGCCAGTTACATAAAATGGCCTGTTTTTGGAGCATGACCACTATATAAAAATTTTGCCTAGTTCCTTTGTGTAATGAAAGTTTCTCCCGAACAGCCCAACTATCAGATAGTGATCCGAATCGCATTATACCAAACTGCCTCCATGCCTCTATTAGCACATGGTCAGTTTAATTATGGGACTTTCCATCTGGCGAGGTCCAAGTGGACATTGCAATTTAGCTTTTTAGCTCATGCATAGACGTTTACAGTAATTTTGCCCATGGAGAGGCAAATGAAGAAATTACTGCCACCACCATCACTATGCTATTATTACTATTACCACATTATTATTGTTGTTAGCATTATTATTATCATCATCATTATCATCATCATTATCATCATTCACATCCTTCATTACTGTAGTTGGACCTAAGACTATGGACACACAGTAAAAATTTAATAATAATAATAATAATAATAATAATAATAATAATAATAATAATAATAATAATAATAATCTTTATTTAATCTGGCAGAGTTAAGGCCTTAGGGCCTTCTCTTACACTCAACCAGAGACAGAAAAGAAGAAACAAACAAATACACTAACATAGTTCTATAAGTATTACTAATACTCTAGATACATACATATACAGTAGTGAATTTAGTCTATGTTACATGAAATAAAACTATTTTAGTAAAGTGTGTTATACTAGAGAGAAAAAAAAAATATTAATAATAATAATAATAATAATAAGTAACTTATCTTATATCTACAATATACAAGAAACAATAAAACGCAAATGATTTATACCTAAACAAAAAGATTATCGTTTTTTGGAGAGATATTCGTTTAGCCTAGTTTTAAATGTTGACAGCGTACAGCCGACCCTGATGCTGGAGGGAAGGAGATTCCAGGAACGTGCAGAAGTTACAGTAAAAGACCGGGAATATATGGATGTTCTATGGATAGGTATTGAAAGCAGAGTGTCATGTTGTGATCTGGTATTTAGTGAGTGATTTGAAGATAAATACTGAATACGATTAGCCAGGTAATGGGGAGTTGAGGATTGGAGGATTTTAAAAAGAAGAGAAAGGGAATGCATACATCGTCTTTCACAGACACGGAGCCATGATAATCTTAGAAGGGACGGTGTGACATGCTCAGCTAGTCGGGTATTACACACAAAGCGAATGCATGCATTATGCACGCGCTGCAATTTTAGGGCAAGGCTTTCACTAAGATCACAAAAAACGACATCACAATAATCAAAATGGGGCATTACAAGTCTTTCAATTAGGGACTTCCTCAAAGAAAATGGTAAACAGAACTTCATGCGTTGCAAATAATGGATTGTGGCAAATACTTTCTTGCACACTTGTGTTACCCGAGTGACCCATTTAAGATTTTGATCCAGATGGAGCCCTAAGTTCTTTACGGAAGAGCTGTAAGGGACTGGCTTATTGTTAATCATAACTTGCAGATTATTATTATCTAATTTTGAGAGTAATCTCTGATGGCCTATAATAATGGCCTGGGATTTATCTGGGTTTAATTTGAGACCAAATTTAATACACCAATTAGATACAGCATTGAGATCGTCATTTAGTCGAGTCAGTGCGTCATGCAATGTTTCGGGTCTACTATGAATGTAAATCTGCATATCATCTGCATAGAGATGATGTCTACTGTGTCGGAGTACTGTTGAAATGTCGTTTACATATAATGAAAATAGTAGAGGGCCGAGAACTGATCCCTGGGGGACTCCTCTCTCCACGGGACGCCAGGAAGACGACCTGCAAGTAAACACACGTTGTTGGCGATCGCGAAGATAAGAATCAAACCAGCGGATGCAGCTTTCAGACAACTGTATTGAACGGAGTTTGGAAATAAGTATGTCAATGTCTACAGAGTCGAACGCCTTGCTGAAATCTAGGAGACTTAACACAGTTATTTCACTTTTGTTGATTGCTACACGTATGTCTTCAGTGACGTTAAGTAGTGCAGATGCAGTGCTATGTCCACTTCTAAATCCGGATTGATAAGGGTCAAGAATTTGGTATTCATTGAGGTAGTCAGTCATTTGTTTGTGTACGATCCGTCCCAGTGCTTTTGAGACAGTAGGTAATATGCTGATAGGTCGGTAATCACTTGGGAGGGTGGGTATGTCATTTTTAGGGATTGGTCGTACAATTGCTTGTTTCCATAGTCTGGGATAAGTTGATGTCGTTAGAGAAGCATTGAAGATATGTGTTAATGTCGGTAATATCACGTCGATAATTTTATGAATGAGGGTTATGCTAATATTGTCACTTCCTTGTGCTTTAGATTTGATACGATTCAGGGCCTTCTTAACATCGATGGGAGTTACATACTTAAAGAACAGCTTTTCTCTTATTGGCACGTCAATATTGTGCAATTCATAAATCGTATCTTGTTTGCTCTGGTCATCAATCGTCACAGTCTGGAAAGATGTAAAAATTTAATGTAGTATTTATTCCTTATAATTTCACAGATAGGCCTACTACTCATATAAAATGGGATAGACTACATTCATTGCTTTACCTTCATTGCAATAAATTGCTTGGCTGGAAATAATTTCAAGTTTAGTGGAATTAATTATTCCTCATGCTCATATCTTAGGTAGTCAGCCGTTACTAACAACTCATATTACAGCATGTGGAAACCTAAGCCTCACTTCATATTAGTTGCTTATACAGTGTGTCCCACGCAAGAGTTGGCCAATGACGCGGGTTCCTGCGGCGCGGCGGGCACAGCTCCAACTCCTGAGCGATCGGGTGAAATATCTACGCTAATGGAGCCGCAATCGGTGTTATGATTCAGGTTCTCATACTTACAGTTAAAATTACAATGAAAATAAACACGTACCTCATCACAAGAGATGTTGGAAATGTTCTCCTCTCGCATCCACACAACACTGACACCATTTTAGGAAATTTTCTTTCACGCGCATAAGTTCAGCTTCCGAGACAGAGTTAATTTCTTTTGTGATAGGCCTAGGTGATATTGTCTTTAAGTTCTTCTAACAGTATGTGAATATTATTTATGGAGAAACTTTAAAAATAAAGTGTATAGGTCAACTTCCCGTACATTACAAAGGAAACGGGTAAAATATCTACGCTTATAAAGCCCGCTGTTGGTGTAGTGGTTCAGGTTCTCACAAAGAAAAACAAATGTGATTTATCTGTCAATACTGGCACTTGTGTCGTTGAACTGCCACGACCTTGACTCAAGTGTCGACAAAGGAGGTCAGTATTCCATCTGCTTGTGTCAAGTTTATATTTGTTGTTACAATGCCATGACATAGGCCTACGTATACAATAGAACAAAGGATATTTATGTACGATTCGTATGTGATTACATCATCTTGCAAGGACGCAAGACGTCGGTTTTTAGCAAAATTCCCAGGTGTACGTCCTCCAAGCAGAGAAGCCGTGCGAAAACTTGTAAGTAAACTTCGGGAAACGGGTTCGATTCTCAATAGGAAATGAGAGACCAAGCAGCGCGTACTTACTGAAGAGAAATTAGATCAAACCCCTATACATTAGAAGAACTTAGACAATATCAGAAGAGAAATTAATTCTATCTCGGAAGCTGAACTTATGCGCGTGAAAGAAAATTTCTTAAAAAGGTTCCAGTGGTGTGTGGATGCAACATCTCTTATGATGAGGTACATGGTTATTTTCATTGTAATTCCAACTGTAAATGTGAGAACCTGAATCGTAATGCCATTAGCAGCTTTATTAGCATAGATATTTCACCCACTCGCTCGGGAGTTAGATCTGTAGTCGGCGCGATGCAGAAACCCGCATGATTGGCCAACTCTTGCGTGGGACACACTGTAGTATTTTAGTTTACAGATTTATGTGTAAACAAAATTTCCAGAGGGATTCAGTGGCCCCACCCCTTCCACATGGCAATGGGCTCATGGCACTCTACCGAAGATAAATTTTACAATAAGTGTATAGTCTAAGTAACTCAAGTGCAATAACTGAAAGGAGTTTCAGGCAAGTCAAACAACAATTTCCTATTTGTCAAAGCAAAATAAGAACAACAACAATAAAAGTTCTGTCAGTCATAATGTGCTGTTTTGTTCTCCATCTTAATTTAGGTGGGATGAACTTATTAAAAATTAAAAATCAAGAGCATAATAGTTAAATCATTGTATTTATTAAAATCTAAATCACGTGGACTACATACCACGATTAGATAGCGTCGCCTGGTAAAAGCGACCTCAGATTCGAGTTCTCTGGCCCAGAAAACCCCTGCATAGTGAGTTTCGTCCAAGTCGAACAATGTTTGACCATAGTTAGGCCTATATTGAATATCCCTCTTCCGTGTAGGTTGAAAATTTCATACATCTGCGGGCCTTGATATTCTAAACAAATGAATCGTCCAGGATGGACTCACAAAATCAAGCGATCGCCCACGATAAAGATTTCAAAAATTAAAAATTAAGAGCATAATAGTTAAATCAATATATTTATTAACACCTAAATCACGTGAATTACCACGATTAGATAGCGTCGCCTGGTAAAAGCGACTTCAGATTCGAGGTCCTTGGCCCAGAAAACCCCTGTATAGTGAGTTTCGTCCAAATCGAACAACGTTTGACCATATTTAGGCCTATATCGATTATCCCTCTTATTATAATAATAATAATAATAATCCTCTTCGGTTGAAAATTTCATATGTCTGCGTGCCTTGACATTATAAACAAATGAATCGACCAGCGTGAGCTACAACATTCAAGCGATCGCGAAAGTTTCATTTCCAAGGTATGACAAAAATAGCCAAAGCCAACAGTAATTGATTTGACATTGAAATATATTACTGAAAACTGATGCTTCGAAAACGCAAAAAATGCGCGTTTTCTGCCCGTTTTTCACTCATAACTCGCGAAGGAAAGCTAAAATTAAATTTTCGGCTTCGAGGTGCACTTTCCGACCCCTTAGTCCATCTATGTTTAAAATTTCAGATCTCGCTGGGCATCGCAGACAGACAGACGGAGGAAGACATACACTTCCTTTTATTAATATAGATTAGGGCCTATATAGAAAAACAAGATTGTAAAATGCATTTAAAAATGTGTTATAACTTAAATACCGGCATTTAGACAACCGTGAATTAATTAGAAATAGTTGTTGTGTTGTTGTTGTTCGCTAATGCTCAGGAACTTGGATTTCCTCCATTCTCCTTTGGGCGTTCCAATAGTAATGTGTGAGCTGGGTTGGTAGATCAGCATCAATCTTCTTGATTGCCGGGTAAGTCAGTAGGTGTTCTCCATTCATTATTGAAGCTGGATCGTTGCACAGGGTACATTGTGGTGAAGGATAGATGTTGATTCTATGAAGATGTGAAGCTAAGCAGTCATGACCTGTAGTTATGCGGAAAAGCGCAACTGTTTGTCTTCTGGGTAGATCAGGAATGGCTGATTTATTCCTCAATAAGGAATTCCATGACTTCTTGTGGCTGTCTTTTTCATTTTTCTCTTTACATATTTGATTAATCTTATATTGGGTCCAGATCTTAGTATTGTTAAAAGGTATGCTACGATATGGAGTCTGTTTAATGTTTGTTCCTTTCTTTGCAAGGGAGTCAGCAGCTTCATTTCCCATAATTTGACAGTGGGCAGGTATCCATTGAAATGCAATGTCTTTTTTGAGACTTTGAAGTATTCTTGTTGCTGTATGTATTTCTCTTACTTTTTTGCTTTCTGGGTATGGTGATGCAATTGCTTGCAATGCAGTCTTTGAGTCCGTGAGGATTACCACTTTGTTAAATTTAATTATATGGTTTAAAAGTTGCTGGAGAGCTGTGCTTATTGCTTGTACCTCTCCATCATAGTGTGTTGACAAGGGTCCGAGTGATATGTAGAATTTGAAAATGTCACTTTAGATTCCTGCGCCGGCATTGCTGTGTTTGTCCAGTAACGAACCATCTGTATATATATGCACCCATTCTGGATTTGGGTAGCGTGTATGTATGGTTTCTAGAGCTAACAGTTTCAGTGTATTTAAGTTCATATCCTGTTTAGCAGTAATGTGTTCTATTAGGTTGTCTTCACATTTGATATCTGGTAGTAAGAAGGGATGAGCAGGGTGTAGAAGATTCTCTATATTATCAGAAGTGTCCAATTTGTATTTTATCTTTAATTTTCTGATTTCCTGAAGGAATCCAGACTGGGTTTTCAGTTTACGGTCTTCATGCTTGTACGATCTCCAGTAATCCTCATTAGGAAGTCTTCGCAATTTCTCATAAAGGGTAATACTCTGTTTTTCTATCTGTACTTGCAGAGGTATGTTGTTTGTTACTATCTGCATTGCTGTGATGGGCATGGACCTCACTCCGCCTGTTATTAGTCTTAGCGCTTGGTTTTGAACCCTTTCTAACTGTGTCAGTTTCTCTGGTGTTGCAGTTATAAGTGATTCACTACCATACAAAAGAGATGGTTTTATATATGTCTTGTAAGTCGTATTCAGTGTTTTCATGGATGATCGCCATTTACTTCCAGCCAATCTTTATAACACGGTTAACCTCTGCTGAGCCTTCTCTGTTGTATGTTTAACATGTTCTCGCCAAAAGAGCTTGGAATCTATAGTTAGACCTAAGTAAGTATAGGCTTCAGTTTTTTCAATTTTATCATTATTAATTTTAATATGAATTTCAGGTTCAGTATGGCAAAGTGTAAAGACCTGGTATTTTGTCTTAGACATATTGATTTTCATTTCATTTTCTGAGCACCAATTGGAGAGTTCAGCTAAGGCAGCATTCATTTTGAGAGATAGATCATTGTTTCTATTATGTGGTGCTGATGTCCAAATTATTAGATCGTCAGCAAATAGTGCACATTTAATATTGCTGATTTTGGTTAGTTTTGGTGGTAGATCATTTATCATTATATTGAAAAGAGTACGGCTGGAAATCGATCCTTGTGGAAGTCCTATGTGTGTCTGTTTGTAGTTTGAGAGACAATTTTGAAATTTCGTGGCACAAAATCTTTGTATTAAAAAGTTATAAAACAATTTCAGTAAGTTATTGTGTATTCCAAGGTCAACCATTTTTTCCAATGATTTCAATCTAGGTACACTATCATAAGCTCCTTTAAAATCAACAAAGACAGCTAGTACTGTTTGTTTCTTATCTAAACAGTCTTTGATTTCTTGGCTTACTCGAACTACTTGTTGAGAGGTAGAGTGATTTTTACGAAATCCTGCTTGTTCTTGCTTTAGTAGATTTTTAGTTTCTAGGTGCCATGTTAATCGATTACATACCATTCTTTCCATTAATTTTGCCAGAATGCTAGTAAGTGAAATAGGACGATAGCTTCCCATGTCCTCAGGTGGTTTATTTGGTTTAAGAATAGGTACTATAATGGCTTTTCGCCATAATGCTGGTATTGATGTTTCCCATATATAGTTGAAGATCTCTAGGCATGTTTCAAGCGTCCGAGGTCCAAAATGTTTGATCATTTCCCCTGATATTCCATCTGGACCTGGGCTTTCCCCTATTTTATGCTGAGACACTGCCCGCTTTATCTCTTTGATATTAAATTCTGCCTCAAATAGTAATTTATTACTTTTCCCGAAGGGCAGGGACGTGTTTGAAAACGTATGACCTAGCATAACACATTTATTTTGTGCATGTGATATGTGTTTTTGGATGAAGAGCGCCTTTGTTTGTATATCTTAGTCATGTTTAGCTGTGAAAAGAACTGATGAGTGGAGTAAATTACTCCCATCAAGGAGTAACTTCTCAGCAGTCGCAGGCAACTTCATTCATATGAAATGGAGAAATTGCTCTTAGGTTGAGTAAATTCCTTTTTAGAAATTGCTCAGTTTTATTGATATGACCCAGTATCTAGATTTACTGGTAGAAGAGGCATTTCCAGCTTCAATTACCTCTGATAATGGTACGAACTTTGTTGGAGCTCAAGCTGAAATAAACCAGCTCTCACCTTAGTATAAAGTGAAATTTCATTCCCTCCTCATAGCCCACATGTAGCTGGTCTCTACATGCTACCTCACACCTTAATATAAAGTGAAATTTCATTCCCCCCTTAAAGCCCTCAAGTAGCTGGTCTCTACATGAAGCAGCTGTTCGTTCTACTAAGCATCTTTTAAATCGAATGATGAAATCCATGACATTGAGCTATGAAGAGATGTCAACTCTTCTCATTGAAGTGGAAGCAATCTTGAATTCATGTCCTGTTATCACTCTCCATGAAGATGTTGAAGACTTGAATTACTTATCCCCGGGTCATTTCCTTGTAGGAAAACCTTTAATCTCATTACCAACTTCAAACTTATCAAATTACACTTCCTTGCATTCAAGGTGGAATGCCATGAATCAATTTTTAATTAGTTTGTGGAAGAAATGGTCTTCAGACTAGTTACATCCCTTACAGAAACGTTCCAAATGGCTTAAGATTTTGCCCAACGTTAAGTAGGAACACCTGTTCTTCTGCTAGAGGACAACATCCCTCCATTACGGTGGATAATGGATGTTGTACACTGTGGTCATCCAAGAACGAATGGACTTGTTAAGGTAGCCATGGTTCTAACATCTACAGGATTCTCTAAGTGACCAATTATTAGGCTCGGTTCTCTACCAATATGTGATATTGAAGACAAGTAATATTTACTCCTTTCTTCATTCAAAGTTTTAAACTACTTATATGCAAGCATATAATTTGCAGGCAACCTTATGTGAAATATAATTTAAAACCTTACCTAGTATGTTTGACTTATAGGCCATTGGCTTATTTGTTATAATTCATTTAATTTCAAATTTATCCATTTAAGGTTATATATATATTTATTTATTTAACCGACATGTTGGATTTATGATTTCTGGACTGCGAACTTGACGGTTCCAGTTTTTTCATATTCATTAATATTTTGTTTTAGGCTGAAATAGCCTACGTCATTATGTTTATACTCCTTTAAATAACTTCAGTTAATGTTAGTTTTAAAATCTATAAGATAGTTTATATAAGATAGTTGATCTCGGCTCATTTCACATATATTGTGTCTTAATTTGCATCTTTGCTTAAGCAATCTATATTTATTATTAAGTCATATTAGCAGATTCTTAATTCTAGATTGTTGGAAATCTCTTAATTAATAGTGATATTTGATTGTTTGGGTGGTGGTTTTGGGTTATTTTGTTGGCTGTTTATATGAATTTCTCATGCCTTCTGTTTCTCATGTAATGACTTGCAAAGTCAATTAACCATCCTTTATCCAAGAATTTAATATGTCACGAATAGCACAAATTTATTCCTATATCTCGTTAGTTATATTTAATTTATTACATCACACTGAGCATAAAGCTGATTTCTTTCTTTCTCTTTTAACATTAAATGGTGCCCTTGACTAGTGCTTTTCTTCCTGTGGAAGCCAGTATAACTAGCTTTCCCTCATCTTTCATCAAAGAATGTTTGCTTGCAAGCTCCTCAGATTCTGTGAATGATCTGAGTAATCATCATTTGAAATGGCACTTTTATTGAAAAGGAGGCTGCAGGTTAGAGACTTCGCCTATCTTCAAGCAATTGTTCGCTAAACTTACTGAAGTAAACGTGAGTGAATTTAATATTTCTTTCATTGCCCAAGCAAGATGATGTCAATGTCAACAAATTCTACAAATCTTTAAGGATCCAAGCCATCATCCTTGGTCCATGCATCACTTGTGGTGGTGAAATTTAAGATTTGGAAGCAAATGTGAGTAAGGACTTTTCTAACTTCTTCTACTGCTTATTCATATGTTTGAAGCTAAATATACAACTTTTCTTTGTACTACTATAAACTCATCGAAGTGACTTGAACATTACAAGTCTTTAAGTACACTAACTTCACATACTTGTCACTATTCAATGGCAGTTCATATTAGTAATGCTTGCATGAATCTTGTCCAACTTCCTCGTACTTGGTCATCATTGGTCACCATACTGAACCTTGAATCCTTCCAAGTGAAACGTACTTTACTGAACGTACTTTACTTAGTTACGGAAGCACTGTAACAACTTTGGTGTATCTTAACAAATTATATATATGTAATCAAATCTCCAAATAATCAAATGCTATCACTGAAACCGGTTTAAGGCGATAACAACTACAATGTGTATGTAACAGTAGGCCTTAGAGCATAGAGAATATTATATATTCAAAATTTTGATAAGAATTCCCAAAGGCACTTTACAAGAATACTGAAAGCTTATACACTTATATATATATATACACCAAGAAATTAATTGAAACTCCCAAAATATTTACTTATGAGACTTTATAAGAACAGCTTAAATAAAATAAGCCTGAAGCGTGGATTTCGTAATGATACAAAGCGTAGACCCAAACTCCCCCAAAGGTCCGAGGATTCAGCTCAAGGAGAGGAAAAGACCAAAGTACGTAACAATCTTTATATAACCAAATCTCATACAGATAACAGAACGAAACCACAATCATTAATTTTTAATAAAAGGACTAAGATACCTCTAACCTCAGAAAAAACAAACTGGCAGAGCCAGATATTCAAATCCAACAATACTTGGTTACAACCTCAAATCAACCCAACTAATACAATATGCAACAAGCAATCTCCAAATTAATTTATGAAGAATAATGATATCCACTACCCTATGTCAGTCTAGCTGAATACAATTTTCTCAAAATGGCATATTCATTGCAACACAAGTTGATATTAATAGTCTGAATAATGCTTAATTATTGATTTTTCTGCTCCTTGAGGGTGGAATACATAAAACACAACTAGGGATGAGCATACTACTTTATATATGAAGGTAAGTAACATTTAATTTACTTTACCAAGAATAAACCTGTCAACTCTAATATCTTAAAGAGACCGAATGTATTTATTATAATGGCCCTTAGAATGTAATTGATTAAAACCCAAAGGGCGTAAGTTCACTAATTGATATATTCAAGTATGAAATATTTAATTTATCTTATCAGAATAACTCTGTGCACTACAACATTTTAAAACGAGCATACAAATTTATTATAGCAGCCAGATATATCCGTTTGAATACAAATTCAGGCTTAATTCTGAATGCTAGCTAGTTACAAAATTTTCTCTTCTTTTGGAATGCAATTCATAAAGCACAAACAGGCATAAGCTCACTAATTAGTATATGAAAGTATGCAATGTTAAATCCCCTTTATCAGAGTAAGGTCAGCTACAATATTTTAAATTCTGAAACCTACCTAATTACAAATTTATCTCTTCGTCAAACTGCAATTCATAAAGCACAAGTAGGCATAAGCTCACTAATTGGTATATGGAGTATTTAATGTTAAATTTACTTCATCAGAATAAATCTGTCGGTTACAATATTTTAAATACTGAAAACTGCCTAATTACAAATTTATCTCTTCTTTCAGAATGCAATTCATAAGGCACAAGCAGGCATAAGGTCACTAATTGGTATATGGAGTATTTAACGTTAAATTTACTTCATCAAAATAAATCTGTCAGCTACAATATTTTAAATACTGAAAACTGCCTAACTACAAGATTATCTCTTCTTTCAGAATGCAATTCATAAGGCACAAGTAGGCATAAGCTCACCAATTAGTATATGGTAGTATTTAATATTAAATTTACTTCATCAAATAAATCTGTCAGCTACAATATTTTAAATACTGAAAACGGCCTAACTACAAAATTATCTCTTCTTTCAGAATGCAATTCATAAAGTACAAGTAGGCATAAACTCACTAATTAGTATATGGCAGTATTTAATGTTAAATTTACTTCATCAGAACAAATCGGTCAGTTACAATATTTTAAATACTGAAAACTGCCTAATTACAAATTTATCTCTTCTTTCAGAATGCAATTCATAAAGCACAAGTAGGCATAAGATCACTAATTAGTATAGGGGATATTTAATATTAAATTTACTTCATCAAATAAATCTGTCAGCTACAATATTTTAAATACTGAAAACTGCCTAACTACAAAATTATCTCTTCTTTCAGAATGCAATTCATAAGGCACAAGTAGGCATAAGCTCACCAATTAGTATATGGTAGTATTTAATATTAAATTTACTTCATCAAATAAATCTGTCAGCTACAATATTTTAAATACTGAAAACTGCCTAACTACAAAATTATCTCTTCTTTCAGAATGCAATTCATAAAGTACAAGTAGGCATAAGCTCACTAATTAGTATATGGCAGTATTTAATGTTAAATTTACTTCATCAGAATAAATCGGTCAGTTACAATATTTTAAATACTGAAAACTGCCTAATTACAAATTTATCTCTTCTTTCAGAATGCAATTAATAAAGCACAAGTAGGCATAAGATCAGTAATTAGTATAGGGGAGTATTTAATATTAAATTTACTTCATCAAATAAATCTGTCAGCTACAATATTTTAAATACTGAAAACTGCCTAATTACAAATTTATCTCTTCTTCAGAATGCAATTCATAAAGCACAAGTAGGCATAAACTCACCTATTAGTATGAGAATATGAATTGCATTCATATATATATCTATATATATATATCTATCACCTATCACCTATTAGTATATGGCAGTATTTAATATCAAATTTACTTCCTCAGGATAAATCTGTCAGTTACAATATTTTAAATACTGAAAACTGCCTAATTACAAATTTAACTCTTCTTTCAGAATGCAATTCATAAAGCACAAGTAGGCATAAGCTCACCAATTAGTATATGGCAGTATTTAATATTAAATTTACTTCACCAAATAAATCTGTCAGGTAGAATATTTTAAATACTGAAAACTGCCTAATTACAAATTTATCTCTTCTTCAAAATGCAATTCATAAAGCACAAGTAGGCATAAACTCACCTATTAGTATATGGCAGTATTTAATATTAAATTTACTTCCTCAGGATAAATCTGTCAGTTACAATATTTTAAATTCTGAAAACTGCCTAACTACAAATTTATCTCTTCTTTCAGAATGCAATTCATAAGGCACAAGTAGGCATAAGCTCACCAATTAGTATATGGTAGTATTTAATATTAAATTTACTTCATCAGAATAAATCGGTCAGTTACAATACTTTAAATACTGAAAACTGCCTAATTACAAATTTAACTCTTCTTTCAGAATGCAATTCATAAGGCACAAGTAGGCATAAGCTCACTAATTAGTATATGGCAGTATTTAATATTAAATTTACTTCACCAAATAAATCTGTCAGGTAGAATATTTTAAACACTGAAAACTGCCTAATTACAAATTTATCTCTTCTTCAAAATGCAATTCATAAAGCACAAGTAGGCATAAACTCACCTATTAGTATATGGCAGTATTTAATATTAAATTTACTTCCTCAGGATAAATCTGTCAGTTACAATATTTTAAATTCTGAAAACTGCCTAACTACAAATTTATCTCTTCTTTCAGAATGCAATTCATAAGGCACAAGTAGGCATAAGCTCACCAATTAGTATATGGTAGTATTTAATATTAAATTTACTTCATCAGAATAAATCGGTCAGTTACAATATTTTAAATACTGAAAACTGCCTAATTACAAATTTAACTCTTCTTTCAGAATGCAATTCATAAGGCACAAGTAGGCATAAGCTCACTAATTAGTATATGGCAGTATTTAATATTAAATTTACTTCACCAAATAAATCTGTCAGGTAGAATATTTTAAACACTGAAAACTGCCTAATTAGAAATTTATCTCTTCTTCAAAATGCAATTCATAAAGCACAAGTAGGCATAAACTCACCTATTAGTATATGGCAGTATTTAATATTAAATTTACTTCCTCAGGATAAATCTGTCAGTTACAATATTTTAAATTCTGAAAACTGCCTAACTACAAATTTATCTCTTCTTTCAGAATGCAATTCATTAATGGAGAATGGCATTACCCTGAAGCAAAACTGTAATAGCAAGAACTATGCACGTCATACCCAGAAGTTTCTGGAACACGTTAATGTCATGAAACATAAGCTGGCCTTAAGGATTTGATAAACCTTACTAACATGGTTCCGAATCAATTTTACAACTAGGAATTCTACACAATTTAGCTACTAAAATTAATTGACTTAAACGTTGCTTCCATTGAATAACATTTCCTTTCAAACATTTCCATTCCCTACTGTTGCAACTTAAGATGGCGATCCACCGTAATATTGGCTTAATAAAAGGGAGAAAAATCAGAGAAGTTGCTCTATACATTCAAAAAGATGGTTCCCAAAGGAAGTTTCTCGATTACATGTACCAAGCTCATTACTCACAGTACCGTGACCGCCTCCAAGGGAACATCCGGACGAGGAACACACTCAGAACTTCACTCTAAACCACTCCGCAGCGACTGAATGCCGCCCCCAAGCCAACAGCTGACAAGGCCTCACAGCGTGGAAGACGCGTACTGCGCAAGCGCTAACTTGCACAGCCGAGGAGAACGCGAGCACCAAGCAGGGAAGCCGCACAATGTGATGAAAACATCACACAAGCTGGACCGTTATGCTCTTGAAGCACTCAACTTGACTCATCCTCTACAAGCCGTTGGTCTCATCTCCACTTCAGTGCTCCTACAAACCAGTCTTCATTCATCCGAGTCTGGATTCATCACACAACACTTACATTGTGAATACTTATTCCAGAAGGAAGATCCACAATAATCAGGAACATTGAGGTAGTATATTGAGCTTTGTATCAATGATGTTGAGGTGAAATCCAAATACAGGAAACCCCTTGAGCTCCGCCCATTCGATATTCACATGCACAGACTGTGTGATGTATTTTGTTTCTTAGTGAAGCAGGGTGACCAACTGTCCCTGTATATTATCGCAAGTGCCTTGTACTCACTGACCTTGTATATTGTCGCAAGTGCCTTGTACCCATCTCATTATATCTCCCGTGATTTTGTCAGCCTGTCATCGGTCGTCTAGCGGTATGACATCACACCTCCAACATCCAATCATGAGTTTCTTCATAATACGAAGACAGAAGAATTCGCTAGATAGTGGTATAAAAGAAAGTGCACCATTTTGGGTGGGTTGGGCGGGATACCACCATCTAAAGGTGCGACCTGTTTTGGATTTTTCCGATGTTGACTACAGCCAGGTATAACTTTATTGTTTTTGAGATTAACTTGCTGTAAAACTGATATCAAAGGACCTTCTCTAATTTATCTACCAAAGCTAAAATGCAAACAGTTAAACTACTATAAAAGGACTTTGTCTAATTATTTACCAAAGCTTAAGTGTAAATATATGTATTGTGGTAAGTTGATGTCATTTGATGTTGCAATCTACAGATTAACCTTTGTTAATCAATATCAATCTTATTTCTCAATCATTAAGTGTTCTCAATTATTGAGTGGTTCTCCAGTCTTTACAAGAGTGACATTACTTACATTTTGATTAAATAATAGGCATATAAAAACAATAATTAGTTTCTTCCAATTCTGGTCTGTTGGCTTCATAATGAATTACCCTTTATTTTCAGCATTTCACATTATAACTTACTGTTAAGTTAACACAGCCACAGAACAAAGAAACTTACCAGTTAGGTACTAACTGAATTAACTGTGCTCCCACCCTACCATTTTTTAGTTTATTGTAATGCAGAGCCTGCTAGCTTATTCATCCCTCTCGTACAACATTCCTCAGTAATTCAGAGAAATCACTTTCTTTTGTTAGCCTACTGGATAACACATTTGGAAGTAAAATAACTAATTTCCCTGGAAACTCCAAGGAATTATTTTCATGAAGACAAGACAATGCTATTTTTTAGACATATCATTAAGTGTGGCTAGAGCCAAGTTGAAAATTCAATATCAACAAGGTAAATTGTAGAATTTATTTAAAGAAGTGAAGAAAAATAACTTATTTGAAATTTCAAGAGCAAAGTACTATGCAAAAAGGCAATATTGGGATCTAACTTCAAAATAGGCTTTTTAGGTCCTATAAAAGCACCAGTTTCAGTTGTAATCACCTAGGAAACAAGTATATACATGAAACAATAATATTGAGATGAGTTATATACATCACTTTCCTTATTTTTATAAGGGGGGAAAAAAAGGGAAGTAGTGTATATAACTCACCTCAATATTATAGTTTCATAGTAAAAACTTCCCTGTATAAACTTTCAAAAACTTTCTGGAATGTATATATACATGTTTTTGTGTGTATTTCCTTTAATGATTAAAATAGGGTTTTACCTAAAATCCAATGACTATTTATAACAGAGATATAAAAGTGTATCTTGAAAATCATGATATAATTATTTTAGGTAAAGCCAGGAATTAGAGATGGATCCCCTGCTGATTGGAGTGCAGGCCATGAAACTAGGCCATCTTTGGGACCACCAGGTCAAGATATGCCAGATTACAGAAGTCACCCTCCGTATCACCAAAACCATGTATTGAATGGCAATCTTCCTCCACAGGTAAGAAAAGATACTTGCGTCAGGAAATATGACAGGCTGTAAATGCTTAGCTCTTAGTTTGTAACATTTTGAAAATTGCCGCTAAGAGTATCATCTGCCTGACAGATGGGGAGGCAAATTTAGCTATTCAGTTTCTCAAAATGAACAGAATAAATTTATTATAAATATTTATATGGTAATTCAAATGTCTTTATATCATGTTCTTTTTAGGTTTAAATATGTAAAAATCAGAGACATTAAAACTATTACGAACAGTGTTTTTTACTTTATCCAGTCTCCTGTTTATGTTATGTTATTTTCAGTTTTGAAAATATAACCACAAACATTATACTATTACAACCACTTTTATCCATTAAATAACCAGTTATGTAGTCATTCAGGCATGGGATAATTTACAAACTTCCTACACAAAATTAGCAGATTTTCTTGGAACAGCAAACAGAGATCAAATATTAAAATATTGTGTCTATCTCCTATTTCGCAGATTAGAGTAATGCCCTCTAACAAATGGATAAGTATAAACTACCATCACAATAACACCCAATCTGCATTGTGGTTGTGTTTTTAATGGCAGAATAAGGCGTAGATATGCACACAACACCAAGATCAAATCATAACCGCAGTGTAGCTAAAATATCTGATCAAAATGAATAGTGCATGGCTGCCATTATTATGAATATATTATGTTCTCATGGGGGACAGATGTCACCAACTAAGGGTTAATGTATTGATGCTCTGCCTACTTAGTTCTACATTTTTCTGGTCATTGAATAATTACAATCTTATGGGGATAAAAGTTTAAAAGTTCACACAACTTACCTTTAAAAATATGTATTTAAGAAATTAATCTTTTGTGCACAAGAAGTAGGTTTTCAACAATACATGTAGAGAGGCAGTTTTTACACTGTGCTTCGTACTATTTCCTACTCATTTGAAACAGGAAACACTGAAAAACAACAAGGAACTACCAACCAAATGTGAATAGTAAAAATTTAATATTTCACTCCACTACATTACAGTTCAAAAAACTTTATTAATGAGATGTTTGTCATTATTAGTACATTTATTGTTAATTTATTACCACTTCATTGTGATTCCAACTGGCTCATGCTAAATGAAGGAAGTTGCATGGAATGTGATCTGAACAAGGTCAATGACTGCCATTGCTGTCAGCTGATGTGCTGTAAGCTGTGTGCTGATGTGACAATACAATATTATAGTTACTGACTATAATATTCACTGCTGATGCAGTATGAACAAACGTTTCTTGAAGAAAGAAACTGCTGATGCTACTGCTTGACGATTCGAACACACTGGAGCAGTGAGGTGGCTGCTGCTGCTGAACCATTGAAATACACTCTGCTGATGGGTGACTGTTGCCGCTGTCTGATGGTTGGTGCACACCAAGGCTAGTATATGCAAGGTTGTCTCGTTCGACGCGCTTGCGTATTGAGCACGAGGGATGTGACGTGGCTCCTAGTCCTGCAGGAGGATTTAAACAGCTACATACAATGGCAATCATGGGAATAAAACTTATTTTTAACTGCAGTAATACATGTATCTGTAAAGATAGACTACATATGATCTTACAGGGGTATGGCTTAATAGAGAGACCACTTCTGAGTGCTCAGGCCTCAAATGAATAGGCTGTAATAAAATATAATGAGACCTTTGAAACAAATTAAAATATTTAAGCTGCTGGTTTCTGTAAAACATACTGTGGATGATAAAATAAAGAAAACACACAAACACCCTACATTTCTCTTTAAATTTATTGGGATACTTTTACAACTCTAATTGGTTACGAGTCAGAAAATTGGAAGTAGCCTATACAATTTTTTTTTGTCTCACACAAAGGCAAGTTTACCCTTCTGTAAATAATTCTTTATTCATACACATTTCCAGTAGAAACTTCAAGGGCTTGACCAATTTGTTGATTACCATGTACATTGAACATTTTATTTATGGACTCCCCTAATAAAACATCTTTCAGAAACTGAATAACCACAAGTACTCATAAACCTGACTGGGCCTCGCCCACTGGGGGGGGGGGGAGACATTCAACAATGGAACTGTTGTTAACTGCAAAAGAATGGAAAACTAGAAGCCAACTACATACTGAAGGTGAGTTTATGACTTTTTTCTCATTATTTCATTATAAGCGCGTCTTAAAATCCAGTTTTACATGAAAAATATTACTAAATTATTCAATATTGAATCTTGGACTGTTCGACCATTTAAATGCTGTCGGTCGGTATACATTTAAAGATATACCTGTTAACATTTATGACATGATCACTTTGAATCATTTGTAAATGTTTATTTCAAAATGTTCTACAAACAGAACACAGACTGGTTTGTAATATAATAATTGTTATTCCGTGCGCACATTTTATTTGGCTACATCTTCCAGTTTTATAATATAATAATATACATCTTCTTGTTTATAATATAAAAATAGTTATTCCCTGCGCACATTTTATTTGGCTACGTCTTCCAGTGTTTTGCCTCTGGAAAGCATTATTTCAAGTTGTTAACTTCTAAAACTTCTATTCTTCTTTGGTTTTAATAATTGTTTAGTATCTATGATTACACGCTCTGTAATTAAATTGTGACAAATACATTGCAATCAGAAGTGTCTTGGTTCATCTTATAGACATTTAATTTAACTTAATTTCATGTAAAATAAATATAGAAAATAAACAACTGCAGGTTGATCTAATTTTCTAAGTCAAGACGAATATTGCAAAGTATACTAAAGTTATTCTTTTCAAGCCTCATTCCATAATTTAGAATAATTTACCTGAAATAAATAAACATACCTAGAAATGTCAAATTCAAAACCTTTCAAGCATAATCTAAGCTATATCTACTAGACTACTTTTTTTTCTGAGTCAGACAAACTTTTTCCTAACTTCGTAAAGCTGTACTATTCTTATTTGTACCTGTATTAATTATTTATTTTATTTTGTGTTAAATGCTCTTTATATGTAGGATCTTCACATCGGAAATATGTATTATTGTTGTTAAAACTATGGTGTTTTCGTGTTATTTCTTCCTATCATTGCCATTGTATGTAGCTGCTTAATCCTCGCGCGGGCTAGGTGTGACGTCACACAGCAGTGTAGGACTCTCCCCACAGCTCTTATGGGAACGAGGCAACCTTGCATATACTAGCCTTGGGTGCACACTGCTGAGGCAGGGAGGCGGCTGTTGCCGATACGAAGCGAGTACAAAAACTGAAAACTCCACAGATTCCTGCCCAGGAAACCTCGGATGATGCTAGAGGCACTGAAATCACTGTCGCCATTTGACTGATGAAGTGAATAAGTGAATTCAGGAACTCCATCAAATAATGTGGTTCAAGCTGAACCAGAAGTTATTCCATAATTATGTAGTCTCCAAATTTAAAGTACGAGGCCTGTTCAGATAATAATCAACTTTATTTTTTTTAAATTTTATTATTCATTTTACAGACTATTGGTCCTTGTCCCCTTCAAAGTACTCCCCTCTCCTATTTACACACTTTTCTCAGCGGTGTTTCCATTTCACGAAGCAGTCCTGGGTAGCTTCATTTGAGATGACCTCTGAAAACTGCATCCTTTGAGCACAGATTTTAATTTTGGAAATAAGAAAAAATTGCAAGGAGCCAGGTCTGGTGAGTAAGGAGGCTGCAGGATGGCACAAAACTGACGAATTTACACAGCTGAGTGTGTGGGTGCATTGTCGTGATGCAAGAACCATCGTCGTGTTGTCCTGCCACCATTCTGGTCTTTTTTGTGAATTTTTTCACGTAATCATTACAAAACACCTTGATAGTACACACAGTTCACTGTTTCACCTTGAGACAAGAATTCCATGAAAGTCGAAAAAAACAGTGAGCATCACTTTGACATTGGATAGAGACTGGCGTGCTTTCTTGGGATGTGGGGATCCTTTGCCAATCTATTGTGATGATTGTACTTTTGTTTCAATGTCGTAGCCGTAAACCCAGGTTTTGTCTCCTGTTATGATTCTTTGCATGAATGTTTCATCGTCATTTGTTTGTCAAGGAGTTGCCAACAAATGTTGTTTGTTCAATTTTTCAGTCAAAATTTCATGGCCTGGACCAATTGAGATGCTAACCTCTTCTGCATGTTCTCCGACAGTCAATCAGTGATTTGCACACATCAGATCGTTGATTTTCTGAAAATGGGAGTCATCAGTTGAAGTCATTCTGGTCGAAGATCATCTTGAATTGACTGACGGCCACTTTTAAATCGTGAAAACCATTCATAACATCATTTATGACCCAGAGCATCATCTCTGTAAGCTTATTTCAAGAGATGAAAAGTTTCTGTGAACGTTTTATCCAGTTTCACACAAAATTTTACGTTGCATCGTTACTCCAGAAAATGGCACATTTCAAAAATTGTCACTAACATTTAAACACATTTCACTCAAATTACAATATCATGAAAACTAAACGAGGTATCAACAATCCATGAATATGTGCTTACAAAGGAGGTTATGTGCAAGGCAGTGTTGAAAACTGCATATCATTAAATATCTCCATCGACACATAATTCAGAATGTTCGGTTATCATCTGAAGAGGCCTCGTATTTATTACCATAGCAAAATTATTAATTACTATTGTATATTTTCCCCCAGACCCCTCATAACAACCTTGGTCCTCCAGTATCTGAAGGCCCAGGTCCATATAGCAAGGGGCCTGCCTATCCTTCAGTGAGACCACCTCATCTTCAGTCAACCCCAGTTGCACCGATTGGTGCTTCCACAGGTCCAAGTCCACAAGGTACTCAAATGCTGCGGCCGGTATCTCAGCTTATTCACCAAGTACAACACAACATCAACAAGGTAAGTTAATTAAATTTCAAAGTAAGATTTTTTAAATCCCTGACAATTTTATCATAGGTAATATAACGAGAGGTCCGGATTTTACCAGTAAATTTAGAAAAAACATACAAACTTCGTTGCTCATGAATTTATCTTGGGAGAATCCAGACCTCAGTTATATTTATTGTGACTATTTAGTGAATACTTACATAATTAAGCATGTAAAGAACCACAAAATGTATTAAAAAATTGCTATTTGTCAGTGTGAGTAGATATGACGATCCAATCAATATATTATATTTTTGGCACAGTTTGTGGTTATTTCTTGTACTAACACTTTCTTTGATTATCAGCTGTTTTTATATTTCTTTATTAAACTGTATGGTGCCAATGGTGCCACTACTAATGTCTAGTGTTATTAATATCGTTATTTATTATTGTGTGAGATTTAAAATGGTTCACCACTCAAATAAGTACTTATAATTATTTTCAAATCTCCTTTTCTCATATGCAGGGCGTTAATGAATAACACCGAAATATTTTACCTGTGTGTAGAGGTGACATAGACAAGTAACTTTTATTAGGAGATTTTGCTCTAAGGATGCAATTTTTCCTGTTACAGCATATAAAATCTCCCCAGGCATGGTCACCACTGACTTCTAAGATTTGAAAAATTTTAAAAGAAGGAACTTCATTGTTAACACTGCAGTTATGAATAAAAAAGCTATGCACTGGCGGTCAGTCATGTGATTAGTCCGTAAATTTTGCAGATGATGATATTACTGTTGTTGAATGATTTAAGAATTGGGTTTTTATTGATCACTAAGTCATGTTCTATTTCGCTTTATTATTTACTTATGAGCACCAAATTGTAACAACTTTAATGCCCTGTAGCATACATATTTTATGTCATAGAGCAAAAATCTCATAATAAAAGTTGCTTGTCCATGTACCCTCTATACACAGGTAAAATATTTTGGCATTATTCATTAACACTCTGTATATGCAATTGCTGTGGTCAATGATTAATTGTTTTTGATCAGAGAAAAACAACATAGCCTTAAATGCATTACAAAAAAGATGATAGTCTCTCACAGACAGAAGTTTAAAGTTTGTGACTCCTAAACAAGAAGAGGGATTGTCATAGGAAAACAGAGCAAGAAAGGGGAATGTCATGTGTTTGCTGTATTGCATTAGGCAACAGTATTCATATTCAGCATATCACATTAATGTTGGCATCACTGCAGTAATTGACCATTCATTGTTGTGGCTTCAATGATTAATGCCGACTTTCTCTTTGTCATAATGTAATAATTAGACTTTGAACTTTTAGGTCGCTAAAAATACTGTTTTAGGTACCTAAAATAGGCTCTGAAAATTGGAAGATAGGTTCTAAAATTCGTAAAATAGTCTCTTATAAAATCGTTAAGTTGCCAATTTTCTGAAATATCTCAATTGCAATGCAGAATATTATATTTATTGAAGTCACCATTAATCATTAATCATGATAAAACACAGATATAGGCCTATGGTACACAGAATTATATAGACCTATGAGTAGGGCCTGTATTACTACCATAACAGTGAAAACTTAATCCCTGCGCCCAGAAGCTACTCACGCTAGCATATTCAACCCCATGTATCCCTCAGTGATTCAGAGGGCTACGATATTTTTTTTTTTTTTTTTTACTGGATGTGGGAGTCGGGAGAAATACTCTACATTTTCTTGGGAATTCCAAGGAATTTTTCTACTGAAGACGAAACATTCCTTACTATTTAACCACGTCACAAATGTGTCAGGTACTGCACATTCCGAGCTAAATCTTTAGTACGAACTGAAAATAAATGCTAGAATTTATAACAAAAAATAACTTATTTTGAACTTTAGAGGAAAAACAAGAAAAAAGGCAATATTAGGCTCTAACGTAAAAATAGACTGTTTTAGGTCCTATAAAAGTATCAATTTTAGACATAGTCACCTATGAAACATGCATATACAAGTTTTCGTCCATATATCACTTAAGGATTAAAATAGGTTTTTACCTAAAATCCGAAGTCTAGTAATAATTAATAACATGGCACTCATTAACCAAAAATATCCAGCTGAATTGCCAGAACACTGGATAGCGGTATTTGAGAGTGCTCGCATGAAGCCTTCTCCTTACCATGTTGTACAAGTAGATCAAGCTATGCTAAGGAACTAGACATTGTACTTGACTCCGATGTTCAGCAAGACCTGTCCGATGGCAACAAGACCTATTATTGAAATCGTCTTTTCATTCAACCATCCTCGTCTGGTGGAGCACAGATCTTCATGGAATGGACTATGGGAAACTTCAGTCTTGGTGCTCATTAACAGCCCACTGACAAAACAGAAGAATATTCAACTACAGAGTGGAGAGTTTATGCTGCCTGATAAGCTTTATCAAGGTAATAAGCATTGCACTTAAATTTTTGTGATTCCATGAACAGCTCATAAGCAGCGATAACATTACTTACAGTATTTCTGTTTCAGATTCATTACAAAGTTCATGGGAAATGTTTAGCGATTTGCAACAACTCAAGCAGTTCTGTAGTCCTGAAGCAAGAGAATATTACAATGCACTACCTCATAGGAAGAAGCCTGAAAAATGAACATGCTGTAGAAGTTCAGTTACCTGACATTCCCCCTTTTTGTAATTTATTTTTGTACATCAGTTACAAAGAAATTATTTTGACAATGAAGACGGAGTATTAAGTGCTTCATTTTGTTAAGAATCAATAAAGAAATGTGTGTACAGTTATGTGAAAAAAAATGAACCCTTTCTATTTGTTCAATATAATGTGGTATGGTTTTAAAGTTTAAAATCCGTTTTACGCAAAATGGAAAAAAAGTGACATTCCCCTCTTTTGTAGTGGTCTGTTCATATGTTATTCTCATCCACATTTGTATTACGATACCAATATTTCAAAACTCTTTCTACTATCATTCCTTTCCTTTCTACCCTTCCTAACTCTGCTAATGCCACTTCTATTGGTGATCCCCTAGGTAGGCCTAGCACTTCTCTACAAAACATCCTACGTACAAGGTCAACTTTCAACCACCCCTTTGATGCCCCCACATTTCAACCCCCCATATAACATTTTTGCTTCCACCATTGCCTCATATATTCTCTCTAACCATATAAATGAAATATTTGGAATTTTGTAAATACATATTCTAACCGCTCTCAGCTGCTTTACCTGCTATGACCATTTTTTCTCATGTGCCTCCCACCCCCCATTTGCAGACATTCTCATCCCCAAATAGTCAATTTCCTTCACTACATCCAAAGGTATACCACTTCTCCTGCTTCCTCAGTTTACAGCCTTTTTGAAAATTATTGCCTTTGATTTTTTAACGTTTATTCTTAAACCCCATTCTGAACAAAATTTGCTAATTTGTAGCCCTATTATTGTTACTGCTCTAACTACCAAGTCATCTGCTTATAGGAGACCAGAAATTTGTCTTTTCCTGTTTATTGGACAATGTGGATTATATTTTTCTACTCTTTCCAAAAAGTCATCTGTAAACAGATTGAATAATATTGGACTTATTTGCATCCCTGCTGTAAACCCAATTGTTGATCAATAGGTTCCGAAATAACATTTTTTTCACATATTACACACATTTTTATTCCTTCATATAACTTTTTGATCCCAGAAGTAAAAATTCTTTGCTCACACCTTTAAATCTTAATTTATAAACTAGTGCCTCCCTATTAATTAAATCAAAAGCCTTTTCAAAATCTGCAAAAAACCTATGTACTCTTCCTCTTTTTATACTTAAATATTTACTTACGATAGTTTGCAAAGTCATTCCAGGGTTAGGATTTTTAGGTGCAAATTTTATATGAAAAAGGAAGGAAAAAGGTGCTAAAATAAGGTAAAAAAGGGGACAAAAAGGTGCTATTTTACTCAAGTAATTAAAAAAAAATCTATCTTCTATTAACAGTTATTGAGTTATAAGATTTGAACTTTTCTCGGCGAATATTACATAAGAGTTCTTCACAGGCTGACAGCCGAGTCAAGGGTTTGATAAACTCCGAGCTTTCGAACTCTTCTGGGAAAGTGATGAGAAGGCGGAAGGGGCCTGTATATATACGCCGGAGCAGTTAGTGGGATCCGGCCAATGGCAGCTTCAGTTAAACTCTCTTGAAAAAAATCGCCTAGTCGAAAAAGACGGACGTCACGGGGAACACAGGTTATGTGGGTCTCTTCTTTAAAATGTTGAGGGCCGGTTTCCAAGACTCGCTTAGAGGAAGGCCTTTGTCTCTGTTTATGATGTTGTTACTGAGACTGATTTCAATGGCCTCTTTAACCAGCCGGTCCATATACCCATTCGTCCTGTCCAGGATCTTGGTCTGGTCGTAGAGCATTCTGTGATTATGCTCGATGCTATGTTGTGCTACAGCAGACTTGTCCGGATAGAATAGTCTGGTACACCTATGATGTTCCTTGCATCTGTCTGCCACGGTGCGTCCAGTCTGGCCAATATATTCCATCCCGCACTCACAAGGAATGCTGTAGACTCCAGAAGACTTCAGACCTAGGTTGTCTTTCACTGATCTAAGGTGGTCTTTTATTTTTGGTGGTGGAAGCGACACCGTTTGGATTTTGTGTCTACGTAGAATCCTCCCAATCTGATGTGAGACAGGTCCGCAGAAAGGAATGAAAGCTCTATTGGGTCGTTGAATACCAACTGGGTCAGCTCTTCTCTGTCCTTCCATTTTATCGGTCCTTTTCAGGGCCAATCTAAATTCTCTGCTGCTGTATGAATTTTGGAGGAATGTGGTTTCTAGATGAGTTATTTCTGTGGGTAGACTCTGAGTGTCGGAAATAGCATCGGCTCTATGTAACAAAGTTGAAATGGCAGAACGTTTCTGGGATGGATGGTGGAAACTCTGACCATTTAGGTACAAGTCCGTGTGAGTTGGCTTCCTGTACACTTTGTGTCCTAGTGTACCATCCTGTTTTTTGTATATGCATATGTCCAAAAATGGAAGGCAGCCGTTCTGTTCTATTTCCATAGTGAAACGGATCTTTGGATGTATCCCATTGAGGTGGGTGAGAAAATCCTGTAATTTGTCCCTTCCATGCGGCCACACAACAAATGTATCATCAACATAGCGGAAAAAATGTGATGGTTGGAAATCGGTCGTTCTGAGGGCCAAATGCTCGAACTCCTCCATGTAAAAATTAGCAATAGCAGGTGACAAGGGTGAGCCCATTGCCACGCCATCCGTCTGTTCATAAAAGGTATCTCTGTAGACAAAGACTTCTGTTCAGGCCACTACTTCTGTTCTTTGCAAAGGCCTAAACTTTGTACCTACGCCGAAGTCTGTTCCTGTGAAGAATATAATTAGTGGAATAGAACAAGCTATCCACAAACTCAATCCCGAAGCAGCAGAGTAAATTGACCAGAGATCCTACTAACAAAGTTGTTAAACAGACAACCGCTCTTCTCAAAACTTCTGGCCTTTCTCCGGAAACCATTAAAGATCTGACACCAAAAACGGCGGTTCCTCCTAGGTTATATGGACTACCAAAGATCCATAAAGAGTCTACGCCGCTTAGACCAATAGTCAGCGCCATTGGGTCTCCTACCTATCTGCTAGCTAAACATCTTACTGGTCTGCTTCAGCCTCTCGTAGGAAACTGTGCACATTACGTAAAAAACTCGACAGATTTCATTAAGACATTAGACAACATTAAGATAAATCCCACAGATCTTCTTGTCAGTTTTGATGTGGAATCCTTATTCACACGTGTGTACCTCTGGATGAGACCATGAGATTGTTGGAACCTCACTTTACAACAGAGATCGTCCGACTTTTCAAGCACACGCTCACTTCAACATTCTTTGTCTACAGAGATCCTTTTATGAACAGACGGATGGCGTGGCAATGGGCTCACCCTTGTCACCTGCTATTGCTAATTTTTACATGGAGGAGTTTGAGCATTTGGCCCTCAGAACGACCGATTTCCAACCATCACATTTTTTCCGCTATGTTGATGATACATTTGTTGTGTGGCCGCATGGAAGGGACAAATTACAGGATTTTCTCACCCACCTCAATGGGATACATCCAAAGATCCGTTTCACTATGGAAATAGAACAGAACGGCTGCCTTCCATTTTTGGACATATGCATATACAAAAAACAGGATGGTACACTAGGACACAAAGTGTACAGGAAGCCAACTCACACGGACTTGTACCTAAATGGTCAGAGTTTCCACCATCCATCCCAGAAACGTTCTGCCATTTCAACTTTGTTACATAGAGCCGTTGCTATTTCCGACACTCAGAGTCTACCCACAGAAATAGCTCATCTAGAAACCACATTCCTCCAAAATTCATACAGCAGCAGAGAATTTAGATTGGCCCTGAAAAGGACCGATAAAATGGAAGGACAGAGAAGAGCTGACCCAGTTGGTATTCAACGACCCAATAGAGCTTTCATTCCTTTCTGCGGACCTGTCTCACATCAGATTGGGAGGATTCTACGTAGACACAAAATCCAAACGGTGTCGCTTCCACCACCAAAAATAAAAGACCACCTTAGATCAGTGAAAGACAACCTAGGTCTGAAGTCTTCTGGAGTCTACAGCATTCCTTGTGAGTGCGGGATGGAATATATTGGCCAGACTGGATGCACCGTGGCAGACAGATGCAAGGAACATCATAGGTGTACCAGACTATTCTATCCGGACAAGTCTGCTGTAGCACAACATAGCATCGAGCATAATCACAGAATGCTCTACGACCAGACCAAGATCCTGGACAGGACGAATGGGTATATGGACCGGCTGGTTAAAGAGGCCATTGAAATCAGTCTCAGTAACAACATCATAAACAGAGACAAAGGCCTTCCTCTAAGCGAGTCTTGGAAACCGGCCCTCAACATTTTAAAGAAGAGACCCACATAACCTGTGTTCCCCGTGACGTCCGTCTTTTTCGACTAGGCGATTTTTTTCAAGAGAGTTTAACTGAAGCTGCCATTGGCCGGATCCCACTAACTGCTCCGGTGTATATATACAGGCCCCTTCCGCCTTCTCATCACTTTCCCAGAAGAAGGACTCAGAGATATGGAGTCCGAAAGCTCGGAGTTTATCAAACCCTTGACTCGGCTGTCAGCCTGTGAAGAACTCTTAAGTTATTGAGTTGCCAAAAAACACATCAAATCATCACTCACCAGAAACAGTAAAATACAGGAAGCTGTTGTACCCTACTTCAAGACATTGAGCATCTCTACATTTTTAAAAATAAGCCTGTTTCTATTAGGACATAGAATGTCTTTGTACATGCTAAAGCTTCTTTCGACATCCACAGAAACCAGTGGGGCAAACTTTGTATTCACTCGGAATGTCAACTCTACACATGTGGCAAATTCCTCAACATCCGGATTTTTCTGAAGACTAGACTCAAGTTTGTCTTTGGCTAAGCCCTCTAACTTGGTCCCTCACTGAAGTGAAAATATCCCATTGTTTTTCCTTTTCGAGACCTTGTTCTTCCAATTGTTTGATAGCTGCAGTCAAGTACTTGTAACCATGGACACAAAATAGTTCTGTCTCCAAATTCTGTATTTTTTCCGGTAGCAGAAGTTGTTGGGCCTTGGAAATCGCACCTGCGTCTGCTGGATCCAATGAAAGCACAAAATCCTTAATCTTGTCAAAATTCTCACACAACATAACAGCACACTGAATCCATGATCCCCAGCGAGTAATGACCGGGAATTTTGGAAGGGGGAGGCCAGTGATTTCCTTGTAGGCAACAACACGACCTGCAGCTCTCTGTAGAATCTTCTTCAGGGCAGAGATGTATTCATTTGCAATGTCGTATTCATTCCTTTTGGATTCACAAACCCTGTGAAGGGCATGGACTAGGCATGTCACATGCTTTAACTTAGGAAACAAAGGTTTCAATTGGTTAATTGCTGAATCCATGTATGGAGCCTGGTCTGTAACCACTAGAAGAAGTTTTTCAAATGCGATACCACTTGGTCACAGGGTTTGACAGAAGTCCATGATTGATTGCATTACTGTACTGGTGTTGGCTTTCTCCAGTTCATACATTTTAAACAACATGGGCTTAACGTTCTCCCCTGATAGGGGAAAAACTAAAATGTTCAAAACATATCGTTCCATTGAGTCTGTAGTTTCATCCAATATGATTCCCACATCACAATCAGTCACTTTCTCCTTGATGGTTTTTATGGTTTCTTGGTAAACAGGCTCCATGTAGTTTCTTCTTATGGTACTCTCATCAGGCACTGACATCTTTGTGTATTTTTCAAGGAATCCTTTGAAAGTCGGATGGTTTACCTTATTGAGTGGAATTCCCACTTGTGTAAGAGCAGCACATTAATCAATGTTGAATTTCTTCAAATTTTGAGTTTTCGATGAACACTGTTCAATCGCATTCCGTAATAAAGGTTGTCGCGATTTATTTGCTTGAAGTCTCTTGTTCTTTTGATGCTTAGAAGTGGAAATGTGTTGTTTGATGCGGTCTCGCTGGTGTTTTTCATCTAACAAAATTCCTGAATCGCAAATGCTACACCGTATTACAGTTCCATCTGTTTCTACGGAATCTTGTTTGAATTCCTGAGACAGAGAAAATAACCGGGCTCTGGACACCTTAGGCATGGCAAAAATACACTCATTTAATCACAGATTTGCACTCACGATCAACAGACTACTGACTGGTGAAGTCAAGAAGATGGAAGTGAGAGAAAGAGGATTTGCGTATACACAATATTTTTTTTATAATAAATTATAATTTGGTGGAATGAAATACGCATTTCCATTGTAGTAAGCTATTTGTTTCGGCAAAGTGAAAGAGGATTTGCGCGCACACACAATATTATTGTTGATGGAATGAAATATGCATTTCCATTGTAGGGAGCTATTTGTTTCGGCAAAGTAAGAGAAAGAGGGTTTGCACGCACACATGTATCATTTTCTGTTGTTGCAGGTGTGCTTTCAGTCCCGCTTTTACTGGAAGTAAAATGGAATGAAACTCACAAGTCATTCATAACGCTTTATAATGATAAAATGCACTCTAGAAGAATATTGATAAGCTACAGTATATGAAAAAGGGGAAGAAAGGGGATTATGGGCACTGTTGAGAAAAAAGGGATAAAAGGTACCAAAAAAGGGAAAAAAGGTGCAACAAAAATGTCTCCATTCTCGACTATAGATAAAATCTCACACTGTGGTATCTTTCCGAAGAGCTTTAATTTACCCTACGAGAAAAGGTGCGCACCTAAAAATCCTAACCCTAGTCATTACATTGTCAATTGACCTTCTTCCTTTCCTAAACCCTCCTTGAAACTCAAGACAATTTACCCTCTGCTTCAGTCCACATATGCAGCCCTTTTTGCCATTACACCTGTGTATATTTTGCTTAATATGGATAGCAGACTAATACCCCTGTAATTCGCTGTATTTATATTGTCCCCAAATTTTTTCCTTGCCTCCTCTTTCCATTTAAAGGATCTTATAGAAGGAAAGATAGCAAGTATAGGGAATGCGGAAAATGCTGATAAAAACCTTTTCCATCCAAGTCTAGTAATCATATAAGAGGTACAATTGAAATCGACTGGTTTTGTATAAGAAGTCACTAGGTAATAATCCAGGATTTGTGTTGAATAGAAATTAATGAAGGAACACACTATTTCTTTGGCATAAAGAAAGGACTTTTATTTTGAAAGAAGGTCAGTGATGACTTGTTAATTTCACATTTTGTTGTTTATTCACTGTAAATTAATTTTTTATAATAAAATTATGATTTTGATTGTTGATTAAGAAAATAACCACTCTGTACTCATTTGACTACCAGTCAAAGTAGTGTTGAACACTGAACAAAGTGAAAATAACCCTTATGCCTACCCCTATCTTTACTGTAGTTAGCCGAGGTATCTTCTGTGTTACAAGCATTTGTAATTACAAGATTCTGTATGGAAGAAATGGTTATTTAACAATGGATGGCGTCCTTATAGAAATTTGTCTATTGTAATCAAAGAATAATAGTTACTACCTAGTATTATAGTTTTGAGTAATGCCCTTGTTATAGTCTGACTGAAGGTCAGGGAGGAAATGCCGATAGTGGAGTCTTGAATTGTGATAGGCGATTCAGTACATATCGTAACGAGGGATATTAAATACATTGGAAATCTTGTATTACGCGAAAGTTCATCACATATTTTGGTGCCCAACATGCATTATGCAGTTTGGATCCAAGCCAATCCAGTGTAGTAAATTAAAGTAAAATTTTATCCACCATAGCCATAAAAGTTTGAAGAGGGTGCAAAAGTGAATGAAAATGGTCATTTCTGTTACAGATTAAACAGAGTATTCATGGGTTCGAGCCTCACAGTTTAAATGAAAATTACTTTGTCTAAAAATTGATTAGGATTTGGACAGGACTGATGAAACTTTATTGATATTTGTTATTTTGGAAAAAGGGATATAATTTACAGATAAACATAAATTGTGGAAATAGAGGTTAAATTATTGAAGAAATATTCCTAGATAACAATAGCCACAGGGGATTCATACTGTATATGAAGATAAGTGAAAGTAAATTTTTGAAAAAGAAATTTCCTGAGAATGGGTAAATAAGGTAAAAAAAATTAAGAAAGGTATACTTATTAATTTGCCACAATCTGGAAAATGCTTATGGGTCATTCCACCTCAATTCATCCAGGACATGTAACCCTTCGGTCTCAGATTTTGATGAAAATTTGTAGTGTGGTTCCCATATGCATGAGAAACAAAGATTTGAATCAAGTGTTAAAATAATTAATTGAAGTACTATAAACAGTAGAGCATGTTGTAAAACTTGTACAGAGTCAACATTTATTTAATATTTACACTTCTTGCCCCACTTACATTTAATTTGTTGGACTAGTTTCCAGGGATTACTCCCTCATCCTCAGCTGGTGGTTGACTGATAACAATGTCTTGTTGATCTGATGCATCTGCTCCTACAGTGTTACCACTCCTATTACCTAAAAAACTAAATATCCCATCTGCTGCTGGGACATCAAAATTCAAGATCTTGTTTTGGTTCTTAATGATGAATATCTTCTCCCAAACTCCTAACTCAGATGGATTTTTGACATGTTTTAAAAGTTTGATCTCTTTTTTGATGTGGTGATCCTTGAAGTATGCATGGTGGGCTAAAGCAGATTTTTCTGTATGTACTAATCTGATGTTCCTGAGATGCTCTTTCATTCTTGTATCCAGGTTCCTTCTGGTTTGACCTATATACACCTTGTGACAGTCCGAGCATTCCATTTGATATATCCCTGATAATTCGGTTTTTGGAGTACTATTGTTTAATGGATGGTTGAGCATGTTCCTCAGGTTAAATTTGTTTTGGGGAGCCAATTTTATGTTTTGTCCTTTGAATGATTTTTCAAATTTAGGAAATAATTCCAGATGAAAGGTAAACTTCTTGTATATTGGTTTGCTGTCATTAGAGTTGCTCAGAGTACATGTGTCCTTAATCAATTTAGCTTTCTTATGTTTGGAAATCAACTTATCAATAAAATCTGTCTTAAAACCATTCAACATTGCAACATTGCAACATTATGTATATGGTGATATTCTTTCTTGTATTCTGCATCTGACAAAGGTACATGTATCAACCTATGCACTAGACTATGAAATATGGCATATTGATGTGGTCTTGGATTGAATACATTTCGCTTAATATAGTTGTCAACATGCGTATCTTTCCTGTAGATCCCAAATTCAAGTCTCTCTCCATGTTTAAAAATTTTAAGATCCAAAAAAGGTAGATAACCATTTTCTTCCTTTTCAATAGTAAATTTGATAGATTGATCTTGTAGATTGAGTAGCTTTATTGAGTCTTCTATGAATCTATTAGGGATAATGGCAAAAACATCATCCACATACCTGTGCCAATGTTTGAAGATGTGTGGCAAGGACTCAGTCATCCGTATTTCTAATTGGCTCATATAAAGATCAGCTAATAAAGGTGATAACGGATTGCCCATGGCTAGTCCCTTGGTTTGTTTATAAAAACTTGAATTGAACATAAAACTGTTTTGATTGATGCATAAGTAAACCAAATCGGTATAACTTTTAATTTGCTCTGATGTGAAATTATTGTAAGAAAGCCACTGATTCAGTAGGTTGGATAGTTTCTCAGTTGGAATGCTTGTAAACAATGCGTTGACGTCAAAGGGTACTAAAATATCATCCTTTCCAATGGTAATGTCTTTGATTTTGTTGATTAGTTCATCTGTGTTTTTTATACTCAATGAACTGAATTTTTTCAATTCGTCGAATTTGTTAATTAACCACTTCGCCAATTTATAGGTAGGTGCATCAATATTATTAATTATCGGTCTCATGCTCTCATCCTTCTTATGTATTTTAGGAAGGCAATACAATCTTGGTAGAATCGGGTTGCTCACTATGAGCTTCTTAGCTTCTGAATTAGGTATGACAGCACTATCCTTAATGGTTTTCAGAGTAATATCTGTCATAGTTTTCAACGGGTTTTTGCTAATTCTCTCATATTCAGGTTTTTGAAGCATCATGTCTGTCCTTCGTATATAATCTTCCTTATCCATTATTACCAATTTGTTTCCCTTATCTGCTTTTAAATAATACACCTGTCTGTCATTTAGTTTCTTAATCATTGATTTATTATTTATTTTCATACTCTCTTTAGGAATATTTTGCAGTAGTTGGAAACATTTGTTCTTGGCCAAATTCTTCTCGTTCACATTCTTGATTAGGTTAGAAGTTCCCTCAACATCGACAATGTAGTCCTCAATTTTGTTTCAATAATTTATACATGTCTTAAAACCTCTGTTTAAAAAATTAACTTCTTCTTTATTGAACTCATGTTTAGATAAATTTACCACGTTATTAGTGGGTAACTTATTCAAACCGGGAATCTGTTCATATTGACTTTGTTCTGGACTTTTCTTGTAGCGTAATTTCTTGGTTTTTTCTATTAGTTTTTTTGTTTTGTTAGACATGCTAGTGCTAAGTTTATTGTATAAATTAGTGCAAAAATTCATCCAGATTATATTGCCTAAAGATTTCTGTAAAGTCAAATGTAAATTATACAGAATGAGGCCCATCCTTTCTAGATTGGCATAATGTTTACTTCTTTCCAACAACATGGCTTTCTTTTCTAAGATCATTTGCTGTTTACTATTATCATTAAGTTTGATGATACTTCTGAGAAATACTGGGGATAATTGCTCTTTCATACATATGTTCAGGAATTTAATATCTGCTGCAGTATGTCTCCTTCTCAAACATCTTCAACATTGGCACAGGTATGTGGATGATGTTTTTGCCATTATCCCTAATAGATTCATAGAAGACTCAATAAAGCTACTCAATCTACAAGATCAATCTATCAAATTTACTATTGAAAAGGAAGAAAATGGTTATCTACCTTTTTTGGATCTTAAAATTTTTAAACATGGAGAGAGACTTGAATTTGGGATCTACAGGAAAGATACGCATGTTGACAACTATATTAAGCGAAATGTATTCAATCCAAGACCACATCAATATGCCATATTTCATAGTCTAGTGCATAGGTTGATACATGTACCTTTGTCAGATGCAGAATACAAGAAAGAATATCACCATATACATAATGTTGCAATGTTGCAATGTTGAATGGTTTTAAGACAGATTTTATTGATAAGTTGATTTCCAAACATAAGAAAGCTAAATTGATTAAGGACACATGTACTCTGAGCAACTCTAATGACAGCAAACCAATATACAAGAAGTTTACCTTTCATCTGGAATTATTTCCTAAATTTGAAAAATCATTCAAAGGACAAAACATAAAATTGGCTCCCCAAAACAAATTTAACCTGAGGAACATGCTCAACCATCCATTAAACAATAGTACTCCAAAAACCGAATTATCAGGGATATATCAAATGGAATGCTCGGACTGTCACAAGGTGTATATAGGTCAAACCAGAAGGAACCTGGATACAAGAATGAAAGAGCATCTCAGGAACATCAGATTAGTACATACAGAAAAATCTGCTTTAGCCCACCATGCATACTTCAAGGATCACCACATCAAAAAAGAGATCAAACTTTTAAAACATGTCAAAAATCCATCTGAGTTAGGAGTTTGGGAGAAGATATTCATCATTAAGAACCAAAACAAGATCTTGAATTTTGATGTCCCAGCAGCAGATGGGATATTTAGTTTTTTAGGTAATAGGAGTGGTAACACTGTAGGAGCAGATGCATCAGATCAACAAGACATTGTTATCAGTCAACCACCAGCTGAGGATGAGGGAGTAATCCCTGGAAACTAGTCCTGCAAATTAAATGTAAGTGGGGCAAGAAGTGTAAATATTAAATAAATGTTGACTCTGTAAAAGATTTGAATTTTTAGCTTCCTTTTTTTTTGCTGAATCAAAATGTAAGACGACCAAGGGGCAATTACATGGTCAAAACTATGGTTAGAAATTGTATAACAAGTTTATTGCTGAGCACCCTGAATATGTAAATTACAATCTTAAACATTTTAAGAGAAAAATAAAAAAATTATTATATAATATTAATAGCACACTTTAATTTTGTTCGGTCTTTCAATGTTTCAACCCAATTTATTCTATTTTTTGTTGTAAATTCTATGTAAACCACTGGTTAATGGTGCAAAATTACTTTGTATACATTATACATTTATGATTTTTCGTTTGTAGTATACTGTGCATTGATATATAATTAGATTTATATTTAATCTACTATACCCCCTAAACACGAGCTTTGCTCATATAAGGGCATACCTTACATTTTAAATGCTAAATTAGAAATAGTATTTTCTGTTGGTTTTATTTGTTTTTACTTGTACTAAATGTGAAATATTGTAAGTAATGTAGTGTAATAAAAAAACTGTGAATATTTACTTATCACCACTCATAAATATCTTTTATAATCAACGCTTGATGTATAGCACATCTATAGGCCTATCTAAAATGACATCTGTGGTCTATTTTTATATTTGGATTGGCAGTACACTTAATAATTTGGATATTGAGCTGTTAACAAATTAATGTAATGAAATGTAACAGGTCTGCTGCAAAAATATTATGTTTAACTTAACATGTAAAAATGTTATAATTGTGGTAATGGATTTCTGTGCACTTAATGGTAAGAACTGGTTATAACACTGAATTACTTTGGCTTGTAAGACTGTAGCTTCGTAATCATCTGGAAACTCTGTTCAACATATGTATGTAATCCATACTCAAATATTCTATTTTTACATGTGTGCAGGAAAAAAATTCATCTAACAGAATTGCACAAGTTTTTTTTTCCCTCCTTCTTTCTTCTTCCTGTTCTGGATGGAAATTTCCTGCTCGTTCTAATGGTGCAAAGCATTCAGCTGTATCTAGTTTACTTTTTGAGATATCATGGTTTTTATGAGGAGAGGCAACTGCCTTTTTATAGTTTCAATTTTTAAGTTTACATGCCCATAACAACATTTCTGTAACTGTTAGACAAATTCTGACACCAGATTTGAACTTAGCAGTCATTTTTGCTTTGGAATGATCATGTGTTATGGTTCTGTTAACATTCACAGGCAGGGTACAAACAAAAATGTAACAATCTGCACACATAACCTACTCCTGTCCCGACTCTATTCTTCCTAAAACATGATATTTTCAAAGAAGTGTATCTCCGAATCTATAACAGACAGGAAGCTAAAAATTCAGATCTTTGTTTCTCATGCATATGGGAACCACACTACAAATTTCCATCAAAATCTGAGACTGGAGGGATACATTTCACTTTTTTTCTGGATGAATTGAGGTGGAATGACCCTTATAAGAAAAATAGTAAACATTGTAATGTGAAATGCAAGAGGAAAATTTCCAATATGAAAATGTTGTGTTACAAAGAAAGGATGCTCTCAGTTCAACTCAACAAATGTATTTGTTGAGTTTGGGTCCTAAAATTTATTGGCCCCTTAATAGAAATTAAGGTTCAGGTTTATAAAACTCTGCCAGGTATGGGGCTTACCCACACCCAGCTGGCAGACCCCTTGAAATTCCTTATCGTGAAATCCCTGCCAGTGGAGGTTCTGGCAGGAGTTCGGATTTTGCAGTGAATGGCAACCGTGTAGATGCCTCGCGGTCAAACTAAAATGGCTACTTCATAGTGACCAATATGATAGGGAGAAAGTCAGTATAAATTTTCACCAGTTGTATTTTTTAAGAACATTTATGAGGAACTAGCAGGTGTCCGCGGCTTTGCCCGCGATAATTATTTCAAAAATTAAAAATTAAGAGCAAAATAGTTAAATTATATTTATTAACACCTAAATCACGTGGACTAAACACCACGATTAGATGGCATTAAAGCGACCTCAGATTCGAGTTCCTTGGCTCAGAAAACCCCTGTATAGTGAGTTCCATCCAAATCGAACAATGTTTGACCATATTTAGGCATATTGATTTTCCCTCTCCCGTGTAGATTATAATTTCATATGTCTGCGGGCCTTGACATTCTAAACAAATGAATCGTCGAGGGCGGACTTACAAAATAAAGCGATTCTTTTATTTCCAAATCATGACATAAGTAGACAAAGCCTTCTGCAATTGAAATGTATAACTGACAGCCAATGCTTCGAAAACGCAAAAAAATGCACGTTTTCTGCCTGTTTTTCACTCATAACTCACTAATGAAAGCGAAAGTTAAAATTCCAGCTTCGAGCTGCATTTTCCAACCCTTTAGTCCACCTGTGTTTAAAATTTCAGATCTCTGCATTCAGTAGATTTTGCTGGGCATCGCGGACAGACAGAAAGACAGACACTTCCTTTTATTAATATAGATACTAAACATTTTCTGAACAAAATCACCTAGTTTTACAGTTATAAAAGATTATCTTAATAGTTTTAAGCATAAGAACATTGTATTATTCACGGTGGATGTTGGCAATATGCAGAGATGCCAACTGCTACGGAATTTCCGTAGTTTCTATGATTTTCTTGAATTTGCTACGGCAATACGGAAATTGTACTAAATATTACGGATTTTACAAATCCCAATATCTATTTTTAAATTTGTTCGTTTTTCGTTTTTGACGTGAGTGTGTCTTAACCAAAGATGTTATATCTTACAGTTATAACATAATTATTGTAGTTATAACATCTTTGGTGTCATATTTCCTCTTTTTTATTATCACTGTAATGCCGCTGACGACTGCCGATGTCGTTGCTTGCTAGAAGTTTTATTGAGTGTTGCAGTGCAAGTAGCATATTGAGGAAATGTGTCGTGTAAACATAAAACCAGTGACGAGTCTGATGGACAAAAACGAACTGTGGCAAATCAGCAGTATCGAAAGCAGTATACGGAATGCCTGTGTTTAGTGCATGTTGGTGTTTGAACTTGCATAATTTGCCCGATACGTTGAGTCCCCCACCATCCGATTAGACTCACACTACTGATAACCACCTTTCAAGGTTGGCATCTCTGAATATGTTAAGATGGCCATGCCTAACATCTTCACCTGCTACAAATGCCTGTGGCAAAGATCGTGTTCAATCACCTAGGCCAACAGGAACTGGTCTGCATCCTTGTTTCCCTTTCAAATCTGAATTGCACCTTAAATTCGCAATCCCTATATTTGTGAAAAGGATCCTCCATGTCGTTCACATATAGCGACATTCTTCTCGCTTCACATAGTTCACAAACTCCAGATGTAGTCAATGGGTGGTATAAATAAAACCAAGCAGTGGCTCAAAACTCACTAATTCCTAGCAGCTGCTTGGTTTGGTATAAATAAAAAGCGACTTCTTCAGCCACCTGCCTAGCCGTTGCTCAACGACCTTGACAGCTAAGCCGCTGCTTAGGATTTGGTATAAATAAAACTAAGCCGCGGCTCTCTGTTGGTAGCAGCGGCTTGCTTTTTTCTGAGGTACCTCATTTGCGGACTCAGCTTGCTCAAGTGAAGTTTTTAATCATATTGGCAGGGTTCAAGGGGGTGATTTTTTAACGAATATGAGTAATTTATAAGGGGTGTATGGATTATGATGTGCACAGATGTAAAGAACCGGTTGTACAATAAAATTGTAAAACATGTGTAACTTAACTTTGTTATTTTTCTTTTTATAATAATAATAATAATAATAATCACAAAATTAATACATAATTATAGGTCTAACATATTCTCATATTTTACTGGTATCAATATGAACTAAAATATTTCAAACGTGATTAATTCTTTTTTTGCACGACGTAACTAATTAGCGGTACTTACGAATATTGTTGCCGTGGATCGTAACTTGACATTCCCGCACGCAATCTGGTTGCTATGAAAACAAAAGAAATCTCCATGCGGTAAAAATTACAAAAAGCACATGTGCTGTAAGTAAAATCATCATAATACAAGCCTTTATGGAAGACCAGAACCAAGGCCCCCCAGTTTGTGGCGACTTTAACAGGACAAATATTCGGTCCCCATAACAACCAACATATGCGAATCACTTTCTGAAATATAACATCCATCTTCAATAGTGTATATACATAATATTTTCAGCTAATATCCCAATTAATATAAATAAATTGTTATAAATATTCATCGTGCAAAAAACAGTATGCAATGCTCGTGCCGTAAGCGCATAACGGATCACGGAAATTGAAAAAACTTGCCTCGTTTTTTCAAACTCTTTCCTCGATTCGTATGCACCGCTTACGGCACTTGTATCACAATATACTATAATGCTATTTCAAATTGTAATACTGTAAACTAAATAGGTTAACTTCAAATCTATTATATAGCAAACAGATTCAAAACGAACGTATTTTATAAATTAAATATGGGAACTAATGAAATATTAATAAAAGAACTACATATATATTAATGTGGGACAATAAATTAAATTAATAAAATAACTACATATAGACCTATATGTATTAATGTGGGATAACATCAGCTGATCTGAACAAATCTCACACCCTTAAATGCTTATCCGGGTTTCTTACTATCAATTTGACTATTTCCCCCTCTTCATACACACATCAACACTTGGAGGGAATGAAAGAAACTGGGTAGAGCACCAGCTTTTAGATTCTTCAGTGGTACAGTCTGCACAAGAGCAAAATATTAAAAATGCTAAGATTATAAAATATCCTTATTATTTACCTAATAGCTACTAAGTAGACTTGTGATTTTAGGGCAATTGCCTACACTGTTAAGAATGAAATGTGTTTATTAGTATAAAATGTTAACTTTTGTTTATTAGAAATAAGTATAAATGTATCTGTCTACTGTTCTAGTTAAATGCTTAATATATTAATTTACAGGCCTAAACATAATTTTTAGTTCCCTAAAATCAAGGTTTACTAATAAAACATGAATACTAGAGAATATTGTAGGAGAAAAATTCCTCTGACACTGGGACTTGAACCCAGGACCTTTGGATATCCAGGACTTTTGTATACTAGGCCTCACTCTCTTGTCTCTTTTCTTTCTCCCAAAATAGTTTTTCTTTCTTTAAATTCAGTACTTATATTTCTAATTTTTCCTTTTCTTCTCGGGTTCTCTCCCAATTTTTTAAGACTATCGGCTTATTCGCAGTGAGTCTCAGGTCGAATTTTACTTTATCCTGCTCTTCAAATTACTAATACTTCTTAAAATCTGGTTTTCAGTTAACACTACGTTACATTCTCGTTCTAGCTAACTTTTGAAAACAGTTGCTGCTAGAGATTTTTTCTTTTTGCACTCTGGCAGTTGAGCTTTATTCAGCACTCGTTTGTGCATTTTCAGAATTTTCACGATCTGCTTTTGAAATACACTATTTTCTTCAACCGTTCTGATACATTATACTAAACTTTAAATTTTAAATCGCTGCACAGACAGTCAAATGGCATGTTTGTTTACTCAGCTGCTATGTGTCGTGCGATATGGGATGCAGGTGTCCAAGCACTTGCTACCAGTTGCCTGAGCTGCGGCTTGGCAGGGAGGGGAAGTTTTTATTTATACCAAACAGACAGCGGGTGCTAGATTCTCAACCTTCTCATGAGCAACGGCTTGGTAGCAGTGGCTTCGTTTTATTTATACCACCCAATGTTGACGCGGGAAGTTTGTGTCTCATGGCTTGCAGACGGAAAGCTTGTTGTTTACAGTTTTGAGTGACCGTCTGACAGCGCCAGGGGTTTGCCAGCTAGCAGGCCTCTATCAATCACCTGCCACCTAGGTAGGTAAGCGACGACTAAAGATCCGACCTTAAGAACTAATGCCTCAGTGGCAGCTCCTCAGGGTAGGCAGAGCCTACCCTCATACATTAAAACTGCACATAAATATTTTTCTTTTCTTCAGAAAGTTTTTCAACTGGCATTTTGATAAATCATATAGCGTTTAATATTCTATTTCGTAATATGGTGAACAGCTGCCTTTATGTTACGTGCAAAATAATTCAATTCGCTAGCCCACAGTAATTTGAAAGACCCGCCCAGGCAGTGCTCCCTGCATCACTTCGTTTGAATGACGTCATGAGGTAGGCAGATTTGGAAAGTGCCTGTCTTCCTGAGTTCTGAGATGGGCTCCGTGGCAAGCTATCTGTGTGAAATGTCCATGTCCAGCGCATGCGTGAACTGCCCTGGCCAGCTAATACAAATTCTGCCTACCCCATCACGGAAATGTTCAAACCTAACCGATATCTTTACTAAGACAAAACCGTGCGCTTTTTAAAGGAACGTAACTCTGCTGCGGGATTGCTGCTGCGAGGTTGAAGCGCTTGTATAGTCCTTTTAAGAAAGAACGCATGGAAAGCCTGTTCCTTCAAGAAACTTTCTAGAAGTCGCATATTACTTTACAAAGGGTGCTGTTAGATATTATATTTATGAAGTTTAAAATCACTGTTTTAAAGTGATTTCTGGAAGTAAGTTTTTTATAGTTTAAGTATTTAAGTTTAAAGTTCTTTAACACCATTCTCTCGTCTTAACGATGTAGAAAAGCGACAGATTTTGGACAATGGCCGACACATCCCTACGTTTAACACGGTACATCGTGTTTGTAAGAAGAGTGCTAGAAAATGTAATCTTTTGTGGCACGAATCACACAGGAAATATGTGAAAACCAATCTCTATTGCTGGCCATAGAGCAATAATTATGGAAGGTGCATTACAATGAAGAAGGATATGTTAATATGAAAAACTTATTGAATGCTATATAAACATGATCACATAGGCCAATTCCGTAAGTTGTAAACGATTGAAAAAATTAATACTATTTACGAATTGTTGTCAGAGCATTTAGCAACACAGCTATAAAACAAGAAAGTGGAGAAAGATAGACATATAATGAAATGGCCGATGTCACGGTATTGTTAGGTAAGCAGAAACTACCCTTTCCGTTCCGAGTCGCGGGAATTTTAAAGAATTCACAACTTGCATCTTTAGTTACGATGATGATCTGCGTCATCACTGGGATGAGTTTTGAGAAAACTTTCACATACAAAATGAACCAATCAAATAGCAACAATACCAGCAACAAGCTGCGGTGTGAAAGGAGCTCTTCTTGCTTCAAAACGGTGAAATCATATTTACAAATCACCTTGATTTACAGCATTAACCACAACGTTTATTAAACGTAATCTCCTAAATCAACTGGTAAAACAGGAATTCTGGTATGATAACGTTATTAGACGATATGCTGGCAGATAAAATCGGCTTAATTTTGGAGTGAATTAAGCTAAACTGAACGTACCACATATTTAGCTAAATTTATTCTCTAATCTCTAGTTTGCCTACCCTGGATACTTGGTCACGAGCCGCCACTGCAATGCCTATGAATTAACCAAGAAATATGTTGAAAATTTTGGCAGTGGCATGTAAAAGAAAGTTTTTTCCTTGCTTAGTGATAGGAATTATAGGAAGAAAAATGTTTACTGTAAATAAGCAAACATTTTTCTTTCACTGAGTGAGGGGAGAATATAATGTTGCAAAAATGGAGTCCAGAGAACTATAAGGAGTGTTCAAAAAGAAGCAAGCCAGAGTCTGGGATGTGCAAACCGGTGACAGAATTGTAATATCGTTGCATGAAAGAAGGAAGACAGCAAGAAAGAAGAATTGTGAGGAGACAGAGCCAGTAAGTGGTCGGTGAGTGGAGTGGCAGGCTCCCCCACAAGGGGATGCCCTTGCCTAAAAAGACTGTAAGAGAAAGAGTTGTGAGGAAAGAAGAGTCAGTAAGTGGTCGGCAAGTGGAGCGCCACAAGGAGATGCCCTTGCCTGAATATAGAAAAAAAGAGAACCAGTAAGTGGTCGGCAGGCTCTTCCACAAGAGGATGCCCTTGCCTAAATATAGTAAGATGAGAGAGTTGTGAGATGACAGATCTTTATTAATAATGCAGTGAACAAAATACTTTAAAACATTCAATTCCGATTAATAACGTAAACAATCGTAACTATGGTAGATTCAAAATGGCCACCGTTATATGTTTGGCACGCCCGAATGTGTTGAATGAACTCCAACCTACACTTAAGTTGCCACATCTACCCAAAAAGAAAAAATGAATTCTAATTCTTCACACCTATTAACTGCGCCAGTAACAAACCATTTTCGGTTGTACATCAAACTTTCTACCTGCAGCTCTCACACTATTTTGCTCTGCAAATTCTTCAACCAGTCATTTTCACACGCCACTTGTCTGTATGCTGTAAAATTAAACACTGACCATCCCACACCTTGGACCACATGGTCACCAAGTGTTAAGGATGGACCGGGAGGGGATGAGTCATGCAGCCGGAAGCTCAAGGTCAAGGAAGAAGCTAAACAGTTTACCGCTACATCAAAAGAATGTCCAACATTGCCACTTTTTTCCAAGTTTGAAACTTCAATTTTCATGATTTTTAATATTTTTTCAAAGTGAGGATGAAAAAATTAGGGGGTCTTATAGCCGAATAAATACAGTATTATTGACGTACGAAAAGAATCTGTAATGGAAATAGAAGTCTTGGATGAAGTCGTCGTCGCATATGGGCTAGAGTTAGTCACCGCCGTATGGTATTGGGAGTTGGGAAGCCGTTTCCAGAAATCTAAGTGGGAACACCCTTGGTTCCTATGAAAACTGGTTGGAGTTAAGATTTTCATCATTCTGGATGATGGACTGAAAGAAGATGAGTAATATGGAGGTGGAACATCAGCTGGATCATCCATCTTGGTACTAATGCATCGTAAAGCAGTTATGGACACCCATGGTACTCAGTAAAAGCAACAGGACATCATTTGGCGAGGAAGAGGAGATGGTGTACAGTGAAAGTGGGAACTCTCTACCCTGCAAGGACTACAATGGACACTTCGCCACGATAAGTACAAAATAATGAACATGTAACACCATAAGTATGAAAAATTATTGTTTATGATACAGATGTATATTCACTCAGATAAGGGGTCCAAATTAATAAGGATATCTTGAGTAAGTAATGATTATTTAGTACTTGTTATTTGTAATGTAAAAGTATTAACTTAAGGATTTTTTAAATCAGAATGTGGTTAGGTTAGAGGATGAAGCTAGAATATGATAAGAGAGTACGCCTGTCAATTAATATAGAAAAAGGATCAAAGTTCATAAAGTAAAGATTTGATGTAAAATGAAACCACAAAAAAATATAAAAGAAATTTGGAATTTAAGCTAAAGTATAACTAGCAGAAAGATTAGGTGAACAGAAAAAAGCTGGTTGAGAATATGGAATGTTAACAATTATATTATATAAAAGGCAATTTGATGAATAGATTTGGGGAATTATTAACTCAAAGTGGTTAAATAGAAAAAAAGCTTGATGAAAGAAATAGTTAATTTGAGCAGGTTAATAGTTGTAAGAAATCAGAATTAAAGTATTGAAGCAAGGAAATTATAAAGGTTATATTTGGGCCAGAGAGCCTGTATAGTAGGAAAAAAGCATGTTTGTAATGAAACATAAAGTGTGGCCATGGAGCCTGTTATAAAAATTGTGGCCAGAGAGCCCGTTGTAAAAGTTGAGGGCTGTGGAGCTTGGAAATGTGTATTGAGAGCAGGAAGCTGGATGGTGCCCTTATAGAAATTTTTCCATTGTAATCAAAGACTAATAGTTACTACTTGTAAGACTCCCTATAGTTTTGAGTAATGCACTTGTTATAGGAAAGGTTATTGCCCTGGCCATAGAGTTGGTCTTGGGAGTAGTAAGCTTTCTGAGGTAAAGCAGATTAGATTTTTGGGAGCATGAAGCTCTGGAATTAATTGTGCAAATATGGCGCCTTATCCATATGTTTGTAGGTTTTAAAGAAGGAGGAAATGTCTGTCTTTATGAGCGTACCCGGCGCCATAGCCATGTGGGGGAGAGATTGCTAGAAAGTGTTAGCATCTTCTACTTTGTCACTGTTAGCTAAAGAAAAACAATGGTAATGTTTCATTATAGGAATGTTGAATGGTGTTCAAGGAATAAAGTCAAGTCTTATTAACTGTTAAAAGAAGTAAAATCAAGTTATAGAGGGAAAGTTTGAATAATAACCAATTTGGTTGGTAAAAGGTGAATATAGGTGAATTCCAAGAAAAGGATTATGAAAGTGAGTTAAGGATAGGCCTATGCAAATTCTAGACTAGAGAGGGAAAGGAATTAAGAGGAGTAAAACGGTTCTGCTGGTTTAGCCGCAAGGAAGATTTATTAATCTGGTATATTGGAGTAGACTGTTTTAGTCAAAGCTACAAATTGTAAGTAATTGTAGTCAAGGTAGTATTGAACACTGGACAAAGTTAAAATAACCCTTATACCTACCCCTATCTCCACCGTAGTTATCCGAGGTATCTAATGTGTTATGAGCATTTGTAATTGAAGGGTTCGGCTGTAAAACATGGTAACCCACAAATTTTCAAAAATTGAGATAATCACATAGGAAGTTTAGGCTATCTGTTGTGAAACTACTGAACTGTTCAGTTAGTTGAATATGTTCATCATGGATGGAGAATGCAGTAAAATATATTACTGTAACCCACATCCATTTCATGTAAAACATGGTAACCTTCAAAAGATGGATGCTCAGTGAGTAAGGAGGGAACTTTTCTCTATGGAAAATAATAGTTTTTTCCAGTGGACGTGAAGAAGAGGAAAGCAATAAGAGTGGCACTGGATACCAAGTTTCCCACTCTACATCTTGTAGGGAAGATATAGATGATCCAGATGAAATTAAGTAAAAAAAGATTAGTAAAATGTACAGTGAGGGTTACCATATTTTACGTGAAATGATGATAATAGCTCCTGATGGCTTTTATAGTTGTTTTTACATGGTATTACGATACGTGGTGGGGAAAAGCAGAGTATTTTTGCATAATACAGCTGGTAAAACACAAGAAAGTGAAAATATTCCTATTGAATGGCCAAACAAGAAGAGAAAGAGGAGAATGTCCAGGCAACCAGTAGTGAAGTAGGAACAACGACTCTGCTCTGGTGTTTTGTATAAAAAATATAGGGGTAAAGGAGATGAGGTTCCAGGTAGGGAACTTGGACTAATTGTCCAATTGTCCATTAAAATTTTTTGATAAAATAGTAATGAAACACGTTCAGTAATTTTTGCCAAGTTCTGGAAAGTAAGTTTGAATAACCTACAAAATGCATATTTATTTGTGTGTATGAAAGGGAATCCTGTTGCACGTAAATACACCAAGAACGTTAAGAGCAGAAGATCACAAACTGTGATATATTTTGTTCCACATGAAGGGCAGAGTTTGTAAGAAAGCATTTTTGTCAATTCGCAGGCTGCAAAATAGTAGAGGAAAACCAATTGTGAAAAAAAAAAATTGGATGATGTCATTGCTTGTTTGGAGTGGATACCTTCTTACTATGCATCATTTTACACAAATTTAGTGGTTCGGGACAATGAAGAACAAAGTAATGGAGAATCTGAATAGAGCATTAGTAATTGGTTAAGTACATTGCGGTAATATAACATGTTGACACGTTTAGTCACTTCAAGTAAAACATGTTAAACCACATAAATTAGATTACACACGTTTACTTTTAATTTTTTTAAGTTCTTTCTTTGCCCAATACATTTCACTTAAATATGCCATTACATTCAGAAAACATTGTATTCTTATGATGTGTGTTCATATTTGGAAGAAAACTTACTAATAAATTAGAATTTTGATTTAAAAACCAGAAGTTGTTCTGTGTGGGTTACCATGTTTTACAGCCAATTATAAGAATTCTGTAAGCAATAAATAGTTATTTAACAATGGATGGCGCCCTACTATAATTTTTCCATTGTAGACTGTGTACAGATAAAAGACAAAACATATAATTAGACATTAACGATAAGACTTACCTTTATTTTTCCACATAATTACTACGTACATTGAGACATTTGTCTTACCGCTTTAGAAGCTTAAAAAAGTCCTCCAGGAAAAAATCAGGGGTCTGCATACAAAAGAAGCGTTAAACGGCAACAAAAACCCTTGAGCATCCCAGAACACTGTGAGGAGCACTTTACCTGCAGAGGGCTTTCTTCTGAACTTCTTTCGGACAGGTGATGATGGATGTCTCCACTCCCTAGATGCAGCCTTCAATTTGGGCGTGAAATGTTGGACCCACATTTCATCCCCTGTCACAATCCGAAACAGAGAGTCATTGCCATCACAATGGTAATGCACAAGATGTTCCAGGCTGACTCCCATGCGTTGTTCGATGTGGTTCGCGGTCAGTTGTCGGGGCACCCATCGTATTGACACTGTCCAGTATCCAAGAATGTCTTGGATGATCTTGTGGATGATCGCAGTTGAACGATATCAATGGTCTATGGGTGCCTTTCGCATTCAACCGATGTCTTGTTTCCCCCATTGTTGTTTCATTTCCTGGGAAAAATAGAGGGGAAACTTATTTTTGGACACCCCCTCATAGTTACTACTTGTGAGACCCCTATAGTTTTGAGTAATGCACTTGTTATAGTCTGTCTGAAGGTCAGAGAGGAAAGGTTATTTTTCCTGGAATGCTGATAGTGGAGTCTGAGTTCAGTACATACCATAACAAGGGATGTTAAATGTATTGGAATTCTTATAATACACAAAAGTTCGTCAAATGCTTTGGAGTAAGCCATTACGAAAGTTCAGGAAAACTAGGTAGACCTAGAATTAAACGGCTGACACCCGATTTTAGCTTATGGAGATGATGTTTGTCTGTTGGGCGATGCCATAAACATAATTGAGAGAAATATAGAAAGTCTTTTTGATGCCTGCAGGAATGTTGGATTGAAAATTAATACATAAAAAACTAAATATGAGGGTTATTTTTTTTTTTCAAGGTCCAATCGGTTGCAAAATGAAAACCACAGTGAAAATCAAAACTTTTATTTGGAACATTTAGGTACATCTTCTAGCTACTTCTCTACGTAATCACGCTCCGATCGAGACTTTGTCATAGCGTAGTACCAACTTTCAAATACCCTCTTCATAGAAGCGTGCTGCCAGCGTGTTGAGAAGGGTCTTCATGGCATTTTGAAGCGTTTTCAAATTCTTCGTTGGTATTGAAGCCAGATCTTGGGTTTGTTTGGGAAATTTGTGTGTATCCATTGTTTGGATTGTTCTTTTGATTCTGGATTGTTGTAATGAATCCATCTTTCATCCCCTGTCACGATGGATTTAAAAAATTTGTTCCCATGCCAAGTGACTTTCATCTTTTTCGGCAGCTGAAGAAAGATCTGAGAGGACAGCACTTCCACACCAACGAAGAATTTAAAACACTTCAAAATATCGTGAAGATCCTTCTCAATATGCTGGCGGCAAACTTCTATGAAGAGGGTATTTGAAAGTTGGTAGCATGCAACAACAAATGTCTCGATCGGAGTGCAACTACATAGAGAAGTAGCTAGAAGATGTACTTAAATGTTCCAAATAAAACAGTTTTGATTTTCACTGTGGTTTTCATTTCACAACCGATCGGACCTTGAATTTATTTATTTTATAATCTTTCTGCACAACGCAGATTGCCTTGCAGACAAAGAATATCTTTATCAAATATAGGCTACATTTACACAAAAATTACAAGCTTTCAGTTAAGTCATTAATGATTCAGTAATGACAGGAAAATAAGCAGTAGTAAAACCATTAAAATTGAAGAAAGGAAACCTGTTCAGCTTAATTGTTGTTATTGTACAGGTGGTTTCTTAATATTTGGATGGATCCCTTAAGTGATAATAACGCCACTTCAGTGTACAGATTTTGTGACAATGAGAAACATTTACAGAAGTTAACAAAGAACTTTGTTATTGTTCCCCTACTACCAACCATTAGTCCAATGACTTCAACATTTTTCAAATCGTATTTGTTCTTGAAGTACTCAATGGTTGGTTCATATATCTTCTTTTTTTCATTATCAACTGCTGTTGGTTGATCTTCTTCAGTCTCAAAGCGGACTGTAGGGTCTATTATGAAACCAGTTGTTCTGTTTTTGTCTATGGCAATGATGTCTACTCTTCGTGTTCCTCCATCCATGGCAATGCAGTGCACCTCCTTCGTATATGGTTGTGAAATGTCAAAGTAGGTCTAATGGGTTATAAAATATTTTAGAATAGCCGGTAAATCGTTCAAACAAATGAACAAATTCACATATCTGGGAGCAATAATTACAGATACAAATAATATTAAGGTGGAAGTCAATTGTCGACTAAAATCAGGAAATGCTTGTTTTATGCAGTTCAGAAACTCTTATCTTCTCGTCTTCTGTCCAGAAATCTAAAAATAAAAATTTCTAAGACTATTATCCGTGGATGTGAGACATGGTCGCTTACTCTTTGGGTAGAACATAATTTGAGAGTGTTCGAAAACAGGGTGCCTAAGAGAGAGAAAAATGGGGACTGGAGAAAACTGCATAATGACAAGCTTCATAACCTATACTCTTCACCGGGTATAGTAACAGTAATTAAATCACAGAGGATGAAATTGTCTGGACTTGTTGCATGCATGGGGGAGGAAAGACGTCTCAAAAGTATTGACTGGGAGACCCGGCCACCTTTACTGAGCTTCCCTACCACGAGTAGGAGGCCTTGCCCTTAAGGGATTCCATGGGCTTATCTTTATCTTTATCTTTATCTTTATCTCTCCTATGAAGATGCCAACAGAACAAGAGCACTCCATCATAATAATATAATGGTAACTATTTCAATAGCATGTGTTCAACACCAAATAACAATAATTAAAAATTAATTTAAAAAAGAAACTAATCAAAAGACAGTGAAGCACAAACGCAACCTACTTGCTTTGAGTCAACTCTATAAGTGAATAGTGGACAGCATTGAACAGAGAGAGGCTGGATCATATGAAGCTATGCATGTTCAAACGTGACTTGGTCAGCAACCACACTCCAATGAACAGTGCATGTCCAGGATTTAACTTAAATCCTTTAATAACAGTTAACATATAATTTCAATAAAGGTCTATAATTCAATATATATAAGACTGGTGTTTAATGCATTAGCTACCCTTACACACAAGCTTTATCGCTAGAGTTTAGGCAGGTGCGCACTCAAATGCTCGTGAAATCAAGTGCATGTAAAGGCAATAGACAAACAAAAGAAACCACGCGGTATGTCATTCGTGCAACGCTGCACTCTTTCACCTGGAAGTGTGTGTGTATGTAAAGGCAGAAGACAAACAAACAAAACTTTCCAAGAGCTCATCAACTCCTCTGTATTGAACTTGAAACAATACTGCACACTCTTAGCTGGCATGTCGAAAATTTATACACGCCACGCACCGTTCTTTTGAGAGAGAATTCGCACGTGTTTGGCAATTACACGCACAATCTTACGCTCATTCTCTTTTGTTGACAATCTGTCATGCGAGGAAGAACGTGCATGCACTTTGGGCTTATTTCTTCACCGCGCGTGCCCGTACGCTCCCAGGAGTGTGGTAAAGAACTTGTGTGTGAGGCTTGCAATTACCTAGACCTAATAAACCAGGATAAGAATGGTTTCTAAATACAATAGTTGAAAATACAGTACTTGAAATTGTCATCAATGTAGCTTAAAAAGAAATCAAATGTGGAAATTTGCTAGAAAATATCACTAAAAATCAGAAATTTGCATAACTGAAGAAAATTCACATTTGTAAATAAATGTTTTGTATTTTATGCAAATTTAAAGTAAATTTTGTGGTAAATATCCTATCTGCTTAGCCTATTTTTAATAGCGGTCAAGTGTTGTTTTCTTGATATTTCAAAGGCTTGTAGCTCCTTTATCCCTTCGAGTCACACGATGATTTGGTTTTTATTTTAAAGTACATTGCAAGGGCTTCTCATCCTGGCATTTTCACCTGTCCCACATTAAAAAAATGTCTACCTTCTTCACTAAAGAAAACACTCGTATCAACACTCATAATGCCTCATTTCGATTACTGTGATATTCTACTAAGCGACCTGAGCTTCAAACTAGGACAAAGACTACAACGTGTTCATAATGCTTGCGTTCGCTACATTTGTGGTATTCGTAAATCAGATCATATTACGCCAGCATTTGAAACATTGGCATGGCTTCACTTGGACGACAGAAGAAAATTGCACTCTCTCTGCCTCCTATATCGAATTCTTCACACTTCCTGTTCTCACTATCTGTCATCACGCTTTCAAACTCTTTCATCTCATCATAACCTAAACACTCGGTCCAGGCAAGATCATATTCTCGCAATACCTAAATATCATACATCTCTTTACTCATCATCGTTTACTACTTCATCATCCGAATGTGGAATTCTTAACCATCTCACATCAAGGACTGCCGATCACTGTCAACCTTCAGATCGCAGTTAACAGCACATATACGTAGTACTTAATAGTGTATCTTTTTCATGTCCTATGTTAATTTCAGTTTCTATCACTTAATGCTTTTATATAACTAAATTATATTTGTAACAATTAATTTCTTCTTTATCATTTAATGTATCTTAAAATTCTTTCATATTATTTAGTGCAGGCCTTTCCAACTCAGGTGCTTCCATGGCGCAGGCGAGCACCGGTGTAGCACCAGAGGCAGCTCCACAGGTCTAGCCAGCGTTCAGCTTATGAAAACATTATTAATAACAATTTTGTGAACACATAAACACACCATTTATTCTCTACTTATATTGTGTTTGTGAGCATTTAGAATTTAAGTAGATTGTTAACATCGATTTGCCACAACTAATTTACCAATATTTCGTACAATCGATTTGGCAATAGAAATTCAGATTACAGCCTCTTTTTTTAAATTTGTAATTGAAAACATCTGTTCGCATGCATAAGTTGTCGAGAACATTGGCGTAAGTTTTAAGCAAGTGCGTGAAGTCTGGGAAATTTCTGTGGATGAATGAAATTGTAAAATGAAAGCAAATCGCCGGTGTAGTAGTAGTACCTACTACCTCTGTTTGGAAACATGATGGTGATTTTCAGGACAAAATATGGTGTCATAAATATTCAAGTTGAGGTGCCATATAATCAATTTCTTTGAATGGGCATTGCATTCATCGTACAATTTCTGTAACAACGTCTGATGCTATCCAAAGTTTTCGTAAATAGACAAATTTAATGATTTTAATGAAGGAAAACTGTCAACATTTCTGGCTTTAAGTTGATCTTTAAATAATAAATTATGCATTTTGAAAGCCTTAATTCTGTCACACATGGTGCTAATTAACTAATTTCTCCCTTGCAACTAAATATTTAAATCATTTAAATAATACGTTACATCCACCAAGAAAGCGAGGTCAGCTATCCATTGTGCTGTCTGACGCACGCACATACAGTAGCGACATGGGGAAGGAGAGCACCGGACTGCCGTTGGGTGCTGCGATGGTGCGCACCAGCGCAGAGTGCTCGAGTTGGAAAGGCCTGATTTAGTGTGTCATTTTAATGCAAGTTATCTTAAATTATTTCATGTGTTATGTTGTGTTCTTTTAATGTATTTTGTGTTACTTATTATATTATATTGTAACAACTAATGTAAGTTACTATTAGTCCCTGGTGAAGTGGAAGAAAAGACCTTACGGTCTTAACTATTATTATTATTATTATTATTATTATTATTATTATTATTATTATTATTATTATTATTTTTTTTTTATTATTATTATTTTTTTTTTTGGGCCGAGAAAAAGCATGATTTAAATTTTTTTGGAGGGTTAAAGGAAGGGTAAACTAGAAAAATACCATTTTCTTATTTTAATCTCATCGCACGGAGCTTTGAATTACGAACGAATGTTGATCTCGTGAACTTCAGGTGCCTAATATTACGCTTTGTATGGGTGAAGTAAAAAGCTCCTGTGACGTCACGACTGACTAACTCGCTGGCAGGACGACAGCTGCTGTAATGCTCGCGCGTGTGTTTCTAATACACCACAAAGTCTCATTTGTGTTTGTTGTTGATAGAGATGTCTGCAATGTTACCTTATAAGGACAAATCTTGGTATTCACAAATTAATATCACACAAAAAGAAAATGACAAGGAATTATTGAGAGAATTGCAAGGAAGAAAAGAAAATACGGAATGGTGTATGTGTGGGCTGTGTATACATATGAAAACGGGCCACGAGAGTGTGTGTTGTTGGGACTGTGAAGTAATTTGTGAACAGAAAGGGGTTATAGACTGTATAACACAACATGCCTCATTCGATAGCGTTATTATAAATAGCGTTATTATAAATAAAGATACACTAGTTGCCAGTCGTTATCAGTTAATACTTAGAGCTAATACAGTTCAAAAACAAAATATTTTTCAAGATACGAACAGAGTCACTTTCAGATTCAGAATCATCTTTTGCGGTAGTAGAAATGTCTAAAATGCTAAAAGAGCTATCTAAATCACAATTTCTAGAAGAAACATTCAATGAATCTATGAATCTGTGCAAACATTGACATAAGTTTCATTTCCTAGTTCACACTGAACGCCTACGCTGTTAGAAACTGAATTTTCGTCATAGATGCTAGATTCCACATTCATGATTTCTCCAGTCCCGGATACTGATGGATTACTGTTCGAATCTTGCAACAACTCTCTCATTTCCTTCTTCCTCAAGTACGACGATTTTCTTTTCTTCATTGGTGGTGTTTCAGATTTCCCACGCAAAAGAACTGATGGCACAGCACTTCTTTTTTTAAACAGATTGCGGGGTTTCTCCAGTTAACTGTTTTCGTAACTGTTCCGAAAGCTCGGTATCATTTTCTTCAAAATGTTGTGAACAAACCGTACTGTATTTACTAGGAACAATTTTTTCTCTTTTTATTTTTATCAGCCATTGCTTATAACGTTCGGGTGACTTATCTCTGTTGGAAAATCGATGGAAAGATATTTTAAGTGTGTTATCACTCTTTGACGATGAGTATGTACACCCCACAACACATCAATAAACCATTCTTTGAACAGATACTCACTAAAAAACTGTAACAGTAGACAGAATACTGTGAACTATCTTTCACCGGGCGAGGCTGAGTCAAGCACTCGTCAAGCGTGACGTCACGCGCCCAGCGCGTTACAATAAACATATTCGTTTTGTGATTAAATGTGAAGGTGTAAAACATTTCTAACAGTGAATATCATTTCTTAAAAACATTTTCTTTCAATCCGTACGAAGAAAATGATACTGAATTTTTAGTTTACTTTTCTTTTAAGCAAATTTTTCATGGTGAAGGACCACCAGTAGCAGCTCAGTTTTTTCCCTACACATCCTCCTCATACATAAGTGTAACAGGAAAAAAAATTGGCCTGTTACTCCAAGTCCTTCATTTTTTTTTAATACTTAAAATTATGCAAAACGACAGTTCATGAACGAAGATTAGAGCCCTAAAAATCTCTGTTTGGACTTAACTTAAATCTAATTGAGTGTGCACAAATGAAAGTCCATTCTTTAAGCTTTCCAATGAGCCCTATCTGATCGTCCTATTGATTCATACAGAAATTCTATGGCTTTCAGAAAATAAGTCTGAAGTTACATTTTTTGCTTGTTCGTGTTCTAAACAATTGCCTATATCTCAGGAGTAAAATTTCTTAGAGGTATAAAAGATTTGTTTTGGGCTTCAGAAGGTTGTTACATTTGTATTAGTATTAGTATTAGCCCATAAAGTCCCCAAGGGGCACAGGCACAGGGCACAGGGCTTGATTTTTGCCATCCCGGTTAGCCATTCCAGGAGGGATCTTCCAATTGTTACTTCTGGTTCAATATGTGACCTATTTGTGCTTCTAGACACTTTTCACTGTGACTTTAGTCTTTCATTTTCAGTCATGCACTGGTCCTTTTTCCTTTGTAGTTGTGTTGTCATCTTGTGTTGTTTTCACTGCGACTTTAGTCTTTCATTTTCAGTCGTACACTGGGTCCTTTTTCCTTTGTAGTTGTGTTGTCGTCATCTTGTGTTGTTTCTGTAGATTGCTGTCTTGATTAGGAGTTGCCATTTTTCCTCTGTCCTTAACTGTAGTGGTCCAGTTGTAGCCGAAAGTTGTCCTGAGTTCATCTACCCATCCTGTCTTCTGTCATCCTACTTTTCGCCTTTCCATCCTTGGATCCCATGTCGTTATTCAGTGGTCCATCGATTTGGGTTTTGTCTCATGATGTGTCCAGCCCATCTCCAATTTTGGTAAATGCTGGCGTTCCCTGCATCTGTTATTTGTGTTCTTCTTCTTACTTCGTCATTCCTGATTCTATCTGTCCACGTTATTCCTAGGATTTTTCTTTCCATTTTTCTTTGGCATGTTTGAATTGATTTTCTCTCTTTTTTAGTTGTGTTCCAAGTTTGTGAGCCATATATCAGTGCGGGTAATATGCAGGTGTTCATAATGTGTCTTTTGATGCTTACCGTATATTGAAGGATTTTTCAAGTAATATGAATTTAAGTGCCCAGAATTTGGACCATGCTATCAATATTCTTCTTGTAATTTCCTTGGCCATGCTTTTCTGAAAGGAGATTGTTTGACCCAAATTATATTATCTCTTGTATGTATTCTAATGGTTCGTGCTGAGTTATGGTGATGTTTTTCTCTTTGCTGTTTGTCGTTAATTTTGTTTTTTCCGCATTCATTTGGAGCCCTACCTTGTTACGTAGAGCGTTCGATTGTTACATATCACCTACCAAATTTCATCAAAATAAAAATGGTGAGGCAAAGACCATTTGTTGATTTAATATGGAATGACCCTGTGTCTATGCTTTTTGCTTAATTTAGGATTAGCAAATAACTATGCTGCATTTATTTTCGTATCTCTCAGTTGTTTCTCCAGCACATTAATTCTTGCATTTGCTACTTTCGGTTTGTCCCTCAGTCAAGCAGCATTACAATCCTGCTTCTTTACTTTTCTTTTCAACAATGCTATTGTTTGGTCAGCTGTTGCCTGACATATTTCTATCTTCCATTCACACTTCAGGATTATTATCTCTTTGTAATGACACTTTTGATTCTTTAAATTGCCAGATAAACATTTTGGTAAGCCTGAGAATATGTGAGTAACTAATCCAGCGTTTAGCACCCATCTATTTCTTGGTATCTCCACTCGTTTACCCTCTACCAGAAAACAATAAGATTTTACTATAAATTCTTCAGAAAATAAAACACTTATACTAAAATAAAGAGATTGTCCACCTTAGAACCCTTGTCGTTTCACTTATCTGGGGCCTTTTATAAAATATAAAATAATATAGAAGGCACAAGCACACGTTAAAAACACTGTTGTCAAATTAGTAAAAACACTGTTGTCAAATTAATAAAACTTCTTTTTGGTCCCAGATGTGTCTAATACTTGAAAATGCATTTCGATGCAAGTTGCATCATCTTCAGTTCAGCTTGGAGACACAACAGATACAATGTCTGATGATGTACTCTCTTTATTTTAAAACCATTTTACCCTGTCTGAAAATGAAATTCATTAATAACTTATACTAAAGTTTCTTGTCTTTATGGGGAATTGCTTTTACCCATTTATAAAATTCTATTTAGTCTTTAGGAGGGCTAAAAAGCGTTTACCTTTAGATTCTTGGTTACCAGACCTGCACCCTGGAATGAAACGTGGGCATTTTCTTGAGGCAAGAAAAACACTGATGGCCGAGTGCACCAATCTCGGTATTCAGAATACGTAAGTAAAGTTGCTTAGTTTACTCCGGTAAAGTCCTATTTTTGTTGCATCGTGCTCGGTTTTGACTTTTACTGCGGTAAGATGCTAACCGGCCGTGAAGGAGCTGTAAAGTGAGAAAATCGCTGTTTTCTTTCCAAGATGGAGATCAGCATAATGTATCATATTTTCGATATCTAGGCCAATAGCTAATTGAATATAAAGAATAATGAGAGACAGGTGGGATCTATTTGAAGAATGAACAATATCTTTGCAAATACTGTGCTGCAACATCGATTGAAATGACCTTCCTTTCTCACCTCAACCAAACCAGGTCCATTAGAAGTAGGCATAACCAACTCATTTTCACGATTGGTGCAGGATCTATGGTACTGGAATTCAGACGACATATATACGCAATATAATATTCCATTTTATCTTTATGAATATTTATTACTGAACAATAAGGCAACAAATAAATGAAATATTCGGATGTTTGGAAACGACGGTATTGTAGCAATGGTGCACAGGTTTTCTTAGAATACCCCGATATTACTTTTACCCCGGTTACGAAACAGCTGAGAAAACCGGAGAATGGTGCACTCTGGCATGAATGCACTAGTAACATTCACACTACTTCATAAACTAAGCCTTCCTGATATACTTATGCACAACTTCCTGAAATATACGAACAATGCATTTACGTTTAATGCAAATATTTGGTTCACTATTAGATTTATGCTACCAAACTATGATGCCGCATATAGAAGCTGAATCGCAAATGAAGGTGTTGCCAGTATTTCGGTGGACCGCCACACTCTCTATACCTAGCATTGTCTGAGCGGTCGAGTTTTTGCACTAATTCATTATATGCATACTAAAATGGGTAAAAAAGAAAAATCTTGGTAATGAGTAGTATGGGTGTATTTTAATATAGTAATATAAGAATTGAGTCAATTTTTGTGACACTTACTTCACTTGAGTTCTCTATTTGGAGACTAGTTTCGGGAGATTTTTCCTCCCATATTCATTCCATTCTGACTGCTGCTTGTTGCTGTTGCTGCTTGACTGCCCTCTGGTTTCTTTAAGATGAATTTATTGAACAATTCATTGGAGGCGGGGATTTCAAAATTCATGGCTTTGTCTTGATGTTTGAGGATGAAGATTTTTTCCCAATTGATTAATTCCGTATGTCCTCTTGCAGATTTTAACAATTTTGCTTCTGGTTCAAGGTCATGGTTTTTTATCCAAAAATGGGCTGCAACTGCTGATTTATCTATTTCATGGTTCTTTATGTTCCTGAAGTGCTCTTTTGTCCTGATTTTTAAATTTCTTTTTGTCTTTCCGATGTAAACCTGGTTGCAATCCTTGCACTCTATTTGATATATTCCTGATTTGTTGAACAGAATACCTAATTCCAACAAATCAGGAATACATCAAATAGAGTGCAAGGATTGCAACCAGGTTTACATCGGAAAGACAAAAAGAAATTTAAAAATCAGGACAAAAGAGCACTTCAGGAACATAAAGAACCATGAAATAGATAAATCAGCAGTTGCAGCCCATTTTTGGATAAAAAACCATGACCTTGAACCAGAAGCAAAATTGTTAAAATCTGCAAGAGGACATACGGAATTAATCAATTGGGAAAAAATCTTCATCCTCAAACATCAAGACAAAGCCATGAATTTTGAAATCCCCGCCTCCAATGAATTGTTCAATAAATTCATCTTAAAGAAACCAGAGGGCAGTCAAGCAGCAACAGCAACAAGCAGCAGTCAGAATGGAATGAATATGGGAGGAAAAATCTCCCGAAACTAGTCTCCAAATAGAGAACTCAAGTGAAGTAAGTGTCACAAAAATAGACTCAATTCTTATATTACTATATTAGAAAAACTTCACTGTTACTAACTTCCTGTAATAATTAATATTTATGGGTGTATTTGTTTAAGCATATAACATAATTATAGCTGTTTGGATATAAAATTATGAATATTTATCGTGTGTGAAGTGGACTTAGAGAAATTCAAGCTTAACAAGTTTTTCTTGTCATAAGATGTACCTTTTGACTGTAGGTTTGTTAGATATAGGAGTTTTTCAATTACATGTTCATGAGATCATTAAAATTTTTAAATCAAAACTATTCAGCTGCGAGAGTTGATAAATAGTCACGATGGTAGCATTTAGCATCATCCATGGTTGCATGATACTATTCCTATACTATTGCACGATCCCAATAGGATCTTTTTCCTCACCATTTAAAATTTTTCACTCTTAATAGGTGAATGCTTTATTTAAGCCCTGCTGTGCTTTGTTGGTTCTCAAAATTAATTCCCTTGTTACCCTTATCTTGATATTATTATACATTGTATTTTCCAGCCTGCAACTGGTATGACTGGAGATCATCCGTGCGCTCCAGCCCATCCATCACCAGACCAAAATCAGAATGTGAATGTAAAACCTGCCACAACCATGTCCACATCTGTAGCAACTGTTGCTGCTGCAGCAAGTCAGGCCGTTGCCAGCAAACAACATCATGAGCAGCAGAGACTTACTCACGAACAGGTATGGCTTTGTCATCTTCTGTTTCAAATTGTAAAGCCTATTCATTTGTATCATGGGATTTGTATACTATTTGTTTTTCAAGAGGGATGCACTATTATGTTTTTCAAATGGCGATCTAGCCTCTGCTTGTTCCGGTATGCAGACCAATCAAAGCTGTGTGATGTTGCTTAACTGTATTCGTGCAGTCAGCCTTTGCAGCCATGAAGGAAAAATTCAGTCTTCAAAATTCCACTTCACTACATAAAAATACAGTAATTTCACTTCAGAAGCTCTTTTTAATGGAAAAGAAGGCATATTTCTGCATACATGTGTCCAAAAATCATATTTTTAGCTTGACTACTTCCCATTCAACTATGTGTATGTTTCAATGCAGCAGCAGTGAACTTATTAAGTTAAAATATAATAATATGGATGTGTGACTTGAGGCTTTCCAAGTGTTCAGAATGGATAATGATTTCTCGACTTCCAACCTGGTAACTTTCTATGTCCTTAAAAACTGCATTTGTTTATTCTGTTTCAGTTTCGCGCAGCTTTGCAAATGGTTGTAAGTCCAGGCGACCCAAGGGAAAACTTGGAACAATTTATGAAAATTGGTGAAGGGTCAACTGGTACAGTGTGCATAGCAGTTGATCGAACCACAGGAAGGCAGGTTGCTGTAAAGAAAATGGATCTTCGAAAACAACAAAGGCGTGAACTTCTTTTCAATGAGGTCAGCATTCTTTTTTTTTTTCCCCTCCAGCATAAATTGTTCCTCACTGTCAACCTGCTGTATTATAACCATTTTTATTTTCACTATCTTAATTACTACAAGGTGGTGATAATGATGATGGTAGTGTTATTATTAATTATTATTGCAGTTATTACTTTTTTGTTTTAATAAACTTCATTTTGTTTCCAATGAGGGTTTTATTATATCTTACTTATTTAAATATTTAAATGAGGGAAAATTATATCTTACTTTAATACTTTTTTGTTATTATTATTAATGATGTTATTATTATTGTGCAAGTTGAGCTTTCCCAGTATCCAGAAAAGATGATTATTTTTCAGGCTTACAATCAGGTGAGTAGGAAGGAGGATTGATTCCAAGCTTTTGATAGCTTTCTCTGCCGCCAACCTCTGGGAGAAGTGAACTAATTGGGGGAAGGTCTATATTATACAGTATAGAAAAGGCGAAGTCTTCCTGGATTTTCAGTTGACTTATTCCACCTACCCTTTTCTATTTAATACAGGTATTTTTCCAATTAGCTCATTTCTCTTGGAAGCTTGCAATCAATCCTCCTACTCTTGTAGTTGGAACCCGATAAATCGCTATTATTGTTTTTGTTGTTGTTGTGGTGGTGGTAGGTAGTTGTCATTATCATTTTCGGGAAAAATACAATATGCGACCCACCCGAGTCCCCCACCACTACTACTCTAACGGGACCCACGTGGAAAGTAGGGGTTTTGGGTGGGGAGAAAAATAATTTATTTCTCCTTTATTCTCTTCTTCTCTTTCTTTCCCGTCTCTTTCCTCTCTTCCTCTCACCTCCTCTTCACCCTCCCATCTATCGGAACCTCTAGCGTTATAGCTAGGAGTCTTAACCCACTACACCACGAATGACAGTTGAGCAGTGAAGAAAGATTTCATGTATATATAGGTACTAAGGGTGACTTCATGCATTCGCGAGTGTTAACGCAAGAATCGCTTTTTCAAATTTTGAAATGTTTTGTTTGTTACGAAAAGAGTACTGTTGGTGCAAGGGAATTTTTCTGCATCGATTAAGCCATGTTTTATATCATAACACGGCGTTTTTAAAAATTGGGAAATATTATGTAAATTTCGATTTTTTGTATTATCAAATTGGTGTTTAAAGATCGTGAAATATGATGTTTGGTACAAGGGTATTTTTTTAATTGTTCGACATTTTCTATAATTTGTGAAGTTTTATTTTGTTTTTTTATAATGGTAATTGCAATTATTAGAGCAAGCTGCGGGCTTATGCGCGCGGGATGATGCGCGATAGGCGGAGGGGAAGCGAGCACGCAGGCAGGCTGGCGGAGAAGGCGACCAGGCCGATGGAAAGGGGAGCCGGGTGGGTCGGATATTGTAATCTTGCCTCATTTTCTATCATTTCTTCAAACATCGTTCTGTTGATTCATTTATTTGTTTTGTAATTATCATCTTATTTGGAGTTAATCACACATTCCCAGAGGAGTTAATGCTTCTGCCTTGAGTAGCATAACTTCAGGAAAACAAAGTAACTTCTATATTTACATGGTCATAACATAATTAGGGACCCTATTATATGGTGAAATAAAATGGTCTATAGCGGTACTGTAAAAGGTTCCATAGCGGTGACTATTTTGCATTTATTTTATGGTATTACACAAATGTATTATTTTCAGTTAAATAATTTAAAAAGCTTATAATCATGAGTAATTAACAAATTATTACACCACTACATAAACTCTTTCATAGTGTTTAAGCAAGAAATTGATCTAGTAACTGCACACCTGACTTGTGGAAATTCAAATTGCATGTCCAAAATACATATACATAAGCGCCTCAGCATTATCAGGGCAAAGGTTTGGCATCTGGTGTACCGACCCACCCTCTACAGGCACTTGAAGCAACTAAAATCTCAATCAGACTGAGAAAATGTGGTCATTTCATTCTTATTATGCGTGTTTTTCATGTTTTCGCTATTATTTCGTCCATATGCCATATTTTTGCTCTAATAAGCTCATTTCTTGCTTATAAATCCTTGGCAAATGGCATATTTATGCAATTTACGTCATGAAAATCAAGAAAAATACATTTATTAGAAATTTTGCGCATATCATTATTACTAGGGACCGGATTTTTAGGTTTTTAAAAACACTGTTTTAGGTTTTCCCTTGGGTGAAATAGTTTTTTTTTTTAGGTTTTTGGTCCAAAATATCGTTTTCGGGTAGAATAATTGGTTTAATGAAGTTGAATCTGCTACATAGGATTCAATACATAGTTATCACGTCTTCTTAAAACACAGTGTGACCAATCAATGTGAATAACAAGACAGTACTAAGGCTTAAGGCAAACAAACGCTTTAAAACACAGAAATCTATATCCTTGTTCATACATGGCAACAATGGTTGTTCGTACGAATATTTTAAAAGGAATACGCCAGTACTCTACACTTCCTCTCTTGATACTGTCCATCCTAGACGAAAATGGGTTGAACGAAACGCTGGTGGTATTAATTTCAACCCGACAAAAATTAATGTCTTTCCGCAAAATATTGATTCCTCAACTGACAAACAAAAAAGACAAAAAAAAGTAGCCTAAATGAGATATTTTAGGTTTTATATCCCGTTTAGGTATATTTAGGTTTTTATACTCCATTTAGGTATTTTTAGGTGCCACAGAATTAATGTGGGTGAATCCTATGGACATGATTCGAAAAAGTGTATGAGCGCTTTTTGTTTTGGAAGCAAGGAAAAAAATAGGTAAAAACCTAAGAATCCGGTCCCTAGTTATTACCACAAAATAGGGTCCCTAAACATAATTACTGTTACAACTTATAAAATGAAAATATGAAATATGGATAGAGGTATTTTAATTTGCATTTATATATGTAATTGGTGAGGTTATCTACACCATATGGTGTCTCTCGCATCCACGTCTCCATCTTCTTCTGTCACTCCAATCCTCATCAGTCATTTGCCTATCTTCCATGGACTGTCTCACACAATCATTCCACAATAGTCGTGGTCTTCCCCTTTTCTTTTGCCAAGGAGGCTGCCAGTTATATAATTTTAATGGCCACGTCTCAGGGGTCAATCTTCTAAGATGAACACGAAAATGACAATAATAATAATAGATCATTTTTTGTTATTTTCCCTTGTTGAATTTCTTGTCAATTAGTTCTCTGATGACCCCATTTTGTTCTGCAGTGGGGATGATTGTGTTATATTCCAGGTCATATTCTGATTTGCTGAGAGGAATGTTTATCAATCTCTATGTGAGGGAATTGAATACAGCTTGTTTATGTGATGTTGGATTGAAGCTATTGGCTTTGATGTAGGAATCAATGTGGGTGGCCTTTCTGTAAATACTAAATTCTAACTTGTTTCCTTTTTTATTATTTTGATGCCTAGGAATGGCTCTAGGAATGCCTGGGAATGTTTGCTCTTCTAATGTAAACTTCAGTGAACTATCTTGTATATTTAGCAACTTAAGGGCATCTCGATTAACCTTTTTGGGGGTTATGGCAAAAATATCAACACATCATGTTTTGAACATGAAAGGGAAGGCAGTAGTGATTTGAATTTCCAAGCGACTCATGTATAGGTCTGCTAAAAATGGTGATAGTGGGTTTCCCATAGCTAGGCCTGATTTTAGTTAGAAGAATTTGCCATTGAATGAAAAATATGTATGATCTGTGGATAGATTTGTCCGATCTGTTTATTCCTTTTTCGTCATTTAGTCTAATAGATTTAAGCCATTTTCTAAGATACACAATCTGTTTCCCTTTTATGATGCTTGGGAATAATGCCACCAACATGAATGAGGCCAAATTATCATTAATGGAGTGTTTTGTGTCCTTTATTTCTTCAGTCAATTCAAAGTAGTTCCTAAAGTTCTTCCTTTTGAATTTTGTGAAAAGTTAAACCTTCCGTTAAGTCATTTGGCCAAATATTATGTGGGTGCACTTACACTGTTTGTTATAGGCCTCATCTTATTACCCTCCTTGTGGATTTTAGGTTGGCCATGTATTTTCAGAAGTACTGGATTGGATGGTATGATTTTTTTTTTGTGTTTTTGGAATTACTGTGCTGTTCTTTATGACTTTGCATGACTTACAGAATATATGCATTTTTTTAAGTGAATCAGATTCTAGTTCAGTTATCGTGTATACCCGAATACTACCCGCCCCTGAATAATACCCATACCCAAATTTTTGGAAAGGAAAGTTAAAAAAATATCTTTAGGCCTGTATATAAAATTATTTTTCCAGTTTTATTCTTTATTAGACTGTTATAATTAACATTAAAAACATCAAAGAATTAAAATATTGTCACAAAGCCAGGAGCCGCCCAGAAAGTGCCAGAACGACAGAGTCTAGAAAGATCGTGGCTTCCTAGTGGACGGGCGGGAGGCAAGGCGCTAGTGGGCGTGAGACGGCACAGCGATTGGGCCACGCTCCATGGGGGAAGGCCTGTAGGAAAGGGCCACGTGCTAAGCAGTGTGGCCACGCGCCGCAGCGTGCATTCTGGACCATGTGCGGAGATTTCGAGACATCGACTCTAGAACATTCTTCAAGACTATATAAGCTCGTCAGCGGACAGCGAGAGTCAGTCAGTCAGTCAATGAATGAGAGAATAGTCAGACAATCGAGGAGAGACAGTCCGTGAGTAGTCAGCAGAGAGTAACAGCAACGGCCAGTCAGAGGGAGTCAGTCCGCGAGGAGTGATGAGCCAGTCAATGGGAGAACAGTCAGTCCGTAACAGTCAGTAACAGCGGGAGAGAGTCAGCGTCAGAGTGTGAACTGGACAGAGAGCACTGATCAGCGCGACCTCAAATAAGTGTGACTTGGGAAGCTTAGGAGCCAGTGACCGGAGGGACTAGCCAACGGAAGACCTAGTTAAGTCACCAGACCGGAGGGACTGGTGAACGGAGGACTAGTGAACAGAAGAGCTGGTGAGCTGATCTGGACTCGACTGGGACACTGCTTTGACGTGGAAGTGAGCACCGAACTGAACGGAAGAACTGGAGAACCTTCAGGAGTTTTCTGGCTGTATAGATCACTGTGTTATTGGAAATAAAGGAACCTCCATCCTTCAATTAGAAACTACCTGTTCTGATTTCAAACCCCGAAGAGCCCTTGTTACACTGGTGTCAGAAGTGGGATATAGCCAAAAGGAGATAACGCAAATGGAGGACATGTTCAAATCATTACTTCACGCCATGGACGATCTGAGACAGAAAATGGACCTGCAGAGCACCCAGTTAAGGCAGCAGAACGACCGACTGAACGAAAAAATGGACCGGCAGTACACCGAAACGAGAGAGGCCCTAAGAGAAATTACAAGTGAAATGAAGAACCTGCAGTTAAGCCCTAAGGGAGAACTCGAGCAGGAACTGACACCGGCCAAGGAACGATTAAATGAACCGGGCAGCGAACTGGTGGCTGTGAAAAGTGAACCAGAGAGACAGGCCAAGGTGAAAGATAAGGAAGAGCAGGAAGAGGACATGGCCATCACCGTACCACCATCTACCGAAGGGGAAGACCACGCCCTGAGTGAATAACAGCGGGACGACGTGGACGTAGGACAGACCCCGCAGGATGACGTGGACATAGGACAGACACCGCGGGACAACATGGATGTAGGAGAGACACCGAGGGACGTCATGTCGGGTACGGGACCGACGTGGGAAGAGGTGCCAGTCGCAGCGCCAACTACGTGGGCTATGGGGCCCAGCCAGACGTCCTAGTGGTCAGGGACGGGGTCCTAAAAGGAGTCTGGAAGCCTGCGAATGGGAAGACAACTGCGGAGCACCTAGTCTTTCCGAGAGCCGGAGTCCAGGAGGTTTTTATAGGAAGTCCTCGCAGGAACGACAGGTGACCACTTGGGAGTGAACCAGATCCTCGACAAATTGCGGAGAAGGTTTTACTGGTTGCATGAATGAAGTGATGTCGAGAGGTGGTGTGAACAATGCGACACCTGCACTACCAGCAGAGGGCCTAGAACTCGCAGCCGTGGGGCCATGAGGCCATACAACTGATGACGGAAATCAGTTCCTGTTGTTGGCCATGGATTATGTCACCAAGTGGCCAGGAGACTACGCCATCTCGAACTAGGAAGCGGCAACAGTGGCACGGATGCTGGTGAAGAACTTGATGTGCCGGTATGGAGCGCCGATGGAATTACACAGCGACCAGGAGGAACTTCGAGCCGAACATCATGAATGAGTTGCTCCAACGGCTGGGGGTATACAAGACCCACACGCCCCCCCTTCGCCCGCAATCAGATGGAGTGGTGGAGCGCTACATCAAGATCTTGGAGGAGCACTTACGGAAGGTAGTCTCAAGCCACCACCGAGACTGGGACCTCCGGGTGCCACCCTTCCTCCTGGCATATAGAGCCTCGATCCATGACACCAGCCAACATGGTCTTCGGGAGAGAGCTCCGTCTATCGTGCGACCTACTGTTTGGCACCCCACCTGATGAGAAACAGCCAGCTACCGACTATGTGTGGAACCTGACCGAGAGTTTTTTTTTTTTTTTTTTTTTTTTGCCCTCCCTTGCCCCCCGAGTACCAAGCAATGAAGCCAGAACCTCGGGTCAAACCAAATTTAGGTAACCATTTGTGCTGTTTTGTTCCTGTGAGTGCCCTTGGTGCTTCATCCGGATGGGATGTTGGTGGTATTTGGGCTGTGTAACTGTGTTTAGCGATTGTTGCAGTTATCCTGCTTTTATGCTTGGAGTGTTTTATGTCCTTCGTTTGTGATGTGCTAAGAGGTGTGAGCTGAGTGTTAATATGTGTGAGAGGATTTTAACCAGCTCGGCATTTGCCGATACCAACTCGCCCGAGAGAATCTCCAGTTGGCTCGTGACCAGATGAAGGCGAGGTACGACAGGCTAACCAACTCAGCTGGGTTCCATGAGGGAGACCAAGTGTGGTTGTACTGCCCTACCAGGACTAGAGGGAAGTTGCCGAAGCTGCAGCAGTCCTGGGATGGCCCCTACTGGGTCATCAAGCGAATTAATGACGTAGTCTACCGCGTCCAGCGACAGCCAAGAGGGAAGATGCTGGTAGTTCACCTGGACTGTCTGGCAGCATACCATGGGGCACTTCGGGACGAAGACCCTTAAGGAGGGGCAATATCACAAAGCCAGGAGCCGCCCAGAAAGTGCCAGAATGACGGAGTCTAGAAAGATCGCGGCTTCCTAGTGGGTGGGCGGGAGGCAAGGCGCTAGTGGGCATGACACGGTACAGCGATTGGGCCACGCTCCATGGGGGAAGGCCTGTAGGAAGGGGCCACGTGCTAAGGGGTGTGGCCGCACGCCACAGCGCGCATTCTGGACCATGCACGGAGACTTCGAGACATTGACTCTAGAACATTCTTCAAGACTATATAAGCTCGTCAGCGGACAGCGAGAATCAGTCAGTCAATGAATGAGAGAACAGTCAGTTAGTCGAGGAGAGACAGTCCGTGAGTAGTCAGCAGAGAGTCAGATGGAGTCAGTCCGCGAGGAGTGATGAGCCAGTCAATGGGAGAACAGTCAGTCCGTAACAGTCAGTTAACAGCGGGAGAGAGTCAGCGTCAGAGTGTGAACTGGACAGAGAGCACTGATCAGCACGACCTCAAGTAAGTGTGACTTAAGAAACTGAGGAGCCAGTGACCGGAGGGACCAGCGAACGGAAGACCTAGTCAAGGGGAACTAGTGACCGGAGGGACTGGTGAACGGAGGGACTAGTGAACGGAAGAGCTGGTGAGCTGATCTGGACTCGACTGGGACACTGCTTTGACGTGGAAGTGAGCACCGAACTGAACGGAAGAACTGGAGAACCTTCAGGAGTTTTCTGGCTGTATAGATCACTGTGTTATTGGAAATAAAGGAACCTCCATCCTTCAATTAGAAACTACATGTTCTGATTTCGAACCCCGACGAGCCCTTGTTACAATATGTTGGCTAAATTGTAACTATAAAAATAACGTGCATGGTAACAGCCAGCCAAACAATAACAGCCTAACACTTTCAACAACCCTGTGCAGAGTTCGACCCAAGGTCAAAGTCATAAAGAAATTCACTGAACATTTCCCGAATTAGTGCTTCTGCTTGTACTGCACTGTTACTTGCTTGATGTCTCTACTCTTAAAGCAGGGTGACTAGCGACCGGGAAAAGTCAGGGATTTTTGTTTTTCTCAAGAAATCTTGGAAAAGTCAGGGAATTTTCAATAAAAACCTGGAATTTAAAAAAAAAATTAGATTTGGAGTATAGTAACCATGCTCAATTACCGCATTTACCCGTGTAATAGACGCACTTTCCCCACAATTTTTTATAACAAAAAACTAGGGCGCATCCTTAATGCGAGGATTTTTTTTGTCAAACATCTTTTAAAAGATGCGCCAGCTGAAGATCGATAGCTTGAATATCGATATATCGGCAGCGATCAAGGTCTTGCTGGGACTAATTTATATATCGATTGTATCGTACATATAACAGTCGATAGTTGCATCAACCACGTTGGTTGTTTTGTTACATTGTCTGCTCTGCGATGAGATAGGGAATAACGTCAATTACATAGTGTCACCTCGAGGCCTCAAAACATTCATTGTGAATGATAGTGTAACAAAGGCAGAAATTCTGTGGTGTATTCATACTGTGATCACCCACAAATCATTAAGAACTGCAGGGAAAGATATAAGTTTGATGACGTTAATGTTTCCTGATAGTGAGATTGCCAAGAAAGTCAAGTTACAAAAAGATAAGGTTGGTTATACACTGGTGTATGGAAGAACTTTGTGACAAACTCTCAAAATGTGATTATGTTGTTGTTGGATTTGATGAGTCATTAAATAAAGTGTCTCAAAAACAACAAATGGATGTCAATGTGAGATATTGGGACAGTGAATGTAGTGAAGTGAAGTGTCGATATCTGACATCTGTGTTCTTGGGACGTTCAACTGCTAATGATCTGCTCTTGGCCTTCAAAGAAGCTGTCCAATTCCCGAACCAAAAGAAAATTTTACAAATATCAATGGATGGTCCTAATGTTAACCAAATACTATAGAGGACAATACAGGACACTTTGCGATATATCGAGGGACAATATCTTGAGCACCATCTAGCGGCCCAACCTGCTACTACTGAATACAAATGCAGTAACTAGATACAAAGATATCAACCAATTTCTAACAGAGGAGCCGAAGTAGCCAACCTCGGCATGTTATGTATAAGGGATGTGGTTTTTCTAACTATCTATGGTTCAGAAATAAATGCTGGTTTGGAAATAAATGACCTAAAAATTAAAACAAAAAAGCAACATTGAAAAAAAGAGAAAGCTGTTGTTGTTAGCAACCGTTAAGCTGAAATATTTGTGTTTTCATTGATATTTTGATAACTATTTCGGAAGTTCTGTGTTTTGTTTGCTCATTATTATTATTATAATTACTTAAACAGTGTTTTGGTCCTTAGTGTTTGGTGAAATTGCAGTATATAAGTGTTTTGAATATTTTAATTTGCCCCCAAGTTTGCAGGTTGTGCCACCAGGAGTGCTGCAAAATCTGTCCCCCATTTTTCCATTGTCAAAGCAGTAAGTGTCCGGTATTGTCCTCTATAGTATTTGTGTTAACTACAGATTTCTGAAGGATTTAAAGGATTGTTTGAAGATTGAACTTGAGGATAAGGAGATCTGGATTTAGGATGCTGTGGATTGCACACATTGTAAGTATAGCTACTACCCCCATTTATGCGTATATTGCATATTGTTGAAGTAGGCCTAAAGTAATTTCTAGTCTGCTTTTAATCATTGTGATAGTGTACAATTTTTGTTAGTCGTTGCGCTAAAAATGTAACTGACAATTTGGGTTTTTATTTTGATTGTCAGTGAAAATTATCATTGCAATGCTAATAGTTGTTCTCTTTTTAGGCATTGTGCTTTCAAAGCCGCTATGAAGGAATCTGGATGGGACATCGTGACGTTTTTAAGGGCCCTTTACAACTTGTTGAAAAACTGTCCGGCCAGGCGAGCAGTCTACACAGCAACAACACAATCCAGCCTATTTCCCTTGAAATTTTGTGCTGTACGTTGGCTTGAAAATGAAAACATAGCGCAGCGAGCTCTTGCCATGCTCCCACACCTTAGTGTATTTGTAAGGGAAATGGAAAAGACTAAGCAGATCATATCCAACAGTTTTGCAGTAGTGGCCAAGTTCATCAAGGATCCTTTTCTGCCTGCCAAACTAGAATTTTTTAGGTCTTTGGCTAGTGATTTGGAGCCCTTTTTAAGTGAGTTTCAAACAGATTCGCCATTAGCTCCTTTCCTATATGAAAGCCTAAGCACAATTGTAAATACTCAAATGGATCGGGTTGTCAAACCATCTGTTCTCCTAGAAAACCAGCCGAGAAAGAACTTAGAATTGAAAATTGAAAACCTAGTCAGTGCCAAACATGTTAAGCTAGGCATTGCAGTGAAAAGTGCACTGAGGAGTATGGAAAAGCAGCCAGACCTTAGCATTCTCATTTTCCGCAAAGAGTGTAAAAATGTGATAGTGAAATTTATTAATAAAATGCTTGAACGGTCTCCCCTGAAGTACGGGCTGACAAATCAATATCATGTTTAGCTCCTGCTACAGCTGCAAATTTGGAAATATCCAGAAAGCGGATGGAACTCTTGCTGACTGCTCTCCTTGAAGCAAAGTGGATGAACAGTGTCAGTGTTCACAAGGCCCTACAAGAATTTGAGTTTCTTTGTAAAGATGTCAACATAAAAAGAAAACTTGAGAGCTATAGTAGGAAAAATGAAAGACTAGACCATTTTTGGATGAGGATTATGACTAGGGCTTCATATGTTGCAGACAATCTCCACTTTGTCATAAAGTTAGTGTGTACTTTGTCTCATGGCAATGCAAATGTGGAACAAGGGTTTTCAGTTAATTCTGAATGCCTCATAGAGAATATGCATGAGGAGCTATTAATAGCTCAAAGAACTGTTTACGACCATGTGCGAACAGTTGGGGGGTCGAAAAAGTTGATTTATGTAAACCCCTCTTCAGCAAGAAATGCGCACAGCCTCTATAAAGAGGCAATGACAAGGAAAAAACTTGATGTGGATGCTTCTTCTCTGGAAAGATTCAGAAAGAGAGTTGTAGAAAAAGAAGTTCAGGAGCTGGAAGCAAAAAAGGCGAATCTGTTGAAAGATGCTCTTGAGAAAACTGAATTGCTGTCTGAAAAGATAAACAAACTGAAGAAGAAGTAGATGAGTTGCTGTATGACCTTGTGCAATGTACATAGTGTAAATAAGTAAATTTAATTACTAGGGCTTATGCCAAAATTTGACCAAACAATGATTAGTTAACGATTGTCAAACCTCACATTCAGTATTGCAATACAGTCTTTGTTTAGACCATATAAGTTAAATAGTACAAGATCTAAATCAGTACTTCATGACAGCATATCTAAATATAGTAAACTTAACAGAGATACTCGAACTTCAACAACAGTGAATGTGTTTAGGAATAAGTAAATGAAGATAATTAAGGAACAATGCTTATAAATATTGAAGAATGAAGGAGTGGTTTGAGTAGAATTTCAAGAGAAAAATTTATTAGCAGATTTTTGTTACTTATTTTTCAACTGGAACTGGAAAATGTCAGTTATTCTACGAGTACCTATGATTTTCCGGTGGATTGTTTGCCCAGTTGGTGAGTAATTGAGCTAAACGCCAAGCCCTTCCGCATGATTTTAAGCAGACTCCTAAGGTACGCTTGGGAGAGTTTTTAAACTCATTGGAGAAAATTTGCTTTTTTGCAAATGCTCTGAGTTTAAGAACGATTTTCGTTGGACCGTTTTAAACCAGCCATCGGTTCCATCGCCTCCCAAGACCGATGGATGCGACTGAACATGCGGTGAAATGGAGACATGTTTGAGAATGCTTGCGATGTAATGCACATTTTCTTCGATGAGTTTAAAACCTCTCCCTTTACTATTTATGGTCAGGGAAAATTTTTCAACAACAGGGAAAAGTCAGGGAATTTTCTAAAGTCACTTTGCTAGTCACCCTGTTGAAGCCTTGTTTTACCACCAGACATGGCGGACCATGTGGATAAGAAATCATCTTCTTGCTCTCATTTTACTTTCATTACAGCTTTACTACTGTTATACTATACTGTGATGCTACTACAAAGCAGCATGCTATATTGAGTCGATTGGTATGATATGTCAAAATTCAGATGAGAGGAGTCCAGTGTTGGCATCCCAGTTTTTCGTTCATGATTTTTTTTTAAATATGTGGATAGTACTGAGTATATACAGTAATTCTTCGTCGTTCAAGAGAGTCTCCATTCTATCAATGTAATCACTTTTGTCTAACATAACTATTTTGTTCATTGTCGAGCTTAGCTGAGCCCGCCATTTAATACTATTCTGTGCTAACTCCATCCAACCATCCCTCACAAATCCGACTACCCATAAATCTATCCTAATATTGTCCTCCCACCTGCATCTAGGTCTTCCAAGTGGTCTTTCCCCTTCGGGTCCCCCTTCAATATTTTTTAGATATATCTTTCCTACCCCATGCACACAACATGTCCAGTCCATTTCATCCTCCATTATTTAATTACCCTTACTATATCCGATAACAAGTACAGGTTATGAAGTTCATCATTATGCAATTTCCTCCAATCCCAATTTTCATCTCTCTTAGGCCCAAATATTTTCCTAAGCACCCTGTTTTCGAACACACTCAGATTACGTTCTTCCCGAAGAATAAACGACCATATATAACATCCATTTAATACAACCGGCAGGATAATTGTCTTATAAATTTTCATTTTTAGATTTCTGAACCCAAATAGGGTGACTGCCATTTAGTTCTAGGCCTACCTTTTTTTCCTGGACTTTCCTAATGGCATATTCCAAAGCAAAATAAAAGTAAAGGCGATAGTACATCTCCTTGCTTCAAGCCACTTTTAATTGTAAACCTATCTGATATAAGTTTCCCTACCTAGACTGTGCTATAGGTTTCATTTTGCAATCGTCCGAGGGTTATCACTTTAGTTTCGCAAGGGTAAGAATAAGGTTTGTCTCAGGGTACGTTTATATTGGTATGTGCCACTTACCTCAATGCGATCTGATGAATTTCTTGTCCCTCTCGCTGCTTGACGACACAAATTACCCAGGCTGAGGTCAGTCGTAGAACATAGAATATCTCAGGTTATAGTGGTGTGTGGTATTACGAATTTACGATCATGTGCAAATATAAATATAGATGACTTCTCCTTATTATATTTTCAAATCACTTCTCTTTTATTTCAATATCAATGATTATGTATAAAAACACTAATAAAGCAAGCAATCTTATTCAATGCACTTATATTATTATATACTGCTAACTTTGATAATTATGATAATTTAGATATCTTTGACCATACTACAAGGGAAAGGATGTTTCAGAAATACCTGTTATCTTGATCTTGCTTATAATCACTATTTCAGATATACTTCTTCTTATCAGCACGGATATAATAATAATACTTGTATTCTTGCAAATCCGCCTTCCCGTATTAATAAGTGCAGATAATTTAACGTCCGTCACACCGGAGTACTTGATGCTGATTAATTTAACGTTCGCAAGCTTCTATCTTTCCCCTCTCTCATTACTCCTTAATTTCATTTGCCGTCTATTCTTCCATTGGTCAATATTCTAATTTGGGGTCTACAACACCTTCGGAGTAATTTAAAAACTAGACGCTGTATTCTCTCAACGAATGTTTCTGGTTAATCCCCTGCATCTCGCAGTATATGCTGACTTTATCATTTTAGTTACTCATGCCTCTAACACCCACACGTTTCCGGTCAGTTTCATCATCTAATTCGGCTTGCATAATTTCTCCCTGCTTAATATAATATAATTTCCTCGTTCTTTCTAGGCATATAAATTCAATATCAAATGCCCCAAGATAATATTTCATTAATTATCCACAAGTGAATTTAATTATTTATCTCATTATAAATTTTATCTTGCCATAATTTTTATTTTTTTATGATTTTTCTCATCCTGTAGTATGTTCAAATTAAGATCATTGTTGTAATTCACAATATTTTATATTACAACCCTGTTAACAAAATATGAGATTATATATATGTTCCTTTAAATATTTGGTACAACATATAAATGAAATAAAACAAAATATGAATTCTTATATCAATATGGATTACAAGCTTATGTAAATGAATATACTTCTTATATTACTCTTCTAGATAGTTTTCATTTACGTCTACACATCTTACAATACAAATAATATGGTCATACGCACTCTTGCTTCGACCTTAATATGTTTACTTATTTTACTTCCTTCTAACCTTCAGGAGTTGTCAGCACTTTAGCATGTGTCTGCTCTTACTCAGCTGTTCATTCACTAATAACATACCAGCATTCTCTTCTCTCTAAGCTTAAAATATAATATTATAATTTTATAATATACTCTATAAGTTTACCTTTTTATCATCTTAATTTTCAGCATAAATCTGATTAAGCATTTTAAATTTTCCATAAATGACAGATAATTTATTTTCTGTATATTCTATTTTTTTACTATCATTTTAAAATTGTATTCTTAACATCTCGTGATTCACCTATATGTACCTCGACGTCTTACAATCATTAACCACATCCAAGCCTTACAAACTTTTTCAGCCTTTTAACTTCTTCTATGAACTTTCAATTTCAGTTTAATTGTAATCATTTCATTTAATTAGCAGGTCTGTATTATTTACATAATTTTCAACAAATAGAATTTATATCATTGGATGTCAGAATTTCTATCAACTTATGTCACCCCAAATTTAACATATTTTGTATTACTTTGTCTGCTTCTTGTGGTAGTATCAAATATCAGTACCGGTATTAAAATGGTTTAATTTTACCCATGTCTGTATTATGTTCCTATCAATAACATTTACTTTTGTTAAGTATTAATTATATTCATCAGCACTATTTTCCTATTGATCGCATATAATCATTTTATTTTCATATCAGTCACATATATCTTTTCGGAAATTATCTTATATTATTAATAAACTTTATTTCCCATTTAAATCAATCATAATCAGCAGTTATTTTATCTTTTATTTCCTCTTGTATTTCATTATCTTTATTTCGGAATTAGCAGCTTATTCATAACACAATTCACAGTTATTTTCAATCATAACGTAATTTCAGCGAAAATATCGTGATTTAGCCTTTATTTATTTCACGTATTCGTCGTATTTCAATATCTACCTCACATTTCTTCTATGTGGAATTATAACTTTATTATTCAGAGCAATAGACATACTTCATAACTTCACATCCTTATGTGAATATAACCCTTTATTTATTTCTGCGTGATACGTAACATAAGCACTCATAACCTCACATTTCGTGGAATATATATCATTTATCTTTTCTGCGCTTCGAAAACAATACTCTTTACGATAATTACTTCATATATTATGCTGCACTGCTTTTTCTTATCTCAAGAAATAAAATATTGGAGGATTCACAAGTACAATTTTTTTTATTTTAACTCCTTCTAATTTCCGTGACAGATAGTTAGAATGTAAATCTTATTTATATTTATTGATCCGAATATCAACCATACGTAGTAATTTAACTGACTATTTCAATCTCTTTAAAACGATCAAACATGTAATACCACAGACATAATTATTCATAATTTTAATTTATTCACAATTTATTTATTTTAAAATAATTCATTAATTAATTTCCAATATTTACATCAATTCTAGGGGATTCAATATTATCTCTACATTTTCTTTACCTGCCATCTTGTTTAATATTTTCTGGCTGTTGGCTTGTTTGTAAGCTTTAGATGGGTTTTACTACATTATTACATTTGTGGTGGACGTCGGTATATATCTAATCTGAAATATATTAGCATTCTAATTTAAATTTGTCAGTCGGTTCGCCTTGCTCAGCCTCACTTCCCTGATAGATATTTCTCTCATTGTTTCTGCGATAATTACACTTCTGAAACTCAATACGATTACTCTGATTCCTATCTTGACCTTTGTAATTATTTCTTTGGACATCAATATAACTAAGTTTGTTTCTATTTTGCTTCTTGAAATTATTCTTATTTCTTATTGAACCTCCTTGGAAATTTGTATATTCCTGATTGTTACTGGGAATTTGGTTAGCATATTGGACTTTTGCCCCTCTCCCGAATTTATAAAAATTTTCATTACCATATTTGTTGTCAAACACAAAAGCATAGTTTCTCGCTTTGCTGGTAGTACAATATACCTTAGATCCAAAATAATCAACCTTGGATTCAAAATTAACTTTTTCAACAAATTCAAATTTAACATGATCAACTTTACCAACAAATTTATCCTGATCTACATATCCTTTTTCGATATTCAATTCTTTCTGAAACTCGTCCCTCAATGTATCATTTACTTTAGTTATTCCATCAATTTCATTTTCCATATTCGTACATAACTTAACATCAACTTCATTCTGTCCTATCTCAACTTCCATGTCATTTTCTTTATCCTGAATTTCTGCCTTTTCATTTACCTTATCCTGTTTTTCAGTAATTATCTCTGGTTTTACTTCAGTTCCTACATTCTTTATTTTATTACCTAAATTATCTGTTTGTTTCTGTAAAATGCCATCTATTGTATTACTTAGATCATTCAATTTATTACTTATCTGAATAAACATATTTTGAAACATATCCTGTATGTTTACTAGCATCTTGCTATCGGTATTATCATGAATCTTAGCCATCGTCTTCCCTGACCTTAATCTCATCTACTATAAATAACTTGTACTTTTCTGTGTCTATCTGACCTTCACTTATTGTAATATGCACAATCTTACTTGGTGTTCTGTTTGTTTTCTTAGCTGGAACGATGTTTAGATGTCTCAGCACTCCCCTAGATTCGTATGTGTTGACTAACATTAGCTGGGCTCAGGCACGTTCCTGGATGCGGCAATCTCTTCCGATGAAGTTGTCTCGTACTGGCATTGTTGATGTAGGATTTTCGTAGGATGATTTAGGACCAGGAGAATTTTGAAATGAGTGCTTTACAGCAAAGGTTTATTTTGAAGCACTTGGGTACCAATTTTGTACACAAGTGTGGGATACGGAAAAAATTTTAGTATGGTCTTTTATATTTTATTAACTGCTTACGATTTAATTATTATTTAATGCTTTTTTTTTTTACTTTCTTTTCTATTCAGCTCAGCGACGAAAAAATTATATAATTTGCACTATTTGTTATCGAAATACCACACAATTTGTTGAAGCACCACTTTGCATTTTATTTTATCTTTTCAGGCCACACGTATGGGAGCCATAAAATTTGCAATCATCCAAGGGTTATCACTTTAGTTTCGCAAGGGTAAGAATAAGGTTTGTCTCAGGGTATGTTTATATTGGTATGCGCCACTTACCTCAATGCGATCTGATGAATTTCTTGTCCCTCTCGCTGCTTGACGACACAAATTACCCAGGCTGAGGTCAGTCGTAGAACATAGGATATCTCAGGTTATAGTGGTGTGTGGTATTACGAATTTACGATCGTGTGCAAATATAAATATAGATGACTTCTCCTTATTATATTTTCAAATCACTTCTCTTTTATTTCAATATCAATGATTATGTATAAAAACACTAATAAAGCAAGCAATCTTATTCAATGCACTTATATTATTATATACTGCTAACTTTGATAATTATGATAATTTAGATATCTTTGACCATACTCCAAGGGAAAGGTTGTTTCAGAAATACCTGTTATCTTGATCTTGCTTATAATCACTATTTCAGATATACTTCTTCTTATCAGCACGGATATAATAATAATACTTGTATTCTTGCAAATCCGCCTTCCCGTATTATTAAGTGCAGATAATTTAACGTCCGTCACCCTGGAGTACTTGATGCTGATTAATTTAATGTTCGCAAGCTTCTATCTTTCCCCTCTCTCATTACTCCTTAATTTCATTTGCCGTCTATTCTTCCATTGGCCAATATTCTAATTCGGGGTCTACAACACCTTCGGAGTAATTTAAAACTAGACGCTGTATTCTCTCAACGAATGTTTCTGGTTAATCCCCTGCATCTCGCAGCATATCCTGACTTTATCATTTTAGTTACTCATGCCTCTAACACCCACATGTTTCCAGTCAGTTTCATCATCTAATTCGGATTGCATAATTTCTCCCTGCTTAATATAATATAATTTCCTCGTTCTTTCTAGGCATATAAATTTGATATCAATTTAGACACATTTTGATGAGCCTAACTAACCTCTTTGGTATCCCAACCTCAATGAGGATATTGTACAATTTGTCTCGCCTATCTGAGTCATATGCCTTTTTTAAGATCCATGTACGGCTGGTGTACAGACTTATTATATTCCCACTTTTTCTCCAAGATTAGGCGAATACCAAATATTTGATCAGTGGTTGATCTACTTCACCGAAATCCACATTGGTGATCTCTAATGATTTTGTCTGCATATGGGGTTAATCTTGACAGAAGTATATTTGACAAAATTTTATATGATATTGATAAGAGAGAAATTCCTCGATAGTTATTACATTTGGCCCTATCCTCCTTTTTATAGATTGGTATTGATTGGTATAGATTCTTTCCATTCATCTGGCAATTCTTCCTTTCTCCAAATCATAAGAATGAGTTTATGGAGCTCTGAGTTCATTTTATTCCCACCTGCTTTAATTAATTCTGCTGGAATTTACTCAGTGCCTGGAGATTTGTGTTTTTTTAGTTTACCTATAGCTGTTTCTACTTCTGTTAGAGTTGGTTCAGCTACCAACAGCTCTACTGTGAGTATTTCACTTTCTACACTTTGGACATCTCCATGTACATTTAATAAATAATTAAAGACATTTTTCAACCTATTCAAAATGTTATTTGGATCTGCAAGTATAGTACCATCATTGTCCTGAGTTATGTTTATCCTAGGTTGAAAACCTTTCTTGAACTTAGATCCCTAACATTTTTGTCTTTACTATTTACCTCTAATTCATTTACTTTGTATTTGAGATAGTTTCTTTTCTTTGTTCTAATGGTTCTAGAGGTTTCTTTGTTTAGCTTTATTGAGAATTCTGACAGCAGTTTCATTCAAATTTTGCAACCATTCTAGTTTTGCCTGCTTTCTTGCAAGTACCAATTTCATGCACTCATCATCGAAACACGGTTTATTTGGTTTTATTTCAAGCAGACCTAATTTTTCTTTTGTGGATACTTGAATGATTCTTTAATGCTTTCCCAGATTTTATCGACATTCATATCATCCCTAGCTTCTTGTTCTGCAGTGTTTTCTAGAACTGCAAATCTATTTGAAATCTCAACTTGGTAACCATTCCTACTTTGGTCTTCACCTAGCTTTTTACAGATTGGATCTCGCCATATCGAAATTTTGCCTAGTTCCTTTGTTTAATGAAAGTTTCTCCCAAACAGCCACAAATACCAAATAATGATCCGAATCACAGTCAGCACCCTTAAACATTCGAACATCAATTATACTAGACTGCTCCTTGCATGTATTAGCACATGGTCGATTTGATTATGAGTCATTCCATCTGGCGAGGTCCATGTTTATTTATCAATATCACGATGTCGGAATTTTGTACTCTTTACGATTAAACTTTTACCAGTGGCAAAATTCACTAGTCTAACCCCAATGTTATTGCTCTGCAAGTGGAGACTTTCATTCCCAATCGTGGGCTTGAGAATATCCTCCTTTCCTACTTTCACATTTTCATACGATAAGCCGGAAACTGATCAAATTTTCATTCTATTCCTTCATAGAAACTGTCCTTGTCATCATCTTTATCCTCTGATGGTGCATGGACATTCATAACTAAGATGTCACACCACCATCCTCTTAGAATGTCATAAGAAAGCCTGTCTTTAATAAACTCTACTTTCTTAATGGCTGAATTGATTCTCCTATGTATGAAGAACCCAGTCCCTCATTGATGGTTATCATTCCCTTTCTCTTAGAAAAATGTGAACGCTTCAGTCTGCATTTAACCTTCACCCTCGCATCTGACTTCCTGTACTGCTACTATACCTAACCTGTATTTCTCTAATTCTCTAGTTACTGATTTAAGCACCCCAGGCCTATACAAGCTCCTAACATTCCACATTCCAAATTTACAGTTCCTACGATTTTTAGACTCTCTCAGTGTAGTCCCTACCTGGAGATCCGAACAAGGCACTATTTTACCTCTGGAAAATTTTAAACTGAGGGACATTTACAGGCATGCATTTCTTAACACTGTTTTTCTTTCTGTGAGAGGTTGTTAACCTCATGCCAAACCCCCAGGCTGGAGGACCACCTCAGGTCGTCTATCCGCGACTGCTTATTCTTCAATATATTCGCATCCACCTTCCATATCTGGAGGCCGTATCCTCTATCCACAACCTGAGGATGCACCATACCATGGTGCATGTATATATACCTATAGACATACATATATACGAATCATGGTTACACTTGTCTGCTTTAGTAAATATGGTAACCTTTTCATTAAGTCCTCTAAGTGTCTGTTGATGTGAATCTCCTTCTTACTTCTTGGTTATTGTTTTTTTTTTTCTTCTACTTTCTTCTTTATATATGTCATTAATGTCATGTATTGAAATTTCAATATGTGCAATATTTCAATATAATCTTCCAAATTTCGAGAAAAGTCTACGCATTTTTCTTAGGCCATTGTTGTGGAAGTGTGTTTCTTCTTTTGTGAGGGGTTGAGAAGATAGATTAATTACATTATTTTGGACTTTGTTCTCGTTCTTCTGTTCCCGTTTTGATTTCTGTTTGAGGTTAAGATTCGTGAATTTCTTCTTGAGGTTAGAATTCCTTTGTTTCATGATGAAATTCAAAAGTTGAAAAAAAAAATTAATCTTCAGATTATTCCAATTTTGCTTTCCTAATGTCTTTGTAATATTTAAGTGTAAACTTAGGTTGTTATAATTCTAAGTCCAGGTTTGAAACTGTGCCACAATGGTTATTTCTTTCCCATTCCAAAACTTTTTTCTCGGCAGCTTTCCTATTGTGATTTTATTTGATTACGTTCTTGATGAAATTGGGTGTGATTATGGTTTTCAAGCATAGGTAGATAAATTTTATGTCTGCTGCTAATTTGGTTCTCTTTTCCCTTAATTTAAGATATTTTCTTTATTCCCATGTAGGTAGCATTAAAATCGCAAATTTTTTGGTTGATTGTCCACGTGGCCTCCATTTTCAATTTAGGGTGTAACACTGGTGTTGAGGTATTTACTTCCTAAAGACTTGTAGGCCTAATATCAATATTAAATGTATTGGAATTTAACACAATGAAATTATATAACATTATAATTATATAATGAGATGAATGTAACACTATACTTCACTTTTGGTACAGTTTACCTGTTCTGGTTTCGGCTCCATCACTACCATTGTTAACAGCTATACTTCAACTGCCGTGGCACCCTCCTGCAGACATGGAACAAACTTTGAGATGATGTCATCAGTAGTCAGGATGTCAGAGCTCATCAGTTGGTTCCCCTTCTTGTGAATAAAAATCCTCTCCCCGACCGAGAGCTAGTTGTGGCTGTGAATACTATTTAATAGTTCTGGATCCCTGTCGAGAAGAAGCATATTTCTTCAACAATGGCCTAAAAACATGCATAGACTTTTCCCAAAATTTGGAAGATTATGTCATGGATTTTGAAATTGCATTTTGAAATTTTTTTTTTTATTTTGAAGTTTATTGTTACATGCATTATTACATTTCATTTTTTACATTATTTCAACATTAGTACAGGTAAAAACAAAAACCAACCGAAAATACTATCTCTAATTTAGCATAAAAAAATGTAAGGTATGCCCCTAGATGAGCAAAGCTCGTGTTTAGGGGTATAATAGATTAATCTATATTAATAAAAGGAAGTGTCTGTCTTCCTTCTGTCTGTCTGTCTGTCTTCCTTCTGTCTGTCTGTCTGTCCGTGATGCCCAGCGAAATCTACTGAATGCAGATATCTGAAATTTTAAACATAGGTGGACTGAAGGATCAGAAAATGCACCTCGAAGCCGGAATTTTAATTTTTGCTTTCGTTCGTGAGTTATGAGTGAAAAACGGGCAGAAAACGTGTATTTTTTGCATTTTCGAAGCATCAGTTTTCAGTAATAAATTTCAATGTCAAATCAATTACAGTAGGGTTTGGCTATTTTTGTCATACCTTGGACATAAAACCATCGCGATCGCTTGAATGTTGTAGCTCACGCTGGTCGATTAATTTGTTTATAATGTCAAGGCACGCAGACACATGAAATTTTCAACCTACACCAAAGAGGATTATTATTATTATTATTATTATTATTATTATTATTAGTATTATTAGTATAGTATGAGACTTCACCGTGAGTGGACGTGTTGTGTTTTCTCTCTGCTATAGTGGTGACCTACTTACTAATTCATTGGCAGTGCTTGGATCTCCAATGGCGCCTAGTGCCGACTTGTGCCCTTTGTGCAACAAGGGTTCCAGGGAAGGCAAAAACATTTATACTGCAGTGGGAGCTGTAAGGCCCGTTTTCATTTACCTTGCTTAAATATAACAGATTTAGAGGCTACCCTCTACTACAAGGATGGCGAGAGCACCTACGTTTGTGGTAAGTGCACTCAACTAAGGAAAGCCCTCAGGAATGATGAAACTCCTGTTAGATCTAGATCTAATTCAGTTCCTGATGAGAGCAGATCTGAAATTCATATTCAGCCAGGGAGGTGTAATATTTCTATGACCTTGGACGGCAAACTTGAAGCCATTCTTGAGTCTAATAAATCATCATCAGCAGCAGTGTCAGCAATTACTGAACTGCTGACAAAAATTCTCTCCAAGGTCTCCGACCTAAGAGAGGAAAATAAAAGTCTACGAAAAGAGATCAATGGCCTCCGAGATCTCCTAAACGTCTCTGCACCACGAGTTCAACAAGGAGCTGGTACAAGTGGTACTAACATTCGCCAGCAGCACAGTAAGAAAGTCGCAAATATCATCCAACCGACCAAATATTCCGAAGTGGTGGCTGCCATTAATAGAGAGACCACCTCTACCAACAGTGGAAGTGCTACCAGTACCAGTAATGGTTCAAGTGGTTTCAACAGAGTTCCAGCCTCCTCAAGCGGCAGTGTTAAACTGCCAGTGCCCAGCCGGGCCACTACAAGTGCCAGTACCAGTGCCAGTGCGCCTAGTGCCATTAATCTTAATCTCCCAGTGCCCACTACACTTAGTGCCCCGGAATCTGATAGAGGTGACACCAACGACGGCTTCACAGTTGTCACTAAAAAACAAAGGGTTAAGAAGGTCCCGCTAATAGGAGTTAGGAATTCTTCCTCACTACCAGTAGTTGCCAAACCGACCAAACGTAAAGCTTTATTCGTGTCACGATATGGTAACACTGTAAAGGCAGAAGATATAGCAGAATTCTTAAGTACTCAGATAAAGCTTAAAACATTTGCAGTCACAAGGCTGAAAACCAAATTTAATTCTTATGCCAGCTTTCATATATCTGTTTGTGAGGAGGATTTCCCTCTTATTAATAATGTAGATATCTGGCCAAGCGGGGTGTTGTTTTTTCCATTCCGTGGCCGCCTACAGGAGGACCAGACTTATTCAGAAACTTTTGAACAAATCGCGTCCACCAGTTTAGTAGGTAGCCCTACAACGAAATCACAGGGTAAAACTCCTGAAAAATCCACTAGATCTTCCCCTAGGAAGATTATGGATACGCTGCTAGCCAGATCATCTTCTAAAAGCAGCCTTGGAGGGGCTCTCCTTAACCCTAAATGGCAAATAGTTGTGATTATATGGATCAGTCTATGTTTAGTAATAGCAATTTAGGCACTGAAATTTATTACCAAAATGTTCGTGGTTTAAGAACTAAATCCACGGACCTTTTCGACAATATAAACACAAATGAACCCAACATCATTTGTCTTACTGAAACATGGTTAAATGATGATCATTATGATCACAATTATTTTCCTGAAACATATCAGGTGTACAGATCTGACAGAAAATGTTCACTAGTTAGCCAAACTCGCGGAGGTGGGTCCCTAATTGCCATCAGTAACAGTGTCAGGCATAAACGTAGACCTGAATTTGAACAGACAGATGAATGTGTGTGGATTGAGTTAACTCTTAAAAATGCTCAGCCTATTCTTATTGGATGCCATTATTTTGCGCCCAATACGAGTATCGCTGTATTTCAGCAATACTTTAATTTTCTTGGAAATAATTTAGATTGTAATAATTTTCAGGTCATTTTACTCGGTGATTTTAATATCCCTGGCTTCAATTGGCTGGCAGGTGTTGCACCTAATTTATATCATTATCATAAAATTAAAGGTGAAATAGTACACCAAACATGCTCTTTTTTAAATTTGTCTCAAATCAATGACACTGTCCCTAGTAATAACTTATTAGACCTAGTTTTTACTATTCTGGATGAGATCACTGTATCAATATCAGATTATGCACTGGTGAATATAGATAATTTTCATCCCCATATTGCTATAAACCTAATAAGCCAAGTGAGCGAAGGTACTCAGTTCCCAACAGAAAGTTTATGCTATCACCAAGGTGACTATTATAAACTATACAACACATTAGCTTCATCTGACTGGCCCACAGTGTATAATCAAAAATCACCTGACACTGCTGTTGAAAATCTTACATACTTAGTTAATGATGCAATTAATAAGTCAATCCCTAAAACATTTGTTGCTAAATCAAAATATCCGGCTTGGTTTTCAAGGGAGCTCAAATTATATATAAGGAAAAAGAAACATTATTATCGACTTTTTAAAAAACACTCGACTGATTTTTATTATCAATGTTTCTCAGATTACTGAAGATTAGTAAAAGTAACTATTAAAATTGATAGACAAAAATGGTACAAATCAATCGATCAAGATTTAAAGTCAAACCCTACTAAATTCTGGAGCTATGTTTCGAAGCTACGAAATAAAAATGATCCCGTACTGCACGTTAAAATGAACAATTCCATTGTTTCAGAACCAACAAAGCTAGTGAATATTTTCGCAGAGCATTTTGAGTTTATAAACGAGCCCACTAATGCAGTACCAGGGCCCTATGCTCAAACTGTCATATCTGAATGCCTACATGTTCCAACTATCATAAATTCTCATGTCTTGGTAGCTGTTCAACATTTGAAACCATCTAAGAGTTCGGGACTCGACCAGATACCAAGCTTTATTGTGAAGGGGTGTGCCCCAATACTGACACCCGTTCTTACATATGTGTATAACCTTTCGCTAGAAACAGAAACTTTTCCATCAATGTGGAAAATTTCTGATATCAGACCGGTACATAAGAAAGGCAAAAGCAAAGAAGTGGCAAACTTTAGGCCCATAGCCATACTAAATAAATTTTCAAAAATCTTTGAAACCATCATTCATAAACATATTTCTTTCTTCAGTAAAAATAAACTAAATGATTTTCAGCATGGTTTTACCAAGAACATGTCTACTGCAACCAATATTGTCACTCTTCTCAATGACATATTTAAAGGAAATTGCTCACAATCGCAATCAGATGCCATATTTTTTGACCTGAGCAGAGCATTTGATGTAGTTAATCACGATCTTCTTGTTAAAAAGTTGAGTAATTTAGGTCTACATAACAAGTATGTGAATTGGTTCTCAAGTTATTTAAGAAACAGATCTGCTCGGGTTAGAATATCTAACTATCTTTCTGAGCCCTTTCACATACCACAAGGTGTACCCCAGGGGTCAGTATTGGGTCCCTTCTTGTTCTTAGTCTTCATTAATGACCTATCTAACATACTAACATGTAAGAAAATAGCATATGCTGACGACCTATGTATATGGAATAAAATATCTACGGCTTCGGACTGCAAACTATTGCAAAGGAATATTGATTGCATAAAACAATGGTGCAGCTCAAATCTCATGCTAATTTACAGCAGTAAGACCCAGAGTATGATATTTAGTAGAAAAACTAACCAAATAATATACAACTATCGTCTTGGCCAAAATATAATAGCACGCTCAGAAAATATAAAATACCTGGGTGTTTACCTAGACTCAAAATTATACTTCCATGTCCATATCGACCATATTTTCACACAGGCTCTAAAAACTCTTGGATTAGTTCGCTTAATTTCTCATAATTTAAAAAGCATAGAGTCACTAATTACTCTTGGGTCATTCCATATTAAATCAACAAATGGGCGTTGCCGCACCATTTTTTATTTTGATGAAATTTGGTAGGTGATGTGTACCAGTCTTCTGAACCCCAAAACAAATCTTGTTATACCTAAAAAAAAATTTACTCCTGAGATATAGGCATTTGTTTGGGACACGAACAAGCAAAAAATGTAATTTCAGACCCATTTTCTGAAAGCCGTAGAATTTCTATTTGAATCAGTAGGATGATCAAATAGGGCTCATTGGAAAGCTTAAAGAATGGACTTTCATTTGTGCATACTAAATTAGATTTAAGTTAAGTCTAAACACACGTTTCTAGGGCTCTAATCTTCGTTCGTGAACTGTCGTTTTGCGTAACTTTAGACATTAAAAAACAATTATGGACTTGGAGTAACAGGCCAATTTTTTTTCCTGTTACACTTATGTATGAGGAGTATGTGTAGGAAATTAACTGAGCTGTTACTGGTGGTCCTTCACCCTGCAAAATTTGCTTAAACTTCGAACAAAATGTAAATCGGGCTTTTTCTCGGTCCCAAAAAGTAATGTGGGACAGGTGATAAAAATCTGAAAATGCCAAGATGAGAAGCCCTTATAGTGTACTTTAAAATAAAAACAAAATCATTTTGTGACCCGAAGGGATAGAGGAGCTACAAGCCTTTGAAATATCAAGAAAACAACACTTGACCGCTACTGAAAATAGGCTAAGCAGATAGGATAATTACCACAAAATTTAATTTAAATTTACATAAAATATAAAACATTTATTTACAAATGAGAATTTTCCTCAGTCATACGAATTTCTGATTTTTTGTAATTTTTCTAACAATTTTTCACATTTGACTTCTTTTTAAGCTACATTGATGGCAATTTCAAGTACTGTATTTAGAAACCATTCTTATCCTGGTTTATTAGGTGTAGGTACTGCATTAAACTCTACTCTTCTATACAGTATATTGAATTATATGTTAACTGTTATAAGTTCTGGACACGCACTGTTCATTGGAGTCTGGTTGCTGACCAAGTCATGTTTGAATATGCATAGCTTCATATGATCCAGCCCCTCTGTTCAATGCTGTCCACTATCCACTTACTGAGCTGACTCACAGCAAGTAGGTTGTGTTTGTGCTTCATTATCTTTTCATTAGTTTATTTATTTTTTTAAATTATTACTATTGTTATTTTGTGCTGAATACATGCTATTGAAATTGTTACCAGTATATTACTATGATTGAGTGTTCTTGTACTGTTGGCATCTTCAAGGAGAGGTATCTCATAAATTATCTTACTCTAGGTCTTCAGTACTCTATACTATTTCCGAGTTCACTGAAGAACAAAAAAACATTATTTTCAATTAGAACTGGTTGCGATGATATAAAATGTTTCACAAGGCTGAATTTTTGGACAGATACTTCCAAATCTTGTGTATGGTCTTGCTCTGACCCCTACAGTGTTCACTCAAAACCTATTAAAAATATCTCTCAGATAAATATCAATGACACTTTCCATATGCAGTCCTGAGCTGAAATTAATCACAGGGAAGGTATTGTGCACAAAATGTTAAAAAAATTAAAAATCCAAAACAAAGCACAGAGACCGGTACTGACAGTGAAGATGAATGCCCAGACATTTATGAACCTGAAGCCATTCTTGTTGAAACAGTTAATGATGCTTGTTCAGTCCTTGGTATTTCTCCTGTTAAGGTGCAGAAGCTTTCAGTTGAAGCTAGACCCTCAGTGTTAATAAATAAAGTTAGTAAGATAGTCAAATCTATAACAGGAAAGTTAAGCAAGTCTTTTGATTTGAACATTTCAACTGATAATGAGGAATTTTCAATGAACATGCAGCCTGCCAGTTTAGCGAATGAGTACAAGCAACTAATTCATAAGCTTAAAGAAAAAAATTAAAGTTGCATCAACTACTAAAGAACATTGTAAGTTTAGCTCCTGGAGTAGTTGGAGTATTAGTATAGTTCAGAGTGAGTTTAATGTCAGCCAATACTTAGCCCGCCAGTCAAGAAATTTAGTGAAAAAGAACGGGATTTTGCCACAGAATAGGGAGAACAGGACTAGGAATAAACTTGATGAAGTTTCAGTCAAAACCGTACAAGACTTCTACGAAAATGATGAGCAAGCAGAATGATGCCAAGGAAAAGGTACTGTGTATCTGTTAGAGGACCTAATGGAGAAAAAGGTTAACATACAGAAAAGGTTAATTTGATGTCACCTTAAAGAGCTTTATGCAGCTTTTAGTGTTTAATGCATTACCTACATCCAAAAAACCAGGATAAGAATGGTTTCTAAATACAATAGTTGAAAATACAGTACTTGAAATTGCCATCAATGTAACTTAAAAAGAAGTCATATGTGAAAAATTGTTAGAAAAATCAGAAATTTGTATGACTGAGGAAAATTCTCATTTGTAAATAAATGTTTTATATTTTATGTAAATTTAAATTAAATTTTGTGGTAATTATCCTATCTGCTTAGCCTATTTTCAGTAGCGGTCAAGTGTTGTTTTCTTGATATTTCAAAGGCTTGTAGCTCCTCTATCCCTTCGGGTCACAAAAGATTTTGTTTTTATTTTAAAGTACACTATAAGGGCTTCTCATCTTGGCATTTTCAGATTTTTATCACCTGTCCCACATTACTTTTTGGGACCGAGAAAAAGCCCGATTTACATTTTTTTCGAAGTTTAAGCAAATTTTGCAGGGTGAAGGACCACCAGTAACAGCTCAGTTTTTTTCCTACACATACTCCTCATACATAAGTGTAACAGGAAAAAAAATTGGCCTGTTACTCCAGTCCATAATTGTTTTTTTAATGTCTAAAGTTACGCAAAACGACAGTTCACGAACGAAGATTAGAGCCCTAGAAACGTGTGTTTAGACTTAACTTAAATCTAATTTAGTATGCACAAATGAAAGTCCATTCTTTAAGCTTTCCAATGAGCCCTATTTGATCATCCTACTGATTCAAATAGAAATTCTACGGCTTTCAGAAAATGGGTCTGAAATTACATTTTTTGCTTGTTCGTGTCCCAAACAAATGCCTATATCTCAGGAGTAAATTTTTTTTTAGGTATAACAAGATTTGTTTTGGGGTTCAGAAGACTGGTACACATCACCTACCAAATTTCATCAAAATCAAAAATGGTGCGGCCAAAAATTTTCTTAAAATTTGTTGATGTAATATGGAATGACCCTCTTTACAAATCTTTAATTCGCAGTGGCTTAGAATATTGCAGTGTTGCATATAATAGCATTACTGTCTCCGACAGTAATAAGCTGGAACGAATACAAAGAAAATTTATTTCCCTTATACGTAGTAAGTTTAACAGAAATCTGGACTAAGAGGAAATACTTAACTTATTAAATTTGGAAACATTACATAATAGGCTTATTTCAGCAGATGTTAATTTCATAGCTAAAGTCTTTTTCGTGGGGAAATACACTGCAAATCAATTTTAGATAACATAGGGCTCTTGGTCCCTCATACAAGAGGAACAAGAAATCGAACAATTTTTGTTGTACAACAGCCTTATTCAATCCCTAGTAATAGGCTGGCCATTGCTTGTAATGCCTTTTACAAACATTCTGATATATTCCACAAGCAGTAATTATTACTATTATCATTATTATTATTGTTATTATTATTATTATTATTATTATTATTGTTGTTATTATTATTATTGTTATTATTATTATTATTATTATTATTATTATTATTATTATTATTATTATTATTATTATATACACACAAGACTGACAAGGAATCATTAATTATTTTTGGTAAAACAGCCATATGCTGCAAACAAGAAATGACATAATCTTATAATTAAAGAATGCGACCTGCTTTCCTCAAATACAAACAAACTCTTTGTGTCTGCAATGAAATAACAACTCTTGAATGTGCTGACCACACAATGTTCATGCTATTGACATAGCTGACTTATGCAAGCCAACCAGAAATGTCATATGTTTCAACTTAAAGACCACACAATCAATGAGGTTAAAACTGCAGACTTGACAGTCAGACAGTCAGATGTTTAATTAGGTATTATTATGTAATTCCTGTTGTATATGTCATTCTATTATTATTGTACATTATTATCACTATTAATATCACTATCATTATCATAATCATCAATACCATTCCTGTATCATAAATCATTCTAATATTATCTAGAAGCCTACTGTTTAAAATTTGTAAAAATTGTCTGTTGCTTCTTTAAATAAATAATTGAAATTATTATTATTATTATTATTATTATTATTATTATTATTATTATTATTATTATTATTATTATTAGAGGGATAATCAATATAGGCCTAAATAAGGTCAAACGTTCGATTTGGACGAAACTCTCTATACAGAGGTTTTCTGGGCCAAGGACCTCGAATCTGAGGTCTCTTTTACCAGGTAACGATATCTAATCGTGGTATGTAATTCACGTGATTTAGGTGTTAATAAATATAATGATTTAACTATTATGCTCTTAATTTTTGATTTTTGAAATAATTATCATGGGCGATCACTTGATTTTGTAAGTCCATCGTGGACGATTCATTTGATTAGAACATCAAGTCAAGGCCTGCAGACGTATAAAATTTTCAACCTACAGTACACGGAAGAGGGATAATCCATATAGGCCTAAATATGGTCAAACATTGTTCGAGTTGGACGAAACTCACTATGCAGGGGTTTTCTAGGCCAGGGAACTCGAATCTAAGGTCGCTTTTACCAGGCGACGCTATCTAATCGTGGTATGTAGTCCTCGTGACTTAGGTGTTAATAAATATAATGATTTAACTATTATGCTCTTAATTTTTAATTTTTAAAATAATTATCGCGGGCGAAGCCGCGGGTACATGCTAGTATAAAATATAATAATAATAATAATAATATAATAACTGACTACTTGTACCCATACTGAAATATCGACCACTAGGAAAAAGGAATGAATCAAACTTTTCCCTATCTTCGTAAATCTGCACTACTTTTATTTAGATATTTGTTTGATTATTTATTTTATTTTCTGTTCCTTTATGCTAGTAACTTTTATGTCTAATTAGCTTAGCAATTGCCTTATTAGTTTAATACCTTATTATGCCCTTTTCATATTTTAATATAATTCAACAACATAAAAACATACACCAATTAAGGTAGGCGGCGAATTGACGAGGCTTTAAGAGCATACTATCGGGTGATAGTTATGGCAAAAAATGATGCTTTTTAATGAAAAAATCATGGAAAAATGCTTTGAAATATTGTATGATATATATGTAGAATGCATTGCAAAGCAATTTTTGCGTATGTGTGTCCTTACGGATGTTGAGATGCCAATTTTAAAGATCCTGCACCCTCTTTTTGTAGTGCTGCTTATGAAAGTTTCCTTGCCATGCAATTCACAAACCATCCCTTAGTTTTTTTATATCATCTCTGTCACACAATTTGTGTACAGATCTACACTTTTAGCCGCGTTTCACCAATCATTACTTACATTACTTACCCCATATAACCAGGATAAAATTATTATTAATGTAAATATATTACTTCTATACAATATTATTACACATTAATACTCTACAACATTCTATACAATGTAATATTAATATTAGTACTGTATATATTAATATTAATGTACGGTATAAAAATATCCCTTAGTTTTCTACCCTTATTATATAGTGTAATTTCTATACAAATACACATTCTTTAACAAATTTTCATCAGATTATACTAACATATCCTCTAGAATGAGGAATATTTTCTAGGCAACAAAATGTTTGATCAAATCACCCTTTAGCTTTTTTATACCTATATTATATAATCTCTAGATAAGTTACTTTGACAGATTTTTACAAGAATTTAAAGACAATATAGAATCATAAGAACATTTTAAATAGCTTGAATAACAGAACAGTCCACATCTTAGCTGTTTTCTACCCATATGTTGTGTCTCTGTACAAATCTTAATTCTTCGAAACGTTTTACAAACCGATTCTGTAGAACAGTTTTCTGTCCCTATTACATAATCTATATACAAGTGTACATAATTTGACAGATTTGTTTCAAATTTGTAAATAAAGCCTGCAGAATCAGGAGACTATTCAAGGCAGCATTAATAACAGAACAGGATCATACCTTAGCTTTCTTGACCTCTATTTTTCGATCCCTATACAAATCTAAATTCTTTGAAAGATTATACAAAACAGATCCTATAGTATCAGGAGAAGATTTTATTCAACAATAATATTCAAATAAATCATCCCTTAGCTGTTTTATACTGCTACTATATAATCTCAATACCCATCTACATGCTTTGATCGGTTTTTACGAAATCTTACACACAGATCCTTCAGAAATAGAGGAATTATGACACAAAATGAATATCTGAACAAACTAACTTTTACGAGATATCAATCCCTATCATACTATCTATACAAATTTGTATTCTGTTACCCATTTTTAACACATTTGACACATCCACTCCCTAGGATTATTTCACAACCGAACATCTTTGATTTTGGAAAGCCATGGAACGAAATGTCACAGTCAAGCTTCTTGCAATCTGAGAAATTACTGTTACACATGGCCACAGCACATCTCCCAGCCCAGCATAACGGTTCAGTTATTTGCTAAAGCACTTTCTAATTTCCATGCTGTACTAGGCCTATCACCTGACCACTGCGTCATCTGCCATAGGCAGCATGCTGACACCCATGGCCGTTAATGGTGGTTTCCATGACCAGAGCTGCTACTTCTCTATCAAGTAGCTCCTCAATTTGAATCACGAGGCTGAGTGCACCCCATTCCAGACCTCCCTACCTCAGATAAATCCGAGGAGGTACCGGGATCGAACCTGGGCTGATGGATTGCAGTCAGCCATGATAACTACAAGACCATGCTGGCGGTCTCATTCTATAATTACTATGTTACATAATTTCACTATGTTAACTTCCAGTACAATTTAGTATTGGTATTAAACCTTTTATTGTTAACCATGCAAACTTTTTCTCAACATTCTTCATAAACATTACCTGGTGGTTTTTCATTGGCTAAAAGATGGAAAAGATTATTTGATGAGCCTGAACATGAAATTAAAATCATGCTACATGCAGTGAAAATCTAAGGTCATGCCCAAAAAAAAAAAAAAAAAAAACTTGAAGTCAGTTCAACATGAAAAAAACAAGTTTTGTGAGATCTTAAAGCGGCTACTTGCAATCACTTTACATCTTGCTGAAATAGGGCTTGCCTTTCGAGGGGAGATGGAGAAAGTCCGTTAGCCATCAAGTGGGAATTTATTGGGAGTGCTGAAGCTGTTGGCCAATAATGATCCCATTTTAAGTGATCATTTGGCTAAAGTTCACTATCTTCAAGAGAAGGGAGATAGATTGTAAGCTCATTATCTGTCACATGAAGTTCAAAATGAATTTATTGGTCTCTGTTCCTCAGAAGTACCTAAAGGAATTGTAAAAAAAAGAGAAAGTACAAGGTATTTTTCACTTTTAGTTGACACTACTCCTGAGTCGGCACATGTAGAGCATACTGCATTATTGTTCAGGTATGTCAATTTGACAGAGCAAGTAGATAGTCACACATTCATTAAAGAACATCTACTGTACTTCAGTCATTGCTCAAAGAAAAGTGGAGAAGCTATTGCGAGGCTTATAATGGACAAGCTTAATGAATTTGAAATTCCCTTAAAAGACTGTAAAGGGCAATGCCACAACAACGATAGCAATATGAAAGGTGCCTGTAAAGGAGCCCAGGCAGTTATACTTGCCAATAATGAGGCTGTTTATTCCGCATGCACTTGCCATTCTTTAAATCTTTGTGGGGAACAAGCAGCAATGACCTTCTTTGGAGCTGTCTAAAAATTATTTAATATTTTTATATCCAGTCCCCAAAGGTGGGAAATCTTAAAAAAGAAAGTACCCACTTCGCTTCACTTGATGTCTAAAACATGATGATCATCATGAGTAGAAAGCGGTCAAACCAGTTGCTGCACACCTTCCAGCCGTTGTAGAAGCCCTTGAGGAAATAAGGAAGTTGAATTTTACATCTGAGTTTTGATGTGATGTAAATGGCCTGGAGAAGTATTTAAAAACTTCAACTGTCTTCTCATTGCTTCTATTTGGTTTAAAATTCTTAAATCCTGAGTTGCAGTTATAGTTTATAGTGCTTTGGTCTTGCAGAGAAATGATTTAGGACAAAATTCAAGAAAAAGCAAAAGTACTTGTTAAGCAATATCCCACGAATTTGGGAGAGGAGCTATTGGTTGAATTACTTAACTTGAAATCTGTATATGCAGCCAATTTCGGTAAAAATTACCTCTCACCATTTGACTTGCTAAATGCTGTAAAAGCTTCAAATCTAGAAACATTCCCAACCTTGTTGTGGCCCTGCATATTTTTAGCGATACCTGCCATGGTCGTTAATGCAGGGCGATCCTTCTCAGTGCTGAAGAGAGTGAAGAGCGTTTTGCGATCAACAATGTGTCAACAGACTCTCAAGTTTAAGAGTGCTGGATGTTAGGACAACTTTCTAGAAACACCAACTTGGACAAAATAATTGATGATTTCGGCATGAAAAAAGCCAGGAAGGGCATTTTATAGTTGTTTAACAAATAGAAAATACTAATTTGTACAACTTGTAATTGTAAGTAGAGTTAAAAATAAAGAAAATTTAAAATTTGGACCAGTTGTTGTGTTCAATTTTTTCTTATTCCATTAGGAAATGGGTGTGGATCGTTTGATCCTTAGGAAGAAGGAATTGCTTTTCAAAATACAATAGTAGTAGGCCGATTTTCTATGAATAAAAATAGTGTGCTAATAAATCAGATGGTGTAGTGGGGGACCTTAAATACATAGGTTGGTTTTTTAGTTTTGGCACCATAGTTATAACTGGATTAATAACTCAAAATATATGGTTCCAAGTTTCATAGGCCCTCGATGTAGTCCCCACCGTTGCGTACAACGTGTTGCCAGCGATGCGGAAGTCGTTGGATCCGTTGGCACTGCCCAATCTATTGATGGTGTGAAGAGAGCGCTCGGCAGCCTGCTTAACGTCTTCAATGGTACGGAAGTGCTCCCCGCGCATTGTCATCTTCACCTTCGGGATGAGATCATAGTCGCAGGGACTGAAACAAACAGTTCGACCAACCCCCACCAATGTGAAGGTAATGTTGATTCTTGCCTATGATTGGGATGGTGTGATTATTCACCATACCGTTCCTCGAGGGCAAACCGTTAATGCGGCGTACTATTGCTCGTTTCTGCAAGACCATCTCCGAGGAGCTCTGAGAAGGAAACGGCGCCACCACATGGTTACACCGCCCATCGTTCTGCATGACAATGCTAGGGCACACACAGCAGGCATTGTGTTGGCATTGTTGGATCGCTGGGGCTGGGAGGTCCTCTATCACCCCCCCCTATTCTCCCGACATCAGTCCCTGCGACTATGATCTCATCCCGAAGATGAAGATGACAACGCGCGGGGAGCACTTCCGTACCATTGAAGACGTTAAGCAGGCTGCCGAGCGCTCTCTTCGCACCATCAATAGATTGGGCAGTGCCAACGGGATCCAACGACTTCCGCATCGCTGGCAACACGTTGTACGCAACGGTGGGGACTACATCGAGGGCCTATGAAACTTGGAACCATCTATTTTGAGTTATTAATCCAGTTATAACTATGGTGTCAAAACTAAAAAACCAACCCATGTATTTAAACCCTGGGGCCCATGAGAGCTCTTGCCAGCCCTGTCAACAACCAGGAGCAATAAATATACAACTGAGGAGTTATGTAAAATATTATTTGCAGGTTGTCATCATGAGAGATTATCATCACCCGAATATAGTGGAGATGTATGATAGTTTCCTTGTACACGATGAGCTGTGGGTGGTGATGGAGTTCCTGGAAGGAGGAGCACTCACTGACATAGTGACTCATGCAAGAATGGATGAAGAGCAGATTGCCACTGTCTGTAAACAGTGCCTCAAAGCATTGGCCTATCTTCATTCTCAAGGTGTAATACACAGGGACATCAAGAGTGATTCTATTCTTCTGGCAGCAGATGGCAGAGTAAGATTTTGATTTAATATCTATATCAGAACTGTACAAGCATGCTAGGTGCCTATTTGTTATATTTTCCAGGTTAATTTAGTACAGACTTTTTTTTAAACACAACATACAGGACGGTGGTGATTCGGGGACCCTTGGGGGTCCCTGGGAGCAATGAACGGGATCTGCAAAGAATGCTGATTTAACTTGTAACCATTTCTCAAAAATTTTTCATAATTTTTATCCTCACTGTACCGGGTATGTGTGAGCAACTGCCGTTAGTTGGCCACAAGGAGTGACTGTCTAAACCATTGACAATCAATTTGCAAGCACCTGTGCTATTACTGTGCGTATGGTGTTCAAGGTTACTATTCTGTGCTGGCAAGGTACCATATTTCACCGCATAAACATTGCAGTTGTTAGGCCTTTTTTCCCATGTGAAAACACAGTGTGACTATTATGCGAGGAAAAGCTGGAACTTAACATGTATAGGCCTTTAGTAGACATACCTTACAATGAAAGAAAAAAGTATTATTAAACTAACAGAGCAAACTTTATTATTTACTGTTGCAATATTATTAAACTGCATGTGTAATGAAATTACATCAATCTTCATATCAATTCACGGAAAGATGATCAGTCTAAAAGAAAATTAAAATTATGTTATGTTATCATGTTTACCGGAAAACATTACGATTGTGAACATTTATTGAGCGGGATGTCTTGAATACTAACTGTACAACAATTTTTTTTAATTCTTTATCCGATGGTTCTTGGCTAGAGCCTGTATTGAGCGTCTTTAATGCACTGTCTTCCAACCAGTTGTGTCCATCAAACAAAGTTGCTAAAGAGGGAGGTTCAGTTTCAGAAATATTTTGAACAGGGGAAGCAACAGAAAGATTTTGGACAACAGGTGCTGCTAATAAATTTACATCACTCAATTGCGGAGCTAACATAGCTTGACGCTCAATAGGACTGTCCAAAATGTGTTGCCTGACCTGATAAATATTATCTTCTGCTAGCTCAATAAACTCAGTATCAGAGGGCGAAAGTAAGGGGCGGATCTTTTGAAGTAGAACATCTCTATCTGCAGGTTGAATGTTAGGTGTTTCTCTTCAACCAAGACAAACGGTCAACATGCCACAAGCGATGTCAAAACCGCCTCTTCTGTTTAGCAGAAGAGTCAGGATCAGTAGCCAAATCATTAGCTAACGCTAACAACTCTGAAACTTTTGTTTTTAAGAACTAAAAGTTCAGTTTCAGCATCTGTAGAAATTTCTAGAGTAGATGGCTCTGTATTAGCTACTTGTTTAATTAAGGTGCTGGCATATCTAAGGTGTCTGACACCAAAATGCCACGAGATCTGATTTCACATATCTCATTCTTCCATAAAATGTCCCACGATAATACTTTATGGGGCGCCATACTGAATTATATGCAATACTATTCTCTGTTTCAAGTAAGTTTGTTCAAAACAAAGGGGAGGAGAACTCACAGAGAGCTTGCAGAAAATTTGCATCATGTGACAAAACGTGATTGGTTAATGTCATTAGCATGCACCATTACCAGAGTGTGGCTTGCTAGTGGAGAAGTAGTGTTCGTAAGAGGAACATAATAATAATAATAATAATAATAATAATAATAATAATAATAATAATAAATACAGAAATAATAGCAGTAGGCCTAACAATGATAACAATACCATTAAGAATAATTATACAGTAGCAGCTTGTGGCTCAAAATGAGGGTGTGCTGCAAATACCATTTCATACAGCAAACTTAAAATATTTTTAAAAATTATTAGTAAGCCTATCTAAACTGCTCGTCTCTTAATCCATCTCTGGGAACTCTCAAGCGATTTTCCCTGCCCTAATTATTTTTTTGTTAATTTCTCTCGTCATAATCTATCTCTCTGAAACTTTCGTGAAATAGTGTATAACATTATTATTCTTGTAGCCTACTGATTATTAAACCAATCTTTCTTAATTCATTCTTTCTACATGTTCGTTCCTTTCTGACTTCCTTCTATATAACCAGTCACCAATGCCTTGTACTCTTGGGGCGGTACACGATGAAAGGTGAATAATATGAGGACTGGGATTTATTCGGGAAAAGTACTTGGTTCAAACCTTGGTTGGAGTCCTCTGATTTCGCACCCAAACTTCCACGGCTGCTGCTGCTCAGGGTATCACACGAATCATCTCAGGGATATCGTTATAGCTAGTTATACCTTATGAAATGATAACCACACTATAACTTTTGATTATCGGAATTTATTCATTTGAACTGTAAGTTGTGTAACTGTCTGCGTGTCGTCACCACTTTTGTTTGCATTTGCCACTTACTTACGTGAATTATGTTCTTCTTATTTATCACAATATAAAATAAAACTCACACGTTTATTTATCTTGAATAAGTTGTGCTTTATATGTTGTTGTGGCAGTGAGAATCGCCATTTGCTAGGTATATGTTTTTACGCGACTTCTCCACAAGAGCAAGATACGTAGGTCTGCCCTGTTCGGTAAGTAATGATGGAGTGGAGTTTTAGTAACGCTCTCTTTCGCGGTTAAGGATGCTTTTCTCCCATTGGCTACATGTTTCGTTACGTAAATCATTCTTATTGGTTAAGCCAATTCGCGGGTTGAAATTTATGAATTTAGTACGTTGTATTTTAAATACATACGTTTCATTTACCGTTAATGTTTCTAATTTGGAAACATAAAATAATAATAATAATCGAAATGAGAATTTTGATACCGAAAATAATAATAATAATTTGGGTAATAGAATAAATATTAATTAGCTATTGTTTTATAAATAAACCGGAAGGGTGGAATAATTCCGGTCTCAAATGCCCCTGTGTTAATTTAATTATGTCCTAAAAGGTAAATAATTAAATTAACACATCATACCCCAGAATATTTATTCTTATCAAATTTTGAATTACGCTTGAATTCGTAAAAAAACTTAAAAATGAATATTTTAAAGTGGTGGATGACGACATATGAATTAGTGTAGCATAAGTGTATGTGTCAAACATTACAACTTCAATTTAAATAATTCTTACCAAAATTATTTGTATACAAACAACTTACATCAGGTTTGTATCACCTTGCATTCTTTTAACACAATCTTTTTTAAAAAACTGAAAACTATTTGAACAATATATGAAAATAATATTAAACATTTTTAACTTGAAACAACTCTGAAAAATAAACATATTTTATGTATGTCAGCACTTCTTGTTAGTTAAAGAGATTTTTTTTTTTTTTTTTTTTAACATTTTGAGAAGATACATATGTCGAGATTTTTCTCATCGTTCATATTTGATATATATATGTCGAGATTTTCTCATCGTTCATATTTGATATATATGTCGAGATTTTCTCATCGTTCTCACAATATCACTGACTTATTTCTCTCACACGAATTCTCTTTCCTGAATCACTATTTAACATGTGCTTTCATCTGACATACTAATGTAACACACTATATATATTAACAAACAAACACACAATTTTACATTACGTTGTTCTTACATAACAACATTACCCTTTCAAACAATAAACATATATATATACAACATTACCCTTTTAAAAATAACAAACAATTTTATATACATATATATCACATTAATGTTCAATCCATCAGACTTGGTGCTCTTCGTGATATGGTCTCAATAAAGATTTGTGATAACGTCCTACTACTTTATTATTTACAGTACTTAACTCATAAGTATGGTTGTTGAAATTCTTAGTAATTATGAATGGTCCACGGTAAACCATATTCATTCGTCTATATCTCTTATGTAGTGCACTAGACAAACTTCTATTCCGTAACAATACTTTTGTGCCTACTTCTGGATTCCATTTTGCTTTATATCTTTTTTACTTTTGACTTTCTCTTTTCTGCCCTACTTCTTATTCTATCCAGAGCTCTTTTACATAATTCCTCGTTTGACATTTTCTTACCCTTATAGAATTTAGCTTGGGGGAGATTTGCAATAACTGGATCAGGATCTTTACCTGTCATCAAAGTGAATGGTGAAGCTAATGTAGTTGCATTTACTGAGTGATTGATAACTTTCTCTATCACATTACATTGGCTAACCCAATTTGTATGTGATTTATGACACAAGACTCTCAAATATAAAGTAATGTCTCTCATAATTCTTTCCGCGAAATTTGCTTGGGGAAAGTAACTTGAACTATGGAAAATTTTGATATTCTTTGCCCTTAACGAATTTTGGAAATGACTACTGGTAAATGATGTGGCATTATCACAAAGTACTGCTTCAATATCTCCAAACTTCGGGATATAATCATTAATAATCTTGCTTACACATGCTTTCGAAGTTGCTCTTCGCACTGGATAAATTTTCACAAACTTGGTAAAACAATCATACATTACGAAGATATATTTACAACCGAATCTACCTTGTGGTAATTCACCATGAAAATCTAACGCTACTAAACTATTTTTAGTCTCTCTGATGATGTTCTTAGGTTCTGTATCATATTTTATGTTCAGCGGTTTTGCTGCTTGGCAAGTTGTACATACTTTAAGAATTTGCCTAATTTTCCTCGCCATATGCTTGAAATAAAAATCTTTACTCAAATTTATTAGCACTTTTTCTGAACCGGAATGACATAAAGCTTGATGATAACATTTGATTAGGTCATGTTCTAAACATCTTGGAACATAAACTTTCCACTTTAACTCATCTGAACCACACAATTTGTACAAAACTCCATCAAATAATCCTACTGTACTACCTGGTTTGTAACTACTATCTTGAACTTCTTCTACATTACTATTCATATTATTTACACTATCGTTATCAGCATCCATATGAGTACCATTTACGTCTGATAAATTGATCATCAACTGATTTTCTGATGACGCACTACTTTCTGAAAGTTCCTGGATTGTCTTAGCACAAGTCAGTAGTTCAGCAATTGTTTCGTCTTCAGACTGCAATTTCTTAATATCTTTGAACCCTTTTATTAATCCTTTGGATCCTACACATGGCAAAGTTAAAATACATACTTCTTGTTTTGGTGAAGCAATGGTATCTGGAATGTTAGAGTGTTGGTCTAAACGGCTTAACAGATCTGCGAAAATATTTTCTCTTCCGGGAATGTGCTTGATTACTATGTCGTATGACATGATTTCATGTATGTATCTTGAAATCTTAGAGTTTGTTAATCTACATTTTTGCATGAAAGCTAGGGAAATGTGATCTGTATACACTGTAACTTGCTTATTGAATACATAATGTCTGAATTTTGTTAGTGCATAGTATATGGCACTTGCTTCTAATTCCGAAATGCAAGCTCTTTGTTCTGTACTACTTAAACTTCTCGAAGCTGTAGCTATTACATGAGTTTCACCGGATTCATCAATCTGACTGAGAATACATCCTATCGCTTTGCATGAAGAGTCTGTATGTATTATATACGGCCTATCATCATTTGGTCTTTCTAATAAGATAGCTTTTGAAAACAATTCTTTTACTCTATTGAAAGCACGATCATGTTCGTCTGTCCATTTCCAACGAATTCCCTTTTTCAATAATTCCCTAAGGGGTGCTACCTCCTTAGCATAGTTAATTAGAAATCTACTTTGGAACTGCCATACGCCTAAAAGACGACGTAACTGCTTAACAGTGCGTGGTACTGGAATATTTTGTATTGAAGTGATACGGTTTGGATTAGGTTTGATACCTTCGGAAGTTACTACATAACCTACGAATTCTACTTCTTTCTGAAAGAAACATGTTTTAGAAGGTTTGACCGTCATGCCATGTTCACGAAACTTTGTCAAAACATAGTCGATATTTGATAAATGAGTTTCAAAATCATCGTTACTAAGAAGAAAATCATCTAAGTAGGAAATGATTCCTTTAGTTTCAGTTTCTGGAAAAATAGCACTTAGCGCTCGTAGTAAGGCACTTCCGCTTGTCTTATAGCCAAATGGGCATCTAGTGAATTCATACGTACGTCCATTATGATTGAAAGCTGTATACTTCCTATCCTCTTTGCATAATGAAATTTGCCAAAACGAATGAGTCAAATCTATGCTCGAAAAACATTTTCCATTTTCTAACCTACTGAGCAATTGTTCAATACTTTCTGGACGGTAGTTATCTGTAGCGATATAATTGTTCATATGCCTCGCATCAACGGTAAGGCGAAGTGACTTGTCCTTTTTAAATGTCCAACACAAGGGGTTAATGTACTTTGAGGTCGAAATTTCGATTACTCCTGAATCTAACATTTTCTGAATTGTCATATCAGCTTCCTTCTTCAATGCAATCGGAATTGGTCTACTCTTATATGCAAATTCGTCAACTGGTTCGATGTCAAACTTATGTTCGTAGATATTACATAGTCCTACGTTTTCTGAAAATACTTCTTTATTCTTGACTAGTATCGAAAACAATCTATCACGTTGATTTTCATCTAAGTTATGAGCCATATCTACTTTTTCCTTCAAAATAACCATTGTCGTAGAGTTCGCGCTAGGGTCGCCTTCTCTTACTTCACTCGTACAGACATAACCTCGCCCTATGTTGACATCCCCGTCAACTTTATTCTCATATCTATCAGCGCAGTCATCGCAATTCAATGTCATACATTTAAATACTTCCTCATCATTATTTATATCATCGCAGCAAGGGCCTACTTTATGAATCATCATACCATTCATCTGAATATTTTCCACTACAAACGTCTCGTACGGAATATCATTGTCACCTATCTCACTAGACGCGTCTCTCCTACTCAAATCATTATCGAATGGAATGCTCATCCTATGTCCTCTTAAGTTCAATACTAGATTGTTATCATCAAAACTTATAATACTGTTGTACTCGGTAAACACATCGACTCCAATAATAATATCTGTTACTAATTTCGGGACTACTAAGAAAAATATTTCAAATTTTACATCACCGATGTTGACATCTAACATGCATTGAAATTTTACTGATTGTTTCGCTCTTTTTATCGCTACCGTGCATGATAATCCACAAATGGGAATTGAAATTAACTTGACTTTGTTTTGGATTAGCTTGTTGTACAAAGATTCACTTATTACGCTATTAGAACTTCCTGTGTCTACTAATGCAGTCGTTTCATAATTTCCTATCACTACTTTTATTCTAGGAGGATCCATGATAACCTCACTTTTGTTTGCATTACTCTTTCGTTCACTAGGCTTACTACTTGAAAAATCTCCTTGTGCCTGAATACTATATATGGGTTCTATTTGTTTGTCTGAGTTAACTGAACTTGTGCCAACACCATCCGAACCCTCGAGATATTGGCTTTCTAGTTTAACGGTTGTGCATTACCGCCATTATCCTGGTCATGAATTTCTACTATGTCATCAGATACATTTTCATTATCTGCACTATTGTTGAATGGTCTGGCTCTAGGATTTAATGAATTTTGCTGAGTCTCAACACTTTTGACTCGCCATTTACCATTATTTATTGACTGACCTGTCCTAACTTGACTATCATCACCATTGTTATCATTACCTCTCCTATTGTAGGTACGATTCTGATATCTCCTACGATAACCTTGGTTTCTCATCCAGGGCATCTTTCTCCAAGAGTTTGGATTATTTCCATTTCCGCCGTTCTGTCTATTGAAGGTAGCATGGTTAATCTGGTTTCTTTCATTGTTATTACTCCTATTATATGGCCTATTTCCTGACCTGTTCTAAAAATATCTGGTATTATTCCTATTCTGATTAGGCATAGGGCCTCTGTAAGTATTCCTAGCATCATAACTTTATCACAATTGTTTACATTACCTTCTGCCCCTACCCCAGAATTTGTAAACCTATTAGTGGGTGGGTACATCCTATCACATGAATCAATATAGTTCTGCCTACCTCTGTAAGTATTTCTTTGTTCAAATGCAGCAAGCAATTCTAACATGTCTGCGAAGGTTCTGGGCTACTATCAAGTTTAACCTTACATTCTCTGGAAAGTGATTTACTACAGTCTCCAACAATTCGAACTCATTTAATGGAGGATCTACTTGCCTACCCAACTCTGCCATTTCTAAAAAGTAGTCAATCATTGTCTGACCTGATTCTGGTTCATAGACACCATTTGCTAGTTGCATCCTGATATTGTTACGTTTAGTCAAACTCCAGTATCTACTAATGAAGTTGCGCTTAAATTCTTCGAATGTTGTGGTCTCATTGGTGGTTAAATTGAACCAATTCAAAGCTCTACCCTGTAATGCTTTTCTTACTATCATCATATACATATTAGGTGGTATTGCTCTCAATCTAAAATAATCATGAAGTTCTGTCAAGAAGTTCTGTGGATTTGTATTATTGTTTTCGTCGAAAACAGGCAACTTGATTTCGTTCATCAAGTAGCTCGGAAAGTTAGTACTTGACTGACTAATTCCTGTGGACAAAGGTACATTGACATCTTGCATCTGGGAACCATTATGACTGTTAACCCTTTCATGACATCTGGGAGATCTACATGGTACATGTGAATAAGCTTCTTCAACAATATTTCTACTCATATTGTTTCCCAGTTGCGGTAAATTTACATCGTGATTTACAGGTGAAGTAACAGGTACATTTAATCTATTTTCTAGTACACAAATTCTACTTGTCAACAGTTCTTCATCCTTATGTACTTTCCTACTTAATACAGTCAACTCCTCTTGTGCTTCAATGACTTGTATTTCTATGTCTTTCTGTTTAACTTTTAACAGCTGATTCTTTTTCTCTAAGTCGTTTCTAACCTCATCATTTATTTTAGCAAAACCTATTAATGTTTCGTTGAATGTATTTATCTGCATCTTCATGAGCGAAACACTACTATCTAGTTCTGAAACGTTAGCTACAATGACTTTCATTTCCTCACTTGCATTAGAAACATCATTTTGCATTGTTTGCAAATTAGTACTAACATTTGCTATAACCTCTTTGACTTCTGCTATGTCACTATTTACAATGGTTTGAATATTTTCTAACGCCACTGTGACGTCACTATTAATCTGCTCTTTGAAGTCACCTAACCTTTCTTGTATCTCATTTACTACTTCTTGTTTTAAGTCATCTTTCAGTTTTACTAGGTTCTCGTCCATCTGTACCAACTTCAAACTAATGTTTTCATTTTGTGAATTTACATCTGTTTTTACATTACTAATATCATTTTTTACATCACTAACCTCTGTACTGACTTTGTTAATGTCACTTTTAACATCATTGATGTCAGTCTTAACATCTTCAATTTTATTACTAAGCTTATTGAACATCTGTTGCATGAAACTTTTAATTGAATTCTCTAACTGATCATCTGAAGATTCACTGTCTCCGCGTCTAGTCACATTTTCATTTGAAATGGAAACATCTGTATCTACCTGAATTTCCATGTCTGTTTGGATTTCATCAACTAACTGTAAACTATCATCAACACTTACATTGTTTACAATACCTTCCATTTCCCTGTCAGTTAGCAAGTCCTGTTCATCCTCCTGCATATTTAAACTTTCCTTCTGTGATGACATAATTTCACGATTTCTTAGTTTCATTCGTAATCTTAAATATAACACCTTACTTGTTTGCAGGCTTCGCAGGCTTCTACAATTACTTTCAGGCTGGAAGTTGATTGTTGTCGGGTGTAGGATGAGGCGTACTGGTCACAGCTGCTACTGCATGTTGAACACCTGGCCGGCTTCCCGATGTCGTGATGACGTGATGTTGATTGTTGCGCGTCGCGACCTAGCTTGCGATTTCTCACTCAACGTTAATCTGTATCACAATATTCTGCTCGCTAATGTCCTACTTAGCTTTTTTTATTCGCAGAGTCTTTAACACAGTTCAATTGTTCTTATATAGCCACACGTTGTTGCGCCACAATGTTGGGGCGGTACACGATGAAAGGTGAATAATATGAGGACTGGGATTTATTCGGGAAAAGTACTTGGTTCAAAACCTTGGTTGGAGTCCTCTGATTTCGCACCCAAACTTCCACGGCTGCTGCTGCTCAGGGTATCACACGAATCATCTCACAAGGAACCCTTCACTACCCTCATATCGAAACATGCCTCAATATTTTTACTGGGTCATCTAGATGCTGTAAGAAGTCCACGCTCCAAAAATTAGCTGCTGGTTTCAACTCCAAGTACCCTAAAATGCTCTGCAAATATCTCGGAACATATAGGGAAAATAACATGGTAATCTAGAGATGGGACTGGACATCCCTGACTGGCGGGAGTATTACGTCATCCATTCATTTTGAGAATATAAACATTGCACTGGTATCATTCCGCCCTTATCTGTATTTGATTCGTCAACTCCTTCCCGCGGACAACGAAATATTTCTAGTAGGCCGTGTTTCCTTCCATAATAATTAATATCCACGAGGGCTACTTTCATCTGTCATATGCGTTAAAAACAAAGACATGTTTATTTGCTTATTTCATTGTTCAAGCTGAAATTGAGTGCTAAATGAATAATGGTATGTACAGACTATATACAGAATATTACTGTGAAATAATTAGGCCTACGTACATTAAGCGGAGTTCTCCAGCAGTGGCGTAATTCTCAAATCAGAAACATATCGGAACAAGCCTTCGAACTTTCCCGTGCTTTCACCTAATTATTCACAACAAACTTGCAAACTGAAGGATTATATTACGAATGCCATGTTTCGCAATATGCTGAAACATTTGTAATAAGTTAATATTGTTATCTTCATAATTTTCGTCCCATATTATGAGTTTTTAATTATATAAAAATCGAATGTAGTACCGCACTGTATTGTCTTGAAGCATGATGTGTGCTGCGGTTCAATTCACATGCATTTGTTTACATGGGCTTGGATTCGCAAATGAAAGGATCAAGCTTTTAACCTACCTTCTGTTGTCTGTCTAGTTGCAATCAAATATACAACTCAGCGATCGAATTCTGTCTACAGACAAATGTGAAAACATGTTAAGAAGAATGTGATAATTACGCGATTATTTATTTATGGTGCAGAATGAACTGTATCAACACCAGTCACTTGTGTTTTGTTTTCGACCGTCAATTGTCTCCGCGCATCCGGAACTTGGAACTGCAGATAAGGGTTGTCCAACTTCTCCCACTGCACTGCTTCAACCCGACATTTTCCAGGTTCGATTTAGGGTACTTGGAGTTGAAACCAGCAGCTAATTTTTGGAGCGTGGACTTCTTACAGCATCTAGATGACCCAGGAAAAATATTGAGGCATGTTTCGATATGAGGGTAGTGAAGGGTTCCTTGTCAGGGATATTGTTATAGCTAGTTATACCTTATGAAATGATAACCACACTATAACTTTTGATTATCGGAATTTATTCATTTGAACTGTAAGTTGTGTAACTGTCTGCGTGTCGTCACCACTTTTGTTTGCATTTGCCACTTACTTACGTGAATTATGTTCTTCTTATTTATCACAATATAAAATAAAACTCACACGTTTATTTATCTTGAATAAGTTGTGCTTTATATGTTGTTGTGGCAGTGAGAATCGCCATTTGCTAGGTATATGTTTTTACGCGACTTCTCCACAAGAGCAAGATACGTAGGTCTGCCCTGTTCGGCAAGTAATGATGGAGTGGAGTTTTAGTAACGCTCTCTTTCGCGGTTAAGGATGCTTTTCTCCCATTGGCTACATGTTTCGTTACGTAAATCATTCTTATTGGTTAAGCCAATTCGCGGGTTGAAATTTATGAATTTAGTACGTTGTATTTTAAATACATACGTTTCATTTACCGTTAATGTTTCTAATTTGGAAACATAAAATAATAATAATAATCGAAATGAGAATTTTGATACCGAAAATAATAATAATAATTTGGGTAATAGAATAAATATTAATTAGCTATTGTTTTATAAATAAACCGGAAGGGTGGAATAATTCCGGTCTCACTCTACATCCTTGCCTTATATCACAATTTCTTGCCTAGTCCATTAATATTCTTCCTATGGGTTTTCTTAAACACAAGCACCAATTAAATTCTAAATATGACTTTCCTGCGCTTAACGTGATTATGTTCTTTTTTTTTTCTGAATGCAAAAATGTCTCGTGCATTGTCACTACAGTAGAAGAACTATTTCACGAGAGTTTTCAGAGAGATAGATTACGACGAGAGAAATTAGCAAAAGAATAATTAGGGCAGAGAAAATCGCGTGAGAGTTCCCAGAGATGGATTAAGGCGGGAGGAAATAGTAATTCCTATGCTTACGGTGCAGAACGTTGTGTGAGAGAGAAAACAGCAAAAAAAAATAATTAGAGCAGCAAAAATCGTGTGAGTGTTACCCGAAATGGAATAAGAGACTAGCAAATAATATTTTTAATGATCGAGGTAGAGGAAGTCGCGTTAGTGTTCCCAGTGCGAGAGAATAATTAATCGGGGTTGTGAAATCCGTGTTTGTGAATTTAACATTCAAATTTGGCGGTGAAGATGAAAAGCATTGCTTACTCTACTGACAGTGGAAGATCTTGTCACTTAACTAACAGTGCGCTCGCTGGTGAGATGTTCTAATTACTTCACGTCTCACCAGCCTCAAAATCTCATGCTTTGGCTGGGAGGCTAGCACATTCTGCAGGTTAATACTGGCATATACGCCAATACAGTCAAGCTTTGGAATGACGTCACAGCCCTACGAGAGAGGTGCTGTTTAGAGAATCATATCGCGAGGCGGAAAAGGTAATATTCACATTATCGACTCTGATTCTCCTACAGAAAAATGAGTTCTCGCATGGACGCGCCAAGTTCAAAATCTACGTAAAAGTAAATATAGTATTGCATTTGAAAATAACATTATACGACGAGCAGAAAAGAAGCTGTGTGCTGCAGTGCTGCAGCACAATAGGAGAAACCGCCACTGATATTATAGTAGTAGTAGGCTAATAATAATATAATATAAATATGATATAATAGTAAAAATATAATAATAGGCCTATAATAAAAATATAATAATAATAATAATAATAATAATAATAATAATAGCACTAATAATAATAACAGTATTAATCAAGAGTACCAGTAATAGAAGAGCTGCAATATTATAAAAATGCTAGACACATTTTTCATATCATGGACTACACAGTCTTTATGTTCTCAATAAAATAGTAACTTACAGTATGCCTATAAAAAATGATAGTTCCTCTAAGCAATAATAATAATAATAATAATAATAATAATAATAATAATAATAATAATAATAATAATCGTCTGTTTGAGCATAAAGCCATAAGACTTGTCACTATATCTAAGATTAAATATAAATCATACATTACCCACATTTACTTCATTAATACTATATGGACACAATTGAATTAAAATCTTTCTGACCCGTCTTTTAAAAACTTTCAGGTCATTAATGACTCTAATGCTAACAGGCAGATTATTGTACATCTTCAAACCATACACCATGATGGATTTGTTGAAACTGTTCAAATTATGTTGAGGAATACTAAACTTATTTCTATTTCGAGTATTGTAGGAATGAAAATCACTATTGCAACTAAATTCATTTCTATGAATGTGGACAAATTCTAATAGTTTGAAGACGTACAACCCTTTAGACTGTAAGTATCCTAAAATGTATGAAATATTCTCTACATGAGGTACGATTGTCAATACCCGCCATGCATCTGACAATTCGCTTCTGTGCAATAAAAACATCATTCAACATAATAGATGAACCCCAGTAACAGATACCATATGTTAGCCTTGACTCGGCTTGAGCAAAGTAAAAAGATAAAATCATATTGCTACTAACATAGTATCTTAAAATTCTAACTTGATAACAGACAGAATGTAAAGTACGGACAAGTTCTAAACAGTGTGGGCGCCAGTTCAAATGTTCATCAAATGTTATTCCCAGAAATTTAGTTGCCTGAACACTAAGAATGTCATGATTATTAATGCTTAAATTTAAATTATTTATTGATTTGTTTTGTATGTTGTGAAATTTCATATAACAAGTTTTATTTATGTTTAAATATAACATATTAATATTAAACCATTTTTGGAGATTATCAAGCAGTGCATTACAGTCTGTCTGTAACCCTTGAGTATTCTGAGCATCAACAACCGTTGTGTCATCGGCATACATCGTAATAAAATAATCTTTCAAGTGATTAGGCAAGTCATTAACATAAAATAGAAATAGAATGGGTCCCAGAATAGATCCCTGGGGAACACCTACTTTGACATCCAGAGAGTTTGATTTGTACAGCCTCTTACAATTATTAATCTTATACATCACTTCAACATACTGAAGCCTGTTACTTAGGTATGAAGAAAACCAGTCCAAAACAACGCCACGAATGCCAGATTTCTCAAGTTTAGAGAGAAGTATACTATGATTAACACAGTCAAATGCCCTGCTAAGATTACAAAAGATCCCAACAGGACACCTACCCGCATCTAGTGATAATAAAACCTTATTATAGACACAATAAATTGCTGTACTAGTTGATTTTGATGGTCTAAACCCATGTTGATTTACATCCAAAATATCATGTCTGTCGATAAACTTGAGAAGCCTGGTCAACATACAATATTCAAAAATGTTAGCTAGACTATTACACATGGCTATAGGCCTATAATTTTCCACATTGTTTTTATCATGCTTTTTAAATACAGGAATAATTTTATTTAACTTCAGTTCACTTGGAAAGACACCACAGCGAAAAGATTCATTTATAAGGTAAGTAAGAGGCTTTAGAATGATATTTTTACATTCAATTAGAAGCATGGCAGGAAAATCATCAGGGCCAGAGGACATCTTATGTTTTAGTTTCTTATTTATGATATCCAGTACCTCACATTCTGTAAATTCGTGCAAGTAAATAGACTGAGTAACTTGTTTAATATGATTAGTTGTTGAATTATGGTTTGAGGCATCTAAATTTGAAATTATTTTCTCTGGAGCTTCTTTAAAAAATACATCAAAGATTCAACTACTTCCTGAGGATCGTCAATTATACCAAGTTCATTTTTGAGCGTTATGTTAACATGTTCCTCATCGGGTTTTGTAAGTTGATGAATAATTTTCCATGCCATCTTGCCTTTGTTAGTTGCATTATTTAAAATACTTTCATAATATCTCTTTTTTGTTTCCTTTACAAGTCTTTTATGATTACGCTTAGATTCCTTATACCTATCATTAAGCTCAGGATAAAGTTTACACAAAAAATACATATCTTTCAAACGTGAGCTTGAGCATTTGATTTCATTGTTTACCCACGATTTATTATTCTTTCTATATTTAAATTTAACTAATGGGAAACAGACGTTAAAGTATAACAACAGTGTCTGATAGAAATATCTAAACTTCTCATTAAAATCATAGCAATCATACACACCTATCCAATCCTCGTACAATAGCATAGATAAGAAGCATTCAGTATTGTAAGAATTAAAAATTCTCTTGATATAAGACTAACATTCATTAATTTTAATTTCATTCTCAAATTCCAATATAACAGTACGATGATCGGAAAGCGTATTGTCAAACACACAGCAAGTAACTTGAACAAGACTGTTCATGAAAATATTATCAAGTGTCGTGACCGATGAACCGTAAACACGTGTGGGCCACTTGACTTTATGCTCCAATCCAAATACAGACAATAAATTACTAAAATCTAAAAAAATACTGGAAGAGCTATAAGAATCAATATTAAAATCTCCACATAAGATTAAATTGAGATTGGAAGAGTACACAAAGTTTAAAACATTATATATACCCTTTAAAAATACATTAATATTACCTGAGGGTGAACGGTAACAACATAGGATTACAAACATAGAGTTGTTTACCTTGGTTTTCAGTCCACATATTTCGAAATCCTTTTCGAAACAAAATTCAATAAGATTTATGTTACAGGCCTCTACCCCCACTTTACACCACAAGCCTACTCCCCCATGTATATATCTATTACGACAATAGAAGCTTGTCAAATTAAAACTTTTAAATATAAGAGAATGAATGGAATACATGTTAGCCCATATTTCTGTAAAACACAAATATTTTAAGCTGTCGTAATTGTTTAAATATTCAATTTCTATCTCGTTCATTTTACTCTCAGTAAGACCTTGAACATTCAGCAATAATAGGCCCGGATTATAAATTAACCCTGTGGAGGAATCTTTTCGCGTGCACGAAAAAACTTCCCAATACACGTGCCCTCAGGCCAAAGGGATGCATCCATGGCTTTCTTAAAGTTACTCTCATACACAGAAACCTTAAACGATGAGTATAGGTGTGAGTTTCTTCCAGTTAACTGTTCACACACAATGTCTGGAAAACTTGGTATCAGAAAGTTCTTCATATCATCAACTGTAGTTTCTGGGTGCAGCCTATACACGTGTAGATCCACAAACTTGGGTACGCTCTTTATGGCACTAGAAGTCTTGTTATTCCCAACAACTTTCGTCTTACGTCGTACGACTTGCCATTCACTGTTAAACTGTTTAGTGTCTTTTTTGTCATTTCCAAGGACAGTTTTAGAATCACTTGGGGTTACAAGGGGAATTTTCTTTACAGTTTCACTATACAAAGGCCTATTTGAGATCTTCTGGGCATTACCAGTTTCTTGATTACCTGAGGAATGTGGATCATCCGACAAACCTTCTTCCGAGGTAATTATTACCTCGTATGCAGTTTTGTCCTGAGTATAGGCCTATGCAATTTTATCGCAACACAATAACTTTGAAGCAAGTTTGTGTTCGTGAAATAACATTTATAGGCTTATGTTACCATTCTTTAGGACTGATGTTACAGGTCAATGTTAGAAAATGCACGAATCAATGAAAGACGATGAATTCCCAGCTTTTTTTTTTTTTAAGAAGAATATAATACTTATTTAAGCACATTGATAAAATAGAACACAAGAATGGAATCAGCGTAATTTCACATAAATAAAAAAAAAAAAAGTCACTTTGGGGTGGATTTGAACGTGAGATCTCTTGAACACTAGACATGCATGTTAAACCAAGACCAAAAACACACTGTGAGAGGGCAGTGTCCATACCAGATAGCAAAGCATGCTATAGCATCAGTAGCTCATAGAATGGAAAAATCACTTACCTTATTCTGACATTGGGCTTTGCTTCAGAGCCCTGCTAGTTAACTTATGTTACATTATTGTATTATTTCATTCATTGGTACCATAATATGCTCGATATTCGAGTGATAAGTGCGGATGTGTGTCTCGCTGCAGCCCCGTACAACGAAATAAAGACGCTAGTTACTACCAACCTATGCATATTCTCAGAGCTTCATGTTGTTATCTATTAAGAGGTCAGGAATTACTAATCTGACATAAAATGAAGTAAAATTCAATACTGTAATTTGTCATCAATTTTCATAAAATAAATAGTCATTATACAACAACATTTAATGCATAATCGAACATATGGGAACATTTGTTTTCCATGCAGATGCCAACTGTCCATGACAACTGAAGGAGGCTTTATAAGCTGCCCTTCATTGAGGACGCTATAAGTTAGAACCGAGAATTTGATTTTGCATTTGAAGAAGGTGCCTTCTTTTTACCCTCCTTTACTAAGGAAGGTTTCAGGAGGAGTTGAAGGCTTGTTTCAGAATTCTACCCGTAGTATACACCAAAGCAGATAAAGGAAATAAATTAGTAATAATGGATAAGGTGGAATATGATAAAAATGTGAATAGTTTGTTACAAAGTAAAGCATTTCAAGAAATAAAAACAGATCCTCTTAAAATATTCCTAAAATCTTACAGTGATACAATGAACAAAGTAGAGAGAATAGTGAACGAAAGAGAAAAGAGAAATTTTAAATCAAACAACCCCACTATTCCTAGAATTTATGGCCTTCCAAAGATCCATAAACAAGGCAGGAAGTTGAGACCGATTATTATCAATAATATAAATCCCCCACTTATAATTTATCCAAATGGTTAGTTAACACAGTTCAAGAGCCTAAGTATCAAAACACAATGGAATTAATAGATAAAAGCAAAGTCCTGGAAGTGGATGAAAGTAGCATATTGGTTTTCTCTGATGTCATTTCTTTGTTTCCTAGTATTCCTAAAGATAAGTTGTTAATGACACTAGAGAACTGGCTTACATCAATAAATCTAGAAAAAGAAGTAGTACAAGAATATTTAGAATTGACAAAGTTATGCATTGATCAAAATTTCTTTACATTTAGGGGAAAATTCTATGAGTAGAAAGAGGGGCTGGCAATGGGAAACCCACTGTCTCCATTCTTAGCTAATTTATACATGAGCTTTATGGAAATACATTTCACAGAAAGTTTTCCACAGATCTTCAGAGCTTGGCCATAGTCGCCATAGTGAATAAGAAATTGATGGAAGATACGGTCAAACTACTAAACCTCAGGACTGTTCAGTAAAATTCACAGCAGAAGTTGAAGCAAATAATATGTTACCCTTTTTAGACATCAAGATTATTAGAAATAGCAGGAAATTAGAATTTGGAATTTACAGAAAAGATACACAGACAATTATAACAAGCAGAATGGTTACAATCCAACACCTCATAAGCTATCTGTAATAAACATTCTCGCTAGTGATTGGTTAACTAATAACTTACCGTTGCACAGCAAAGAATATAAAATTGGAATACCAGCATATCTTAGAGACAGCAAAAATTAATGGATTCACTGAAAATATGGTGAACAAGAAAAAAAAAAAAAAAATTGAGAACCAAAAGCTTATAAGAGAAACTACTGCCCTAACAAATTCCAAAGATGAAACAGTGTTCAAGAAATTCACTTCTCATCCTTTAATGTATCACAAATTTCAAAAAAAAATTCAATGAACTGAACATCACTTTGCCACCTACTAACAAATGCAGGTTAAAAAATCTACTAAGATCAGGCATGAAAGACAAAATTCCACATAGTAAAAATTCATGCATTTATGAAATTGACTTAATACTTGTGAGAAAGTATATGTAGGCAAAACAAAGAGAAATGTAAATCTAAGGTACAAGGAACACGTGAGAAATATTAAATACCAACAGATAGAAAAATCTGCAGTGGCTCATCATATCTGGTCAACAAGTCATGATTTCAATAGTGAGCCAAAATTACTAAAATATGTTCAGAAACGACTTACCTGTTTGGGAAAAATTACACATCCAGAAAAACAAACATAGGCTTCTAAATTTTGATATCCCTAAGGATAATGAACTCATATCCAAATTCATAAAACCTGGAGGACAATTGGTGGACGTCATTGGAACTAACTCCAAATTCATATAACCTGGAAGACACCCAGTGGACGTCAGTGGAACTAGCTGAGGATGGAATATTTTAAAGTTTGTTAAGTGGAGTAGGTAATAACTTACATGAAAGCTGACCAATTATAAGTAAGAAACCCTGGAAGCTTGAAGAGCACCATCACCTAGAGATCGTTAGATCAGAAACCCCACCCAGGAAGGATGGTAGAGAAGATACAATCCAAACAACTCTAGCAATATATTTAGAATCCACAAAGTATATACAACACTATATTGACACAATAAATATGGGAGCTCTCCCAAAGAATAAATTATCATTCAAATTGTAAGAAGACACCTAAAAGTCTTGGAAATCCATAACAAGAAATGGTGACAATAGTCACCAAATTGATTGAACAGTGAATTGGATAAAAATGCCTTCCAAGGTCTATAATGTAATAATAATGCATTAATATTAATGATAATCGGAGCAGTTCCAATTATTACAGCCTAGGATCAGAAAGACCACTAACCTGGATATTTGAGGAATTATTTCAGTAAGAATATCAATAGACTAAGGACTTGAATAGAACAGCTGTGGTAATGACCCTATACAATTACAATTACTATTAAATATAAATAATCTTATCACTGGCTGATTATCAATAATAATAATAGCCAATATGAATTGAAAATTTAAAGAACTAATCCAGTACAAATATCAGTAGACTGAGGGCGTGAATTGACAGCTGTAGTAATAATCATATACAACCCAATTACTATCTAATATATAAAGTCAAATGTGTGTTTGTGGGTATGTATGTATGTATGTATGTTTGTTCCTTATACAAATCCACATTTCTTCACCAATTTGTACAAAATTTTGCACACATACCCAGTTAAGCCCGGAAAGTAACGCGGTCAACATTAAAATTCAAATAAAATACTCCTTCCCTTGAAAATTATATAATTTCTGAGAATATTATACTAAAAACAATGAAATGCTGTTCAGTTCACATGACAACCGTGTATTGTTTACTTTGATAACATTGGGCCTTGGCAACTGGACTTCAACGAATTATGATTGAATCGATGTAATATATTGGCGAAAATAATTACTGAAAAATGAATTACACGAAAATAAAGCAAAGTATGATGCAGTCACACAACTTTCTCTACCCTAGACATAAGAAATATTTTCTCACTTCACATTTTGATGTAGAATAAGAGGTCGTATTGCAGGTACAACTTAAGTGTGTGAGTATGCTATATCAGAAGTCGGTAAATAGTCAGTTATCCATAGCTGTAGGCTTTGTATTAGTTGAGATTTATCATAGGCCCTAAGCATGGGATGGAACATTTTGAGTCCTATACTCGCAGTATATTATGTCCCGGGTTTTAGGGGAGGAAAGTATGAAAGTGATACTGCATTTCTATTTTATTTCAGCCCCGAAAGGGTTATAACATGAGAATGAGAAATAAAATTTTCCGTCAAGTCAATACAATCTTATGTAATTTATGTTTCTTCTTATTTCAACCCCTCCCAGGCATGATGTGTAGAAGCAACGGAATGCAGCATTCGACATCCTCTATGAGCCATAAAAAGCTATATCTAGCGTTTTCTGATGGAATAGTTTGATAAATCTTTTTCTTCATTTCAAGTTTTACATACATATTATAGGCTATAAGGACCTAGAGTTTCAAAATAGAAAGTCCTTTTCAGCTAGTTGAATATAAAATCAGGTAAACTGATGTAACAAAGTGACAGAATGCTTTTGTTGAATCAGTTATAATTGCAATTATGATATGCAGAAAATACTTTTTTAAAATCAGATTAAAATCGTCCAGCATCAGCAGAACTACAGATTTGTGATATCGGGAAAATCCAAATATAAGTCGCACCTTGGGATGAATCGGCCACACCCACACTGATGCACTTTCTTTCATACCACGGTCTACCAAATTCTTCTGTCCTCGTATTATGAAGAAACTTGTGATTGGGCATTGGAGGTGTGACATCATACCGCTAGACGAGCAGTGACAGGCTGACAACCTTGCGGGAGATATAATGTAACACATTTTCGAAACCTACAAAAATGTATCGTACATTATTCGAAAATGCAAGGGCACTTCGCTACGACTGCCATCTCCACTTTGTACACTTACCTATGTGGTTAGTGTTATGCATTATTTAGACTATATGCAGAGGTGGGTACAAGGCACTTGGGACAATATACAAGGACAGTTGGTCCCCCTGCTTCGCTCAGAAACAAAATACTTCACACAGTCCATGCATATGTGAAAATCAAGTGGGCAGAGCTTAAGGGGTGACTTATATTTTGATTTCGCCTTGATATCTTGACATTCGCATGCTCACATAAAAATAAAATAATAAAAAAACATAAAAAATCCATGTCCAACTGGCCAGGATTTGAACCTAGGACCTCCAGAAAACGAGTCCAAGACGTTACCATTTCAGCAATGTCGCTCAGTTTACCAATAGTAAATGTATTGCAACTTGAAATTCTTAAAATATGTCAACATTTCACAAGATTCAGTAGCAAAGAACTCTGCTAATTATTTCATAGTAATAAACCTTCTTTAGGCCTATATAACAGTGTTCTCGTAGTACTTAAATTTAATTTGTTCAACGATATAAACAAACATCTGACTGCATTGGAGTCAAAGCCCTCATGATTAGAAATGCAGCATTTTAGTATAGACATGATTTAAAAAAAAAACATGTGAACTTGAATTAGTTGTTACTCTGGTACCGGTCTTCCAGTTTGGTCCAAAATAAACAGGCTATTTGCCATGGACATTATATATTTGTATACCAAGTTTCATGAAATTCCGATAAAGCATATTTGAGTTATCGCACCTTTCTGATATATTACCACAATAAGGCACTAAATTGGGCCTAATTCCGGTACCGGCCAACCGATTTGGTCCAATATCAATAGACGTCTTCCCATGGACATTATAAATGCATATACCAAGTTTCATGAAAATCCAATATTGCGTATTTGAGTTATCGCGCCTTTAAAATAGACACTAAATTGGGCTTTACTCCGGTACTGGTCAACCGATTTGATCCAATATCAATAGGCTCCTTCCCGTGAACATTATAAATGTGTATACCAAGTTTCATTAAAATCCGATAAAGCATATTTCAGTTATCTCGCATACAGACACACGGACGGACGGTCAGACTTTTTCCCATCCCCCACACAATTTCATAAAGTACCAAACTGGCACTTAATAAATAATCTTATCACAGGCTGATTGTATTACCAGTAATACTTTATAATCAATATGGATTGATAATTTGAAGAATTAATTAAGTAAGAATATCAATAGACTAAGGACTTCAATAGAATATCTGTGGTAACGATCTTATACAACTACAATTACTATTGAATATACATAATTTTATCACAGCTGATTTTAATAATCAATATGAATTGAAAATTTAAAGAATTAATTCAGTACAAATATCAGTAGACTGAGTTCTTGATTTGACAGCTGTAGTAATGATCATATACAACCCAATTTCTATTGAATATAAAATCAGGTAAACTGATGTAACAAAGTGACAGAATGCTTTTGTTGAATCAGTTATAATTGCAATTATGATATGCAGTAAATATTTTTTTTTTAATCAGATTAAAATCGTCCAGCATCAGCAGAACTACAGATTTGTGATATCGGGAAAATCCAAATATAAGTTGCACCTTGGGATGAATCAGCCACACCCTCACTGATGCACTTTCTTTTATACCATGATCTACCAAATTCTTCTGTCCAGGTATTATGAAGAAACTCGTGATTGGAAGTTGGAGATGTGATATCATACTGCTAGACGAGCTGTGACAGGCTGACAAACCTTGCGATATAATATGGCACACTTTCGAAACCTACAAACAGTGTATCGTACATTATGCGAAAATGCATGGTTAGTGTTATGCATTATTTAAAATATATTTAGAGGTGGGTACAAGGCACTTGCGACAATATACAAGGAAGTGGGTACAAGGCACTTGCGACAATATACAAGGACATTTGGTCACCCTGCTTTGCTCAGAAACAAAATACATCATACATTCCGTGCAAATGTGAATATCGAGTAGCGGAGCTTAAGGGGCGACTTATATTTGGATTTTGCTGTGATATCTTGACAATCGCATACTCACATAAAAAATAAATAAAAAACATTAAAAAAATCCATGTCCAATTGGCTGGGATTTGAATCTGGGACCTCCAGAATACGAGTCCAAGACATTACCATTTCAGCAATGTCGCTCAGATTAACGGTCTCGTTTAATAACAATATGTGAAGAAATAGTGTTATTTGTCAAAGCTAAATATATTACAACTTGAAATTCTTAAAATATGTCAACATTTCTCAAGATTCAGTAGCAGAGAACTCTGCTAATTATTTCTCAGTAATATGCCTTCTTTAGGCCTATATAACAGTATTCATGTAGTACCTATACTCAATTTAAACTTGTTCAACAATATAAACAAACATCTGACTGCTTTGGAGTCAAAGCCCTCATGATTAGAAATGCGGCATTTTAGTATAGACATGATTTTAAAAAGCATGTGAAATTTAATTCCGGGGTGTGCGAGCAAAGAGAGTTAAGTCCACATTTCCTGTTATTGAGAAAATTGAATTTAAAGTTTCAGAAGGTCTCTGTAATTAAGTGTTTGACAAAACGTTTAAAGTTTTCATGAATTATTATTCACTGGCTATTTATGGAGAACATGTGGGTATTGAGTTTCGGTTAACCTTATTAGGACTTCACAGAACTACTATTTTAAAAAAAAGTGAGATATGTGGACTTATCTCAGTATGCACGACTGTGTTTTGGACTTACCTCTTAGTTGAATGTTATTTAATGGGACTGTTTTAAAATAAATATTATATTGTAAGTGGTTTGAGCAATACACTTTTACGTATTTATTGTCACAGGACCATACTACAGATGTACTGTTTATTAAATGTCTGGTGGAAAAGTTGTTGATGAACATGACAGCCTTATGCTAAGAATTTAATAATAAATTATTTTGTACCGCTGTTAAGAAGTAGATACTGATAATAGGCTACGCAATAAATGTAAAAAGGTAAAGTGATCCCTATACAGGCCATGGAGGCCCAGAGGGTTCCAGAAGGTTGAGGCTCCCAGATTTTGGACATTCGGCACATGAAGGTGGTAAGGTTGTCAGCCTTACGCACCGGCCGCCTTTACCCCCAGGATTGCTCCTGGTACTCATTTCTGTTAGAGGCTGAGTCGACCCCAGGGCCATAATGCCACCAGGCCAATTGAAAAATCTCAACGACCTCATCGGGAATCGAACCCGCGACCTTCCGGTTGGTAGCGCAGTGCCTCAACCACAACGCTACGGCGTACCTCCATGCAATAAATGCACATTATAGTTTTGTTTCTTGTTAATGTTGGCAGTGTAGGTTGAATTAATGTTCACATGTGCATTTATTCCTGCTGTTATTTTTAATAACAACAAACTCGAATAAAAATAATGAGTCATGTAACATGTGGGCGTTTTTTTTTGCCAAGGCACACTAAAAGAAGTTGACATCATAAATCGCTCACTGACTTGTGCCAGATTAATAACAACACAGAAACAGATGCACTGCAAATCGGTGAAAACTTATTGTTTAAGAAGACATAAGGATCACTGTATTACCTGAATTTTCATTCCTGTTGTATTTGGATGAAACATCACATTGTCTTTGTAGGATTTCAAGCATTTTTTCCCCTCTTGATGCCATTTTCGCTTCAATTTCACTGACTTCCCTTCCCTTGCCACAACAATCAACTACTGCCACGAGAATAAAACGCGGGTTATTAGCAAGCAGTAGGCCTATCGCCAATATTATGAAAATATAAAACAATAACAAAAGAGATACGTCAAAATAAATTTTCCTTTAGGAAAATATACAGTCGGGCAAAGAAGGTTAAGTAATTTCTACAGGACTTATCTCGTAATAAAAACTAGAATCCTTTGCGACCCCCCTTCCGTGTAAAGAGTGTTAAATCCCATCATAGTGACTTAACACACTTTACCCGCACAACATCTCTTTTCAGACGAATAAACCCATGAGGCACACGTCCATAACTGCCGTGATTTTTTTAATATGACTTAGTGGACTTAACACAAATGTAGAGAACATTTTTATCTAGAAGCCTGTAGACATATCTCAATTTTTGAGAATAGTGGACTTAACTCTCTTTGCCCGCACACCCCGGAATTAGTTGTTACTCTAGTACCGGTCAACCAATTTGGTCCAAAATAAACAGGCTATTTGCCATGGACATTATAAATTTGTATACCTAGTTTCATGAAAATCCGATAAAGCGTATTTGAGTTATCGCACCTTTCTGATATATTACCATAAGAAGGCACTAAATTGGGCCTTATTCCGTTACCAGCCAACCGATTTGGTCCAATATCAATAGATGTCTTCCCATGGACATTATAAGTGCATATACCAAGTTTCATGAAAATCCGATAGAGCATATTTGAGTTATCACGCCTTTAAAATAGACACTAAATTGGGCTTTACCCCGGTACCTGTCAACCGATAGGCTTCTTCCCATGAACATTATAAATGTATATACCATGTTTCATTAAAATCCAATAAAGCATATTTGAGTTATCTCTCATACAGACACATGGATGGACAGACAGACTTTTTCCCATCCCCCACACACAATCTCATAAAGTACCAAACTGGCACTTAATAAATAATCTTATCACAGTCTGATTGTATTATCAATAATAATAATAATTAATAATCAATGTGAATTGAAATTTCGAAGAATTAATTCAGTAAGAATATCAATAGACTAGGGACTTGAATAGAGCAGCTGTAGTAATGATACCATTCAACCACAATTACTATTGAATGTAAATAATCTTATCACAGGCTGATAATCAGTAATAATATTAATAATAACAATAATAATATTATGAATTGAAAATTTTATGAATTAATTCATTAAGAATATCAATAGACTAAGGACTTTAATAGAACAGCTGTGGTAACGATCTTATACAACGACAATTACTTTTACATAATTTTATCACAGCTGATTTTAATAATCAATATGAATTTAAAATTTAAAAAACTAATTCAGTACAAATATTAATAGACTGAGGACTTGAATAGAACAGCTGTGGTAATGATCAAATACAACCACAGTTACTAAACTAACTAACTCCGTGGCACTACATCCCTGAAGAGACAGAGAGAGAGAGAGAGATTCAGGATGAGTTCCCTGGTAGGGATATCCACCTGTCGAGGCCGCCTCGCGATTACGCATAGCCCATGTGACACGGAGAATGAGGAAAGGGCATTGTGGGGAGGGTAGGAACCTTTCGGTGGACCCAGCACCACCTAGGCCTCCCCGCCCTCTAGGTCGGGAGCATCGCCGTAGTAACGCCACATACGTCCAATCAAGGCAGGGATCATTGGACTATGCCTCCCCCTGCTATGGTACCGGTCACGCACACACAACGACCCCCTCCTCGTTCCCCGAGTACGGGAACCACTGCCACGTCGAATCCAACACCAAGCACGGTAAAATCCGGGTCCTGGTCGGGCGCCTCCGAAGAGAACGACCCCTAAGGGAACCCAGACCGGCTCAATACCGTCCCGACTACTGCATTCAGAGCAGAGCTCCGTCTGCAAAAACAGGGAAACACCACTTGTCGGTGGAGATGACCCTTTGACGGCCAGAGGCTAAGTGGCGACGCACCAAGCCCATCGCCATAACATCGCTTAGCACGCCCATCCGAATCCTAGGTGCCCCAGTACGCACCACCCTCACTGGTACTTCAGTCTGCGAAGGGGTCCCGCCCGTTACCCCGAAACCGGGGATAAGGCTAAGGTAAGTCCCTCCGACACCATGGCCCTGAAGTACGACCATGGTGCCCCTAACTGTCCAGGAAGGAGTATTCGCGTAAACGCTTATTCCTCCCCCCACACCATCACAGTGTGGGGCCTGCATTCGCAACTTACAGGACCCGCCCGATAGCCTAAGAGGAGGCAACTCTGAGTCATCCCATGCACACAGAGCCCTGGTCACCGGTGCTCCCAGCCCTCGGGTCATCCCAGCACGGGATCCCTGAAGAGACAAGGCCTACCACCCAACCGCTGCGTCATCTGCCGTAGGGAGACAGCAGGATTGGGGGGCATGTGGTCAGCATGCCGACATCCATGGCCGTTGATGGTGTTTTCCATGACCGGAGCTGCTACTTCTCTATCAAGTAGCTCCTAAATTTGAATCACAAGGCTGAGTGCACCCCTACCAGACCTCCCTACTTCAGAAATATCTGAGGAGGTACCAGGGATCGAACCCAGGTCGACAAATCTGTAGTCAACGATGCTAACCACAAGACCACATGCTGATTATCAATAATAATAATAATAATAATAATAATAAATATGAATGGAAAATTTGAAGAATTAATTTAAAAAAATAATTTCAGTAGACTAAGGACTTGAATAGAACAGCTGTGGTAATGATCCTATACAACCACAACTACACTGACCAGCAAACAAAAACCGTTCACTGTAAAATTTGTTGTAATTTTAAGATTAAACATAATTTTGATTGTATGTTTATACATTGTTGTTGGTGAGGATGAATTATTATTTTTATTGGACCATTAGCTATAGATACAGCATGCCATATCTTCACTTTATCACCAAACAAAACAAAACAAAAACACCGCAATGGGGCGATTCCAATCTGATTATGTGCACTAGCTTGTCATACACATTGTAAGGTGTTTCATTGTTGTGTTGCGTCATTTCCTTCCAAACTGAAAAGAAACTGTCTCCCTTCGCATCAAAGTGATTCTGTCAATAAGTTTAGTTGAAATAAATGCCTCTCAGTCCCGAAGATTTTGCCAAAGCTGTTGCTCTAATTGAAGATGGACGCAGCCTCCGTTATGCCGCTGAAACCTTAGGCTCACCATTCACCACGGTGAAGAGGCAACATGGGGAATTAAGTGTGAAATGTGTCATTAAATTTTAATCTTAAAAACGTATACAATCGCTGTAATTTTATTTCAAGCACTAGGCCTACTACGTAATTTTTATTATACTTAATTCTTTTAAATTTCTTTAAGTGATCGGTTTTTTATTTTGCCTGTCAGTGTAAAATTGAATATAAATAACATTATTATTAATAATAATAATAATCAATATGGATTGAAGATTTGAAGAATTAATTCAGTAAGGATATCAATAAACTAAGGACTGATGTGGTAATGATCCTATACAATCACAGTTACTACTGAATATAAATAATCTTTTCACAGGCTGATTATATTAATAATAATAATCAATATGAATTGAAAATTTAAAGAATTAATTAAGAAAGAATATTAATAGACTGAGTGCTTGAATAGAACAGCTGTGGTTATGATCCTTTACAACTGCAATTACTATTGAATATAAATCATCTCGTCTCAGGTTGTTTATCAGTAATAATAATAATCAATATGAGTTGAAAATTTGAAGACTTAATTCAATAAGAATATTAATAAACCATGGGCTTGAATAGAACAGCTGTGGTAACGATCCTATACAACCACAATTACTATTAAATATGAATAATCTTATGCTGTTGCACTGAACAGTTAAATGCTTAAGTAGCCAAATTTATTCCAACCATTCGATATTCAATCAGCCAAGCTACACCATTCTATTCAAGAATATCTCAGTTCAACAGAAACCTATTTCACAGTAGGGGTTATTATCTCAAGCAATATGTGTTTTACACAGAAAAGCTATAAGAAAACAGGCTAGCGAGGCCGGTAGAAGCAACCGTTTTTTGGTAATGCCCATGCAAGGTTCCCTGACATAAATTTCGCAAAAGATACATTCTAATACTGATATATGATGGTTTAAATAGTAGATCCTTTAGATCAAAAAAAGACAAAAATATATTTAAAGAATTAGAATTTAAAACTAGAAATTTAAGGCATTTTGACTCAAAAAATTCCTCAATCACCCATGGACAGAGTAGAAGCTCCTACATCAACCATAATACTACACATCACTATACCAACTGGTAACTACTCGAACACTGTGTCATGTGGAACAAAAGCGGAATTTTGTAGGAGAAAAATTCCTCTGACACTGGGATTTGAACCCAGGACCTTTGGCTATTCATGCCACTGCTCTACCAACTGACCTAAGTCAGAGTTCACTTCACAGCGCTAGACGGAACCTATCTCCTATGACTAATTGCCCTTAATTCGTCTACCTCACTTTAGGCCTACTAGTTGTACAGTGTATTTTATTCCCTTTTAAAGATTTAGAAGATGTATTTATTACCTTTATTACCTTTTGAAGGCATAAAACTTTACCGTTTTTATTTTTAACTTATAAACTGCTAATTTTTCAACAGTTTTCACCCCCCCCCCCAGAAATTTCAGTGACACACCCTGCTTCTTAACTCCCTCTGTGGGCACCCCTGCTATCATGCCATGTAAGTAAAAAATTTAATGGACTAAATGCCCTAGAATGTGGAAATGTTTTGAGGTCCCCAAAATAAAATAATTATATCATAAAGGTTGTGATATTTAAATGTTGGGAACTACTGATAAATGATAGTACATGGTATGTTATTGTTTTTTGGTTTTCCAACTGGGCGAGTTGGAGGATTGGTCCCAAGCTTTCGGCAGCTATCTTTGCTGCCATCTTCTGGGAGAATTGAGTGAATAGTGAGTAGTAGGGAAAGTGATTGGTACATGTTGTACTCTCAGAGCTTCACAGAGCCATGCCATTAGCAAATAATTCTAATGAAAGGTTTGATTTAATTGGCCTTAATTATTGTAAATAATTACTTACATCTGAATCAGTGTGTTGGTACTGTATATTACTTCATTCTTTGTGCAGGTAAAATTGTCAGACTTTGGATTTTGTGCACAAGTTTCACAAGAATTACCCAAGAGAAAATCGTTAGTTGGCACACCATATTGGATGTCACCAGAAGTTATATCCCGTTTACCTTATGGTCCAGAAGTTGACATCTGGTCACTAGGTAAGTAAGGCTGATTAGTAGATAGATTTCTTTGATAATAAACAGTTATTATCACTCATCATTATTGAAGTGAATTTCTGTATGTTTAAATTTGATAACATGTTATGTAGGCCTGCAGTATTTGAAAATAAATCTACATTAAGTAATAATACCCGCAATAATTTTCCCTTCTGGTCGGCATTTAAATTGTGACTTAGTTCCACTTTGTCGCGTTAAGACTTTCCTCATGCGAAGAAATGCGAGCGTGTGAGGTCACGATTTTAACTGTTTGCTTGACCTTGAGGTATTCACGTCACAACTATTTATGTTCCATAATGACATCACCTGCTGTGTACAGAATTCACAGTTCAATAATCCCTGTGTACGCACTTGTTCGTTATTTATTTCCGTCTCCAACTGCAGAATAATATCAACTAATTCATTCTCACCTATCATTAAATGTTCTACAAAAAACAATTCACCCTGAATACCGTTTTCTTCAATTAATATCTTGACCACTTCCCCTTCAAATCTGTGTCAAGAAATGGAACTCTACTGTATTTACCGTTGCAAACATTAATTTCCACTCAAAATTTATGACTGCATTCCATTCATAAAATGCATCACATCCTAATATTGAGTCAGTAGTTAACCCATTTATTACTAAAAACGTCACTTTTACTTCCCAGTTTCCTATTTTAACTACTAATAACACCTGTCACAGCGTCATAGCTAATGAACAAAACCCTGAACATAAGGGGAGATAGACTATCCTAATGCCTATCTGCTCAATGCTCTGATAAAGATCATAATTACATACACTGCCACTTGAACCTGAATCTAACAAAATATCATACTGAATACCATATATTCCAGTCCTAATCCTAGGTGGTTCTGAATTACTGTCTTGTCCTGTCTCATTTTATTTTTTGTGTGTCAGTCCTTGAGTAAGTGATCTCGTCGGTAGTATTTTTAGTACTCATGTAATTTATGGACCCATTTATATCAGTTGTGTCATTGCCACTGGTGCAATCGAGAATCTCAGAATCCAGGAGAGTCTTGGAAATTAGTTTTCAAAACAAGTGATTTCCTCACCTGCATTCTAAGATGTAGGCCTATTCCTACTCTCTGGCAGAAAGCTCCTAAAGTGTTTTGCAGATGACAAGCCGTTTCTTCCTTCTCCTGCTTAGATACGCGGTCCAATCAGAGACGGCGAGACGGAGGGAAGACCCTAACTGCTAGTGGTACCTCATTAGCTCATACACGTGATTTCGGTGAAGGAATTAGCTTCTCATTTGAAAAATACTGTAGCTTCCAGGTTCATTGTGTTCCTATTTTGAACACTGTCTTCAGGCCTACCTTGTGGTGAATTATCCCTGTTATTTCTCCAGCCATTATTTCGGTTGTATCTTTGCCTAGAGAAATTACCTCTTCAATCTGGCAATCTGTTCCTATAACCCCTGTTTCTCAACCAATGTGGGACATTCCTATTTTGGTTATTTCTATCCCATGATTGTTATTGTTGCCTCTGTTATCTGCTCGGAACATGTGATCTATCTATGCATTATTTCGTTGTTAAAATTAGGCCCTGTTTATTATTCCTGTTGTTGTTGTTGTTGTTATTATTATTATTATTATTATAACCATTCTGGTTCCGTGAGTTATTCTGAAAATTTCCCGATCTACCATTGGTGCTTTGTATTTTCTAGGATAGTTTCCTTGACTGTTATTTTGGCAAGAATTTTCCCCTTGCCCATAAGGATTGTTTGTAGCCCTACAGTCTTGGGACATATTTTGGTTACTATTCTTATTATAATAGTTTGTAGATTTTCCGCTATCCTGCTTTGTTTTGGAGTACTTGATGCCTTGAATTTTGTCAGCAAATCTACCATATCCCCAAAATCTTTTGGTCGTGCGACAGTTCAATTATTTCTTATATGATCTGGATAATGATTTCTGTCAATGCTAAGAACTTCAGAATCTTTAAGTGGCCCATTTGAAAGGATGTGGACATCCCGACGGGAACCGCCTCGACCTGCAAAGTGACAACTATGACTTTGGCAAAATTCCTGAGAGCGTTATATTCAGTAGGGCTCATGTACCAAGGAAGGGCATCCAATAAAACGTAAGTCAAACACATGTTACGATTTCTTGAGCCATGACGGCATCTTCCACATCGTAATCAAACTCTGTATAGGGATGTCCGTATGTGGTTAATCTGGTATGTTTAGAAAAGCTCAACGTTGTAGATTCCGAATTACCAGGTGTGAAGAAGGTAAGAACTGTTGTGGATTTGCCACTGCCACCTGCTGTCCCCCAGCACCACCAGTAGCAGTTCTGACAGGAGACCCAGGAAGATCAGACACGTCAGAACTAACAATATCCATATTGCTTTGACTATGAGCTCTTGCCAGTTTCGGAGTTGTCGAATACGATCCTGTTGGAGTGCCTCTTGAGCCAGATCCACTTCTTCCATTTTCAGATAGCAGACTTTCTACTTGTCCTCCATGAGCGCTTGATGGTCCTTCCTCTTGTAAATCAACTTCTGGTGTGTTTGCCAAAAGTAGGATTTGTCGAAATCGAACAGAGGTGCTTCCACTTGATCTTGTATTTGGTTTTCTAGTTATGGGTCTGGTTGTGAAATTTCCTTGGCAGATTCTCTCCAGACAGTTCTCCCTCAGCCTTCCTTGCGGCTTTGCTTCATTAATGTTCCTTATTGTGGCCCAGTTCTTGGAGAGTTCTGGATTTCCTCTTGGCATATCATTGGAATATTGGACACTGAAGACGCTTTCAGCGATGTATTTTAAACTCAGTCCTAAATATCTGGCAGCAGCACAGGTCTCTAAACAGTTTTGTAGTCGTAAAATCAGTGTTTCTTACTTCTGCGCTACCTCTTGCATACTGGTAAAGAAAATTGTGTACTGTGGCGATCTGGTTGTCTTTGTCCACCGGTAATATATCTGGATTGCTTAAACTGCTGCCTGGATCTAGATAACACAGGCCTGCAATGAAAAAATACAAGGGAAGTGATAGATGAACTTTATGTATTTTATGGTGCTGAGTTAAAAAAAGATAAAGAAAAATATCTTATCGTCACGTTTTCTTGAAAAATTCAAGAATTCAAGAATGTGATTCGGAACAGCTTAGTTGACTCCAAAAGAAAGTATTGTTACTCCCGTTGCATATAAAATTAGGTGTAATGAAGCAATTTGTCAAGGCTATTCCAAAGATGGCGATTGTTTCAAATACCTGTGCAAAAAGTCTCCAGGTTTATCCGCAGCCAAGTTGAAAGAGGGAATCTTTCTTGGTCCAGATATCCACAAGCTCATGAAGGATAAAGACTTTGAGACTAGCATGACAACAAAGGAAAAAAGAAGCTTGGGTTGCCTTCAAAGATGTGGTCAGTAAATTTCTGGGGAATTACAAGGATCCTGACTATACAGCAATTGTTATTAATATGCTGGACAAAATTGAAGCGTTGGGTTGCTCCGTGAGTGTCAAACTTCATTTCCTTCACTCACATGTGGACTATTTCCCCGAAAATTTAGGAGCAGTCAGCAAAGAACAGGGTGAAAGGTTCCACCAAGACATCAAAGATATGGAGCGCAAATATCAAGGAAGATGGGACAAGAACATGCTCACCGACTACTATTGGATGTTATCATGAGATAGGCCTGAGATTGCACATAAAAGAAGAATGCCAAAAAAAAGTTTCAAAGGCAAAGAGTATGTTACATAAATATAAACTTTGTTTGTGTTTGGTTTTGTTGTTGTTCAGTTTACAATTTGTGTCAAATGTTCATGTACACATACATTGCTCATCATCTATTTTATGTACCTTAATAAACACAAATGGAAATAATATGTTGGTGATTTTCTTCTAGAAACTGCACCATAATGTGATGTAAAAAGTGTAAACGCAAGGAAAATTTGTGTTTTTCTCTCGACCAGAGGCAGCTCGTGTGATTTGGCAACAGTGGTTTTCTTCCAGTTAAACATATGAAAAATAAAATCAATTGCTAACAAATCAATTTTCATCACCAAGAATCGATTTTACATAGATTTAAATGGATAAAAAGCACTGTTGCCAGATAGTACATGCAAAACTGTTCGTGAGAAATCCTTTTCACATAGGATTTTAACAAAAATGTCAATATCGATTGTACAAAAAATCTTGACACGATGGAAAAAAAATGGAGGTCATTTTCGAAATCAGCACACCCAGTAACAATAGAACTTGGTGAACGTCTCTTGTATTTTTCAACAACTTCAAATATAATTGTGGCATACTAAAGTTTCAGTTGAACTATAGAAGTTTTCATATTGGAAAGGTACCATTCCCCATGCATCTTTTATGACACCGAGGATAGAAAGAGAGGGAAGTTGCCCACCTTGTCCTCGACATTTACAGCCTCGTTATCACTGCTGCATGTAATGTATTTATCCTCTGATCATACAAATTATATTTGATATATTTTAATTAATATAAAAAGTAATGATACTAAACTATTAATTTAAATGCATGAGTACATCATTAAGTTAACAATGAAAAAGAATAAAACAGTTACAACCTATAAATTTACAGAACAGAATTAAAAAAATGTCTTTGGCAAGGCGAAAGGCAGGGAAATTATCACAGGAAGGAAAGAGGAAGAAAATAAGGAAAGACCGATTGATCAAATAAAATTCCCTTAATTGAATTACAGTAGAGTCCCGAAAACTCGGCCTAATGTGGACCGAAGGGTGGCCGAGTGTGTGAAAATGCCGGGTTATCAGAAAAGGTTTTAAAAAAGAATAAGTACGAGTGTGTGAAAATGCCGGGTTATCAGAAAAGGTTTTAAAAAAGAATAAGTACGAGTGTTTCCTCAGAATATATAGTACTTGTATGTATTGGTTGCTTGAGAATACATAAGGCATAAGGCATAAAGCTGTCTATAATGAAAATTAACTAGCCGACTTTGCAAAAACTGGCTAAATTTTTTTAAAGAAATGCATAATATCGTGTTGTTTTCTGCAACGGACTCACGCACGCAGGCAATGAATTCCGCGCGTGGGTTTATTTCGCCCTGTCAGGGTGTGGCCGAGTTATCCGGACTGCTGGGTTATCGAGTGCCGAGTTTTCGGGACTCTACTATAATCAATAAGGTGCATGATGGTGAAAACACAAAGAAATACATTTATCGGTAGTTTCTCCCTTGGCCTTACCTTGCCTTTCCTGAATGTAGATTAAATGTCTGATAAACAGTAGCAGTAGCAAACCTGTTCCTAGCAAGTCTCGCTGGTCTCAAAATTCATCCTACAATAAATTCTGACCGAGAAAGTTCACCGAAAGGGTAGTGTCATGCATTCGCATTTGGGTTCAAAACATTTGGTCTGCCAATTTTACTTGGGGTTTTGATTTCCACAACCGGAAATGCAAAATAGAAAACACATCAAAACAATAGAAAGAGATTCACATTGATAGTTATAACTGGGTTATTCCATGCCAAATCATCCAACAGTGGTTGCATGACCATTTTAGAAAAAAATAATTTTTTGTATATGAGTTCATACATGTTTCAAGATATCAAAACAAGTTTTCAAAAAAATCTTGTGTTCTTGGTTTCCCAGGGGTGTCCATTTTTCAATCCTGGTGTAACACATTTTTTGCGAATATAGCTGATTACGAATATTTTCATAACTCAACAACCATAAGAGTTAGAAATTTGAATTATGAACCATTTTGTAACTATTGAAGCGTACTTTCAGAAATACTTTATTGTTTTCTTCAACACAAAATTTTTCATATGAAAATATGAGTTTGAAATTCGGGTAAATTTTTCCAAAAAAATCACTTTTTGGGCCAAATTTTATATGAGAAGGAAGTGATTGTAAACGTTCAAATTTTTGTTATGTTCAAACCTGCATGTGATTTGTATGTGGGGAAAAAATCATGGTCTAAAAATATATCCCTTATTTCTAAACTGGCCTCGAATATTAGCGTTTTTCAGATTTTGACTACTTTTGGGCTTAAATATCTCTGGTGGGTACCCTTCAACTCTATAAAATTAATAGAAAGAGTTGTTTCTAGACATAGAAATTTTAACTATGAGTTAGGCACATGAAAGGCTTCTATTATGCAATTTTTCAGATCTTTTGAAGGTTATTCATCAGAGATATTTAATCCCAAAAATAGTCAAAATCTGAAAAACGATAATATTTGAGGTCAGTTTAGAAATAAGGGATGTATTTTTAGACCCTGATTTTTTCCCCACATACAAATCACATGCAGGTTTGCACATAAAATGTTTTTGAATGTTTACAATCACTTCCTTCTCATATAAAATTTCGCCCAAAAAGTGATTTTTTTTTGGAAAAATTTACCCGAATTTCAAACACACATTTTAATATGAAAATTTTTGTGTTGATGAAAACAAACTATTTCTGAAAGCAAGCTTCAATAATGATAAAATGATTCATAATTCATATTTGTAACTCTTAAGTGGCATTTACAATAGGGCGACACCCGCGACACGCGGCGTGAATTGCATTATCGCGTCGCATCGCGGACTGTGTTCACAATACGTCGCGACGTGAACTAATCAAACATTTAATAATACTGACTTGATATTCATGCAATTCAAGAATACTTCTAGCCCTATATAAGAAGGAAAATGAGAAATCATGTCACGGAGCGTCAATTATTTATTGTTTGGGAATTATGGTTCCCTGATTCCGAAATGTTTACGGCTACCGAGATACAGATTCCTATTAGCAAAATAATATGTGAATGACACCTTGTTGAAAATCACAGGTCCTCTTATAGTATAAATACATTATTTTCAACGCGGGAAGCAGTATTTCCAGCAGAGCCTATATTGCAGTAACTTTGAATTTGAGGTTAGTTTGAGCTTAGTTTAAAACCGTGGAACACATAACATCCTTTTCAAAGAAAGGGCAGTAAATAAATTTTATAGGCTGAGAAAATTAATTTTAATTTCTTGAACCCGTGTTAAAATGAATAGAAACCATATAGAAATCTAATTAAATGTAATATCGTTCCCCACATAAATTGCTGTGGCTGTCATCGCCATTGGAAAAACAAAATACATTCGACTTCCGCTCATCTCAGCTGATGTCGCGCGGTAAAAGTTAACTCCAACTCAACTTTCGTCGCGCCGCCATAGTGATGTTTTGCCGCAGAAATGCTTGCTTGCCATTGGTCAGTAAATGTCGAATGCCGCGTCGCGGGTGTCGCTCCATTGTAAATTAAGCATTATGGTTGTTGAGTTATATGTAGTTTTTCCCAAATTCGCTACCCTAAAAAGTGTGATATTTCAGTTCTATAAAATTAATAGAAGGAGTTGAATCAAGAAATAGAAATTTTAACTGTGAGTTAGGGACATGAAAGGCTTCTTTTATGCAATTTTTCAGATTTTTTGAAGGGTACCCACCAGAGATATTTAAGCCCAAAAGTAGTCAAAATCTGAAAAAACGCTAATATTCGAGGCCAGTTTAGAAATAAGGGATTTATTTTTAGACCATGATTTTTTCCTCACAGACAAATCACATGTAGGTTTGAACATAACAAAAATTTGAACGTTTACAATCACTTCCTTCTCATATAAAATTTGGTCCAAAAAGTGATTTTTTTGGAAAAATTTACCCGAATTTCAAACTCATATTTTCATATGAAAAATTTTGTGTTGAAGAAAACAATAAAGTATTTCTGAAAGTACGCTTCAATAGTTACAAAATGGTTTATAATTCAAATTTCTAACTCTTATGGTTGTTGAGTTATGAAAATATTCGTATTCAGCTATATTCGCAAAAAATGTGTTACACCAGGATTGAAAAATGGACACCCGCGGGAAACCAAGAACACAAGATTTTTGAAAACTTGTTTTGATATCTTGAAACATGTATGAACTCATATACAAAACATTATTTTTTCCTAAAATGGTCATGCAACCATTTTTTTAAAATTTGGATGATTTCATATGGAATGACCCAACTAGGGCCTGGATTTTTATGTGCTAAAAAACTTTAAAATATTTATTTTTTATGTGCTAAAAAATTTTAAAATATGTGATAAAATTTAAAAAATATGTGCTAAAACTAAAAAAAAAAATCTGAAAAAGAAACAAAAACACCAGAATGTGTATTGAAACTCACCAATTGCAGCTAAACATCAGATGTAAAATGCTGACTGGAGTTGCAGTGCGCAACAAATGTCATCTCCAGATTATGGATCACAAATCCTTGCCTATTATCCGAGAATAATGCCTTACATTGAGAAAAGGAACGTTCTACATCACACAATGTTAACCTTGCATATTTGAAGAGGTGTACTGTATATCACTAACACACACACGATCAAGTTCACTTATGTTTTGACCTTCCAAAACTTGAGCGACTTTGCAGAGGGTTTGGTAGCCAGCATTTTTCTCAAACATACCTTTAAATTTTGTTCTTAGAACTTCTATTTTCGAACCTGAGATAGTGTTAAGTTGCCTTTCAACATATTGTATTTCTTTAACTGAACTATGCAATGTTGAGATTGGGTTCTGTTCTTCCCCGATAAGCAAGTGCAAGTGAATCACTCTCACCTCATTGCAAGTGAAGCATTTGTGTTGAATTCATTCGAGATACAAATTTTTGTTGTAAAATGTTAAAAGAGAATGAGGAAAAGTACTAAAATATTTATTTATGGAGAATATTTCGAAAATATTTATTCATATAACTTTTTTTGTAAAACATGTATTTTTATGTAAAATAAAATTTAGAATTTGCGTTTTTCTGACCTTGATATGAGCATCAGGAAAAAAAAAATTACATAAAAAGTCCTGAAAAGTACTAAAATATGTATTTATGGAGAAAATATCGAAAATATTTATTCACATAACTTTTTTTGTAAAATATGTGTTTTTATGTGAAATAAAATTTGGAATTTGGGTTTGCCGGACCTCGATTTGGATATAAAACTTTGTTTTAGGAATGTACGCATCAGGAAAAAAAATATTTTTTTACATACAAATCCGGGCCCTAGTTATAACGGCTTAGTGGTAGTCCTATACCCAAACATCTAAATACATCAAGGACATTAATGACCTTCTGTATGCTGTTAAACATCTATAAATAATACTAGACTCAAGCAATTCCTGATGTCACATTTAGTTTGCCACGGGTAGATAGCACCAGGGTCAAAAACCTGTGATAGTGTATGTGAGAGAGAAAAAAAAATACATCATCCATGTGTGGAAACTACATAATTATCCTAAGAAGTAACACAGCAAGTGGAACTGTCAGTTGATTTATTTTAATGTGGCATAACCAGTAAGAAGAAACTACTTACATTTTGTTCAAAGACAAATTGTGCTGGTCGAAAATATTTCTAAACTGCATAGAATTCATTACTACAGATCGGTATAACAGAGCTCTATAAATTTCATGCGATTCATGTTACAATCGCATTGTGATTTATAAATAATTGGCAATTGTCTGTCTATAAGTCTATTTCAGAATATGAAACTCCCTGGGGTACGCCATAGTGCAATTGATTAATTTATAGCTGTAATATGCAGTATACCTGTCTCATAATGGACATGTCAAAAATCCAATCCGAGCAAGGTGGCCATTTTAGCTTGGGGTTTGCATGGTTTTCTCAATCTTAAAGGCAAAAATGCAGGATATATTGAGATCTTGCAGAACGATAGAAAAAAATCCTGCACAAATTAGTTGTTACAAGAGCCTACTGGTAAATTTGGGCAGCCAAAAGGTTTGATTTGAACCCAGGACCTCTTCCCTATTAGCCTATCCCACCTCACTCTAATTGATTTTGGTGTGTTCATTATGACTCGGGTAAACTGAATATATTTCACAACAATAAATAGATTAGGCCTATAGTTTTCTTATTACTGTGGACAAGAAAAGAAAGTCATTCATATTTTAAACAAAATGTATATTCTGAAATTTGCATTTAAGTCATACTTATTTTGTTTTTACTTTGATCCCTATTTTTTTAACAAAAAAATGTTCATTTTTATTTTCTCTACAACTTCTCTGTGCTAAGTTTTCATGTATCGTCCACTGTAATGGAGATAGCCTAGAAAAATTGAAAATGGATCTGAGTAAAGTACGTCCCAAGTAATTTTTACAGAAAAACATATAGCCTTTTCATTAGTTATAGATAGGAGTTTCAGATTTTACATTTTTATTAAAATCGTTACAGCCTTTTTTAAACAATCAAAATTTTGAAAAAAGTTTGCATGAAAAGTCCCCTTAAAATTTCAGATATAAAAACCAAATTCTGGGCGGTTCGATAAAATTCCAAAAAAGTCCGCTGTGCTTGTCCATGGACAGATGGACAGACATCATTCCAAAAACACTTTTTTTGGTTTCTACGCATCAGAAAACGTGTTTTCCTGGTGTTATCTGGATTTCAAATTTTTGTCATGGTCACAATACTTTCTTTATAGTGCGTATGTGCCAGAAAGTAAAAGGGGGTTTTACTGTGTTGACTTGAACAATTTGGCCTCTTTCATTTTCCAAACATTGAGCTGCTACTGCTAATTTCTCTCTCTGACAAAATTTCATATTTCTCATGTGTTCTTTCAACCTTATGTCCAAATTTTTTGTTTGTATTTCCTTTGTGTGTCTTATTGCATATTGGTAGATTCCTGGCTATTTTTCTTTAGGTATTTATCCATATACAGCAGTCCAGCTAGTCCAAACTAATTGGGACTGGGGCCTGTTCGGATTGGCAAAAATTTGGATTAGCAGGGTTAATTTATAATTACATAATTGAGCATATATATATATGAAGTTAATTGTGCTCATTTGTTGTAATGTGCTTGTGAAGAACATATTCCTGGAAGTATGGTGGGTAATAACTACAGTAGTCATATTCCTAGAGAAAGATAAGCAACAGACAGACAAAGGGATACAGCAGGTACTCACTACCCCCTCTTACAGTGATTCCGGTAAAAGAGACAGTCCCTCCATTTCGCATTAACCAGCATTGGCGGCTGGTTTTCCCTTCTCACGCCCAACCGATATTTTAAACTTCACACATGCAAATTTACCATTACACACATAATTTGTAGCGTATTCTGTGAAATCCTAGTCGTCACTGAAATATGAACTGGTTTGTGACCACTGTTGATCAGGGGCAGGGGGTGCGAACCAGTTTGGAATTTCTTAAGAATTCTTAAGAATTTTGTAAACACATGTTTTCCCACTCTCTGTTAGCTAAGGACAGTAAAATCACTGTAGGGTTTGAGCACTTGATCTGTTATCTTTGTTTCGAGTTCAGTAGAACAGCTATCAATCGTAAAAGTCATACTGTGGGTATTGTGATTAGTTGTGTTTTTATTCAGTAAGGTGTTTTTAATTGTCGCTGTTTCATGCATCAGCGGAAAGTGATTGATTTTTTTTGTCTAATAAGGAGTAATGTAAGATACTGTTTGTTATAATTATTTATTGTTAAATTTGTTGAGTGTTCATAAATCTGTAACATAAATACACAATGACGTATTATTTTTACAGTTCATTTGATGTTCTAAAATATAAGTTCATTAGTCTGTGATTTCTTTGATAATTTTCAATTTTCCTTTAACAATTTTTTGTGTTTGGATTATCCGGGTTTTTGAACTAACGGGGTTTGGACTAACAGGGTTCTGCTGTATTTGGTTTTATTAGATTTCAAGCTTATTATATTGCTTTACTGTAAAAAGTTCCACTAGAGTAATCACAGAACAACTCTGAACATGAGGCAAAGCAGGCAGAGTCACATGACGAGTGACACGCGAATGAGGCCGTTGTGGTGTTGTACAGTTAACAGAACGCACTGCCTCACTAAAAAGATTTACTTCACTTATTTCTTTGTGGGCTCAAAATCTATTACATATAGGTCTTTCCTGATATCACCATTAGAAAGCTGTATTTATTTGGAAGCCAACTGTCCAAATCCCATATCTGTAAAACACACTATTGAGGAGATAACTGCTTATTTAAAAAGAGAAATACCTTAAAACAATGCTTGTTCCTCTAAGTGAGTAGGCATGCATCTGTCTTCTCTACCTGTTAGACAGAGGCAGCTGCACACTGCTGACTTGTCAACATCACATGTGTAACATTCTATTAGCTTATCATATGTTCAGAGTTGATTTGTGCTTAGTATAGTAAAATATTTATCATTGTCTTATTTGATAAGTTTGCTCTTCATGATCAAATGGGCAATGAAAAGTAATGTGTGTGGAAGAACTATATGGATTCATGATAGAATTAAGTAAATTACATTTATAAAACCTGTGAGGGGATTATTCAAAAGAATTTCAAGCTTCTAACAATTATGTTAGCTTTCTGGATTGATTTGTATACTTTGCATATTTTGCAAAATTTTTATCAGTAAGACCTCAAGTCACTATAGTTCACTTATTTCATGAATAAAACAAATTAATATAAATAATAAAATTCCATAAGACTACATAGATTAGGTAATATTTAAAATACTTACAATAAATTTAATGATGTCTTAACCTCACAACACTGGCCATTTCAGCTATGATTGTTTCATATGAATTTGTAGTAAACAACGAAATTGTTACATAAATGCCTGATGAATCAGTAACAAGAGATATATTCTGAGTGGTCATTGTTAATTGTCCATAGTTATCGGATGCATAAGTGGAATAGTTATACAAAAGAATGTTTCATCTCAATTTTCTTTTACAACTTTCGTTTAACATTACAAAATAAACAATTTAAGGGTTGCTGTGGCATAATAGCATGGTGCCAGGTTCTAGGTTACCACTGCTGAGTTGTAGAGTATAGTAACAATCTTGAAGAACGCTGTAGCCACAACTGCATATCCAATCCCTTGTGGCAAATCCCACGAGGTACCAATAAATCAGAAAAACGCTACCAAGGATATATGATAGGGATGGCAGTACACCACGTGTGATAAGGAATAGTGGAAGGTACTGGAAAAATAGTTAGCCTGAAAATTTTCAGATTTGGAGATTTATTACAAAACTTCATAGAAAAATTGAAAAACGGAATTAAGTTACTAGAAAGATTTTCTGGAGTGCAGAACAAACAGCTTTTATACAGAAAAATGTATGGTATAGAATATTTGTGTTAGTATAGAATTTAACATCACTTCAAATAAATGTGATTAAATATTATTTGAGAAAAATGTTATGTTTGTATAACATTCTTGAATTCAACGAATACAGCTTTTAATATTACGGAAATGTTATACTGATTTCTATTTGATTTAATTTCAAGAGCATGGGGCAGAATAACGTACATTAGCAATGTAAGAAATTATCGATGTGTAAGGCCTGGTGCGGCAATATGGCTGCTTATTGTAATGGTCATGACCGAAGAAAATTACAAGAACAAAATAAGAAGAAGAATTAAGTTTGAAAGAAAGAAAACTTGCCAGAAGGGTGGAAAGAAAAGAAAGAGAGTCGGCGACATTCATTCATCACCATGCATATGTTCCAGAGATTCTGATTGACTGCATGACATACAAAAAATTTAGATACAATGGCTCAAAATATATGACACGGCTGGACTGCCAAGCGGGCGGATGTAAGATTACATAATGACTTTAAATAACAACAAATAAAATACTCCTACATAAATGAAAATACAATCTGCTCACCTGGTACTCTGAATATCACACAGACAATCTCAGTTCAGCAACATACAAGGGGGGACCCAAAAATAACCGGAATCGAACTGTTGCGCGTGAATGCTTTCTAGTTAAGAGTTGTGCTGTTATTTGGTGTTATTTGGGGGTGTTATTTGACCGTTAGTGAGCTGGCGTCAGTCTGAGTTAAGTAGCTTGGTTGTGGTACGCTGTTGTGTGCGTACGTGTTTCAACCCGTCGGCAGTTGGTGAGATGGCCGACCACAAGGAACAAAGAGTGTGTGTGAAATTTTTTCTGTCAAGGAAAACCACAGCCGAGATCGTCGAAAGAACATTGACCAAATTTCTGAGGAAACGAACATGTCATGGAGCACGGTCCAGCGAATTTTAACCGAAGGTTTGAACATGAGACGGGTGTCTGCAAAATTTGTTCCTCGCTTGCTCAGAGATGACCAAAGAGAAAACCACATGAATGTTTGCCACAACTTGAAGAGTGAAGTGCAGAACGTTCCAAATTTTCTTAAAAGATCATCATCGATTGCATGTTTCATTTTGGCAATGTTTTTGTCATTTCTTCCTGTCGAAGGACGCCCAGGGCGTGGCATGTCTTCAGTTGACACGTTGCCAGATTTGAAACTGGAAAACCACTCTTAGACCTGTGATTTCCCCAAAGCATCATCATGAAAGGATTGCCTAAACATCCCAGTGGTGTTGGCTGTAGTTTTCTCTAACAGAAAACAAATTTTCACACACACTCTTTGTTCCTTGTGGTCGGGCATCTCGCTAATCACCAACGGGTTGAAACACGAACGTACACAACAGCGCACCACAACCAAGCCACTTAACTCAGACTGACGCCAGCTCATTAACGGTCGCGGGAGACGCCCAAATTACACCAAATAACAGCACAACTCGTAACTAGAACAGTTTGGATCCGGTTATTTTTGGGTCCCCCCTCATAAGTTCACCGAAGGGTTCTCTCATGCCAACTGAAGGGAAAAGCAAAGACAGAACAGAATCACTGGGAGGCAGCCGGGAAGCGGTGCGCGCAGCACCAAGCAAATGTAATCGCAGCAATTAAGAGAACAAGATGTCAGCACAAATGCATACTAGCAGGAATGTGAATATTTTTCAAGTAAAGTTAAACTGAATTATCACACACAAATTATGAATAAGACAAAATATAAGTTCGTGTACTCTATGGAAGCAAATTTCATTCCTATTATTGAGAATTAGTGTTCCAAACACATTCCAATGTGTTGTACACACAACAGGATTAATTATATTGTATATCTCTGAATGTGGGAATTTTATTAATATAGTGGACAAGTCAAGTAATATTGTCTCATGTGCTCAGGGTAAGGACTTCATATCCAAGTAAATTGTGCAAGAGGGTTGTTGCACAAAGTTTAAAGTGGCACTAGGTTTACTGTAGGAAAGTACTTACTTCGAACTCCATCAGGTTCACCTTTTCCTGTGCGAAGTTCCCCTTTTTCACCAGCTATTGCACTCAGCATTTCACACGAATCACCTCAGGGTCGTGTTCCTTAACTAATGGGTTCTTAATATTTACCAATGATTACACACAAATTTATTGGTATACTACACACTTTGGAATTATTTCTGAAACTTCCTTCTGTGTGCTTTTGTCAATAGTGTCTTCATGTTTACGTATAGTGCTGTAATGCGCATAATTCATGAAGCTCTCATCATTCAATATTTATTATTACTTACGTTCATATTTCACTTGGCACATTCACAAATACAATAATACTCACACGGCGTAATTTATTTTAATTAATTGAGACAAGTCTGCCTAATTTGTATGGCTGACCGCAGACTTGGTGCTGGCATTCTGGTAGCAGGAAGCAGAGTGAATTACTATTGCTTGTACTTTGAATAATTCTGTGGTGCGTGCCTCCACCGAAGACAGGAGTGTAATATCATGTAATTACATTTTATTGGGATTTTGTATGACTATTGACTGTGGGACCCAACTAGCATCCTGCCTCCGTCGAGGCCAGGAGCATAGTGACTTTTTTACTGGAAATTCTCCTTTCAATTTGTATTGCTCAACTGTGATTGGTAATTTCAAATGACATACCTTAATTTCAATTAGTCATGTTGTGGTCCTGATTTCCACCGTCCTCAGGTGACTAAAGATAAAGCATCTGTTGGGAGTCCTCCCAACAGATGCGTTATCTTTAGTCATCTGAGGAAGGCCCACAGGAACAGGGCCGAAATGTTGTGAAGTGTTTTATAGGTATCCACCGTTATACAATTCATTTTAATATTGATCATATATTTTAACTTAATTTCTATTGGATATTTTAATTTTGATCTCTTTTTAAACCATATTTCGGTTTGTAATGTTAACTGTATCTTTTCAGTTCAAAATTTCAACAATTTAAAATACAGTTTGTTATATTATGCAATAGTAATGGTAAATTCTTCCCTTTCAGTAAATATAATGTATAATTACCGAAAGACATCACGTCCTTTCTAATTATTTCATGCTATTATCTATTTTAGTATCATAAATGTAAAAGGGGTAGACAATGCCAGTCTCAATAGTAATAGTTGAGTGAAGTGTATGACTGCCCTAGCCATGGTTTGGATTCCACATTAAGTTTGGGTTACCAGATCCAAAAAATGAAAAGCAGTACATTTTCTCTAAATAAGCTTAATTTTCCCCCAGAAAGTCAGATATGACATTCATTTTTTAAATACAATAAATTGAATGTAAATTGTTAAATGTAGTGCATAATGGAATAAATTGATATTACACAACTAGAAATAATATTAATTAATATGTATATATGGATTATGTAGTTCATGAATATACCTTTTTAATTTTTCGTTTGCACTTTTTTGATGTCCCATTTTCAAATTTTCAGAAAATATGCACGTCGTTTTACTACCAACTTTTGCCGTCTTAAAAGAACTGAAGATTGGTCAGTATTAAAAGGATAATGTAACTCAAAACACATCACCAAAGAAGTTGACCACCTGAGTCAGCAACTGTATGCTTTCAGCAAACAAAAGTTCCGGAATTACGCTAGTCTATTATTGAAAGCTGTTCCTGTACCTTGCGATCAAAGCACCACTTGAAAATTGTACGTACCTTTAGAAACATAAATGTTGTTCTTTGGTCATATGCAGTCATGACTCATATGTGTACTTTGAAATCTATTTAAGGTGGACTATAAAGCATCACTTACTTAAATACATGTTTCATATGAAAAATTGTATTAACTCTTTCACTGCTACAGCCGTATATTTCCATCAGTGCACATCACTGCTCGCCATGCTATTGTCAGATTTATCCATGCACCACTTCACATGCCAATAGACAAAAGATATTTTCAGTGAGTGGGATTCCAAGTAAGTCAGCTTATAGTGTCATCCGTTGTGTACTTCCTGGCACTAGTTCCCTGTTCTGTGTTTACTGATGTCATCTGCAGCTAAAATTTTGTGCAATGTATTTCACCATCCATTGAAACCATATTAGATCTGCTGTGTTGTGACGACCCCAGCATTATGTAAATCAAAATATAAGAGTTAATTTTTCGTCTTATACCCTCAAAAAATATAATAAGATGCCAGAAATATGTATAGAGTGATCACTATGTGCTGTACTATTTATATTTGTGCTTGCTGTATTTTTATAATGTTATTAAGGATGTCCACACTAATGATTATGTTGTCAATGGAATCTGGCCTCTTCATTAAGAGGCCCTCTAGTGATTGTGATCTATGCAGACATTCCACAGTGAATTTAAACAGACATATGGTATAAGTATTTACATGACAACGCGCAAGTAGGCCCTACACTACTTGCAAGATTATTTTAGACTATAATTCCAAGATAACTTTTAATTGTACATAAGTATAAATGTGTGACTCTTAATATATACAACTCGCAAGTACATTGCTTGCAAGATTATTTTAGACTGTAATTATTTAAACTATTCCACGATAACTTTTAATTATACATAAGTATATATGTGTTCTCTTAATGTGTATTTATAATCTTATAATCAATTTTTTACCATTTTATATATATATATATATACAGGGTGTTAATGAATAACACCGAAATATTTTACCTATGTATAGAGGGGACATAGACAAGCAACTTTTATTAGGACATTTTTGCTCTATGACGTAAAATGTGTATGCTACAGGGCATTAAAGTCCTTAAAATTTGGTGCTCATAACTCAATGATTGAGTGAAATAGGGTTAAAATTTTCATTAAATTGACTTCATGCCTTCCTAGTGATCGATAAAAACCTGATTCTTAATAATTCATCAACAGCTATACCATAATTTAGAATTTTCATAATCTGCAAAATTTACTGACGAATCACACGATTGCCCGCCACTGCATTATGTTTTTATTCCTAATTCCAGACCTAACAAAAATGTTTCATTTGTCTTTTTTTCTCTCAGAGTTGTAAGATATCGATCGTCATTTTTTACAATTTTCCCGACCACTACACAATATTCACTGTTCCTTTGTTTCCCATCATTTCAAGTAATAGAAGTCAGTGGCGTGCATATCCTTGGGAGATTTTATGTTATAATAGGAAGAATTGAATCCATAGAGCAAAAATCTCCTAATAAAAGTTGCTTGTCTATGTCACCTCTATACACAGGTAAAATATTTCGGTGTTATTCATTAACATCCTGTATATATATATATATATATATATATATATATATAATTGTCTATGTAAAAAATTCTTTCTTTTATCATTTTAAATTTTGTCTAACAGTTTTAATCCAATTAATTGAGATAACTTAGACCTAACCATATAAATTCACTGACCAATAGAATATATCAACATTCTGTTCACATAATTATTACACAATAAAAATAGCAAACTTATAAATATTTGTCTTCATTGTAAAAGGTTGTCCACGTCACTCTATACATATTTCTGGCATCTTATTATATTTTTTGAAGGTATAAGACGAAAAATTAACTCTTATATTTTGTAAAATTCTCCCTCAAAGTCACTAAGATGAAATTTATCAATTGTGTAAATCACTCTGAACTTTAATAACTATGTGCTGTGCTCTTGTTTCAGAGGAAACTAACAAATTATTTGCATTTGTTTGTCCATTTATGATTACAAAATAAATTCGCAAATTAATTCACCACCACCAGTTTGCACAGTGAATAATAAGTTAGCATTGAAAAGGTTAATAGGCCTAGCATTAGCATTAAAAAGCATGACTCTGTTTGATTTTCTACAATGCCTGGTCGGACAAAAGCATAAAAAGTAAAACTTGTCTGGCAAAAACTGGATGACTGGTAATTCTACATTAAACCATAGGTCCTAACAGTTTCAGTAATCATTATGCCACAACATTAGGTTGGGATGGAGAATTGTTTACATGAAGATGATTTTCATGAGTGTTGTTCTGTTTGCTTTTTCAGGCATTATGGTAATTGAAATGGTGGATGGTGAACCTCCATTTTTTAATGAACCGCCTCTCCAAGCCATGCGTAGAATACGTGATATGCCTCCACCAAAGCTGAAAAATACTCATAAGGTATATTTGCTACTATTACATTGCTACTATTACAGACAACAGAATCTTACTATATTTATCCAGTATACGAGGGTGGTTCGTAAAGTAAGTTCCGTTCTCTCACAACACGCAAATGAGTGGCGCTAGCATCGCGAACTGTGTTCCGTTGTGTAGCTTGGTTCATTACGCTCACGGCAGTATAACTGTGAGATTGTTTTCGGCCATTTATCTCAACAATACAGGTGTTTGAAATTTGCGCATCGATAAGAGATCCCGCTAAGAGTGAGGTACGTGGATTAATACGATTTCTGTGGATAAAACAAATGGCACCAGCAGCAATTCATCGTGATATTACTGAAGTGTACGGGAACATTATGAATGACACTATGGTTCGACGTTGAGGTCGTGAAATTCGTGACGGACGCACTAACGTCCATGATGAAGAAGGAAGTGGCCGACCGTCTGTTGTGAATGATGAACTTGTTGTAAAAGTGGATGAAGTGGTCAGAGAGAACCTCCATTTCACCATGTCTCCACTCTCAGAGCATTTTCCACAAATTTGTTGGACTATCAGATCGCAGCGGTTTCAAACGGATGAGGAGCTCAAGGAGAGCGTCAACGGACGGCTACACGCAAAGGCGGCAGAGTTTTATGCAGAAGGAATTTCAAAGCTTGTGAAGTGGTATGACAAATGTCTGAATGTTAGCGGAAATTATGTTGAAAATAGCTGAAAGGGTGTACTGTTCACTGGTGTGTAATAAAAGTCCCTACAATAAAGGGTTTTCTGCAAAAAAAAATATCGGAACTTACTTTACGAACCACCCTCGTATTAATACTGTGATATTCCAATAACACTGATGTAGTGAATTTGAGAATAATATTTTCATTCACTTCGATAATGGAAACACATTTCTTTTTGCCATATGACTGTGCCATGACATTTTTAATCAGTTGACAGGTGAAAGTACAAAATTGTACACATATTTATTGATTTATTACACCATTATTATGTCAGAGTAATACAACATTCTAAAATTGTACCAGGATCTAAAATCATTACCTACTTATATCTTGATCCCCCAGGTGGATTTACTGAGTAATGGGAGTAATGGAATGTAAACAAAAACAAAAAATAATAAAATAAGTGTTGGCAATAATATATAATCGTAACTAAGAACTTATTGTTTTTATTATTTTCCACCTACTGTAGCATTATCCTCCAAATTAGGCCAAATGTAGCATATACGTGATGGATAATGGGGTAAATGAAGTTCTGATTTCTTCAAATATACAGTAGAACCCCGATTTAACAGAACCTCAATTCAACGTTTTCCTGCATTTTAAATTCAGTTTTGAAAACCCCACATAACTGATGTATTAACATTTTTTATTTAACGTTAAACACCTGTAGTAAAAATATTATGTTGGAATTAAAAAACTATGTCCAACTGTGCTTAGAATGAGAGGGAGACACCTCAAAAACCGGTTACTAGTAAGAAATAAATTATTATGAAGTAGCAAATGTATTTGAGATACAGTGTGTTAATAATTATTCCATTTCAGTATGTTTCCCATTCCAAGTAACAGTAGTGTGTTACTGATGAAGATGATTGTAGCTCACCTTATTATCATAGGAAATCCCACGAGAGTTGACGAGTTTATCGATAGATAGAATTTATCTGATGTAACTCGTCAACTCGAGTTGGATTTATTAAGACTATTCCACAAATAAGCCTAAAAATGTAGTGGATTATACAAATAATAATTACTTTCGTGCTTTGTTGTATACAAATTAAACTAAAAGTTACGAGATCACGGTATACTATGAATCAACCATCCATGAATGTTGTGACAGTGCTGCCAATAGTGCTTATAAGACATAGTTAACTTCATTCAGGTAAGCTAACAGCAGAACAGAATAAAAGCACACCAATTGGCTTGCACCGAATCGAAATTGTGTTTTAATCAATGTACATTTCTATTATTTCAATTTCCAAACAAGTTATGCTGTATAAAATAATCTGTTTTCGTGCCGCTTAGTGGCAGCAATCACTGTACACTGATACTTACATACCCAGTAACAAGCACACGATCTTACCCCGATAAAACAGCCTCCTCATTATTCCTACAAGAATATTGTAACGGCCATGATTAGTCTATATCCGAGAAATTGCTAAATGTTATTGGCCAATATTAAACACGCGGCATATGAGTGGGATAGTCATACTAACACCATTGCATGTGTATAAGATGTTATATATTATGTATATATACATTTAGGGAACAAAGAGCGGACCAACTAAAATATCTAAGTTGCCGATATGAGCCACTGCGCATGCCTAGCGGCATTCACAGGTTAGCAGGGAATGTATTGAAATGAACATTGCTTGAATTGAGAAATAATTTCATGTAATTTGCATTGCTTGTGAAAACAAATGGTTCCGTTACATCTCTTACATTTATTTACGTATCACAAGGCTCTGAAATCAGCTACAAGAGTCGGTTCGCTTTTTTTCCCCTATCTGTACATATATGTTAACAGCTACCATTTGTTTAAATTGTTATGAATCGGATTATGTACAAAAAAGGTGCTTTCTAATGATAAAATTTTCATTAAACTTTTTAGCCAGGATATTTATTAAAGCACAACATTATATACATTCTCCAAACTGGAATAGATAAATCTTTCTATTGATACTTCATTCATCATATTGTCTCAGTTTTCATGCAGATTAAGGGATCTTTAAAACAGAAATAATATATATGATTAATTTCCTTTGTCAGGTTTCTCCAAGACTCCAAGGTTTTCTTGAGCGGATGTTAGTGAGAGACCCAGCACAGAGAGCAACTGCAGCTGAGTTATTGCAGCATCCATTCCTTCGACAAGCAGGCACTCCAGCTCTTTTGGTACCACTCATGAGAGGTTCCAGACATAGCAATTGCTGAGACTATTACAGTGCCTAAGTTACTCATGCACTAGTGCCAGTTAAGTCACATTAAGTAAATACACAATAGCATATGGGCTATTATTTCTAGTACGTTTTTGGGTGTCTTCACACACACATGGTATTACAGTGCTATTAGTTTTAACATGTTGGCTATAATTTTGAGAGTGGAAGAATTGGATATATAGGATGGTACAGCAAACCCTCCCTATTTGAGACTGCTGGAGATGGGACTCGGTTTTAATTATTGACAGCTCAAATACAGACATTAAAAAAAAAATAGTTATCTAAAGCTATAATTACGGATATGACATTTACACTCCACCCACATTATAAGGAAACGGATGGTATTTTTAAAAGCTTTTTTCTATGAGGTGTAAAATACTTTTTTATATACATGGAGGGCTCTTACCTATAGCAACTTAACCAAAATGAATTGAGGGCCCCAACTTACAAAACCGAGGACCCAAAACATGACTGTATTAAAATTTATATTTATCTAAGCCATTTATAGAGATAAAGTCAAACATTTTTTACAGATTGTCTAAAACAGAATTTTGACATTGGTCCCTACAGTAAATGTAAAATAGACTATTAAAATTTAAGAATACTCTTTTACTTCCTTTTTAAAAGCAGACAAGCATATTTTTATAATTGCAAAATTCTGTTCTTGGGAAGTATCCTGATAGCTTGAAGGTACAGCCAACCCTCGATTATTCGGATTAATGGGGGGGAGGTCAAATGCCATGGATAGCACAAAATCACGATTAAAATAACACGTTGAGAGAAAAAAAAAGACAAAATGTATTTCAAATTAGTTCTATAAGCTTTAATATTTTAAGATTAAATTAACATAAATCAAATCATTAACAATAAATAAATGCATTGTGAAAATTTATAACCATACAATCTTTTTTAAAGTAAATCCGTAAAGTGTTCCAGCTTCGATGCAGTAAACTAGAATGGACAGTCGTGCAACAAAACCCGTAAAGCGAGATCTGAGATTGTTTCACCACCGCTTCAGCGACCGTAAAGCTCTGCTATTAAAAGGAATGCAATAGTCTCCTTCTTCCCAATATCAGAACGAAATCTATGTAACACTAATTCGTCAGTGAGTGTACTGACCCCTTCTCTTTCTAAATAAATCACACTCACTGTCTGCAGCTTCACCGCCACCCCCAAACTACTACACGATGTCATCTGTAATGTCTGGTCTATTCTTTTATTTATTTTTGTATTATTTTATTTGTATTTAACTTGCTACCAGAGTAGTCTGCTAATAACTAACCTATGCAACGTCAGTATTACTTTTAATAAATTATAACCAAGAGTTCAGACACCACAAGTAAAGTGAAAATGATATGGCCCTCATCATGGAATTGTGCTATAATAGGGCCTTAGGTCCAACATTTATTAATAATAAATCTGATATTAATGTTTTCTGATTTATATTTGTTAAAAATTGAGCAATAAGTGTAATAGTAATTAAATTGGCTATAAAAGTTTATGCTTTTAGAAAATAGTTCCAACTTCAAATAATTTCATACTACCATAATTCCGTTCATTCTGAATTACATAATTGTATATACCAGGCGTATCTTTTTAAAATTACTCTGTACATTTTGTAATTCCCTTGTGGAATTTCTCAAATAATATATATATATATATATATATATATGTACAAATTCAGCTTTCGTGTATTGTAACTTAACCTCAACTTAACCTCAACTGATCAAATTTATTTAATATCTTACTTAATATCTTTACTTTATCTCAAAACATCCAGTGGTTAATTAATTTTATTTCTTAACAGTAAAAAATAACTTATATGTTTCTGCTGATTTACTATGTACATTAAGTGGTAGCCTGAATTGAACTTAATCCCAGACATGCCATATTTACATGTTATTCGCCTGGGTTAAGTACACAAGATTGTTTGGAGCATAGAAGAAATAGAATTTAGACTAATAAACAATATAGTGAAATGACTCAGGAAAACAACCAGAATAGCTGAGATGACTAATTAAGCAAAAATGAACAATTCTGAAGAGTACAGGCCTTCTAGTTCTGCAGCGAGGTAAAACGGCCCAGGTACAGGATCAGGGCAAATATAAACACGAAACATCAAGAGTATACATACCCATCTGCTTATACCTAGGCAAAGGACTAACATTTAAATATTAACCTGTAGCTACAGAACAGAAGAACGGCTTCTATACATTCTATATTAACCATTTGTGCACAGCGAATTTTATGGCTGTACGCAGTAGATTCTCCTTAAAATTAAAAAATCCTGTAAATTATGACATTTTTCCTAAAAGACATGAAATATTGCATATCTCAAACATTTACCTTGTTCTTAATATAATAACTGGGTATTCACAGCTGGAGTAAGTAGGAGATGATAGAAAAATTTCTCTCGGTCTTAGTTACCAGAATAGTAGCATAAGGGATATTCCACTATATTCCATCAAAAAATAGAAAGTAATCTATTGGATCTAGTTTTCTATTGAATTGAGATGGTAATATGGGACCTTGGTTGGTATTGTAAATGGGGATGGGCCTGGATTTGAACAGTCATGTGTATGCAGTCGAAACTGCTATGCCTGCATTTATCGTGTCACAGTCACTTGTGTCATTGTTGCTCTCATTAGCATCATCTGAAATGGTTCTTGCTACCACAGAAGACATTGATTTAATATTTTAAATTTTGCATGCAAAGAGTTAAATGTCCTTCATGATCAAAGAATCTTGCGTACTCATTCACAATACAACATTATACACTGAAGTCTACGTTTGGTGTTTATTACGTATGCGAGCTCCACTTTGTTGCCACCAAGATCAAGAGGGAGTACCCATGCGCCGAGAAACTTGGAACTGTCTAGATAATTCCAGACATTACATAATAAAGAGAGAAATACCTAATTGTGAATTGCTGGATCTTTCCAACAACAACTGACGTAACATAAAAGAACTGTAGCAAAGCCCTAATCATGTGAAAGTTTATCCCTGGCACTGAAATCAAACTGAGTAATGATACTGGTACTCATTTTTATGTCACAGCTGAGCATCTCGAAACCTGATTAACATGTGTCACAGTTCAGTTCTGTATGTTAGGGATTAACAATGTGCAGAAGTAATTTATTTATGAATAGTAATAATATGGGACATACTGAAGTAAATAATTTGTTGTAAACAGCAAAGCATAGAGACATCGTAAGATTACAACTCCATGCAAACCCTAGTGGTGATCATGGTTCATGACTAGGGCCCGGATTCTTAGGTTTAAACTGTTTTGTTTCTTGCTAGCTAACTGTGATATTTTAATATAATTATCCATTTCATAGTCATGGCAGTCACATAGTCCAATATTATAAAACCTAAAAATGGCTAAATAAGACGTTAGAACCTAAAAATGGCTAAGTAAAGTACAATAAAAAACAATAATAATCATTATAATTAATCTAATTATTATTTTTCTGCTAAAAATTACTTTTTAAAATATCTACATTCTCCATCTTGCACATTGTTGCCAGTATATTATTTTGTAAGATAAAATATAGCATTGCATTTTGTAATTTTGTATTTTTGTATCCCATTTTTTCAGTAAAGGAAATCTTAAGTGAACCGAAATCCCCGGTTTCTTTAGAAGGCATTCTTAAGAAGCTTACACTTGCAGTTTATTCACAGTCTTTGCTTCAGCAAGACGCCAAAAGGGAAGTATTCTAAAAGTTGATTAATTAAACAACGTTCTAGGTTGAGTTTGTAGTGAAAATGGAAATGTCAGGAGTATTAAATCTAAGCAAAAAGTATTCCTTAAGTTTTGTGGTTTAGAGCCATGAAAATTTAAATAAAAACAAAATCAGGTAAACTGATGTAACAAAGTGCCAGAATGCTTTTGTTGAATCAATTATAATTGCAATTATGATATGCAGAAAATAAGTTCTTTTTAATCAGATGAAAATCATCCAGCATTAGCAGAACTACAGATTTGTGATTTGTTGACAATCACACACTCACATTAAAGGGGAAAAAACATGTAAAAAAATCTATGCCAAATTGGTTGGCTCCGGGATTTGAATCAGGGATCTCCAGAGTACGAGTTCAATACATTACCATTTCGGCCACCTTGCTCAGTTTAATGGTCTAGTTTGATAAACATATGTGAAGGAATAGTGTTATTTGTCAAAGCTAAATGTATTGCAACTTGAAATTCTTAAAATATGTCACCAATTCACAAAATTCAGTGGCAAAGAACACCACTAATTATTTCACAGTAATATACCGTATATACTCAAATACTACCCGCATATATTTTTAAAAAATCGCAAATGAAATCTGGGGTGCGGGTACTATTTGATTACTGGTCTCCTCTCATCTGAATTTCAACATTTTTTTTACCATATTGGCTCAATATAGCACGATGTTTTGTAGTTGTATCACAGTATAGTATAACAGTGGCAAAGCTGTAATGAAAGGAAAATGAGACAAAAAAAATGCTTTCTTATGCACATGACTGGGGGCAAAACAAAGCTTTACATAGAGACGCCAAGCAAGTAACACTACAGTACAGTACAAGCAGAAGCACCAATTCGGGAAAAGTTCAGTGAATTTCAACACAACTTTGACCTTGGGTCGGACCACTTGGACATATGTCATGGCGTGTGATCCCCGCTGAACAGCTGGAGAGTGTTGTGGTTGTTGAAAGTGACACAGCGTGTAAAAGGCGGTGAGATTTCCAGCTGGCTGTTGCCATAATATTGTTATAATTATATTTTAGCCTACCATACTTATTTCTTTTATGATATGTAATGTTAATTTTAACTGTTTATTTAAGAATAAACCTGGCAAAATAATTTTATATAGAGGTCTATAGATTTTTCTTCCAAATTTCCTTTCAAAAAATTTGGGTGTGGATATTATTCGGGGACAGGTAGTATTCCAGTATATACGGTTCCTTCTGTATATAACAGTATTCATCAGTTTTACCTTGATCAACAAAATAAACAAACATCTGACTGCACTGGCGTCAAAGCCCTCAATGAAAGAAATGTGGCATTCTAGTATAGACATGATTTAAAAAAAAAACATGTGACCTTCAATTAGTTGTTACTCTTGTACTGGTCAACCAATTTGGTCCAAAATAAATAGGCTTCTTGCCATGGACGTTATAACTGCCTATACCAAGTTTAATGAAAATCCAATAAAGTGTATTTGAGTTATCGTGCCTTTCTGATATATTACCATAAAAAGGCACTAAATTGGGCATTATTCCGGTACCGGCCAACCGTTTGGTCCAATATCAATAGACTTCTTCACATGGACATCTGATAAAGTGTATTTTAATTATTGCGCCTTTAAAATAGACACTAAATTGGGTTTTACTTCGGTACCGGTCAACTGATTTGGTCCAATATCAATAGGCTTCTTCTTATGGACATTATAAATGTGTATACCAAGTTTTATGAAAATCCGATAAAGCATGTTTGAGTTATCACACCTTTAAAATAGACACTAAATTTGGTTTTACTCCTGTACCGGTCAACCAATTTGGTCTATTATCAATAGGCTTCTTCCCATGGACATTATAAATGTGTATACCAAGTTTCATTAAAATCCAATAAAGCGTATTTGAGTTATCGCGCATACAGACACACGGATGGACGGACAGATGGAGTGATATTTTTCCGTCCCCCACACAATCTCATAAAGTACCATACTGGCACTTAATAAAATCAGTTAACATTTTTTTTTCAATGTGTTTATTGTACTTATTAAAGTAAAACTTAAAAAAATCATCTGAAAATGGTAAAAACTAAAATAAAACTATTTTAATATGAAAACAAAACTAAAACAAGGTTTATAAAACCTAAAAATCCAGGTGCTATTCATGACTATAGTGAGGGAATAAAACCAGTTTCGTCTGGCAGCCTATTGACTGGCCCATTGCAGGAGGTTTAGGATGGTGTTAACTCCATCACTCCCATGGCTGACATAATTCTCAGGTCAAACTTACCAAGGGCAATGTACCTCGCTTAAGGATGGTTGTTAACATTTTGCTGTATATCTTGTGACTGGAACTGAACTGGAATGTAATTCTTTCTTCAGACGATAAATGGTGGTTGCGTGCATGTATTTCTTTCAAAATAGAAACAAACTTACTTTGAGTTTTCTTTTTGGGGGGGGGGGGGGGGAACACATGAAATTCATGTGACCCAAGCCTCATTCAGTGCAGGTGTAAGTGGTTCTTGCAGTATAAATAAAAGTAGGTGTTGTTCTAAAAAGGCATTGAGTGATGAAGAAGTGTTAGAAATGTTAGGCCTATTCAACAAGGATTTCAGGGATGAATTGATTCCATCAGATGGTGAAAATGATGGTGAATCTGTGATACTGGAAGATGTAAATGTTCAAACATTGAAGAATTTTGTGCTGATGCAATCACCTTTCTTCTGCTCTTGTGATCTTTCCTGAAGATTTGTAAAAATTCCTAAGCTTATCTTTAATAGTTTTGGAGAAAATTAAATATAACCATAGTGATGTGAAACTTTGCTAACTCCATAAAAATGGATGGCCGAGTCAGCTGGCGGATGTTAAGATGTATACATGGCAGGTAGCCAGTATGTTGACAAGGCAGGAATAGAAGTCGACATTTTATACAGGGCAACTCGCAGATTATTTTCTCTTCATCTTGAGCATTCCTACCCCACAAACCTGCACTCTCCCCTGGCCATCAGAGCCTCTCCAGTTTGGTTGCTTACAGTATATCACACTCACATCTCTATTGTATTGTTTCAAAGGCAAACTTACGTTAAACATTCTGGAATATGAGTTCACAAGTGTGAGAGAATATATTGTGAAGAATATTTTAGAGGAAAACAAACCAGCAAAAAATGTTATGGGAAGCAGCAATCAAAGTTTAGCATACATTTCAAGGAATCTAAATTTTTAAAATTAATTCAGCTTTCATATACTCATTTGATTATCGAGGTCATAACACGAGTCAGATTCTGTATGTATACCAGTCCAGTAAGCTGTCTAACTAATGATTGCATCTGCTTTCTACTGTTGATGTGTTATGGCTTTTGTTAATTTTAACTGATATTAAATTTTAGTTATTTTTATTTTATTTGCTTTCTTGATTACAAGATTGCCTAAACGACAAAGCTTACTTTGCTTCTATTAACAAAGAAGTATAACACACCCTACAGTTTGAAAAAATTCAACTTAAACTTATACCAGATATTACAAATTCAAGAATTGTATCATCATAATAGAAGTAGATAATCAATTATACAAGTGATGGCGCAATAATGAGACAGATCCCTTCAGTGCCAGTTTCGAAACTTGTAGAATGGTGGAATTAGGAATCCCTAGTCTCTTGCACACATTCACAAAAAAAGATTGAATGCTGCCCCGTGCTCCAATCAGAAGATGGCTTGCTTCTCTTCATGAACCCACTGAGGGTGATTTAAATGAGATTCCATTCTTACTGTTGGGTCCAGGATGTAAGCAGCAGCGGAGTTCTCTTTGTAGGCAATAATGTCAATACGTCAAACACTTCTTTCCTCTGCTAAACCATGAACTTCTTCATGGACTACATAGCCAACTTGCCGGAGACCGTTTGCAATGGCAGTCCTCATGGAGTGGTCTCTCGCATTGAGAAGTGCATTACCATGATGACAAGAACCAAGAACATGAGCTAATGTCTCGATCTCATTGTGACAATGTCGACAACAGTTATTATCTAGGCTCCTACCAGGAATGGCACGCACCGCTGTCACATTGCCAACCATCTTAATTGCATCTCTCCACTCCGAACAAGTTAAGCCTTCATGGTGGTAAATCCTCTGTTAGCTGGAGTATACTCTTTAAACAGGATCACACCCTTCCCTTTCTGAGAGAGCTGGCACCACAGGTCAAATTCTCTGTTTCTCAATGAATCTCTAACCTTTCTTGCATCCAAGAAGTCTTCTTTTGTATTTATCACAGAATTTTCCATTTTGATGTTTAGTTGATGTAGGCAAGAAAGTTTCCTGAAAGAGTTTTGCAATTTATTTAATAACCGTAAGCCATTAATCTGATGTAGTGCTGCTTCCCATTGTGTTCTGAACAATCCAAGTCCTTTAAATTTCCTAAAGGAATACATCATATGATCTGGAGTGTCCGTAGCTCCTTTAATCATTTTATCGAGGTCAGCAAGAAATCTACGAGGTATTTTATTGAGTGGAATGGTTTGGAATGTATAAATTAGAGATGGGTATATTGCAGTATTTATAATACAAAACTTCTGATCAGGGTGTAGAAGTGGCAAGGATGTTAACAGATCAAGTTTCATCTGATGCAACTGTAGGGAAGATGCGTGATACAGGCTCTGCCGTGAATCATCGGACAAAGAAGAATAATAAATAAAAATGTTGTGGAAGTATGTAGTTAGTATTTCAAGACTTCGTGTCCAATAAATTTTCACAATTGTAATATTTACGGGTAAACACAATAACACAAAGTAATTGTAACTTTAGTCATATTGTGGTCCTGATTTCCACCGTAAATGCTAAAATATATAATCAATATTAAAAATTAAAATGAATTGTACAACGGTGGATGCCTTTAAAACACTATAAAACACAACGTTTCGGCCCTGTTCCTGTGACTGTAGTCACCTGAGGAAGGCCCACAGGAACAGGGCCGAAACGTTGTGTTTTATAGTGTTTTAAAGGCATCCACCGTTGTACAATTCATTTTAATTTTTAATATTGATTATATATTTTTAATTGTAACTTTATTTCAGATTGATCGTTTTTCCGCAAATTGATATGACTGACATAATTTCATTGCACATGCAGTTTAATAAGTCTGTAACTGTAAATAGAAAAGTGCTGTGGTAGTTTAATAATACTTTTTTTCTTTCATTGTAAGGTATATATACTGTAGGCCTATACCGGTACATGTTAAGTTCCAGCCTTTCCTTGCGTAATGGTCGCACTGTGTTTTCACAAGGGAAAAAATGGCCTAAAAAATGCAATGATTATGCGGTGAAACGGTAGATTCAATTTCATATGTACCTCTGTAAGTATATTATTAGTATTAGTACCACAATCACTATTAATTATTATCGAATTTTAGTGGATTTTAATTTTAAACTAAACTAAGTTACATAGATTAAAAAATAAAACATAAGATTCAATTTTAGAAAAATGCCTGAATCAAGCTTAGAATTTGGTTTTTACCCTTTTGATCATACAATAGAGTAAAAAATGGTGTTATCCATACCTATTAGATTAAAACATGCAACATGGAAACAAACACAATTTCAAAATACTAATACTGCACTCAATGCTGGATCAGCATATCCTTCCCCTTTATTCAATCTATTGTCGGCTTCATACTCGGGTGCTCTTCAAGCGAGCAGGTACCTATAGAGACTAGCGTTCTCAAAAATCTCTCCAGTCTCTTTGATGGTGACAATGCCGCTCTTGTGAAAAAAATTAGCCTGTCTTCGCAACGAGTAGGTTAACGTTCAGTGGGAGAAGTCATATAACTTGCACTTGAAGAGACTCGACTGGCTGAACCATCACTCAGTCTCAGCTCGTCTTGACTGCAAGATCTTGAGATTTCGGCGCTGCCTAAACACGCGGGACTGCAAGTTGACGCATAAAAGCAGGAGGGGTTGGGAATGCAGCAGCAGAAAATATTTTGATGACACGACTAATGAGTTTATAATGATTAATGGCTTGGTTCATGCTGCCTTTATTTATTTGTTTATGAATCCACTATTTTCTTATATTATTTAGGTAGACTCAGTCTCAAAGTCTACCCTTATGCTACACCACTATGACTCACTACACCTAGAATCAAGTCTGCAATAAAAGGAATCCAGTTTGAGTCTGTTGAAGCATCACGAATCCATGGTCTTCTTGTGACCTCTGCCACAGCTGAACTGATGGCAGAACTTGCTTGAAAATTAAACAGTAAATAAAGGGGAAGCAAAGGTCGATGTTGTTCTCATGCCTACAGAAAGCTTACAGAAAACAGGCTGGTTCATTTTATAGCTTGTGTTCTTAAAGAAGCTTGATCCAATCCTATTTGTCCACCATAAATTGATGTGGATGTGATACATGGGGAAGGTAAATGTTGTGTGGAAAGTTTTATGCTGATATTTTATTAATGCCTTGAAGTTTGTGAGACTGAAATTTTGAAAATCTATTATATGTATATACATAAAAATATTGTGATCTTGATCGCCACATGATATGAGGAATTATTGAAATTTAGTTACTAGTACCATCATATTGTATGATACATGAAATAATTACTCTGTGAACATTCTAGAGGCATAAACTTAATAATAATGTTGTTAGATGCATAAGTATAGAATACATTTTAACAAATTATATTCTACACGAAAGTTCCGTTATTATAGTTATAGTGTAATTGATTGTTTAAATTGCATTTGGCACTGGTCTACTTGGTTTGTGTGAAAACACTCTTTCAGTTATAGAAGCATATATTAAAAACATATTAGGAACTTGTCGGTAAAAATGAATGCAGTCTTTATTTGGAGTGTATCTTGCCATTTTATGTTATGAAAAATGTAGCAATTGTTAATGCTTCTTCAAGTTTCTAACATTTCAATCTTCAGTTAGTAAGGGTTGATACGAATGAGTTTGCAATACCATGAGTATTTTTAAAGGAGCAGTTCATAATAAAATTTTATTTTTCAATCATTACGTGATATTATTTATGGGATAATTATAAGAACACTGGCATTTGCCTTAACTCTCTACATTGCACAGGTGTGGAGGTAATCGGGTGTAACATTTTCAGCTTAATATCTTATGCACCGGGCTTTGCTTTTTATGGGTTTCCTCTTCTCCCCTACAATAAATATTTGTGTACGTTAATTAGATCCAAGACATATTATGTAACTGCGATCAAATACATACTAATTTACCTTATACACCCTAATGCCTATAGCCCAATCAAATAATGCACAAGAAGAGCAATTAAATATAAATATACTATGTATTATTTCATTTTAATAGGTGTTATTATAACATTACATTTATTCCAGTGCTGAAAATTATATTTGAAAAAGAAATCATAGAGGTCAAAAAGCCCGGGAGATAAAAATTGGAACACCTTTCTTTTCCAATCAATTGCTTACTGTATGCTTATGCATATCACAATACTCAACGTGAATTTATACCTTTTTTAAAATGAATTGATTGTTTATGTTATGAGTTGATGATGAAGCTATGACTATCCAGTTACAGTTGTTGTTGCGAGGGTATGAGAGAAGTGCATGTCAGCACTTTCTGCCAGACATTGAATCTGGCATAAATTATAGTTTGTCAAAAAAAACGTGGAAGGATACACTTTTCCATGTTTTCCAGAGTCTTTCTTCTTTAACCAATAAACAGAACAGTGCAGTATTATTGATAGTTACATTACAATCTAATAATCACTGTGATAATACTATCAATAAACTGATCAGAAAATAGTTGACAATCAATTTTTATTCCATGTTCACAACTAAAGAACATTTAAATGCCACTGTGGAGAAAGACTGAAACACTATTGCTAGCTGGCAGTATCCCCTTCCAGTGCAAGACAATGTTCATGATGTCACATATTAAAAACCATGCCTCAATACTTGGGAAGCATGCTGTGTATGCAAAAACAGAAAACGCCATCCTTTTTAGATTACATAGTTGTTCAAAATAAGACAAACTTAATTTTAGGGCTGACTGCTCCTTTAAATTCCATGATAATTTACAAACTGCAGAGCTGGAGGAAAAATTATCTGGAAATTCTGAACAGTTAATAGGTATTTAGGTAGACTGTTAGATGTGTAAATTGCTATAGCACATCTCTACTGTTATTATGTATCCTTTTACTTATATTTGTCTAATAAACATCGACAAAAAATATGGAAAAAAGAATAAACTGAGACTAGCTAGTAGGGGCTTAGTGTAATAAGTGCATAAGTATATATATAGAATTACAGGATTTCTGTGTTGAATGTGTGGTCTTATTGTTCTGATATATTCACAATAATTGAAGAATAAAAAATATTTAATTAATGTAAATTTATTTTATATGCACTTTGTAGGTCCATTGTTTTGAAAAAAAAGAAACATACGTACTAGAAGAAGAAGAAATTAAAATACCGGCATATACACCTTTAACTGTGAATGTCTCAGAACTGGAAAATTGCACTGATGTAAATAAAGCATGTCTATTTTTGCTGCTAAACAGCTTTAAATATAAATATTTATATCACTAATAAACCTCTAGAAATTGTTCCCTGCCACATAACAATTCTAAAAAAAAAATCAGATTTCATAAGGAAGCCACTAAATTGACAACATTGCTTAGTGATATCCTTACTTGATAGTGATATCCTTGTTAGTGATATCCTTGTAGTAAGTACTACAACTATTTTTAGGAATCGCTACCAAAACAGATCGATGCCTGTTCTAAGCTATCAATCTACATTATATTTGAACTGAATGGACGAAGAACTATTGAATCGGTGTTGTAACACATTCCATCACGTTAATTCATAGAACATTTTATAAAGCTGTTAAGTTTCGTTGTGAACTGTTGACTAACCGCTGATCACCACTGATGTCACAGAACTAGATGTCATCAACAATGATTGGCAGTTGGTCAGTGATCGACAATAAAAACAAATAGTTTTTTTTAACATATCATATGGGCCAATATAAGTGGTGTAATGTGGTATAGAACCAATTATCACTTTTCCCAACTTCCTTTCCTCTTAATTTGGTATAAACCAAGTTAAGAGGAATGTAAATAACTAACTTAGAATGTTGGGCTGCTGAGAATGTCTATTTTAAAAAAGGCTTTTTTTTTTGCATTTAATAAACTCTATGCAAGAGTTTCAAATAGCAATTCTGTGTAAATACTTGAATGCTTGCAGAGTGTCTTGCTCGTATTAAATGCGTAGTAATATTTTAGTGTTTGTAAAGTATCTGTACATCACATTTTCCAGAAACACATTTATAAATGGGTATAACAAATTTGAGCAACAGGATTAAGATTTAGCTAAGTACTGGAAGATAACATAAGTACTGGAAGACTGTTACGGCTATAATATAATATGCAAGTCATGGGTGTATAATTATGAGGTATATTATACTACACCTGTGAAGTTTGATATGTTTCACACTGATTTGTGCTTTCTGATTGATACTAAATTCAGTTATTCTGATTTTTTAGATGTTTTAAGCTCATAAGATTTTTATACTGCTTTAATTGGCCAGTCTCCTTAGTCGTGGTAGCTAAGGCATGCTGCTTTGGAGCTGCGGCGAAGGAGACTGTGGGTTCGAGTCCCGCCTTGGGCATGGGTGTTTGTGTGTGATAGGGAATACAAGATAAACAAAGGGTAACAAGGTATTCAAACAGTAAAACAAGGCAAAACAAATTCAGGAAAATTAGCCTATGTCCTACTTCTTCTAAATTTAAAAAATAAAAAGGTGTTCTCCATGTGTTGAGAAGCAGCATTGAGCAACTGCATATTGAAAAAAGGATTTCCAGAATAATTATTTTGTTTCAAATATGTCCTCACAAGATATTTTCTTGTAGTACGGTGGTTAATTTCCATGTCTTCAATATTGTGCTGGTCTTGTTTAAGTTCTTCAGCAAGCCATCGGTATGGATAATCTTCCACAGACATGCAGCCATCTTTGAAATGCTTGGAATCACAAAATTGTTTCCTGTTGATATTCCTTGCATAATTAATTAGGTGATAAACCTAGACTTGCTATTTTTAATACAACATTTAACATTTACCACTGCTCTCAATGTGTAATCTTACACATCTATCAACACACCTAATTTTTTTTATTTTTTTTTCCCCAAAATGCAGCTGTATATCTTAACTATGATTCACTAACCACTGTATAATATATTTCTTGTAAACATCGTTCAGTATCCTTGCACAGGCATAGAACATGGTTACTCATTACACGGTAGATGCAGACAAAATTCAGTTTATGGATTCTAGGCCTACCAGCACCACTAGTATTGGGTTGTTATCTTTCAAAAGATGCCATATCCTGTCTTTTTCATTTGTTACTACTAAGGTACATAGTAAATTCTAATTTATTATTAAAACTGTTATCATTAATAAACTTATTAGTCATAAGTCATTTCTCAATCATACAAAAATATGTCCAAGCTGTAGTTTCAGTTTGTTCATGTATTACTTTTGGTTTAATGAATTTCACTGTCACATCAAAAATTGTAAATGTTTCTCCTGTGAAGGATGTATATTAAAGCGTCATAGTGATGTGATGGTCTAACGAAAATTTCAACAATGAAATGCAGTGTATTTTATTTATAGGCTGAATCTGTAAAAGTGTTTTAGTCATGTATCATACTTAGATTATATTATAATTATTTTTATTATTTTTCATAATCATTTGGTGAAGCTTATAATTTTCATTTAAGATGTTCAGAACATTTTATGTTCTAATAATTTTTATATCACAAAACTGTGTAATTATAGCATTTAAGAATTCTATTGCAGACTGTCTTTCAAGATTTCATATTATTTTTTTCACTTTCTTCAAACCACAAGTGATTAATTTTATGTTCTAATAATTTTTATATCACAAAACTGTGTAATTATAGCATTTAAGAATTCTATTGCAGACTGTCTTTCAAGATTGCATATTATTTTTTTTCACTTTCTTCAAACCACAAGTGATTAATTTTATGACTGCTTCTTAGGGTACCAGTACTTAAAATATAACTGAAGAATGTTGTATATGTTTTACAGAGTGCAGTCTTTACTACAAGGCATTCTGTAAAATGATCATTAATTTTCTAGCCTAATTTAAAATTAATGTATTTTATTATTCCAGTGTAGGCTATACCCTAGATGAATCATTTTAGGCGTACAAAGTGATAAGTCAAAGGAATTGAATGTTTGTTCTTTCTGTAAAACCACACAAATCATTATGCATTTCTAGAAACAGAATACTTTTTATTATTTTTTATTCATTGCGATTTTAAGTTCATCTGGCCCTAGAAACGTTAAGAGTTCCATATTACACTTTAGCATTATTTTGTTTGTTTATTTGTGAACTGGACAAGAAGAGCAAATACTATGAGAGAACAAGGACTCTTGGTGAGAGTTCTCTGAGAAAAAAAAATGATTAGTGACTTTCTGTTCCTCTGATGTCACATTAAGCAGGATGGTTCATTATTAACAGTAATTTAACAATGTTGCTTGACAGTTCTGAATGGAAGTTGAGATTATGGTGGTAAAAATGGCATTACATTAATGAATGTGAGTGCAGGTTTGGTGAAGTACAAAAGCCCTAGCAGATATGTCCCCAGCACTTTGCCCCAGTGGCGGCTATTCAGGGGAAGTAGGTATTTTTCCTTTACAATACATATTTTAAAGTTTATTTTCAATATCACGAATGTTGGTTTTTACTATAAATGTGGTTCTGTATTTTTGAATTGCCCGCCATGCCACCACCTGGTGTCAAAGTTAGGAGACACTGAGATCCTGCAAGCGTGAAGCCACGGCCGACTTGAAGCACTCCGTTGCACGGGTAGTCTGTTCCACTCAAATGAGATGGCAAGTAGCAGTTTTCTCGCTTATCCCACATCCACTTGGTGACGAGAACAGACTACCCATGAAGCTGTCTAGCTCCTTGTTCAGGCGTATTCTTCGCCAGTAGCCTCACACTGTGAGCTCGGAGAGACAGGAGGTCACGTTTGCACTTGAATACAGGGTTCATAAAGCAAATATATTATCCATCACAGCCTTCATGTTAATGCGTTGAACACTGCAAATACAATTACACTGTAATTGTTCTTCTAATCCCAATCCATTTGCCAGTTTATACTCCGAAGAGAACGTGGATCACGACATTTCATTCCTACAATGCATATTTTTTCATAGGTAATCATACGACATGGGGCATATTAATCACTGCATATTAATGCCTTGAAGTATCCAGTAACGAGCTGAAGTTTATAAGATAAACAGTCATTGGTCGATTCATAATGATTATCAGTCAATATCAAGTCCGCATCGCATGAATGGAATATTCTGAATAATCTGATTAGGAGAATAATAATTACGATAAACATAGAAAGATTCGCGGCGGAGAAGCAGGATCGAATTTATCTCATGAAACTCATAATTCCGAGTGGGATTTATTAAGAGTATTCCATGAATAAAATGTATCAGATTTTATAAATAATAATTACATTGTTACCCGCATCAAATCATCATTGTGCCAGCTGTCAGATCACGACGTAGGCCTACTAAATGAAGAATAAAAATGTTGCCAGATACTAATCTGACAAGTAGCTTGTTTAGCGAATATTTCAATTCAGAAAGAACTTCTACTGCAGCTAGAAGAAAAGCAGCCATTCTATGATGATATCACCGACAAGTTTGCAGCCTTAAAGGGCTACCGAAGGATTATTTTGGTATATAAGACATCGGTGAATTCAGTTATTAACATAAGCATGTGGCATTTTTTCTCTTCACCTAATTTTCCGGCCACGAGCCGCCACTGCTTTGCCCTGTGCTTGCTTAATAGTACTTAAAGGTTTCCTCTACCAAAAGATCAGCTCAACCTTTGTTACTTTACTAGACAGAGTATGAGAGGTTCAGTCAAATGTATCACAGGTATCTTCTAGATATTATCTAATATCTTTATACATATACACAGTACCCCAATTTATAACTTTATTTAAAGAAGCACCAAATCATGTTTAGAAGTCAAACCCTGGTCGATTCCAAATGTTTTAAAATGTACACTCACCCACTTGCATTCAGAAATGGTAACAGAAGTTGAGGTTCCAAATGGCTTCTAAGTCGAGTACAGGTGAATGTGCCAGTGGGTGTCTGGCAAATCTGCATCGAAGCACACTTGCTTTGTGCACTTGATGACAGCCATTTTGGAATTGAGATTTTTTTGTAAAGCGTAGGCTACATAGAAAACCAGGGTTGCCAGGTGTTACAGGTGAAAATAAGGGACATCATTGCAATAATCCTAAAGCTGTAAATACCAACTTGAAAGCCAAGTAAAATGTTATTAAAATTACATACAAAATAGTGTTTGAGCTTTTAGGTCACTTTCTGATAAACAATTAAATTTAAATCCAGGCTAGAAAGTTTTAGAAATTTATTATTAATTAAAAATAATATAAATTAATGCTCTCTTGGGCTACCAACCAGGTGATGAAGAGGATTCTTCGTTACAAGCACCAAACTAAAAACTAAAATTTTATTCCATGAATTTCAACACTGCATGGCAAGTAATGATAATAAAAATATTTTGTTTGAAAACTTTTGGCTTTACATTTATAAAGTGATGTTCTATAAAATCAACGTGGCATGTAGTTTTCATTGCTGCTAACAGCCTTCAACAGTTTCTTGTTTTTAATTTCATCATAAAACTCTTGACATGAAATAGTTGCATAGTTCACTGAAATAAGCAGTTCAGCTCATACTAAGATAGGCAGACACCTATTTCTCCCATCAGTCCACTTTAAGTTCATATGTGAAACACTCTTTCTTTGCAGAGGATTTTCGTTTGAAAAATCAAACCATTTTTCAAAGTATTCTACTTCACAAGTTAGAAAATTTAGGAGGCATTCAGTGAGTTTTGATTTTGCTTGTGCTGAAATCACAGAATATGCTTTCAAGGAACCATTAATTTGTGATATTTCGTGGATTATTTCATATTAAACAGTTTCAGTTGACTGGCTGAAGCAAACATTATAATGCATTTGTACTCACCTTTTCATCTTCAGAACTGTTTTTCTTACAAAAAAACTACTTATTGATGCAATAGACAAAGAATTTATTTTATTATTCTTATGCTTCACCTCTTGAGCATGCTGCAATGCATCGTTGTGACCACCATGTGCTATAGAAAACTCACAATATTTACAATTTGTCTTAAATTTGTTTTAGCTGGTCTTAAGCCCCAGACAAAAATCTTCTTCTTGCAACCATTGCTTGCGAAATACACAGTCTTTTAACCTTTTCATCAGATTCTGCTGGTTTACGTTTTTTATCCGGTTCAGCACTCATCTTACCAGTCGAAACACAACATTCGCCGACAGAAAATGTGATGAATGTAGCATAAGCAATTAAAAGGTGTGGAACCTTGAAGTCCTAACCATTTCCACTGTGAGTAGCGGAAGAAGCAAGTTTATGCATGCCTCCATGGTGGTGCTACTTTGAAACATGGATACTGTTGGAGGAAAACTGTAGTTTTGAAATACGGGACAATTGATGTCCCATGAAAGCATGTCATAGGACATTTTGCTAAAATAAGGGACTGCCCCGAAAAATCCGGGACGCTTGGCAACCCTATAGAAAACTAACCATTCTGCAATGTTTTCAATGGTATTTACAAAGTAAATGCTTCAATAATGATTTTCATGAATTAAAATATTGATATTTATTCACAGAAGTCTATAGGATATGTGCTTTATTTTGAACATAGTGCATTCTAACATCTACACTTGGTTAGATTGTTCAGAGGAAAATTTCTATTTTACCATGTGATACCTATAGGCCAGAATCAGAATCACATACAAGGTGGAGTTAGTTTACCAAGTGCGGGTAGGCAAGAGCAAATGAGACTTTGCACACTTGCCTTATGAAATCCATCCTGTATACATACGCTATGGTATAAAGAAGAAAGTTTCACAACTGTTAAGTCTGGGTGGGCCAATCCTGGAAATTATTCAACTGATTTTTAAAGGGTACTGGTAATTCAAAGCAAGAACTTGTAATTTCTTGGGAAACCATACAATGATGTTTGAAGTAATGTAGTTGAAACATTTAACCCTGCAAAGTTGTGGAGATATCACTGTTAGGTTTCAGGATGTCTGAGAGAAGGCATTATATTTTTTATGGCTTGTGCTAATTTAAAATTATTACAGGATTGATATTAATTTGTAGGCATTTTGTAAGATTATAATTCATTCTTTGATTAATCATATTGCAAGATTATAAGAAATTTCAACAGCATAAGGAGTTTCTTTCCATTACTTACTTACTCAATGGCAATAGGCAATTCCTAAGTAAGCTAAAGGAACCAGGAGGTTCATTGCCACAATTACATGAGCCTGCCATTCAGCCCTATTCAGTGCTAATTCCAACCATCCCTCACAAATCCTACTTCCCTTAAATCTATTCTAATATCGACCTCCCACCTTTGTCTAGGTCTTCCAAGTGGTTGCTTCCCTTTGGGTCTCCTTCTTCCCTCATGCACGTAACATGTCCAGCCATTTAATCTCCATTTATTTACCCTTATTATGTTTGGTGACAAGAACAGGTTATGAAGCTCGTCATTTTGCAGTTTTCTCCTATCCTCGTTTTCATCTCTCTTAGGTCCGAATATTTTCCTAAGCACCCTGTTTTCAAACACACTCAGATTATGTTCTTCCAGAAGAGTAAGGGATGATGTGTTACATCCATGTAATAACATTACATATTTCAAACTCTCATGGATATCATCCACATTTTTACTGATGATTGCTTTTGATATTCAACCAATATGTTTGTTATGATACAAATTGTTCCTTGGGTAAAATACCAAAATTATTTGTTCTAAGTCTTTTTATGTTGGTGAACAGCATTTAATATATCCACATACAGCAATTTATACATCAAATGTCTGTTTTAAAGCAGCCATTTTGATTTTAGCCTTGAGTTATGCTTTTAACCCAAGGGAAAGTTTGATTCACTCCTCTTCTTGTGTGCACTGCCAACCCGGCAAGGTTTAGAAGGATACTTTTTATTTTCCAGGTTTGACCCTGACCTTCTGTTGGTGAAACAAAATTTTCGTCAAATCAGAAGTTTAGAATATAACCCAAGATTAAGACTTGTCAATGAAGCCAGATAGTGAGGTGGTTTCTCAGGCGATAAGAGTCTGGTTAAAGGCAACTGGCAATAACTGCTTCACTCTCTTGCACTCACATTCACCAAATGACTGGGTTTCTCTTTTGGAACCATGATTTGTCCCAAAAAAGGAGAATACAAAAAGAGAAATTGTTCAATTTCTTAACACATTGGCATCAGACAGCTGAGCGGCTGGCCATCACGTGCCGCCCAGGACTTTCACCCTGTTGGGTACAGTACCTGCCCTTTAAAGGATCCACCCTGCCACTTAGTTTAATTGGCTGTACATTTCTCAAAATAAACAAAATATGTTTGAATAACATTTTATTGGTATACTCATCACCTCCGCTAGTAGTGTTTCAATGTGTGGTACTGCTCAAAACATTCTCCTTTGTGAAGTGCGACAGTGCAAAAAAAGCATATGTAGCAGGATTCACTCTTTTTGTGTGCACTGCTAACCCGGCAAGGTTTTGAATGATACTTTTTTTTTCTGTCACTATTGCTTGTAACTTGTGCTTTTTCAAATCCCCTGTGAAGCCTGCCTGGTTGGTCTTTGTGTAGTGCTCTGGGGTGGGCAGTTTTCTTCTTCCTCTTCTGTTGCATTCTCTTGCGAGTTCATTGCTTACAGTTTCTAAAAAGAACTTTTTGTACAAATTTTTGGTGTCAGGATTCTGAAATGTATATACTCTAAACACATTAAAGTGGCCACAGTTTAACAAACACAGCACAACTTTTTTTCTCCATTTCAAGGGTTTTCTAAGTAGGCCTACTCTAATAGGACAAATACTGGTCTGCTCTGTCGACACCATACTTATTATATTAAAAAATACAAGAGGGTTTGAAGTCAACTTTTCCGGGCTTATGGGCTGTGGTCGGACAGTTTTGCTGGCTGACGTTTTGCTGCGAGCTGCATCGGGTATCTTCAGAGCGTGTCTGGTGTCAACTGCTGCTGTTTTCCCCTTAGGACCGATATTTATACTGTCTTCTGCTCGCTGATTGGTCGGCGCTCCGCCATGGGATGTTGTTCTTTTTTCTGATTGGACTGAATGCCTTAAACTGTTTCTGAGTTATAATTTGAGTTGGGAAGATACACAGTGAAGTGATTTCAAACTTAAAAATTTTCTGAGTGTTTTATTTTTACATTTCATTTTTTGCTTACAGTTTCTAAAAAGAACTTTTTGTACAAATATTTGGTGTCAGGATTCTGAAATGTATATACTCTAAACACATTAAAGTGGCCACAGTTTAACAAACACAGCACAACTTTTTTTCTCCATTTCAAGGGTTTTCTAAGTAGGCCTACTCTAATAGGACAAATACTGGTCTGCTCTGTCGACACCATACTTATTATATTAAAAAATACAAGAGGGTTTGAAGTCAACTTTTCCGGGCTTATGGGCTGTGGTCGGACAGTTTTGCTGGCTGACGTTTTGCCGCGAGCTTCTGGAGTCAACTGCTGCTGTTTTCCCCTTAGGACCGATATTTATACTGTCTTCTGCTCGCTGATTGGTCGGTGCTCCGCCATGGGATGTTGTTCTTTTTTCTGATTGGACTGAATGCCTTAAACTGTTTCTGAGTTATAATTTGAGTTGGGAAGATACACAGTGAAGTGATTTCAAACTTAAAAATTTTCTGAGTGTTTTATTTTTACATTTCATTTTTTGCTTACAGTTTCTAAAAAGAACTTTTTGTACAATATTTGGTGTCAGGATTCTGAAATGTATATACCCTAAACACATTAAAGTGGCCACAGTTTAACAAACACAGCACAACTTTTTTTCTCCATTTCAAAGGTTTTCTAAGTAGGCCTACTCTAATAGGACAAATACTGGTCTGCTCTGTCGACACCATACTTATTATATTAAAAAATACAAGAGGGTTTGAAGTCAACTTTTCCGGGCTTATGGGCTGTGGTCGGACAGTTTTGCTGGCTGACGGTTTGCCGCGAGCTGCATCGGGTATCTTCAGAGCGTGTCTGGTGTCAACTGCTGCTGTTTTCCCCTTAGGACCGATATTTATACTGTCTTCTGCTCGCTGATTGGTCGGCGCTCCGCCATGGGATGTTGTTCTTTTTTCTGATTGGACTGAATGCCTTAAACTGTTTCTGAGTTATAATTTGAGTTGGGAAGATACACAGTGAAGTGATTTCAAACTTAAAAATTTTCTGAGTGTTTTATTATTTACATTTCATTTTTGTTATAGCCGGAAACCATGTTTTGTGTACTTTCTGTGATTCTTCCTTTCGGTTGAAGTTGTTTCTGTGTTTTTGTATTTTTATTGCTTCGCGGTATATTCGGGGATAATACTGTGGTATGGTGCTGAGGACCTCCGTTTCATGGAAGCAGATATCGTGGCCCGACTGTAGTGCATGTTCAGCAACTGCAGATTTTTCCGTGTTTCCCCATTTGGTATGACTGTTATGTTCTTTCAGCCTGGTGTTGATGCTTCTTTTTGTGGTTTTGATATACAGGGTGTTAATAAATAACACCGAAATATTTTACCTGCATGTAGAGGGAACTTAGACAAGCAACTTTTATTAGGAGATTTTTGCTCTATGACGTAAAATGTGTATGCTACAGGGCATTAAAGTCATTGTAATTTGGTGCTCATAAATCAATAATTACGCGAAATAGGGTTAAAATGTTCATTAAATTGACTTCATGCCTTCCTTGTGATCGATAAAAACCTGACTCTTAATCAATCGTCAACAGCTATATCATAATTTAGTGTTTCCATAATCTGCAAAATTTACAGATTAATCACATGACTGGTCGCCACTGCATTAGTCTCTTTTTTATTCATAACTACTGACTACAGTGTTAACAACGAAGTTCCTTTGTTTTAAATTTTTTCTAATGTTAGAAGTCAGTGGCGGCCATGCCCTGGAAGATTTTATGTTGTAACAGGTCCTCTCTATATACAGGTAAAATATTTCGGTGTTATTCATTAACACCCTGTATACCTGTCCACAGCTACATAGGATTCTGTAGACTCCCGCCACAGAGAGAGGGTCCTGCTTGTCCTTTATCGAATTCAGATGTTGTTTTTATTTTCTTTGTGGGTTTGTAGATTGTTTTGATTTTATGCTTTTCCAACAATTGGCCAATACGGTCTGTGACTGTTCCAATGTAGGGGAGAAATGCTTTTCAGGACTCGGATTGGCAGCTCGTTTTATTTCCTTGGAGCTGTATCCGTTGGCCTGTAATGCTTCGTGCAAGTGGTTCATTTCTCCTTCTAGCAGGTGGGGGTCGCATATTCTTTTTGTTCTTTGTATTAATGATTTGATTTTACCACATTTTTGGCGAGGGTGGTGATTAGAGTTTTTGTGTATGTATCTGTCCGTATGCGTTGGTTTCCTGTACACTGTGTGTTTCAGTCTCCTGTTTGAGCTTCTTGTTACTAATACGTCTAGGAAGGTCAGCTTCTTGTTGTCTTCTTTTTCCATGGTGAACTGTATACTCTTATTGATTCCATTTAGGTGTTGTAGAAATTGGATCAGGTACTCTTCCCTGTGCGGCCAGATGACGAAGGTGTCGGTCTACGTACCTCCACCATACTTTAGGTATAACTGTCTCTAGCGCTATTGCTTCAAATTTCTGCATGAAGAAGTTGGCAGTGGTCGGGCTTAGGGGACTCCCCATCACCACGTCGTCTATCTGCTCGTAATAGCGACCATCCCATTTGAAATAGCTTGTCATTAGACAGTGGCGGAATAGAGAAGTTATGTCTTGCGGAAAAATCTCCTTGATGTATTTTAAAGTTTCTACTACTGCTACTCTTGTAAATAATGCCACAACATCGAAGCTCACTAAGCAGTCTTCTGGAGCTATTTCCACCTTATCCAATTTCTCTACGAAATGGGAGGAGTCTTTGATATACGAATCAGTATTTCCAATGTGCAGTTGCAGTAGTGTTCACAGGTGTTTTGGTAAGTGGTATGTCAGTCTGAAGATGCCTGATGCAGCTCGCGGCAAAACGTCAGCCAGCAAAACTGACAGACCATGGCAAATAAGCCCGGAAAAGTTTACTTCAATAGAGCCGGCCCTGAAAGCCTAAATACTGATACAAGAGAGTTTGTTTACTATATCCCCATCTCTTTTCTTGTCTCTTGATAGTTGCCTATAGTGTTATGTGCTGACCTTTCTAACTTCCCTTTTATCTTTCCAAGTCTGGAGAACATCATCCTTTCTACAAAATATGCTTTTCCTGCATTCAATTTCTTCTCTGCTGCTTCTAAATGTGCCACATACCATTGTTTCAGTTCTGCTATAGTAACACTCTTATAATAATTATCTTGATAGACGTGATGCCATAGGCCCAGATTTGGTTCCAGAACAGAAAATATTGTCTCTTCTTATCATTCAATTCTAAATCACTATTGCTTGGAACATCTGAATTATCATAAGCATACAGTAAATCCATATTTCCATTATCACGACTTTTGTTGTCTCAACCATACCAATACTCTCAAAGACCATGACAAAACTGCAGATTGAAAGTAAACACTCTGCATAGCTGTATTTCCTGTGTTAAAAAAAAAAAAAAATAAAATAATAAAAGGAAAGGTTCCAAGAGCATCTAGCAACTTTCTGTTCTATGATAAATGACCATATTTTGAAACCTACGACTTAAACTATAAAAAATAACATACTACAAAGAAACCCACTCTGCAAAAATGAAGATTTCTGTGGCCTGTTGCTTGCCCTTAATGGTCTACCTCACTGACAGACAGGTTATGTCACATGCGGTACTGTGAGGCACACTAATCAGTGATTTTTGTGATCGGGCTTCCACTGTTATTGTACAGTAGCATTCAAGATGGATATATGCATAAGCATTCATGAACCACAAATTATTGTCTCTGTTGGACATTACATGATAATATTATAGGAGAAAAATTCCTCTGACAATGGGATTGAAACCCAGGACCTTTGGCCATCCGTGCCAATGCTCTCTCTACCAATTGAGCCAAGCCAGAGTTCACTTCACAGTGCCTGATGGAACCTGTCTCCTATGACTCCTATAGGACTGATAGGAGTTATAGGAGTCATAGGAGACAGGTTCCATCTGGTGCTGTGAAGTGAACTCTGGCTTAGCTCAGTTGGTAGAGCATTGGCACGGATAGCCCAGGTTCAAATCCCAGTGTCAGAGGAATTTTTCTCCCATAATATTATCATGTAATGTCCAACAGAGACAGTAATCTGTGCGTCATGAATGCAAATGCATATATCTATCTCGAATGTTACTGTACAATAACAGTGGAAGCCCGGTCACAATAATCACTAATTAGTTTGCCTTACAGTACTGAATATGACATAACTTGTCTGTCAGTGAGGTAGACCATTAAGGGCAATCAGTCATAGGAGAGATGTTCCATCTGGTGCTGTGAAGTGAACTCTGGCTTAGCTCAGTTGGTAGAGCATAACCAAAGGTTCTGCGTTCAAATCCCAGTGTCAGAGGAATTTTTCTCCCATAATATTATCATGTGAGACAACAGAGACGATAATGTGTGGTTCATGAATGCATATATCTATCTACGATGTAAATGTTATGTTCTATACTGCTACATATTTTTAGTAAATGATTAATCAATCATTGTTATATTAAAAAAGAAGAAAATTTAACAATTATACGAGCTTTGCAGTAAACATAGTAATTGCTTTATACAAGTAAAGCATAAGGTGATGCTGATAGGTAACTGTCAAGTGTGTATTAGCGGTTAATGTTTTTTCACTTTTGAATGTTGAAGAAGGGCTAACTCAAGTTGATCCTTTTTCGTTTAAAAAATTAGTATGAACTATATTGTATTGTTATTTGGAACTAGCATGTGCCCGCAGCTTCGCCCGCGATAATTATTTAAAGAATTAAAAGTTAAGAGCATAATAGTTAAATCATTATATTTATTAACACCTAAATCACGTGGAGTGCATTCCACGATTAGGTATCGTCCTCTGGTAAAAGCGACCTCAGATTCGAGTTCCTTGGCCCAGAAAACCCCTGTATAGTGAGTTTCGTTCAAATTGAACAATGTTTGACCATATTTAGGGTTGAAAATGTCATATGTCTGTGGGCCTTGACACTCTAAACAAATGAATCGTCTAGGATGGACTAACAAAATCAAGCGATCGCGTTGCTTTTATTTCCAAGGTATGAGGTATGATGACAAAAATAGCCAAAGCCAACTATAAGTTATTTGATACTGAAATTTATTACTGAAACTGATGCTTCCAAAACGCAAAAAATGCATGTTTTTTGCTCATTTTTCACTCATAACTCACGAACGAAAGCGAAAATTAAAATTCCGGCTTCGAGGTGCATTTTCCGACCCTTCAGTCCGCCTATGTATAAAATTTCAGATCTCTGCGTTGAGTAGATTTCGCTGGGCATCGCGGACAGATGGAGGACAGACACTTCCTTTTATTAATATAGATTATATTTGTTTTTGAACAGACCTTTTAATTAAAATCCATATATATCTTTTTTTTTACATATTACAAGTTTATTTAGTTTTTGTTTACATTTTAAAAGCATATGAACTTCCCCCATTTTTTTCTGGTTGAATTTTAAGGTTAAAAGCAAGATATTAGACTTTTTAAAAATAACTTTTAATTTGAAATGCAAAATGATTGATACTTCTATGCACTCTACCTAATAAATTCACTTCACTGTAATCCAAAATGTTTATCGGGGTTTCATTGTTGTTTAATTTGTGATACTTGTGATTTATAAGGACAAAGCTTATATGGAATTAGAGAACAACCAAGAGTTCTTACAGCATACTTTACAAATGTGCAATGTAAGCACCTTTTGTCACATGACACAGGTCTATCTGATAGTTGAATTTCTCTCAAATGTCGGTCAGCATTCCAGGTGTGATAAACTCAACAGCAGCAACAGTCTTTCTTTTTAAGTCCAACAGATCAATATATAGTGGTCGTACGTAGGCTTGGTCCTTGACATATCTGCACAAAAAAATTACAGGATGTGAGATCGGGAAACCATAGAGGTCACTGGGGGAAAAAATGTCTTGCAAACAGACACGTTCTATCCATTAATGGGCACTTTATTGCAGGAAGATTCACATTTTAGTAATGTGAAATTATTACATAACAATTATAGAAATAAAACCTCCTCTCACATTGACAACTACACAGTTCTTCTTTTATTGCCCCTCAGAAACTCACATTCACTTTCATCTGCAAAGCCATGCCAACCATCTAAAACACCTCTAATCATTTTGGGAACTGGTGTATTTGTTCTAAAATGAGAATGTTGATACAATTTTTACAGGATTAGATTATTTTGATCTTGAGTTGCCTTCAATTGTTCAAGTTATATATTTTCTGACTAGCTGTCATAAAAAAACATGATCCATAATATTTATACATTCCTGACTGTTATAATATATTCTGGTAACATATGTAGGCCTATGTACCAAATTATATTAGATGTTTTAGTATACTCTTGAAATTTTTAGCCTGCATTGTTACATGGTAATGTATCTTAAGCTGTTATATTTAAATATACTATAAGTAACATTTACAATATGGTACAAGTATATATTGAGTAAATAAATATTTGCATATGGTTGGTAACCAGACAATACGATAGAGAGGTATTATTGTACAGTATTCATGCTAAGAGCATTGATAAGAAGGTTGGGTGTGTATATTGAACTCTGATCTGTGTACTTACAGGGAGCTATTTTTACTTTACTGTTTGAATACAAGTAAAAATGTGGCAACTAATTGTTCAAACCGTCCATTTTTGTGAAAAAGTGTCTTATGGTGACTGAATGAAGTATTACAGTAATAATCTGCATATTAGACTAAGTGTTGCAATAAATATAAATGTTTGTTGAAGCGAAAGTTGTATTTATTCTGTGTATTTTCTTGTATTTGCCATTTTAATATTAAGGTTGGATTAGAGTAGAGATTTTCATATATTCCTGTGTATAATATGCACTTTTAACTCTTAAAATAGGCTTTAAAAATGGGGTGCATCTTACATAACAAAAGTAAAAATCTTTGTCAAATGCATTCCTTTTGATATTCCAAAAAACTTTTTTGAGTCAGATATCAAAACACCGTGCATGACCTTCTCGTGATTTCTTGCGTAATACAGACTGTCAGTAGGGGAATCCTGCTGAAGTGATCAGTTACTGCATTGAGTGCACTATTGTATGTTTATTGTTAGTTAATCATGAGGTGTTACAGGCAGTGTTTGTATACTGCATTCTTTTACGTTCAGTTTTGAAAATTGTGTTAAATTGTACAAAGGGGCATCTTATACAGCAGAAAATATGTTAAATTTCATGTAGCCCATCTAAATATATGTAGAAGAAAATTTAAGATAGGAATCTACCTCTGGTTGGCAGCTTGGTATGCTGATGCTGAGACCAAGCTGAACCCCCAGGTTTGTTTCCTACTCAGGAAAAGTTTTCTTCTACAGAATATAATACAAATCTCTTCAGTGGAATAAAAGCAGTACCGTATGTAAGATTAGGCAGCTGCCTAGGGCGGCAGATTTGAAGGGGTGGCTTTTAAGTTGTTACTGTCTTTTTAAAATATATTAAACATTTTATCACAGTATAAGTATTAATACAGTAAAGAAACTGTGTGTTAAAAGTCCTATGACAACATGTTGACTGGACGACACTAGCGCTCCATGCGGAGATTGAGTAAAGCTACATTCTCATCATATGAAATGGCTTGGGAAAATACATAAACACATCGCAAAATATGTGATGTTAAAAGAGAAAAATACAGGATATTTTTATTTAATGCAAATCTAATTTTAAATTTAAGAAATAATAAAACAGATAATGTATTATATTCTAGTTAAGAAGAGGTAAACAATACCTAAATAGGCTACTGTTAAGGACTGTACACAGGCCTAGTATTTTTCCTTTAAAATCATTGCCCTTTAATACAATTTATAATTCAAATTATGGTAATAAATAGCCTACATATTAATTACGTAAATTATATTGTAGGTCTGTCACGTTGTTCATCCTGCACGTCATTGTTGACAGTGTATTTTGATTCTTTGCCTTATATGGCAATATACGACTTCAATTTATTGTAGGTCTATGTAGCGTCAATTACTGCAGGATGGACTTCATTAAACAAAACAAAAAATTCAGGAGCATTTGGAATTGAAGACACCATGGGTACAGCAGTTTTAATTAACGAGTTTTTATAGGAATTCATAAACTGTCTGTTTTCGGCGTGTATCAAGCATAGACGGTAATTTTCACTCAAATATTTTACATATTTTGTTATTAGGTTTTCTTGTCGACCATTAATGACCTATTTTATACACCAGAAATCATTACAACAGAATAAAATATAAAAATATTACAAAAAAGTAACTTGAAACATAACCACACCAGAACCACGAGTAAGCCAGTAGACCTACAATAAATATTACTTATTTTCGTTCTTACCTTTCTGAATGTTTCAAGAAAGTGAAGAAATGCAATTCAGGATTTTGTCTTTTATTATTACTGAAATTTACAGCAGAATAATAAGGTCCTTTCGAATATAGCGTGTTCTAATAAATACAACACATCTATTTATTTACATACATCCCGGAGTAGTTTCTGCAGTCTTACTTTATGGCCGCTACGATCGCTAGTAAATGCGCGCGCATGCTCGGCTGGCAGAAAAACGGGCTGAGTTTCTGTACTGTATTAATACTTATACTGTGATTTTATTCATAACTCTTCAAAATAGTAAACTAATGTAATGCACAATGAAATAGAAATGAATAACATTGACAACAATACGCTCAAATTTAATCAATGATCTACCAACGAGTAACCTTCTTCGCTAAAAGCAATTAGCAGTTCCATTGTTGTTGTCAATGAAATTGGAACTCTCTTTCCATTTAACCGCCTTTGATTAAACTCTGACATTCTGATTTCAAGGCGGTCTCCGTTATGAGACACCGCTACCACTGTTATAAGACTAGCCAGTATCAGTAATTCAGTACTCATCAGTGCTAATTCATATTTAAAAGAGGAGACCGCCCGCCAATAAGCTTGGTATTGGTATAGTCCAGTTTCATTTGCAGCAGTAAAGAGTGCAGGTGTTTTATTAATATTTATGTGCAGTGATCTGTTACAATTATGTGAAAATGAGTGATAGCCGGAAAAAGCTAAGTGGTTTTCAATACCAGAAACTTGCGAAAGACAAGGCAATAAAAAAAGAGGAAACTGAGAAAGTGCACAAAATAAATGACCTGTTTAGAAACAAACACAGCCAGCTTGTTCCAGTTTGAGTCCAGATTCAGAGTTTAATAATGTGGTGAACAGTACCTAAAAATGCGGTTCGTGTGATTCATCTGAGATAGGCGACTTAGAAGAATTTTTGAGTGATGAGATTATTCATTTTAAAGCATACATTAAGAAATACGGAATAAAAATATCCTCCCTAAGTACACTGCATAGACTGTTGTTTGAAAACCATATTCAATTGTTTCAACTGTTTCCTAATTTGTAAATTGCTTTATGAATATACTTGTTGACTGCTGCAACCAACTGTTCAGCCGAACACTCTTTCTCACTCCTCAAAAGACTGAAGAATTATTTATGATCATCCATGTCACAAGATAGAGTCAATAGTCTTGCCGTCCTCTCCATGATTCTGACATTACACAACAGCTAGACTATGAAGATGTGATCGATGAATTTGCAAGAAAGAAATCGTGCCGTAAACCACTCGTTGCCTGACTTCAGTTTGGTGAGTTCATTATGGACCTGTTAGCCTACTATTTCAGTTACAATAATGCTTATTGTAGGTTACTTTGTGGTAGATTCAGGTAAAAATAAGGGGGCGAAAATATTCTTCTCTGCCTAGGGGCGCTTAAGCAGCTAAATACGACCCTGTCATCAGCTACTCATCGCAGCGCTGATCATCAGAGTATCTTCACTCATTACAACAAAGGCAGAAATGGTCCTGCTTAAATGACAACATTCGAGTTGGCATCGTAGTCATCTTGAAAGAAGACAACAGCCATCCTCTTCAATGGAAACTGGGCGTTATATCAGCAGTTCATCCTGGTGATGATGGTTTAGTGCATGTAGTGTCAGTGCGTACCTCCAGTGGTGAATACAAATGCCCCATAGTGAAAGTTTGTCCTTTGCCTAAGGAATAAGCTTGTACTTTATTTCTTTTTGTTAAAGCTGGTGCTTTAAGGGGCCTGTATGTTCGTAAAAGCTACATGTATTGTGTTTTATTTCATTCAAATGCCCGCTTAATTTTTCCTGCATGGTGACTTAGCATTTCATCACAATGTGCAATTGGTAGGTGTTTCTTCCATGCCTTTTCCATGTGTAATGCTCTAACCATCCCTACTAGCTTGCACTCAGTCCTCATCTAGTGTTCTTACCGTTCAGACATGTCGAAGCTACAATCAGTTTGGCAGGTTTTTTAGCAACCGTGTGTTCCGGGCTCGACACAATAGACGGTTCACAGCACTTCAAGTTTCTCTACAAAACTACAACTATTCAAGTTTTGTTCACAGAAACCAGCATCTCGCTTGCTAGCAGTTGCTTTTGTGTATTTCCATTCATATCAGCTAACACACATCTGTGTTATGCTATACTAGGTTCTTTGTTATCGTGTGCAAACCTTGTTTCACAGTGCATAATTCAATCCTAGTTGTAATTGTTCTAATATTGATACTACAGTTATTTAGTGTTATTTAATTTACAGTATCAAATATTACGAGTTCTTTAGTGTATACGAAAGGTGATCAAAAAGTTCCAGGACTTTTGAAATTGCGCGGCAATGGAGCGTTGTAGAGCAGTGTGGTTGGCAGCATTGTTTAGTGTGACTCTTCCTGAGCACAGCTGTTTTTTCAGATTGTTGATAACCTTCTTTATCGCAAAGTTACAGCTGTATTCGTAAAACAAGGAAGAGCAACGCGTTTGCGTAAAGTTTTGTGAGAAGTTGGGTAAAACTTTTCCTGAAACATTTAAAATGTTGCAAGTGGCTTTTGGTGATGAGTGTCTGAGTCAATCAAGGTGTCACGAGTGGTACAAGAGGTTTAAAGAAGGCCAGACATCGTGCGAAGATGATCCTCGTTCAGGGCGCCCATCAACTTCGACTGATGACAGTCATGTTGCAATATTGAACATTCTCGTGCGTTCTGATCGTCGACTAACCATTCGTGAAATGGCTGAAGAATTGAACATTTCATTTGGTTCGTGTCAACAGATGTTAACAGAAAAATTGCAGATGAGAAGGGTGGCTGCAAAGCTTGTTCCGAGACTGTTGACAGAGGAGCAAAAACAACACAGAGTTCAGGTTTGTCAGGAACTTCTTGAAATGGCAAATGGCAATGAAAACTTCTTAAAACAAGTCATTACTGGAGATGAAACCTGGGTTTACGGCTCTTCCTTTTGATTCATTTCACAAAATCGCCGAACACAAAAAACTTGTTTTACGAATACAGCTGTAACTTTGCGATAAAGAAGGTTATCAACAATCTGAAAAAACAGCTGTGCTCAGGAAGAGTCACAATAAACAATGCTGCCAACCGCACTGCTCTACAACGCTCCATTGCCGCGCAATTTCAAAAGTCCTGGAACTTTTTGATCACCCCTCGTATGTCAACATAAGTTATAAATTAATTATATTTATAACCACGTGTTCTTGCTTCGCGCCAAAACTGAAATTTGGCTATTATTGTCGTTATTCTGCATCTTTTCATTCAATATTATCTTTATTCATATCTATATTCCATTTCACGTGTGTTAATAAAGTTTCCATAGTTTTAGGACATGTTATAGTTGCTTTTCATGTAAGATTCATGGATCCCTGTGTCCATGCGCATCTATGTGTCCACTGCTCTCTCCATCCGCTTCAGAAGCTGGTCCTCCACCCTAGCACCAGAGGCTAGATCTTTTTTTCTTAATCCTACTTTTCCTGGGTGTTACCCTAACACTGTTCTTAATGTAGGAGAAAACAAACCGAACCACTTAGCAAAAAGGGGGTTCCATAGAAGTAGCTTCATGTGTGTGGAAATTTTTAGAAAATCATGCACTGGGAAAACCAGTAACCTTGTATTCAGATGCATGTGGGGGCAAGAATAAAAATGCCAACAATGAGCACAATGTATTGCAGGAATTAATTTCATGATATAGAGAAATTTTGCAATGTTGGAAGTTTTTTTTTTTTTTTTTTACAAATGAAGGTTGTCAACACTGAGTATGCCATACTGTACTTTGTTTATACAAATGTCCATTGTTGTGCAGTACCTATGTGCTCTTAATTCTCATTAATTTTCTTTGTTTGAAGTTAAATTTTCACAGGTAAATAAGAAATCCAGTGCAAACATTTATTTATCTTCTTGGGTGAAAAATAAGTATTCATAATCTAAATTTTCTTAGCTAACTTTATTTTGTTTACATTTCAGATTCATATTCTACTTTAAGATGCCACGTAAATGTGTTAACAGTGTTAATAACTTTTGCTATGTGTGCGGTGAAGAGACTTTTGCTTCACAGAAACGTCAATTGACTCCATTAACAAAGACAGCATATTACCATTATTTTGAATGTAGAATAGATGAGGATAAACCTTGGGCACCAAATATTTGCTGTAACTCATGTGCAGTAAACCTCCATTGTTGGTTAAACAAAACAGTGAAGTCACATGGCGAGAACCTACAAATCATGTCAGTGACTCTTATTTCTGTATGATGCCTCCTATTAAACATGGAATGTCAAGAAAGAAAAAAACGGACCATCACATATCCAACTTCGACATCAGCTACACGATCGTTACCACATGGAGAAGGTCTGCCTGTTCCTATCTTGCGACAAGAAATTACACTACATACGAAAAAACTGGCCTGAAAGGAAAATGATGGAACCTGGGAAATAGAATATACAGTACCCTCCCTTATAGTTTCCTGTGATAAAATCTTATTGCCACCTTTACACATAAAGCTCGGAAGAATTTAGTGAAAGCAAAAGCTTTCAAATATTTAAAGACAAAATTCCCACATCTCAGTGAGGGAATCTTTGTTGGGTCATTGAAGGGAAAGAGAAAGCAGCGTGGGAAGCATTCATTTTCTAGAAATTACAAATTAGCTGTTATTGAACTTCTGAGGACATGCCAAGAGCTAGGTTGTAATATGTTGTTGAAAATACACTTTTTGGACTCACATGTTGACTTCTTTCCAAGCAATTGTGGTGCTGTGAATGATGAGCATGGGGAGCACTTCCATCAAGACATTTCAACAATGGAAAGAATGTATCAGGGCAAGTGAACTCATCTATGCAAAAATGTCAAGAGATGCCCCAGAAGTAGATTACAAATTAAAACAAAAAAAACAGAAACACTCAGAGTGAATAATTACATAGATAAGGAACCAAAGGGAGAAGTTCCAAACATGCATGTATATATATAAATATCTTTGAACCAAGAGCTAACAAAAATTGTATGGTGCCATATTCTTGTTCTTCAACCTCTAATTGGTTGGAATAAACTATTTTTGTACAAGATAGAGACAACTTTAATTTTTTTTTGTAGACCAGTGTTATTTTATTAGCCTCTGAAAAATAAAACAAAATTAAATAAAATCTTTATTTTTTATGATTTCCTAGATTTTGTATACAAGTTCTTTCATTATATGTAAAATATGTAATATCACCATGAATATGTAAAAATATGTAAAATGAAACCCAACTACAAGGCCTAATCATATCGGAAACTATAGTACAGTGATACCTCAAGATACGAGTTTAATTCGTTCCGTAACCTTGCTCATATCTCAAAGCAATTCTCCCCATTGAAATGCCATTAATCCGTTCCAGCCCCAAAAATGCTACCCCCAATTGTTTTTGTTACGTGTTTTTTAATAAGAAAAATGTATTTATAAATGACAAATATTGTATAAAAACATAATAAAAGATAATGTAAAGCAAAAAAAAGGGTTTTATAAAGTGTACATACATATTTGTTACACTTTCTTCGGACCCATGGTTATAAAAAGAAATGTGATAAAGTATGTAAAAAAACAAAAAGTGCAAAGCCCTAGAAAAACTTAGCAAAGATGCTTCGACAGGGAGGTAAACAAGCACACTGGGGGAATACGTGGGATAATGCACGAGGCGCAGGCGCAGTAAACTGGTGGGCCGTGTGCAGCGTCGCAACTGGCCGTTCCTCGTATCTCAAATGTCGCTCGTATTTCAAAACAAAACTTCGCTCGCTCGACAGCTCGTATCTCAAATAACTCGTATGTTAGGGCACTCGTATCTCGAGGTACCACTGTAATAGTCCAGTCATTTGGTAGTTTTACCTGGAAAGTTTTCCGGGAGTTTTGAAAATTGGTGATTTTATAGATTTCGACATGCTCTTTTCGAATTTTCACTTTGCCACCTCGTATCTTTGCCGCTCGCGCCACCATATTGAAAAAATGGCGCACAAAAACAGTTTTTCAACAATTTATGTAGTAACAATTTTTTTTTTGTAAAATGAATAGTTTCAGCGTACGAGCCCCGCAAAGTCTACTCCGACACGCATTTTGGCCAAAGCCACGGAAGATGCGGATACGCCACTACCTGCATCAGTTTGCAGTAAAGCATTTAATAAGCGATTTCAACTAAATAAGGTCTCCTGATCTAAAAAATGTCACTATTTTTGTTGTTTCACATCTAGTTTTCAAGTTTGCTGTTATGGCGGACGCAATTTTAAGGTCTGTGTAAACTCTTTTGGGGCTTATAGTAGTTAAATGGTAAGTCATATCAAAAAACCTGTTGCAGAAGCAGTAACGGATTTTGAGAGATCTACAAGTTTGGTCTTATGATTTTTTGACGTATCTCCATCGGTTATCCCTTAGATTGAGTTTTTTTTTTTTTTTCCAATAAATTTTGTATATTTTTCTCATATTATGTAATATCTGACAAACATGATATGAAAGATAGAATCATACAATTTGGTAGGAATATGGGCACATACAACAGTATA